>JAZGTH010000034.1:0-1295833 GCA_036877525.1 Chromobotia macracanthus | reverse complement strand
TGTGCAGTGTTGCCAAATCCCACAAGAAAAACAAGAAACCCAAACAGGACAAAATAAGCCACTTGCTTCTCTAAAAATTAGGTGTTTATGGATTACTGATGCAGAAGAATTGCTTAATTTTTATTCATTTGATTTATGATTAAGAATCTTTTACAAAAGAAGTATTATACTTTACATATACAAGTAACCATACAATTAAATGAATAAATCTCTCTTGTGCGTTCTTGCACAAACACACACCTGGGACAAACGTGTATCTTCTGGGTGGGGGAGGGGCTGTGGAGTACAGTAAGGTAAAGGAAACTATGTAGATTAATAATGACATTATGTAGAGTGTGACTGAAACAGCAGGTTGGGAGATTTGACAGCTGCGATTAGTGGTTGGTTTTATCAGTCTTGCTCATACTGTACAATGGCCCCCATCAATAATCTACATAAAACTGAGACTGACACCTACAATAGCAAATGGTGCCAATGCAACAAAATTTCTCATCTCTTATAATCTAGACCACATTTTTTGGCATGCATCAAAGTCTAACAGCTCTCTGTAAATAATTAAAGCTCTGGGACAGTTCAATGATCCCACTGAGCTGATAAATACCCTCCTGGTATGTTCTTGGTTCAATACAAATTGATTGCCAGAAAATACGTTTGACTAGCCCCTCAGTTAAAAAAATGTTGGTGTTGTCAGAAAAAAATATTTTTTTTACAATTTTATACCATTTTTATTGATAATATATTATTGCAGCATAATTATAGTGAAAGCATAAAAAATATTTTTTTCTAATTACCTTAGAATGTCTTAGTATTTGTTATGCTGTGTTGGTCTCAGCCAGTGTTGGTCTCAGCCTTTGTAACAAACTGTCTAAAGTCTTCTTGCTATACTTCTTGCTATACTAAACAGTGTGATTTAATTTGCATTGTCAGCCTTTGTGTGCTTTAAATTTCATGTTGTGCCTTTAAGTAATCTCACTTTTTATTCTAAGGAAAACAAATCTGCGGTAACATAAGTAACCTGGAATATTGCTGGAACAATTGAAAGTACAGAAATTAATTCATAGGGTTGCATTTAATATTTAGATACATTCATAACAGGTGTATCAGTCTAGTTTATCACCTCGGTTGTGCATTGTCCATCACCAAGTATTTAAAGAATCAAATGGCTAATGCTTTCCTTTCAGATTCCTTTCAGGTTCAGATTAAGGAAATTAAAATATCTTAAACAAATTCCTAAATCTTCATGTAAAAGTACAAACACTTTTGATAGTTCTTCAACAAGCATTCAGCATCATATCATTATAAGCCCCAGTGTTTACTATAAAAAAGGGATTTAGTTATGATAATCCATGCTTTATTTATCAATTTTTATATACTGTGGTCCTGGGGGTCATTTCAGTCACACTGTAAGTAAACTGAAAGTGTGACTGAAAAAAAACAATAAACAAATAGCTAAACAAATGAGTGAATAGTAAATAATCTGTTACTTCTTTGTTGCACAGAAGCAACTTTTTGTTGCACTTGTCAACTAAATGAATACAACTAAATAAAACATATAGTCAAGGTGTTGACATGGTGCTCACAGATACCTGGACTCTGCCAGCAGTGGTATGCATACAGCTAAAATAATTTGTTCTCCCAGAGGCTGTTGGTCGCCTCTGTAGAGTCGGGCTCAGCGCTGTAGGTGTCCGCTACCCTTTTCCCCCTCTCTCACCATGGTGAATTATGTACCACTTGCATTGCTGTCAAGATCTTACAGAAACAGCATTTGTCAGCTCATTTATCAGCAATCCCTATGGCTTGTGCACTCTGTCACATTGACTATTTCTGGATTCTGACCCCAGGAAATAAATATATGGAGCATATATACATATAACATTCACCAGAATCACCAAACAGACCTTTTTAATATTTAAGCATTTCTGAGAATGTCATCGCGGGTAAATGTTGCTTCGTGACTGCTGTGAATTTAGTTTGGGATTTGTGTGCATGTTGTGTTAAAAACAACAGAAACAAAATAAATGTGTTTCAAAGATTTGTTTAAAACGTGAATACATTTTGAATAAATGCTTTGAATATGAACGCCTACAACAAAATACTATGTATTCAAAATCTGCAGTTTATATAGCAGAAACAAATCATTTTGAAATTGTAAAATTTGTCTTTCTGTAATAGCGAATGCAAAATGAATCAAGCAGCCTTGCCCTTTAAAATGTTACATACAATATCAATTCACTTGTGCTACATTCAAAACAGAATTAGAAATAGGCCTAGACTAATACATTTATTTTCAGTTCCGCCAAACATATTCTTATACATTTTTATTCATAAAGGGAAACTTCTCTCTTTGAGTTGCGGGCTGTGTGGCATATGCTTAAGCCCACAGGAAAGATATTCTCCTCTTTCGCATTTGCTTCAATCTGCTGAATGTCAAAGGACTGATACAGAGAATAGAAACGTACATGAAAAGCATTCTAATGGTTGCCGATGCTGTGGGCCAAACACACTTTCGATACATATCCCAGAGATACTGGTGATTCATGCTCAATGCATCCAGCTACATTGTTCCCATTCAGTCTGTGTCAATGGTGAGTTTAAGCCAAGGTTTAAGCCTTTGTAAAGGTAATGTTTATTATCACTCATTCAAAAACCCGGAACGAGACTTAGGCTTGGATCAGTAAATGACTATGTCTGTTTAATGGGAACAAAACATATGTTAATTTATCATTTGAACTTAAAGAGCAGCACTTCAGTCTTTAAGATGGGTAGCATATTGAATGTCACGCTATCCCCAGAAATGCTGAAAAGTTTTTAATTTCCATCAATGTATTTGGAGGACACTTTTACCCGGGTAATTTACAGTGCAACCAGGTAATTGAGGGACATGTTTCATCTTGGATTTCCATGTGAATCAAACCCATGGCTCTGGTGTTGCCAGCACTATGCTCTTGCTATTGAGCTACATGAATAATAGTGCTTTTGTAGACAGTGGAACAGGTGGAATGAGTTTGATCCTGATGCATGGGGAAGATAAAGAAGGTAATGTTTCTGAGCAATTTCACAGTTCAATATGGTGTGTCTTTGCCCGCATGCTGTGATATAGTAAATAAGATGCACAGAAATTTACATGCTGAGTGAGTTTGATTTACATGCTGATAATCATTAATCTTGATTATCTTTATTATATGATACCTTATGCCCTACGCAATTTATATACAAATGTATAACGTGTGCTGAGGAATGTACATTTAGAGCAGCAAGAATATCAGATTCCTTGTCCAATTAGAATAATGTATTTTTTTACCCTGCTTCACGTGTGTCACCAGTCATTGGTCAGTTTCACAGCTCACCAATAGCATTAGGCCACCCAGCTGTAACAATGTTTACTAGCCACCAGCAGTACAGCAACCTGCCGACCTCCAGCAATAAAATCGCTATCAGTGCAAATAAAACAAAACATAACTGCAAAAGAACAGAGCACTTGGTAGAAATGGCTTTCATTTTCTGCATTGCATTATCCTCTTTTATTTATGGCACAGTATCAGACCAAATTAGGACATAAATGACGACGGTGATAATACTTCAGCTAATTTTTAGAACAGGGTAAATGTTGAATCATCGAACGTCCAATCAGATTATGCGAATTAAATCACTAAATCAGACGCATTTGCTCCCTTGTACCAAGATATGAAAACCTGGGCTGTACGTTTAGCTGTTACCAAGTGGACTGTAATCATTACAAATATATTTGGTTTGCAATTAATCATGTGGGTGTGAGAACATGCATATTGGTTATGATGCCACTGAATAAATAGACCATTTATATTCTGAATGGATGGTGCTGCCTTTAATCTGAAGTGTAGTAATATTTTTGCAAGTACCAATTTATTTCAAAAGCCAAATGTGCCAAGCCAGTGGCTATATAAGAGGTAGGGGTGATGAATGTTGGCATCAGCCCTACACAGCAGAAGATTATATTTGTTGCAGAAACCATTCAAGAGTCTCCAGTGTCCATGAATAATAGGTGTGATTCCATCAGCCCATCCGTAATCTCATAACACTCCAAACTATTATAAATTGTGTCAGTTAGTATGAAAAGAATATATTATCTAAAGTACAATATCATAATCTATTTCCGTAGGTCTTGCTAGCAATCCAACTTTTCATAATTAGAACACATCAAAGTAGCTTTGCACGGCATGGCGACTTGCATGTACTGTTTTCTTCCCCGCCCAGCCGAAATGCTACAAAACCATCTCCAGCAATTCATTTGGGATTTTGAACTAATGGCACTGTGATACTTTAAACACACTTTAGTGGTCGCACATCACCGCACAGTGTAATTTTTCCATTTTGGGATGCCGACACCTGGTTGTTAACCATGGTAAAAAAAAAGCACGGAGCGCCACCCTCAGAGTGGGCTGAATATATAATTGACGTGTCTGATGTGACTAATAAGATCCCCAGTGAACTCATCAAAGAACAAGAGAGATAATTAGACTGTTTCTTTTTTAATCAAAATTAATAATCAGGGTTATTACCTCTGTTGCCTCTCTTGCTCTGGTTGAGTGCAGCTCACGTAGCGGAACTGCCTTTAATTGGCACAATTGAGGTTTTGGGTTCATTTTTTCTTATTCACCATATAATCGCTTGAAAACTCAATGCAATGCGATAGTAACGAGGTAAATAACAATGTTAGGTGGTTTGTGATCAGGCGCATGAGCGTGTAAAATGATGGTAATGCCCTTCAATGGTATAACAGTTTTTAAGGTCAAATGCTAACATTGGCATGACGTTCTTAGCGCACATATCGGATTGTGTCTGGCAAAATATGTTGTCATTGACCCCAGCGTGGTTCTTTTCAATTCTAAATTTAAAAAATAGGCTTTACAAAAGGAAAACTGTCAGATATTGACTAACTTCAAGGAATACTTTACCCCAAAAACTCACACCCTCACCCTCACGTTGTTTTAAACATGTATGACTGTCATTCTTTATAGAAGGGGAATTTTGGTATATTTTCCTAGCTACTCTTTTCCAAATAATAAAAATAAATGAGGACTGGGAATATTAAGGTCCTGTGCTTATGAAATCATATGATAACTTTATTTAATGAGCAGACTGAAATTTAAGATGTTTTCACCTTTTGTGTTGCACATTTCATGTTGCACATGGCTAAACTCTTTTATGTTTTTTAAGGTATAATTAGGTTTTGTCGGATTGAACATGACATTTTTCCTGTTCTAATGCCAAACTTTCTATCGCTCTGTGATATTTTAAGGGACTGGTATATTATATATTATGAAAACGGAATCTAAATTGTTGAGGTTGCAGCCCTCTGGTGACTGAGGGCGCTTCTGAAGGGAAAAAGGCATTATGACAAATATGTGCATTGCTTATTGCAGGGGGAAATCTAGAAACATGATATACCATGATATACCAAATCTAAAAACATGATAAGTCTTTGCCTCCAAACTGTTTGAATTGTCCCACCCCATTTTCGTAGCACAGAAGCTAATTCATTACATATTGCTTCGAAACCAGTCCAATAATAAAATCAATCCAAAACTATGCAATTAAATCAAAGCTAAGTTAAATTTACAATGGGGAATAAATGCAGAAAAGAAAAACATTATTACAAATAGAACAAAATTTCTGAGAGTCTGAAATGGAAACAAACGCTACTACTTGGCTAGTGATACAGTGTGAATTTTGGCCTGATGAAAATGTGACCACATTAAAATTTCAGGGATCTAATTACGTACCAGCATGCAGTAGCCGGCATGTGGCATAAATAACTTTCTGCGAACATTCTGGAAAAGCTTTAAATACACTTGAAAATGCTTTGTTGAGTTTATCGGATGGTAGTTAATGAATGTTATTTTGAATTGAGACATAAATATCCCAATCTTGCTCAATAAAATATGTATAAAAAATAATATTGCTTTACCCAGAATTTCTTAGGAGCTTCAGCACTTTGTATTTGCTCTTTTGATAGCCACAATCTTTTATTTCATAAAGATTCACCAGATACACATAAAAGTTCAGTGGAGATATTCAATGGAATTCTTTTGAATTGAATTGATTTTATATTTTCTCATATACAACTCAATAAGTTGGATTTCTATGACATCCAATTGCTTTCAGTGCCATAAACCGACTCCATACATAAACATCTCCCACATTAAAGCTGACTGATGCAACCAGAGCCAGGAGGGGGAAATGGCATTTTCTTGAAGTTCTTTAAGCTTGCTTACATTAATTATTAGTATAATTTCTGCACTCTTAAAACAGACATGCTCTGGTCTCCAACATTTAAAGTGAAATGTTCCCCAGTGACTTATTCCAAAGGAGAAGTATAAATCCTTATAATGATCAGCTTATAATTAGAGCAAGTTGATGAATTTAAGACATTTCTGTTTCATAACTCATAAAGTAGAGAAATTACTGCTTTAGGCTATTCCGTGATGTTTGTAGAATACACTGAACAGCAAAGAAGGTGATCTAGAGAACAAAAAGATGTTGTAAATCTTTTCTGATGTGATGAAATCAAAACTTCTATGACACTGTCTGTTTGTGTTACACTCCTGGCAAATGAGACGGTCTAGCTTGAAAAAGCTCTTGTGGTCATAGAGAGTTTGATCTGTCTTTCTACACTGAATTATTGCAACGTTAGGGTTGATTGTGCAAACAATGCATACTTCAAAAATCCAATTAACCAAAGCAAACTTATCACAGTCATTAGTAATATCTAATGTCTCCACTTTAATGCTGATGAACAAATAGGAGAGAATGCCAGGAGCATACAGGGAAAAGGCAGAGTGCATGTGCACTACATATATGAATGACTAGAGGCTTGCTTAAGGCCTTTGATATAAACAAAACTCAAGAGTATCTGCCTTGAACTACCTCTCACTGGGGAAAGGGAAGTGTTTTTAGGTGTACACGTGCCTCTGTTTCCAGCTATGACATCATTTATGACGGAGTTTCATATGTAGTGTTAACGTTAAGGAAAACTATATCATGCATGTGATCCCAGACCCTTGTAAATAAATAAATAAAAATAAAAAGCAAAGATTGTTAAGATTGTTTAGTCAACATCTTAATTTGGTCTAAATAAAAAAAGGAAAATTTTTGTAACAGGTTTGACCATAATAAGTATGTGGTACAAAACGCTTTCTGTCCTGCACCAAAATAAATTGCACTTTATTTATGCTGTTTTGATTACATGTTTCTCTAAACTGTTCTAGTTTTAAATTAGCCCAATTGAATCTATCAGAGATGTCATTTTGAGTTGTTTTGAATGTTTTGTTTGCATATATTTAAGAAATCATCAACCGGCATCATCAAAGTGTTGTGCAGGACAGAATAACAAACACTGTGGCTGCCAGGCTCCTGAACATATACCAGAGCTCACATTTGTACTGACGTGCCCGTGCTTTTCAACTGGCATAAGTTTGGTGTGATTTGATTACTGGCCGCAGTTTTAATTTCATTTCTCCTTCTAACTGGATTCTCTCATGAATGGAATATTTGAAAGGCCTCTCCAACAAGAACAACTTCGAATTGTATCACTGTCCCCCGAAACACTTGATATTCTATACTGGAGATAACAGCATTTGTTAGCTTTCTCCAGTGAGCAGAGTTTTGGGAAAGTATTGATTTGTGCAGAGAGAAACCCAAGGGTGAGGTCTGTACTCTTACCCACAATGTCTATGTGTCTTTGCAGCCCAGCTGTACCTATTCAAGCGACTGATAATAGCCAAAGAGGGAAATTTACCCTTCATAATCTCTCCTTATTCTTTGCTTTGTTTAATTGCAGAACATGCACAACATGCCAACAAGCTAGTTTGTTTTAATTAGATTAAACACGTTTTGTCTGGGAAGAACAGGTCCTGGAATATTTGCATGACAATGCTTTCTCATTTTGTTTAGCTTAATTCTTTTTTTATAGTGCAGGCGATGTAGCCCAATTATGCTGCTAATGTATCTGCTATGGCACTTCCTCTATGAGGTGTGTTGTATCAATCGTTTTTTCTCATAAAAGTTATCTGGCAATGTGATTAACCCTCGTGACTTTACATTGTGTTCGCATTTACCTCATGGGAATCAAATCCCGATTCATTTAGATGACAAATGGTTTGGCGCTCTTTTGTTTGCTTTAGATAGAGGTGAGCACTAGCCGATTGCAGAGCTGCTGAGCTCTGCTGAGGAATAGGATTAAAGGAAAACTCAAAGATAATATTGCTTCCTTTGGACTTACATTTGTTAGGGCTTAATAGGACATGGTGCAGCACTGATGCAAATGAGGGCTCTGTCATTTTCTGGTTGCCACAGTAACCTAAAGGGACTTTCAGCATTAGCAAACGTGATGACAAAACTCAACTTGAGCCTAAATGAGCAAAACCTTTCAAACCTTGGCACTGAAGCTGAAGTGTGCAGTTTCTGTGCACTAGAGTCATCAAATGGAGTTTTAACAATGATATTTGTTTTTGAGCAGATTTCCTAAACATGTCTGCTATGTGCCATTGGTCAAACAACAAGACAGCCCCATCCCAAATCCATGCTATTGGTTGAGCCAGTGTTGCCATGTTGGGCTTGTCAGAAAAGTACAGTAAAAGTTTTTTGGTGAAATCAACTTACAAACATACTTGTATGTCTGCATATTAAGCTTGGGTAGGGAAAAGTATTTTAACAAAACTGAATAGTACACACTGCAGCTTTAAGTCTAATATGCCTCACTGTGGTGCATCTTAATATGAAAATAGTAAGAAATAAGGAAGTTGGAAGTACATTGACAGGCAAAATTAAGTAAAGGTGAATTAAACAATGTCTGTATTTTGCCTCCTGCACACCTAAAGCTCTTTTTAAACATATTAGTCTGGAGCACGGGTGCAGAACCCAGAATCAAAAACTCATTGTTTATTGCACACCTGATCTCTGGACCTCTGACACATGCATTCGGGCAATATAAATACTATAACAGATTACAGTCTGTACCATGATAAAGTTTGTCATTAGATGGGCCACAAAATCTTTTTTAAAAGATTAAAACATATTTTACTCATACAGCATTTGAATTTAGGATCACAGGATCACTAAACTTTTATTTGAGGGACTCCTCAATTCCATATACTTATACCTTAAGAAAAATTAATCAGAGGCATAGCTGCAGTGAAGCACATCATTTAGAGAGAGAGAGAGAGAGAGAGAGAGAGGGAGGGAGGCACATTGAAGCACACAAAATGCTCTTTAGATCAGTCTTACAAGTTTTACATGCTGACATTAACACAAAAACCATTTAACATAAAATTGCTGCTAATTCTATAGTGTGTAATGTGTAATGTATAATATCATTACAGAAGAATACAAGAATTCATTACAGAAGCATTTCCACTGGTGACCTCAGACGTTTGGAGCATGTGTATGTTTACTCAGATGGTTTTAGTGACAGTGGCATGTTGGTGAGTTTGTTCCTGTCATTTTCCTCTAAAGATTTGATTTATTCAGGTTACCTTCCATAATCCTTCTGACAGCACTAAAAGTCCCCTTTAGCTATTTACTCACAATGGAGTTCAGTCACCCATGGCTTCAGTGCTCAAGTAAACTTATGATAAAAGTGTAGGTAGACTTTTACTGTGTACAGAGATGCAGTTCTTCATAAAGCTGTTTGGAATCTGTCATACTAAGTAAAGGACCAAAATAGATGCCTTTTGTTTTTGTTGCCTTTTATGAGTTGCATGTACTAACCACATGCAACATTAAATGGGAGCTAAATATGCTGAAAAAGAGCTAAATGCAATACAATTGCACTGCTGCAACTGTATGTAAACTGTCTTTGTCAAGCTCAGTTAACATTGTGCAATTACCACCTGCATTAAACTGTTTTTTTTTTTTTAAGAATTGTTTTATTAGAATTGTTGATCAAATGACAGAGATGACTGTTCTATCAAGTTATTTTTTTGGATACATGCATAGTCCCCTGCAGTTTTCAAGACTGTGGTAGTCTGCTGTATCTTCAACAAATTAAAGCTCAGAGCCGGCCTGCAAGATGTGGAATTCAACTCAGGCGTTCAGCACTAATTTTGTGGGCGTATTTGGGGCGTTACCCGATTTGCATGATTTCTTTAGTGACCTCAGTGGTTGCGAAAACAAGCAAACAAGGTGTAAAAATAAATTCTTAATCCATTTGCAATCATTCAGTGAATTCCATCCCCAGTCTATCTTAGAGTGGAGAACAAATGTAAATCCAAAACTGAAATCAAACAGCATGACAGAAGCATATTAGAAAATATAGAACGGATTGCAAAACTAATTGAATGTAAAATTGACAAAAAAAGGACTATTCCACATAATGCAAAAACCAATCGCCCATGTGAGGTGAAGCAAGTATGTCAATACAATGTTGAGAAATAAGGGTAAAATGCGAACATGAGTGCAGTCAGTCATAAAGCTGTAACTCAGATGTCACACACCAGCCCACTTACAGTAAACCTGCTTCCTGCTTCAACTCATTTTCCTTGCCATCACCCAAACAGATGAGAGCATGTCAAGCAAAAACTGCTGTTTGAAAGAGGTTCAGTACTGCCACACACACACCCTGACGGAGAGCATCACGTCTAACAACAGATCCTTGCCCATATTGCTGTGGAAATGCTGGCTCATTCATTGTGCCTGTGATTAAGGTCAATGCTGTCAACCGATAGCTCGCATCAGCCAGGAGAAGCTGCTACAACCAGTTGCTATTCTTCAGCTGATTGGTTGTGGCACGGGAGACTGTGAAACCTGAGCAGAATGTGTTCAGCATCCTCACATGTGGCAGCTGTCTCCGAGGACGGGATTGGACAGAGGGTGAACATGTGCCCTAAAATGATGACACATGTTTAGCTACTGTAGCTTATTTCATAAGGTACATAAGGTATATATATATATTATATATTTTAAGCTAAAGAAACCCACACTGGCATTATGTAGTGTGTGTATGTGTGTGTATGTGTGTGGGGGTTTACTAAACCATGTTAACAACTATGTTTCTTCAAGTCAAAAAAACATGACAAATCTGAGCAAAACCTCCTTTTGGTGACGTTCTCATTTGTAAAAATGCTATAACATACAATATTTTTTTAATTGTAAAAATGCAGAAAATTTTCTGTTAGGGTTAGAGTTTATAAGATAGGACAATAGAAGTGTATTTAATGTCCCCATTTAGATAAGTAAACGTGTGTGTGTGTGTGTGTGTGTGTATGTGTGTGTAGAGAGAGAAAAAGAGAGCAAGATAGATGGAGATGAGAGAGAGACAAACTTTATTAATAAAACAGCAAGATGAAATTTTATGATCTAAGATTTACAAAACTTTTTTGTAAGATTTAACACAAGTATAAATTAATACGTGAATTAATTAAGACTTTATGGCATACATAAGTTGGGTAAGCTGCAAGCTGTAAGTTGCAATTTATATTATGTATTTTATATTTTGTTCATCTACTGATTTAAGACCAATTAACTGTTTATATTTATTAATTCTGTCAGCATTTTTATCCAAACTTACTCACAGTGCATATGAAAAGATGTTTATTAAAATATATATTTAGTTTTTAGATTTGTTTGTTTTAGATTTTTGTGCAGTGCATTACATTTTATACATTACCATACATTACCATACCATACATTACCAAACAATTGTAAAAGTTATTTTTCAATCAAGAAAATTTGGTTTACCTTTTCTAAGAACTGGAAAGAGATCCACTAGTGCAGCTGTTTTATAAAACTGTTAGTTCCTTCTTTTAAATGACCCTGTTTTCAATACTGGCTGTAGCACATTGTTCATATGTGCCTTCCAGATTGAATAAAGGATTCAGAACAGATTTAGTGATATGCTGTGTTAAGATAATAGATTTACAAAGCATTTCGTTTGGGATTTAGCTTAATCCTTCCCTCTTGATTCTTATGAATGTGGGTATGTGTAGGATCTATTGCTGCCCACTCCATGAAACAGTATAAAGACTGTACTTAGCTGTACTTTGGATTTGAATATATATCTACAAATAATTTGAATAAAATACACCACACATAAACATTGAATTACATTTGTAAATGTGCCTTGCAAATATCATTCCAAGAATAGCAGTCAGTTCGGCATTGTTTATTGTTACATTGAATAGACAATAATGTGAAGAGATTTAAACTCTTCAAGCAAACTGACAAAGGGCAATTTAACATCATATTCACATTATCTTCAACATTACCGCTATTTTGAAACACTTTTCTCTTCCATTACCTTCTTTTTGTTGATGTAATTTCCTAAATCATATCAGCATGGTACACGCTCCATGGCACTATATATTCTAGCAGTGAATTTTGGAACGTTGCTGACAATGTAACAGCCTGACAGGTCTGATAAGCCTTGTCTGATTATTTAAGTTAACAGACACTGTTTCTACATGGTTTAATGTGCTACACCAATACAACAGGCTTGCTTTGTGTTTCTACGTCACAGCTGTGAAACAAACACAGAGATTTATCTGGCAAAAATGAAAATCCACCACAAAGTTTTTTACCACAAACTATTGCATAGATGCTTTGTTCTTCTCATCTGAAACCTCAACAGAGACAAATAAGTTAGGAACATGAGTGTTAAAATAAAGTATCAACACAACTTCTTACTATTTCATATTTCATGTTTGGCTGCTCTTTTGATTGATGCTTTACTGAAACTAGCATAGACCAACCTGTTTACAATTTAACCTGGCTGTTTACAAGCCACATTTAATTTTAGAAGTCTCAAAGTCTCACAGTTTCAAAAAGCTAACAGAAGTGTCAGCTGGTGGGAGGATAAATTTCATTTACTGTATACAATTACTAAGTTACTAAACATTTCACATATAAGGGGCTATTCAGAAAGGGCAGACTCTGCACTTTTTAAACTGTTGGTGTATCTGAAAATGCAGTAGATATTTTTGACTGTTCCAATGCATCAGTTGTTAATACAGTTAATGTTTTTTTATGTTTGTTAAAATATTTTAAGCAGTATAAAAACGTTTTGCGACCCCTGCGTTTTCTGCTGTTTTGCAGGACTGCATCTAGCTTTTTTTATGCAAAACCGCCATGTGTGAACGCCCCCATACAATGTGGTTCCCTAAGTTTTCTGCACAAAATGGTGACACAAGATAAAATATGTGCTGTTGAGTATATACTGGTTATGGACAGTCAATTGCAATGATGACTGTATATGCCAGTATACGACAGGGAAGTACTGTTGGCAAACCACATAACTAAACAGGGTAGTTAAATGTCAGGCTTTTTTAGTTGAGATGAAGCATTGATTAGCTCCCCAAGCTAACCCTCATACCCTGCTTGAGATCACTTACTGTCATAAATTATACAACAATGACAGGCTCAGAGAATGATTTTAACTTTCCACTGTGAATGATTTTTAAAGGGCACGACAACAGAAAGCTTATTTTTTTAAAACCATTTGTTGTGTATTTGTTTCACATGTGCATACAAGGGTCATTGTTATTTTTTATTTATCTAACAGAATTTGGTTTCAGTATTATTAGAATACTACAACACTGTGCCAAACACTAGCTTTAGAACTCACCAGTACTGTACATGACATAAGTGGTCTGGTATTGTTAGCAGGCCCATGGGATGTTTAAAGGAGCACAGCAGTTCAGTCCTAATGTGTAAATTTGCCAGTGGAAAAGCCAGCAATCACTTCATAATTAGAAATGCTGAAAGCACCTTGGGTTCTGAAATTATCGTTCCACCAATGTCACCTTGGGGCCCACATCTGTCAAACCATATGCTGTATCCACTTGTTTTTGTTTTTTTTTTGCTGAGGCCATCCAGAGAGTATTGGCGCATTTCTTTTGCTTTTCCCTCTTCATCTCTTTTCCATCTTTACAATCTCTCTGATGAAGTGACAGTTACCTAAAAGGATTTTTCACCTGAAGCTTGGCCTCCCATAGCTGTAGGGAGTGCTGTCTTTGAAATATGAGCACAATTATTTTTTCCAACTCCCAAACTCCTGTGAAAACAATTACATCAGTAAAAACATACACCGCACCAAATAAATATAAAGAATGTAACCCTGATTTTAATTTATTGGAGATTCTTTGTAGTAGATACAAGAGCCAACAAGAATTTCCAGAAAATCCTTCTACATAAAAGTGTGTTTCTGTATGTGAGTGATTTTCAGCACACTAGCATCGTGTGGGCAGAATCCTCTCAATTTAATTGTTGTGTTTCAACCAGTAAAACCTGTGCCAGGCATGTAATTTGGATCATGGTATGTTTGAGGTCCATTAAATGGATTAGTGGAGTGGGTAGTCAACGGCCTCTCAAATCAGACCAAATTATTACCGTTATTATCAGCTCCTCTCGGCAGAATTAAATTTGTTCACCACTGTTTACCTTTCTTAATAACAAATGACCTTCTCTTTTATTCACTACTCATGTAGAATGAACTGAAGGCTGTTGTACAGAATGTGAACTCAGGAACTTGGTCTATTACATTTGCTAGTTGAACAGGAAATAGCACACAACAGTGTGCATTCTCAAATAAGATAGCATTCTCAAATCTTTGCAGGTCAATAAATATGTATTTCTGTGGTGATTTCCTTTTTCCATAAAATTATTATTGTGCACATTTTTAGGAAATATTGCTTGATTCATGGTGAATTGTTTAACTGTCCTCAATCTTTATATATACTGAGTTTGAGACATTGTCCAGAGCTCCTCTGAAACTAGAGAAGTCTTCTTAGGAGAAAAGTCTGAGAAGCAGGAGAATCAAACAAAAGCATCCACTCTTCATTTAATACCATTGTTGTCCAGAAAAACCAATTGAGATGTTAGATACATTTCATTTGAGACGTATCTGAGTAGTTTTGAATGGTGTCTGATTTGTTTGTTCTGTATCAAAATTCATTTTATTGTACCAAGCGTATATCTTTGTGAAATTGTGAAATAAAAGAATCAACATCCTGTGCTGAAAGAATTTATAGCATTCTGGCTTGTAAATGTCATTGAATTTAAGTCATCAAAGCAGAGCCTTAGATTTTAACCTTTCACTTCTTATGAAAGCGAAGCTCTTTTATAATTACAAAGGGATGCATGGCACAGACTGTGGGAGAACATGTCAATACAGAGACCACATATCCATTTGTTTATATGTGAGATCATCCTTGCTTGGTTTAGATCGATTCATTTTGTGGAGAGCTGTAACAACATTCTTGAGTGGCAAGTATCATGGGGGAACAAAATCTATTAGGATTCTGCTCAATTCTTAATCATTTTTGTTTTTATTGAATAATCCTACAGTTGTGGCATGAAAAATGAGTTTGTTTCTTTTTATAAAATAACAAAAATACAGACTATATTCCATGTTGCTTTGTTACTCTTCATAACTAAAGCCCTCTGAATATCCCAAACACTCAGGGGCCTCACGGGCCCTGTGTTTTACTATTCCTCCGGGCCCCCCTACAGATCTCTGTCAGGGCTCTCCTGATGTTCACCATTCTTAAGGTGACAGTCAAATTAAGTGCTGAAATCATTTTATTCCATACCATTTTAAGGTCATTTTTACTCTCTAATACATCCACCCCAGTATTCTTTTAGCTCAACAGACCTGTAAATGTTTACTTTTCTGTAGAAGTAGCCATAAATGCCTAAAGTACATGTTATATTATATTAGGTGTTATAGGATAGTGGAGATCTGTGTTATAGGATGGTGAAAATAGGATGACAAGTCCACTGAAAGATACAGGCTGCAAATGTCATGATTCTCATCTTTAAAAGAACTGCAAAGAAACAAATAAAATGCTGTTCATTGACTTGATTTGAACAATACAATTTAAACAATTTGTTTTGTTTGTAGCTGCTTGTTTGTAGCTGCCAAGACCTTGCTTTTGCCACTTATTCTTACAAAATACGTAGTTTCTCTCTTCTCATTCCACCTTTTAAAGAGACTTGTGTTATTACACTGACAGCTAATGTTCATTATGGTCTACCAAGTTTGTTCATTATTGCAGCAAGCTGAAGAGGCCATCAAGGGCAAACTATGCTTCTATAAATTGTACTCCACCTTCACAAATTTAAGATGATTTTAAAATACCTTCTTGTAACCAAGCCTAATGTGCGAAGTCAACTAGCCATTAACAAGTTGATTTCCTTAAAGTCTAAACACTGTGGCTCTGTAGTGTTATCAAAACTTTGTTTTATTCGTGCCATGCCCAGCTTGACATAGCAGGGCTATCTGTTTGTCTGACCAATAGAAAACTGAGGAGTGTTTGAGGGAACATTTCTGAAAACCTAGTTATTATGACAATTCCATTTGGTGCCTCTAGTGGTGTGGAAAATACTAACCTTGTCTTGTATGACACTGCAGATTTTCTTTA
The DNA here is from genome assembly GCA_036877525.1 of Chromobotia macracanthus. Classification (NCBI taxonomy): domain Eukaryota; kingdom Metazoa; phylum Chordata; class Actinopteri; order Cypriniformes; family Botiidae; genus Chromobotia; species Chromobotia macracanthus. Next base: position 1,279,439 of record JAZGTH010000034.1, on the reverse strand, counting down.
GCAAGTGTCTTAACCTGAGGCTGAACAGGACGTCAACAAGTATTTATTGCCGTTATACCCAACAGAGAACTGGCATTGTCTCAACTCATGAGTCTCAGTGTCAGTCTACCATTTTGTCTGAATCTGACCTACAAAACCAAAAACCTACACAGACATTCTATTTTTAGCCTGGTATGTATTATACACATACTGGTAGGAGATTGACCGCCACTGGTGCCGCAATCCAAACAGGTCACCAGCTGTTGGGTGACTTGACTGGTCTTGCTTAGCCAAATACCTGCAGACCTGCAGACCGAAAGCAAGGGCAACTTTCAGAAAGACACTCTGATGGACGAAGTACCGAAGACTGAAGTGACACTCAACATGAATCGGTTAATCATTCAGCCGGTATGGCCTCTGTCCAATTCACGTCAGACAGGGATCGATTTTGAGACTTGGAATGACGCAAAGTTTTTCCATTCTGCTAATGATTTAAATAGCAAATATCCTGAAATGAAATGCACTATAAAGAGTGAAAAAGATATTTTGAGAGAAATTGACTTTTACTCCATGCCATCCTAGATATGGTCAACAGAAACTCTCATTTGTGGTACACAGAAGACTCAGTTTTTGGTTCAGTAAGATCTTGTATTGATCCTCAGCTCATCCCTTGGGATTTTGCACAGATACACAGAACTGACCGGTTTCAGAACAAAGCATTAATATCAAGCCAAGACTGACTCAACCCATTCTTTTAATCTTTTAATGTAAGATGCTACAGTGTCTAAATCTGAAAGTTAGAACACGATTTATAACCAAAACATCTGCGGGGTGTATGATACATCTGATGGAAAATTGCTATGGGGCAGACCACAAACTAGTCAGCAGGAAATTTAGACACAGAGGAGCCCAAACCTGTTGTTTAAAAAGGGCCCTGAATATTAGTGAAATAAAAAGTAAATAAGAGTTTTGTTAAGACATTTAAACTAATTTAAATGCAAATTAAGTTAAACTGCAATAAATTGAGGCAGAAAAGTAGTGTGTTCTGCTTTGTGTTAAAATAAAAAATAACAGTAAGATGCACTTTTTATTTGTAGACAGAAAGAAATTTGGTTCAAAAAGTCTGCAAACATTTTTATATTTAAGTGTAGCCATCCACAAACCAGTGTTGCTGTTTTTTCTATGCCAGTCTATTATTGTGGCATCTATTTCTGATAAACCAACACCTAAATGTTACCTAACAATCGACTAAAGAACTGTAATTGGCTATTCTATGTGTCATTCAGTTTAGGCTGAAGTGGGCAGCTCTTGACTAGTTGACTCTTGACTATACTATAAATTACTGTAGACCAAACTCTATGCCAGTTAGTCTGAATTGATGAGACAGTTACGTTAGAAAGTAATGTGTAATAGGTAATTTCCTGTTTTTTTACCACAGTTTCATTAAAGGGTAAGAAAAATGAGCCCTGTAAGTGATAATTTGTTACAACGTGATGATTATTCGATTTCTTGCATACTGTAACGTTGAGGGTGACTAATATTACAATAATGCTCTTGACCATATATAACTTGCCTTCACATTGCCTTGTTTTCTTTTGCTTCCTGTGTCTGTATGTTCATGCATATATGCAAAGAAGAATAGAAAGGAGGGAAGGAAAAAGTGTTGATTAATTTACTTCTCCTGAAACAATCTAAATGCAAATTGGACCTCTCTATCTGTATGTTCCAGGACGTAATGAGGTTTGAATTCAAATGACCTGCTTGCGTTTCATTCCACTTTAGGAGGCAAGTTAAAATTTAAGGAGGGAAGAGTTTGGCATAACCAAAGTAAAATTATGGCCATAATAGAATTCAGAAAACTACAACCGACTATCACATCAGAGTTCAAATCTCACCAGGCTCTTCGAAATTGGCTGTGGTTTATGTGTAAGTTACATCATTGTTTTTTTTAATACATATATCTGTTTCTATCACTGCAATAATGACAACAGCCTTCAAGGCCAAATAAATGCTTAGAATCATGACCCTTAACCTCATACACCCACACGAGTGTGTAGAGTGATATATCAGAGATCCTGCCCTATTATTACTTTCAAAACCAGTTAGTGAGTTTCCAGAGGGTCAAATCTTTCTCTCTAGACCATAAGTTCATTATAACTTACCAGCAAATAAATTGCAAGACCAACCCACACAATTTGTCATAGCAAGGTGGGTGTGAATGATCACTCTGAATGTTGATCTGAGAGTTCAAATGGTGCTCTAGACCTGCGGATAGATGTGTTCTTTGATAAGCTTGACTTCCCCTGGATCACTGCTTGCAAGACTGAGTGAATATCTTACCTTACTATGTTTAGTGAGTGCCAAACTTTTTCAAAATAATACTAATGAAAATGTTAGTCAAACTGCTGACAAATTCTGACAGATTCTGAGGCTTATAAAGAAAATGACTTGTCTACATTTAAAGGGGTCATATCTTGAAAAGGTGAAACATTTTCAAGTAAAACTTAAGATTTGCAACTTCCTAAAAGACCACAGATTGAGAGTATACTGCATAAACAGCTTGTTCTGAACTTCTACAACCTTCTGACTGACTAATACATTAACAAATGGTCACCCACCTTTACTAGTCAACTACTGTATGTATGTTCAGTGCTCAGCAACTTGGCCCAATGCATCTCCTTGAAGTTATAACAAGTAGAATAGATACTATTATTCATAATCGCCAGAAGAAAATGTTTATTGATAATTCCAGCTGGTGAATGAGGAAGTGTCTCATATAAAGGGGGTGTTTGCATAGACGTCTTAAAGATACAGTAGACCCACCAAAACAAAAGAAAAAAATGCATAGTCCTACAAATAAGAGAGAGGATGATTGGAAAATTATAAAAGAAACTCAAACCAAAATTATAAAAAAAAATATATATAACCCATGATCAATGTACAGATATGCAGTTTTTAAATATATTTTTGGTATATGTATAATCAAGTTATCTTAATCCATATTGACTTGCAGAAGCCCTAGAACACTACACCTAGTCATGTAACAGATTTTTTTTCTATAGCAGTCAGAGATAATCAGCAATTCAGGCAAAGTGTGAACATACTATAAGACTGATGAAGCTCAGGCAGTTTTGAACTATCAGTTTTGTTTACCAAAGATTAAAGAACCAATCTTTACTGTTGATTACCATTTGAGCAGTCACACAGGAATAAATATACATTGCAAGCTTGTTTCTGAAATCTCAAAGTTTTTACCAGTCTCAATCAATTCAGGTAATACCTACCAATAATGACCATTACGCCTATGACATCTCTCTCCACCTGAAATACACTCGACAATTTCCAGCTGCAGATAACAGCATATAGGTGTGCTGACCCACTTAGATACATATCAGAGCAAAAATGCCTCTGGTGATCCAAGTCTCATTATTTGTCTGGCTGTGATTCCTCTTCCTGCGGTCGATATTGGCCTTTTATGGCCATCATCTCAAAATTTTAACGTTGAATTGCAAACAACCGGCACAGTGATGCAGTCCAACAGGTCACATCAACAAAAGAGACTTGACAACAAACAAGACACTTCACAAATACATGAGTGGGAAGAGTTCTTTAAATAGCAAAATTCTAGAGTAGCATTTTGATCCTTAGGTGTCATGCCGAGGCTCGGTTGTCATTATTTGATGAAATATAGATAGAACCTCCCATAGATTCTGATTCAGTTCCTGGAGTAATGTTGAGTCAGAAGAGCACATAATGAGAGTTAGGGTGCTTTCACACTAGAGCATTTGGCACAGGATCTGTTCAGAGTTTGTTCAGCTTCAGAGTTAGGTTGGTGCGAGAGCCGTCAACTCAGGTTGAGGGCATTAAGGTTTGTTGAAATTGTTGTTTGGGTATCAATTATGTGTATTTCAGTAGGATTTGCAATAAGTGTGAATGGAATCTGGATTAACTTGTCTTTCCTGTAGCTCAACTGGTATGGCATGGCACTAGCAACGGCATGATTATGGGGTCGATTGAAAGGAAATGTTTGTACTAATAAAATGAAAAGCCTGTATGTGCTGTAAGACATTTTGATTTTAAGCATCTGACAAATATATACTTATAAATGGAGCTCTGCATGATGTATAATTTGCCTATAGAAAAATGCATTTCCCATTGTTACTTGTCTCTACTGAAACTGCCTTTAGCGAGCAGCTTGCGTTTTTTGGCATCTCTTGCAAATGCATTTTCAGAAAACAGACACAGGTGTCATTCTGTGCATGTTAAGTTTTGATAGTAAGAGAAAATCAAATAAAAACATGAATAAATTGATAAAAACTGGCATCCTGTTGCTACAAGTCATTACCTAGCTACAGTGGTAAACAGCAGCTGCTAGTATGCACTTATACTGATGACACAAGCACTGCAGTTGAGAAACAAATATTTAGTAGGAAAACAGAAATGTGGGTGTGTGGGGTGGCTGCAAGCTTGGGCTATGTCAAGCCAAGTAAGAAAACATCATTACATGCTAACTTGGGCACAGAACGGGTAAACTAGCAGCATTAACTGTAGAAAAAGCACAGACATAGAGAAAGCTGCCTGAGTTCTTTCTATGCTGGTGAACTGTGTATAAAAATGATCATGACAGCTACGCCATAGTTCACTCCACACATGCCCTGAGGTAGTTTTCACTCTATCCTCGCTAGTTAAAATATTCTGTGTGCAAGAGAGCCGAGATTGAGAGCGAGCCGCTTCTTTTAATCTCTGTCAATCAAACTCATTCGGTTCATTCTGTCCCTGTCAATAAAACCAGCTGTCACACATTGATTCGGTTGTATCTGACAGCGTGGGCCGCTAGCCAGCACAACTTGCTTCTCAGCATATCCGTGCATTTGTAACGAGTCAAAAACTGTAATTAGCAAGTCCAGCGTAATGCAGACAAAGGCAAACCGCATGCAAATCCATCTAGACTCAGTATGGCATCATACATGAAAGTTTTATGACACATTACAAATTGTTTCTGAGTTAAAAAGCAACAGCATCCAGGGTATTGTGGGTAAGGCGGGCCATAGTGTGCATGAAAAGGGTAGCAACATTTAAGATTAGCAGTAACAAGTAATCAGTATATAATGGCTCTTTTCGAAACAAAAGTCGACAAGGGTTCTCACAAAAGGGCTTTTGTGTTTTTTCTTTGTGTAATTAGCCTAATTGGACCCATAACTTTTGAGCTGTCATGAGTTATTGTATCGTTCTGTGGAGGTTTGGTTTCTGACAATAAAATGAAGCAATATGATGTTTTTAAAATGTTATACAATGTCTGAAAACAACAAACACTGCCATTAAAGGACTAAGCATCCAGAGCTTGATAAATGAGCCTGTCCATTGTTCCTACAGGCATAACCTGAGGTTTCAAAGTGGGTGTGCTGTGGGCAAAGCTTTTCTCTAAATGACAGTCAGAAAAGATGCTGTCTTGTTGCATTGTATTGCATCATACAGAACTGTACATAACAGATGAAATAACGATTCTGAGTTAAGACATTTATGCAATATGCTTTAATTGTTCACTTAAGTGCATTGCATGATGAGGTTGCATGATTAATTATTTAATGCCGACAATATTAATGTAAATTAATGTTGTTAGACACAAATCTGTGTGCCTGCTGTATGTCATTTAAAGATTCTAGTGCAAACAATATGATTGTAGAACCTTTCATTGTTGGTTTTTACATTGTAGCTAATTGCATGTATACAGAATAAAACCTGAACTGATATTACCTTGGAGGGGATTCATTAAGATTGAATTGTGTCTGCTGATAACGGTGTTTATTCACATGTACTGTATACATTGATTTAGCATCAGATTCACTAAAAGAAGATACAAATTAGATAATAGCTCCAATATGCTACCTAAATGAATGCTAAATGCAATTGGCACAGTACAATTGCTTCTCTTGTAGGCTAGTTCGGAATGTTATAGGCTGGAGGATGCAGCTATCCCAATCTCGCATACTATACTGGCACTGTACAACACCATGTCACCACAGCATTTCATTACATGAAAGTGCATCATTGTGCATCTGAATAGATGCCTGGTTATACATGGTGCCAGCACAACATAAATTGTGACAGACAAATAGCCATGTCTATAATAAGGAATACAAGATAAAAAGGAGGCATGTTTGCCTTAAAAATAACAACAATGATTTAATCTATAAAGACAGAGAACTTTTTTACAGCCAGGTTTAACTGGATTGTGAGTATCTAGCTATGCAGGTTTCTGTATATGATTCGCCAAAAGGGACACAACTGTTGCAGCAGCTCCATATGTCCTAGCTGTTGCTATCAAGATATGAGTAAGACAGGCTGCCCATCACCGTGTCTCTGACTCACTGAGTGAGTTTGCTTCCTGTCTGCAAAACAGCAGCAGTCAGCCAGAGTCTGAGCACACCATTGCCTGTACCATTTCAGTGGGGGTGTCATATAAATCAATGCTGCACTTAAGGAAATCAATAGCATTTGATTGAAGATGACAATTTAAGAGGAATGCTTCTTTTGGGTTTACCCTCAGTGCACTCTTACACTTGAAGTCATGCCAGGGAATCACACCCATGGCGTGACAGAGAAGATTTGTAAATAGAAATAAACAGAAATGACACTTCTATTTTGATAGCACATAGAAAGATCGGCCCATCATCAATAGACTTTAGCACATTGAGGCTGTCAGAGAAAAAGCTGATTGTACCACAGGGCGTTGCTTTATGGCTTATAGCTCATAATGTAATGTAACTTGCTAATAATTTAGATAATAACAAATTTTACAACAAAGGCAAATCACCAAACTTCAAGATAGCATACAGTAATACAGAATTAGCACAAAACTAATCTTACTTCACAATGCAAAAAGTATTAAATAGTCTGTTTTTGCTTTAAAACAAGAAAATAATTCTCAGATTTTGTTGTATGCTGTATTTTATGTTATACAAAGAGGATAACAGTAAATATTCCAAAGATAACTAGGCCTGACCACTAATATCAGCCGTGTTGAATTTATTCTGTCATAAACTCCTGTTTTTCTTAGCAAAGATATTTACTAAGAATATTTATCTGGTTTGTCTTTGAAGACAGTATGGAAGATTTTAAATGGCCACTCACTGAACAGTTGAAAGAACAGTTGAACAGTTGAAAGAAGCCAGTTTAATCCTTAAAAGGTGCCTGTGAAGTTATTGACTGACAGGGCAATGGAGCGACAAGGTTTGTTTGGTTTCTGACATATCCAATGACATATAGAAAGAAGAGTTATATAGAATTGTGGGAAGAGGTCAAAGATATAGTGGTTTAGATATAACATCACACCAAGAATGCTTAAAAGTGGCCTTTAGATCTGTACTGTAGTGGACACTATGCATCAGACAGCCGGGGGAAAGCACTTTAAACAGCAGAGCAGTGCCGAAGGAAATACATTTTGCTTTCATTTCAAAATTTTATTGAAATCATCCCTTGAAAGCTGAAGGAAGGCAGATACTTTTCTCACTGGACAAAGACCAAAGAACTTAGCCTGGAGGGTCCTGGATGAGGAACATCACCGGGTGATGTGAAAGGCCCATAACTCATAGTGACGTGAGCATGGAGCCAAAGATCTGCAGCTCTGTGGCAGCAGTTTCACTGATGCTGCTGATGAAAGACAGCTCTTCCATGCACTCTCATGACAAGCAGCATGTAGTTTTGTGTAGTGTATATCCTATATACTGTAGCCAGCCTTTGAATAAACTGCATAATGTCTAGTCCAAACTGCAGATTATTCCAAGAACTGGTGATTCTGACAGGAAAAGATCGTCTGACTGACATGTAAAGCAACCAGTTGATTTTGTTTATTATGGGTTGTTTAGTGGCCCTTATGTGAAATAGTTGATACCACAACAATAGACTGATTAAATTGACTAAATAGAATAATTTAGGTAATGTTGAAGTGAAAAATAATAGAAAATGTTGCTTATGCTGTGATAAGAATTTCTACATGCTCAAAAGTACAGATTATCAGATAAAACTACTAAATGGCTTAAATAAAATTCTGAATATCTTTCGAAATAGCAGTGCAGGGTATTATAAAAATGATGAAATATTAAAGATCAGGGTATGCCAAACTTGGTATGCTGTGTAACAAAATCTAGTGTTGTTGAAATTTGAAAGCAGTCTGAAAGGTTTTATTATGGTTCCATTGTAAGCATGAATGTTTTGTCACCTTCACATTTAACATGAATGTTTATATTTCTCAACCAATGTGTAGCTGCACCCCTGAGAGCAGCTTGAGGCTGAGACTAAGAAAAATATGGCTCAGTACAGCCAAGGGACAGCAGCATCAGACAGACTCCAGCTGTCCCTCGACGCTGCCCCCTCTGGACAGGAGAGAGTGTGCAGCAGTGGAAAAACTTGGAACATGTTCAGTTTGTGTTTAGCTGGTGAGCACGCATTCCAGCTGTTGCAGATTTTTAATCAGACCATCATTATTATACTGATTCTCTTGTTGGTGGTTTGTCAAATAGTTGTTTTAGAATGCTGTAATGCCATATTACAGTGTTGACAGGTTGTTTTTCCATTTTTCCATTTTAACATCATTATACTGATTTTAATATGCTTGAATGTGCACAGTTGAGTTGCCCAACTGGAATAAGAATTCTCAACAGCTTACAAAGTGCAGCTTGTAAAACTACTCTAAATGGCAAGAAAGAGTAGCCATGGGAGGTAATTACAACAAAGTGGGATGTGCTTTTATCTGCTTTATGTGGGACATTTTAATTATCATTAACAAATAATGACTTGCACACAATCCTGTTTAAAATCATTGGAGGTGACACATTACCACATAATCATATAACTGTACAATGGCCTCAAGTCAATACTAATGACGACAATATATAATGAACTTAATTTACCTCTTAGACAATTTATGATGTAGCTGAATTCGGAGGCATTAGACAATGTTTTGTCCTTTATTTACCTAAAAATTATTATGACAAAAGTGGACCTCACCAAATGCATCGCCACAGTATTTTTAATATTCAAAGCTCATTAGGATTTAAAATAATGATCACCAACTGTTACGCAGCTGGCAGGCTGTTATGATACCACACTAACAAATCCCTTAAAAGTTGTACCTGCAAATGTAGGGTACATACAGTATAATTCCATAACATCTCACCATATTTTATCAAAAAAAACTTTTATATATTCAAATATTTTACATTAATGTTTATCTATGTTATGCATATACATGCAATTATAATTCATTATAAAAGCTACACTTTATATTTTCTATGAGGGTGTAACTATGAGGTTGCTTAAGGTGTTGAGTGCCTTTTAATTCATTACTGTGCTGTTGCTAGGGTGTTCTTAGTGGTTGCTATGATACTGCTAGGTGGATGCTCTGTGATTTGGGTAGCTGGTGTTTGTTTAGTGGCCTAATTCAAAAGAAACCATGACATTCTAGTCCCTAATGGCCCATGTCCCTTCTTCAGTTTATGGGATTTTTTTATATCTTTCATAAGAGCAACTATTAAGCCTATTCGTTGTATTGTACTTTGTTTTTGTAATCTGTCTCTCTATGCAGTAGATGTGTTTTAAACACCATGCAGTTTAACAACAACACAAAGAATATGGAAGCACTTTTTCTTCATGTGATTCAAATTTATTTAAAGAGAAAAGCTTCAAGTGTTGTTGAAAATGGACCGAAAGGTAGATGAGCTTCTGTGGGGGTGTTCATGGAAGAAGAATATACAGCTGCCACTGAAATGAAGCCAGCCTTTAGTATTCATAAACTGGTCAAAGTGTCCAGTCCCGTCTATATAAATGGAAGCGATGGAACGATTTAAAGCACTTCAAAGCTGCCTTTGGGCTTACAGCACCGCAATGATAATGAGAAATCGCACCACTTTATATATAATAGTGAAGTGTGCACAAGCTAGTTTTGATATGCAAATACAAAAGTTTGTGTTAGTGTAAACATTACAGTGATGATGAATAGTTGTACAGCCTAATTAATTTGCCTGCATGCAAAGCAGATGTTTACCGTAACATGCTGTTGAGTGGCATTCAAAAGTGAAACGTTTTATTTACGTTTCAGCTGTCTGACAATATCACATCTCACTAACACTGTTTATACAATTAATTAACCTTTGACACGTAAAACGTGTTGATTATGTATAAACAGGTTTCCATGTATTATGATATTATGTGTATAATCACAGATCCATTTTAAAATAACCTTTAATTAATCTAATTAATGGTATATTAATTAGATACCATACATATCACTTTTAGTATATGTTGACATTATTTCTCTTACCCAGATGCAAATGTTTTTTTCTTGTTATATTACGCAATTTTAAAAGAAGTGTCAATACATATGCTGCAGTATAAACAGTATGAAAAACAGGTCAACACATTTCTATTATTGCACGTTATGTTCTGTGCCACATGGGTACATTCATATCTGAATACCTACCGCTGTGTGACACCAGCTACTGAGCAGCAAAACAGTGAATTTTCAATGAGAGTGGCTGTGTTCAGTCACCAAAAGCTGTCAAAGATTCTCTCAAAACATGCAGCAAGCCTGATGGGACACAGTATCACAGCCCCCATCATTCCATCTTTAACCAAATGCACTGCCTCTGACAGACGGTTGTTCAACAACACACCATTTTAAGGCCTGTTTCGTCTTGTTGACATCTTCATCCTCTGCTGATCACAAACTGTTTTAGCTTTCCGTTCAGTGTGAACAGGTGTGAATGCTAAAATGATCCTGCTTTGCTCCCATGTGTGCTTTTCCATAACATTTGAATGAGAAGTGGCATGCTCACTTCCTGTGTCTAATGGCTGTTTTGTTTTCAGCTGCCATAGCTCTGTTTCCCTAGATATCTGGCTGTGTCTCCTACGTACCATGTGTTTGTTTGTTTGTTGTTTGGTTGGTTCGTTTGGGTTGCTTATGAATATTTAACTAGATCCATACCTCTGATGGATGTGCCAGAGCTCTGAACATTACCAGCCCCCAAAACTGTTCCTCTCATTCGATTAAATATTTTCTATGATGGATTTTATATTTTTATATCATGTCTTACTTCCCCCCCAAAAAAAACCCTTTTATCTTCTCTCTTTTCTGCATGAAATACTAAATGTGAGTCTTGTATTATTATACACATGCAGTGAAAGATGTACTATCATGTTTAGCTTTCCTCACATGTAAGATGCCACATGATGTTTTTTGTGTAATTCATAACAAAAATGCTGCCTTCACATGCAATATATGGAGGTAGGAAGGCATCAGTCCTTGTCCAAATGTTTGTGTAAAATTCTCTCTACAACCAGATCAACATGCCTTGATCTGGTTGGTTTTTGATGGCAGCAAACTGCAGATGTGTCACTCACTGCTTATGATATCCCACAATCCTGTGTGTGCTGGTTGGTGGCAAGATTTTTTTCATTTAAATATATATTTTTTTTCTTTTTTAAATGCATGACTTCATTTCTAATAAGAAATAAGCTTTGTAGTCAATAAAACAATAGTTTACTCCAAAATGAAAATTACGCAATCATTGTGTCACCAGTGTGTTGGTATAACTTTTCTTGTCTGTGGAACCCAAAGGAGATCCTAGGCAGAATGTTATTCATTTCCATTGTATGTAAAGTGCTGCTATTATCGCTTCCGAAGAGAAAATTCAAACAAAATTCAAGTTTGGAATGACATAAGAGTGAGTAAATGATGAAAAAAATGTTCATTTTGGTGAGGACAAACTCTTTAAAAATTAGCTTGATTATGTATAAATTAAGCTGACTTGAATTTGTTCTGTATCAAGATACAAGATGTTATAGTGCCCCAGGAGGTGCCTTCATACAATAATCATGCCTGTTAAATCATTAAATGACTGGGAAGTGTGGCCTTTAGTTTCGGACACAGACATAATTTGAACCCATTAGGGTTATACCAGGCCAGCTATATCAAAATCTAGTCTTTATGAAACATGCTCATTGGACCTCCTCCTGCTTGTGTCGTGGTTTCCTGAGAGTTGGCACAGCAGTGTTTGGATCTACTAGCAGATGCTCATATATGGGACAGTGTCTGTACCTCACATCATGCTTTTTCTATCAAGGCAATTGAGGATACATTTCTTGCTGGAGGGCATGGCACACCAGGCTTTCCACCCTGGAGTATGAGGCTTTGGAACATGCTAGTCCTGTTTGTGGTTTGCAGCTGAGAAGATCAGAGCAGCCAGTCCCAATGACAGGAGAGTCAGTGCTCGCTTGCTCTTTCTCTCTCTCTCTCTGTCTGCTCTCTTTAATTTGACATGATGGCAGGCTCACAGATCTTTCTCCTTTGAAGGCAAACTATAGAGACAACTTCATTCCACAGCCAGAGGTAACATGGAGGCCCAGAAAAGCCAAAGATGAGGCTTCAAACTGCCTCATTAGCCCCTTTGCAACCCCCTTGAGGGCGAGAGAGCAGGTGGAATCGATTTTGACCCCTTCATCGAGGTCCAGAAAACCAGCTCTGCATCAGGGTCCTTGGTTTGATTACGTTTCCTCGGTCTAACTTACTACGGTGCTTGCACGGCTGATGCACGATCAGGAGATGCAACACATCAAATAAAACCCGGCAGCCTTTAATTATCCTGTGAGGAAGAAACTGAAAACAACAGCAGCAAGAGATTTTTCTTGATTCATATCCAGATGGGCAAATGTGCACGTTGCGCATGTTGAAGTTATACAGAAAACTGCTTTTGATGTCTATTTCAGGCAAAAACCTAAAGAGTGTGTGCTTATGGCAACGAGGATGTAAAGCAGATATCTGCAATTAAAACCTAAAGTGAAAGCAGGGGTTTATATGAAAGATCTAAATGAAGAGTAAATGTATTTTAATAGTGAAATCATTGGTTTTGAATATGACAATAAACAACAATCACAACAATTCTCTCTCTTTTAAATGCAACTGCAGTAACTTAAATGAACAAGGCTGATGTGAAGTAAGGAGCAGTGTGGGAGATGAAAGAGCCACTCTTCAGAACACTGAAACTTAATTGTTATGTACACTTGTCATGTAAAATCAAACCACGAAGCCCTTCATAGGAAGTCTTTCTTGTATACTAATACAAAGTTAAAATAGTCTTTACAGTGCTCATAAACAATGTTCCCTCTAATTTTCGTCTTGCTGAACTAAACATTTTTCTTGTTGTTTGGCCACCTAAGCAGAGACACACACAAACAGTTTGAAGTTTTAAATTGTGCAATCTTGTTTTGAGATGTTTAGATAATCTTATAATAATTTGAGTAACAAGGCTGAATAATTGACCTTGATGAATGCTACTATTCCAAATTGATAAAAAGGAATAAAATTGTTTACATCATCCCATCATGCTGTAGAAAGGTTCAAAAGATGTTGCTTGTTGAGTGTCACAATTTTAAGAATGGGTTTATTTTGTTAAAGAAGTATAACCATGTATAAAAATTCTGAATATTATATTTTGGTCATTAAAACAAATCATTTTTTGAAATGGTAAAGGAATATATTTTAAATAGCTAAAACATTGGAATATGTGTATTTTTACATTTTTACATTTTGTCAGTTTGCATGTTCACTGGTCGTTGAACTAATTATCTTAGCACCATGTTCTACCAGTTGAACTACAGGACCTTAACTATACATGAGAGTACTGTGGCTTCAGAAGTAACACACACACAGAATAAAAGACTATTATAGAAAAGACTAAGATATAAAACAAGAACAGTTATGTTGTCTCAACTGAACATGTTTTTAAACAAGCACAACGTTTTAGCCCTCAAGGAATAAAAATATCACCACAGTTATATTCCCTTTTGTAAATGGCTTAAAAAGAGAGCAAAGCACTTGTATTGTGAGCTAAAGGAATAAGATGCGCACACAACAGAATCCACATTTTTGCAGATCTTGGAAGCCTTTACCTGACAGTGTGTGTTCAGTCTCCAATGTGGATAACATACTCAAGTTTTCATACAGATGGAATCTGTGTCTTTTGTTTTTCAAACTGATGCAATGGTTGAGGTCAGAAATTAGAGAAACAAATTATTTTTTTAACTCACTACTATATGTGAGTGCTATGAGCAGAGAAACCCTTCTAACTGTAAAGAAAAGGCATCACAGTTAGAAGAACTGACCAATATGCCCCCTGCCGTGTGTTCACTCCATAACTGAGACCATTAGTGATATGGATTGTGACGCTGAAGTGTGTTTGAGAAACAGCCCATTCAGTTTCCTTTTCATTCATTGTATGGAAAGAGTTTGCATGGGTTTGACATAGTAATTATAGAATTTTCATTTTTGGATAAAGTGTCACTTCCCTAACAAAGAAACTTTGGGACAGATGGGAAAAGACAGCTGATGAACTTCTCTAAATTTGTGATACTTCTCTGAAAGCGGGCTTGGAGTGAAGGGTTGAAAAACAAACGCTAGAAAAATGTCAATTTATCTTCTGCACTATTTGTTCTACCAAGATTACTTCAGTGGTTTCCCTTTCATGTCTTCAGTGAAATTGAACATATACTTTAGATGAAAGAAACTAAAAGATGCATCTCAGACAACAGGAACTTACTTTCTTCACAATAAGACAACCTAAAAATGTGTTGTTTGCTTTATACAGAAACTGAAATAGAATGGCTGTGTAATAGCCAGTGCTGTGGATTGATGTAGGAGACTATTATTTTTAAAAGTACCAGATTGACAACTATTCTAAGACCATGTTTTCAATAATGTTTTGGTCTCTGCAACTCACTACTTTCCAAGAATCCAGCTAAACATAAAAATGTTGTTGACAGCTGAAATAGCTTTTGACCTTTTTGATTAGAAAATTGTTGTCATTATAGTTAACAAACAGCTGAAGTGGGTTTGCTCATTGCTGTAAGGCTAGACACAAACTACTAAAATGTCAATTTATTGGACACCAATGTCAGCTTTCAAAAAAAGTGTTTTTTAGTGACGCAGATTTTTTAGACTTGTCCACTTTTCCCCTTTGCAGCTCGCCTGCCTCCACAGGTAACAACGGGGATAATTGTGTCGTTCTGTTTCATATGCAACCAAGGAATTGAATTTGGAACGGGGATTTTCTTCATGCAGACATGTTTTAACACCCATTTCCAACTCCCGTGATCCAAAAAAGTAGAAGTCTTGCCCTTAAACACTGAGTGGAGGAACAACTTCTAAAAGCTGCTCCCGCTGTGATGTTTCCCAGCATCACCTGGAGAATGATTTTTGATGAACACGTTCAACCCCCCTCTTGAAAGTTTACACACCTCGCCGCTCCAAGCTACTAACAAGGACTTAGTCACTGAAACGATTACAGTCGTTTTCAAACACTTAACCTAAAAGCATCCCTTTCTGCGTCATATGAATTATTCATCATTCTCAAGTATTGCTGTACTCGTGCACCCCGCCCCATATTCAGTAAGATGTCTTTCATATAAGTTTGATGAGGAATCTCAGTTTCACAACAACAGGATTTCTGGTGTATATAACAATGGGAGGTGTGCTCTGCCTAAGCATTAAACATCAGGGGAAGTTAAATAAAATCACTTTAATATTTTATCAATCAGTATGTGCTTTCAAAAGCTGTCACAGTATCCCAACAGAAATCACTAAATGCGCTCCAACTCTTTGTATAGTGCTTGTTTATCTTTAGAAATGCAAAGCTCTCTTAGGTATAATGGAAGCAAGAAGCATTGTTTATGCAAACCTCAATGCAGATCAAAAAACAATCAACCAAACTTGAATGATGTGTGCCGTACTTCATCTTCAGTTAAAAGCTGTTGAGATGTTTTGTCTGGCTGTTTTTAATTATATTCAGAAATATGATAAATACATCTCGCTTACCAGTAACCAATTTGCTTGTCACTGCTGTATACACTGGATGTATTTAAAAGAAGCCCAAACACTGAAGAGAGGAAAGCAATGCACAAGACTGACAAGTGTTCAGAGTAAATTAAAAAGATTGATGGCACAAATATAACAAGAAGTCAGCAAATCCAAATGGTTAAATTATATCATTCATCACAGCTTTAGGGTTATTTCTGTTATGCAATACATTTTGAACTGTACATTTAGAAAGAAATTATAAACAGTATGCTTGGGTTGTAATTTAGGATGTATTTCTGTATTAGTATTATAGTGGTTTAGTGTATACAATACTACTAATACTAATCAATTTACTCTGATACATTAAGGCATGTGAACTGTTTATTAAAACTTGATTATTTAAACAATGAATTATAGAAATATAGAAATTCTAAAAAGATAAAAATGTCTTTATAATGCTAATGGAACCTAACAGTTTTTAACTAAAAAACTAAATTGTATTTCATATCTAATGTATCAATTAATTAAGTATTAAGAGATAATAGACCCTGGAAGTACTGTATTGCATAGTAGAAATTACCCTTTTAAACAGCTATTTACTATGAATATTACTGAGGAATGCACATCCCAACAATGCCTGTCCCAACATATATGAGTTTAAAACCTTCCCAGTCAGTGTCATAGAATTGTTATTAAAACATTGTGTTTGAGTTTGTTCCAACTAGGTTGATATCTAAAAAAATCTCTCTCCCAGTAAAGCCTTTTACAACTGAAGGCCCTGACTGGTATTAGCAGGCTGTACTGCTAGCACAGTAACACAAAGGTGACATTATCTGGCAGAGCATCTCTCAATTCCGAAAAGAATCTGGTGCTTCATGAACACGCCCCAGCAGAATGATGAAAGCACAGGGCAGCTCTTCATCTCATCTTGCCAAAATGAGAGAAAGTGCCCTGGCTCAGCGCACTTTGACGCTGTGGCTATTTTTTACCTCCTGCTCCAGGTCTTGTCAGGCATAGATTCATTTTTCTTCCTCGTTTACTCTATTTTTCCCCTGTTTGCTTTCAGGCAGGATCTGTTTGAAGGCACTGAGTTGCGGAGTCCCACTTGTGTTAAAATGATAAAAGGTGCATGCTGAAAATGGAAAAATAGTGCTGACTGATGATGTTAGCAGATGCCTGTTGATGCGCTGCCCTGTTAATACCCCACTGATTAATGTCTGTCACAGTCTGTCACGGTAAGGGGGTATGCATGCATACATTTTCATCATATCTTATATTATGGGCTGTCAGGCTTCCCAGAATATTCAGGTGTTCTGAAAAGTGGGAAAACTCAAATGTTGACGTGGGTACAGTGTGTCTGTCTTTGACATATATCAAGATGTGGTTTCATGCAGCAAATGAATGCATAGTAAGCATTAGACTAGACAGGTCAACACTGTATATGATTATTTGTCTAGATAAGGAGTTGTGGGCTTGTGGGCAGCACCCTGACATCACACTGGTATAGTGGTGACCTAAGTTCGAGTTAGAGGTCATTGTCCTCTTCACCTTCCTTATCACCTGTTACTTCCTGTCTCATCAACACTCAACTGTCAAAACAGGCAAAATATTACCCAAAAAATATAATTAAAAAATAAACTATAGGATAAATATAGTGGTTGTTTCACAAACATAAAAATAGCTTTCCAAACACAAAGCTAAGGAAAGGTATGAATTTTCTCAAGTTTAAACCTGTACTTTTCACAACACTGCAGTGATCAAAATAATAATAAAAAATAATATGCAATGATCTTTTTGTTGTTTGCTCAAAAGAAAATGAAATTTTTGAGGATGCCAACCATGCTATGTAATCATTATAGGTATTTTGAATTATGTTTGACAATTTGGACGTTGCTGAAAGATTAAAAAGCTTTTTTTCTTTTTTTGAAAGTCAACCCAGGAGAAAGCCACTGTTGTGTTCAGCATAGATCATCAAGGAGTCTGACAGCACATCACTAATTAAAAAAAACTACAAGCTGTTCCTTTTAGCATAGCTACTATATATTTTCCTTAATCACTACGTTTAAGCCCTGGCTCCGGTGTGTTGTTTTAGACGTGCATCGCTATTATTCACCATATATGAACAATATTATTCACCCTATATTAACCTTGAAAGACATTATCTCTTACATAACTCCTGTAGTGAGTGACAGTGACTAAAGTAAATATGAAGGATCATGTCTTTTATAACATTAGAAAGACACAACGTTATGTAACAAACAACTTCAATAAAGTTGAAATATGTCACTTAATTAATAAATTATCTGACAGCATCTTAAAACACTTTATGGATTCTGAAGCCATTAGCCTATAACCAAAACCCATGTTTGCAATTGTGCTCTATTTTTCTAAAAACGTATCTCAAAACACAACATGCAAAAATGCTCAGATTTCCAAAGAATAATTTAGTGTTAAAGAGTTGAATTAATACAGTTAGCGTTTGAATTTTTGAGGGATAGCTAAGTACCAGTGCTATATTGTATTCAAATATAATCCTCATACAGTGCATGCTTCAGCATAAATATTAGCAACAGAGGTTAAATAGGACAGTGGCTACATACAGTAACAGAGTTAACTTGGCAGCATAAAGGAGAAATTGTCAGACATTTGAGCTGAGCCCACTGGAAGTCTTATGATCTCTGTGGTTTAAAGACTTCTGGCTCAAAGAAAATTTATAAGAGGTCACTCTGGATTCACCTTAACCTTTCCATCCTTGTCTCAAGTGTCAAACAGATAGTAGAGTGTGGGAAAGCATGAAAAGGTCAAGGAGCCTGAGGGGTACAAACATCCTATTTTTCCTACATAGGTTTCAACTGTGGCTTTTGCCAGGTTTCTGTGGCGAGTTTAAAACACCAAGCTGTTTCAAGTAGGACGACGACCCTCCTTCTGTTTAGCAGTGCTGAGTTTGGCCTCCAGCATGTAAACAAATTTTGGGAAGCTAGGTACCATGCAGGTCTGAAAGACTGGATTTACATATATTTATATATCATAAACTGTTGAAATCTGTTAAATCAATGTTGGAAAATGCAGCTTAAGCTGGTATAGTATAGTTGTATAGTAACAGGTCTTTAGCTGGTTGTCCAGCTACCATATGCAAAAACCAGCTCAGGTGTATCAGCTGGTAGACTATATGTTGTTATAGTCCAAAATTGTCTGGATTGTCCAGCAGGGATGATATTTTATAGTACCCCAGTGTATATTTTAAAGTACAAATGCATTACAGATGACTAAACATCCAAAAAGACGTGGATAACATCTCCTACATCAAGGTATTTGAACCCACAACCTTTGCATTGCTAACGCAATGCTCTACCAAAACTCTAGTTGAGCTACTGGAACACTAACTACACTAGCTACATAAGCAAGACCATCATGCCTATTTACTGTATGTTTTTAGGAGAGTAGATGCTGGGCAACCTATTATATAAAGTATATTCAACAGTGCCTCAGGAGTTGACAATACATCTCAGTCTGCTGGAAAGACATTGTGCGGAAAGCATCACATCAAAAATAATGGGAAGTCAAAGATGATACTATATCTTACAGGCAGCATTAATATTTAAACAGTTTAGAAGATATTTTACTTCTATCTTTTTATAGTCCTTATATTTAGTTCTAAAAGACTGTCAAGGTTAGCAGCATTTAGTGATTTATTTCTTGTCTTCTTGTGTCTGAAACTTTAATGACGCTCTGAAAATATAACATGAATGTCAGAAAGTCAGAACTCAGTGTGCTGGTCTCAGGCAAGGTTTAACATGCACACGGTTATGATTTGAATAGAAATGTTGCATTATAAATTAGGAGATATGGTTCTGACATTCATTTGCAGCTGTATCACAGCTCTTGGGGTCAAAGAACAATCACATTCTGTGAATCATAATCTTAGGATGAAATAATACTCCGAGTATCATCAACAGTGCATTGGCCCTGTTGAAAATCACGCACAGCCATTAAATATTACAGTGATGATGAATTTATTTTTATAATTTATTAATACAGCTCAGATGGCCTGCACAAATGCTGCTTCAACATGCCCTGAATGAGAAAATATATAAATAACTGCAGTTCATGACCAGATAGACCATCAGCTAGCCACAGCAAGAATAATCAAGGCTTTTGACTCTCCAAACAGATGCCTCTGAAGATCCATTGCAAACCCATCAAAAGGCAAGTTTTATGGATGTCTAACTTTAGGCCCCCTAAAAATAATGAATACATTTGAGCCAACATGTAAAAGACAGGAGGTCACACTTCAGCTGGCTTACAACAGCCATAATCAAATCAGAGTAATGTTCAGCACCCACCAAATCCACAGCCTCATTTCACATAGACTGCAGAGGAGGCGTTATATTGAACAGAATGACAATGCTATACCAACATATGGTTCAACTGGATTGCAGACGGTTTGTGACTAAGACAGGTTTTGCACTAAAATCATCCCACTAGTCTTTGATTCAGTCACTTTTTTCAGGCAAAAGCAAAGCGTAAATAAAATGGCCTTAAAAAAACTTCATATGCTGACTAAGCTAAAAGCTAATCAGACGTGTAATGTCGAGGTGAATCCTGTAATGGATGGATGAATGACATGAATGACAGTGTAGACATCCTGTTTGATACAGTATGTTGAAAAGTCACGCGGAGATTCCTGCTGAGAGCATGGAAATGTAGAGCTGAGTACCATTAGCATAGAACTGATAAGAAACATCCATTAATTGGATGACTGTTCTGAGCAATCTGATGTGAATGTAGAAAAGCAGGAGGTCTGGAGCACTGATCCCTGTGGCCCCCCACCAGTGTGAGGCAGAGTACGGAAAGTGTCTTAATTGTAGTCCCCATTATCCAGATTGGTTGTACTTGGAAAACTTGGAAAATGCAGACTCTTTTAAACAGCTGTGAGATTTGGAGACTGTAAGGGATGAGAAAATATTTAAGACATTTCAGTGCCTGTCAGGAAAACTTCTTATTATAAATATTTGCAGTTCATATATGTAAGATGGAACTAAATTAGACAGATCACTGTTGTGGAAATACTATAGTAAATACAAGTAATCAAAAAATATATAGAAAGGTAAATTAGTATTGCTGTGCACAAATGGGCCATTTCTCATAAATGCATGCATTACCAAACGATTTATGCTTAGCTATTAGCCATCAGCAGTGGTTTCACATTTTTATGAAGAATATGAAACTGCCCAAAAAAGAATAAACTCAGTTTGCATGGTCTGGAAATAAGTATGTATAAATAATGTATTGCCTTTTCAATGACAATTTGAATTTGTCAAGGCAACTTGAAAACTTACAACATTATAACATTTGAGTTTATTTGCTTATACAAAAGGACTGGAAAATAAGTGAGCTAAACTCTTTTGATTTTTTGTCAAAAAAAATCAATTTTTTGTGGATATTTTTCACCCCTCATTGAAAGAGATGATATATATTTTACCCATGGCTCAAAGCCAGCGCATGTTAAAAAAAATCATAATTCATGTATTCGTTGTCCTTCTGAAAATATCCATGTTTATTCAAACTGTCCTTCGACTTGCCTACTCCATCATGCATTAATGCAGGTTGTGCATAATATGCAAATTATTTTGTTTCTGTGGTGTCAAAATGCTCCACACGCATCAACATTCCTATGTTCGCATCCGAGCAGTTGTCATAAATTATTGACTGTGAAGACTCGTGTGCAACTTGCAATGTTACCTCAGTGGACCCCCTCATCGCAAACATGATTCGCACACTGTGCTGCTGAAGAGGCTCTCCGTGCTGCTGATGATCTATGCCAAGCTCCCTGCTCATGAGGGTTAGAATAGGGGTTATCTTATGAGAGCTCACACCAAACAATTATACTCTGGAAGTACGGAGGAGTGCTTAACAGGACCATATGGGACCACTGGTTAGAATATGGAGCAAACACAAGCACTGGGGGAGAAGCTGAAATAAGAAGCACAGATGGCTTAGAAGTATGAATGTGTGGTGTTTTCTCTCTTTAGAAGCATTGAGAGCAATTGCCAGAAGAGTTGAGAGGTTATGTAAGAAATTATGAAATTATGTTTAGAAGGTTTCTTCTGTGTTCATGAAATCTAAAGTGGTCTTAAAGTCTAGGACCACTTTGATTGGTTTATTTTTCTTTTTAAACCCTGGTAAAAAATGATTTTGGATTTTGAAAGGTTTAAAGATATTGCAGTTATGATGTAAAATGAAGAAAAAAAGATTTTTGGAAATTTTGGAGCTAGCAATGCCAAGATTAAGAATCAAGGAAGACCAATAAACATAAATGGATAATATATATATATATATATATATATATATATATATATATATATATATATATATATATTATATATATATTAATATAAATAATAAATATATAGTAAAATATAAATAGTATTGGTTAAATTTAAATCAAATCATGCTGGGATTACATGGATCTCCACGCTTTGCAAAAATTTGTGGTCAAAGCCAGCTTCAGTAAATTCAGTTTCAGTGTCATTAGGGCAAAAGAGAGATGACAAATTCAAAAGAAATTCATGCACATTTTCTATTCTATTTTACCTCTAGACAAAGCGAATTTATATTAGTAATTAGTAATAAGTTGTATTAAAAAGTAATAAGTTGTATTAAAACTGGCCTTAAAAGTAAGGACCCCACAGCACAATGCATTGAAGTATTATTAAGGATGATGTGTCAAGAGAAGAATTGCAGACAATGCATATTAACAGATTTTAAATGCTGTCTCGATGGGTTTCGCTTCGTATCCCCACTCAGAAATGTTTCAGCATAATTGGAGTATTGATTTGTATTAATAGCTCCTTGTGCATCACACTGAAGTTCATTAACACAAAACAAAGAGCTACGTTAAATTGCAATTAAGTGATAAATGAGCTGGTGAGAAAGTCACAGCTATGTTGGCTAATTTCAGAAAGTTACATAATACCCTTCATAGGTCTTCTTCACAAAGAAGTTAATAATCTTTGGTTGTTAGGTTGTCATGAATTAGTAATACCTGAAGACTATTACGAGTTTAAAACAATATCTGTGGTGGAGTAAAAAGATCCTTTAATCATACCATTAATCCCATGGAAACAGAAAACATTCATTAATTTAACTGTTTTTTAATAGCTTTCAGTTTACATTACAACTGTGAATTATGATTTACTATTTGCTATTGCTAGTCAGAGGCAGGCAGTATTGGGGGAGGGACATTTTTGTTTAAGAGAGCATTTGATTGGACAAAATGAGTGAGTGAAATATGAGTCATCAATATTTTGGGTTACTCTTTCTACAAGTGAGACTAAATTGTAATCGCATATGTTTGCTAAAAGATACTTTTGTAAACTTCTAGCAGTACATTATCTAAAATGATTCCCTCAAAGCTAAGACACACAGAAAGCTTTGTTAGTTTATTTATTTTTTACACATTCTTGATTGTAAGTATACTTTTACGTTACCTTCAGAATTCCAGCAACTAAAGGTTTCACATCCCTTATAAATGTCAGGAATTTTTATTCCACGTCCTCTCCACTGCCTCACTGCATGGATGCCTGAAATAATGATCCCTACTAAGTGGCCCACTCTGGCACCAACGCATGCTTAAACCCCAAGGTTTACTTTTAAATTTGGGATTCTACCTCACACATTAGAGGAATGTCAGGGCTGAACAAACACATTAACATCACAGCAGTGGCCTGCCAGAGTCTTTCTCTCTCACCTCCTACTTTTCCCTCAGTCCACTATTCCAAATCTATTTTTCAGCATACGCCAAAAGTTGGAAGTATTTATTTATTTATTTTGCCAAAAATAGTTGGAATTATTATGACAAGAGATAATACTGAAACATGTTAAAACTCTAAGACGGATGAAATGTAGCATGTGGGTTTGATACATACCTGTGTGGTCTGGTGTTAAAGAACACATTTAGTAAGAACTAAATAGTAATGAACACTTTCTCCTCATGTTCCTTGAATGTAAAAGGCTATTTGCAGCTATTATCTGCTGAACTGTTGAAGGGTATGAAGACCCTGGACCATTTCATTAGCACAGTAATTGTGTTTACTGGAATCACTGCTGAACAAGAAAATTGCTAAATTCACAATCAAATTAACGTGACCCATAAATTACCACTTTCATATAAGGTGCATTTTCACTGTTTAGTTCTCTTAAATTAACTCCACAGTTCTTGGCCAAGTGAGGACAACTAATTTTATTTCAGTAATTCCTTAAAGCAATGTTTCCCAATCCTGGGCCTGGAGTATGACCAACAATATGCAATTTGGATGTCTCACTAATCTAACACACCTGATTCAATTCACCAGCTTATTAATAGACTCTACCACCTAACCTGAGTGTGTCAGAAAAGGGAGACTTCAAAATGTGCCAGGTCCAGGACTGGGAGACATTGTCCCCTCAAAAATAGTGCACTGCTAACACAATGCTCTATCATTTGAGCTTCAGTGCTTTTAGTTTCTTATATGTGATATAAACAGTAGAAGTATATTAGCCAGAAATACAAATAGGAATATATTAAATATGCATATTTTAGATTAAAAAATGCATAAAAAATTGTTGGCTTTAAAATCTGGAATCACTTCTCATTTCTGTACAAAAACAACCCACACAGCACTTAGTTCATCCAAAAAAATTTAGAAACATTCACTTTATAACTTCCATCAGGGCACCAAATGGATGCTATTTTTGCCTATCGGTGCAACATTAAGCGCGCGACTCTGGCTGTGAAACGAACTAGAGAACAAGTTCTAAAAGTGGAAGTAATATTGTTATTGCATTATGAAATACGCAGAGAAAGCATGCAAACTTTTTTGGTGTTGTTCTTTTTTTGCCTGCACTGCACGTTTCTCTTAGCCTCAGAGCATTGCTGAAAATTGTTGATTGCATTCAAGAAAGACTTGATTTGTTGAGTAAATGTTCATATTCCCTCACACCCTTGATTTACTGTCTGAAATCAAATGCAACGTGACTGCTTTTAACATATAGTGTTCACTTTTAATTAAAACCTTTCAACAGCTTAGTGAATTGGCATATCCTGCGCTACTAATAAGATTCAAGCTATTACCCCGGACTTAACTAATTGTTTCCATTTAATTACGCTGCTTTAAAAAATGGCAGTGAAGAGACAAGGTGCTTGCATTAAAAAAAGACTTGATATGCCTGAGCTTTTCGTCTCATGATTGTCAAGCATGTTTGAGAATGTGTAGCAGATGCCATCTCTTACAAATTTGATATAAAAATTTAGTTTTTTTGCCGTTTAATGAAGTGGCTGAGTTATATTAAAATGACAGAGGTCGCATCAAGCCCAAGCAATCACAAGCTCCCCTGAATAAGTGAAGGCTCTTTCTGCCTGCACTACGGGGGACTGAAGCACTGAATGCATTCCCTCACGTCATTTCAAAATGTTCTTATCGCAGCTGCATAAAAAATTTGGAACAGAGTAAAAGATACCTGCAACCTTTAGGCAAAGACTCCTTGGTTCTGGACTAGAGAGAATTGTTTTGTGTAAAAAAGTTAAAAGTTATAACCTAAAAGTTTGTATTTCAGATGATTTGACTCTCTTGAACACTGAAACATTAAAGAATCTTATATCTGCTGAAAACATCTGTCTGTCTATGAATCCATGTATTTATGTATAGTAGACTAAAATAATAGTGCTGATCTTAATCATTCTGGGCTCTCTGTCAACATTTGTGGTTGAAACATAAAACTGCAAATTACTTGTAAAGAAACAGTGTTTTGTTTTTAATGGAGATGGCATGAACAAATGACAAATGACAATATGAAACATGAAATTTCCTGCCAAATTAAACTTGACATTTCCGAAAGCAAAACTGTTATTGTAAGCTTACTGTAAGTGACTACACTCAAGAATGCAATTTTGAAAACAGATTTACTGTGCCCAGTATTTTGTTCATTTTTTGACTCAAGTGTAAAATTAAGAAATTAATTTAAAAAATAAACATAAAACTCCTTAACAGTGTGCCTTTAAAATGTTAAATAGCTGTCAGGAATCATTGACAAACTGTAAAACCTTCTAAATTAGTTTTTCAGTCAGGATTGTGACAATATGTTGCCTAAAAATTGTCCTGGACACAACACATCCACAGAAGCACAGCTTTCAAATTCAGTCCAAAGACAGAGCTGCAACACAGGAGACATGAAAGAGAGCTAATCAAATAGGGATTGAGAAATGCTACTGTAGATTAGCATCTGAGAAGCAACAGGGGATCGCGACATATCCCAGTTAGTGCTAAAGAGGAGTTGTGTGACAGCTATGATGCATTGCTGCTGGAAGGAAACAGTACCTGAAGGCAATCAATCTTCACTTTAATTTAAAGCTGCTCGTTTCATCATATTGTCAAAGAGCGTGGCTGCTAATGTTTAAGCACAGGAATGCTGATCGCTAAAGCAAGTCACTGCGGTAAAAAAAAAGATGATCGATTAGCTTATGGCAGAAACGGCGCTATTGGAATCTTCTCATTTGTTAGGATGCTAATGATCTTGATTTATTGCTGTTGACATCTCACAAGTGGCACACCAGGAAAGTTTAGTCGGTTGTTGTGGATTTTCATTGATATTCTAGTGGTAACCTTTAGCGGTAAGATGGAGTTCACTTCAATGTGACATTTTTATTTCTCACAGTCTGCATGAGTGTTGAGTGAGAAGTTGAGGTGCAAAGAGGGCTCAGTTTGATTTGCTCTTTGGTTCTCTAAGGTATGAGAAGATACACTGAACCACACATATTAGGCCATGAAGGTATTTCAAAACAGACTTTTCACACATATTGGTCTCCCTCTACCACAGGAAAATCCAGAGCAAGAGTCTATGGTGTATATTCTGTTATATATCCAGTACAGGAAGCATCACTTAAGAGCCACATGCAGAAAAGGAGAAAAAAATTTTCTTTTTGCTTTTTTATCAGAATTTTGTTTGTTTGATGTCAGGGTTTGGGTAGTTTTTGAAAGGGTTTTTCAGAACTTAGGTGCACCCAAGTGGTTTATATATATATATATATTTATGCATGCTTGTGAGAAGGAGAGTCCACAAGACAAGCCACCTTACTGTGCATGCACCTGATTTATATGTTTAATTATGCTTCATTTTCATGAGAATAAAGGATAATAGGAGTAAAATGTGAAACATCATAAAGCAGACATCCAATACTCTAAACGTAATTCTGTTAAGATCAGAGGCATAACAAAACTGCGAGCTGAGATGTGACTTCCTGACAACCTTTTATGGTCACATATATTTAACAGGAGTCTTTTTTTATAAACAGCCTGCTCTGTGCAGCAGCCAACTAGAGCAAGAAAGGTCTTTTCTAGAAAGAATAAATAATGGCTCTAGTGCTGTGACATAACCCATATTCAAAAGAGGAACCAGTGATAATAGACTACTAATACCTCTTCACGACTTATATCGTAACTTGTTGAGAGAGACCTCTCATGCACCATGCAGAGTTTTGACCTCCACATATAAACCATTACAAATCATACAACAAAAAACATATCGTATTAACCAAAACATTGCAACACCTGAACTTTGTAAAACATTATTGAAACTTTGATTGGAATAAAAGTAAAATGAGACAAATGTTACAAAAATGTAACTTTTTGGTCATAAAAATAATTTAAAAAATGCCTGGTTGTGAAATATTTTAAGGGGTTCATTGATGCTTTGGGGCTGTTTTGCTGTTAGTGGTCCTGGAACTGTAGTAAAAATTTATGGCATAATGAATTCCACTAAAGACCAAGACATTTTTGCCCAAAATCTGGTTG
Organism: Chromobotia macracanthus; assembly: GCA_036877525.1. Lineage (NCBI taxonomy): Eukaryota > Metazoa > Chordata > Actinopteri > Cypriniformes > Botiidae > Chromobotia > Chromobotia macracanthus. The sequence continues at coordinate 1,251,785 of JAZGTH010000034.1, read as the reverse complement.
CCTCTGCCAGAAGGCTTTTTAGTTGAACTTTTCAGCAAGATAATGATCCCAAACTCACATCTATATCTACACAGAAATGGCTCCAGGAGCACAAAGTTTTGCAATAGCCCTATCTTTAGTCTGTAAAAAAACTTTAAAATACACAATGTATACACATACATTCAAGCCAAAAATATATTTTATTGCATGTGTTGTTTTTAAGCTCTTGATTATTAGATCTAGATCTACTAATTATAGCTCATTTTCATGAAGAGTGCCACTAATTTTGTTGTTAACTATTTTTTTAACTGAGCTAATAATAAAGAAACAGCTCATCTGTGAATACAATGAACACATGGATGAATAAATTGAATTGCTTTTATTACATCCAAGCTATTCTTTTATTTTAAATCTGCCATAGAAATAGAAATTCTTTCTTTACAAAAGCATACCCCAGATCAAAGGTGACTTACTCTCAATAGGTTCCCATTCAACAAATTACTGCTTTAATCTTTGTTAAGAAAGTGTGATATTGTGTCAGATTTGATACTATTTACTACAGAATTGATCTCTGCCATTTGTTCTTTTGTCCTGCAATCACAGAGATTGTGTCTAGAATTAATCCACCATGCAATTAATATTGCAAATCCCAGTACATAGATAAAGGACCATTCATGTCTGTTTACAAGAAGAGAGTGAATTACTGGGCCTGAAGGCCCCAGAAGATTTTCTTCAGTCTTTCTTCATTCATTAAAACCACTGCTAGTATTTCCCAGGTGGGAAATTCAGCTGTAAGACATACTCATAGATTCCATAACTAAACCGTAGTGTAAGTTAGAAGCACGTTGCTTCATTGATTTTCATTATGTCGGTTATGAATTGTCCTTTTGTCTGATTAATACAGGAACTGGTGGTAACAGATTGTATGTGCTGTTACTGTACTGTATCCCACAATACCTGAAGGCCTTCCCAGCAATGTTCCTAACAGGGAACATTCTCAGAACATTGGCTAACATTCTCTCAGCGTTCTCTCAAAGACAATTTTGCAATAATGTTAGTGGAACCTTTTTATGTTGTACATTATATTTATATAAAAAAAATGTATATTCTTGGGCGGATAGTGGAATGTTTTAAAAAAGTTACAGATGAAAAAACGTTTGAATAGCGTTCTTATAACCAAGCAATAACATTAATACAACATCCAAAGAACTGGTGTTTTAAATGTTCTTAGAATTTTCAAAATAACATGTTTAACATTTTTATTACTTAATGGAAATATTAGTGAAATGTTCTTACAACCTAAAATTGTTAGCTGTGGTGGTGTTGCTGTGTCTCTGATGCATGTGGTCTAGAATCTGTGTTGGATTCTTGTTTTTTTTTACCCAGCAAGACCTTAAAATCCAGGCAGTGTGTGAACCACAAATATAGAGAAAGAACAAAGCTTACATAAGAATAAAAAAAAATGTAAATGGCATAAAGATCTGGAAGGGGGTGCAGGATACCGCTGTTAAACATTTTGACCTTATACATTTAGAGGGCAGTAGGACTCCAGTTAGGTTAATGATTGTTGATTTTTCCTCAGCTTTCAACATCATTCAACCACACTTGCTTGTTTGAAAATTGTACATTGTTTTGTTCTAGATTAAACCGGGCCAGTGGGATCAGTGTAAATAACTGGTTGTTGGGTGTGAATGTCATGTCTCCTGTATAGTCTTTATACTGAAGTTTGGTGCAGTAAATTTACTTACATTCGTTTATTAAAGTTTATTGACGGAGATAAAGTGCCATGAAAGTCTCATTCATTTGTTTTTTATTGTGTTGTGTCACTGTAACAAAAGTAATTGCCCTTCTGGGGGACAAAAAGTTGAAAGTTGAAATTGAAGTTAAAAGCTAAGAGCCAGGTGCACTGCAGCGACATTAATTGGACTTGGAGTGTAAACCTGAGAGTTGAAAGTGCGTTACTGCTCTTTTTGTAATACTAAAGCGAAGTGTGGAGAACAGCATGCCTGCCAGGGTGCAGTGTGCCATGTCCACACTGCCAAAAAGCCATTCAGGGCAGCTGTCCTCTGAGAGCAGAAAAAATGGTAGACTTGTGCACAGGAGGTGTAGCTCTTAGCTGACCATGGGAAGTTAGTGCTTTAAAAACATGTCAGATTTAGGTTTCACAGCTGAGTGGTGTATCCCTTAAGTAAAGGGCCACCTTCAGATGCTTTTGTGGGAGTCTAAGGCCTCGTTCAACATGACATTCAGATTACTCAGATGCCCCAACATCAAAGGTGGGCTGCCAAAAGATTTTGAAAATCTGATTACAAATGTAATGTATTAAACCAGTTTTCTTGCTGCTAATTGTTGACGTTCTGGAAGGATAAGGATTTGTATTCAAATTACAGCCATACAAATTGCATATTACACCATATTATGAACAAGATGAATGATTATCATATATTGCATGAATCAATTCTCTTCAGAATTTCCACACATTCTTGTGGAAAACATGTGGCCAGAAGTAAATCATATTAAACACAAATGTGTGTGTGTGTGTGTGTGTGTGTGTAGCAAACTATCTCACTGTAGCATCTAGTGCATGTGTGATTTAATAAATTAGGTATCATCTCAACCTTTTATTCACCTAAGGTGTAGTGTTATGATTTAATTAAATTTTTTATTAAATTTTATTTTAATTATAGGTTTCACACACACAATGTGTTTTCACACAATTACGTCCACTCAGTGCATACTTAAAATTATACATTATATAAGCCTCAGCTGTGAACATTAAACTAGCCCTGTAGGGGGCAGACAATTAAAAATTAACAAAATTAGGGAAGCATAAAGGGAGATATTAACCAAAAAACTATCAATACTGTTGTCATTATGCATTTGTTTAAACTTTGGCTTCCAAGATTAACCAACAAAGTGCTTCATTCGGTTCAGTATGAAAAGGTACAGTAGGCTGTACTGAAGGAGAATCTACACTATAAATTAAAAAGCTAATTTAAAAAAGTGCTCTATGGATGACCTTTGACCCTACTTTGGCATAAGTGAGCAAAATATGTTGCTATGTGTCAGGCTTCAATTAACAAATGAAAAACAGTGCAATATATATTCAGGCTCATAAAAATTAAACATGAAAAATGAGATATGAGTTTTGGTCCCCCTTTAAAATATATGTGTCTGTAAATCAGCTTTATATTCATGTAATGAGGTGGTGGAGATTACCATAGTGTTGAGATGTTTACGGCAGTAATTTAAATTTTAAGTCAACAAGTCTTAAGATACATTGTTCTTGCATGTAAACAAATGATTGTACCTTTAACAACAGCCACTGTTGAACTATTTTATCTGTACAAATGAGCTTTTTGGCCTGTTGCTTTTTGTTTATTTTATATTACACTAATGAATGCTGATTGGTCAATAGCTGAGCTTTATTTTCCAAGCTTTCTGTGTCACTGCACAACACTAATAGCTGATAGATATATAGATATTTTTGTAGCATGGCCTGTTCTGGCGGTGTTTGTGATGGACTATATCTTCTAATGGTTAGATAGCATTTGATTTTTCCTAAAGAAGAAACATTTGAATAAAATCAATAAGGCACTCAAAGCTGTGTCATGTGGTAAATATACTCAGGGCTGAAGGGGCTGCAGTCAGGTGCTGAGCACATTCAGAAGACATCAAGTGCTTCAATTTATCTAAAGTGATTTTTTTCAGAAGTTTCTGTACTTTGCAACAGATGTGAAGCAATAGAAAGAACTCTACCGGAACTCCTTAAATGTGTACTAAATTACAGGCTTATCACAACTGTATGGTTGACTGTTCCTTCAAAAAAGACTTTTACCTAGTCCACTCACAACTTCAAAATATCTATGTAATTGTGGATGATTGACAGGTTCGCAAAACAGGCTTTAACACAGGGTATGATAATTGCTAAGAAGTTGATTCTTTGAATGTGAAAGAATATGTAGGGCCTAAGTTAGAAATGTTAGCTAAAAACTAGTAAACATGCTAGTTTCCAAAACTATTGAAAGCTGGCACTGGAGGTAGAGATATATAAACAATGATATAAACATCCTGGGGCATTTGTCAGTCTGGGGACAGGTTGTGGACCATCTTGAATTAAGTAGGTTTCACCACTGAACAGTTTGTCCCTTAAGTGATGGGTCATGTTTAACTGCATTTGTGTTAATCTGTGTGTGTGTGTGTGTGTGTGTGTGCGTACAGGTCTGGTTATTCTTGCGATGAGAAAAAACATAATTTGGTGTAATTTAATAATTTATTATTTAGATATTCTTCCAACCAGCTAGAAATAAAGGGGGAAATTTATCTTTTAATGATTTTCATCACAAACTGTTGTGTTTACAAAGGTCTATTAACTATACCACATGGAAACCACAGTGAGACACAGATGCACCATACAGACTCATAAACGTACCAGGAGATATCTGCTGAAAGAATGAGACAGAAATGGAAATACATGTGATTATAACTACCTCAGTTACACATGGTGTTATGTATTTTTTAATTATTAATGCATGGCTTTATCAAGATGACACTGAATGATAAAACCAACTGCAGCAAAATTGTAACACTTCCTTAAAGCAAATTTTCTTCTTTTTCGTTACCAAAAATACACTGTAACTACTGTAAAGGTAGCTGACACTGAACTGTATGACAGCAACAGTTTGGCAGGATAAAATATACAAATTGTATTCCAAATTCTATTCTAAATTATTCCAAGAATGTCTGGAGAAACCCTAGAGTGTGTCAAAGGGCTGACATGAACATACTGAAGTTTCATTTAGCTGTCTTACTGGAAAAGCCTTATAAGGGTCAAAGTAGCTTCTGTAGGTATCTTAATATGCCTACTCAGTACACATTATGTGGGTCAGTAATATGTCAGAATATTCCGGAATCATAAAACATCAGTGTCAGATATGTCAGAGATCACTTTCTTCAAGAAAGTAAAGCCAATGAAGTCAAAACAACCAACATTTACATTTTTACAACATTGATCGAAAATCCATTTTTTTTAAACCACTGTCTTCCTTAAAACTTATTTAAGGGGAAAAATAATGCTTCATATAAATCAATATTCGGGTGTTTAAGGGTTACATACTGTGCAAAAGCTTTTAACAATTGCTGTATGGGGTGAAAATGAATAAATAAAGGGCATATTTAATCTTTTTTATATTTTCTAATAGGCCTGGAAATTGGAATCTCGCTTCTAATTTTAAGTCTCTGTTTGGCCCACAGAGGAAATCAGACTGGAAGGCAGCTGGTGGCCAATTTGAAGAAAACTTTTTTGCGTGGAGTTGTCTCCAGCTCTCCCGGGGCCCCGAAAGTGGTGCACTCCACATTGAAACCAGCCAATAATTGCTTTGCCTAAGGAGCTAGCATGTCTCTCACCCCCACCAGTACACTATCACTGACAACACACAGCCTGGGGAAGAAGCCAGACGCTCGTGTCTAGAGGGCAGAAGATGGCTGACAAAAGCACCGGGGGGCACCTACTGCACAATCAACAAGCCAGGGGAAGGAGTGGTGAAAGGGTTTCTTGTCTTTTGAGAATAAAACTGGATTTTTTAGTACTAAATGTGCTATTACATAAGATGCAATGCAGCTTGTAACTTAATGAGTTTTACAGTACATTGTAGGATGTAAGCCTCTTTCAGTGGGAAGAATTCAGTATGGGTTTGTGGAGGTGTAGTATAATCTTTGCTTTGCTTTAGAATGAACGTCTTTTTCTATAAGGGGTCATATCACTCTTTTTTTGTCTGAGGTCTGCTTATAATGTTAATTATGTTTCACAACAAAATTAGTAATAGTTACATTTTTCACAGCCAGTTTAGACCCTCCTTGACCCTTAGAATTAAAATAGGTTGTTGTTGATGCTAAGCCTGTAAGAAATGCCCTGCTATGTCACTCAAAAAATAAATCTCTTTGTATGTTGGGACTCTTTAGAAGGATATGCACAAGGGGTTTCAGATGTTCCACCTTAAAACCTCCTATTAAAATCAAAGGGGTCACATTTTATATTAGGTGTTTAAGAAGTGTGTACTTTCATAAGTAAAAAAGTAGTGGGGTAAGGTCAGGAGTGTAATTACATAAAGACATTTAAATACAATAAGGACAATTTAACATGTCTGTACACAATAGGTATGCTATATTAAGTTTTTCTCTTGTGTAAGTACATTGTAGTTCAAGACACCTAATATAAAGTGGGACCCCAGAATGATTGTAGATTGATAAGAACATTATTTTGTTGTCTAACCATAGCCATGAAACAAATTCTAATTCCCTAAACCTAGACCTAAAATCTGATTGGTCAATGGGAATGTTGTTTCATCACTAACAGCAGCACTTTCTGCTGCGGTAAAGCTGCAAAATCCTGTTTTGTCTCCCATGCTAATAATACAGGCATCACTCATGTTTGTCACATCACATGAGAAATTGTAAGGAAGTAAGACAATGTGATGGCACACGCCACAGTCTGTACTGAATATGCCATGTCTGGGTTTGTGACAAATGACCAAGGGGAAAAATGATAAGCTTCAGACAAAGACAGAGATTTTTTTGCAGGAGAGATAATTTTGGACAGAAACCACCTGTAAAGGTAATAGAGGGATGAGAGAAGATTGGTCTGATAATGAAACAGAAACACACACATGTTTGAATTGCAGTGTTCTCCACCGACAGAGGCAATGGCCTGAAATTGCTTTAAAAACCCAGGGTGCATACTTATTTCACAGCCATGTTTAAAAGTCAAGAACCTAATCTTTAAAAAATCGTCACAACTCCAAAACAGCTTAGAGGGAAAGACATCCAAATTGAGAGCCAAGTGGGAGAGCAGCTTAAAAAACACTGGCAATTTTTGTGGCAGGGGCCACTGTACTGTATACGCCAAGATATGTGGCGCTATAATCCTTTTATTAAGTGAAATTCAACATAAATTTAGAAGACAGGAGCTAGATTTGTCTGTTTTTTTTAAAATAAAAATAAAATGCATCAGGGTTACATTACACTGCTTTTATATTCTCAGGGAAGGCTTCTTCCATGGGAACTTTTTCTGTATTCGTCTTTCATATAGATGAGTGGAAGAATGTGAATGTCGGCAAAAAGAATTGCTTTACTTGCCCCACCACCACCCCCTAACATTTTTAATAAAAAGGAAGATTTTTAAAGACCTTGAAATAAAAAATGTTGACCTTTTGCAAAGTGTTTTGTGCTGTAGGTCCAGAAAATTCTGACTGCACTTAACAATAAATGTAATTAATTAGTCTGTGCTGCTGAAGGTATGTATGACTGTGCATATCAGTACATTTTATTTTGTTCTGTTCTTGAATAGAATTAACTGTTCTTGAATTTTCTTACATTGACAGACTGTTAAATTTTTGTACCTCTGCCCTCTTTTCATCTGCAGGTAAGTTTGTCTGACCTCTGATTTACAAAAAGTACACAAGTATATTTTGCTGTAAAGCTTAAGTGCTAAATAACATAGACTCATCAGATTCTATTGTGAGGTTCTATTTGGTCTTGTTGGAAGTATGATTAAAATCATGCAAAACGTTACTCTTTTGTGGGGTAAGCTGAGCCATATCCTCTATCTTTTGCTTATATTATGTGATTATTTGGGCCCTTTCCCGAACGCCACCCTCCTCTATGTCCATACTTGGATACAGTAATGTCACAGATTTTGCTGTTCACTTTGCTGTTCATTTATCTTTTTGTCTAGTTTTCCAGTAAAAATATCTAAACACCCTTTAAACAAAATCCCTTTACACAAAACATAAGAGTATTAAGTCTTGTCAATGGGTTTAAAAAAATTAGCTTTTTATTCTTTGAGATAAAATCGTTTTTCTTACCCACTGGTATTTTTTTTCTTATTTTGCATTGTCTTATTACATGTTGTAAACCTCGCAGTCATTTTGCTCCTGAAAAAGAAACCTTGTTTTGTGAGGATGTTAGATTTTAGCTGGGAAATACAGGCAAAAATACTGAAAAAGAACAGGATTATTTGTAATGTGTAAATTTTGAAACAGAGTATATGACACCTCAAGGTTTTGTAAAAAGCCAAAAGACCACAAGTATATGATGAACTGTATGATGCCATAGCACTGTAAGATAAAACTGACACTTCAGAGTACAAGAACTCTGTAAAAAAGGATGTGACCTAAACAACTCAGAACTGATTGCAGCTTTTTCATAGTGAACTATGCAATCAAATTTAGGAAGCATCATTGACTTGATTGAGAAACTTGAAGGTAGTGGGTTACTATTTTCTGAGACAAATCTGGTCATTGGTTTTAAGAAATGTAATGCCCTGTTCTCACAGACATATGTGCAACATTTTGCACTTCCCAATATTATTAACAGAAATGTTTAGATTGTTGAATAGTGTCATGCTCTATTTCAACAGACCACTTTAGACATTCTACTAACAATGAGTAATTTGTCAACAATATGACTGCTAACTATCATTGATTTGCAACTAAATTTTAACTCGCACTGGACTAATAGTGAACTGTTAGATTAGGGTTATGGTTTGACATACTTAAAGTAACTTAGTCAGTAGATAAATAATAGTCAGTAGAATGCCTATTAAGGGATTATCAAAATAAAGTGATAGCAGATATTAAGCAGACAGTCTACTAATACTCTAATGATTTGTAGTTGACAAGTAGTTGAGAAGTAGTTGACAAGTGGTTGCAAAGTTACTTACAGTTAGTTAATGTCTAGACTATTGAAATGAATTTACCTTTTTTTGTGGTTCCAACTACATGACACAAAATCTGGTTACCAGTTAGCCCAAAATATTTAAACATTTTAGAGATGAAATATTAATTTTTTGCCTTGTTTATAAAAGTATTAAAAAATATGTGTAAAAGACTGAAAGTGATTAATGCATTGTCCTTGATCTTTATCCATCCATTTGTATGTTCATGTTTTATATTGAAAAAGTAATTTTTATAATTGACCTCAGATACTGTACCACTTTTTTTTGACTTTGGTCTTATATTACAGCTCGTTTCTTCTAATTTTACTTAACTGGAGACATACTAAGATGTAATTAGCCATAGTCATTATACCTTTGTCTTATTTCTCCTTGCCTGGAGAACAACTTATAACAAAAGATAAGATTGCCTCATCTTCCCCCACTTTTCCCTTACTAATTTCCAGCTGGAGGTGCCTCATACAGTACATGACAATGTGTCATTAGCCCAGACTGCTCTGTTTTAACCAGTGACTCACCCTGATCTTCTGCTTTTCTCAATACAGCATTCCCATCATGTTCTCTACTCCCTACTCTTCGCTCCCCTGTTGGATCTCAACAAACAGGCCGAAAGCTCCAGGCCCTGTATGCAATCACATACTGCGGTGTGGTGGGAGGCCCCTCAGGAGCCCAGTGCTAATCGCATTATTGGTTTTCCTCAGCAACGGCATTGCAGCTAGATGCATGACAAAGGACAGAAGTTAGCATTTGTTTATGTGGACATTTGGGGTCATGTTCTGGTCATGTTTAGTGATTTTAATGTAATGCCTGACGGACAAAAAGGAAATAAGGAAATATGTTTTGGGGGTTTTAGCATAGTTTTTAATGGTGTAAATACTAAATTGAAAAAAACAGAATGAATGAATATTGGAAATGAATATTTAAATTGGATTGTCAGAAGGAATGTATTAAAATTATTTCAAGGAAATTTATTATCTTTAAAAGCAACTGACCTTAGATAATGTTATGAAAATGTACATCTCACCCACATCAAGAATCACAGATATGCAAACAAGACATGGGAAGACTTAAGACTGCATTGAGACTCAAGCCTTCAGGACGAACATTTAATTAACTCAGTTTGTAGTTATCGTATCATAGACATGAAATTCTAAAGGCTCAAAAGGAGAAGGGAGGAGGCTTATTCATTTGTGCAATAACAAGCTGTGTAGCAACACATAACCCAGGAGCGTTGCTCAACAATCATATGAAAGATGTGCTGACATTTTTCAATATTAATGCCACACATTTCCTTCTAGTATTTCAGTGATTACATACAGATGATGAACCTAGGATCTACAAATGTTTACATGTTTTGTACATTTCAGTGTCTATGCATATGTACCCCCACAAAATGCACCAATACATTACAAATGAATAAAAGCAAATGAGATCACCCTGGTTTTAAACATACATTAATCAGCATAATTTAAAATGCAAAAATGAACAATATGTACATGATTTTCTCTACATTTAGCAACATTGTAGCTAGTTTGTCAACAACACTTTTGTCTTATGTGCATTTTCTTCAGAGGCACTTAGTGTATGGTCTATGCATGTTTTTGGAACCATGAAACTACTACTCTGTACACATCCAAACCGACCAATCGTCTTTAAGCTAATGACCTGCTGCTTGCACTGACAGAGCTGTACTGTGTTAAACATGAAACTTGATCGGCTAACATACTTCGCACATGGTTTTGAAACTTTCTCCCCAGAAAGGTGTAGAAAATAGGGTTAATGCAAAAGTACAGACGGGCAATGTTGCTAGTGATGCGCAGTGCATAATCGAGGTTGTCATCGCACTTTTCAGTGTCTTTGTTCTCATTTATCAATAGTATGATATTATACGGACTCCAGCATGCGAAAAACATTAGGACAATTACAAAAATAAGCCTGACTGTCCTATGTTTACCTACAATTCGAGTGGATAGGACTGTTAGTATTATCCTAAAGTAGCAGTACACAAACACAGCCAATGGGAAGACAAAAAAGAGCACAAATTGTTTGTAGAGTTTAAACACCTTCCATTGACCTTCGGTGAAGTCTTCACACAACAATCCGGACATCTGATCTTCTTCCACAATGAAATGGAAGAAGGGTTCAAGGCTTGCCATGAGGCTAATGCACCACACGATAACAGACAGCAAAACAGCGTAGCAGCTCCGGCGTTTTTTGCTGGATACCACGCAGTGGACCACGGCCAGGTAACGGTCAAATGTCATGAGTGTGAGGAAGAGGATGGAGCTGTAGAAACCGAGATAGTAAGCACTGTTCACCAACTTGCAAAGTGCATCACCGAAGATCCACTCATCAGAATGGTAGACGGCTTGGAAAGGGAGCGTGAAGGTAAAAACTATGTTGGATGCCACCAGGTTGATGAGAAATATATTTGTAACTGTGCTGAGCTTTTCGAACTTGTACATGATGAACAGAACTACTCCATTGCCAAAAACACTAATGATAAAGATGATGTAGTAGAAGGGTGGAAGAAACTTTCTGGAGAAATCATCTACACCAGTGGTGTCACATATTGCTGAAGGCATGTATTCATAGTTCTCTGTTGTTGCATTAAGGGTTTCCATCCTGGTGGATACCTATAACCTGTAGAATAAAACTGCTTTATTAAAGTGAAAGCTAAATAAATGTAAAACCTTTGTGTAATGAGTAAAGACTTACCCCAAAGCACTTTATCTGTCCGGTGTATTAACTGGTTGTCTTTCAGCTTCTAGGCTGAGGAGCGAAAAAAAGTGGTGTGCGTCTACAGCTGCAAACATCTGAATCATATCCTGAAATTATCTCGTACTTCCTTTATTTTGATGACCTCTATTTTTTTTCAAATTCTGGAATCTTGCATGTTTATGTACTTAAAACTATACATAAATGTCTGTTTTCATGAAACCACAGAGCAAATACCATAAAGATGTTTTATTTTTATTAACTTTTTTCTTTTGTACAAAGCAATCTTTATAGCAAATAATAGAGCCCTTAAGTAAGATAAATTAGTCAAAACATCAAAATCATGTAATTTCTCTAGAATCTCAATTTCCCAGAGTAACTTTATGCAGCTTTAAAATGAGCACAATATTATAAACATGGAATTGTAGTTGACTTTAGTAATTCTTTGAATATGGTTTTAGTTTGCAACTCACAGTCTAGTGTTTAGACTGTGATAAACAAAAAAATTCATATGAAAACAAAGTAAATATTAAGCATTAATATCCAAAAAGATAATTGCTTTTGATGACTTCTTTTATCAATTTAGCAGACTGCACTGAATTGTAAGTTAATAGGTGTACTTCATACCTTACAAAGCTTAATTTTCATACTTCATCACACTTCCAATACAGAACAAATTCACAGATCTCTAAATACACAAAATGGAATAAATAGTTGTGGTATGATATTCTAAATATATTTATTAACAAAAAGAATTGTTTAAGATTTAACCAACACTGCCATTTCAACCATCTTATTTCAAAAGCTGCCCAATCAAAATCTTTTCGGGCAGTTACTGGGAACTCAAAATTAAATCAACTTCTGCCCAAAACAAACTTATTTTGAAAGCCCTGTGTTTGAAGTAATAAATGAACTTTATCTGTTACATCTTCATTACTGTCAAGCCATCCGTCACCTAATGCTTCATTAAATGAAAGTCATGGATATCACTTTGACAATCTGTTGAATCTCCATTATTGCACATGTCCAGGGAATACAAATCAACGTATTAAACACTGATGATTTGTTACACTCTCCCTGATAATGTTCCACATCCATCATAATATTAATTAGCATTAATAAGTAATAGTGATATTCATGTTTTTGACACATTTATGCCATATTGCCATCCATCCAAATACAGTATTAACATACTAGCTGTGTTATTCCACAAATTGTTTTTTTTAATCCACCCTAATTGTTCTTAGTCCCTATCTTACATTAATGGTGTTTACACAAATTCTATTAAAAGTTTGAAATTTGAATGTAATGTTCATTATTTGATCTAGCGGCTGCCGGTATGACATTATCACTGTGGCAGTGGCAATGACTGTAAATTCCACTGGATCTGCTGTGGCACTTATGGCTGCCTGTGAGCTAAGCCCATGTGTTGTTCTCAGTGTGTTAGAAATCCGGCCCTTTACTGTAGTGTTCACCCCTGAGGTTGTAGGCTTGGTAGCAGATGGACATGTCGCACACGCCGGCTGGCCCGGAAGGACCTTGCTTCCCTGGAATGCCTGGAATCCCGGATTTACCCAGTATTCCCGGTGGACCTGGAATACCAATGCCATCACTGCCACGAGGACCCTGGATCCCTGTTGTTGTCAAAAAAAGCAGCAGATTTCTACAAACATGATTTCCATTCCTGCCCTGGAGATCTGTAGAATAACTATCGGTATGTATTAAATTAATACCTATTAATTTATAATATCAATCAATCTATATCTTTAATATCTTAAGTTATTGGTGGAGAGAAGGTGAATGGGCTCAGAACATGTCCCAATCCAGACTTAGTGATGCAGGTTTGTGAGCACGATGGCTCTAATATGTTTTGACAGAGCCTCTTCACACTCCTGCTCTTGAAAGCAAAACAGATGCTTCAACCATATTATATAATAATGGTAATGTACCTGTGTCCCCAGGAGGCCCTGGATGTCCTGGCCTGCTCTCTCCTTTATTGCCTTTAAGTCCACGTGGGCCCATGTCCCCTTAAAGTGTGCCAATCACATTATACAATTAATATACAAAGCCAAAACCAAATGATTTTGCACTCCTGTTTTATAGTCTTTTATATATCTCTGTCACCTTTGACTCCTGGGGGCCCTTGGATACCCGGGGGCCCTGGGTAGCCCTGAGAGCCAGGCCTGCCAGGATAACCAGGAGGCCCAGAGGAACCTTTAGGACCTGGAGCTCCAGGCTGTCCCGGGGGTCCTTTAACAGTTTCACAGGGTTCACAACGTTGCGGTGTCATTGTCTGCAGTAACTGGGGCAGCTGATCTGAGTTACAATGAAGATCATTAGGATTTTTTAAAGGGTCATGAAATAATCTAATTGTCATTGATATCTTTAAACAAAGCTTGTTTTGAAATCCAGCCAGATTCTAAAGCTGCATCATGTATCCATGTATAGAAAAGGCAAATGTAAGTTTTCCAGGCAGAGTTCTATTTGCGTGGTGAGCTATGATGTTTCATGATGGTTATTTTGTCTATGCAAACAGTAGGCAGTGAGGCAGTTCATTAAGTTTTGGAACATACTTTAAAAATAGACCACAGGGGGAAAATGAAATGATAAAATTGTCAGGGTCCTGGCTTCCTGTTCTGAGATTATCATGCCAGGATCCTGACATCCCCCTGTGTTCCGTGTCAGAGCATGTTGTTTAGATCCTGACTTCTAGCCTTGGTTCTTGTTTCTTGGATCTGAACTCATGCTCTGGGTCCTTGTTTCTTGTGGAAGCACATGGCCTCTGTTTTGTTTACATTCACCATGTGCTCTCTGGTTGCGCGTCTTGGCCCCACCCCCTTGTTGTCTTGTCTTGTTTGCGCTCATTTCGAGCACCTGTTCATCCTTGTCTTTGTGTTATTTAGACAGTGTTTTCCATCTTGTGCCGGTTTGTTGCTTCTGTTGTTAATGTGTTCATTAGAGTCGTTCCTGTGAGGAAGTTCCTGTTTCCAGTCTTGTCGTGTTCTAGTTCCTAGTCTCTGTCCTGCCGTGTTTTGTGCCATGTTTGTTGTTGGTTTTCAGTTTTGTTTGCTCCGGTTTCTTGGAGGAGTTCTTAGTTCAAGTTTTGCCAGCTCTGTTCCCGTTTTTGCCCTCTCGTGGGTTGTTTTGTTTATTTTTTTAAATAAAGACTTTTTTCTGTTAAACGCTGTCTGCAACTGGGTTCTTTTCCCCTGATCTTGACAAAAAATAATGTATAATGTGACCCATTTAATACACGGCAAACTGTACAAAATGTGCAAACTCAGCAAATTGACTTAACTGTTTTTTATTTGCAGTTAAAAGCTATAATTAGTTGTCTTACATCAATCCCCTTCATGTACTCAAATTATAAAAATATTTTTGACGAAATCATTAAAAATAGAAAAAGAGAAACTGCTCTAAACATTCCGTTCTTGAATAATGACCTTGGATAAGGTCAGGTACTCACTTCTCAAAATGTCCCCACAGAGTTTAATCAAGTATTCATCTGAAGGAGGCTTACCCTGAAAAACACATTGAGTCACTCATTAGATTGTCTGTACATGGAAAATGCATTCAGCTTGCAAAGAAATGAGAACCCTTCACAGATAACAGAGGAAGAAACTCAGTTCCAGTGCAATTACACAGTCAGTACCTGTGGCCTTGCGGTTTCCTTCAAAATGTTTACATGAATCAGCCAAAACTGACCCACCCTACCAGCACTCCATTCCATGCCACAATCTGCATTTATTATTTTGCTATTTGTTGCAATTGGAAATACCTGATGGGTATAACAAAACTTTGAATTGGTAACTTATAGCCACAGGAAATGACTTACAGGTTTCCCTGGAAAGCCTGGAATACCGGGTTGCCCTGGTGACCCGTCCTCACCAGGGAACCCACGTGGGCCGACTGTACCAACGTGCCCCATGTCCCCCTTCTGTCCATCAGCACCCCTGACCCCAGGGTCACCCTGCGTACCTTTCTAAATAAAAAAAAAACATGGCAACCACACACTATGTTACATGCATGTTTGGAAACCAGAAAGCATACAAATACTCAAACAGTACATCAGATCTTTTGTAATTTAAACCCTAACTTTTTTATGAGAAATTATTATTAGTGATTGTGCTAATTAAATTTAAATGACATTCATGACTTAAGTGTCCAAAAACTTTCTGGGACCACTGTATACATACATATCCATGAAAGCTAGATTATTGCATGTTACTGTGAATAGTAAATATTTAATAGGTGTGTTAATTTTCCTCTTTGGCAGTGAAACACTGTTATTTTAAAAAAAAAAAACATTTATTTGCCTTTCAGGTATTTGTTCACTTACAAACTCAAAATAAATAAATACACTGTATATGGAAAATGTATTTTATTTTACACAATATAACTTTTATCTATGTGACTTGGCGGCATGCAGAAACCAGCTACGCAAAACTGTCAAATTGTCAAATGCAAGTGCTTTGTGGACATGCTTCAAAGGGCTTTGAAGTGCTCTGCCGTCCCATGTTACTTCCTTAGCAGGCGGAGACGATCTTGTTTCTTGTTTCTGTAAAATAGACTGGAATGGTTTAAATGTGATTGAGCTCTGCAATTTTACAAACCTCTCCTTTGTTACCTCTGGGTCCAACTTCACCCTGGTGCAGGAGGAAATAGAGAAAGAATAAATGGCTTTTAAAAGTTTTATGACAATATCAGAAGGATGAGACTCTGAGGTGCATTGTCGTCTAACACTAATGTTTTGTAAGTCAGTGTCTGTGAGTCAGATTTCTGTGAAGATGTGTATAGTCCCTTCCAAGAAATCCAAGAATAATATTTTAAAGAAGGCAATTCAGATTGCTCATGTTATTAAACCACTGAGCTATTTCACTTTATGGGCAACAGGGTTGTGAGTCATTCAGAGTATGAACTAAGCCAGCAAACAGGATACAAATTACAGGAACTGTAATTTCATTGTGATTTTAAAGTAGTAGATAAGTTTTGTGGTGCTGAATAGAAACTGTAAGCAGTAATTGTTGAAAGTGTTTTGAACTTAGCTTTGATAACTATGTCTAACCAGTTAGGAGAAATAATATACAAAGTAAGGACTAAATAGGCATAATTACTAATGGTTACACATCTAACAAAAATAGTACTGCAAATCTTGCAGTACCGTCCCATATCATGCCCCCTGGTGGATGTAAAGGTGTATGTGCACTTACTAACAGACCAGGTATACCAGGAACCCCATTGTTGCCTTTCTCACCCTGTACAGTAATAGAAGGTGGTCTGCGTTAGCAGGGGTCTCAGACTGTAAAAGGTTATCATTAGCATTCAAAATCAACAGGAGGTTCCAAATAACCTTTAGAAACCTGTTTCACTTCTGTAAAAACACTCAACTAACACAGGATGGTGCAACCCACTGAGACTGTTACGGTACAGTACACAAATCATAACGAAGCAGCTGGGCTTGTAGTTTAAATGTTGCAAACCCTTGCTAGAATCACCAGAATTCAGTCATTACGGTTTTTGTAAGGCATGGCTGTGTTAATATTCAAACATTTCATACTAAAACATAGATGCTATCCAAGCTTTGTATATTATTTTAAACTTAAGGGCTGTTTTATAAAGACTGTAAATTTGCGTGCATCTACGCTATTTTTGAATTATTGGTCTAAGTAAACATTAGCTTGAATCTTAAACGCAGCATTTATGTTGTGCCAAGCTCATCTTGAATATGCATCTTGAAGCGTTTGTTTTTTATTTTCTCTGTATAGCTTGTTTTGCTGCATGTAACTAGTTTTTAATGCCGGCACTTGTGTGAACAGCTTATAACAATATGCTTCTGCTGCTTTGGAAGCATGGATAGTCCCTTTAGACAATGCAAATCTAGTTATAATATTTGTAATAGTTAGCAACCTTTTTGTCTTTAACGACTGGTAAAAGTTACAAATTTTGCAAGTGAAGGCTGACTGTCTGGGCTGAATGACCTGTCATAGATTTGAGATCTGAGACAGATCTGAATTTGAAACCAGATCCAAACCACTGAACAATATTAAACATTAAATACATTATTAAACAGCATCTAAAAATGCAGGAATTCTACCTGAATGCCTTTGGAACCATCGTATCCTCTCTCTCCCTGAAAAACAGCGAATAATGTCACCTTGCATGACCCTTACCTCTCAGTAACAAGGGGAAGAAAGTGTTACAGTATGTGGCACTATGTGGCATTTTAGTCAAATTAACACTATTAGCCGCTAGGCCACCAACTCTATATCAAGAATTGTTTTTCACACAGATAGTCTGTAGCAAACACACTTTATCTGAAAAAAACTGTCATTACAGAAACAGCCCTGCTAAAGCAGCCTGGGGTTTTACATGCAGTATGTCACTCAGACACAATGGTGATAGTTCATCTTACATCCCTTTGGTTACCAGCCTAAATCTTTATCTGCTATGCCATGCCACACATCTTAATACTATATTTAAATAGACTGAAACACAGTATATTTAGACTGATATACTGTGTATCACATTACTTTCATATTACTTTAAAATGATGCAAATTAAGTTTCAAACAAGACACCAAGTTCCAAAACACATCTATCACAATTTTATACTTTTCTCCAGATTAAAAATCTCATATGATCAAACAGATGCTAAATTTATATTAATTTATTCAGCAGATGCTTTTATCTGAACAACTTACAATGTAATCAAGGTAGACCTATACTTGTTTTTACGATGTGTGTTCTTTCAACAAATGACCTTGGCATTGGTAGCAACATGCAAAGTTGATCTTAATTTTAGCTTTAACTTAACTTATGTAAACATTTTAATCGTGTTTGTGATGAACCATCAAAATTACCCTGTGTCCTTTAAATCCAGGAAGACCCATAGTACCTTGAGGCCCCAGAAATCCTGGTTCACCTCGGTCACCCTATGAGGGGTAGAAAAAAGTGACAATTGTGTTAAAAACTGTAAAACTTAAAAGCCAATCAAAAACAACAAATAGATACAAATAACAGCAAGACTGACCTTTTGACCTGGGCTACCAGGAATACCTGTATTTCCTTTTTCTCCTGGGCTTCCCTGAACACAGACAGATATAAATCATCGGCATCAACTTAGAACCATCCACACACACACATTTCTGACTTGCATAAAACCACATCTTATTTCTTCATTATAACTCATCAAGAAGCAGCATTTGTTTCCAGAGGCCAATAAAAGACTGTTAATCATTTTAAACACTGAACAAAAACTAAAAGAAATGAGAGCTGTTACAAAACCAGCAAGTCACAAACAAAAATGATTCACTGTGAGTGAATGGTAATCCGTCTGATAAGAGCACAATTTCAGGTAAAGAGTAAATGCAATCTCTGTACAGCTATTCCCACCAGAATCGGGTCAACGTATTAGCATAATTGCTAAAGGTGATGTTTGGATCACACCAACCTTGAGGCCGACAAGTCCATCAGCTCCAGGGGGCCCTAAGGGTCCTGGTGTGCCCTGAAGGATTTAAGCAGAAAGGATGCAGAATTAAATACTGTCTGACTAAAGCAGCCAAAGCTGATAATGTCCTCTCCTGCTCTAAGGGCTACAAATAGAGTTTCAAAGTTCAAAGTTTCAAAGTTACTTCAATTAGTGAAACATGGTCAATGACCTACATAAACTTTTTACTGAGCAGTTAACTATCCAGTTATTCAACAGACCAAGTGTAAATGCTTTCCAAGGGATCACCTACAAGACAAGCAACTCTGAGACATGCCTGAGACATACAAACACACTGGATGTTCAGGCCACATCTGTAAACTTCAGTCCACCCAATCAAAACTACCACATTTAGTATATGGAAGTTATGGAGCCCTGCAATCCATGTGTGGGTGAGAAAGTATGACACTTGAAAATACTGTCTACTGCAGTAGAATAAATGGGCTGGTCATGTGATTTCATAGAGCCTCTATGCTCTGTGATATTAAAAATCTACTGATTAGGCTACTGATAAGATTGGAGCCATAATCTCACGTGACTGTATCATTTTAAACATGTTTTTCAAAAGCACTATATGCACCCTGGAATTATTTATAGAGTGCCTTTTAGAATATTATTCACCACAAGGTGGCAGCAACACATCCTATGACAGATTACAGCCCAACACCGTCCAAATGTTTGGTTCTCACCAACAGAGGTCAGGGTATCATTGTTTACCCAACTGCTCTGTTAACACAGTTCCCATACTGATCGCCGGTTAACTTTTGACCTCTGTCCAAATTGCTCTTTTTCCTTTCTTACTTTGTGGCTGCACATCTGATGAGCTGGTCTACAGCTGTCTGGAAATGTTACAATCCAATTTTTCTGAAGTATCCAATTTTAACGGGTCAGTTGACACAATAAGGAGGTAAAAAGGTAAGCTTGAAGTGTCCCAGAGAGACGTTTACTCACTGGAGGTCCTTTTGGTCCAAATGAACCTTTCAGGCCAGGTGGTCCTCGTGTCCCCTAAACCCCACGAAACACAAGATCGATAATATCAGTTTGTAATAAGGTGTGTTACAATTAGAAATACAACTTACAGAAGGTATATATTTATTGTGCTGTCAGAGGTCACACTCCTTGGGGAGTAGGTAAAGGAAAGCTGTGCTTACATTAACTTAGAGTAACTTAATTTAACTTAGTAGTTTTTAACTATTTAATTATAACTTTCAAATACAATAGATTCAAATAACAAAGGTTTTTTCTGTAGTATAATACTAATCATAGTAGTACCTGTAAACTAAATTACAGTACTATATTAGTCACTACTGAGAATGGGAATTACCAGAAAACTAAAACGTCTCATTGTATTTAAATATCATGGTAATGTCACAATGGTCATAAAAACAGGCTTCATTATCTTTCATTCATACATTTTTTTTTTTAGTTTTGGGGCCTGGATTTTTTCTTGACAGGTTTTGTGAGATTCACCCATGAAGGCCTCAAAAAACTGATTGTTTCAGATGGTAGAGCAAGGAGCTGGCAAAGCCAAGTCCATGGATTTGATTCCCAAGGAAAACACAAACTGATTAAATGTGTATTGCACTGCCAACTGCACTGTTAGCCTCTTTAGCTATAAACACCTGCCAAATGCATCAATGTAAATGTAATTCCCCAGAAAGTAAATTGTTCATCTACTTAAACTTGTGAACAACATATGTATGTTCCGTTTAGTGTAAACCACAATGTGTAAAGCACATACCTGTGGTCCGATTGGCCCCACCTCACCAGGAAGCCCACAAATTCCCTGAAGAGAACAAGATACATCATCCACACGGATCATCATGTACCTTCTAAAGTGCTGACTGACAGGACAAGTGGAGCTAATGACCTTGTGCTGTATTCTGTACACAGAGTGTGGATCAAGGCACAATTGTAATTCTGTCATTTATCATGTTCTTATTCATGTTCTCCAATTACTGTTATTACACCATTACCAGAACGCCACTCAATTAATCCTATGCTCTGGCAAAGCAATTGCTTAAATGGTAAGCTGCCAAAAATAGGACACAATTGATTTTCTGACATTAACACATTTTCGCTGTCTGTTTTTCTAGCCTACTAAATTACTTTAATTGACACCCCTTAAGGACTTCCTCCACCCTTCTGCTTTCTCTAAGGGTCTGTTAAGTAGCAGTGATGCACCTCATATAATGCTGGAGGAAATCTAACTTCTGTGCGATTATGAACACAGAGAGGAGATAAACTGCACTGTTGGCTCAACTGTGTTCCTCCAAAAACGTATGCCATTTTGCTCCTAACTGACTGACTGACTGCCCTTTAAATAACTGAAATACACTTTTAATATGTAAGAATCAGGATGAGGTTCCTAATTTTTATAATTAATTTTAATTTAATAATGTACATGAAATGTCCTCGGTGAGAAACAACACATGATGTTTGGGGTCTCAGAGAGCTTAGATATAAAACATGAATGAATGCAGGGTCTAAATTTTACACTCACCAAATGCCACATCCTTAAGGCAGGTGTAGCAAAAAGTTAGTTTTAGACCCTGAATGAATGCAATTAATTTGCAGTTAATTAATTTTATTAACATGAGTGTTAATAAAACAATGCATTCAAAATGGATAAAATCTTATCAGATGTGGAAATCTAAAAAGCACCACTATTTTTTTCAAAATGAAATTTAAGAACCTAACGCCCCCTTTCTTTCCTGCCACAAATTGAATAATAACTTCCCACATCCTGCCTGATACCCCGATGAGGACCTACAAAGGAACTACAGTGTGTCTTTTACCAGGAAACATTTGCGCTGTGTTGCAAAGCATGATCATTTGTGGAAGAGGGTCCCGCATCGCAGCAGCTTTGCAACACTTATATCTTTTCAGCACCTGCTGTTGTTTGCCCAAATGTTTACAGTTTTTGTGGTTTCCAAGCTTAGTGATGGTGTACTTGAAACCGGATACACAGGCTATTTTAACACAGGCAATGTGTCACAAATCTCCATCCTCACGTTAACGAAGCACCTACAACAGCTTGTTGAACGAGATCCAGAAGTGTAGAGAAAACATCAAGGGCCGTGATTGATTCTGGTACCCCTACAGACTGGAGAACCAAGGCTTTAAAAAAAACAAGAGCAGTCGCACCCCTTTGAAATGGAGATGCCTGCATATTACCTAGTGTTAATGAGTAATTTTGCAGTGAGAGGCCCCCATTGATTCTATTTCAGTCAAAGTTTCTTCTTTTAGAAAGACTGAATTACATCAAAAAGGAAAAACTTCTGAAGAGAGGTTTAATTTGTGGAGCAACACACCGCAGAAACATAAGAGTGCAAAAGATCATAATTGTAATTACGTGAAAGATGAAAGATGTCAAACCTGACTAGAAAAATGGGCCAGCTGTTAATTTGCCACTTTGAGATTGAATGATTACTAGCAGGAAATGATGTTATTAGCAAATCACAGTTAAGCTTTCAAGTACTGAGCAAATTGTCTAAATAACCTGATTGCTGACACACTGATTTAGCCAAACCTGATCATTATCTGCATAGAATATTTATCATAATTTATAAAACAGAAATTAGTAATTTAACCACATGCTGTTAAAAAAAAACATGTCTTCATTTTCTCACCCTTATGTCATTTCATACCTGTACTATAACTTCAAATTCCAGGATATCAATCGTATGATAAACATTTATTTTTATTTTTGTCATTTTAGGACTTTTAGCTCCGGTCCCCATTCACTGTTATATATCAGAAAGATATGTAAAAGATTCAAGAAATTTTATTATTAGTTTTTTTATTATTGAACTTTTTCTTTAGTGTATACTAATTTATGAAGTAGCATGACAATACATGACCTGACAAGATGTGAAATGGCCACATGTCACATTTAATGCTCATGAAACTACCATCTTGAGCTTACAAACTTTGATAGAATATGTGCTTTAGGCATTGAGTGGGAGAAGTGGTTAATTCAGAATGGCAAGGCATGTAGTGCTTTATCAAGTGTGTTGGTGACATTAACAAGAAAATCAAGTTTTTGTATTGTTGTGTAGTTGTGTAGAGCTTCTATAACACCACGTCTGCTTTCACATGTTCTGCTAAATGTTAATTTAATATGTGATTCGTATGTGAAAATGTAATTATATAATCTTGACTGCAGTTATGGATTTCGCTTACATGTAAATCAAACCGAAATTCAAATTTCCTTCATTACTGTATAGTTCTCTCAATCATAGAGGTAAACAAAGCTAATGCTAATGAATTACAGATGCCACCCAAATTTTTAGTCTGTAGATGTGGAACTATCATTTGAAGTATTATTAATGTCAGTACTACTAACATAGAGGAATGGGTTACACACAAGTTTAATACACAAATTTAATACTTTAATAATACTTGGCACTAACTATAAACAGTAATAATAGTGATGCTTGCATTAGCAAACACCCCCAATAATTAAAGGTACGACTGTTGGTACCAAGCTGGCCAGAGAAAGTATGATATTTTTAGCCCAAGAGTACTTTGAGTTTTAGCTGAGCAATTTTTACTCTATAAACATTTATAAGTATTTTTTGTGACAAATGTACAGGATGTTTTGACATGGAAATGTTCTAAAAGGAAACACCCAGCTGGTTAAAATGACGGTTACACAGTAAACCTGATAGGAATGTAAGATGGTCTTTGTGTTGACATGCTGGCTCTACTTTAAATAATCTCTGAGAATCTGGTCGTGTGGAGTGTGATGTTGTGTCATGCCTGTAGATTTGTAAACGTTGTTGGTACAGGGTCATCCTTGAAGAGGGCCCGCCATGTGACACATTAAATAATTTTTTTTACCAAAATAATTAAAAAATAAAAATTAATTTTTGTACCATTATGGATTCAATGTGAAGAAATTGACAGACTTTTGACGAAAGAATTCCATGTGCAAAGGATGTTTAGAGTAAACACTGGTTATTGAACTGTTCAAACTGCTTAAAAATAAATGTTTTTAGGTGTTTTGAGTGTGTCCTTACTGAACCAAGTCAAACACCAAACCAAACAGCTGACACCAAATTAGGTTATAGCAGACACTAAATTCTTATAATAGGTTATAAGAATTTTCCATAACATTTCCAATAAGTAACAAAAACATTAAAAATGCAATTTTGAACGTTGTAGGAACATTCAAAACACCCAGTTTTTTAGACTATAACATTTTAATTCTGTAGTTTTTAAAACATTCACTTAACAACTTAGGAATAATGTTTTTGATTATATGTATATTATTATTATATGTATGTATATGTAAAAATTTTATAACTTTGAGATAACTTTTGGAGAATGTTAATCAATGTTCTGAGAATGTTCCTTGTTAGCTGAGAAGTCTAATCGCAGCCAACGATAAATAAAATATCAAAATTGACTCACTGGCACTCCTTGTGGTCCATCCATGCCTGGCAGGCCAATGTCTCCTTTCTCTCCCTGAATTAGAAAGACAAGACATGTTGCTCAACATTTTTTACAGATTTTAAACAGTTTGAAATAGTGGAAGTTAGCATGACTTTTAAGAGAGCCTTAAATAGCAAACTTAAAAAGACATTTAAAAAAGGCAAAGCACTACAAAGGGTTTGAAGTTAAACAAGAATATTTTCACAGTACAGACAAGCAGAGTGTATGACAATTAAATGGATTTGTGTTTGTTTTGCTGTAGAGTGCCAGGTCTCACTAGACATATAAAATAGAGCCATTCATTGCAAAACAAGCAGACAAGTAGTGAATGAAATATATTTTATGTTCCATATCATCAGAAAAGACTTTTTGGCTTTATTAGTTTTATTTTACCAATTAGGATTTAGGCATTTGCATAACTCAAAAAACACACGCGTTTTTGTAATTTGTGAATAGGTACATTATTGAAACAAATCCAATTTCACAAATATGCACTTTATGAACCCATTACGCTTAATAAAAATTCCAAACTTCCTATAAAACAAACTGAAAATTAAACAGCTTATATATTATTAGCTTAACCTCCAGAGGTTATTGATCAGCATTTTTGGAAGGTAATTTACTGTTGTAATACTTGTTCACATAGACAATAACTTGCTAAAATGTGTCTAAGATGAAAAATCTCATGTCACACTGAAAAAGATTTGATCACAGCTTTTCTGCTAGTACACAGGTGAAGAGGAACCAGGCATCATGTTCAAGTGTGAGTCATTTGCCCTTAAGCACAGAACAAATGTTTACCCTCTATGAAAGCTTCGAGTACACTTACTAACACCTCGGCTTTGTCAAATTGTATGAAAGGCAGAAAGAGACACTGAAAGGTTTTTGTGTAGAACTTGGCCTTCCAGGACACATCAAGCAAGCAAACCTCTTATTATAGGGGACAGTGAATCTGTAAGACAAACAACATAAATGTTAACTGTGGTGGCCTGTGGAACTGGTCCCAGGAACTGCTTTGACTCTGGTCTGACATCTGTAGGTGTGTTTGGCTACACAAACATGTTCTATGGTGTGCTAACATTCACAGCAGCGAGTCAGCTGACATGAAATATTGCCTCAAGCATAAAACTAAACTGCCATACCATGGCATGTATGTCCAGTGGTAATACAAGCAGAATGTCTAGACAAGAAAATGTTGACAACCATATATAGAACATATATAACAACCATGACTGTCGCTATGGTTACCTCCTCAGCAGGTGAATGTTGTAATCTCAACATTCAACTCAAAGCTACATTGTGTCTACCACACAATGGTACAATAAATCCTAATCACTGACATATCTAGTCTAAATATCTAGATTTAACTACTTTATAAAAGTCATCTCACTCCTCCAACGTGTTACATTAGTACCCAAAAGACCATGGGTCTAAAAAAGTTCCACTTCAAAAAGACAAATTTACAATATAACTCAAATAACAAACACCTTTTTATGCTGACAAAATATGTACTTTAACAAATATATAACCTTTGCATTTCAATTTTGAATCCTTTTGACATGTTTTTTTTGCTATAGGCTTCTGTTGAAACTGTCTTACCATAACATGTTTTTATTTTTTCGCGCAATTTGACAATACACCATAAAAAGCTCTGCATTAAATAGTACATAACCTGGAATGTTGCAGATTCGTCTCATTCGTTTGAACAGCCCTATAATAAGCAGTTTGGGGGTGTGATTCACTTCCTGTGTATTAGACATCCACTTGTCAGAAACTTAATTGCAAGGGTTCATACATTAATTGTGGCAGCTCCCTTGCGTAACACTTGCTGTCAAAAAAATCACTGGAAAACTTTGTTCAATAATGTGGAAAAAACATAACTTACATTTTTGACAAATAACTTACATTTGTGACAAAACATTGATTCAGTTTGTAACTGTTAGCTCAAATCTGTCAAAATAAGTTGATTACAAACTACCTCACTCAAACAGCTCATGACTGAATTTAAAACAGGAGCACACATTTCTGGTTTTAAACTGTATATTATTGACAGGTGATCATTTCTCCATCTGTTCCTTACCTTTGATGTATTTACAGTGATGTTTAAATTCACACATCTCTGATTTTGACAGCCACATGAGGTAGACTAAATATTTCTGTGTATTTAATAATGCTGTATAAAATATAGCTGTTTATGTGTTCTTTTCACCAGGCCAATGAATTTAAATGTATACACAGCTAAAACAACAGCAGAATTGTTTAGACATGACAGATGCTTCTCTGCAAGGTTCCTACAGTTTAAATTATGACTTATGTATGACAGTATAGCATTTCCTGATGTTTCTAGTTACAGAGATTTGCAGCCTTTAGTTTGCTGTTGTTTATGTTAATTTCTGGCATGCAAATTCATAATCTGTTCAAACCACAAAACTGAATTAGAATGTTAATGCCAAGGTACAGTAATTAATTTAATGTGAATGAAAACTGTGCTGTGAGGCGTTTGCTTAATCAGATTTTTAATTTAAAGTGGTAGGAAAGTGCAACGAACTCATCACTGTGGGTTATATCTTTGGCGCCACTTTGATGTACTTGAAGGTTTAGAATAGCAATTAAACTTAGCTTTGAAATTATAGTGTGTTGTTTATTTAACAATATGACAAGGGTCCAACCAAAAAGATTTGGTTTTATGCTTCTCCGCGCATTTTGTTATGCTCATTAATATATTTACAAAGCTGATTGTACTATTAAATCAGTTAATGTGAAAAACATGCTGTAAAAACTTGCTGAGCCATTAGGATGCAGTAACTAAGCAGTAACCAGTTCAAATGAATGGATAAAAGTGCTGTAGCTATATGTGTCCTAGTGTCCAGAGCTAAAGCTCTTGAGCACAGACAATTGGTGACAGTAAAGCTTTATAGTACACATAAACCCAGTGATATTCACATGTAGACATACACATAGACAGTATACAGTGTGGCCATATTGTAATAAAAAATCCCACCCAACTGCGCACACACATGGTTTATGCATTTACTGGTCTAGACTAAGCACACTAGCAGTACTGAATTCTTTATGTTGAATGTAAAGAAAGTGTAAAGAAAGATTTAAACATTAAATTGAAGAGCTATGCTTATAGTTGACTAACCAGAGGGCATACACAATATTTAAAGGGACAGTGCACCTAAAAATGAAAATTCTATCATCATTTACTCACCCTAATGCTGTTCCAAACCTGTATGTCTTTCTTCTGTGGAACACAGAAGTTGAGCAGAATGTCCAAGCTGTGCTCTTCCATACAATGAAAGTGGATGGTGACTACGGTTGTCAAGCTCCAAAAACGCCCAAAAAGCACCATAAAAGCATTATGACAGCAGTACAATTTGTGAGCTATATTACATGTGTTCTGTTCTTGCTTTGTGTGAGGAACAGGCTAAAATTTAAGTTATTCACTGAAAATATTGCTTGTCAGCTGTGGTCACAATCACATTCATTGTTTTGCTCCTGGACAAGTGCATCCTGGACATTTTGCTATAAATAACTCATTTTGTGTTTAATAAAAGGAGACCTATGCAGACTATTGTCTGAGACTGTTGTACTCAGAGACAAATTCCTTTTCAGAGACCTAGTTGACAATATTGCTAAGACAATTGCCTAGTGCATCTCTGAAATTGTCTGTGTGGGTGTGTATACCGTAAGTCATGCACTTCAAAGATTTTATTAATTTGTATTGTGGGAGTTTTTACTGTTTGGTAGACAGTTCTGTTTACATGAGGGGTCAGGATGAAATGTATGTGACTTTAATGTGACTAAATTTTAAAATGTGTATGAGAGACTGGAAAAGAAGAGTCATTCAGAATTACTGTGTGTGAGGGTTGTGGGGGTGCAGCAGTACATACGTCTACGTGTTTGTTTACATGCACGTACAGTATGTGTGGTACATGATTTAAGCCTGAAATGGGCACAAGACATTCCTAAGCTGTAAAACCTCAGCAGTAAACCCAAAATGCCACATGAATGTAACCAGTAAAGTCTGGTTATCTAGCAACCCTATACAAGAGAATTCTGGTAGGGATTTGGGGCTGAACATCACATTTTACATGGAGACTTTTAACAGTACTGTAATCTGAAAGGGACGATTTTTAACCCAGTTATGGTTATCTATGGATTATGGATTTCATTTTCTTACAGTAAATTTAGGAGCTTGTTTTAAAGAAGTACGCCACAACAAAGTTGTTAAAAATCAAAATAGTGAGAACCCTTTTGTCTACCAGCCTGGACTGTTAAGACAAACTTTATAGCAGCATGCTGTAAAACCAAACCAGAGTTAGACAATTTAATGCTGACTGTACATTAAAGACAGTTGCAAGCAAAACATTGTTTTCTTTAAATGGTCTTGTAAACAGAAATTCTAAGAAATGGACAGAGAAGACAAGAGATTATAAATTGAAAACGGTATAAAATATAAAAATTATTTCACTATTTCACTGTTGAAACATGTGGGTGTATAGCCTCTCACTGACGGTGTAAAAATGTAGGTCAGCTCATTTTAAAACTGTGAAACATTTTCTGTTTGTAATGCATCATATGGCAAATATGTTATAAGACATAAGTGTACAGCACACCCATAGCCGCCTAATGATTTACATGGTGATTCTGTATGTGGGAACAAGCTTAAGTGTCAGACAGACTGAATGTATCTTTGAAAGATATGAGGTCAACAGGCTTGTACAACAGGTGCAGACAATTGTGTCAGAAAAGGTGGTTTTGACTCTTGATGCGATATATATATATTAAAAACAATATAAACTCCCACAATACAGATAAATAAAATCTTTAAAGTGCATGACTTTGAAAAAACCTTCAGCATGTTTTTCAACTGTAAAGTATTTAGACTGGTAGAAAAGAGGATAAACACGTGACTTGAATCATTCCCAAAGAAAACTATTAGTGTTCCTTACCAGGACACACTGACTAACACTAACACTTGACTTATTAAGGCTCCGACTGTCCTGTAAATTCATTGGCAAATTCAAGTTCATTGGCATAGGGTTCATTTGAACACACCCAACTCACAAACTCCAACTGGCACTATAATCTCAGCTGTGGAAAAAAACTTCTTAAAGCCTAAAGAAACCTGTCTGGCCAGTGATGCATCTATACCTGAACCGAGCGCTGGGTGACATAAGTCTCATTCAGTTTTAGCAAACTGAACAAACACAAACATTTGTGCATTACATCATCACTACTACACATTTATTTCAAGCATTAACAAATGGCACATGCTAATACAACATGTTACACAAAACAGACACTGTTTGCAAAAACGCCTAAACTGAACACTGTTTGCTGAAGTGTGGTAGGCCAAGGGTGTAGCCGTGAATAAAGATTACAGGGCAGGATACGCTGACAGTATAATACCAACATGAGCAATTAAACATTTTCTGTCAAGGTTTCTATGTTTTGGGTTCTTTCATAAATTTTTTGACTGATTTTCTGGGATGTTGCCATCCATTTGACCGTTGTGGGTGTGTTTTATAATATTTTAAGTGTGTAATTTCTGCACCACTAGCATCACCAGTTTTAAAGCTGATTTCCAAAACCCACTACTTCCAACCCAAACTCACGCTATTGGTTCAGCCAATGTTGCTATGTTCAGTTCATCAGGATGCTCAAACAGAGCAATGTTTTTAAAAAGTCACAATGTTTTAGAATTATATAGTTGTTTTCTCTTGAAATTATGCAGGATTCACTTGATACATCACACATTAACCAGTCTCTAGAAGGGGCAAACCTTTTGCAAAAACATGAAAAGCCAGCATGATTTTGCTACATAAACTTGTACATAAACATAATATCTTAAATTGCCACTTTCAGTTTTTACAGTAATAAATTACATAAGAAATGATAAACTTGAGCGAGTGAATATGTTATATAATGCATTTACCAAAAAAAACATGCACTACCGGTAGACAAAGGACTCAAATCTGAAAATGTCTTTTAGTAATTTTAGAATCATTTTGTTAAAAATGTTTTTATTCATTAATTTTATATTTTAAAACATCCCAATGACCACACATGAACAATTCTTGATTGTGTAAACAATCTGTAATTAAATTGTTTAATTGTAATTAAACCTTTATGTGAGAAATACGTATAACTTTGGCACACAATGTCTACAGTAATAATGCCAATCAAACGGTTCTAAAAATGATTAATGACCTAATCAACATTCCGTCACATGGTGGACACATTTAGATTTTTGTACTTAGTTTATTTAGTATTTAGTAATATAGTATTTCTCAAACATATCTGAATGGCACCATGTGAGGAACATGTTTTTTCCTCTGATGGGTGGGACCTGGAAAGTCAAATATACATCTTCAAAACAAGATGATCATTTCAGGCTGTGTTCTCTAATTTGCAGGAGAGGGTGATTTGTCTTACTTAATTAAGCATAACTGCATAACTTTACAGACAAAACATTGACCTGACCTTAACTTAGTGGAAAAATGATCCTGACATTTCCAAGTCAACAGTGATTGTTTTGACTTATCAGCTCTAACTGGGGTTATAAGTCACATGTGACTGTAAAAGAATGGCTGTCTGTTAAGGTCCTGTAAACCATTAGCTGGTGCAATGTTCCTTGAAACTATATGAAGGCAAATGCATTTTATTTATTGTCCTAGTGGCATTTATGTAGAACCACAAAATCAAATGATGGTTAACAAGCAACTGTGTGGGAAAATAAAATGCAGATAAAAAAGAATTTGTTCTTAAGCACAAACATTCAAAAAGTAAATGGACGTAAATTATTGTGCATGCACATACAGTTTGTTGCATAGACCTCTGGTTGATACTCTGAATAAGACATTATGCAAGTTTAAAGGCAATGCAAATAGAAGGTCTGCCTTATTTTCAATGCCCACAGACAGTAAAGACAAGCATGTTTCCCATTAATAAAAACAATTGGGAACAAGTTCAAAAAAGAGAGTCCATTACTGCCATAGTTGTCAACCCACACAGAAAGAGACTTCTCTGGATTACAATTTTCAAGCCACTCTCTCAACTGCAGAGACAGATTATTCTATACAGAAAGTTTTTTTTCCAGAAGCAGAAACCAAATCTTTGTATCTATCTTTTATAAGCTTGACCACACAGAGTGATTGTGAAGGACAACATGTCTCAATCACAATTTTTTGTAGTATTACATCAGCTCAGGGCTTCTTAGTTGTGGCACATTTTATAGCCTTCACTAAAATGCTTGAGTCATTTGGTGAGAAAAAAAAAAAAAAAAAAAAACAAAATTTAAATTGAAAAAGAATGGTGTCAAAAAGAAAAAAAAAAGGGGTAGTTTTATTTAGTTCAATATTTTAGGTAAAAATTAAATCACTATTTTGTTTTTTCTTAAATACTTAAAGTATTCCACATAGTCAGTTAATATGATGTCTTAAACAGTATTCAATGTTCAGGGGCAATCAAACAACCTTACAAGTGTAAAAAGGAGACCCCCAAAACATGATTAGTCTTGAGCCCCCCCCCGAAAGCCCACAAGGGCCCCCTGAATATGAAATGAAAATATGAACAGTTAGTTTATGCTAAATGGTTGATAACCCATATGCTAGCATTCACAAGGCTTTAACCTTTTCAAACTTTTTCATTTTAAAATCTAAAATAACCAATTAATGGATCTAGTCCACATAAAATTATGGCCCAACAGATAAAACTTGAATGTTGAAAACTTGGATTGAGTTTAAATGAAAAAAGGCCCTCAATTAGCTTGTTTATATTTTGCTTTAATTATATATTTAATTAAATATATGTTTTTCCTATGTGCACAGACATCCTGCAGAAAAAAAAAAAAAAAAAAATTTTTTTTTTAAAAAAAAAAAAAAAAAAACCTGGGTTTGGAATCTGGGATATAAATTAAATCTCCCTGGAAAGCATTTGAGAGTAATGCTACTGTAAGTTCACTTTCCAACACAGGAAAGCTATGTTTACTGTGTTACGGGAGCCTTAGTATGTTTTAAAGAGAACAAGAAATGGGTTCTTTGAAATTACTTTATCAACTCTCAGTGGCACAAAAGGATTTTTTTTAACTGCACAACTCTCAGTCTGGGATGCACAACACATGACACTGGACAGAACACACCCTAGAGGATCATGGGAGGTTGTAGCAGTAATGCTGCGGAACATTCCCAGATAGAATAACAGTGTCATAAATACACTGGCTTTGTTGGAATACTGCAGCTTTTTTGATGTCTGGAACACATCATTTTTTGTCACATAATATTTACTCTTACCTTTGGACCAGGCTCTCCAGGAGGTCCTTGTTCACCTTTCTCTCCATCCTCTCCCTATTTGATAGCAAATAAAAGATTAATGTTATAAATGGTTTAACAACTTTCTGCTGATTCCCAGTATATATAAATATTTTTTGTTTAATTAATGTAACATCAATAACAACCGTAATGTCTGGATACTTCATTTATTGTATTCTCAATTCTTTCAGTGGTATAGATTACAGAAATGCAAATGAAAGGGGGTTTGCCTTGTTGCCGAGAAAAGTTACAGTGCAAAAACCTTTCATTTTCCTAAAAATACGCTTTTTTATATTTTTTTAAAAAATGGAAAATGATTTATGTTGGTTTTAAGGTAAAATGTGACCTTATGACATGATATTTACCCATCAAGAGTTCTGTTTACCTTTTTTCCTGGCTTTCCAACATTACTAAGGTTTAATCGTGATGCACCCTGAAACAAAAAAGACGTGTCTTACACAAAAGCAGGCTTTCTGAAGATGTTGTATTTCTGTTGACATTATGTTATCTTCTACTTATCTATTTACTCTTCTATTAACTGCAGTTTTGCTAACAATGTATAAACAAATCAATGCATTTCTGCATTAAAAAGACAATTGCCAATTTTTCATCTCCTCCTGTGCAGGGGGAGTCCACCATCTGGTACACTGACAATGCTTATAAAGAGAGCCATTGAGACATTTGGACAAGAAAGTGGTCATTTTCACAGGTCTGGCAGAGGGGTTGAAAAGTGGCTCCAATTATTTTAGGTCTTACCATAGGTCCTGGCGGACCTGGTTTCCCAGGCAACCCTTGTTCTCCTTGTTCACCCTGCATAAATAAAAGAGAATTAAAATGACTAGCAATATTGGAAAAACGCTCACTGAATTACACCCAAAACAGTAATTAGTATGCTAGAAAGAGAACATCAGGCTCCACCAATGTGGAAAGAAGCTCTATTTCTGCCAAACAAATGTTTCATCTAATTTTAAGAATGAACTTCAAAAAGCATCTGCTCTGTTTGCAAAAGTGATCACTTTGTGAGAAAAGGAGTACATTTTATTAATCCTGATACACAACTTACTTTCAAATCCAGCTTACTTACTTTTAGTCCTGGTTCACCCTTTGACCCTGGTGCACCTCTGTCACCCTGATAAAATATAAAAGCAGAATATAGAGTTCTGCTCTTCATAAGATACAATGACATTATTTCAAACAGTCTCATACTGTAAGAGCCCCTTACCTTCTCTCCAGGTAGGCCTGGCTTTCCAGACTCTCCTCTTTTACCTTGGGGTCCCTTATTGAGAAAATGTATACATTTCAGAACATTTGCTGAGGTTCTGTAAACTCTTCTAGCTTCACAAACTCTATTTCATACTTTTTTGGTAATAAAAATAAAATAAAAAGCAAAATATTCAGAACATATGAGGTTTACTCACAGTCTTACCATCTGGGCCAGGAGGACCTTCCCCTCCCTTCTCACCACGAGAACCCTGTTGAGAAACCATCAGCTATTGGACTTTGTAAATCACTGTATTTAAATGTTTATGTCTACAAGTAAACTAAGATTTTAGTAATGGGGAAACTGATTGACCCTTGGTCCTGGGGGTCCTGGTGGACCAGGTGGTCCTGGCTGGCCTTCATTGCAGTCACACTTCTCCTCAGTATCTTTGGTGGGCTCACGATCCAGGGGGCACTATAGAGATAAGTATAAATGACTGTCATGTAGCGCTATCAATCTTTATGACATGACTGTTGATCCGTAAAAATACCAATCAAAGTCTAACTCACCCTTTCATCATCCTGTATAACAGCAGAAAGGACAAGAGAGAAAAAAATAACACAGCAAGTTTGTTCAAAAACAAAAACAGAAATATTAGATTTTAAATTTTCATTTTGTTACTTTGAGTGCAACAATTATCATATCTTTATATAACAATGCAATCATATACACAACTTTTATGTTATTTGCCATGTGTAATTGGAGTGGGTTTGCAATTTTGTTTCCATGGTAACAGTTATGAGCATATTGACAGTGTACACAGGTATATAGATATGCATATCACCAATCAGTGATCAGAGTTTGTAGTTTAAATTGTAGTTTAAATTTTACTTACTATACTACTACACTAGACAACAATTTGTCTGTGCTCAAATCTAAGGGTATTTTTGGTTCTACATTAGTTGTGTACACTGTTGTGTTCTGCTGACCTTTTAATCTATATAAATATGCAAATGTCATAAGAACTCCAATCTACCGATGTAGTCTATACTGTGTTCAGCCTCTAAGCCAATCAAATCAATGCAATAATCTTACCACAGAGTAGATTTCACATGCTGTCTCTCTTTCACTTTGCTGTGGATCACAATAAAGTCTTAGTTTCTGGATTTCAGTCTGCAAGAATTAGGGGGGAAAAAACATAGCACTTTTGTAAACATAGCACACCAATTACAACATAAAAATGAGTGAGCCAGTATGGCAATGTATATAAATCCAAATTTTGTGATGTTAGTAATTCCTTACAATAGCAAAATGTGATTACAATCCATCTGCATGGTATCATAAAAATAGGCAAACTTATTGTGTGGTCATACATACTATAGATTACTTTGGCTTCATAGTTTTTAATGTACTGGGCAATTGTACCATAAAGCTAAAAGAAGCTACACTGCTTCTTGCCACTTACAGAAAGTGTAGCATCAGAGCCAAAGCGTTTGGAAATCTGAGTCTTCCCATTGATGTAGATGGGCACAACACTATCTAGAGCTTTGTCCTTGATCTGCTGGTCATCCAGGAAAAAGGTAACATGTCTGGGTTTAACCAAAACCTTCAACTGGTGCCAGCTTCCATCAAAAAGCCCCTGTGAGATTTCAGATAATAAAATTTGGTACATGATACTATTATAAATGAAAATATAAATTTCATGTTTGCACATTAAAAAAGGAAACAAGGGGTGTAAATAAAAGGAAAATCAAGTTCTATATTGTTTGCGAAAGAAACTACATGAGGGAGACATTTTCCACAACATTTATATGAGTGATAAGCTTTCAAAAACTCTTACTGAGACTGAATTATGCAAGAAACAACCCACAGACCACTTGATTGGCATTAAGAATGGAATAAAATATGAAACAGGTACAAGATGATTATTGCTGGAGGTTCAGAAAATAAAGACATCGCTTATGATTTTTATCCTTTAAAGCTAGAAGTGACAGGCTAAGTGACAAAGCATAATGGGGTTTTAGACAGAAAATTACAACTACCACAAAAACACAGACAACTCAGAAGCTTATTTTTACATTCTGTCCTTCAAACTAGTGTGGTTTACAAAAAGAAACTCTTGTGAATTTCTAGTGAATTTCACTAACCTCAATGCCTTCGTGAAAAGTAATGATCTGCTGCTCGTTAACTGTGCTGGTGGTTGTAAAGTTGACAGATTTGTCCTTTCCACTCAGAGTGACAGCTACCTGAAGCTGTCCGTCTTTAGACAGCACCCTCCACAGGTCAAACTTTTCCCTACTTACAGCCCCTTTTAACCTCAGAGTTGACACAAACACATAGGAGGGTGGAAGGCCTTCTGGAAAAATGTCCCTTTAAAACAAATTTGCCAACCTCCATTAGCCAGAATAAAATACATTGTAGATCACTTTCAGCTCAATTTGTACATCAAATTTAAAAAACCAACTTAAAATACTGTCAATATAATATAAGTCAATTAAGATAAAACATCTTTTAACACAAAGCTAAAAAAGTGATTTTCTACTGACTGCCAAATAGCCAGTAGTTACATATTACATGGGTAATATGCCTTCTTTGTATCTTCATAAAGAACAAATTAGCATTTTAAATGTAGCATTATTCATTTTAAAACCAACCTTGTGTTTTCAGTAATATCAGTGCTTTTGTCTAGCAGATAGGCTGCCTCAGACATTAATGAGCCATGGATCTTCTTAGCCTTCTGATGGATCTTCATTCCCAACATCAGCTCAAAGCCTTTCTCATCACGGGAGGCCACAGGAATACGTGTGGGGCATACAGATTCTGAGGCAGGACACAATGTAATTTAATAAGATGATAATTTCAAACATGAGGTACGACACAGCACAGTTTAACAGAATTGCATCAAAAGCTCTCAAACTACATTCATTTTCTGATAAAAAAATCTGTATTACGTGATTGTACTTTATGATAATCATGAATAATCTTGCTAGTGCCCGCTGAATGATTAGAAGCATAACTTACAGCAAAAAAATCTCCAAGGTGCCAAAGATGGTCCAGATGTAAGGACTAGTTCAGGACAAAATTACAAATGTATCATCATTCATGTAACTCTAAGCCTGATAAATTAATTCCACTATTTATTTAGGAGTTATTTATATATAAATTTGGTTAAAGAAACTGTATTTTTATCTTTTCAAAGCAGGGCTGCTAGCTGCATTGTGGTTGGCAGTAGGCATATCACATCTGGATCCTTTTTTCCTCCCTAGTGCTCCTCCCTGCCATGGCAGCATGCTGCTGGTTTGGCCCAAGAGCCCTGTGGCTTTCCTTGTCACTGGGCATGAATGGAGTGTGGCAGTTTGGTGGGTTCCCTGTTCTTTAAAGCTTGCCCAGGAGAGGGACGGCAATGGCAAAAGCTTGTTGTAATGCGGTTTATGTTTATGTGATGGGTCACATGCAGGCAGATCTTACCCTCGCATAGTTTCTGCTCCATGGAGTCACGAATACGGTCCATATTAGTGTAGTCCTCTGCGTAAAGCACATAATCACCAGCCGGCTTGTTGGCGATGGTCACCAGCTCTGACGTAGTGATCTCTGTGCCCACACCCACCGCAAAAACCTTGATGCCTTGTACCCGTGCCTCCACGCTGGCATCCACGACATCATCCTGCGACTTTCCATCAGTCACTACCACAGCAATGCGGTTCTTCACATTGCTTCGTTGCGAAGATGCAAAGACGTGGTCTACGGCAAACTTGATGGCCCGACCTGTCTGCGTGTTGCCACCTAAGTAGCTGATGTTCTCAATGGCTTTAATGAGGTCATTAGCGGTCTTGTGGACACCAAGAGGGATCTCCAACCTTGGGGTGTCACTGTACTGTACTACACCAACCTGCGTGTAGTGCGAGCTCACATCAAAGCCACTGGTGACATTGACCAGCCAGCGCTTGGCTGTTTCGAAGTCCTCATCTCCCACACTCCAAGAGCCATCAATGATGTAGACCAGGTCATTAACTGCTGTGCTACAGCCTACAGGATGAGATGAAGAAACTTTAGCTGAACTGCAATATAGAAAGGACAGTCACATACAGTTGTAAACACATACATTTCACATTTAGGCTCTGTTACAAAAATCTAAGTGACCAATTTGGAATTCTTTACATAGACAGACATTCTATGTGCCAAACAAATAGTGCTACTCTTGCAAAGTGTCACAGGTGTCACAAAAAAACTAATGACCTGATACTATAATAAACATAAACAGCCAGAGCTGGGAGCTGGGAAGTCATTATTTTGCAAGTCAAAAGTCTTTGCATTTAAGTACTGAGTCCAGTCCCTACAGCACAAATATTTGTAAAACAGTCAATTTATAGTCAGATATAACTATTTGTTAGCTTTACTTTTTGATACCACCTACATTTCCTTTCACTCATCTGCTATCTGGATGGATTTTGCTTTCTGAGCTCATCACAATGCCTTGTGGGATTGCTTCTGCATGAATAATACATGCAATGCGTTTTTTAGATTTGGCCAGATCTCTTATCTACATTTGGAACAACCTTCACATCACAACCTACAAAGTCAGCTCACTTTGTTTTGGAACAGAGCCTTGTTGTGACACACTGCTGCACAACAGCACTTTATGATACATCTTTTGCTATGTGTTCACAACAGAACTGCCAAAAGACTACTGTATATTCAAAGACAAGGAACAGATATGAAACAGCCCATACCAGCTCGAACATCATCATCCTCTCCTGCTTGTGAATAGGCCAGGAGAAGAAGGGCTGGAAGTGGCCTCAAAATCCACAACATCCTAAACTACAGTTCTAGTTTTGCTCAAGTGTCGATCTTCAGAGTCCTGTGAAATGAAAAAGATTAAAACATGTTTGTTTTGGATTCAGAATATCATTGTAGTTTGTAATTATTCTAAATGTACGAGAATCAGTTTGCTTAGATAATTACTGAAAGATGGCTGTTTCATTTGATTATAGCTCTAATGTAATACAATCACTTAAGCTAATCATATCACTACACACATTTGTACACAGGGGTGTTAAGATGGTTCTTTAGAAACAAAATCAAGTAATTACATCTAAGAATAAACAGCTAATGTAATGGAAATAACCACTGCAAGGTATTATTATAGAAGTACATAACCACAAGTCTCACTATTACTATTGGTCATTGCAAGATTATGGATTTGAAAAACTAAATACAGTATAACTCTTAGCATTAAACTTTATAGCGTTGCATCACACCACTTGTGGTACTGGATGTACAGTATATCAATCATACTTCGAATCATGTGTGCTTTTCTATTAGATTTGCAATTTTCATTTGCAATTAACAAATGCATATTGAGCATCAGTCCCTACTGGTGAGTCAGGCTTATGATTAGAAGGTTGCTGGTTCAATTCCAGCGCTGGCAGGTAGCAACTGAAGTGGCCTTGAGCAAGGCACCTAACCCCCGATTGCTTCCTGGGTGCAGTAGTGTGCTGACACTGCTCCGTGTGTGTGTGTGTGTTCACTCCTCACCAGTGATGGGTTAAATGCAGAGGTCACATTTCAGGTATGGGTTACCATATCTGACAATATGTCACTTTCGTCAGCATATTTGTCATTATACAGGTGAATTTTGCACAGCGCCTCTCACTTGATCATTCATGGTGTCCTTTGTTTATTTTTAATTTACAACTGCACCAAAATTTAAAATTTTTCAAAGTTTATATGTCAACCAGACGTGCTCTAAATAATATGCATGAAAACAATATAAATAAAACAACATGTGTCAGGATATTGTGCTAGCATTTCATTGGCAAAGCAACAGACCATCTTTAACTTTGCAGACTGCGACATTCGTCCCTTTCATTCAGCCTTATAAAAGTCTCCTTGGACAGAGGGCCTTTTTGCATGGTACTATACGACATGTGGTCTTATTTTCTCGCTTCGCTCCAGTGATGTCTACAAGCTTTCATTTAGCATAAAACACTGCCAACAGACCACATGCTGCAGCCAAGCAAAACAGTGTAAGCAAAAAAAAAAGCTGGTGAACACAACATGAAAATAAACAGGGCATGTTGCCATTTACTGGTAGATATAAAACACAGCAAACTGCATATGAGGTCTTCCAGAGGCCTGAAGTCCTGTGAGGCCATACTGCATGCAACAACCTTGCATAAAATATTTGCTTTAGATTTAATTGCAGAATGAGTTAGGACCGAAGTAAAAAAAAAAACTTTACAAACATACATGTACATGCACTAAGCATCCACTTTACAAGGGTTATTTTAAGATGACGCAAGCTTGACCAGGGCCATGGCATTGTCTATGGCAAACAGGACACAAAGGAATCTGTGGTGGAGTACTGTCCCATAAAACCATAACGAAATGTTAGAGGTTTTGTATACATTTCTTATAAGGGCCACTGAGGACATTTCTCAGGGCATGAGAACTCTTAGTCTGACTTTAGCTTCAACAGCTTCAACTGTGATAACTCAATCTGACAAGCAGAACATGAGACATTTAAAGAAACTTCATGAGTATGTGAGGAACGCCAAAGTTAACACTGCATAAAAAGTTCTTTTGTTGCAAGATTTTACAGGAAGTTTTTTTTTCAATTAAACCGATCCCAAAGCTGTTTCAGGTATCTGGACATTCTTGCATGGTTTAAATGTTCTGTCCATCAATTCAATAAAAATATTCTAGATTCCAGACACCAGATTTCCAAATCTAATTCCAACCAAATGGCACCGGTAAAATAAACACTACATCAGCAAGAGCAATGTTTCACTGATTGGTTAAGGAGCACTTGTAACGTCTTGCTTGGATCACACACTGTGGTTTCAGCCTCTCTGTGTCCATTGATGAATCCCTTCATCAGTAAAGAGCTTGTGATTGAGCCACAGATGGGGGAGTCCTGGTGTTTGCCTTTACCAGATGTGTTGTGGTATAACACAGTCTTTCATGCAGTTTAATGAGGATATTTTGAGAAGACAATTCTCAATTCAATAAGAGAGATAAATCATCTCTTTGACAAGGGGCATATGCTGGGTTCATTTCAATAGCCAAGCTACAAACTCACTGAGTTTGTGTTTTCTCCTCTGTATTTATCTCTGGATATCTATGAGTACACAATTATTTTGTGACAGCTGTGACAGCTTATGTAAACCCACAGAAGTACCAAAAGAAATAGATAAAAAGATCTTTTTATCTCAATTGTTTCCCCTCCGCAGCAATAAGATTAAAGGGACTTTTTACCCAAATATCTGAATGAATGTCTTCAGTAGAACATTGAATTTCCTAGAGTATCAGAAAAGATCTCATTAATAAATTTAATAAATTAAATTAAATTTAATAAATCAACTTCTTTCAAGAATAAACTGAGTTTTTGAGTTGCAGTATGCAACCCACATTATTTCCAACTATTTATTATTCTATTTATTATGTTCTTATATTTTGTCACTGTTTTTAAAGATGCAACCCATAACTTTTGCCTCTCCACTGCTATCTCTGTTTGAAACATAAATTTGCAGGTTACTTGCAATGTTATTTTCTTAACATGGATTCAATTCTAAACAGCTGCTGTAAGAACAAGCTACAAACACTGCACCATCTACAGTACCCGGACATGTGATATAGTAGTCAGATCTTTATTTTACAGAAAGACATTTTCCATGAAATTGGACCAGATGGCTTAAATTATAAATTACTATAATAAACTTACCGTTGCGGAGGGGGGGTAAGGTAAGAAGACCTGTCATATATTTGCTTAATAACTGTTTTTTTTAACCAAAACAGTTACAGATTGCAGCTTTAATACATTTGTTTATGTTTTCGAACAACAGAATATAACTAAACTCCATTAAGTCTCCTGAAGTATAAAAGAGCTATTCAATTTTCCAGCTATTCAAACATTTTGTAAATAAAAGCCTGCTAGATCACCGTTAATCAATGAAAAGTATACATTTTGCAGTACAGATAATATATGCAATAATGGGCACAATATTTATACCTTTGAATGCTTTTGAATAATTTATGTGACAAGCCATTACTAACCCAGACTAGTAGCTTTGTTCCCCTCTAGTGAGCATGGCCTGTGGATTCTTTGTTAGCAATAAACAGACTGCTTGACCACATACTAATTTACCCTAGGGATTACCGCACGTGTATGAACTCTAAGGACAACATCCGGATGGATAATTTTCACAGGGTATTTCATTTACACAGATAGTTACAAGCTCCTTAAAGTTGGTCAATCAACCTGAACTGCTTAAGCCAGGAACAAAAAGAACACAGGAGGTAGGTCACACAAGCATGTCGCTAATGCTTTGGATTGTATTAAATATGTTCTTTCTTTACAGCTTCTCAGCAAAACATTTGGTTGCATTGCACTGGCATTCTATGAAGATATAACAAGCTCAATTCTCAATGCAAAATTTAGACTGTGAAAATCAAGCCTCTGAGCTGTAGCGTTCAGCACCAATAATATGGATTTGAAACATCACAGAATAAAAGCATTTCTGCTCTGAATTGCATGTAATTGCAGAGTGACAAGCACACAACATTAAATGGGTGGAAAATGTCGCCTTCAGTCAGAAGGTTTTATTCTAAATATGTAACATCATGCACTAAAATAGACTGCTATATATTTAATTACAGACCACAACTCTGCAGTCCTTGAAACCTCAAGTTTGCTCCCTCTACAAGAATGTTTACATCTCTCATTCCCTCTTAAAATGCTGACATTTACAAAACTTGGTCATGAAGAAGGATTAGTGGATTTAGCAATCAAAAATGTGTCTGTTTATATTCTGGCACATACATTTGTAATGATAATGCAACACAGCAGGAGAGAGAGACAGAGCAGAAGAGAGAAAGAGATTATGCTGCTACTAAATATAGAGGGTACCTGTCCCATAGAGGGAGTCTCTATTGTGTCTTTTTCAGTCAGCACATTTTACATTCATCAAGAGTCTTTATAAGCAGGTTTTACCTTATAGCAAGTATAAAGTCAGGGTATATAAGATGTGAAAAATAAATATATAAATAGGCCTATTGTTATAGGCTATAGCAAATATGGCTGTGTAAACCGTTTAAAATAATATTAATAAAATTAATATAAATACATTTTTTAAACTCAAAAATGACTGAATAGTTTCTAAGGGTGTTTTGTGATTTTAATAGTCTCAATTATGTTATTATGTTTTTTTAATGTGTTAATCA
The DNA here is from genome assembly GCA_036877525.1 of Chromobotia macracanthus. Classification (NCBI taxonomy): domain Eukaryota; kingdom Metazoa; phylum Chordata; class Actinopteri; order Cypriniformes; family Botiidae; genus Chromobotia; species Chromobotia macracanthus. Next base: position 1,208,692 of record JAZGTH010000034.1, on the reverse strand, counting down.
ATAAATTCTTTTAATTAGTTTAATTAATCAACATGCAGATTAAAAAGTACGTATGAAGTGTGATTAAAATGTTGTTTCTTACCGTCTTTTAAATTTGCCTCCATAAAACGGATGACCTGAATTTAACTTCATAAATCATTACATCACTCAGATAAGTACACTTAAAATCCACTGGAGGAGCCATTGAGCTTGTCACTCCCGAGTCCTTATACGTTCAGTCCTGGTGACGTCAGATAGACACGCCCATCTCTTCTGCTCGTAATAACCTAGAAAAAAAACTGCATACATTTCTGGTGTGGGTGTTGTACTACTGCTGCATTATTATATGCAGAAACACATCCATAATTATTGTTCCTCTATATTGTAGTGTCGAATAAAATTTAAATACAAAATTAAGACAAAGGATATTACTCTTCTGCACTAAATCAATGCACTGTCAATCTGTCATTCTCAACACCTTACAGCAGGTGGTTATAGCATAATTTGTATAACAACTATGGCAGATTATTTTTGTTTTATTATTTTATTGTATGTTATTTAAAGTATTTCAGTATTTGCTCAAACTATTTTGTATGAAGACAAATAACTGTCTCCTCTATTGTCAATGGTTTACCATTTATCTTTAGGGTCAGTAAAAGAACAGTAGAAAAATGAAATACAATAAATGTGGAGTTAGCTGTCAGTGCATATATTGCCTAGACACTAAAAATAGATTTGAGGTTTGTTATATTACTCAAATATTTTCATGCATGATAGCTTAATTTTAATAAGGATTGTAAACTGATATGTAATTGTTATGTATGTATAAAAAACAGCTTTCTCGACTCTACGCTTCTCTGTCCCTTTGCCATCTGACTGTAGACACTAGTGTCCTCCGTCCTATATAACCAACCCTAGCTGCATTAACCTGCTGAGTGGGCTGATTGAACTGAGAAGTTAATTATTCATGCTCAAATTCAAATATGCTGACATGCAAATTAAAGTGTTCTGGTTTTCTTGGTGGCTAATCGAAATAAGGCTTCTTTAAAGAACTGATAAACCCAGGTCTCTTTATCTTAAAATGGCCATAACAGCCCCTCCACACCAGGCAGACCTGTGAACTCTCAATGCAGCATTTTTTGGTTTTGTCAGGACCACACATTTAGGTAAGCCTAATGTTTAATGGCCTTCCACGCTTCAATAGAATCTAACTGCAGACATAGAAAGGCAAGTATATCTCACAGCGCTGTACTGCCATCTACAGGTATGCATCATAATTAGTTGACTAAGCCACATTTTATATGCAGACAACTTTCCAAACGAATATTAATGCAGTAAAAATATCTTAATGATAATTTAATCATCATTTAATCACTCAGAAAAGTAATTTGTATTTTATTAATATGTCGTACCTCACTGACATTACAAAACTGCATCTTTTAAGAACTGATAAGAAAGGTGAAAGAATAAGACAACATTGAAAGTTTACTAGATTAGTGTAAATAAATGAATGCAGTTTGCAGAGTGAACGTCTTACACAAACGTTTAATAGGGAAGCAAATGTCGACGACTGTCTAATTAATTGTTCTTGTTCACAGACAACACAATACCAGAGAGATCATCCATTCGTACCACCATGAGAATTAAACGACAATATAAGAAGACACATGTGTAGGAAAGTAATGTTTCCTCGTGATTAAATTGTTCTCGTTATATATATATATATATATTTAAAAAAAAAAAAAATAAAAAAATAAATAAATATATATATATATATAGATATAGATATAGATAGATAGATAGATAGATAGATAGATAGACAGACAGACAGACAGACAGACAAAAAAAAAAAAAGAAGACGATGATAGACACCTATAAATAAGTACTCACTATGAACACCGCCCACTCTTACAAAGCACTGAGAATGACGTAAACTAGTAAACCTAACATAAACTATGTTTGAATATCGCGCAATTTACTTTAAACATATTGGTTTTATACATACCGTAATTGTACATGCTGTATTTTAAAACAGTCGAAGGCTTAATACGGCTGTTTTCGTTCACATATATCATCAGACAAATCAGACAATGGAACGAATATGTACATTTGTGACTGAACTTGAAACATTTTAACCAGCAGTCACATAGCTGCTGCCATGCAAAAATTTTGACATCATAAACACATCATAAACTTAAGTTAAAGACAGCAGCTGTGCAGTGTTTACAAATATATCTACATGTTAAATGATCATTTGAGAGAAAGCGTAAAAGCGTCTTTCTTATTTGTTTCTCTCACTCAGCACACAGCCTCCGTCTGTGTATAAAACTACGTGCACTTCAGACCACTGAAAGAAGTTAGGGTTTGTACAAAAAGTCGCTAGATTTGTCTCTAGTAGCTTTTACAAAAGTGGCCAAGAAGGTCTGAAACAGTGTTGTAAAATACTTTAAATGGAAAGTAGCTAAAGCCTGCTTATAAAATCGCTAAACGTCTCCAGGTGACATCACACGGTAATTTACATATTGCTTACGTCACCGTTTCATAGTTGCATTTAGTCCAGCGTTGACAGCTGTTTCATTTACATTAAACAAAAGCGACTTACAAGGTGGGAGGAAAACACCGCTTCTCAATTGCTCTCTGTGCTCACAATACAGCCGGATGCTCAGTAAAGTTGTCGTCGTTCACCGGCAGTAAGTTAACAGTCGCACAGGTGCTAGAATAAAATTCGGACAAAATCCTAAAACACCATAAACCTAAATTAAAGACAGCAGCTGTGCAGTGATTATAGATCTATCTACATGTAAAAATATCCATTAAAGAGAAAGTTAGAAGTGTCTTCCTTATTTGCCTCACACCTTTTAATACAGCCTCCGTATGGGTATTAAACTATGTGCACGACAGTCTACTGAAAGAAGCTAAAGTTTGTATAGAAAGCTACTAGATTTGTCGCTAGTCTCTTTTTAAAAAAATGTCGTCAAGGGCCTCTTTAAAGTCGATAAGTTGGCAACACTGTTCGTAAACCCAAATACAGTGGCCACATGGCTGTTTTGGCGCGTTTCTTTATTGCGATCTGATTGGTTGGATCTTGCAGGATCATGGGTATTGTAGTTCACCAGACATGTAGGCCTAGCTTTAAAAAAAACACAATAAGGCTAATAACACAAACTTGCTTTAAGAAAGGCATATACCTACCCTCAAGTTACAGTGGCTGTTAGTTATTTCTCATCTTTTTTTAAAAAAAACATCATACATTGATTGTTGTTGTTTAGTTTAGGGCAAGGTAATAGTGACAATGGAACAAATGTACAATAATCTGATATAGGAGAATGGGTCACTAGAGAGTTAAACACAAGTAGGTTAAACACAAGTCAAATTGCAGCATTTGGATCATATAGCAAATAGTACCAATATCTGAAAAGATCTTGGCAGGGAGGTAGAGAAAAAAGCAAAAAATGCTCAAAATATATTTTATATCGTTTTGGCACAACTGTAAGGAATCAAACTTTTGCTTATAAGACTTGGAGAGGGAATATCTGCTGCATGAAAGTGTTTAAGACACTCAGTGAGATATGTAGTGACTGTAATGTAATGACTATTAGGAAAATGTAATCACTAATTCTTCAAAACTACATAGAATTCAATACATTACATGGCTCTCTGCCCCATCATTGTACAATGTAGTTAAAATTACATTTATTGCAGTGAGCTACACTATTTAAACAAGTAAATGTTACTGTTTAAGTTTCAGGCTTTCAAATCAGTGCAAATGCACTATGGCACACTCATTGAGATATGTAAGGACATGAAGCAGGAACAGTCTGATATCTGTATCAGCTGAAGGTAAAGGTGGCTACTTATTTTGTCTTGCAAAGCTCTTTGTATGGTTCCCTCCCTCCACATCTTTCCAATGCAAGGTGGTTTAAAGAACATTGACATAATGTGACCACTGGAGGCTGAAAGTTACAGTACCAACAATATCTTGTCGTTTTGCCAAGGAAAATGCAAGGAAATCAGCAGCAGGTTTTGGCTGACACTGATGTCAGCTTGTTTGTTTGATGTATGTTTGATGTTGCTGTCATCATTTGCTCCATATTTGTACACAGAGAATTTGTTGTGTGTTACAGAGAAATTTCAGGGGACTTAAAGCATGATCGTAGCATGATTTAGCATGACACTAACATGTTTTAACATGATAATGAAATATGTCTTATGCAGTTTCTAACATGCTCTAAATGGTTGCTACAGAGTGTGGCTAGGAAGTTGCCAGGGCAACCTAAAGCCCACTGACAACCAAGTCAAATAAGCCACCCATGTTTGTTTGCTAGGGTGCTTTGTGGAAGTGGTTGTTAGGGTGTGACCAGACAATTGCTATGGTGATAATTAAAAACTAATTGGCAGTCAAAAGACACCACCCTCTTGTCTCTACAATGTTCTGATACCTTTTACAATAGGAATCTATGGGGCAGTTGCTAGGGTACTGTAACTGGTTGGTAGGGCGTGTTTGAAATGTCACCATTTGTTGCTGCTTGCAAGCAGAGTGATATAAGTCCACCCCCAAGTCACTATGACATTCTGATGCGGAGCTATGACTTCACAAAATTCAGCACAATGTTAAGTCTGTGGGGTTTTTTGGCCACTTTTTCATAAAAGTCATAGCTGCATGATTTGAAACCTCGGTCATGGATCTATGACAAGCGGTGCAGGAACCAAGTGTTACGAAACATACTAACTTACATTTGTATCGAAGAAGAAGCATGTGAGATAATAATAGTGTACTTCACCTTTGGCAAGCACCACTAACTACATAACCTTATTGCATAATGAATGTATTAGGAAAATGTAAACACTAATTCTTTTTTTTAATGCTTTTGAGATTATTGAAGTAAAAAACATCGTCTGAAAAGACACTATTGTACCTTCTATGTTACCTCTTATTATCACCAGCAGGGGGCATTAGTGCACCTTTAATCAAGGCGTAAACTCTAGAGTTGAGGAAGGTGATGTGCTCTGACTTTCACTTTATTTCAAGGGAGCACTAGAAGTTCCTGTCAGTTCAAGTTCATTCATATTATTCATGTATTTGCTAGATTAATCAGAAATGGCTTTAATGCTTTTCCCCGATGTTAAATAACACACCGTATAATACAAGTAAAATGTGTGGCCTGGTTTATGGCCAGATGTAAGACTCTGTCTTTATCAGTGTAAATTATAATAGTGTTAGACCATATGCCTAAAAATATTTATAGATTCTTAAAGGTTGTTTTTAAAAAGGTAGATGCGTTTAATAAAATGAACCTAGTGTGTCTCTGCTTAACACAGTGGTCACAGCCTAAAGTTTTCCGCATGATCAGTAGTATTTGCATAACAACAATAGTCTCTAAGACCATGAGAATATCCTCAGCATATAAAGCAGGTAAAAGTGAAAATAGCTCTTTGAGCCAGAGAGTTCAGTTCCAATATAAGGCTTTTTTCACTCTTTGGAGATTTCACTCTACATTAGATTTTTATGATCATCATAATGTTTGGAGTCTCTACTGAATTCTTTGGATCTAATTAAGGTTTAAAGAAGAAAATTGTATTCTGGCACATGTCCTCAATTTCTTCATTATATTGCCATGATAACCAGAAAGTCAGCTTGACTGTAATTACCAGTGAAGACTACTGCAAAAATTATTTTGTCTAATCTCAACTCCACCTGTAGGACCACCAAAATATGCAGTGGCTTTCAATTACATAATATTTTATATGCGTAAGATGGTTCTTTCAAAGCAAAGGTAATGTGCTACCTTATATGATTTAAATGTTTAACACAGTGGCATTTACAGTGGCATGTTTAATGAAGGCAGGTTGTAAATATTTTAAATGTAATGTACTATATATCAAAAACTAAAACTAACATTATTTTGTGGTCATTTTTATTTTATTTCAGTTCATTCTGCTTTCATGAAAAGTGTTTCCCATTACATTATTTTTTCTTTCAGTAAAAAAAGTTTAGTTTTTAAAACTAAGAGTTTTGTTTAGCTGACAAAATTATCAAACTATAAATCAGCAGATCTTGACATGATGCACTATACTGAATGTTTGTAACTGGGTTTGTTGATAATCAGTTATTTATCCAGATAAATAAACTTAGAAAGGGGCTTCACACCCCAGATGGAGCAAAAATGAGATTTAGTCACTTATTTCTGAATGAAATGAAATATAATTGTAAATAGTTTTAAAAACATTGGTTTTGAGTTATATTTTGTATTATAATATGAATACAGATGCAGCATAGTAAGCATAAAGAGATGAAGAAAGATTTAAGAGAGAGTAAAACTCTTTGCATAAACTGTGTGCGGTGCCTGATTAAGATCAAATACATAAGCAGTAAGTATACATTATACACCGTAAATATGCTTCTGATGATAGAGCAGTCTAGCTAATGCTCTGGTATAAAAAGATTTCTTAGGGATGGTCTTATTAAAATCAAATGATTCTAACATCCTTAGAATCTGTGTGTTTCTGTATCATGCTTTCTGTGTTTTCTAGGGGGATTTCCAGTTGAATTTCCCAGCATGTATTGGAGCAGCAGAAAAACTACATCTTATTACATGGTGGGCATAATTGCCTTAATAATAATAATTGCCTAAATGTTAATAGTGTTCATGATATGCCTGAGACACATCGTGAGTAGGCCCAATGAGTAACCCCCCCCCACCTCATGAACTTGTTACAGCATTTTTGATTGTATATCCATTGAATAATTCTAACTTTATGCATGCTGGAAATGTGTGTATTGTGTTTCATTGCGTCTAACTACAATGAAAACATCACTAGAATCACCATGAGACAGAACTGTGACAAGTGAAGCTATATATGTTTGGTAATGAAGGAAAACGATACATTACTTGAAGTGGTAGCGAAAATAGTAGGGAAATAGTTTTAAATAGAGATTTAGAATGGTCTCCAAATATTTTTCCTTCAAAGTGCATGAGTCAGCCATTTCTGTACCTATGAAAATAGTCTCTCCATTCTGTATGACAAGTTATATGTCTAATCAGTTTAACACAGAAGTGATTGTAGGATCACAGTGCAGTGTTTGTTTCAGGTGCTAAAATAGCCTTTTAGGATTCTGAAATCCTGCATTTCTGCTGAAAGATGCTGTTCTTTTTCAGCTGGTGCTGGATATTACTGGGTATAGGGTTGATATTCACTCTCAGCAGGTTCTGATAAGCATAATGAAGACTATTCAACTAAATGGCACTTGATGCATATTGGTTAATAGCTGTGATTCATTAACGGTAAGGCACAACTGCGACAGGTCCTAATTTTTGTAATGGAGGGAATGCATATAATGATTTTACTTAAACAGTAACATTAAAATAACATTTAAAATGCAAAGCAAGACAACTGTTGTTATAAAATTGTCGCACTCCTGGTGCAGAGCACTGAAAAACAGCAAAATGCATTTCAGTTAATTCTTTACATAGAAAACCAATTTAAAGTCTGCTAACCGATGCAAAAAAAGCCCTGAAAGGGAGAGCTGCTGAAATATGTTTTTTTATTTAAGTACAAGTAAACTGTAAAACAATAGAAACTATGTGGTCTGAAATAAATCACATCAAACATATGTTGAAAATAGAAGTTTGTCAAATGTAGGTGTATTATAGCTTGCATTATAATGAACCCAGTTCACCTTTTATTTTATATTGTAGACTTAGTTATGAGTCAGAACAAAGGCACTTTAAATGTATGAAGGTATTAGGGCTGTTTTCAGTATGTTGAATACTTTCTACATGCTGGAGATAAATTAGCACCCACAGGTAGGTGGGACAGGTTGTTTTTATTTATTGTGGAGGGAGATTGGAAATAGATTTCTGTTTTCACTAATGGCTTTTTAGTTGTAACCTGCGGCACCAGCTCGCTGCGTCAGCTCCTCTGCATGCCGTCGCAACATTCCGCATCCCTGAGGAGTCTGAGTCAGCACACAACAGGGAAGGGAATACATTCTAGAATGTCCGTCTCATTCCTTTTTGACAAAAGGAGCATGTTTGCAATTATATTGGCAGGCAGGAACGCCTTAAATTGTTTGCTTGGATGCCCTACTATATATAAAACAATTGATTACTCACCGAATTATGTCAAGAGAAAAAAATTAGGCATAAGAGTAGATGTATTGTGCTACATGTGACTGTAAACACATTAACAATACAGCCATGCAAAGTTCAGTATCATTTACCATTTTAAATCAGCAATGCTAAATTTCTTGTGACTATTATCTCTATTTCTAGATCTTGCATTGTTCTGTAATGTCTTTCATCTCATAAGGGATTTCCAGGTCAATAGCTGATCTAATAATAGGATGGGCCATGGTTGAAAGCTTCTTGGAAACATTGTATTTTATTGGACTTCATTAGATGTTTTATTGGTGATTTCCCCCAGATCTGTGCTTCTAGACTAATTTAATTCAAAATAAGATTACAGAACATTCCTCTTTTAGAACATTAGGCATTATGATTCTCAACAACTGTCTTAATAATTCCTCTGTCAGTAAAGTCTCTGGTAACAGCTCAGATTAGCTATTGTGATATTGTTAATTCAACAAATGCGAAATATCATCACCACTAAACAAGAAACACCCAACAGTTACCACAACAATCATTTAAAGCAAACATCAAAACAATAATCTTATACTGTAACTATAACAACATAATTTATTCATAATGCAATCCCAGCAAAAACTTGCAAATCCAGCAACATTGTTCAATGTGCAATTGTTCATATTTTTTACACTAGTTGGACTAACAATTGGGAGTAATATTGTTAGTAATTTGTGTTTTATGTATATGTAATGTGACTCTAGCTACTAATTTGATTCTCAACAAAAATGAAAAGTCATTTTGTTATTTTTTTAATGTAGTCTTGTGGCATTTTGTGGTTTCACATTAAAACCCATCTCATCAGTTTGGTTCTCGTAATGTTCTCAGGTTTGTTAAGTACTAAGCTTGAGTCTTAGCTGCTTACAAACAAAATTTTGTAGAGCCTTGAACAGGTCATTTTTTTTAAAAGACCAGCTTCAAAGAATGAATTACTGCAAGCACACTGCCACAGTCAGACTTTCATAATCAGTTTCCTGTGCGTTTCATTACACCATGAATGTCACCATATGAATAGACGGCCACTGGCATGCTGCAAGTCTTTTTTGCGCTTGACGGAATAAAATAATCATGTTCACTATGTCAGCTCTAGAGAGAATTCTGCTAGACAGGTAACCAAACAACATCTCTTGAGTGACAACACCTGCGCATGACTGTCTGGTATGAGGACTGTGGATCTATACGCTTAAAAATAAAGTTTCTGCAATGAACAAAAAGGGTTCTGAATTCACTTGACTAACCTCAAGTGTCAACTGTCCACAGTTTAATTTTGTTTAATTCTTTAAAAATATCCCTCTTCTATGTTGTATGTCTTTTTTCTAATTTCAGCTCCTAATTAATGTAAATATAAATGAACCTGCACCTTAGGTTTAACAAACCATGTTTTGCTGTTTAATGTTTTTTGGGGATTTAAAAAGTCTTGATGTTGACTTTCTCCAGATCAGTGTTTTGGTTTCTGAGTTCTTTAACTGTTCTTCAAGAATCCAAAGTTCTTGGAACCTACAAGATTTTCATGCTGTAAAATTCAGTTTTCATGCTGTAATATATCGTTTTTTCCTATTGAAGCATTTACGTTACCTACCAGTTGCAAAAGTATGTTGGAATTCTGACATTCTTTCTAGGTTATCCTTTAGTCCTTGGCTTCTCTCAGTGCTCCTGATGTTTAATGTTAGAGTGCATTGGGACCTCTGCATTTATCCCATCTGTCATTTTTTTTCCTGCAGTCAGTCTTGACTGGCAGTCTTGGCTGGGCAGCTGTGTGGATCCAGAAGTCCCAAAGGAGCTTATCTTCATCCTGTTGTGAAGTGCTTGTTCCTGTTCTTCCATGATTAGTACCTCTGTACTTTCACTCATTTCTGTCTTTTCCTGCCACTAGTTATTTACTCTCCCGACCAATGATCAATTATTAAATAACATGTCATGTTTAACACTAATGTACAATAATAATGTTGTTTATAGACTACTGACTCTGTAAAAAAACGATTAGTTCAGTTCTATCTCTCATTCTCAAGAGCTCATTCGTTGTAAACCTTTTTTAAATTACACAAACCCATCCTTTACGTTACATCATCATTATTGTTCAGAAAACAAAACCAGGGATGTTAGATTGGCTTTCATGGACACATTATGACAGACAGTGAGCATATTCAGCTTGAGTCACAGCCCACAGAACTAATTGGATTTCCCCATCCTCTCTTCAGAAACTCATGGCAACATAACTGGAGCTGGACTTCGATTAATGACAAATTATCTCAACTCATTATGGCCTAAGTCATTAGTGAAGCTGCCCAATTAAATGAAAGAACAACGCCAGGAAACTAACACCAGCTGACTCTCTCTTTGTTTTGATAAAAAACTGCTGCCATGACAACGGACAAATAGGTAAATACACAGGGAGAGCAAGAACGCGGCTCTCATGCATTACCTTAAACCTTGTTTCTTTGCTGTTTCATGCAAGATCACTCACTTGACAAGAATACTTTCAAAATGTATACTTTATTTTTGTTCCTAAAAAGTTAACTTAAGGGAGAAAAGTAACTATATAAAGCTGGGTATACAAAAGCTTTACATATCACAAGCTATATTTAGATTATATATATATATATATATATATATATATATATATATATATATATATATATACATACATTCAAATTCATATTTAGAATTTTTTCTTATCTATGTATATGTATTTATTGTAAGGAGTTTAGTGTGAATGAATGTTTAACATAAATACAGAAAAAAATAGCTAACTACCAGTTTAATGTTGAATGCACAAGTTTGGTGCACTATAGGTTTAATTAATACTTAGGTAGTAATTAAACCTAGTAATAGGTAATAATTAAACAAAAATAGGTACACAGTGTTAGGGCACAGTCTGTTCTCCTCAGTTTCACACAGGTGTCCTAGCAAATTAAGCACAGGTCATGTAACATTGTTAAATTGCTTGACTTGATATACCTATATAGATATTCATATCTGTTGTTTAATTATTTTAACCCAGTGTTGTGTTTGGCTTGAAAAGCTATATTTATATTACAAAAGCCATATTTCATTAAAACAAATGCCACCTTTGTTTGATATTTAGACACTATTATCTAATGCAATCACATTTATCCATTTGAAATGTCGAAATTTTGCATTTCCAAATTATTAGGGCTGTATATAAGTTCTTTGTATCTTGTTAACAGTAGGATTTTCTATTGTTTAAAGTGAATTAGTAAATTATTAGACAATATTTCGAATAAATTCAACAAGGACTTGAAGCTCTAGGTTCCACTGTGGGTGGAAACGAAGAATCCTTCAGCTGTTTGTGCGTAGTAATATTGTGTGCTATTTTTTCCACTAGTGGAAATCTGTGTCTTTGTTGCGAGGGGATTTCGTAACACAGAGATACGGGAGAGAGAAGAGTGGAGTGGAGAAGCCCACAGCTGAGATGTTGGCGCTGTTCTCCCCACGCTGACGGACACGGTGCGCTCACTATGCACACAGGAAGATCATATCTGCGGTAAAATTGAAAGGTTTAATGCTATGAAACCACCGTCCTGACACTATTTATCGTCACTCTGTGCATCGGTGCCACAATGCAGAAGAGAATGAAGAGCCATGCCGCGGGTGTGTTGTTAACCCTGTGCGTAATTTTGGAGGTGAGTCGCGTCCTATCAGTCGGCATTGGCTGTTGTCAAACAGCAGCGTTTTCATAGACATTAAATACTATATACTATAATTAAACTGCAATATTGTAGTTTGGGCGGTGTACGGTTAGACTGTCGTTTACCAAAAGCCGAATAAACCCGGTACTTTATTTTATACATGGATGATGTCGTACCGTTAGCTGCGCCTTTGTCTTCACGACCTTTCTTTCTAACAATACAACATACGTTCGGCAATGTGATATCACTATAACAGCAGCAAATGTGCTGTATCCGTTCACTTCATGTTAACTGTGATAGAAGAGCTCCATACACAACAGCACCCCTGCATTTTCAACTTTATTACTGGGATTGTTTTTCCAAGCGATAGCTTTTCTTTGAGCCAAACACAGTGAACTTATAAATCAGATTTGTGGTTTAAACGTATTTGTGTACTTAACTGTATAATTTTTATTTGTATATTTTTGAGCGATGTTTGTGATAATGATTGTTCAGATTTCAGGCTTTTACGTTGCTGAAAATGAGTTTATTTTTTATGAGTTGTATGATCACAGACAGTCATACCTCCTTAAATTCTGTCATAATTTGGGACTTCGTGGACTTAAGCACGAATGATCTTTATTTCTTGTGGGTTGTTTGGGGTTGGTTCCAAGTTGTGATAGAAACTGTTAGCATTTCTTTAGTTTATTTATTTATTTTTTATTGCCAAATTAGTTTTGATCTGATTTGTTTAGATTGTGTCTTTATTGGGACTTTAAGCGTAATTTATATAGGTATTGATATGTATTAATACAGATAAGCCCTACGCATTAATCATTCTGTTATGGGCTGGCTTTGTAATTACGTATTTCCAAGGATTTTCCACCATTTAATATATTCATCTATATTCATTTACATTTTAAAGTCATCAGCATCAGGCATTATCACACCCTCTTACTGAGTGAATGTAATTATCATTATGTGTAAAGTAAATTTAAACAAGAAAATTACTGTGTCATAAAACTAATTTTTACATTGAAGCACACACATACACATGAGTCTTGTTCTTTGTGTAATTATGTGCTCATTCAAGTACGGGCCAGCTATTACTTTAATGAATGACTGAAGTGGGGCACATTTAAACTTGTAAGTCACCTAAATCTCATTTACTAGTGTAATGGCAGTGAATGACTAGTGAGTAGCATGGAAAGCTATGTCATATCAGACTGATGCACCAGCGTGATTCATATCACTATAGATGAAAAAAATCATAATATAAAACATATAAAAACACTGTTTTATATACATCATATAAAACATAAACCGTATGGATGCATTATGCTTCAGCTGCCCCCAGTGTAATTCAGATTTTCCCATCTGTGCACAGTTGTAGATTTTAACCATCTAATTATAGCCAAACACTTTTGTGTTTTCTGTGGCTTTGGCTTTACAGAGAAACACTGACCATATTGATTCCCATCACCTCTTTCTGTGACTTTAAAAAAAGACATTTACGATAGATTGCAGGATCAGTTGAAAGTTGACAGAAAACAGCAGGGAGTTTGATTTAGCAATGTACATGCCTTGTAGCACTGATACAGGGATTTTCTCACTTGGTCCTGTGAATCTATATTTACCAGAGACAAAGGTATTAGCCTAACACCCCTGGTTTATGCTCACTTAACACCAGCTCTGTCCACTCAGATTAGCCCTTGCTCGCTCTCTTTTGCCATTGTTTCTTGAACAGCAGCCAGTGTTGAATGAGAGCTCGTGTTAAGGGCGTAAAGTATGGTAGATCATGAATGCTCCACCATCAGTATTTGCCTTTGGACTGACGTGTGTTGTAAGGCCACTGATCGTAACAAAGAAGGACTGCAGGGAGCTATTGGAACTCCTGCTCAGTAAACAACCATTAACATTCAGTCAGTAAAGGAACGGCTATATTTGTTTGAAAGCACTGTTTGTTTATGTCTCTGGTGACAACGCTATTGGCTTTTTTGCTAGGTTTTTTGCTTTGTTTTGTTCTTCCTGTTTGATTTTCATACTGTTTTGTTTGACAACTGTGTCCCTGTTCAATTGATAAATAACTATAGAGATCCTCATCTTGATTTTTTGGCATGTTATCGCATCATACTCATAACTGTGCTTCATCTTATCGTCAGAACATTTATTTCTTTGATGAGTAATTTCAGCTTTTCAATGGAAATTGCTCACTTGTTTGTTTATATAGATGTATTCAATATTTGTTTTCCAATAAAACCACACTGCTGTAAATATCACTGTTTAAAGTAGGCTATTTATAAAACTGCTGGTATGATCTTTGCCAATATGGCCATATTCAATCACAGGTGCTAGTCTTTACCAGCATGTAAAGCAACCAGCCATTATGTTATAGTACCTGCTGGTTAGGCATGCATTTATCTGTAAATAGTTTATACAGCAATAATAAGCAATTGTGAGAAAACTAATTGAAATAATTTCACAGCAGTTTCTTCAACAGAGAAACACATAAAAAGAAATTGACTGAATTTTGAATGAGGACACAAAGCCATTTCAAACATCTTTTAGTTCTGTGAGGCAATTCCAGCCTCCACATTTACTTTAATCGTTGCCATTTTATGATTTAAAATAAAGGAGTTGGGAGTTTTTTTAAAGAAACAGTGGGAATGTGATGGGAACATGACACATGCTTGTTTCAAACCTAAATGCTGTTAATTCCTAAACCAGTAACCAAGATCCAGAATGTTTCTGTAGGATAAGCATCCCCACTAGCTTCTTGTACCAAATGTTGCTGTTGTTTCCCAAGATGCAAAGATCATGTGACCACAAAAGAGGCAGAAACCATTAGAGCATTTGCAATTCTTTGCATGTATTATGCCTTTATGTAGGTCCTCTTTCGCATAATGAAGAGCCTGGCATTATTCCCTTTGCTGGTAGTAACATTGTGTCTCTACCCAGAATGCATGGCTTCAGCCCTGAGCTTTCATACTCACTCAACAAACAACAGATTGAGAAAATTATTCTGTTCTCCCAACAGTTTTCCCTAGAGAGACGGGCTTGTAATTTGATTGAATTCAGGCCTGAAGCTAGTATCGCTATGCAACATTGCAACAAAGCAAAAGACTTCTTAGTCATCGCTTGTTGACACCCTAAATGGTGACCTTTTGGATCTTTTGGAACAGAAATGTTTGAGAATGTTTTGATGCATACAGTAGTAGTTAAATGTTGTGTACCATCACAGTATTACCCATAATAAAAAATTCTGCTTTTCAATCCTACTCATATGTTTAAATCACTAAGCAGGTTAATCTCACAAAACCTGTCAATAATGTGTCCAGGTCAAAATCACCCATCCTCCATTAATGAGTGTAACATTATTTACAGGCTTCCACCCCAAGTTTGTCAGCAATACATAAGTTAAATCAATATTGGTTTTGAAAAAAACAACTGCAACACCCCAGTATGACCTAAAGTGGTAAATTAGCTAGCACAAATTAGGTCAAGGTCCACAAGGTCCTGACTGGTGTGTCAGGTTAATTGCTTTGGCCTGACCTTTCTCTCACACTCAAATCTCTCTAATTCTTGTCTTTCCCAAATAAAATGAAATGTTTAGTTTCTGAATAATTTTGCTTGCATGTCAATCTGATATTTTTCCTGTCTAAGTGAACAATTCTTGGCCAGAATAAGCTGCAATGTGAACCAGACTTCATGCCAGTAATCTGACCTTGCATAACTATTACAAACTGTATTTCACTACTTTTCTAAAGCATGATCTTCAGCAGCATGTATTAGAGCCTTAAGCAGCATGGAGAGCATGTCAGTGGTAAACTAATAAGACCAACAGAGTGCTTAGCGGGATAGAAAATTCCTGCTACTGCACAAATTGGTTTCCCACAGCAGGTATTCCGAACTTGCTGGTGTAACTTTTTGCTTTTCTTATGCTGCTGCTACAAAAACACAAAAAATAAAACCTGCTCTTATAAATGCATGATTATTGATTTAAGTAATAGTGTAGAAATTGCAAATCATTTAGCCCCTTTTGAACCCTAGTAGGTGGTAAAACAACAGCAAGATTGCTGTGTTTGCTGTTAATATAATCCCAAGGCATCAAATAGCATTTGTCATGCAAATTTAAAAAGGTCGACATGTAGGCAGCACAGTTTGGTTGTCAAATACATATTCATCACAGTCCAGAATCATTTGGCAAACATGCGGATAACAGTGTTCAGATCACCACTGTAAACAGTCTGTAAACTTTGACTTTTCTCTCGTTGATGTATTACTCATTTATGTGACTAATGCTAAAGGAATAGTTTTCACACAATACTTCACATATTTCAGAATACTGGGAATATAGTGTGTCAAATGGACCACTTTTCTGATACTTTATAATGCTTTTGTCATTTTGGACCTTGACAACCCCAGTAAGGTGGTGAGGGTATTTATTCAGAAATTTGCTTTTTGTGTTTCGTAGAACGCAAGGTTTGGAACCACATGAGTAAATGATTACTGACAGCATTTTTGTTTTTGGGGTGAATTTTTTTTTTCATTTTTTTCTTTAAACACAAACCCGCTGACACCAAATTACCTTGTGTGGTCATCTTGATGTTTACTTTTCTTAAGTTACGATTCAGAATTCCCTCTCTAACTGCTGCTGCTGCTCTTTTTAGAAAGTTCCATCACTCTACCCTTCATCGTTTCCTTTTATTCCCCTGTCATCCTTCTGACGGGATGCTGGAAGAATATACAGCAACTACCTCTCTGGCAGGCACACACCTTTTTAATGGCCTGGCTCGAGTCAAAAGGCATTCTTCAGTGTAATGACGATGCCCCTTCGTCAGCTGTCTAATGGCAGGCGTTTGACAGCAGCTGAGGGATGTTGGGTGAGGTGTATTGATTATTGGACTGACAGGCTGTGCTGCACTCTGTCATAATGGATGAATGAGTCCCAGTGTAATGGGATATAGAAGAATGTTCGCCCTCCTGGAACTCCGCAACTCTTTATCCAGTTAGATAGAGAAAACCACATCTAAAGCTATAAGGTTCCAGCAATTGCTGCCAAACAAAGCTCATGCTGAACTAGAGAGTGCTGACAGCATTGGTGGTAATGGCCAGCTCGACAGAGATTTGCAAAGTGAGCAGTGATTTCAGGATACAACCTGGCTTATTATGATAATTGCTGGGAAAAGAAATGAAGTTGTGAAGTAATGTTTACCATCTCTGTCATTCTGTCTTGTTGTTGGTACACATTGTAACTTGGGAGAGAGAGAGAGAGAGAGAGAGAGAGAACCCTCTTACAAAGAAACTTTTTTGTGTTTATGGAACCATACAGATAAACTTTATTTTTAAGAGTGTATATATGCCATAATTTAATACTTAGGGTTGGTTAAACTACAGCATACTAATTAAAAAGTTCATGACTGAATTGTCAACCATTAAAATATTCAGGTTTCAGTGAGTTAGCATAGCATAACATACTGTTTTTGTGCCTGCCTTAAAAAAACAACAAACAAACACAAAAATTTCTGGTAAGCCAGACATTGAAATAATGCCTTTCAGGCAGGTTTCATCACCCTTAGTTGAAGCTTTGCAGCCTGCATGGGTCCTTCTGCTGTTTAAAGGCCTCTTGCTGTTTATTTTCCATGTTATGTTCATTTCATTCTTTGTGCTTCATAACTTTCACCAAAACATGAGAATCCAATTTCCTGCTGGAGGTCATTATTTATTTGGATAAAATGTAAGCCTCAACATAACCTCTGCAAACTTTTAATGCTGTTAGAACATGAGCGATCAATCAGCTCAGCTTCTTTTATCTGCATTTTATTTCCTTTATCCTGTCTGTTAATTCATCTTGGATCTAGAGCACATTCTTGTAGTTGTTCTTAAGGGTTCTAACCTCATGTCTTTAAGGTAAAGACATGAGGTTAGAACCTCAAGGTCAATGTCTTGACCTTAAATAATTTACAGTGTACAGCATGTGCTTTTATTTGGTTGTGTGCTTTTGTCTTTTACATTTTTTTTTTTTGTTGGTTTGGTCTGTTTGAATTGTGTCTTGTGTATTAAAATCATTGTTCATTATTATATATTGTATATTTATCTCTGTATCTCATGATGCAAAAAACAGGAAGACATGTAGTTCAATAATAATAATAATTAGTAATCAGTGTAAAGAATGTCATTTTTACTTCATTTTTAATGTTATATTTTATTTTTTGCAGTGCATAGAAGCAAAGAAGTATTGCTGGTATTTTGAAGGAGGATATCCAATTTATTTTATGTAAGTACAATCACTTTTCTTGTATTTGCAAACTGTCTCAGCTTAATTCATCATCTAAAGACATTTGTTTACCACTTCTGCTATTTTAGTACCTCTAACATTCACTCAGGCAGGCCTGCATCCACAGTTACCATACATTAACTTCACAGATCTCATTATGTGCTGTGTAGTGTGCTCTCATGACTGGCCTTATTGGCTTGACCCAAGGAAAACATTGCCTTGAAGTAAAGCCTGCCATCTGTCAAGCTTTATTCATTAACACTGTGTTTGCTTGTACATGGAACGCTAACCTAACGCTAACACACCTAGGTAATGAGATAAAATCAGCCTAGGCTTCCCCAGCCACAGGAAGCTGAACAAGCAGAATTTGTAGCTTAGCTAAATTAACACAAGGTTTAAAAACCCTGAAGTCTACTTTGATAGTATCTAAAAATTTAATAGAAGAAAAATTTTAGCATTTTTAGCGCTTCACCTAACTGTAACTTGAAAACAGTACTGATACACAATCTGTTAGACATAGAGGCTTGGCTGAAGATGTGTTAAATGAAACAAAGCTTTCAGTTCAGTAAGCCTATCAGCAGCAGTTTAAGGAGTCACTCTTAAGCTACCATAGTTAATCTATATTTTCACACTGCTGTACCATTGTCCTCCACACAAATATGACAATAAATAGATAAGGACCAAGGATAGGGTTAGGTAAACCCTATCAGGTATGGTGGCCAAACATCAAGGAATAGTTCACCCAAAGATGATAAAACTATCATTATTTGTTCACCTTTATATCTTTAAAACTCTTGTGACTTTCCTTCTGCCTTGAAACATGGGGAGTTATTTATAGCAGAATGCCCTACATGCTCTTTTCTATACAGTGAAAGTGAATAGTGACCCTGACTGCAAGATTTATTTCAGTATGTTGTATGACTTCAGAAGATTTGTGGTATATTATGCTATAAAATATATCATGAACAAAAAAGGTATGATGCTTTTAGTCCTTTTTGTAGCATTACAGCCCCTGGTACCCATCAACTTTCATTGTATGAAAGTGAGTAGTGTTGATGCACTTGGGTTTCACAAAAGAGAAACTTGTACAGGTTTGGAACTACATGAAGATAAATAACTAATAAAAAATTGAGGTACTTTTTTGGTGAACTATCTCTTTAAAAGCATTGAGCTTTGAGACATACTGAAGAATCCCACTGAGAGCCTGTAAGCAGTTCATCTGGAGGCCTTCAATTATAATGCTGAATGTTTCTCTCTCTTCATAACAAGCAAAAGATTTGTTCCAAATTGAACATCCTGTTGCCTTCCTTTTATCTCTGAATCATATTATACCTGCAGTTGTATTCATTTGGGGGAACTGATTGCATGGCTTTGCATCGTGGTCTGAAGATAATGTAGGAGTTGGGTGCAGTGGAAAATTGTTGAATGGAAATGGAATGCTCACACTGTCTCCATGTGAAATAGCAAATTCATCACACAACCTAAGCCAAGACTGACAGAGGAAAGTTGGTTCAAATTCTTTATGTTTTCTCTCCTTGTTCTTCACTGGAAGCCCATTTTCTGTTGAATGACTGATTATGACAGTTTCTGACAGTGAATGAAGAGCCAAAACTTCTGGTTCTGGTTCTTAAAACTTGACTTAATCATGCTGTCTGCATTGCTGGAGAATTTAGCTCTGATTAGTAATTTTTTATTGTTTGTGCAGTTTTTTTGTGACTAGTGCATTTTGTGTTAACATCTCATAAGCATGTTATGGACATGTTATGGTTATTTCTACAGTAGTGTAACATAAAACACTCTATATTATGCTGAGATCAGAAGAGCTTGCCTACGGCTACGCACAAGAATGGCTTTAGGTCTTTGATATTTGACTATTTGCAGTCAAATATCCCGCTGTTTGAAATATTATTTTCAAACAGAGAAAAAAAATCAAACCCCTGGAAATCTACCCACATTAGGTAATTGCACCAAATCTGAGTGGATGTACAAATATGTACGTTTCAAATTGTATGTGGCCTTCATTAAATGTTTAACCAATATTTTGAGTCTCAACATCAGTTTCAAAGTCTGTATTTTGTTTCTTGGTTCTTCCTTATTTTCTGAGTTTTTTACCAAATGTATTAACTTAAATGATGTTGAATTATAAAAAAAGCCTAAAGGCTGATAAATATTTTTGACAAGGGAACAGGGCATATGTAAGGTATATACCATGTTGTGTATGTAGATTCTGTTGTTTGTGCATTTAAAAGCTTTAAGTTAAATAACTACAAAATATCCATGGGGCCCCCAAAAACAATAAAAAAAATTATCTGGGTAGCTGAGATAATGGCAGACCGTATTGCCATAGAAACAGTCAACAGTGAGTTCAACAAAGTATATGAGAGTACCTGAGAAAAATATGAGGCCATCTATCAAAAAGCTGAGTGGACATTGTGACTAGACAACAACTCCATAATCCATAAAAAGGCTCAAAAAGACAAAATGGATTGTTACAAACTGCAACATCAAAGCTGAGCTCTAACCTTATAGAACTGCAGTGAAGGAACTTGAAACAAGCAACACTTGTTTTAAAACATCATAGAGTTCAAGTTCTGTGAGAAGTATATAACAATTTCCTGGATGCAGGGGAAGTGATTTCTGCCACTAGACTTCAAGCTTGGCATGAACTAACTTGGCTGAACAGCAACACGAAATTGCACTTATTTACATCAATTGCATCTGACATTTTATGTAAAGAATTTGTTAAACATAACATTTAAAAACAGTTAAAAAGAATCCTTAAGTAGACATCTGAGTGAACCTGAGTTCATTACAGTATGAGACACATCACATACTAAGAAATATTTGCAATTTATCAATATAGTTCAACTGTTCACTCAAACGATTATGATGGTAATATAGTTTTTATGTTTTTTATTTTTATGTAAACAATTTAGTAAAAGCCAATGTTAGATTAAGTTAATGATAAATTATTACTATTAAGCCAATGTATTACTGTTAAATGCATCAGTTTAAATCCCTTAAGTTGCTGAATGTCCCAATTAAAACATTATATAATGTCTAGATGATTCTCCCTAATCCCTCAGACTTTTTCAAATAGTCTCTTGCAACTATTTTACAAGGTGGCAATTTCGTATGATATAATTTGTGTAATGTAATTAAGAGCAAGCATAAAGGTCCACCCCTAAATCCATCCCAAACCCTATCCATTACTTGGGCAAAAGCAGATCGTATGAAAGCTTTCAAATAAGATTGTACAAGTTTATATGAATTAGCCATCAAATTGCTAAAATGTAAAATAGTTAACAAATTACCATGAGATTGTGTAGGCTAATGCTATAAAAATGCTTTCTGCTTTGCAGCAGTGATGTGTTCAAGGACAGTACGTATATTTCCTGGGAAACTGTATATATTTATAGGCAAATCTTGATTTTGATGATTCAGCTTTTGTCCCACCATCCCCATTCATTTACAACCACCCCTCTTTAAAGATTTAACACTTACATTAGGGGCTGAGAAGCCCTTCTCAAATCTTATCTCAGACAGTTAAAGACGAGCTGAGCCGAGCCATGCTGCACACCAGAGCATAAATTACTGCCGCACAGTGTTATAAATGCCTGTATTCAAATACGATACTGTCATGTGGCCGTGATGGCGAGATATAAGGGAGGTCCAGAGCCACATCCTTGATGTCGGTCACAGTAGTGTTTTGCAGCTTTATTTATCACCAAGGCAAAGGCGTCAGACACTCAGCTCATAACTTGTTTTGTGCTTTCTTTACTAGAATAAGATCATCAGAAAGGACTTGGAAGCACTTAAGCTTGAGGAAAATGGTGAAATAGCATAAATAAAGCTGAGAGACCTGTGCTGGCAAAATAAGACACAGTGAGCAAATTTTCAAAATTGAGTTCTTCAATCTTCAATCTTTATAAACAAACCTTAAAAAATAGATTTGAAATGATTTGTTGGAATCAGACAAAATTGAATGAGCTACACCTGTCTGAAGCAGCAGTCGTCCAAAAGAGAACAGAGAAAAACAAAAATTGTTCAAGGACTATGAAAAAACAGAAGGATTTGGTAAGGTACACCTCTCAGAAAACATACAAATGGAGATGACAAAGAATTTTAGATGTTTAGCTACTATTTGGAGCCATGCACATTCAGACTCATTTTGCCAACACAGGTCACATATTTCCTTGATGGTCGCATTAGTATTATGTAGCAACTCACTAGGTCTTGTCTACATTACAGCTTGTTTTGATCAGGAACCGCACACTTACACAAAAAGAGGACATGTGATTGAGGTGATTAAAGCATTTAACTGCAATTTCTTTTCATGTGGCATTTAGGGGTAGGTTTATCTGAAAATACATTATTCCACAATGATAGATTGGTGTAGAAAAAATAAAATAATGACGCAGGACTCTCCAAAATAGTTACACAGAAAACGTGCAGAAAACAGAAAAAGTTATAAATACTAATTATATTGCAGACATCGCAGAAACAATGCCGAAAACACAGTTCTGCCGAGAAATAGCTAGTTAATACTAAATGAGCAGCAGTTTGCTCAAGCAGTTAATTTACCTAATCTATTTTTAATCAGTCATTTTCAGAGAGCACAATGCAAGCAAAAAAGAAGAACCTATGATTAAGATTAGACTATTGTACAATTCTTGTGACTATTGTGATTTCTTTGAATAAGAACACCTGCTTCATTCATGCATTTTATATGTTGTGCAATCTCTACTCATCTCTTTCAGATAGCCGTTGTGTGGACTGACATCCATTATTGATTGCGTGGGGCTTATATGGTGTGTGTCACTTTTAAAAATATAGATCATAACTTTGCTTTGAATGCCTTTAGATATAGATATGGCCTTCTTCTATAATTTATGAAGGCTTTCAAAGAGTTAGGCCACAGCCTTGCAATTTTCAATTGGTGGACCTTTATATCAACATGGGAGAGATATTTCAAACATAAAAATAAATCAAGTCGAATAACAATGTTACCTTGCAATATGTTGCTTATTTCAAAGTACCAAAATTGGGTAACATTTATTTTACAAGTTACATGTACTTACTATAGTAATAGCAGTAAATTATGCATAATTACATGCAACTCACCCTAAATTAAACCCTAAACCCAATCCTAACCCTAAGGTATGTACATGTTAATTAATATTACTTAGTATTTAAATGTATACTTACACTGTAACAAGGCCACCTTAAAATAAAGAGTAATCCAAAAATGATTATATGCGTTTTAATTATTCTACATAAAAATACAGCCTGTCAGGCCTATAAAAGGTGATCATGTGCTTTTGAAATAGCACACTTAGCTTTAATGTAAGATCTTGCTGCATGTGCTCTTATGTAATGGCACATCTTTGGATAGTGTAAGAATATGGTTTTAGCATGCTCAGTATGATGAAGTATACAATGTGGTAAATGGCTGTGTGGAAGGTTCTTATTATTGAGATAACCTGGGCGTGTATGATGCTAATTATTAACTGCAGGCATGTAATCCCTATAATCTGGTTTAATCAAAATTAGGATCCGTAGAACATTAGAACTGAGGGTAATAACACATTTAAGGTTGTACGCACCTGTTGTGGCAGAAATGTGGTGCAGGCAACTTTTCTATACATGTAAGTTGAAACACTTGCCTAATTAGTAGTGAATAAGACCCAATGTAAAGTCAGTAGAAGTGCTATTTTTACCCAGAATTCTTCATTCTATAGCTGGTGGTAAGCAGAGTCATGCACAATCCATACAATCCGCTGATAAAACGGCATTTTAGCTTTGATGGCGGGCAAAAGTAGTCTCTTCACTTCAGTGGACACATCGACCTTTGCTGTCTCTTAACTTTAAGGCAGGAGGACTGTCCTTGAGGCCAAACTTGGGTTATCCTCTGTATCAGTCCTTTGAAGCTGAACAATGGGAAATGAAGACCACTCCAAGCACTTGATTCAGTCCATTGACCCTGCCTGCTTTGAATGGAGTTCTGTATGAGACAAAGGCTCAGCATTGATTCCTCTTGGATGTTTCTCTCATTCTCACTTGACTGTCAGCTCTCCATGGAGTAAAAATCGTCTTCGATATCGACCTGAGGTTGTTTCATAATTTGCTCTGTTCTTCAGTAAAGCTCTGCCGAGTTTAGTCTAATTTTGCAGGGCTCTTATCTAAGCAGGGAAAACTCGCATGCTTCCTGTTTTAAGAATATGGATCATTAAGCTTTGGTGGGCAGGCACTTATAGGTATATAGTACAGGAAATTCATTGTCACTTTTAAAAATGTTTCACTATTACTAATTACTATTAAATTAGATTTTTAGAATCATCCATTCAGATATCATATTTATTAAGGCTGTCAATAAATGTGTTTTATGCTAAAATCTGAAATTTAACTCTAAAAATAGCTTTGTTCTTTTTTAATGCATTTCTGTTAGCTTTTAAAAGAACAAAACAAAATTTTCTTTACATTTATTATTATTGCACATTTATGTTGTCAATAAACTTTAAATTAATTAGTTGGGACTCAGAACAAGAACAGCCTGTACCAGAAGAGCCAAAGCACAGCTGACTGTTTCCTGAGGAGACTCAGATCCTTTGATCTAAATGGGTTATAGCCGAAGACTTTCTGTGGGTCAGCGGGAGCTGTTGGGTGCTGAGGCAGCGACATTGAAAGTGTAAATGCAGAAGACTGATGCATAAGGTTGAATGATCAGGGTATTTAGACTAAGATCGAATTACATGAAACTGGCTAAATCCAGCTATTCAGTTCTGTCTACTACAAAGACCAGCATCATTTCCTTTTACAATGGCAGATGCTTTAAGTACATAGTGCATATTATGAGTGCATAGTGTACGGTACATAATTCAAGACATAACTAGTGCTCTTATAGACAGTGATGCATCACAACTTGCTGAACAAAGACTTGCTGTAAATATTAAAACTCAATGCAAACTGTCATGATCTTTAAACAAAAGGGCATCAACTAACTTTTAAGTGTTGTGGTAATTAGGACCCTCAATTAGACATGTTCTGTTTAAAGGTCACGATCATTGGGTAATTATACACTTCAGCATCCACAGTTGCAGAATTTGCCCAGCATGCCCAAGTGTCACAAGCTTTGAATGTTATATTACAATTTTAAAACAAGACAATAAAAGTACTTATTCAAGTTTCTTACTCTTTAAAGCTGCAATGATCACTTTTTTGGTTAAAAAATAAACAAAAGTAGTTATTGAGCAAGTACCTAACTGATCAATGTTTAAAATTGTCTCCTTACCTTACCCTGATTCTCTGAGCTAAAATTATAATGATGATTTATACTTTGAGCTGTTGGGTCAGTTTTTGCAGGTAATGTCAGTTTTGACTTCAATAAATGTAAAGAAATGTAAATTAACCTGTAATTTTATGTTTCAAACAGAGATGACGGTAGAGAGGCACACATTATGGATTGTGGCTTTCAATTCTTGTGTTTCTTCATTTGTTTTAACATGTTTATCCAAACCTGTATCCACATCACTGTAAAAGCACTGACATGTGAATGTACTGTCAAAGAGTATGATGCTTATCAACCCATTAAAGCATCAACATTCAAGTTCTGCTGTAAACTTAGAACTAACTAAGAAGTACACAGCAGAATGTGTACTCGGTACAGAAGAAATCAAGCCACCAGAAAAGAGGATTAGTTCCATGCTATTCCTAATTCAAACACTAGACTCATTTTATGATATTACTTCAGTTAGTTACACAAAGAATATGCAAATTCAATTCTAATCTGAAACTGGTGCTCTATTCTAATGTCATCCTGCACTATTTGTGTTATACACAAATTATACACAAATTGTGTGGCTTGTGTGCTGTTATTTCAATCTCCCACAACATTGCATAGTAACACACTAAAAACAATCAGAACATCTTAGCAACTATATAGCAAAACCCTAGTAACTACACACAATGGCCTAGCAATGTCCTAGTACCCACCCAGAACACTTTAGCAACCACATAGACAAATATTCAAAATCATAGCAACCCCCTGGCAACCACCCACCATTGTCTCTAGCAAGCACTGCTAACATGTTCTTCAAACTTAGTTCAATCACTGCAATTTCTGTTGCAGGGATTTGCAATTGGTTTTCATGTGGTTTATGTTAGAAATGTTAACCTTTGCACATGACAGTTATTGGTATCGCTGTTACAGTGTGAGATGTGATACAGTAGGAAATACCAAAGGCTGGCACAGAAAGTGGAGTTGATTGTGTTTCATGTCTCTGTGACTTATTTTTCTTTTTTTTTTTTTTGCATCCGTTGAAGGATGGAGACAGACTGGCAGCAGAATGGTGGTTGCTGATAGCAGAGGTTAGGCACTGGACTGTGAGATTAACTGCTACAGCCTCCACCAACACTTTGATCACAGGAGCACATGCTCCAGCTGTGTCAGGCAGATGGTCTTGCTCTTATCACGTATTAAGAGCTATTGGAATGCGTCTTTTCCGTACTAAGATTCTGATTTTATAGCCACGCTTATCTGTTGTCTGGATGGCTAAATCAGATGGTTAGTACATCTCATGGCCTGTATAATTTTTAAGAGGCTTAATTTTGATGCTCCAGCACAAATGGGGATATTTTTGTTGTTTAGGGTACAACTGGGCTGAGAGACACCTGAGGTAAAAAGCCCTTTGGATTTTATTGTCTTTTAAAAGTAAGTTGCCACAAAAAACACTTCCTGAACACCTGTTTGCCTCTATGCAGTGCAAACTAAATAATACATTATGAAATACTTTACTTCTTTTAAAAGGTTATGAAAATAAAGGTTATGAAGTTTTATGAAAAATTAAACAGAGTTAAATTGATGCATAATAGTTTATTTATGCACAAATAATGTTGGTCCATTAATATGCCATAATAATATCTTTATTGAATACAAATATATATTCATTAAACCATTATGTAAATCCTGTAAATTTATGTGACTAATATGAGATGGATCAGTTAGAGGCCAGCAGAGTTATTCTTCCACTGGTTAGCCCCCGCAGCATTTCAAAGCTTTGACATCTTGACACCTGCTTCAGTCCAGCAATCCCCCTCAGATATGAGAAGTCTCAGAGGAAAACTCACTAGCACCCTGCTGCTAAAATCACCTTGTGTCAAAAATGCTTTTTTTTTAACTTGTACTTTGTTCGTACTTTAAGCTAAGCCAAAAACCAACAATGTTCTGACTTACTTGTTTTTTCCCAATATGTCCTGTTAAAAATTTTCCCCCAATTTAGAACAGATAATTGGTGTATTTTGCCATTTTAAAATGTGGAAACGGTTTGATTAATGCAGAGATTTCTACTATAAATTAAGTCTGGTAAGGTTATGACTTCCTTTGTTTTCTCAGTTAATTTGTTGTTACACACAGCTTGCACATAAAACTAAATTTCTGTACTCTACATTTTATTTAACATTATAAGCAAAAACACCAATAATACCATTACATATGATCATTTATGAACAGAAGTAGCAATGTTTAAAATGTAACGAGCAAAACTTATTGGGCTAAAATTAAAAAAAATTGACACTGCATACTCTTGTAAACAAAAGGTCCCAACGCAGAAGAATTTGAATTTGAAAATTGTTTATATGCAAACTGGCTGGTTTTGAAGGCTTTAAACTTTTGAAGTATTTTAATTAGATCTCACTCAAAATTTAGCATGTTCTGGAATTTAAGGTATTCCGCTGGCAGATAGCATTTTTAGGTGCAGAAAATTCAGAGAGTGAAATTAGTATATGGCACGTCTGCACGCTCTTAAACAGCTTAATTCTGCTTGAGTGGATTCTATTTGAGTTATCTCCCCTGCTGTGTGGATAACAAAACTGGTCTGAGTGCTTCTGGACTCAATCAGAAACTCGTCTGTCCACTTCACTTAAAAGAGGTGACCAGCCCAAGTATGACATGCTTTGAATTCTGAACGAGTTCCTGATAATATTATAACTCAGATGGGCTCAGATGGTATCTGCAATTTATTTTCTATTTCCTACCATGATTTTAGGGGACATTCTACAAAATTGACAGAAATATGGTAAAACATGGTAAATGTAGCTACACTTTTTTGGTAGCTAAATATGTCATAAATAAACATACCAGGGTTAATAATGTGTGGAACTTTGACTTGCGTTTTAATTCTTCATAGTTCTGCAGTTCTAGACTCTGTGTGGGCCTGAATATGAATTAGTTATAAGGCAATTATTTAAGATTAAACGTTGCTGCACTTCATTTGATTTGTATAAAGTAACTTTTACTGTTATAATGATGTTTCAAAGCAAGAACAAAACAAGAAAGAGGAAGTAAAGAATGTTCAACATGGAAGCTGTGTTTTGTGTACAGGAAACTGCTTCATTTTTATTCAGCTTTCTACCACTGTGTTTATAACAATTTGCATTTAGGTGTCATTCAGACTTTTTTTATAGCCATCCTGTTTTGGGTTGTGTTGTTGTGACAGTGTATGGATGCTGTTTGCTCCTCAATTGGAAATAATCATTTTCACCACCCTCTGGTCCCCTCATAATGCTCCATTAAGTATGCTAATACAACAAAGTAATTCTAATGGAACTCATTTATTTCCTCCGACCGCTCTGCTCATTTCAAAATATGGCACAGCTTGAAGGAAAAGTGCTATCACAATGGTTTAGTACAAAAAATAAAGTCTTGTCATTCATATCAATGTGGAGCTATCTGACATTCCCCCAGAAGACAGAGCTTTCCAGCTTTCTCATGTTTCAAGTGCTGCTTTTGAGGGCTGAATGGCTTGGGGTTTCCAGAACCTTAAATTTGTTGGATGTTAAGCCTTTTTGATGTTCCGTTCTCAACAAGTAAGCTTTATTTCTGCTTTTATGTGGCTCTTTGATTACAGAGTCTAAGTCATTAGCAAACTGCTGTTGAGGTAAAGCTCTCTGGCAAAATGGCCTTTGATTCAGCATCCTTGTCATTCTGTCATTCTGAAACGTTCACTCTGGAGGGGAATGACTTCTGCTGCTAATCCCTGTTTTATCCTTCAGCATGTTCTCTACTCGCCTGTCACAAGGCAGAATACTCAATGAGAAACCGTTCATTAAATATGAAATCAGTACGGCTCTGAGGCTGTGGAGGCAACAGATGAGCTTTCTGTCTTTTGCTGTCCTCCACAGGGTATCAGACCACTAGGAAATGATTCGCGATTTAGGCAGAAGGTTAAAGTTATTAAGTTTAGAAAGGTTTGTGCCTTTGTACTTCTCAGAAGAAAACATTATGCTCAAAGCTTTTTAGAGAAGAAGATTGAAGAAAGGCAGTACTGAACGATATAAAAAATGCCTGATTCATTCAGTAACATCACTATTTCTTTGTTGATTAATAATAGTGTTTGTGACATATTGGCTTGTGTGCAAGCAAATGATGAATAATTACAAACTAAATTACAAACGTAGCAGAAATTTAAAATGTTCGTTTTAGTAATTTTTCATTTTAGAAGTGCACACACTTAGGGAACCTAGCAAAATGAAAATGTAATTACATTATTTTAAAGTTCACCCCTATATTTACTTAACTGTGATATTGTGACACAAACAAATTCGATTTCCCTCCGTGAAAAAAAAAAAAAAAAATGTTACTGTCTTTAGCAGTTTTAGATCACTGGCCAGGTGATCTTTCGCCTGCCTTCACGACAGGAAGATCTGACAGGATTTAGGCCCCTGGACTTTAAGGACAACATCTTAGCCATCCTGGACTCCATGTTTGTGCAACCTAGTTAGGATTCATATGTGCAGCTTTGATGCTAATCAATTTGTGATGGTCCTCCAGAGTGAGGCTGCTGAATAAATATTTATTATTTAAATATCTTTAACATGTTTAACAATTTAAACTACTTAAATTCATAATTTACTGTTTCATTACATTTTATTCAGCTCTTTATATATTATTTTGCTTATTTACAAACAACAAAACTAAACTGTATGAGTTTCATTTTTTATGGAGTTACATGTTTTTTTTGCAATCAAACATATTGTATATGAAAGCAAAACTAATTATATTGCAATAAAAACATAAATAATTGCAGATAAATAGTCCTCCAAAAGCCCAGTTTGTTAAATAACATAGCATAACTTACCTTGCAAACAACATGGTGCACTTCATGTCGACCTCACTTTCTCTCCAACCATCGACAATGCACAGTGGGTGTGGCCAAACTGTCGCATCAATAGAAAGTGACCAATAGAATGAGGTTTTTCATCCTTTTATTTATAGAAAGATAAATCGTTAATCTACTGACTACTGTATTACAATATGTACATATAAAGATATTTAAAATACAGATATTTCTAGTTCTTGAATTAATGTTTAAAGCCTACATGCTTACATTATTTGCATAGATTGTGTTTTAGGTTGTAGAATTGCAAGGAAAAGCTTATTTCACGTTATGGTAAGTAGAGTGAATTCTTCTTTGCTTTGTGCTCTGTGAAATCAATGAACTGTGCTCATTCAGGTTTAATGAGTAAGAGTGTTCAGGATGAGGAACTTCACTCAGATACATAAATCACCTCTCAGTGGCAAAGCTATGATTGTGACACTATTTCAATTCAAGCATTCAGCTCCCACAAGACATTTTGAGTGGGAGCACTGCAGGATTCAGAAATAAAACTGAGCTAGTAATAATTATTAGAAAGGTAAAAATTAGTCATTTATGAGAACAGGAAGAGAAACAAAGTAAATGGTGACTAGAACTGTCATGCTAACACTGAACATACATAATACACATGCAACTGGACAATGAACAACTACTGTAAATACATCTACTGTGGTCAGTAGTCTTCACTAGGTAAATATCTATGGGGTTGACTCTGTTGTCCAGGAAACTGAATATTGGTTGTCTTTTCCTTTAATCACATAGAAACACTGTGTCCCTTTTACTCATTCTTAATTCATTAGTTCCACAAGATGTAGCAGTGCTGGCTTTGTTTTTTTTTTCCTGATCAGATGCATGAGGCAATCTGTGGCTGGCTTGCTTGAGAATCAATGAATAATTAATGCTTCTTGACATATTCTATCAGTTTCCTTAAACAAGGTAATTTTAGCTGGGCATCCTAGTTTAAATAATGCACTGGTGCACAACCTAAGAAGCAGCTCCAGCATGCATTGATGCTTCTTTCTAAAACAGCATTGTTTGACAGAGACAGTATTAAAAAGTCCCTGTGGGCCCAGTCACCATAGAGACAACAGATAGCATGAGCAATGGGATTCACCTCTGGACCCCCAAGACCTAAACCTAAAACTAATAAAAGCAGACACAGACAAACAGTCCAGCTTTTCCTGTCATAAAAATCTAATTCACGTTATCATCCTGACTGCAAAAATAGAAAAATAGGTGCTGTATTGGCAAAATTTAAAATTTCTCACTAATCGTTTTTTTGTTTTTCTTACAGTAATGACACAACATTTTTGATCAACAGATAATATAAATAAAAATATTCTTTATGATGTTAACCTAAGTTATGTGTTTAGTGCTTACTAGCACAAACCGTGTAAGCAGATCAACGTCATTGCAAGGAGAATCTTTCAGCTAATGATTATTAGATAATGTACTACAAAGATAGCTAAATATTTGGATATATAATGATATATAGTAATATATGGTACTCCTGTAGCTCAGTTGGTAGAGTATTGCGTAAATAATTTTTGTCATAATGTATAACCATTCAGTGTATCAGTATCAGCATTTCAAGTTAATATATTTTTATTTAAAATCCTCACTGCGTCATTCCTCATGTCATCATTTTCCCATAAGCAAGAAAACATCAGCTTCATGATTTTGACCTGTCATTTACTTCTCTCACCATCTAACAGATGTCGCTCATATGAGGACTGTTGTGGGACACGCTGCTGTGTTCGAGCCCTCTCCATCCAGAGACTCTGGTATTTCTGGTAAGAACAGTCATCTTTGTCATTTCCTTCCCATTGCCTCTTTCACAAAGCAGCACACTTATGCACATTACTAAGTTCTCAAGAACTAGATTTACTAACTGACGTCCTGGGGACACAAATAGCACCATTTCCTGAGAATGACCCTTGTCCTCATGATTTGGTTAAACAACATCTCACTGATCTGCCTAAACACTGTAGCTTAACCCAGAAGTCTTGTTCTTCAGTTCAGTAGGTCATGATTATTTTATGCATACAGAGTTAAGAGAGAAAACAACGCTGCTTTGCGCTTCACTTTTCCTGTCCAATAGGAAGTCTTGGCACTTTATTGACTAATGACTTTACCATTAGATACATTTACCGTTTACCATTAGACATTCACAAAGGGACTAGTGGGTCATCTATTTATGGCCTTCAGGTGTTCACACAGGTTTCTGATAGCATCAACCTTGTTTTGTCATTGTCATTGGTGTTTTCCTGTCAATTCTTCAAGCATTGGCATTCAGACCACCTCTCTTTTTACACGAGGGGTCATTGCATTGCCCTTCTGAATCAGTGCCCAACATTACAAGTGTGTAAATGTGTGCAAACATCAGTTCAGGCTAATTCTCTACCATCAGTCACACCTTAGATGTCTTTCACCCTTATGGTCTGTTTGCAGCAGACTAATTCTACATTACTTTTCCTAATCTGATAAAAACATTCAATTTTAAGCACCAAACATCCCCCAAAAATATTGTGAATTTTCATGTTAACTTTCACTGACTGGTGTATACCCACTGAAATGCATCTCAAACAAAACAAATGTTACTAAAATGTCATATTTCCAAAAAAAAATATTTAAAAATAACAGTTGAAATAATAAATGAAATAAATAGCAGTTGAAATAACATAGAGATGTTAGGTTTAGATTAAGTCAGAAAAACATTAAAATAATATGATGGGTTGACCAAAGCTTAATTGTGACGTTATTACTAGTTGTTAGTGTAACACATTTATCATTAGGTTCTCTGGGACCCCAACTGTAATTACAGTCAAGTCTATAGAAGTTGAGGATTAAATATTCTAATTCATCTACTGAAGGGTGACACACATGCAATAAGATACACAGCTGTTTTAAGGTGGAGTTGCAGTTGATAATGTTGCTCGGTACAACCCTAAACTCACTTTTTTGCTTCTCAATAGTGGTGATTGTAGAAGATTGCGTCAATCAGATATTGTCTCCTTCCTATAGGCTCTTGCTGATGATGGGCGTTCTGTTCTGCTGCGGGGCAGGACTTTTTATTCGTAGACGGATGTATCCATCTCCGCTCAGCGAGGAGCCCGCCTTTAACGTGTCATTCACCAGACACCCTGTCGGCACGCCAGGTGAGTGTTTCATTGCTTTTTAATTCACAGGTGTCATTATGTTCTTTTAAATGTATGAATCCATATGCTGTAGTTGATGGTGTTAATGTTTAGCCTGATGTTTAAAGACCTAGAGCAGGGTAGAGGCACTAGCCATTTGTCACTGTCAACAAAAACATTGGTGTAAAATTCACACTAGGTGCTTAGTAACTGCAGATATAGTAGTACTAAGTTGTGAAAGATAGTTGTAAAAAATAACTTTCTTTTTGTTCGTAAAGCAAGACAATTTAAATTATATGTTTAATTCAGTACTGAGATGCATCTGGTTAAAATCTGACAATGTAATAAATATTTGTTTCACCCTGTATTTTTAATGCTTATTAGAATATTGTATCATTGACTTAATATTGTATCATTAATGCAACATGTTAATGGCAGTTACAATTAGTTAGTGAATGCTAGTCAGAAAAGTCACTTTAAAGGTTCTATTTTAGTTAGTATTAATATCTTCTTATTTAACTAATTATCTAGCCAGTGGTTTCACTGGTAATATTCATACTGTGATGCCAGTCAAAAGATGCCAATCATTTCACATTTTGGCCTTTTGATGAACCTGACAAGTGAAATACACTTGTTGACTCTTCCTCAAAATTGGGGACCAGGCGGTTATTATTTGTCTGCTCTTGCTAGGAACTGGGGTTGGCACCTCACCACAGACTTGATTTATTTCCCCATCTCTCTGTGCCAAACAAGCAGAACATTGCAAATGAGCCATTCTCATGTGTGAACAGACACATTGCCAACATATGGCCAACAATGTCCTGCTGTTCCAAATATATGAAGTAAACAATATTTCTGGTCAACAAGTTTTATCAATTAGTTTATTATTGTAAGCTGCTAGCTATTTTTATTAGTTTGATGAATTATTACAAAAGCTGCTTTAAATGGCAGAAAAATAAGGATAAGGGTGTAATCCAGATATTTAATTTGTTAAGTATATTATTGTAAATATGTTTTTAGAGATGGTGGGAAGAGTGAAACTTATTGTTTATTAGTTAAACAGCAACATGCCATAGATGCAGTCCATGACATTAGATTTGAAAAAAATCCTGCATGTTCCTGACCTCAAATGAAATTAAGAACTGATTACTGTGTATCTGTTTGCAAATTTTTGTGTCTGAATCTTCAGACCCTTTTGGCACCATAACAGTTTGAAATCTGATATGGTTCAGAAAACAAACTGAAAAAAGTAAAAACAATGCTGTGTAATTGGCCTTATATCATAGAGAGTCCATTTTTCCTAAATGCTAAGACATGCTTTTGTGAGGAAAAATAGGTAACTTTTCTATGATTTTTCTAAAGTTTTCTTTTTAACTTTCTGTCTGTACTCAGGGAAAATGTGTCATTATATCCGCTTGCTGAGTGGAAAATCAAATAAAAAATGTGAATATGATGTGTTTTATTTCTAAAGAAGTTTTGTTAAGGATACCACTTTAAGTGGGACACCACTTAAAATATTTAACAATTTAATACCTTACTAGAATTCTAGTATAAAAACATGTAAAGACATTGTATACTGAAAGTTAATTTAGATATTAATGAACTAATTCTTTCTCCAACAGTTTCCCAGCAACCAGGCACACAAGGCTACATTGACCCCTGTGGCAACATGACAATGGCCTTAACCCCTGCCTTCCCAGGTCAGCCCACCCCAGCACATATGATGAACTCATACCCACCTCCCCCCTCCTACTGCAATCATCCACCACCTGCTTACGACCAGGTCTTCAAGACTGCAGAGAAAAAGGACCACAATGAACCATCACAATGAACCACAAAAACAGTTCACTGACACGAACCAGAAAGCTACAGTACCACACCACCGAAAAGTGGTTCAGTGGCTTAAAATGGGTCCAAAACATTATTTTATTTATTTTTTTCCAGAACCTCTCAATTTTGCTCGCTTTCAATTTGTTGCTTATCATTTGATAGGTACACAATACAGGGCCAACAAAGTCCTGCCTAAATATGGGAGAGGAATTTTAAACAATGAAAGAATAAATGGAGGTCTGCCTGACAGAGATTGGAAGAACCCGTCAGAAGATGACATGCAGAAAGAAGGAGCTTTGATTTTTTCTTTGAAACTGTGTATTCTTATCCCCAGTGTATATGAGATGTCTTTTTGCCTGAAGCACACCTCGGTCGCTCATCACTATGTTTCACACGCTTAGAGACCAGGTGTAAGCAATCCGTTGTCCTTTGGGAGAACAGGTGCTTCTGAAGCACCAGATGAGCTGCCATGGAAACGAAGCAGTGGATTAATACATGACTTCAATATTATCACACTGCAAAGTTACTTAAGGCCGACCTTAAGACCAACCCTTATACAGGGAAACTGATCCCAAATCAGTCTTGCATTTTACCTTATTACAGCTAGTGAATAGCACATGATCATGACTTCATGTGAATGATCAGCAAGTACATTCATACTATCTAACCTCCAAACTGAAAATTGCCTATTGCTTTGTTCAAATTTTCTGTAAATGGTTTTATGGAAGAAACTTTGATTCCTAGGTGTTTCCCAGAAATCTGAAGTAGATAATGAAAGAGGCAGTTTGCTGAAGCCATGATAACTGTTCACAGTAGGAGATAGTAACATTTACATCTTTCCAGCTAATTTCATCTATAAGACCATTTCTGTAGATGCTGCAGGGAGTGAAAGCTCATTTTGGGTTAAATGTCTCGTTTTGTTGAGCTTGCTCCTGCTAATGCCCCTCTGTGAATCTATTTGTACAAATTAATTATTGGAATACAATTATCTTTGAATAACGGGCAGTTGAACAAAATGGATTCAGCCTGATGAGAAATATAGCTGCATTTTATGTTGTTATTCAGAGGGAGTGATTCATTTAGTTCAATAACTGCTTGAAACAGCTCTGGGCAGGTTCACTTGAATTAGTTGCCCTTTTAATTATCGTTTGAGGGGCAAAATGTGCACACAAACAGTGGCATTTAGGCATCATTGTGTTAATTTAAAATAAATTTACTTCTGAAAACACTAATTATTGTTTAAAAAGTAAATTACACAGATTTGGAAGCTTTTAAAAACATAACAATGAAAATAACAATGTAGGCCTGTTCAAAATATTGTGCTTCATATTATGAGCATGTTCATCATATTAATTGAACATAATGACTACTTAGTATTTTGCATACTGTATTCATAAAGCTGCTGTGATTTGTTTTAATTCTACATGTAAAATGGCCATACTACCTGGCAGATTTCACTTAAACAGATACCTGGAGAAATGACACTTTGGAGAAACAGTTTGGAAACTCTCATTATTTTTGGCTGGTTTCATATTTATAGTGTAACTTGATATTGTGACATTGAGAATATACAGTACTGTACCCTTGGGAGCAGGAATACATCAGATTGTTTGGCACAAATGGTAGCATGAAACTCTTGTTTGAGGATGACATAACCCAAGAAGAAATAACCCAAATGTCATGGAAGGTTTTTAAGCATATGTTTAAGCACAAAAATTAATTTAAACAAGAACTCCCTATTACACCCTATTAGGTGTTAATTATTTGCAGGTATACTGCATATAATGCTGGTATACTTCAATTACATTGAAGAAAACATTTTAAAAGTGTGGCTTTTTATACTGTTGTTGTGGTTACATTGGTAATGGTTTATTTGTATCATCTGCTTGAAGTTTAACTATGCAAAGAAGAGACAGTGTCCATTTGCTAAATGTTAGAATAGATTAGTATTTTGTTTCAATATCATGGAATCATTTTGTCAGGCATGGATGCTAAGATGGTTTAAATGACAGTGTAGGTTCTAACTCAAGACTCATTGAAGGGTGTGAAAGACAGCTGTAAATTTTTTAACATCTTTTCCTATGTTGGAGTGACAAATTGACAATTATGCAGCACCAGAAAAATTTGAGCTGCCAGGATGACATTTGGATGTGCAAAAATGTGGGTAGATGTGACAGTTTTGTGAAGTGCATTATTACCTACATTGTCAATGACACATCAGCAGCCATGTCTTAGTGAGACAGTTTAATGTCAGAGGAAGTTATAATCTACAATAAAGTCCCCCTCTGTTAGAGATTTTTTGGTATGTCTTTAACAGATGACACTGCAAATGCTGTGCTTGTTACTGGTCTGGGTACAATTACTGCTATTTTATATTCATCCATTTGGCAGATGCTTTTATAAAAAGTGACTTACAGTGCATTCAAGCTATACATTTTATCAGTATGTGTGTTCCCTGGGGATCAAACCTACAACCTTTTCTGTTAATACAATGCTCTACTAATTGAGTTACAGAAACGAAGTCTAGACTAATTTTATCATGGAGTTTTATATCCAGAGTGCTTGCGTGAGTATTTGAGTGAAGGAAAAATAACAGAACAATAGCAATTTAAATAAATAGTTCACCCCCACATTTTCTTAATTTACTCACCCTCAGGCCATCCAAGCTGTAGCTGTTTCTTCAGTAGCACAGTAAAGGAATAATTTTAGTCCATTTTAGGGATTACTTTATTCCAAATTCTGAAAATTTTGATATACTTCATCTGGTTGTCTAGAATAAAAAAGCAAGCTTATTACAGAACCACAGAGTACCTGATGGATGTCTTTGTGCTTGTCTGAATAGCGTGTCTGAACAGTCAACTATTTCAAACAATATCATAGAATTAACAGTCAGGAATGACGCACAGAACTTGAAGGCATAGCTGAGGGCTGTCAGTATCTGCACCCACTCAAGGTTCTGCCAACTGCAACACTGCAGTGGACTGTGAGAACAGCTGAATTTATGTAACACTGAATTTATGACAGAATTCACGACCCAATATTTAATTTTGTAAGTAATGGTAAAACTTACACTAAACATATTTTTCATCTCTTCTTAAGACATTCCTTTTTCTGTTTTATAAGCTCAAGAGCTTAAATGTATAGCATATTGCAACTTCTATATGTAAAGGTACTCCGGTATTGAAAGTTTTAATGGAATATTTCAGACACCTACACACTGGAGTGAACCTGGAGATGGCACATCACATGGCAGGATGTGAATGAAAAATGCAGGCATTTGTAAAAGCAGAACTCCACAATAACAATGGTTCAAGCAAATTGTTTATAAATGTATAGCTGTCATAAAATGATATTATAGCCATTTAATTTACAGCTACAGCTTAGAAAGTTTATACAATGCTTAGCATGAAATAATGAACAATTTTGACATAAAATGAATAATTATGAACAAACACAGACATAAACAGTAAACAATAAAGGTTCAACAATAAGCAGTAGCATATTAGTAAAAGCTATAAAAATATTGGTTCATTGTTAGGGCCTGTAGGACCAGTCATATCATGTGGATGTCCTTGACATTCATTGACTATTTTTAAAGACAAACCAGTTTTCATAATCCAGTTTTCTCTTTTTCGGCTTGATTTTAGACTGATCCAGCTCCATCTCTATTTGTGCTTTAGTTTTATTTAAAATCTTATGATATACTTTAAGAACCGAGCATGAAAACTCACCTCATGGATC
This sequence comes from Chromobotia macracanthus, assembly GCA_036877525.1. NCBI lineage: Eukaryota > Metazoa > Chordata > Actinopteri > Cypriniformes > Botiidae > Chromobotia > Chromobotia macracanthus. Next base: position 1,169,806 of record JAZGTH010000034.1, on the reverse strand, counting down.
TGTTGTTTACAGAATAAGACACGTTCATTTTGACTGGTTCAAAAAAGCTCAATTTATTGTGACATTCATAACACAGTTGCCTGAGGAAACAATATTTACAATCACAGGTCATTCTTTCCAGTACAATAGATTCTTTCTTTGATCAAGACATTCACCAATGGTAACTGGAACAAAACAGACATACAGAGCACATACTAAACAACCATGTCTAGTTGATACTGTTGATATTTTACCTACAGACACATATACATCACCACATTGTCACATGAGTATGTGTTTCCATCCTCATGCAAAAGACAAAGACAACATATACAAGACCTGAACAGGTAAATTTGCAGTCACACGGGCACAAATGTCCCAGTGTGTGACAATATATCAGTGTGCAACAGAGGCACTGCTATAAACCAACAAGCATGCAAATGCAAAGAAAACAGGTATAGCAAAGCATTGTGCCTTAAGATGTAGACAAATTAAAATGAAATAAAATTATATATTAGCAAAACCAACATATTGATAAAGATTACAAGCTACGAAGACAGAACTCTTCAATGTTAAGTTATAGGCTGAAGGTTGGATTTTTTTTTAGCTTTTTTTGCATCTGTTGTGATGAGGAAGAAATGTTGTCTTCGTCATTTTAAAGGGTCCATCCAAAGTGTTGAACTTATACCATCAAATGTGCTCTGTAAAAGCATGTAAAGCCCCTAATAAAGGAGTTAAAGTCTATGTCAAGTACAGGTCAAAGTTCAAAAGCGGGGAAGCAGGAAGTCTCAGGCTGGGCAAGATCCGAGAGATAATGGATGGCTCCAGCCATACCTACAGCCAAGACAAACACTGATTAGTTCTGCAAACCTTTTGTTAACAACAGAAATGCTTTACATATCAAACATTTAATGCTCCAAGTTGCTAATACTGAAAAAAAAAACAATTACTGTCATGCAAAGTGCTAAGCTATAGTTATGTAGTTAAGACTAAGATCTATAAACCCAGCGATTTGAATTTCTGTCTCTGCTACAGTGATATAACATTGCATCATTGCTGTGGGAAGGTTCTGCGTGGGAGTTGGGATCATCTCTGACCGCTAGCTACATAGGAAGCGACGGGAGACACCAACTGACCAATCAGAGTGTGACTTTTAATTAGACTTGGTGTGCAGGAAGTGGGTTACCATGACAACAACAAGGTAAAGCAGCAGATAAATCACTATAGATGCCAACTCAGTAAGTCGGCATCTATAGAAATGGTAGTGAATAAAGTCTCAGGCTGGCACGGTGACCACAGTCTATACAGATGGCTGAATTTCTTCATACGAGTGATTCAGATTATGATTGACAGAAGGTCAAGTGACAACAGCCTCGTAATATTAAAATGCTATTAAATTATGGGGAAAATTGGATTCTGTTGTTTATATTATTTCTGGCTTTTTGCCGAAAGTAGAGGACAGAAAATTATTAGAGAAATTATTAGAGAGAGAGAGACTGAAAAATGTCATGAGATGGATTTGAATTTAAATCACCTGCTCGAGCACTTAAGCTCAATGTGCTAAATGCTAGGTCATGGCTCCAAGCAATTCAGTCATTTAAAAACATTTCAAATTCCATCTTGCAGTTTAAAAAACTGCTTTGTGGTCAACCTGAAAAAACGGACCTCATTTGCATTCCTGATCTTACAATGCATGATAAATCTGTGCATATTATTCTAAACAAAAAAGGTTGGTGATTTGGTTCGTGACTTGATAATCTTGCGTTGCATATTAAATATTTTTCTCATTTACTATCCTGTGTCAGTCTTAAAAACTTAACATTTTAAAGTAAAATAGGTTTGTGAACACTGTTTCATGTTGCTTTTCACAGACAAAGGTCATTTTGATCTAAAGCACAATACATTTAAAATACTGAACAATTTATTTTGTATACACAATGTTCATGGGCCTCAGTTACACAACGGCATTATCTGCAAATAACTAGTGAACAAAATAACCATCAGTCACACAACACAGAGATTACAGCAATCTCTGTATCTTTTATTTTCCCACAGAGAACGACAGATATTGATTCTGTCTAATGCAGAAAGGGGATATAGCACTTTAAAGCTGAAAACAGGTGGGGAACCTTATGCAACTGGCCATTGTTACAGACCTTTTTGGAACCGAGGACAACCATGCAGAATACATAACTGCAGATGTATTAATTTCATAGGATGTATTAATAACGTTTGAAGTGAAAATGTAAAAATAACTCAAAAGCTATTCAATGCTATTTCATCAAAACGATCAGTCGCATAACATCAGGATTACCATAAAATCAGGATTACCTTCAAAAAGAGAATAAGGTCGATCTGGAATACGACAGCCATGGGTTCCAGAGCCTAGACACCATTCAGCAAACTAAGAAAAAATAAATATTCAAGACGGAATTAGAAAATCATCATTACACATAAAAACATATTTTTGTATATAAGTGCTGAAATAAGAAAACACAACAAAATTTTTTAATCATTTATTTTTCATTTTTCATTCATTTTTAATCATTCTGAGGGCAAGTGTTTTTTTGCTCTTATAAAACTCACTGGCATTGCTATGTGGTTGCTATGGGGTTCTGAATGGTTTTAGCATATCACTATGCAGTTGCTAGGAGGTATTCCTAATCTTTCCTAATCAAAACACCCTTAAGTCTCTGTGATGCTCAGTTCCCTAGATTTGGCTCTGGTCCTTCCTTTATTATGAAACATTTTCACCAGTTTTTGTACACTAACCAGTCTGATTGCTTTCATAAGAAATAGCACACCTTGCCTCATTAAGCTGTATAATCAGAGGTATCAGGCACACCAGCAAATGGGTATGGGGTGAGCTACATGCTTAAGTTTACTAGCTAGTTTAAATCCCCAAGTACGAGCATTAGTAATACTGATTTTCCCTTAGCAAACAAGGGTAATACAAATTTTCCACATAATGTCATTATAATCATAATAAAAACCAAGTCACTGTAAAATTGTAACAAGTGATATATATTGTGTTTTTGGACTTTATACTAAGACATACTAAGATTTTGGCCTAATACTAAGACAACCATACATTTAAGAGGATAATCCTTTAAATTAAGTCTTAAACATGAATGCTAATAAAAATTAAGCTGTTTATTCATGCTAAGCAAGGCGTTTTAAACTCAGTCCTCTGAAAAATCGTTGTATTCTGATGCGTAGTTTTGTCTATGCAAATCCCTGAACAATCCCACGTCCACACTTTTTCAACATCTCACAGGGAAACAAAAACATGAGGGATGGCTGTGAATCAATCGTTTTGACTGGCCAATTTCTGCTTCATCTTTTCATTAAAGCAGCAGAAACCTTTTCACTCAAGCTGTTCAATTTGACGGGAGGCGGAGTTACTCACTGCTCCACAAGAGCTAGAGAAAGACCACTTTAGTCACGGGGAAAAATGAGGGATTGGGTCTGGTGGTGTCGGTTAATTTGAACTGGAAAATAACTCTGGCTGTAAAAGGTTAGAGTGATAACATGAGAACAGCGGAGCCCATTATGTTTTCATTACTTTAGCAGGTTTGCAGGCTTTGGCAATTATAGGCAACTGGCCGAGAAACTGGAGGCAATTCCGACATCAATCTTTCCGAGGAATCTGTTGGCCATGCTATGTGCTGATCAGTAATCAGAAATCAATTTTCAAGTTAAGTTAATAAATGTTAAAATTAGAAGTGAGGCCAGGCAGCTGACCCTGGAATATCATTTTAAAGAGGATAATGGACTCCAGTTCTAGAAAAAGAAAACAGAATTCTCTGTATGTTTTTTAACGGTTATAAATCAGAACATATAATAATAGTTAATACTGAAAAAACTGTAAAACATATTCGTTATAAGTCATAAAGTATACAGTGCAGTCACAAAAATCTAAGACCACATTCAAATTTGGGATGCAATATTTAATTTAAACCTGGAAAAAAGTGCTGGGATTTTAAAGATATTTAAAGATTTTCAAATACACCCTAAAGTACATTGTGAAAAAAGACTTATGCAGAGGAGTGTTAATATGACTGTACCCACTGTTTCCATGACGTCAGTCGTAATAATAGGGCTCTTTTCCTGTACACAGCAAATGGCAGCTGTTGGTATAGATGTCGAGAGCACAGCAGAGTGATGTACGTGGTCTAAATGAACCGAGTGTGTACATAGCTTCATGAGTGAACGCACCTACTGACAGACACTGGATCGATATTTGGCTTTGCTTTCTTTGAGTGTAACAAACTAGCTGATTCAAAAATATTGTCAAGGGTGAAAAACTTTTATTGCAAGATTTGGAGTTGATCCCGAATCACAAACACACACCTTACAGGCACGATACAGGTACTTCTTATCTTGGGTGAGATGGTAGAGGGATAGAAAGGCATATCCGTTCCCTGCTGTGCCATGGCAGAGTCCATAACCTTTCCTGAGTAACCCTCTCTGCCAGATCACCTCTCCACACTCAACAGCATCTTTCAGATATTTATCATCCTTAAAGACCTAAAAAACAAACACAAGCACTAATTATCCGATTGTGGTTTTAGGCCTTTTTCTGTCTGAGGTACACAATTAACTGAGGACATTCTGAATTATACTTATTATGATTTAATTACAGTTATTATGTAATTATTATAGTGAGATGTACAGAGTGTATCCTGGTACGCATATTCGTTGTTATAATCTGGCCACGCCTCCACAGGAGGAATTGGAATCTAAATTGGAATGACAAGAGGAAGAATTTGCTGAATTGCAATGCATAGAAATTCAATACAGTCGCATGACAAAACCATTTTATTAGCCCAGCACTTGTTTCCCAAGCCTTCCCCATATACTGTGTGAATGGTAAAATGTTTATAGTTCATTTATACTAAAAATTAAATGCCATTAAGTTTTGGCTACGTACATTTTAGTCTATTTTTATTTTTGCATTCACCTTTTTTTTTTACAATTATTACTTTACTAAATTTAGGAACTGACAGGCATCATCTATTCTAAATGGTGCAGAACCCTATTGTTATAAATTATAAATGCATAGCAATAAATTTTGTATTACACATCAGTGTTGTGTAGCTCCCCTAGAGTGAGAATTGTAAGAGAGTGTAATGTAAGAGTGAGAATTTGTGTTTACAGGCCTGGCTTCTGGTGTCATTTGTCTGAACTATGGCGTTAAAGGAAGTTGCTGGAAGAATAATTCAGTTTCCAAATATAACACATGCGCAATTTCCCATCCAGCCCTGAGGCTACCACCACAGACAGAGATAAAGAGAGAATGAGAGTGTGTGTGTATGTGCAGCAGAAAGAGAGAGACATTGAGATAGAGTAAGAGTGTGTGTGTTAGAGAGAGTGAGGGAGACCCATCTGTTCATGATACAGTTCATACACATTTGCATCTTTATGCAAAAACATTTAACATTTTAATAGATTTTGCATTTATGATAATTTATTGTGGAATGGGGTGTCAAAAAGTTGAACGTCTGACGATGTAATAATCTGCTTAAACATAACTGTGTCAATGTGACAGATAAAAAATTGTGTTCAAAGCGTTGGAGTATATGTAAGTAACCACTAGATGTCGCTGCTGGATACTTTATGTTTAGAGAGAAAAAAAACAACCAGATTGAACTCAGCGACTTTAAACTGGTACCAGCTGCGGGTAACTGCTGTTCTTTTAATCCTGTTTTGTACACAGTTTATAAAAATTACTAAAGCAATGTTACAAACTTATACTACAGACTTCTTACCATTTAGTTTTTTTCTGTAATGCATCGCTTCCACTTTAATTTGTTCATTCATCCTGTGCCCAGTGGACATACTGTGTATTTCTCCCTAATATGACACACCCATTTCAAGTCTGAGCTGAAGAGCTTCATTCATGTGCACTGTTGAGGGTTCTCTAGTAAACACTGATCTAGGGACAAGTCAAAAACACTTAGAGGAACTGGTTTACTGGTAGTGTACTCTGTTCACTTAACTGGGTTAGGAGAATATATTGCTGATAATTAATACAGGCCATTTACAAACATGAATTTGAGCAAAAGAGTTCTAAGATTAATTATACTTTATTCTGAAATCAAGATGTTCTGCAATATCCTGCTGCCTGTGTGTGTGTGTATGAGATGCTAGAAGTGTAACTTCTGATGTAATTGGGGCAAGAAAGCTCTATTTATATTGACAATATGACATTGGAAATGTGATATTTTCATATTTTTTGCTGTGTGTGTGTGTCTAAGCAGTGGGTGTGTACAGAAATGATGTCTCCAGACTGTGGTAACAGCACAGTTTTTGTGTGGATGCGTGTTTGTCACTCACTTTATGAGCCATGATGAGCATATGCACCACCCCAGGTGCTCCATGACACCAGTGCACCAGTCTGTCTGTCTCGTTGCTGAGGGATGAGGGGTAATTGCCCGAGCGAAACTTTTTGTGCCGCACGTAATCCACACTAGGCCGAACCAACTCATTTAATATGTCCTGATTTATTTTAGCACTGGGCTGCACACAAAAACAAAAAGAAGGTTAAATTTACAGTTAAAAAAACACTTCTGTTCTATGGCACAAATGTTTGAGTTTTTTCTGTCTGAATGACAATTGTTTTGACAAAAGCCATATTTTTTAGATGGCAAGAGGCACAGACTTTTACAGTGACAAATATTTTTGACTTTAAAACTCCCAATGTCTACAATTTGAAAACCAGGGAACACACATACTTAAAAATACAAAATTGTATACCTTGTATGCACTGTACATAAATGTAAATGATAGCTGGTCTGATTTTAAGTAATTCTCTTAGAGCCTCCTTGAAAGTTTCCTGAGGGCCACCAGTGAGCCCCAGCCCCTGACTGGGAAACACTGGCATGGACTATTTAACTTTTAGCAAACCTTTAAGTAAAATTAAACCCAATGCTCCTGTGTACAGGCCCAGACACATGAATATTTAAAACCTCTACAGTGCAAATTCTCATTCATAGCGAATCACTTACAGCAGTTAGAGAGCGGAGCCGTGTGTCAAAGTGAATTTAGCAATGTTAGGCCTGATAAACCACTGAAGGCTCCTACAGCGATACACGAGCTACTGCTGTTCCAGCAAATTAAAAAGAAGACAGCATCTTAGCAGGAACAACAGCTGGGATTTACCAGATCGCCTGCATAATCAATGGACTCAAATGTGCTATATCCACAATTACTGCTGGTGCTATTAATTAGTGTTATTATGAAAAATTATGCAACTTACTGGTAGTTCTGAGCTTGCAATATTGTACAATATAAAAGTGCATTTCAAAAAACACAGCTGGCTTGCAGATATGATGCTGTTCTTGATATTGCATTTAAAATTGATGCAACCACCTATGTTTTAGCAAATTAAACAAACCCTGTTAATGCAACATCAATGCAACAAACCTACGTAAATATTTACATACACAAGAGAAAGCAGCAGTGCTGATCCATTACAATACACGCCACTGGACCATGTACTCATGCGTCACCGTGATGCACATCCCCATTACCTTGGAAACCTCAAGCACACCACGACCAATCAGCTTGCAGCATCAATGTTAGCTCTCCACCAGTCTATTCTCCCTATTAGCCAGCTGCCTCAAACTTTCACCGCTTTGTCTGCTTTGCTTTTAATACAGAATTATATTTTGACATCTTTTACTCACTTGTTTCTCTTACATCTGTATTGGAATATGTATTTTTGTCAAATGGAAGTAATTGAGTTCATTTTGAATTTGTGTTGCGTGTTGTTGTGTGTTTAATATTGCTCTGAATGCTGAATCGTCACTTCATCATCAAATTTATCATCAACTTTTAATGCTAAAATACTATGTAATGAGGTCACTCGCTGTACTTTTCTATGTAATATTTAAAATTATTATTGCTTAATACTGAGAGATATGGATTTGAACAAACCCCTTTCTGTAATTGTTGAACTTTCTGTAATTCATCCCTGTATATTCAGGCTGTATAGCGAGATGTGCTGTTATTTTTCTAAGCCGTTGCCATCCCATACCACACTACACAACCTAATACAGCATTCTGTGAAGCTATTCAACACAGCTGATGACACCTAAAAGATCATCTTTCACTTTCCAATGCAAGGGGAAATGACAGATTTCCCAGCTGATGCTCCCTGTAGCCAGAGGCTGGGGAAGAGAGGATGGACCACAGCCGAGGAAGAGATGCCATCTTATAGTCTTCCTTAGACTATAAGACCTGCAAATGTGGCTATTAAGTTACAACACTGAAAGACTACTCTACAATGCACTAAAACTATATATACTGTATAACACAGTGCAACATCCCTATGCTTAATGTAAGCACCAAGCCAATTATAACATAGCTGCACGCTCTCGCAAAGCTCTATTATCACTAAATATATCATAGGTCCCCAGGGTTAGATTCTGAACAGTCATCCATATGCCACAATACTACGTCTCTGGTAGTGTTGGGATCACGAAGCATCATTTACTACCAGGACAAATGCAATAGCTGCAAAGACCTCAGCCTTTATTGAAAGGGATAAAATTGAGCACTTTGTGGCTCTGCTTTTCAGTCAGGGTAAAGCGTGGAAATGGTCTACAAAGGACTCGATAGCATATGGGGTCTTAAAAGTCTCCAGGGAAACCCGTTGAAGTGGGCAGCATGGCTTGGGGATTAGTGGTCAATGGGAAAAGTAAAATAGGAGACACAATAATGCGTTTTTTGTTAAAATGGCATTCTATAGAATAGGATAGAATAAGAATAGAATAGAGGGCAATAAGCAATAAGAGAATAATGGGTGTCCTTAACGTAATTTGTACTGTATATTGGTTTTGAACCCATGCAATCCAATTACTGGCCAGGGCCAGTGGAACATGTCATAACAGAATTAGGAGGTAAACAATAGTGAGAATACAATGGTAAGTCTATGTGAGAGTTGGACCAGGAATCTGCCAGTTACGAGCCCTGTCACTTAACCACTACACCACACTACCATAGTCCGCAGTAGGGCTGGGTGAATTATGAGAGTGATCTGAGCATTATCTGGGCAACTTCCTGAGGTTTCGTTTTAGAGTCTTGATACTTATGTTTTTGCTTTAATAATAACGTTTTTTATATTTCTATCAGAAGAACCATAATTTGGACTAAACGACCATTGCTGCCAAACAGATTTAAATATCTATGCAATTATTAATAAATAAGCGATTAAACAAATTAATTCTGAAATAGATTCAGATTAAAATAACTGATTCATTAAAAAATAACTCTGATTTAAAAAAAAAAAACTGACTACAAACAATGACCATCTTATCAACTTGTCTACTGTATCCCTGGTATAAAGTATTGGAGCATTGATTTTACAAATAGCATCAAGAACTACTACAGTGAAGGCCACCCACAATGAGAAAGTTCATGAAACAGTCTTCAAGTCTATGCCAACAATTCTGCTGGAATCTTTTCCAATTTGATTCTTTGCCTGAGGTCACCATTTCATCCCAGACTGCATCTATAAACACTGGCATGATTAAGTCTTTGCTTACTGAGCTTACCTAAATTGCCTCAATTAAGGACCCTTATCAACCTCAAACAGGTCAGAAGTGCTGAATCTGCACTGAACTCAGCTGCCCCCAAATAACTGATTCACTTGTGTGGCCCTCAGATCTCGGCTAAATACGGACTGCAAGTCTATCTGGGCACTCATCCAAAGCAGTAAGTCAAGGCTGCCCCCCACAGCCACAAATTGTGTTTATGGCTCAACATTTAAAAGTTCAAGATAAATTATTTATTACCTATATAATCAATCTTGCAGTTGATTTCTGTTAAGTGTGGTTAATATTAGCAAAGTCTAGGCAGCTATTTTTAAAGGAATGAAGAAGAACATATGATAACATGACTATAAATTAAAATTTGTTTATCAATGCTTCACACGGTCGGTTACGCTTGAATGACTCAATATTGTCATTTTTTTGTATGTGACAATGTGTTCCCTTGAGGAAAAAATAGTGCATGTTGTAATCTTCTACAGTTGCACAATCAGCTGTTTTAGAGAAGAGAAAGTGATGGATTGAGACATTCAGAAAAGGTCTTCTCAGCATGTTTTCCTGGGAGGGTCAGAAGTCTTTGGAAATGGGCTCTGGATCATTAAAAAAGGATACTTGGTGTTCATTCTTGGTGCACATGTTAGATGCTTCAGTTCATGCCCTTGCTCTGAAAGCTGGCTGTGTGTTCTTTTAAAGGCAAAATCAAAAAATGTCCCCCTTACCTGCATGAGCATGTAGTAGATGCCTGCCAGGCCGTGGGCTGCTCCAACATATTGTTTCTTATGCCACTCATACAGCAGTGGGCATCGCTCGGTTTTCTTCTCGTCTTTAGACAAGTTCTTCCCTGAGTCCAAAATAGCAGTCACCACCTTAGAATAGAGATTCCGCTGGGATTAGATAACAGCCATTTATGGATCGATTTACTGATCATTTTACAGTAATCAGCAAGTTTATTCCAAGATGTTCAGCAAAGGCTAAAGAACCGATAAAGGTTCTTAAGGTAATTAAATGACTGTATCTTTGTTACCTGCCAGTAATGCCACTGTAAACAGCAAATATGCATTGCACGTTAGGAAATGCATAATACATTTAAAATATAAAAATAAAATGATACACTTCAAAAATTTGATGTCTCCAGGTATTTCACTGGCTTAGAAGAAGTTGTTTTATTCTACATAAATAAGGCTTCCCTCATGTAATGATCAGGCCAAATACTATTGTTTTGTATCTTTGTGTATGCTTTCGATTGTCAAATAAAATAATCACGTGTAAACATATGTGCCTGTAAATAAAGTATTACTACAATGGCAATAAAAAGGTTTGCCTTTTGTCAAAAAAAGGTCTGACTTTTGGCAAAATGCATAACAAAATAAAAATCCACACCAACAATTTATACTCTAGTATAAATTATACTAATATATACCCTAGTATATACAAACATACCTAAAAAGGTTTTGCTTTTGAGATTGAAATTAAATGCTGCCCACCACTTAATTTTTCTTCACTTTGAAGAGAAGGACCTCATGTGCTGCCCGCTACTGTATGCATGACTGATGGGAAGCAAACATGACAGGCGTGTCTCATGAGGGTCTAGATGGCGGCAGGGAGGCGCAGGACAGAACTAAAAGATTAACCCGTGAAAGAGATTTGTTTTTCAGCAGCACCGCAGTGGCTGAGACATGACCGAATGAAAGAAATAAGTGTGCCTAGTCATACATTTGCAGTTAAAGAAACACAACCCCCAAAAATAAAAAAAATGTTATCATTTACTTTCTCTATTATGTCATTTACATCTGTGGAACAGAACTGATGACTGTTTTCGGTGCTCTTTTTCCATAAAATCTTAATAAGAACTAAATTTTCAAGCTTTAAAAAAAGACACAAAAGATCTTAAAAGTGGTTGAGTCAAGTGAAACCGAGTCTGAGTGATTCATGTGAATTACTTTTGACAAAGAGCAAGAAAAACACTTCTTTTCTGTTCTGTGTAAGAAAACATGTCATATGGGTTTAGAACAACATCGGTGTAAGTAAATAATGACAGAACTTTTATTTGTAAAAGAAAATCATAAAGTCTCTCTCTGTTTCTCTGAAACCACCTAGTCACCAAATAAAGGGTCACTGCACAGAGCCCGAGAGAATCCCTGGCCTAATATTCTACTACTTAAATTATTACACTCTGCATTTGCCAACTAAAACTACAGTTACACCTCATCATCAAGACAGTGGCATCATAAATGACAAACCATGCCCACACAGAAATTCATCTGACATTACAAACAATGTGGGTGCCATCACAACCATTACCATCTGTACCCGTAAAGCTCTGTAAAATATTTTACAATCTCATCAGTTTTTTATTAAATTGTAACTGGTAACACTTTGTTAACAGAGTATGATACCGTCTTGTACTATCAACATCTATATTCAATTGCATCACAAATTTGTAAACATAAAGATAACAGTTACAATAACAACTAATTATTGATAATAACCTAAGAAGAAATATCTATTATAAGAAATATATCTATTACAGCCACATTGCCAAGCTCTAGTTCAGACACAGGAATAACATTCAGGGAAAATCCTGCCTCCAGCTTTAAAAGCCCTCCATTGTCAATATAAATATTATAATTCATTTCACCTCAACCACCTCAATCCAAGAGCTACTTGTTCCTGAAAAACAATTTACAGAAAATAGTCACTGCATGATTTTTAAAGCAAAACTCCAAGTGCTCTAATTTAAATATTTCCCTTAGAGGACAAAGCTGTTGCAACAGCAGACTGAGGAGACATAAAAAAGGGCAGGGATGCAGCCAGCAGAGAATATGCTTAGAAGACAAAAGAGTACTACAAAGTAAAGTTACCATTAAAACACTTAACATTTTTAAAATTCAGTGCATAGCAAATGCCTGAATTCAGATGCCATTACCTGTTAAAGGCACTACAGAGGCTAAACAGCCCATTACTGTGTTTCTTTTAAGGTCTGTTTTTATCACACTCCAAAGACAAAGAGACAATTAATGACCTAAAAAAGACTGCTGTTAGTTACTGCAGTTAAATCAAGCTCCTTTTGCATCTTTGTAGCAAAACTATTTATAAATGAAAGCCAAAATGTTGTTTTTTAATAGACATTAAGTAGTAAGAAAATGTTGAGTTACTTGGACAATTTCTGGCAGGGGGGGGGGTTAACTAGAAGGTACATAACAAACACAGCTTAATAGACATAAATTCAAGCCGAACTTATATTATTTCAAATAATAATTGAAGGTAATAAATCAAACTGGGTTCAAGTTCAGAGAACAAACAATGTTTTTTCCATAAGGTAAAGTTCTTAAACTAATAAACAATTTATTTAGGAATTTATAGGACTTCAAACTATAAACAAAATACACTGCAACAAAATTAATGTTAAGACAAATATTAGAAATTTTTCTTAATTCATTCAAAAATGCATTCTAAGTAGGTAGCTCACTAGATTTTAAAACATCACTTTAGTTTTTTTTTTATATTGCTAGGCTGGTTTCTGCTCAGCTGATTTCATACTGTTTGCCTGGTCAGCCCTGAGACCTGTGCTAAAAATAACCATATGGTTCTATACACAGAGAAGGAGGTGGGGAGAATGTGTGTGTGTCCAGATCCTTATGTGTGACTACAGAGCATAGATTTTATGCCTTTCCAATGCTGCAAAATTCTTCTCCCTCTTCAAAAATAACACAATCTTATACTCTCAAAGTGTCCACTGTCTGATTATTTCCAGTGCACTGCAGCAGAGTACGAAAAGTGCTGCGTATTTCTACTGATGTCTTCAGTCTGAACTCCTGCACCGCACACATCTATTTGAGCAGTTTCAATAACCATCAAATCCCCCTGAGCTGAATTCAAGTCAACCGCAGCAGTATATGTTAGATGTTTACTACTATTATACCACAGATAAGGCAAACATCAAATACGTAGTGTAGCAAGTAGAAACATACATATTCATCTCTTCTGTTATTCCTTCTGGCTGCATCCCCATATGTTCCTCCCACATAGGATGTAAAATTGGATGGTGGCCAACAAACAAGACTATAATGTATGATACACTGTAAATCGGACCACAAGAGGCTAAATATTAACACTGCAGGTCAATGGGTTTAATGCATCTGACGCAGTGTCTGGTAAAAACAGACATACAAACACACACAGCTGTCCTCCAGAGGTCCAGCAGAATAAGCTGCAGATTTTTGTCAATTCATGCATGTGCACCGCTGCACATTCCAACCTTTAAGCAGGAACGTGTATAATATTTAGCACTGAAATGTTTATTTGACATGATAATCACCTTGGTGATGGTGCTCTCATCCACTGTGTCAGGCCCAATTTCTTTGTTGATGTACAGCAGGGCATAAAGGTAGCCGGCCCGTCCGTACAGAAGCTCGTCGGGAATGTCGGAGTCGGGACTGAGAACTGAACGCTGGAGCTGAAGCAGCCTTATAACAGGGATGGGGAAAAGATGATCGGAAATAGAAAGAAACCATTTTGAGAAAAACTTCATATAGTACTTTTTGATTTCAAAAATCCACAGCTTTGTTTTACAGCTACACTGTGTGATTTATTTGCATCTAAGTGGCACCAAATAAAACTGTAAAAGTAATGAAAGTTTCTGAACAGGATTCACTAACACTACTGCCTTCCAATAACTGCTCAGGTAGCTTTGTCCCAACCTCACGCCATTGGCTGAGCGAATACTGGACTGCTTAAACAAACAAAGCATTGTTCTGAAAGCCCCACAGAGCCAGTGTATGCACTTCAGGGGAATCAATCTACAAATGGCTTACTTAGGCCAGAAATGTAACTATTGCATTGCTTAGTCAACACACTGCAAGCACTCTCTAAACATGCTTCATATATTTAGTCAGCTAGCTATGAACAGATTCTAACTAACAGGTTTGCTTGCTTGCCAGTAATACCAGTGCAAACAAATCTTACTGCAACACCAACTTTTACTCCTCTAGGAAGGTTTTTCACTAGATGTTAGAACATGACAGTGTGGATTTCCTCTCATTCACCCAAGAGCATCAGTGAGGTCAGGCACTGATATTGGGAGATGTGGTCTGACTCACAGTCAGATTTCCAATAAATCCCAAAAGTGTTTAGCAGGGTTTAGGTCTTGGATCTGTCAAGATCTTCTACACCAAACACGGTAAACCATTTATTTATCAGTCTCACTTTGTACACAGGGGCTTTGTCGTGCTGGAAAAGACCCTTCTCAAACAACAACAAGTTGAGAAACTCATATCAACAAGTCTCTAAACATTTAACATCATGATGTGTGTCATTTCTTCTATGTTAATATGTTCCATAACTCCAGAGTTTAATCAACCCAACCACCCTCACAGAGTGTGACCAGCCGAAGATGATGGAGTGTTCAGAAACCTCTTTTAAACAGTTGTCATTATTGCAATTCTATTTGGTGCAACTACAGGCACACTTTTAAGAAAGCATTTTAAAAATCAAGGAAGTATTAAAAAAAGATTGTTTAATTTAATTTAAACATGATCTTAATTATAGATTATGCTCATTTTTGTGTTTTTACTATTTTTACACTGAAACCTGTGTGTGAAAATACAGTGCGTTTCCTGTGTGTTTACAGTTTATGGGATATATAAACAGGCTCATGCTAAGAGCTTCAGTCTAGCAGGCAATTCATCAGAGAAATAAGTACAGAGCGCACAGCATGCAGCAGGCACCCTGCTGAACAACACACCAGCTTTCAAATAAGATCCACACAGACTGCATGAGCGAGACAGATGTATCAATATCGCGAAAGGGCGTGTTTCTAAAATGCTTAAAAGCTTCTGAGAAGCGAAAGTAATCTTAAACTCCACCTCATTCCTGTATTCATTCTTTTTTATAAATGACATCAAAACCAATGTTCTGTTCACAAAATCCTCTGCACCTGAGGACAGAGGAAGTCTAAGGACAGATCAAGCTGTGATCAAACAAACTGTGTTCTTAGTGGTCGGCTAATAGGGGTTCAGCTATCGATTTCAATAAGCATGGGCTGATGAAGGCCAATACAACTTGAAAAATCAGAAACATACACAAATTCCTGAACACAAATCCTTTTTTTAAACATGTATTCACAAATGTGTGCATTTTGGAAGTGAAACATTGTAGAACTAATGCTTCTGTTAAGTGGCCATGCATGCACAGGTTTTTGGTTCATGCTAATAATCTCAAAACGGCTAAATATCAGCCAATTACTCGGCCAACCGATGCAGCTCAGGCTGGGTGTGTCCATCACAAAGTAACTGCCACAGGGGAAAGAATCTGAAAAGGTTCTTACTTAGTGAGACACCCCTGGCACTCAGCCTGGTTTTTTAGGCGGTGGTGAGCAACCGCGCCTACAGCTAATGGTCCAGCATCGCCACAAAGAAAGGTGACACGCCGACCATTGAGGTTCCGCAGTGTGCGTTTCACGTAATCCAGAGCGCGCTGCAGGTGCGAAGCCTCGCTGGTCACGCGATGAAGCTGCAGGTAGAGCAGGGCTATGCCTAGAGACAATATTAGTCTTTTAAAGCATTGAAATGCCAGTATTTACACAATGAAACCATTATTTGTGTAATAATCATTTTCTAGCAGAAAACATCAAAATGAAAAACAAACCTAAATTAGGTGAGCTACTCTGAGACTGACTGTAAGTTGTAGGTAATTGAAAACCTCTTTATGTAAATAATACAAAAGAGTTTGGTGGTTGAGCTTAATGAATGCAAAAATGAAGTTTGCATAAAGTAAATAAATTTAATAATTATTTACTTGCCATCTCAAAATCTTATAGAAACAGTCAGTTAAAAACAAAACAAAAGTTATTTTACTTTTCTCACAAACTGATATTTAATTTTTTTAAGGGAGAAAGGCATGTGAAGTTTGTGGCTTTGATTAGTGGAAAGAACGGAAAATGTGTTTAGCATTGACTGTGTAAGCATGCCAGCTGTGGTTGGTATTTACCCGTCCAGCCTGTATAGGTGGAAAAATCGTGTGGATCTGCGGTCTTCAAGCCCTCCTCCATTTGCTGCAGAAGATCTTTGATCTTATTCTGTACCTTCTTCTGAAAGGCATCGCTGATCTATTTCAAAGGAAGAAAAACAGAGTTTGCAACTATCAGAAACAACAACTGTTGTATAGCTGTGTTGCACAGTACCCCATGCTTGTTAAGCAAACAGTTGCTTTACAACAACCTCAGATACAATCAATAAACAGATACAATCACAAAGCAACATAAGACATTCGCTTAAGTGATCAAAGATAAATATTATCAGATCAAAGACTGTGCATGCATACATTAAACCCTAGAATGTAAACTTCAGAGGTCTGTTGGACCCGCAGTGCAATGCAATGAAGTTTCAGGTAAAAGCTCAGTGTAAAGCACACAAGCTATTGTACACATTTTTGCAAATGTTTGACAATGAAGTCACATTCAGCACCAAATACAGACTGAAAGAGAATAGCTAATTGTGTACTGAACCAATTGTCAACTGTGATTAGCCGACAATGGTACAAAGAGGAATCTGGCAGTCATAGGACCCGGGTGGTCCCTAAATACAAAGACGGCATTTGAACAGAAAAAAAGAGGAAAA
Source organism: Chromobotia macracanthus (assembly GCA_036877525.1). Taxonomy (NCBI): domain Eukaryota; kingdom Metazoa; phylum Chordata; class Actinopteri; order Cypriniformes; family Botiidae; genus Chromobotia; species Chromobotia macracanthus. The sequence goes on along the minus strand of JAZGTH010000034.1, from coordinate 1,152,657 downwards.
AAGAAAAAAAAATAGTTTTTATTCAAGCTGTTTACTGACACAAGGCAACATTCATAATGAATATCATTGTTTTGATTTGCATGCAGCTGACACCACCTTTGAAGGTCTGAATTCAATAGTTTTGGAACACTGGGCACAGAAACAGCAGGATGGATGGAATCCAGAGTCACTTCTTTCTGCTGCAGCATTGTGAATGTGAGCTGAATCCTAATGAGAAACAAAGCTCACCTCTACCAAGCAGCTCTGACACAACACTTACATACACAATCCTAACACAAGCCAATTTAGGAAGGAACCTAAAAAGGAATAATGAAAAATAACATTTAATATAGACAGATGTCAATTTTAATACTTAAAGAATTTGAACACACCCTAAGTATAAACAATAGTAAAATGCTTGCTTTAGCAAGCACTGATAAACCAGATCTTGTCAGTCTCCTGTTGTGTTCCAAAACAAGTGAAAACCTCCTCCCAGTTTGCTCACTAGCCCAAATCACAACACTCAGCAGGCTGCTCATGGAATGAGTGTTTTGAGCAGATAATGTCCTACTGCATTTGCAGTAAAGAAACAAGCACGGGTGACGCCTGTGTGTGTTTGATGAGTCGTGACGGGCCACAGTAAAGGGAATTCAGCCTGCTACATTTGTATGGCAGAGTATTGTGGAGAAACACATGAACAAGAAATGGTTTTATGATATGACAATTCCAGAAGAACCTACATTAGCCTCATCTGAGGTTTGTCCATGTGTTTGACCTGTGCAACCTGTTTAAAATATTAAGGCTGAAATGTGTCTGTATTAATGCTTTCAGAGTATGTACTCAGTTTAATGAGCCCAACCCTAACCCTAACTGTTGATTAAATACATTCATACTGTGGAATAAATAATTCATGGACAGACTACTGTGTATCTGAATTGCTGGCAATGTCCTGATATTGTATAATGTTGATAATGTATATTCAGACGAAGGGCTGGGTAGGCCTGCAGGATTAATGGGGGTTTTAAACCGAAATCACGATTTTAACATCGCAAGAGCTTCGATTATTTCGATTATGTATTCTTAAATACGATAACAAGCATCTACGCAGTCCTTCACAGTTTGCTTCCTGTGCATTTTAGGTTTGACGCAGTTTAACCAGTAGGGGGCATTTTAACACTTTAAAGTTTAAGATTTTATTTATATTTGTTCATTTAACTTTATTCGAAATACTGTAGATATTTTCTTTATTTTTTCATGAAAGATGTTTGCATCATGACAACTTAAAAAAAAATTGCCACAAGTGGTTTAAAATAAACAATAGCACAGTGTTAGAATAGTTTCTGATTATGCTTGGTCTTTCTTTGATGCTGTGAAAACCACCACAACAAACCTGTAGTTCGTTTCTTAAATAATAGTAAATCTCGTTTTAAATCGCAAATCTGATCAGAAAATTCGCAATTCGACTTTTTTCTCTAAATCGTGCAGCCCTAGGGCTGGGCTTTTGTCTTACCGTTTGTTTGCATGACATAACAGTACTGATTGTTGTCAATTTATTGTCAATATATAATAATTCTTTAATATTCAAAAATATATTATATTTTTTTTTTTACTCTACACAAAAGAAGAAAGGGAAGGGGGAATTTGAAACTCATCTGTCATTGGCTAATACTATGACACTGTTGCCAGGCGCCTATTGAGACATGTACTGTTTTGTTATTATTTGCCATAAAATTGCTCCCTGACTTGCACTTTCTGTCTAATTAGCCTGATGATTTGAACATGATTCAACAGAATAAAGTAAGTGATGTAGATGTTGTGCCATAAATCAGTGTTATAACTGATATTGGCAAAAAGGCAGTATTTAATATTGCAATGGAACTTGAAACAGAATCCATTTAAATAATGAATAATTCTGGTCCGGGTCACTGATTGGTCAATAGAGAAGAACTGCAGAAGAACTATTTATTCCAATAATTTTTAATAAACAATTTAACTTTATTGCATTTAAATTGTTTATTGAATATTGGTGTTATTTATGATAATGCTTTTGTTGCTGTTTTATAAAAGCATTAGACCACAAGAAGTGATGCAGGGTAAACTGACCACTGTCTACATAGTTACTTTATATACACTGTAAGCATGCAACACCCACAGAGAACTGTAAGGTATTGTTACTATGTCAAGGACCAGGCCTATATCTTCTAGTTCTAGTTCCTATATTGTCTAGTGTTACTGTGCCTTACCATTGTCTCTTTCAATACAATACAATACAATACAGCATGACCTCTCATACAACATTGCTTATTTATGTAATGCATGAGAGTCAAAACACAACTGATATTTTACAGGTCTCATTGCGTGAAATTCATTGGTACATAATATTTCAATAAAATTGTTTGCCTTCTAATCACAGATTTCATTGTGGAATGGCACACTTGACAATCCAATAGATGGGAGCGTTAAACAACAAGTGTTAATATTTCAGACTATCTGTGTGAACTAAAGGGATCAGAACTTATTTACTTAGAACTTATTTATTTGTTCCCTACTTTTATGTTTGATTAAGTATAGATAATACTGTTGAAGGCATGACTATACTGCTGTAAACTGCACATTGCTTCTGACTTAAATGCCATAACTATAACATAAACGTGCATTAATGCTGCATTTCTTTCAGACAACAGACTGCACCAGTCTGACAGCTACACAGTAATCCAACAGGTAATGCTTTATTGCAAATCATTTAATTAAAATATCCAGCTTCGAAATGCCTATGGGAGATCTGTATTTTATCTGGGTTAGGCTAACTTACCATACCTAGATCTGTGCCAGGCCAGACCTGAATTAACACAATAACGAACAGTTTTGCACGTGTGCATGATGTAAAATAAAAATCAGATCGCCTTGAAACATTAATATTTTTAAGTGACGCCTTTAAGTGTTACCTAGCACGTAAGCAGGCAGCAACAGGTTTTGAGTCGCAGGCCAACTCTGCAGGAAAGATGCATGCAAACATTAAAAGCTGCAAATAAGTCGATCACAAACCTTTCCGTCTGTATCAAAAGGATCGTTGCTGTCACTGTCCGCTCCTGAATGTGAAGACATAAGCACTCCCTGGTCCCAGTCCGGGAAAGGGTTATTAAAACTTCGCTCCTCCATCTCTGATTCAGAGCCCGTGGCGAGCTTCAGCCTTTTTGACATGTTCTCTCCCATTTCAACGGCGGCCCGCCAGGGACAAACACACTACGACTGGCGTGCGGAGAAAACGCGTTTTCGTTTTCGTTTTCTCGTAGGCAGACTGAGACTGGTCCTGATGCTGCTGATGGGTGATGCTACCGGTACAGATCAGAAGTCACTCCCGAGAGTATTTGGGACTGTATCACTGTAGCATAAAATACAAAACATGCATAAATATTAAAATGTTAAAAACACTGAATCAAATGAACTCAGCCACTCATACTGCACGGTAGTTCACCCCAACATTAAAATTATCAGTCATTTACACGTCCTTATGTTTTTTTTCCAGCCTCTTATGACTTCCTTTTTTCCAGGAACTGACAGTATCCAGACACCATTGTACTTTCATTGTATCCTTTTTTCCATACAATGAAAGTGAATGGTGATTGCCAATCACCAACCCTCCCTATCCAAGATCCTTGTGTTTCACGGAAGAAAAATTCGTATGGGTTGGGAATAGCATGAGGGTAACTAAACAATGGCAGAATCTTAATTTATGGGTAAACCAATCATTTCATGAAAATCACTCATACGTAAAGTTGCATTTAAGTACACGTATCCAAACCACAAGCACACAATACAACTGTTTATACAGTACAACAAGCAAATAAAATCAGTAAACATCCATGCACATTATAGTTTTCAATGCAAGAGTTGACATCCCTAACAGATCACCCCATTCATGAGAAGCGATCATGTTTAATGGCAAACGAGCTCTCTTACATTTCAGTGCGGCATTATCGAGGGACGCAGATCTTGAACTAAAGCAGGATTATTTGAGTCCTGAAGAATATGTTCAGCCTGTGCGCTTTCCATTCACCGTCCTCCAAAAGAAGAGATCAATGCGATCAGATCAATTGAAGCCAGTCTGGATGCGTCGTCTTCCATCGCAATCCCCATGTGCAATTTACCAGTTCTTTGCTTTTTCATTTCCGGGATTTGACTTTCTTTTTTTTTTACATACAAGCACTGAGTGGATCTGGTGACACCGGAGCAGTACTGATGATGATGTTTGCCTCTATCTTGAGCACATTTGAGGCAAAAGAGGGAACAGATGGCGATTTCGCTGTGTGAATTGCTCCACCAACCAGGATTATACAGCAAACAAATCCATAAACCCCTTCTGCATCTCTCTCTCTCTCTCTCTCTCTCTCTCTCTCTTCCACACACACATTTTGATTTTGTCCTTTTTTTAAAAACACATGTGATTTTAGCTGCTAAGGTCCCCTTACAAACATGGCCACGATAACCATTGCTTTTGTCACCATTATTATTGTAAAATCATAATAATCATCATAATAAATTCATAATATCATAATAAATTAACATTTGTATAGGATCTCCTTCAAATTTTATAAGCTAAAAAGCTTATATATATTTCTGACATTTTTGACATTTCATTTATATGTACAACATACTGGTATGTTGTACATATATGTACATCATTAATGGTGAGTTACCATCACTACCATCAATATTCTTACTTGTGTCCTATGCTGAAAGATTTTTATTTATATATGTGGCTTTGGTAAATCACATTACTCTTATATGCCTTGGATATGTTGAATAATGTTGTTATAACCCAGGGTGCTTCAGGAATCTAATACTTGCCAATTTCTATATATCACTTGGAGAATTAACTCATTAGCTCTGTACCATAAACCTGTTAGCCAAAGGTACCAGTATACTAGTGGTTCAGCAGATGATTCTGTTTTGACCAAATTAACAGTGAATATACGCTATATATAGATTCCATCTGTACTTGGAAGCGAGATACAGTCTCAGTAGAGCCTCTGTTGTTTACCTCCCTCTTTTCTGTAAACAGTAGATTAGTATTTGACTGAAAAAGCTTTCATAAGTACAAATATTGGTACTAGATTATAATACCATCATGCATCATGTTCCATGAGAAAAATGGGGGAATAACTTTTCCCCCAAAGGTCAACTGTCTGTCTTTACATTTGAACAAAATATGAATGTTTGTTGGATCAGTGGGTAGCACTGTTGCCTCACAGAGTTTGTATGTTTTTCCTGTATCAGCATGGGTTTTCTCTATTAACTCAGATTTTTCTCACAGTTCAAAGACATGCAGATTAGGTAAACTTGAAACATTAATTGCTCATAAAATTCAAGTGTGAGCCCTGTGATGGACCAGCCATCTATCCTGGGTGTTTCAGGTGTAGGGTGTGAGTTGTTGGGATAGACACCAGTCCTCCTGTAACGCTGCAAAGGAAATGTGTTTTAAAATAGATTTATGGATATTTGTGCATGAAAGAGAGCAAAACATCTGATTTCTGGATAGTTCTTCTGGTGAAATTTACAGTAATCCTGTAAATTTAATGACAAAGGGAAATTCTAATTACACACATATATAAATGAGATAGATTAGTTAGATGTTGCATAGTGAGAACATGTTCTACACATATGCATTGTCATGTCATTGCTAGCATCATGACCCACAATGCATTGAGACACGCTGTGATGTCAAGGCTGTGATTGCGTTAACTGCATGGTGCTGTTCTGTTTACATTTTGGGTTATAAACTTAAAAGAAGTTTCTTAACATATTAATATTACATTGGATGAGACAGGGTAGACTAACAGTTTTCTCATGCTGTGCTCATGTCAGATCAGATCAAATCAATGACAGTGCAATTTATTTAGAGTGAACAGCAAACCTCTGGAAGGCTTTATTTATAAAGTGTTTTAAAAAACAAATAACCATGGTGCAATGGCTTTATATAATTTATATTATTTATCTAATTATTATAAATAATGAAAGAATATTAATAATGAATAGAGATCATTCAGAACATCATGAATAAATTCTAAAAACAATATTAGATCATACACAATATCATCCCACAATCATCATCTATTGTATATTAAGATAACATATAACAGAAATTATAAATACTAAAGACATAAATACTGATCGTGTGAATCCTGGTGTCAAGTGGTCATTAATTATTCTTGCATCCATCAAAGCTGTTGTTAGAATCACTTGTTTTCTCTGATATCTGGGTTGGCTTTATACATTCAAATCATAATCCTATAATACAAACAGATGGAATAGCCTCTATGTTACCTGTTTAAGCCCTATTCCAGTCACATACTGTACTGTACATCTGCCCATCTGCCCAATCAAAGGCATCCACATGAAAGGCTTCTAGAAACTTCTGAATGCCTTCTGCTAATTATGGGATTATTACCTAAACCAAAATATAATAATATCCATCTCAGTTACATTGACAAGATCAACATCATACAATGTATTCATGCAGCAATAACAACTTTTTCTTGATTTGTTTTGTTTGTATATTTATAGAGTACTGTACGTAGTGTGAAAAACGAGTCCCTTCAATATAGGAAAACTAGTTAGCAAAGCAGGCGATTGCTGACAACCTGCTTTCTGTAAGCAAAGAGTTAGTGCCAAGGTGGAATTAATAGACATGAAAATACTGGCACTGGTTTGCAGTGTGATGACTAAGGTGTGCAGATGGCCATGTCCTCCATAGAAAGTTTTACCTACTGTCTCTATGACCTTGAACATTTTAATGCATGTAGATTCTCTTTGTGACACACACAAAAATGAAATAAAGGATGGTTAAGTCATAGAAAACATTTAAATATGTCAGTTTGTATATATAATCATAATTATAAAGGGGATTTTGTAAATGGGGTTTTTGTAGACAAAATAAACTGTAGAAACATTTGGGTTATAGACTAATTATAGACATAAACAGATACTGAGTATTGTTTAAAGCACCTCATTGCATTTGTCTTTCTTGTGTTGAGATGTTTCCTACAGAGTAAGTGAAAATCCTATTTAATCCTATTTACAATTTTTAATCATAAATTAATATAAAGCTTTAAAGACAGACGTACCATGAGGGCAGTATTGTTAATCATTGGCATATGCTTTTGTTAAACCATCAGTCATTAATCTTCATTATTTCAGTTTTTGACAGTGAAATTCCTGGTGTGGAGTTACACTGCACATGATCCTGCAGAGAATCATGAAATGGAGAAAATATTTAGGATGACTTTTAAAATTGGGGTACTGTCATGCTTTATTGAAACAGGAAGTTTGGCCAGGACATATCCAAGAACTTGACAATCATATGTTTAATAATATTGAAATAAACAATATATTAAAATATAAAGTCATTTTTTGATATGTCTATTCAATGCTTTACTCATCTGTATAATAATGAATGTATTATGATAACCAAATTACAGTATATGGTTCAATCAAAGCCATATAATTTCTCAAACTATTTGAGAAAACTAAATCACACAAGCCCACAATGTCTTCCCTATATATCCTTATAAATATTTATGGCTTTCATTAACAGATTCTATTGACTTTATCTTTGGAAGATTTTTAGTTTTAAACATCTGCCCCACATAGAAAAATACCATTTAGTTCTGTTGCTTAGGATTTTTAAATATCAGCTGTTACTAATCTAAAGGCCAAATTAATATAGATATTTATTACGCACATCTGGCAGACTTATTGTGCATATTGTATATGTGTCCCCAGAGAATCAAACTCATAACTCTGGTATGGCTAGCACAATGTTCTACCCATTAAGCTCCAGGAAAAATGTTTCTTGTGCAGAATATAATCTTAATGTTACAGGATGATGGTAATGAATAAATATGGAAGGAAATAAGTGTATAAAACCATGCCTGAATAAAAAATAGAGTAAGAAAGACAGTGGAAATTTGGAAGAGTACATGTGTGTGTGAGAGAGAGAAAGAGAGAGCTTTAGGTAGAGAAGGAACAGAAAAGACACATCTGACACATCTGTACCACTAACAGTCTTTGTCTTAGAGTTTGATGGACACAAGAATTCAGCGGTGCAGCTGATTAGCCCTTAAAGGTCACTGTTCATCATTTTCAGTGCATTTACAAAACACTGGGAGGCTTAATTTAGCATGATTAATGAATGCGTTTGCTATTAGCTGTGGTGATCAAGGCCTTATGGACATCATTAGATTTAGGAAGGTAACATTTTTTTGTAAGAATGGTTGTGTAAAATATTTTTTACACTACATTTTTTATTATGTTTTGCTCTATATATGTTACTCTTTATATTATATTTACTCTTATACATTGTATACTCTTAAAATCAAATGAAAAATGAACAAAAGGGGCAAAATTTGCTCACCTTCTTGTCGTTTCAAACCTGTGTACTTTTCTGTCTTTCACATTTAACATCAAATAAATTATTTTACACTATACTGATACTGATATACTATTCAGCGCAGTATGTCAAATACATTATGTTCATCAAAATCATTATATACATTATATACATTATGTTATGTTTCCATAATGTATGAAATTGGGGGCTGTAACTTTTGGGCAATAAAAATGCTCCAGATATGACAAAATAAGCAAGTACAGGCAGGATATTGTACAAAACACCAGTCATGTTTCCCAATAAAAGTTTTAACATTTACTTTGACAATTAAGGTACTCAGATCTGCTATTGTTGTTTTGTCAGCAAAATTCTGCAGGAACAACACTATGGAAAATTTGTGCTTTGAACGAAACTGAATAAAGTCACATTAAAAGGAGCAGATGAGAAACTCACAATATTACATCAATGAGAAGGGAACATTATTACAGGATTGGATTAACTTTACATTAAGTGCCACATCCATTAGTCTTCCTGTCATCCTGTCAGTGTATTAAATGCCACTGAGTATGTGTGTGGGCTGCTTTCTGTATCTCTTCATTTGCACATTTTAAAATTTGATTAAATAGCTTACAGAGAAATCCTTAGATAACAAAGAATGTGCGACACACTGATCATTTTCCACATACTGAAATTGATGTAAATTTTTTAAAACATTACAGTAAAATTGTGGCGACTGCCGAGACACCTTAAGTTTTCTTATCAAGCTTTCAAGTGAGTCATTATGTGCTGTGCTACAGTATTAAATACACCCAATCAGATATTCAATAAATCTCCTTTTGTTATCAGAAGAAGAAAGATAAATGAGTTTCGAATGACAACAGCATGAGTAAATAATGACAGAAATTTTATTTTTGAGTAACATGATTCTTAATAAAACGTCAATGTCTAAAGACAATTATTTTTAAAAGCTGTTAGCTTCACAAAGTGAGGGCCCCAGTGGAGCCAAACAGTGGCTACAGAAAAGAATGCCAAATTAAATTCTTCAATCAAACTTTATTGAAAAAAATTGCATAGTGCTTACCCATGCAACTCCCTGCCACAATGTTGTTTGTAGTGTTTTGCTATGTAGTTATTGTTGGTAATGTGTTCTAGGTGGTTCCTTAAATGAAACAGCCTACACTGAAGTTTCTATAGTGTTCTGTTTTGTATATATTGCATGGATTGTTCCCTCTTTCAATGTAAGTCTGTAGGATTTGTATTTTCTGCAAAAAGACAACCAAACGTCTTCTGAGGTATGACCCATGTCTGTAGCACAAACGGTGTATGATGCCTAGGTTTCATTATGGTTATGGTTATGGTTATTCAAATATGAATAATACCTCAATCTATGTCACTTGTTAAAAGGAGGCAAGCTATTACTTTTCTAAACACTAAACTATACTCTTTTCTATTTTTGCAAGGCAGATGATACAGTTAAAAATTGTTTTATTGAAGGAGGGACCGAAGTCATGTCTAGGAACCAGAATAACAGCTTTATTCAGCTCAAGAGTCTATGGGTGGTTACAAGAAGTAACCACCCAGAGCACATTAGCAACCAACACCCTGACATCCACCCAGAACACCTTAACAATCGCATACAGTAACAAATGTCCTGACATCCATCCAGAACACATAGCAACCACATAGCAACACCCTCATCTACCTAGAAGACCTAAACAGCATTGTGGTAAGCAAATCAACCACTAGGTTTCTACATAGGTTTCTACATAAAATTTATAAACCTAAAATTCAACTGTAATTTGTAAAATTTAGATTATTATATTAAAAGGATCATTTTATTCTGCTGAAAATTATGATACACTGCATAGTTTGAGACAAATTTATTACAATACAGTATTGAAATTGTTGACTTACTATCCTATGTGGACTTGAGCCTAAATGAAGTAATTTTCAGGGCCACATGGAGCTACGCCAATGTTTATCATATGCTGAATGCCCCTCTATGATTAATGGTTTTGGTCAGTGGCTGGCTGTTGGCTCTGTCCCTTAATGCTATCTCACAGAAGCTATTTACCCAGAGATCATCTCAGCTATCACAGCTATGACTCTACTTGCTGTCATGCACATAGTGTGTGTATCATTGTGTGTTTAGTATTATGGCAATGGTACATCCCCCAGGTCCCTTACTAGATTTTCTTGTTGCCTACAGAGTGCAAAAGTGGGATTATTATTGGTGCTTGTTAATGCACGAATTGCTTTGATCTTGTAGAGTTAAGGGTCCCTATAGATCCCTTTAGATCCCTATCCCTGCATATAAGCAGTGATGAACAGTGAAATACCATAAACTTTGTTTTTCCTGGAAGTTAAAAGCAAAATTAGGATTGTCAGTTATGAATCTGTTAACATTTTAAAAGTGTGTAAAATAGATGGTTTCATACTATCACATTAAATTCTGCATCAAACAGAGACCAATTTAAAATTCAACCAGGGCCATCCTACCTTCTTAAACTAACTTTAATTAACAGAATATAAAAGTCAAATAGTCACAGTGGAGGAAACATGATGTTGCATATTATCATAACTGTGTTTTGGAGACTCAATACTTTCTTTGTAGCTCTATGCACTTTGTAAAGAGACCAGTCTAATTCAAAGGGTGGGCTGTTAATTACATTTATTAGACAGGTTTTATTAAACTGAGGGTTTTGAATTATGTGAACAAGTCTTCCCATGACATCTCGCAACATATAAATGAATTATACAAATGAACATCATGTTCATAAAAATCAGTCAATTTGTTACGATGTGAATGTTTTTGTGAGCGAGCACAGTAATAATAAAACCTTTATCTACCTTAATATAAGAGATTTCTTAAATCTGAATGTTTGTTTGCAGTCTCGGCATTATCAACATGGACACCAATCCATATTAAGTAGAAGCCATAAAGTGTAGCCATTATTTTACTCATAAACAACTCACCTTAACCTCAACATAACCTTATCAGTTATGTGTTATATCTCGGGAACTGCAAATTAATGCTGGTAATTGCTTTCTGAATTCATTTTTAATATTTAATCTCAAAACATCACTTCAGAAATATAAAGTTGAGAAGTGGCCTTATAAACATCCAGTCAGCTTTAAAAGATAAAAGGTGTTGTGAGTTTAACATTTCAGCTAAAATCTAACTTCATTATATAATCTTGCCCTAATGTATGTGTGCATGGTTTTTATTAGTTGTATCTAAAAGCTATTACAAAAATATGGTAATATTAACATTTTAGTATGGAGGACAGAGTTCACAAAAAAAATCTAATAAACAGTTTTAAACTGCCACAGTGAGTGAAAACCCATATTGGTGTAACTGGACTTGTTACTTAAAATCTTGTGACAACGTTTCCTGCTGCATAACATATTAATATATTACAGAAAAATAATGCATTAGAGGACAATCCATGATTTTAAAAATGTATAAAAAATGCACAATAAATCTCACAAATACATGACAATTTAAAATGCCTCAACACCAATATAACACCAATATAAAGCAATGGTTAAATAACAACAGTGCCCCCTGCTGGGGAAGTTGAGTCAATGACTCTGTGATTTACTCGATTCGTTTTGCCAGCTTCAATACCAAAATAAAATAAATAAACGAATAAAATCTTTATTTAGATAAACACTGCAGCTTACATATAGAACATTTCTTCTCCAACTTGCAAAATTGATCATTTTCTCCTTCAGCAGCCTTTTCAACAAACTCCTACACTAGAGAGAAAAGCGAGTGGAGAGATTTATCATTGTCAGTCGCAGTTGGACGTAACTTAGAGCTATTTTTGGTTCGGACTGACAGGTAACACAGCAAATTCACTTGAAATAGATCAAACGTGTATCGCACCTCCTCATCGGAGCCCTGTTCAATCCACTCCGACATTCACTGCGGTTCATAAATAAATATATATATAGTGTTTAATTATTATTTTCTTCCTTTCACCAGCTGCTTCAATAAGCAACACCTGCAGTATCAGATCACCACACAACAAAGCCAACAGAATACGTGCTCCGCCTATGGTAACAAACAAACTACCCCAATAAATACAATATTTCATATTTCTTCACGTTATAATACAAAAATAAATATATGTACGTATTAAACACACACACACATCAATATATAAGAGAATTAAACTCAGCAAAGATTAACCTTTTCACACTCAATTGTATAAAGTAAGCAAGCAAATTAAATTAAACTATTAATTAAATTAAACATAATTTAAACTAAATCTGTTTGGTCAAAATTATGCAGAGATGTCACCTTAAGATTTCACATAGACCTAATATGTAATATACCTACAATTTCATCAGCTAAACATGATATAATTTGGGGACAATTCTGAAAATATAGTTGTACTAATTTTGATTAAAAATGATCATGTTGAGGATATAAAAGAAAGGGTGAAAATTCCTAAATTGCTCTGTGTGTCTAAAGTGTGTGTTGTCTTGTTTTAATGTGGGGAGTGCATCTAATTCTCTCTAAATGAAGGAAATGGATATTAGAGCTTAAAAGGAACCTGTGAAGGAAGTGGCAGAGAGAGTGAAATAACACATTTACATTGTCAGCTTCAGTTTACTGAGTTATATCTGAATAGCCCTGCTGGAACTGAAAGTATAATTGGCAGTGTCACAACTATCGATTGGTGAAATAGATGCGGCAGGAGGCCCATCGGGCTGTTGGGCTCTGAGCTGTTCCTAAAACACTTTACGATCAATTGCCCTGTAAGTTAGAAACAGGAGACGGGGGGTTGGAGTTTTTGCTTGACATGCCAATATCAAAGATCTAAACAAGCTTTCTAATCAGAGACCAATTAAATAAACACGTGCATATTTTCCTTTTGAGGTACAATGTAAGCGGCTGATGGCCTCAGTTGACCACATCTTTTGTTCTGTGCCCATTTGGGTGAGGCAAGTATATGGAAACTATAGCTACTTTGAGTAACCATACATGCAGGAATACACAGGCTGCGAGAAGTATTTGGACGCACATAAACTGTATGAATTTTTATTACATTAAATGACAAGTTATTGAAACAATGACACATTTTCTTATAACGAGCAACTTATAATGAGTTCACCCCAAATTAACACTGTACAATAGCACAGCTCATCACTTTAACTATATGAGATAGATAAATGTTTAACAACCAGAAAGCCAGGGTGATTTTTGTCTTTCTGTACAGTACAAAAACATTTGAAGCAAACTTATTTTCGTGAAATGTTTTACTTGAAAAGTGAGCTTGAAATCTTTTAATAATGAAAATAAATAAAAATGCTACTTGGTTTTGGATTTCTTATCTAATGTAACAACATTCATACATTATGTGTGAGAAGTGTCTAGATAAGTTAAGGTAACTGTAATTGTTCATTTAATTCACCAACTTTTTGGTTCTGGTTGTATAATAAGGCTAAGATGAGTCTGCCTAACATTTTTAATTTATTTTTACCTCTACGCTTCTGCAGGCTTGGCAGATGTTTCTAAGTGTTCTTCTCATTTGATCTATGAGCTCCAAAGTGAAGGAAAGAGTTAGGAAGTTATCTTATCTAGAAAAGTCAGTTAAGAACTCCTTTAAGGAAAATCACTGAGCATTCAAAAGTATTTTTAGATTTCTTTTGATTTTATAAGGTACTCTAATCAAACAAGTCCAAATTTAATCATTTGAAATATGTTTCACAATAAATTGGAGTGGATGATGGTGGAAGATGGGATGGGACTACACAGGTCTTGAATACAAATGTCAAATATATATTTTCATGCACGGAACATAATTTACTGTGATGTGATTACTTAGAAGAGACAACTATGTGACCTCAAAACGAATAATTATACATACCAGGACATTCTGGATTAATCTGTCAATCATATTTAGAGAAATGTACCTATGTTTTAATACAACTGCCGCTTCATTTTGTGTCACTAAATTTGTAATTTTCTAGCTATTACTCAATGTGCCACTGCCGTCAAATACAAAAATGTGTGTTTGTGGTCAGAAAGTTTACAGCAGACAGTGCTGACAAAATACATTTTGCATATCACACTTTTTTGCATTTGTGTTGCTAGCCTACTCGACCTAATTAATCTAAAGTTAAACTACGCTAAAAAATGCTACACAATTTCTTTACAATTTGGTGGACTGGGTTAATGACATCAGAGTCAGGACAAAATAGTTTATATTTTGAACTCTTAACTGAAGTCTTTATTGTTCAGTTTAATACTTGATAGTAAAGTAATAAAACAACAATACATATTCCATTATTTTTTTATTAACACCCATCTCTATTCCACTATGTTAGAAAGCAACAATGAGCGTCACTGCATTATGATTCTATGCAGTTCATCTGTACATGCTATAAAAAGTCAAAACCTAATGCTTTAGAAGTCAAGCAGAGCACGGGTCATACTGTATCTGTAATGCAGGATCTGTGAAATTGCCCACACATCTCATTTCATCAACCTTTTCATTTTATTTATTTTTTGAAAAAGAAACGGTACAAGGCATTTCCTATACAGCTGAGGAGGAGGCATTAAAGGATATAGTGACATCATAAAGCACTTGAAATTCATACATAACAAAGAAGATAAAGAAAAACCAAATAATGGTTTAAAGAAGGAATATATACTGTCTGGACAATAATACAACACAATACCATTGATATAGGTACCACAGACATACAATGTCATGTTTAGCATTAAAAAAAAAAATGCAGAGTAAACAAATCAAATATGTACACTGAGGTAAAAACACATTGGTCTTCAGAGGAGGTATTTTTTCTCATGACTTTTTGACCTTTTAAAATGTATTGAATTTTTTTCTTTAAATATATATTAAACAAAAAAACAGGTGACACAAACATTAGAAGTAAGTCCTATGCAATGCATCATTCTAAGTGGAATACAAAAGTCAAACTTAGGCACCAAATACAACACGATAAAGCTTTCCTTTACCATTCCACAACTTATCAGCCGCCATGCATGCACACACTGACCAAGTGAAATGTACCATGGGAAACTTTTAGCTCACTGCTGCCCTTAAATGACCCAGACTTCTCTATTGTACTTCCCCTAAATTAAAGGGCCTGACCATTATTCTCCAAACATTTTTATCAAATTATAGCAAGTCTACATACTGTACCGTACTTGAAATTCTTGATTTTTGGTGCTGCCAGGCCATCGTCCATCAAGAGCCTTTCTCACAGTGTCCGGATACTGGCATAGTTGTGTAATCAAACTAATACATATAGTGAATGTTATTGGAGTGCCTGAGGTCTGTGTGACCCTGTGAATTTGCATAAATAAGTGAAAGGCCCGTGTATTTTCATGACACCCCTTTAAGAATGATGGGTGATATCATTGGGTGACCTTGACTGCAGGTATGCAAATTGTGCTGTCATTGGCGGCACGTTGTGGGAATGTTGCACTATTAACATTCGTGTCTGTCACATTTGGGTTAGACATTAACATTCACGGTCTCAACCGGATCACACAAAAAGATTATGTTTTTATGTTTTAAGTGATTATGTTTATGTCTTCCTGAAATTGCGTAACAAACTGAAACAAGTCTGTGCGTCACAGCATGAAACTTTTGCATAATTCGCCATCAACCAACCACAGGCTTAGACTTTATTCATCAAATGCCACTAGTTTTAAAGTCTGGGTCAGATAAGGGGACCTAAAATCTCCTTAAATAAATGCTTCCCCACGGCTTGGAGGAGGCACTGAAGTTTATTGAAATGTTAGCTACGAAAGGGCGAGACAAAGTGTGTCATCTCAAATAGTGCACCCCCTAAATTTTGACAGAAAAGCTCTGAGCTACACTAAATAGGAACGATGCATTTGAGATGTGCATTGGGGTCTCACCCAATCGCATGGAATCAGAGGTGCAACGGTATGGTTTTTCTGGCAAGTTATAGCTGGTGTGGCTTGGCCTTTATAGCCAATAGGAAACCTGCATGTTATAAAGGAACACATGGATGTTAATGGTACCATGGTGAAATGCATACAGAACAAAATGCTGCTGAAAACTGACATCGTAATGACTGACATGGAGCAAACACCAGTGGAAAGACTGTTCCTGTGAAATTTATCAAAGAAAGCTTAACTACATTAACATTCCCTGAAACAACCACATTAACTTCCAAATTAAGTTTTTTTCTTTAAGCTCATGTCCTCCTCTGGCAGCAACAATCATTGCTTTTTTGACACTTTAATTATGCAGAATTTATTTTCTGTTAACAAACTGTACAGAGCGTAGAGCTATCAGCCAGACACATACATACATATTTATATACATTTGCACAATATTTATACACAACACTTCCTATCCACACATTAAAAAGTACTTCATTTAGGAATTTTGCACTTTTAACAGGAGTAGCAGGAGTCATTTAATCACTCATTCACTGTAAGTAGGGAATATGTAATTGGGTGACAGCATCCAATAAAGAAACAGTAACAGACCATAAAAATACTGACAGGTTTACCAATACACCATTTCCTTAAACTAACGCCAATTCAAACAAGCGCTTAAACTGATAACCCATAATGGTCTCTATTTAAAACACTTGTCATTTCTTTTTTATTAAACTTGAAAGAAATTTGAAAGAAACGTACCAGCAAAAACATGCAAACATAATTTGGGCATTTTGGTTCTTTTGTTACCATGAACTAATGTGTCTTTTACTTGCTCCAGCGGAGACTTATGATGCATAGCAGCAATGTTGTCCACAGACACAAGACCAAAATATTTGACCAGCAGAGGAATAAACCCTATTGTCAAAGCAATTAACATGCCTGAAGTGCAGTTATTGCTGAATGAATGAAAACAATCCCATTTTTTTAAATAAAGGGCCTTTTTCTTATCATAACAATCAGTGAAATTGAAGTTACTGGTAATTTTTTCACCCACAATAAAGTATCACCAAAAAGTATGGATGCTTATAAATAACAATCTCAAGTTACGTGGTTAGAAAAAGCAGTGGAAGTTCAGAAATTGATACCTTGCTTAGTCAAGTTCAGAGGGCCCTTTGAGTCTTCATTCATGAACACAGCTATGGAACACAAACTATCAAATATCATCCAGCTTTGATACTCTAAACAGCAAAAGCTTGTTTGGGTGGCAACATGGTTTACCTCCATAAAGACACTGTCAACTGCTAGAACTGGTGCTACATATATGTATTGTTACATACAGTATTGACCCCACTATATCATTACAGTCAATTCAAACTTAACTTTTTACAACAAAACAGAAACAACCTTAACATGTTTGATTGGTCCCTTAAGGCTAACTCGAAAAATTTTAAAGCAGTCCTTGAATGTATTTCTCTTTTATACATTCCATTAGAAAAAGTTGCCACAAAATATTGGAAAACCTATGGCTTAGTAAATATCCATTTGCTATATTTATCTGAATGTACCACACCATCTTTTCACACTGAGAACCAAAGCATCTAATATTCTAATTGTTGGGCAACTTTTATTAATGCTAATGTTTTCTTTTAGTATTTTTTGTTTATTTTCCAACCCTTCAATGGCCCAGTGGCCACTTTTTCCACAGCCAGTCTCTGACCATCTCTTCATTTTCCTGCACCAAGCAACAGTTACTTTGTATACAGAAACAGTTCTTTATATTGTTGTTTTCTAATGCATCTTAGCTTGGTGAGCTTGGTGAAGCTTCGGTAATAAAACATACTGGCTCGTTGACCCACGTTGGCTTCCACAGTTTCCCCTCTTTGACCAATCAAACGACAGAACAAAAATGGGTGTCCAGTCACAGCACCAACAGGGTACTCAGGGTCAGTCATTGTTTACCAATGTGCAGCTTTATTTCCCCGAAGAAAGTACATATTGTCCGAAAAAGAGAAGCCATAAAATGAGAAGAGGTCTGGATCGTTGTTACATCCCTCAATGCTGCATCGATGAAGATGATGAAGAGGCAGAAATGATAAGGAATGGCACCAGCAAATTTAGAGTGTGGTGGCCCCTTTTGCTCCTTGTGCATAAGAGACTCCTGGTGAACCTTTACAAAGAATCTTTGTCGATACGTTTAGCCCAACAATGACAGCAGGGGCCAGCTCACACCATGAGGGTGGGTTGGTTCAAAAGCAGTGGCACTTTCTGGTAACACCTGGCTTGGAAGGCATGGTTTATCATTGTAGTTGAAGTTGTTGTAGCAGAGCAGTAAAAATATAAAGTAGATAACTTTTATCTATATTGCATATGTCACAGCATGTTCGCCTAGACTGAATGAGGTCATGTCCAGTTTTGTTTTTGCAAAAGACACAAAAAAAGAAAAAAAACATTAAAGTTGCACTGACCTGAAGAATAGCAGTGATAAGCCAAAAGAAAATACAAGGTGCAAAAAATAAGGTCCCACAGAATTCAGTCAACCACAAACAGTCATCCCTCCATGGGAGAAAAAACAGAACTTAAAATCTACCCAGCCACTGAACAGGCAAACTTTTATAAATAAAATTTAAAAAATTCTTCTTTTCTTTCATTTAACCCAGCACCCAAGAGGTGTGTTTCAGTACCTGTCATTGTGTCATTGTTGGAATCTGGTGCTGTGCTTGCATGTAAAAATGATTTCCCATAATCCTCAGGGTCAGCCTATCAACAAGAGCGGATGGACGTTCCCATACTGGAGGTGGGATGTGGGTTATTATATCATGGGTGCAAGGCTGGGAAGAGTACCTATTCTCTAAGCCTCGAAGACCCACAGCAAAGTCCACACGGAACATTTTTTTTTTAAGACTAAAGTCGAAAAATGCAAAAAATGCAAAAAATGCAAAACTTCATTCAAAGTGCACACATTCTTTCTTGAGTGTGATGCAGTTATAAAGGATAATGATAAAGGTATTGATAACTATTGTAATCATAGTTTCAATTTTTAAAATGGCAAGACTTTCCTTGTCAGTTGGCCTACATTTTAATTCCCTCTTGCTGGCTGAGCTGGGAAAGGGTCTTTTTGATGCGCAAGGCGGTGAGGCGAGCGGCTCCATTGGCGTACCAGCATTCTCTCATGATCTTGGCCATGACCCGTAGAGCCTGAAAATGCAAGAGAGAGGGAAAGAAGTCAATGAGGCTTAACTGGTAGAGTGTGCTGCTAGCAACCCCAAGAACATGGGTTTGATTCCAAAGAAAACACATTGACTGATTAGATGTACAGTGGTAAGTCACGTTCCTAAATAAATAAACATAAATAATATATATCTGGTTTAACATGAGTCCATATTATGCAGAAAACATGTCTGCAAAAGGTAACATGCTATGTGTCTTTGTTCAATACACACAACAATCTGAACATATGGACTGTCATATATCAGTAAATGATGGAGAAAGGATTGAGAATGCCTGCTTTATTTATAAATCAAATCCAGATAGGACTTGTAACCGTTAAGAAATTTTTAGAGTTCAATTAGTGTATCATCAAAAATCTGTAAATGGCAAAATTGCTGTATCACGCAAAACATTAAGGGCTATAATAAACACATCTGATGTTCAATATACAGCTGTGTTTAGTCGGATTTTGGATCAATGAGATTTTCCTGTTTGACGTGCTACACAGTATGACAGCATAGAAAATGTCTCATCAAGTCGTGGTTAAGCCAAAAACTTGATTTACCTGAACCAGTTGTTATTACTTACTGTATTTTGTGTAAGAAAAAGATAATGCGTCAATTAATTCTGTACATATAACTAATAACTACAAAAAAACTCCCAAACAACCTATAAGAACTTAATCACAATTAACTATCCAATAACAATCCATCAGAAAAAATTACAACATTCTCAAAGCAGCTTATAAATTCAAAAGTTTCAGTCTAGCAGTGCATCAGAAATGATCTTTATGTCATAGGTTACATAAAACTCTTTATTTGTACTTTCCTTTACAGATGAGCTGTAGTGAATTAAACATCAAATACTTTTTTTAGCAAGCTGTCTAGTGTCTTGACATTCCACTGTACGGTTAATGCCAGCGAATACATGCCAAAATAGATACTAATACGACACTACTTCCCTCTTTCCATTATTTGCAGATGATCATCTAACGACCTCAGCAGAAATCCTCTTTTAAGTGCCCTTAATAAAGTGAAGCTTTCAAGTGTGTTTGACGGAGCGCAGCTTCAACAGATTTTCTCATTGCTTGGATTTTTATTGGATACAAATTACACAAAGCAAAAGAGCTTTTTATATTCGGCACACTGTAACCAGCGTACAAAATGCACAACGATCTCTGAAGAGATTTAAGATCTCGTAGGGGTAATTACTCACACCCACATTCTACTCACAGTGTGAAAATATGCCGCAGAATGCAAATCAAATAATTTTTGTTTGAGCTTCAGAAAGGAAAGACGGAACTATCTAGCCACTTATTAACGTGATATAAGGCTTGCTTCATTTAGCTGCCTCTCACTGTCTTTTTCTGCTCTCCAAATCAAGGAATTGCACGGTTGCGGAAGGTCATCCTCCTAACTAGAAAATAAAGCCTTAGAAAGGTACTAGCCTTAATTAATTGCAATGCTAGTCCCTGAAAACATTCAAGGTTATAACAGGTCTGTTCAGAATTTGCTTGTTCTAAAAGTCATCTAGATCATCTAGAACCAGAAACGGTTTCAACTGGATTAGTTAATCTTGGGATAGCATAAACCTAAACTATACATGCATTCATGTCCAAGTTGGGATTACGGTAATTATGAGATTCCGACATTACTCTGAATTTTCCACCTGACCATTGCAACATTGTGCGGAAACATTCACGATGGCAGTGACTTCAGGAATAAAAGGTAGTATTTATCTTGTAATATTTCGATTAGTAATTCGTATAATTGACTAGTGTCAATTTAGATTAATGTTCTAATGCAAAATAAATATGCCACAGAAACGGATAATTCCGAGTCTGAAGACATGAACAGGTATAAGTAGAATCATAAATTTGAATCATGGTGAATTAGCTGTAACTATACATTCACTTGGACAAAGAGTTTACCTAAACCCACCCATTACTGAGAAATTTTATTTTACCTGCAAACACATACTTTCTGTTTTGAATTCCTCTGGAGGGTTGGGGGGATTCAAGTCTTAAGAATGCACCTTGTTTAATTCACTGATATTATCTCAGGCTTTCCACTGCTCTGGCAAAGGTGAACTATCTATCACTCAAAGACAAACATCTCCTCGAAGGCACCCGCATTTACATGCTAACCTGTAAACAAGAGCAGAATGCAGAAATACCATCTGCTTAAAATGCCAAACATTAAATGTCACTTACACTGTGGCTGAGTCACCCACTAACAGTGCAGTCCTCCAACACTGATCAGGAGGAAGAAATACCAGCCGGTATATCTTTTTATGAGAAAGTAAGGCAAGATGAAGGGACACGCGTCTCTATTTCAAAGCAAATTTCTCCGAAACACAGTTAGGCAGTCTTTATATGGTGGAGAAAGCTTAGATTACAAAGCTGCGTTATCGTGAATCAAATCCAATCAAATTGTGTCACTTCCCAAGTAAGAAAGAGGACACCGTCGGGTGATCATTTGATCAACGTTTGGCAATACAGATGGGAAACCAGAGACCTGTGAAACACCGCAGAACTTCTCTAACGTCACTTCCCCAGGGACTGTGGTTTGCTCAGACACAGGATCATAGTGTCTTCAATAACAGCCGAGCGCACAGGCGTGGGAATTTAAACGGCAGAGGAACATCATTAAGATTCAGTAACACTCCATCAGCTGCCGGGAGGGCCGCTGTGATGTTATTATCTCGAACGAGAGGGCAGATTTGTGTACGCTGTAATGAAATGCTAGAGAATTACCTTTATTGATCTACCAGAGGAAATTAAAATTCTTCTGTCTACATAAAGAGGATATATTTTATGAAAAACAAGCCAAGAGTGTACAGTGGCCCCAAGATGTTTTTGGACACTTAAGCCACTTAAAAATGCATCAGTTTCACTGTTTTAGATTAACACAGCATTTACCTAAGTGCAATTTAAATAAAACATAAAACAAAAAAGCACATTTTCCTAGCAAAGTGTTTGTACAAATGAGAAGTTTTTAAATCATGAAATAAAGAGATACTGTTCAAAATTAGAGATACAAACTCAAAATATTCAGACATTTTCCAGACACAAATTTATTGGAACATGTCAAAGGCAATGTAATAAACTACTGTTATAAATGACCATGGCATCAGTTGGTTAAAATATTAGGAAAAATAGCTCAAAAAGGTGTCATCTGCTGGGCGGTGTTTGATATTTCATTTTCTACTGCAATGTCATATATACATTCTACAATGAAGCTTTACATACACATTCATTTTAATCTTTTATTAGTGTGTTTACCTCACAACTCTGCCACCTGTTTGGAATGTTGGGCCGTAATTTCTGTTCACACACCACTTTTCTCATGTCCTCCACCGAGGGGTCAGACTGCACCAGGTCATAGTACGGCAACTGGTAGTCTTCATGAATGCCTGTGGAGAAACTTGTTAAAGCTCTGTGTGCTCACGGACATAAGTTTCTAGCAACTCATAAAACAACAGATTATTGTACATTCTTACATTATGATACTGCTGACTAAACTGAAAGGGAAACAGGAAAATGAAGACACACGGGATAATGTAATGCTGGTTTTCTGTTTAGGCAGTAGCAAACCGCAAGCTTAACTAATGCAGTTGTTGAAGCAGAACTAATTTAATCGGAGTAATCCACATTACCTCCAATAGAACATCTGCTCGCGATTTCCCAGAAGACCAGTCCCATGGCATAGATGTCCGCCCTCTTGAAGGGCTCAAAATGCTTCATATTAATTGAGTCATCTAGCACTTCTGGGGCCATATACCTGTTGCAATATTCAATCGAACAGACAGTTAATTTTCTTCATTTAATTTACTTCATTTAAAGAAAGCAAAATTATCAGAAATTAATCAAAAGTTCAGTAGATTTCTGCACCCTATTACACAAAACAATGTATTGTTGTATGTATTGTAGAAGAGAAACTGTATGTAATTTTATCAAGAACTGAGATAGCACAACACAAGAATATGACAAAAAAAGAAAACTAGCATGTTTTAGAGTAGTACATAGAAAATCAATAAATAATTACAACAAAATAAACCCTAGGCTTATACACATATAAATAAAACTGCATCTGGTGGCTGTTACTGTCAGAGTGCAAATGAATTTTAAAATGCTTTTACAACTTAATCTTAAATTAAATTAGCCACAGATGTCATACTATTTTAAATGACAACATTTTTAATTATAAAAAAATTTACTAAGGATGTAGGATAAAATGTTATTACAACCTTTTTATGACTTAAGATAGGGGGCGAATAACACAACTGTGTTGGTGTGTTTTTGTCAAGACTTGTACAGGAAGGGCATTAGAAGGACTAATCTGTCCCAAAAATCCAGGTGAGTGAAGTCAATTTCTTGATTCTGATTAATCTGTACAAATTCAATCCTGCTATGGACCTCTGAAAAGCTCTTCTCAATAAGCACATAGAGATGAGGTGCAAAACACACTAATTTCATGTTATTTTTTTGTCCTGATTATGTGGTCAAGGCAAATGAGCTAAACAAGCTAAGAGATTGTTCCCGTTTCATTCAGCCGCAATTTCATCTGAAAAATGTTAATTAAATGCATCACAAAACTTCTTTGCCAAAAATGTAAGATAGATAAAGGTACTTTGAACTTGTATAGAGAAATGGACAATTCACAGGTCACTTCACAAGCAGGAAATAAGTAACTTTGTGTCTTCTGAATGAATCACTGGACTGAATGCAATGAGCTTTGGAGTCAGAAGATGAATGCTAGATGAATCATATGAAAATAAGAGGCTATTTTTTGTCAAAACCCAAACATCTACATTCCAGCTTACTAAGACATTACCAGGTCCGCACAGAATTTGTAGTTGCAGACCTCTGCATTTATACTTTTGTTGATTAAAAATAAAGGCTACTTTTATACTATTGGACTATATTAATTCATTTAGCTATCAGTAAAGGATAAGATCTCTAATTTAGACTTAATATATATAACCAAATTAAAAATTATTTTGCAGAATTCCACAAACCTCCCTTCGCAAATGCATAAAACAGGGTAAAAAACAAATTTGGGCCAACATATTATAATAAATGATATTTATTCTATTTAATAAACATTTCTTATTGCTTATCCAAACAAAATACAAATACATAAGACAACATAAAATGGACCTAAATTTCCATCAGGGTAAACAAACAAACAGCAACAGCTCTGGTCTAGCTCTCCCTTTTCACATGCTGGGAGCAATATAGCATCTCTCTCAACCCTGGAATGATGGAGGTGCACCTTCATTGACCCACAATGCATTTCACCAACTAGCAACAGCTATAAGATGGAATGCCTTCCCTGAAGCATTTACCACTCACCTCACACATTAAATCACAGCTGGAAACAGCCAGCAGCTGCAACGTCATCTAAAGTTAACTGAGGAACACAAGGAAGACAGAAGACGTCTCTTGACAGGAGAACATTACCTTTTGGTGCCCACTCTGTGATTTGGGGCAATGTCAATGGTATCTGTGGCGGAGTCATGCCGCACAGCCAATCCCAGGTCGGCGATACAGCATGTGCCGTTTTTCTTGACTAAAATATTCTTCGATTTTAAATCCCTGTGGGCAATAGCAGGCTTGCCTGAAATCAATAAAAGAACACAGGCTTAGAGAAAAAGCTTGTAGAGAAAGTTTAAAGAGAAAAGAGAAAGTTCATGACTTGAGGAATTTATGGACCTATAAATAGGGTATTTTGGACATGTATCATAGTAATAACATGTAGTTGTGGATATATGCCATGTTAGTACCGTGTTTGTTTGGACATGTACCATGGAACCATTGTGTTATTTTTTTAATGGACCGCAATGGACCATATCTCGGACTGCCATAGAAATGTCATGGCACACTTTCAGTACTATGGTATGTGGTACTTTTGGGACTATGTACCATGTAGTAATGCATCATGGTGCTGGTATCTAATATCATCATTGTATCATGGCTTGGACTTGCAATACTAGCATTGATCTCTGGCATACTGACAAAAGCAAGAACACCTCTGAAAGGTCAGTCAAACACACACACCTACCCAGTCATGAATACACTGTCACAGCTGTGCACACCATTCCATGCATGTACAACCACACACCCACACCTGGGGAACCATTTCACAGTGCCCCCATGAGCTAAATAAATGGTTTCATTATTCATAGCTCGAACCCGCTGATGGTTAAATGCTGCCTCAGCATGCATTTACTGCATGTTGCTGCTCTGAACCTTCAAGCTCATACGGGAAATAAGCAATGTGTTTGGCAGGAAGACCATCTCACTATATTCCCCTGCCTAAGACTACACAAAGATTTGAGGTGCACGGATCGCAAAGTAAATCTTGAGCGCTGTTTCAAAGCATACGTTTCTGACATAAACTTTGGTTTTCAAAAATTCTAAAGAAACATTCTCGCCTGTGTGGAAGCTAGGGTGTCCTGGGGAGTTGCGAGGGAATTGCATGTAGTTGCCAAGGTATTCTTAAACAATTCTTGTGTGTTGCTATGCCGTTAATAGTGTGTTTTGGGAGGTTATGAGGGCATTGCTGGGTAGCTGCTAGGGTGTTGCAGGTGGTTGCTAATTAGCCCTAGTAGGGTAAACTCAGTCTATATGACATCATGGTTCCTTGATATGGCTATGCAATTTTTCCACGGCAAAAATTGACTTAGTAAATCTAGAAGGAAAAGCACTCTTCTCAACAAATACTCATCACCACGTACGAGCAAAAGTAACACTTAACGCATCACAGAAATGCATTACTTTTCCTCAGTCGTAAACAAACTAAAGCTTTGTTATACAATTTATACTACAACAGGCCGCGTCAAATTGATCTTAAAAAGCTTCATAGTGACACTCTCTTGAAGCATAATGCGGCATTATGTCTCAATTATATGAACGTAATAAAGTTGCTGTGGCGTTAAATGAAGCTTAACGCAACAACAAACACTTCCATTGACTACATAATTATTTACAAAATACCGTTTCATTATGTGACCGTGATGAAAGCATCTAAATCAGACTCAAATCAGCCAAAGTGCTCAGACTTTAGATTTGGATGTGTAAACTGTGACTCCAACTACTGTTTTTCTACATTAAATAAATAAAAACGTTCCCCAACCTACATTGATAAATAAGCAAAGCCCTAAAGATGAAGAATTGATCTGGCATCAGCTGAAGGAAATAAGCACAGCCTGCGAGATGATGAATTAACAGCTTTCTATAAATGAGCAAACAAATTAACATCTGCTATGGCCCGTGTTGTGATAACATCCTACACAGAAGCAGGCTGAGGCCTCCCAGGGAACAGGCTATCAGCCAATAAAGGCCTTTTAATGTTCTACTAAGGTAACGGAAATGTGAATAACAAGATAACAAGATTGTAAAATAACAAGATTTCTCTGGTAATAAGGTGACTAATAATGAATATTTTTTTAAATATTTAGTTTAAAAGGTTCTTGGACATTTAATTAATTTGTATTGATGTTGGTTTATTTTGGTTTTGGTAACTTTTAAACCATTTAAACCCTTTAAATCAGACGTAGACAGTCCTGGCTACGTCTGTCCAATAAGACAGTCCAAGAAACATTCAATGCACTCATCACAAGTGTGAACACATCTGCTGTTTTATATCTGTGCCTAGGGTCATAGGTTACCCGAGGTGAGTGCATGAGTACCTTGTGTTCCGACAATCTCCATGTGCAGGTGAGCCAGGCCGCTGGCAGTGGACAGAGACAGCTTGATCATGCCCTCCACGGTCACTGTATACCGGTTCAGGTAGTCAAAGAGCGAGCCGTGCTCATGGTAGTCAGAAACCAGCCACAGTTGAGTCCATGTTCCATTATCTGAGAGAGCCAGAGAGGAGAGCAAAGAAACCACAGATTAGATAAGCAAACAGCACACTTTTCTTAGAGTAAAGGACCTCCAGATGGCCAGTAAGATCTCAAATCAGCTAGGCAGACTTTAACAACTGCAACACAAATGTAAACATGACCGTCAGATGCCACCTGCTTCTCAAAAAATCTCTCAGAACATTGCTTAATTGTAATTTAATGGAGTTTAATTGAGGTTGGGTTAAAAAAAGATCCGTTTTGCTGTCGACATCAGAGAGATTCAAGCATAATTCTCCATTTGTAGGCTAGTGTTTCAGAAGTAATCCACCTTTTCTACTGTACATTTATTGGTAAACACTTAAATGTTTAACAATAACAGTACTGATCTGGGTCAACCTTTTAATGAAGACAAATAGACATCTGCATATTTGAACAAGTCTATTAAAGTAGGTAGATATTTACCTCCACTATCGATTAATCTTCAAAAAACCTCATCCTACCACAAATGACTAACCATGGTCTAATTCTCTACCAAGAATTAATATAGCAAGTGACTGTATTAAATTCAGGGCACAATGAAGGTAAGCCCTGTAACAAATCCTAGCATCCATCAGTGCCACTGACCTTTGTTGTCGGCAGCGATGAAGCCCAGAATATTCTCGTGGCGGAGCATGACAGTCTGATAGATCTCCGCCTCCCGAAACCAAGACCGTTCCTCTCTGGAGGAGAAGATTTTGACTGCCACCTCCTCTCCTCTCCACTTGCCCCGCCACACCTCTCCAAAGCGACCCTTGCCAATGCTTTCCTGTAGGATGATGGTTCTCGCTATGGTCCTCTGCACCAGAAGAGGCAGACCTGGGAAAAACAACAACGATTATAAAAAGAAGAAAATAAGAGCATAAAATGATGCTTATATAAACAAATCACTTGGAATCCTTCTCTGAAAGCTTTTCTTCACCACCTTTGGCAGGTGCTGAGCATTAAGCAACGTTTCTACATAATAACTTAATGCAAGGCACAGACTCCCTGATAATTAGACACAACAGCATGGTGAGCAGTAATCAACACTATATTTGCAACAACTTTGCAAACTTTGAGTTTCGTAGGCTTTGAGTTTCTTAGGCTTGGGAATCAGTGATAGCTGGGTCACAGTAGGATAACTTAAAACTGATTTTTTTATCTGCATTGGATTTGAGCGCTTTGCACAATTATATTCTTGGCCTTCTTTTCAGTTGAATAGACAATCGAATGTGTATTGATCCAATGCTCTACTGTAGCTGTTTGGCTTTATTACAGGCTTGCTTTAAATGGTGATCAATTTCCTTTTTCTCCAGATATTGTAAGTCATTTTTTGTAAATGTAAGTAGAAATGTTGATTCTTTAAATGAGAATTTTGATAAAGCATTTTGAATCAAAATGTTGCAATAGTTTGAAATTGATTTATTACAACAAATCTGTTGGGAAGTCTGCTTCACTTCATTGTATAATCAACCATATGCTCAACCAGCAAGTAACAAATGAGTGTTTTCTACATTGCACACAGTAAAGGTTCTCACAGTAAAGGACTATTAAATGTAATGATTTCTGGTTTAATGAGTAACATTATCATTAAAACAGTCGAGTTTGATTCAGATCGATTCAGACCATGGCACAGAACAGATGCAACTGATTCTGACTGTTAATTGTTTCATTAAATGATTCATTATAAAGAGTCAGTTCATGGAAACCACAACAATGAACTTAAACATTACCAGTAAAGACAAAAGATTTCTATTTATTATTTCACATTGCATAGTCTTTCTCTCCTGTCATATTCCATCCAGACTGTAGATTCATCACTAAAATAGAGTGAAAACAAAAAAAGTGTTTTGCCATGGGGCAGGAAATTCAGCAGCAAATACCTGCATTAAACAGGAAACAGTGGATTTAAATCTTATTTAAAACTTAGATCAGAAAGTCAACTAAACTACAAACAACAGATTTGTACAGAACCAGTGAAATCAGCTAAGATCCCAATTATAGACAATTCCTAAAAATAAGAGACAATTTCACAACTTCACATTAGAACAGTGAGAAGTGATCATTTAAATCTAATTCAGACAGTCTCAGCAGGTAATCACAAGACATGAGGGTTGTGTCTCAATCGACTCCTTCACTATCACAGTCATACAGTAATGCTGTTGATTAACACCCACTGTTTTAATGTGCAAATTAATAATCATGTCATGGGTAAATAGGTCATAAGTGTGCCAGTTTTACATGGATTAGAGCCCTGGTTAGTGGTTTAATCAGTATTCCTAATATACTGAACAATAGGAAACAATGAAGTGTAATGAGACACAGTCAGGGTCAAGAAAACCACATGAACAGTCTGTATCTGTAATCTGCATTAATGAAGATCTACTCTTGAAACAGAGGTTGAGATGTTTCATTTGTAAGTTTATTTACAGTGAAAAACTTAAATTGTACAGACAGTAGGAATGCTAGAGGGGTGATGATTGTGTGTGTGTGTGTGTGTGTGTGTGTGTGTGTGTGTAACAAATCAAAACCAGTTAACCTCAATAGCCAGTCTAGAGGTTTATGTTCTCTATCAACATTACAGTGAGTCATTTTATACTAAAGCCTTCAGGGACAGGCTCAGGGTACTAGTACCACTTCAAAAATAGAAGGGCAAGTCATTAGGAGCTAAATGAAGCGTGTTTTTTGTATGGGGACGGTGAGAAGCCATGGAGACAGTGAATTGGGTCAGTATCAGCCAATCAGTGATACTGCCGAAGGTGATTATTGCACTAAAACCTACCGATCCACCCAATAATCTCTGAGAGGACCTGACCACCTTATGTGTGGCTGGATGTTGGGCATAAAGGAACAAATGAGTGGGTGCAGGCTAATCCTGACATCTATAACTATGACAAACACAAAACATTTTTTACCCTGTTCATATCTCCAACCAGATGCCTTGGGCTCAGAACATGAAAACAGTGGGAAAACAATGAAAACAGGAGAGGAGTAGGAGAATGTGTGGGCTGACCAACTTGTGACCTTCTCAGTAATACATGCTTTAAACCACTGATTTAATTTGCCTATGACAGGGACAGCAAGGTCAGCCAGAAAGGTGGAGAAATGCAGAGACAGCGAATAGTGCCGTGAAACATACATAAGGCACGCAGACAAAACCAGCAGAGGAAGAAGAGACGTCTACATTGTGATTCACTGGTGAGGTTATGTCACATCTAGATGCAGACAGCTAAAGTAAGACAAGGCAGTGGCGCCACTCCAAGACCTACAGACTGAATCAAATGTGGCTGAAAATGTCTAACAGACACCAGACTACCAAAGTGAATTAAGAAATAGGTTAAATGGGAAGTGGAAGAAAATAGATTCTCTTTCTTTCTATGGTGAAATTTAGAACAGGAAAAATGAGGCCTCTGTTTAAGGTTAAATGTGTAGTTTTTCCCTTTGTTTCCCAAAACTGACCCATATTTACTTTTTGTAGTTGCTTTTCTTATTATAATTGAATCTTCATGTTCTATATATACATACATACACACACACACACACACATGTACACACACACGCACACGCGCGCACACGCGCGCACACACACGCACACACACGCACACACACGCACACACACGCACACACACGCACACACACACACACACACACACACGCGCTATATATTTGTAATAATTGCTATATACATTAATATATCAAAATATTGTTTCTTGAGCAAAGTTTGGTGTTAGTATGACCTATTTGTCTGAATAACTGTAAAACGGTGGGTGGGGCAGAACAGAAGTAGGAGTGTCTGGGAAATCATTATTTTTGCAATTCTGTTTAGTGCTGAGGGTAGCAGAGAAATTACACTTAACCTTAAAAATAAAATTGGTTAAGGGTGTGGGAAGCTTGACATCTTTTAAGGTAAATTTTCAAAAATTCACAGCCTCATTAAAACTACAGCCTGACTGTGTCCTTGAACATGTTCAGCTTCAATCTCCACAGACATTCTCTTTACTTGACTTCAAATAGTCAAGAAAGAAGACTGAACTGTGCGAGTCCAGTCGGCTTAGACATCTTGGATTGTGACCTTAAGTGAAGCCTACAACCTTGTTTGGACTCTGTTACAGTTCTCATGTGCCTGATAAGAATTTGAGGAGCAACATTACAGCAGTGTAGAACTAGTCTGTGTTCACACTACACACAAATCTAAGTGAAAACAAGTGTGATAACAGAAAGCCCCAGACAACATTGCATACTTTGTTTTATACAACAGTTGGTTTCGGTTCTCAAATCTGATTGGACTAGAGGTGCATTGTTGCTCGCATGATATAGCTTTTTTGTGTGTCACATAATGAATGGCTTTAAAAGAACGTCTTCAGATCTAATTTAAATAAAATTTTAATTGCATTTTAAACCGCATTTAAATCTGATTTAGTTCAGGCTTGTGAGCATTGAATTTCAAGTGTCTTTTTGTTTGTTATTATACTGCAACAGAAACAGCAAAAACAAAAATGGATTTGCTGTCTATCTGAACAAAGCCTTACCATTACCCTGTTTTTACAGCCTGCTGTGGAGACTGTACAGGAAAGACGTGCCAATAAGATAACCACCACTTTACACACAGCACCCATTCTTTAAACCTGCCTAAGATGTCATGAGATGAAATTCGGCAAACCACACACACACACACACACACACACACACACACACACACACACACACACACACACACAAAAGGTAAGGTAATGATCCACAAACAAGACAACAAAAAGCCAAGCAGACGTAAACAACCAGAGTGGAATGCACATGTAAAAGGACGCAGGTGTTTAGAAAGACAAACAGGTAATTATGCAGTGATAAAAGCATAAATACAGCAAGAACAACAAGAATTCACTGAAAAGCTTCTTGTGAATCAGATATGGACTTAAAGACGAGCCGGGATTTGATACCTGACACGTACATTAGCGTTAAGAAAGGGATTACTCAGAGGTGACATGAACTAAAGTGACATACCAGAGCCAGAGCCCGATGTGGTCATATCGTAGATGAGGTCTTTAAGCGTGGTTCCCACATTGATGAAGGGGTGGTCCATGGAGGGGTCTTCCTCGTTAGGCACGCGGTGGTGGATGACTGAACGGCTGTGGCAGATGTAGAACACGGTAACCATCATGAAGCACACCACGCACACGGGACCCGCGATCAGGGCGGCAAACGCTACAGGCCCCAACGCTTGTGGCTTCTGTGTTGGCACTGTGAGAAAATGAAGGAAAAGAGATGGTTTGGAAACAAATATGATTAGAAAAATAGAACAACCTTCACTTTATTATAAACTTACATTGTGTAATAAATATGTGCAAAAACGATTCATTTTCACAACTGACTGGTTATCTTCATGTTCATGTATACAGACGTATAGTCTGTATAATTGAGCTGAATTTTGATCATGTCCACCGGGCAGCGATCAGAGGTGTTTCATGTGATAAAAAGACACTAAGATAGAAAGACAACTTCTATGTATGTATGTATGTATGTACGTATGTACGTATGTATACATATACAGATAGACACATATGTGCTATATATGCATGCACAATAGCTGTACCAAAACTATAGTTCTATGCCCATTACCTACATACTGTTGATGGCTGCCCGGGGGGGGTGTCAAAACAACTAGCAAGTAAACTGACTTGCCTTCAAGGGTGTAGACCTTTAACATGAAATTTAACAAACTTTAGGTAAATAAATATAACCTTTAATTGCTCAAAATTATGAGAGTCCATAATTTGGAGATCTACAAATTACCCAAAATAACAGGAACATTGCTAACAGCAGACAATCGGAGGTTTGTCGGTAATTGCTTGAACTTTTTTCAAGGTGGGGAATTTGTTATAACAGCAGTTGTTTTTGAATAAGTGCTATATTTGCAAATCAGCATATATTATTTAGTTGTCCAAACATCTCCAGGACTGCAAACCATATTTACTTTTATTTATTTACTAGTTACATAATTTCTGTGTATTAGGTAGCTGACGTCATGAACTGCATACGTGTTTTTAGAACAATGATATCTTATGTAGACCTGATGAGTCTGCTGGCGTATATGATACTGACAAGGTGACTTTTCAATAAGAAGTTTGTATTACAGCTCTACGACTCTCTTCTAAAAGTAACAGGAAGTTCCCCTACATATAACACGTGTGCATACCTAAATTTTGGTTACTATGTCAAATACACAATTTAATATGACTGAATCAACCTGATTACATTTGATAACAAAAGTTTAGGATTACCACAAGACACCTTACATGACATATTACTCTTACTAATGTAAAATAAAACTTTGAATCGCCTGAGTCAGTGCAATGAGTGAAAAGACACAATGGACCATTTGTTAAACATTTTTTCATTAGGTTTACAAAATAATGCCAGACAATGAGTGTCTGCGTTCAAGAAAACATATGAGTCAGACTCAATTCTGCATGCTTAACATTTTCTGTGATTTTTTTAAAATTACTTATTTTTAAAAACATCTTAGTAGAACAATGATTTACAAACAGGGGGTTACTTAAAGACCCCATGTAATTGTGTTAAATGAACCTTTTAACAAAAAATATACATTTTACTTTATTACTTTATTTTACTTCATTTTACTATTTTACTTTACTACTCACATTACTTTATTACTACAAAACGTAACGACATACAAAGTTAAAAGGAACATATTTGGTTTGGTGTTAATGAAGGGCTGCTTCATTCTTGCTAACGGATCTTCTGGGGTATAGACTACAATAAAGGTACAAGTAAAGGTTACAAAACACTGACAGACTACACTGTACAGAACCGGCTACACTTGGAAAGGCTAGCCATCTATTTCAAGGACATTACATCAAAAGCCACGCACCCTGTAATTCACCTCATATACAGCCACAACACTCATGGAAACATGAGTAGCTAATTAAATGAACAGGAAAAAAAATGCAAAACAGAAGAAAGGCAGAGGCCAGTTTGATTCATGAAAAATAAAGGTTGCAAAAGGAAAAAATGGTGATCCCTACAGGCTGAAGGAGGAAACGAACAGCGCGAGTGGAACCATCTGTTCCAAATGACTTCTTTGTTTACATGGAAGTCTGTGGCTCGGCGCTAAGACATGATACCTTTATGCTAGATTCCTCTAGAGAAGAGAATCATTTAAAACAGGATTCACTATATAAGATGAGATGTGAACACAAGGGTGTGTGTGAAAGAAAGGAAGCAGGACTTTGTACCCTCCGCCAATACATTCCTTGTAATATTCTCTGGCTTTGTTGGGTAATGGGTGGAGGTTTATGGTGGAGCTTCTTACGAGCAGAACACAGAATGTGAGGTTTTATTTCCAAGCCATCTTGATAATTTAATAATAGAGAAGTCCCGGAGGCATTCACAGCTGGGTTCGAGTGTCAGAGCATGTGTGTTTGAGTGCATGATGTGTCCGTCTGAGCGTTATGCTTAAAAATGTGTGTCACACATTGGTTTAAGCAATTATGTCTATAAAAGACATTTTGTAGTCATTTAGGAAATATACATTAACAAGTCAGACATACTGTTACTCATTCAACTCATCAACAAACCCTTTAAAAACAGATAAACTACCATTATATATACACAGTACTGTGCAATGGTTTTAGGCACATTAGATGCTTCACAAGAAACGTAAGATGTTATTAATATTGTTTACTTTAATGTATCAAGGGAATTCTATACTTTGAAAATGTTCACATAAGTCTTATATTTTATATGTTTTTATTTCCATTAATTTCAGAAATAGCTGATTTGGCTCAAAATCCCACCCTATAGTTTGACAACAAATGTACATGACATCTACTGATTGGTACCTGGGATTAATGTGAGGTCTGGGTTCTTGTTGCACCAGTCTGTTTCGCAGCACATTGGGAAAATCCCAGTGTCATCCTTGGTGGAGGGCGCACAGACAAAGGGCCGGTCGCGTGGTATCAGCTCCGTCTCACTGATGCACCAGCTCTGCTGTGTGGTGACGCTGCCCGATTTGGTGATGGACACGTAGCATAGACCATCTGTGGCACAGGTGTGGTTTGGGCACCGGTGACAGTAGCATTGTAAGGCTGAAAACAAAGTCCAAAACAATACCATGAATGATTTAGAATTACAGAGACTGTTACAACTAGACAAACATTAATGTGAAACAAATGACTGTACAGTGACTATACATGAGAATAACAGTGCATTCTGATTAAATATCACAAAGACATCAAACATTGGCTCTGATTACCTTTGCCTTCTAAATTGAGCTTTGCAACAAGGGGAGTTCAGTTTTTGTGCTTTTTGGTTATTTCGTTTCAAGTAAACATTACACAACCTGGTACCAACAGACTGGCATTAGCATTTGTGCTGTCTGAGTTTGGTTGTACCATACTGACCGCCTGTCTTCCTCATCAGCAAACATATGATGGCTGCCATCCAAAAACAGGCCTCCATCTGTACCTATGTGGTCACTTCACCCACCATTCCAGCAAAGATGAAGGGCAATGCAGAGGTTTTAAAGCTTTTCTTTCATAGATCAGGAGACTTATGGCGCACTGTCTCATCTCGTTTTGTCTCATTTAAGTCTTAACTTCGTCTCAGATGTTCCTCCTGAAACTAGTTAGGAGAAGACAACTGAGACAATTGCTGGCATATAAGAGTATACAGGCATATTTTTTTGCGTTTTGAATTAGCCTTGTGTATGAAATGCGCTACATGAATAAACTTGCCTTGCCTATTTAGGTATAAAATGTTCATACTGAAAACTTCAAACATTCACATTACTATTAAAAGGTTTAAGTATCATGTTCACAAGTTGGTGACTTTAAAGCGACATATGCAAAGTTTTTCACATAAACAAATCTAATTACTGTTTAATTACAGGCAAGTGAAGCAAAAAAAAATCTGTACATCATGTACTTTATGCGATGGACTTTGTACAGAGAAAGAAAATCTATTTATGAAATACAAAAATGCGAGAAGGTTTTTCTCCACTCGCTGCTCTGTGCATCTACATCTATAAAGGCTCTGTGCCTTTATATACAAGCAAGGCTAACTTTAAAAACTATGCACCCACTGAACCTGTCTGCACATCGGACAGACTCGTAAGCCTGCTAATTTCACTGCTAAGGCAACATGACACAGACAAGGTGAGGACAGTTTGAAACATTCAACCATTGTCTGCAGCCGTACCGCAAATGCACGACGTGATTTGTATGCTGCATAGACAAGGTACAATCAAGGTGACTTGTGTTACAGAGAAATATTTCAGTCCCATTCTGTCAAACTGAAAAAAATTCACTTGAACCTGAACCAGCTCGTCACGGTACGGCATGCTGAAGACAGGCAGTGTGTGTTCACACTTTCTTGACACCGCAAATATCAGCCCATTGACACAGGTCATCTGACAAGGTCACTTTGAGGGAACAAGCGTAGGGTCAAAGGAGACATATAAGACATAGTCAAGGGACAAACAAAGTGAGATATAAAACTAGCTGTCACAAAGAGAGTACAAATGTGTGGGAAGCGTGAACTAAAGTTTGAACTGATTTGACACCAATTCTT
Source organism: Chromobotia macracanthus (assembly GCA_036877525.1). Taxonomy (NCBI): domain Eukaryota; kingdom Metazoa; phylum Chordata; class Actinopteri; order Cypriniformes; family Botiidae; genus Chromobotia; species Chromobotia macracanthus. Next base: position 1,115,728 of record JAZGTH010000034.1, on the reverse strand, counting down.
CTACCGCAGATATAATCAGAGGCAATGAAAGTGTCTATGTTCTCATGCTTTCAAGATGTGAGACAAGGAGAGATGGTGAAACTTTTTAGGACACTTAATGCAGAATAAAAATCACATCAAAATATACAAATATACACAATGCTGCTTTATTTTAAAATGCAAAATCATAACAAGCATATTGTGAATATTCAATATACACATGCACATAGTGGAAACGGCAAATAAGCAACAGTTAGACTGCAGGAAGATGTGAATTAAGCAAGAGAAGTAAGTCTGGATGCGGTGGGGTATGACTAAGCAAACTCAAAACCACAAGCAAACTATAAAGTCAGCATGGCAGATCTGAAGGTCTAGACAGTCTCGGCGCGCTAAATACATATAATTTCCCTTTTGAGAACAGAGATGTGAGGAATTTCATATGTGCATTCCAGTAAAGAGTAAAATAAAACAGGACATCTTTCCACAGACCGTCTATTCTGCAGTCTACAAAGAACATGACCTGGACTAGAGAGCACAGAAAGTTCAGAATAGTTAAATTGTTCTGTGCCATTGTATTTGACTGTGCACATTACTCCAGGTCAATATCAAAATGATTTAAGCTGTGACCCAAAAAACATTCGTTCAACAGTAAAGGGCAGAAAGGAGGCCTCTCCTGGAGGCCGTACAAAAATCCTGAATAATGTTTTGTTAAAAAATGGCAAAGCTGACGCAACTGTTGCATGTGGGCAGAGCAGAGAAGAAAATCTAGAATTCTGAGACTGAAATTCAAGATGGCTGAACTTACATGGACCCGCAGTGAATGAATCACGGTTGTTAGGGTGTAAGCTGCCGTGACAACTGTCTTGCAAAACAGGGCTCACCAGATCCAGAATTCACAAAGGAACAATCTCAAAGGGAAAAAGCCTGAACAGCCAAAACACTAACTTTGTTTTAGCGATACAAAAAAAATATCCTGGTGTAAAGGCAGGAGAAAAGAAAATGTGACCTAAACATGATAAAATGGCAATTCCTCATTTAATATACATTTAATCTCGTCTGTTTTTTCCCGCTAAAAAATTCAAACAGAGCTACAAAACTTCAACCATAATGCACACACAGTTTATAGGAAATGTTTCCAATGAGAACAATTTTTGTATTTTTTTTCCATTGTCAAGACTGTGTTGAGATCTAAAGCAAAGAACAAATTAAGCAACAGCAACTAAAATCTTAAAACAAGTTTTCAGTTCCTGACTAATTAGGCAGTTCTTGGCAAATGGCAAAATGGCAAGACTTCACATCTATCTTGGTATGAGTCTTAGTAATGAGGGCTGGTATACTTTTTACTAAAGTGCCTGGCCAGCACCCACAGAAATAGGACATACACTAATGGCTTCACTCAAGCACTGTGAAATCTGCAATTCTCCTTCAGTGCCTAGAAGGCAAGGGCTCGTTCACAGCTGACTGAGCAGTACACACCAGCCTGATGAAGAGAGATGCTTGCCTGTCAATCTCTTCTCTTCCTAAATCTTCCTGCTGTGCGACCCCTCACCTCTTCCCAGGACCCCATGTTCTTCTCACATCTCTTTCCCTGTGCTTCACTTGTCATCCTGTTGAACAGCAATGGTTTCAAGCAGAGATGTAAAAAGGTACATATTTTCAAAATCGACTAGTCGCTGGGCTGCCTGGACAACTAATCGATCAAGGAAGCCCTGTGTGGTCAGGCAGGTTTTGGGTTTGTCTGATCTCAGTCTGACAAGATTCCTTAAGGGTGTTTATATGAGACGCATTCTTGCATACAAAAACAGCTAGATGGAGTGCATTACAATGGAACAGAGTGCATGATTCTTGAGGACACAAAAACATGTCTTTACATCTGTAAGGCTGTATTATTGAGGCTTAAAAGGGATGCATTTAAAGACTATGCTTTGTCAAGGGGGTTTTACCATGTAAAATGTCTTAACAGCTAAAGCATAGCATGTTGTCAGCACCAATTCAAATCACCTTAGTCAACCTAACTGACTAGCTGCTGGACAACTAGTAAACCAAGTTAAGTGTGTGTCAGATTTTTAAGCATTTGAGGGAGGACTTATGTTATGTTATCTGTGTTCCCAAGACTTTCACATTCTTAGTCATGCAAGACCAAGAAATCAGACCATAACATCAAGACAAAGCCATGCAGCAAGCTAAACAAACAAACCATTACACTCACAGAATTTCTTTTACACAACAGGCGAATTTTCTCAGACGCTGAATGACTGATCTCATTACAGCTTTGACAAGTAAAACTATTAAACCAAACTTGCATATGTCAAAAATGCGGGTTATAGCCATGCAGCAATAGTAATTCATCTGGGCACTGTAATTTTACAGGAAGCACAATACAGCCCCTGAAGCAAATTCATCAATTCTATTAAGGTCTGCATGCAACACTCTGGAATGACATTCCAGTATGCACACATGCATGCATTTACTATAGTCCTGCACTTACACTTAATACTGCAGTCACTATGTGAAAAACATTGAATGACACTTCAAAAAAATTTTTTTGCCATTCAGTCTTGTCATATTCGTGGATATCAAGGTTTAATTCTCACATAGCACAAAGTCTTCAAAAGGTTCTTAAAATGTATCTCTATGAAAACCAATACCTACTTGCATTGCCGTAAATCTCTTGGAATTACTAAACATAATGGAGCTTGCTATTGGTAGTGTTTAAGAATGCTACAGTCCAAATTCTAACCTCTCATGCATTCAGATATTGAGGAATTATGGAAATTGAGGGCCATGAACAGCAAAGCAAAGTGGTTCAGAATTACAGATAGACAAATCTAAGAAAATAGAAGGTTGACTTGAGCCCCACCCTAATGCAGAGCTGGCACATATACCCTTCGGCTGTACGGCACAGTTTCCAGGCTTAGAGCCGTAGCTAAGCAACAGTCAAACAATGCATAGCTGTCAGTAGCAGTATGGGGCTAATCAGGGGGTTTCTGTTGGATTCCCACCGAGAAAGATGCAGAAACAGAGAAAAGGAACAAAAGGCGTGGACTGATAAGCAGACAACAAATTCGATGTTGTGAGAAGCGTGAGGAGGTTGCGAAGTGTATTGGTAAAGCAGCTGTGGTCTCAATACATTATGTTTGAATTAGTGATGTGGACAGCTGGGATTAGCCTCTTCTTTTTTCAAAAAGCTTACAAATGCAGGAAACCTGTATAATATCCAAAGCCACCAGGATTCACTGCGCCTCTCCAATGGGCTGAATTCTATTTTATGTTGCACAAGGTTGTTCCATTCTCTAGATCAGCATTGAAAAGTGAGAGCTTTTATAGGTAGTCACTGAAACACAATGTCTGAAAAATAAGCAATGTGGGCTTTGGCAAACAAGAAAGGAAATAGAGATTCAAACGTGTGGAATACACTGGCACTGTTAGTGGCTCTAAACACCCTACTTTAGCTATGGTGTAATGAACTTTTGTGTTTAAATAGAAATGCTCACCCACCTTTTCCTCCTAAAGTGATTTCTTAAGTTCTAGTGTGTTGTAATTACTGGTAACTTTTGAAAAAGGAAGCAAATTGGTAGTGGTCAAAAGGTTTTCATTGTGCATGTTGATTGATAAATTCTGTATACTGAACTGACATTTACAAGAACATAAATACATTTTGCAGACACTTACAACCTAAATGACATACAATACAGAACATGAAGGCATTTAGTTTTTTAACTTTTGTGTTCCTTGGAAATCAAACAGGAATGGTACAGAAACATTGTTTAAGGCCTGTGCACTGAATAGTGTTGATAAAGAACAACAATGTAATGCCTGCGGCAGCACAAGAATTATTATAACACATTATTAAATGTATAAAGCATCTATTGCAAACCAATTGTATATCCTTTGCACTTTATTTTGTTGTATTAGTGCTATAAGACTAAATGAGGGAGACAATACATTTATATTCTGATTAAAATTACATGATTATATTATCCTACATATGTACATGATAACTACGATACATGATAACTCGTGTTAACTCATGATAACGTACATGATAACTCTTACATAGGAACTTTCCAGGAGAATAAACCTCTTTGTGGAAAAAAAAAAAGTACTATTTTTTTAAACAAAACTTTTTAACAAAAGAGACTGAAACATGAGTGAAGGAATAATTCAGAGTAGCTGTCTGACAATTCGCTTCCTAAACATCTTACGCCATTCTCTCAGATCTTGTCTTTGCTAATGCCGCTTGCACAACTGTCACTCACATGCACAACCAGCAATTTGCCTTCGATTTCAGGCGTTTATCTGCGATTTTCACAGAACTGTCGGTGAGTCAAAATCGGTGGTTAAACTGTGAGAAACTTTTCAAATCACAATTTACAATTTCACCCCAAAGTATCCATTACAGCATGTCACTAGCTCTGTTTTACGTGTAAAGCTGATGAAGGAATATAATATATTAAAAGCTTTCTCAAGTTGATAATGGCACCCATTATAAACCATAATCCTTCTTACTAGGTTAAGATTTTGCTTTTGGTAGACGAATACCACCCAAAATCAGTTAGTTTTCAAATTCAAGGTGTAAATGAGCATTTTCCTTTGTCTCGCTCTTTTTCCATACTCCTTTGTTTCTGCAAGACTGCCACGAGAGAACAAACAAGCACATAGGCAACCTTCACAGACCAGCTTTCCGCATATTTCCACCGCGGTAAACACAGAAAGGTCACTGGGACCAAAGGCAATAAATGCTCCATAATATTCATACAGTATTTTTACAGACAAACACCTTGACTGTAAACCACAGTTGTCTAGTCATGGCAGCAAAGTCATTGCCTTATTCATTAGATAAGTTTACTTAAAACAACATATGTTGATCATCTACTGTAGAGAAGCACTGCTTGTTGCTATTGCTCAAGGCTTGCCAACAGCACTGTGGACGCAAAGGTAATCTACAATTCCTCTCCACATGTACTTTATAGATTGAGGACGGAGCGTACTAGCACAGAGATATCAAACTGAATCTTTTTATTGATGGCGTGGAGAGGCTATTTTGTCTAGTGAAAATACACCAAAGGTTTGCATTCGCACAAGGCAATCCATTCCAAATAAGCTGACTTTATATGGAAGTGGTAAAAGATCTCGAAGTTTAGTGTTAGTTTAACAAAGTTAAAGTCAACATGAGGCATTAGCAACCCACTTTGACATATCTGAACACACACACAGCCGAGTGCACTATCTATATCTATATCTATATCTTACATCTATATCTATATCTATATCTTCTGTACTGGCATTAAAAACTTAGTTGTCTAGCTTTGCCAGCTAGAGGCAAAGTGGACAATGACAAGATCTGCTGGCCCTGACTCAACAAGCGCAGCACACAAGCGGTCTCCACACAGCTTTTCGGAGGGCTGTATGGATCAGAAGTAAACATAACAGCTTCAGTGCTCTACTCCATCAACTTTCATCCTGGCACTCCACTTTTAGCATGACAGCCTGAATGGATGTTTTCACTGTTAAATGTCCTGCTGGTCACAAAGGAGAAAGAGTGAAGAAATGCGTAAATATTGACTCAGCGTTTGGCTGAGAGGGTCTGGCATGGGCACGACATGGCGTAGGGAACATGCCTGAATCTGTAGGGAGGACAGAGCCCCAAAGCCAAAACTATTTTGGGAAGGGTTGGCCAACTGAGATGGGCGCTGCCTGCAGAGGAGTGGGCAGATGTTTTGCACAACCAAAACAAAAAGTACAGCCAGCCCAGACCAGGCATTCTAGATTCTAGTCATAAAGTGCATTGTTATTTTCTCCTACAACAATTCACAGATAAAAGTCTTGGGGGGAAGAAGTGGAATTCTCATTAAGGCACAGACACTTTAAACTATTTTACTGAAAACAAACAGTAGCCTATTTGACACAACAATCAGAAACAATTAATATTTTTTACTTGACTATAGTTGCACCGACTCCTAAAGTAATTATGTATTTAGGTGTGGTTACACTGGGCTTTGATCATGAGAAATTACTTCACTGCAAGTATCGGCAACAGATATGACATCGCACTCAGGGTTCTTTGTTTATAATGAACAATAAATCACAAATAAAAAATAAACAAAATATTAAAATATATCTACTTCAGTTTCCTGCAATACTACAAACCATGGAGCTCTGAAGGTAGTTATTTTTGAGCCAGGAGGTCAATCTGTTTAGATCGTCTATTTTTGCTAGGCAAATCGGCTGTAACTTACGGCCTTGTGACTTCAACATCATCTGACGCCAAAACTCTTTTAACAGCTAAGTAAAAATAGAAATCTGAGACATCTGACAACTGTTTCTCCAGAGTAAGATATTAACACAACAGCTCACTTATCACTTTAGCAATGTGACATCTTGAAGTATGGAAGTCAACTGAGGTCTACAAAGCTACGCAGCAGGCAATAAACAAATAAGCATGTTTGCTTCTTACACAACCAAAACATGTTATTTTTCCATAGCGTCTTGCTGTCCTGCCTTTCATGTCACTTTTCGCCTGTAGCCTGAAAGAGTGTCATTGCAATTACTTCATATCTGTCTGTTTTTGTTTGTTAGGAGAAGAACAAAAACATCCATAAACAAAATCCATGCAAAGACAGTACAGAAGCTGAGTTACAGCCGGGGCCATGGTAGTCTGAAGCTGTATGAAGCAGAATGGCTACCTGAAAACATCAATGCTGGAAGGCCACAGGCATTCTTTCTGATGATGAATACTGACTTTTTATCATTTCATGGAGGGCAGCTTTGAACAGGACCTTGCCATGGGATATTGTTTAATGGTCAGTCCACGTTCCCATGGAGTCACCTGTTGACTTGGTTACTCCTACTAGTGTCACAAAAATCCTTGTATATTCATTTCATACATGCATATGTCAATTGAAGCACAGAGACTTTTGATTTAAGTTTTAAAATGTATCAATTTTTTTCTTTTCAATTTGGTTTTTTTATACCTTTTATTTTTTATTCCAACCTAACTGAAATGTTTTAATTATGTTACAGTCAATTGGCTCATTTCTTCATAACTTTCACTGTTCATTAAATGCATGCAATTTTGAGTCTCTCAAGTTCTATAACACTTTTAATTAACCTAATTCCATTGTGCACTATCTGATTAGGGCCCACTAAGCCATTTTTGTAATGGATGAGAAGGGGGGTGGGGGTTTTTAACATTGTGCTGCTTGGTCTCAAATGTCTGCAGTATTTCAAGTCTCCAGAATGGCTACAAATAAAAAGGATGGAAGCATAGACAAGACAATGAAGGATGAATTTGAGAATCAATGGCAATCGAATTTAACATCTTTGGAGCCTTTGGCTTCGGGCTCTAATCTAGTAATTGAATTATCCGACTTTAAAAAGAAAGTGCCATCAATATCTTTTCGCCACAGATAGAGAAAGCAAGCACAAGCTCTTGCATGCTCCATGCAGTATGTGGACACCAAGGCAATCTATTGGTGTAATGCAAGTGTGCTGTGGAGCGATTCACAATGCCTTTACTTGCCTGAACAGCGGGCAGGGGATCAATTGAAGAGTTTGTCGAGTTTTTACAGCCAAGCTAATTAATCTTCATCTTAAAGTAAATTGGTAAAGCTGTAGGGTGGATTGGTCAGCATGCATTTCAAAATAAATCTCATTTTACTAATTTGGAAAGATGCTAATGAGAAAAGATTTCATTAAACTGTTGGAAGAAACGGCAAGAAAAATACCTCTGGTAACATAGAAGCTGGGCACAATCAATCTATCATATGAAGCATATTTTGAGGGAACTGTGCGTGTTGAAGAACAAACATGAAATTGTGGTATAATCAAACAGCAGTCATTTTAAATGTCATTGTTATGGCTGATATTTTTGCTGTTTCTTATAATCCATCCACCAGAGTTTTACAGAACATTGTTACAGTTATGGTATCAAGTATTACTAGCACACAACTCAAACAGCAGAGAAGAAAACAATACGATTCCAATCATTTTTAAAAGGAAAGAGCACTATAGACATCCAAACACAGCTTTATAAAGTCCAGAACTAATACTACATAGCAAAACACTTGCAAAGCAACTTGGCGCAGCTGCATGAAAAATGTTTTTCCAACACCCATAACCCAGCGCTATCTTGCTGTTTATGATGTAATGTATTATAAAGCCTAAAACAGACTGAGAACAGTGGTCTTCACACAAGACCAGACTATGCATACACTAAAGACACAATGACCCTGAAGACCAGAGAGAAAACAACAGTGACGCAAGTAGCTTTGTTACCACTCGTGAGACATACCAGCCCATAAGAATACAGAGTTCAGGGTTGGCCTTGATTTCAAGGATTTTCAGAGAGTTTGTGACTATTGTAATAATAAAGGAGACACGTTTTAACACTCTATTATTTAGGCTACATTGTCACTGAAGCTGTTCTCAATACAATATATATTGCTAAATCATGCAGAGCTCGCTTGACAGTCTTTTTGTCTGAATAACATTTCCCCCCATTTATTTTTGCTGTTTGCGGAATTGTCAATCGCAATTGCATAGGGCATCTTTTACCTATCTATTAGCCAGTAAAACCATTTGTGGGGGGATAAACACAGTAGTTGTACATTAATACGAATACATAATGTACATGTTAATTTACTTAGCATGTTGTTAGATTTAGATTTTTGCATCACGTGGGCTCTTCATCAAAGAAAACCACTCTGCATAACTCCTCACACTTACCTTCCATGTGCAGTGGAATTAATTACATCCCGTTTCCTGGCAACCAAATCCCTGCACTGGTTCATACATCACATTGAGCGGAGGGTGTGTGCATGTCACATGTGAGGAAAGGTTAGGGAATGGAGCCACTACTTGAATGCAAACTCCATGCATGCATCTACTCCACGCATTCCCACAACAGATTCCCTTGCCCCTGGTTTTATTGCCATGGTGCTGTGGAACCTTTTCTCATCATATAAGGGATCCCAAAGTCATTTCCATAGGTCACCACTCAGGCCCCTGACCTCTTTCCAGCCTTTATTGTGAGCCTTTTTTTCTGCAGCAGATGTGGGTTTGGGTGTGAAGACTCAGACAGACCCCATAAGCCTTAACCTCCCCCACAAAGCCTTATGCTATGCTTATGTGCTGTTGTCTCCAGGGACAAATAAGGCATCATACTCTTGGTTCAGAAAGACCTGACAGCTCTTCTATACATGTTAAATTGTTTCTTTCTACACTGCGGACAAAAAAGCCAGGGATTTTGAGAGTTAGAAAGAAGATATCAGTGCTTTTCTTTTCTGAATCTGTACTTGTCATAGTTAATAAATGTTGTCAGTTCTGTGTGGATTTAGCTGCAGAATGGATAAAATATGGCAAAATGTGTTAAACTAAGTTTAGAGTTGGTATAAATTACAATGGTGAACTACCCGTTGAATAACCGGCTAGCTAATTAGTGAGGTCATCTCTATTTCAATCTAGAACAAAACACAGACAGATAAAAACATAAAAATGCACAAGTAAAGGTGTAAATTTGCCCAAACTAAGCTTATATGGTTATATTCCAGAAATGTAACACGTCTGTTCACAAAGTTTAAATAATCACAGTGCATATGTTTCACAAATCAACTGATGAGATCTCCTGAAGACAGCAGTTGTTTGAAAAAGACATTTTGGAAAGCTACTTGGGCACAGATGCCCAAGATACAGTATCTCCATAAGCAACTGACAGTTATTTAGAAAAGTATGTTATCCTAATAGTGAAGTGTCTGAAGGCAGGGCACAAGTTGACAAGGAATTAAGTAACTGGAGAAACAAAATCTTTCTGCCAAGCAAGGTAGACAGCTAAAAGATGACATGAGAAACTCAGTCCAGACAGAGCTTTTTGCTTTGACAGTGACCTAGTTCCACCGGCTGGCTATCATACTGGAATGTGAATGTCATTAAAGTTCTCTGGTCTGTGTCTTCCTGCTGAGCCCTCGCACGAAGAATGCAAACAGAACTACACAGTTTCACAGGTTCCAGGGGACATCTTCCCTCCGTGCTGTCATGGAGAAACCGTGCTCTGTGGGCGTATTGTTCCCAGGCAAGTGTTAGCCAGAGACAGTTTTCTAGGACACACCAAAACATGGCACTTTAAAACTGACTTTTAATGTCTACTGCGTTCTTCAACCTGTCGCACTAGTAAGCCTTCAGAGAGAAAAGGTAAGTAAACCGTCAAAGAGTATGATCTTTTCTATGCTTAAACCCTAACTCTTTCTGGCACTCTCTCTGCCTGAGGCTCTGCTAATTGCTGGTGTGCACAGCACATGACAAACTTCTTTATAAATACCCGGCGCTCTAGGCAGCCTTTGAGCCACACAGGGATCATAAAACTGCCCTCTCTCTTTGCCGATTGGACAGGGACAGTCTCCATTTGAGGTAACTAGCTCCAAGAGGAAGGGAAAAGTTGTAAAACCTGCAAATCTCCCTTTCAAATCAGCCAGTAAAACAAATGAGTCAAATAAAGGGCTGGACTCAGATTCCAGCACTTCACTGGCATAAAAGGGCACCACATGCCAATGTCTCCTGGTCCCAAAGAGGAACATAGCACTGAGGCTGATTCTTTACCTTACAATAAACAGATTTGTTTTCTTTAATCAGACACTGACGCAATGCATTTAAAGGGACAGATCACCACAAATCAATTTTCTGTCATGTTGTTTTAAACCTGTATGACTATCTTTGTTCTGTGGAATAATTTGAAGATTTTAGGCAGAATGTCCCATACATTGAAAGGTAATAGGGTCAGTGAGCTATCAAAATCCAGAAATGACAAATAAGCACCAAAAGGCACAAAAAGTAGTCCACACTCAGCATTTTCTGCTGATTTTCAATTCCATCCATGTATTTAAATGAAGCAAATATGAATCAAAACAGGTTTCATGGAAGAAACACTAATATGTATCTACATTCCTCACACAAATCAATGGTAAGACTTCAGAAGACTTTAAATGTTCCCAATGCGTTTACATTGCCCTGAAAAGAACTACATGAACATCTGTAGGAGAAAACAGTGTGGGTTTTTATCATCATGAGGGTAAATAAATGATTACAGAATTTTTATGTGAACTACTGTTTTAACTGTTGTGTATGTATCTTTTTCACACACAGTATGTTGATATGTTAACAGTGCAAGTTGCAAAAACACAATTTATATCTTTTGACACAGCTCATTAATCATGTTACAATCTCCTATTGCTCTTAACCACAAATCCCACAGTCTGAATGGCCGTATAATATGCTGTGAAGTGATACAAGATCTCTCCAACAGCCTTGACTTGCCTGAGCACTAAGCTGGATCAAATTTGGGAAACTGAGAGTGCTGTGGTCTGTAGAGAAAGGTGCAATGAGAGCTCAGTTTCATCCCAAAGGAAGCAGGTTTTTGAAATGTCAAAGATGATTTTTAGGTAAATGATTATATAACTGTAATATCAGTAATAAAAGGGGTGGCTTTTGTGCACCCGAGGGGGGCACTTAACCCAAACTGCTTTAGTAAATACAGGCAACAAATGGATTGCATGACAGCGACTCTTGTATTTTTGTAGGGGTGACAGTGCCTTATTGGTTTAAAGAACAGCCAGAGAGCCGTGTGTTTGCAAAGGCATCAATCTCAGTTACCCTATTCAGCTACAAAAGAGCTGCAAATGCTGCCACATTATTAAATGTGTGAATCTAACATATTCGAGTCAGGAAAATGTGCTACTTAAAACAGAACTCTATTACATGGTGACTTGAAGAGTCTAATTTTAAGTCCAACATTAAAAGAAAGACCCTCAAAGCCTTTCAAATATTCAAAAGCCTCTGGGTGTTTCATTTATTTCCCCCATCCAACTATACTTTAAAAAGCCACCAACTGCAAACAAGGGGGCCTGAATGCATCACTACCTCAAAATTCAATTGCAGTCTGGCACTAACGCAACTTCTCAAATTTGTTTTGGTTCTTTAAGCCAGGACAACAGGCAGTTTGGGGTCACAGAAATGCTTCAGATTCCTCATCCCAAAAGCAACATTACGGTATTGACCGCATATCAAATGCTCATTCTAAAGAGGAGCCTCTAAGGGCCTATGCAGGGGCTGAACTCTGGTTTAAAATCACACTCCCTAGAGTGTTTCTGGATATGCCTGTATACATCCACAGCACGGCACAAACCAAGAAGGCCTCACTCGCACATTAGTCATGCATCTGGCAGCTAAGCTGCAAACAGTGCATTATTTGTAAGGTGCTGAGGTATTCTTCTTTAAAAGCTGGCCCAACAACACATTTTCATTGTCATATATTAGTGGTATTTTATCTGTGGTCTGTCTTTAAATGACATATGAAATACATTAGCTCACAATACATTACACAAACACACACAGATCGATTTGTATCGGTAACTTAATGCCCCAATAAATGCCAAGCCATTTGAATTTGCACTCCGAGTAGGAAATACATGTGATTACAGCTTTGTATTTTTTTAGTACCTTCTGGGACTGCTGTTCCACAACTCTGATTCACACATATAAGGTCTGATATATGATCTGATCTGTTAATCTACTCACAATAAACATGGATGGTGTCTGTGATGCTGAGGATAGAAGTGCCATTTACATTTATGCATTTGGCAGACGCTTTTATCCAAAGTGACTTACAGTGCATTTAAGTTATACATTTTGTAAGTACATGTGCTTCACTTGAAAGTGTCATAACACACACAGCCTGTGGGTCACTGACTGACAGCCTGTCACAATGTCACACTTTGTATTCTTATATAACGCAAATGAACATTTGCAATCCGTGTTTTAGTATGGCATCAACTCACCGGTAAAGTGGCTGTCATATGAGGCGTCATGAATACTTGGGTACTGCTGATGTAGACAAGAATTACAGTGCATTATAACACATCTGCATCACAGTCAGCGGCATTAACTTATTGCTCATTTCAAACTTGAAATGCAAAAAACTGAAAATGCCAAAATGTACTCTTTTCTTCTCAAATATGAATTTAAAAGAGTGTTTCATATCGCTTTAAGCATCAGTGCTGTCCTCACATTTAAAATATTTCAAGAAGGACTTCAAATTTGGTGCCAATAAAGCAACTGTCACTGATTTAGTTAGGGTAACACAAACTGATGTCAATTGAAAGTAAGTGTATATGACAACAACTGCACTCTCTCTGCCCCTCAGACACAGCAGAATAAGATTTATTCAACCCAATGTGACATGCTCAAGCCTGCGATCATTTTCATCCCAAAATTGCATGTGACAGAACAGATTAAGAAATAATAAAGGGAGAAACAAAACAAGAATTAAGGACAAAGCTGTCTAGGCATAAAACAAGCTGTGTTTCAAAACCTTATGTGTTAACTAGCTTGAGTTTTTTCTGGGCATGTTCAAACCTACACTTACATGCAAGGTACTACAGCTGTACAAAGATGTATCAGAGAGTAAAGATTATTCTAGTTAGTTAGATAACAACATTCATCTGCTGTAGCTTTACAAAGGTTTTTGGTTCTCTGTTAGTGTGTGATGCCCAAAATTGCTGTCTAGGTAGAAAGCTCACTGTTTTGGGCCACAGCCTAAAGCCCACAATCTTGAGGCTCAGCCCACAGCCCACAATACTGGGTCTATGTACACAAACAGGTTATATTCCCGTCACTTACATTTTTAGTTGTTGTCAGTTAAAAATGTTGCCCTTGTTGATCGCTATCTTACTTCGACAATATGCTTAAACTTTTTACAGTCCGTTATAAGAAGCAGCATTTAAATAACGGGTATAATCGACAACAAAATACTGTACAAGCGCCATTTACAGGCACTAATGGAGAAACATCGGACATTTATTACCAGTCTCAGACTTGTTAACTAGTTTTCTCGTGTAGTTTATTTAAATGTTATTTTAGGTTCTTATCGAAGAGTTATCGAAATTAGCCGACCAGCTAACAGCTAATTTACAGTATACAAATGTCAAACGAGGTGACGAAACACTTTCTTTTTCCTCTCTATAAAATCTGCATTTTGTGTGAAATATAAGGCTATAAAGTCATATTACTAGTCATATCCTGGATATATTTTAATTTATAAAACAACACAAGCAGTTAAAGAGCAGATTTAAACAGTTATCCGGATAGTTAGCCCGATGCAGCTAACTCGTGTAAATAACGGCATATTGAACGCTGTTTAATACTTTTGTTCATTTCATCAGACCCTATGAACAAAACATCCCGTTATTTTGCATTAAACGATTACGTACCGAGTTATCGGACTGTTTTGCGAATATACTTGGCAGATCAGAAAGTTTTCAACGTGTGTTTTAAGGATTAATGGATAAATCATTAATGGACTGGATTACTCATACATCTCAAAACATAAATATAAAATACATTTAAAAACACGTATTACTTAAAAGTGTGCGCACGTCCTAGATGACAGTTTCCATTGAAAACAGCCTCTGAAAGCAGGATGAGATGCGTATCTCTGTCGGTGAACAAAAAGATTGATCATAATAAAAACGACCCTGAACTTACACCACCTGAGTATTAATCAGACACACAACTCAGACATGAATCATCTAAACACACATTGGCATTGTGTGCGAATCTGTCTGATCTTGGATCAGTTTTAGACCCCATCAGGTGTGATACGGAGTTTTACGCGCTTTCTCTGCTTTTCTTTTCGGTCCCGAATTTGTTCCTCGGGCAAAAATATTAATAAACAAAAACAAACATCCCACCAACATTACGGGTTTTTTTTTCTTTTTCTTTCTTTCTCTCTCTCTGTCTCGCTCTGACCTGCGCCATCTTTGCAGAAAGGCACTCTTTGGGGCTGCAGTTGCTTGCAAACAAAGAGCAAACCCTCCGAGCGGCCCCAACCTAACAACATTGATTGCACAAAAACGCACGAATTGAGTTTTTAAAAAACCATGCATGCAACGTTCAGATGAGACCGCACTGCTCGTACCTTCTGTGTGGGAGATCCTGGTTCCAAAGAACAGAGCTAGAAACAAGAGACGACACGGTATTGCATCCATCATCCTCATCCTCATCCTCATCCTTCTGCCGGTGCTCAGACTTATTCTGCTAGACTCAAGTTCTTCAGTCAGACTGAGCTGCCGGAGGAGTAAAGAAAGAGAGAGAGGGGGGAAAAGGAAGAGGAATAAACACGTTTGATCATTGGCTAGGACGGACCGACACCGATCCCCGCCCAGCCGGAGTAAAACCCACATTATTCTCTCTCTCCTCTCTCTCTCTCTCTCTCTCTCTCTCTCTCTCTCTCTCTCTCTCTCTCTCTCTCTCTCTCTCTCTCTCTCTGGACCTCAGCTGGACTCTGTTATTGCATAATAACAAATTCCATGTTCCATGATTTGTTTTGGCGATGGCCTCTTATGCATACACGAAAATAATATTGTAAATCTGTCCGATCAATTGAAACAAAAGGAATGTTTCTTCACTGAATTGATATAATTTAGTTTGAGATATAATTTAGTTTGTTATGCTTTTACTATAAGGCCTAGGACATTTACTTTTTTATGTAGTATTCATTTTAATAAACAGTTATTCAATTGGGTGAATCAGACAATTGATGTATGCGTGTTGGCTATAAACAAATTAACATTAATATCACAAGACATCACTGAAAAAGTACAAAAAGGACAATGGTATTACCATGGTTGTTTGGAAATGGTATCCTTTTCATTCATTTTATAAGGTAGTTCCATAATTCTATTTTGTGAAGTACATTGGAGTTGGCCATGTATGTGCCATGCTTTGTGAATAACATCAGTGTTGCCAATGTATTGCCACTGTACAAAAATGTACAGTAAAAAGTCACATACACTGTGACAACTTTTTATTGATAAAATCAAATTTACTCTGATAACAACAGAATTGATCATGAATTTAGAATGTTTATAAGGCTAGTAAGTGGACAGTGAGAGCCACAAGCAATATACACAAACAGATATGGTCTTTATGACTATATAAAAATGTTTATACAACATTATAACAAGTGAAAGTGACATATTTGTCAGATATGGTAATCCATACCTGAAATGTGACCTCTGCATTTAACCCATCACTGGTGAGGAGTGAACACACACACACCCGGAGCAGTGGCAGCACACTACTGCACCCGGGGAGCAATTGGGGGTTAGGTGCCTTGTTCAAGGGCACTTCAGTTGCAACCTGGCGGCATGGAATCGAACCAGCAACCTTCTGATTACAAGCCCAGCTCACTTACCAGTAGGCCACAACTGCCCCACAACGATAACAAAACACACATAAACTATTATTGCTGGAGATAATCCAGGCGTAGCTGGGAGTGGTGCTTCTCAGTCATTCTCTCTGCATATATTCATCCAAAAGAAAAGTATCTGACCTCCTCAAACCTTCCACCCCCAAACACATGGGCAGTGACAGAGATTGATGGTCGCCTATTGTATAGGTCTAACATACAGGGTTGCTTACTAAGAAGCCCTACCGTCTTCTCCATACTAACCAAGACCCTGATGCATAAAAAGTATGCAGCAGTAGCTTTTAAATATTGCAACAGAGATCTTTATCTAACCCCACTGCGAACTGTCACCTCCTTGTGACAGAAAACCTAGTGAGCTATTCTGGAGGAGACAGGCCATAGGAGGTTATGGTTGGCTTGACATTTTTTATGGCATGCCTATTTTTGGTTGTTGTGATGGGGTTAAAACATCCCCCATCATTGCATTGTAGGTTGCCATCTGGATAGTGGCCACCGTGCTGTGTCATCATCAGGGCCTGATGTGAACCACGTTTTGCATGTTCAGACCTGATAACCACAGTTGTACCCAGTCTGTACTCTGTATGTGGTCATAAGTTTTCACTTTTGATGGTGTTGTGAAGTACTCAAGTAATTGTACTTATTTATTATACATAATTTTAGTAATTATACATAGTTATTATACATAATTAGAGTAAAACTGTAACCAAATACCAGCACTTTTACTCTGTTGCATTTCTAAAGGGGAAAAATATATGTTTTGTAGACAAAATGTAGACAAAATTTGGAAAACAAAATATTTTTTACTTGTTATCATAACATAAATCTGTCCTCTTATTAAAAACATTAATTTACATTAATAAACATTATTAATATCAATAATAATGAAAAACATTAATAATTAAAAACAGAATTCATTTCATTGTAAAATGTAATTGACCACAGTTATGATTGTTTTTTGAAGTAACGTCCCACAGACATGTTTCATGCTTCAGAGCATTGTTATAAAAATCATGAATATTTTGGGTCAGCACATTGTGGTTTAATTCATTTTTAAATGTTGTAAGTTTAAGGTGTTGCAAGTAGCAATGGGAGATTTCATGTAGCTTAATTAGAAACTGAGGTGTCGAACATAAATTGTGATTTGAATCAGATGTTAACTTGACCTGTTTTTGCCAAAAAAAATGGGTGTGATTTTGACCCTGAAACATACTTGAAATGGGCTGTCTGGTGGCACACCTAATTTAGCACCCAAAACGCAGAAGCAGCCATTAATTTACGCTGCACAACAGTGTTATTTTAAAAAGGTTTCTATGGCTATTAAGCAGTAATGGGGTTAACCATAAGTAGGGCAAACAAAAAATGTGTTAACTTAAGGGAATATTTTGGTCCACAGAGTAATTCTTCAACAAAGCACATGTTCAAAAGAGACAGTTTTTTGTGCTAATTTGGCAAATAAAGGAGGTGCATTCTGTTACATAAAAAATATCAATGTTGCTTAAGCCTTAAAAATATGCATAATCATACTTTTTAATTCAGATTTTCATAGACCTGTCCCATTAAAAACAATATAAATCTTGATCTAAGACAATGAAAGTTGAATTTTGTAACATGATGTTAAGCAGTGGATGGTTGCCAGAACGTTTTAATGCGGTTGATAAGGTGTTTTGAGTGCCTGATAACTGTCTAATGCAAATACACCCACTATGTTATTCTGGTCCATAACATATGACCTGGGTGCCTTGTTCATGTCTGTGGGAATTTTCACCTGTTTAATCATTTGCCAGGTGAGAATTGTGGATCTGATCACTCAAAAATATTAGAAACATTAGAAACAAAATATTGAAACTTTGTTCTCTGAAGACCCTTGAAGTTTAAAATATTTGGACCTGCTGCACTATACTTATAAAAACATTTTCTAAATCATAATGATTTAACTTCCTTCCAGAGAGATGTTTGTTGTTTTAGCACAGTGGAAGGCATTGGCACTTCCCTGATTTGGCGGTGCTTAGAAAAAGCATTTTCCAAAAGCAGAAACAACTGTACTCTCACTGAAGTGCCTCCAGATATTTTGATGATATTTTCTGATGATATCAGTATTATTTGAATATATTTTGTCCTTGCTTAATGAGTCCTGAGGAAACTTTCCTCATAATTTACACAGTTTTCTGTTTCTCCTAAAGGACCCTATTCCAGTTGAGGAACTTTGTCTGTACTTTGAGGATGTGGCTCTTGCATACAGAAACATGTGACTGAGGACAGTCATCGTTTGCTAAACACGTGCATCCCCATGTGTCTTGTCTGTCTGCTTTGCAAAAACACCCATATTCTCTTGTCTCACTCAGAGGTTACGGAGGGTCACACACCATTTATCTTTAATTAGTCTAATACCATGGCCTTTTCTAACATGTTCTTATTTGGGCTTCACAAATGAGATAACTATATTTCAAGCTGCCCTTAGGTAGGTCTTTGTGTTTTAACTATTTTAGGCAATATATCAATGCAAGGCAAGCCACTATTAGTATTGTTCCCAAAATTGTTAGCTGGGAGAATATCATAGAGGACTTTTTTGTTGCTGATAAGCAAGCAACTCAGAACAGCCTAGTTACCACCTAGCAACAGTCCAGCAGCCACCTACGATATCTTCATTTATAACATCATATTTTTTTCAGAAAATATAATATAGTAAGATTCTAGATGCAAATGAACAAAAAAATGGGTGATATTAAATATATGTGACAAATTAAACACAAGATAAAACAGGATTTTTGAGGCGACACAACCGCTCCACTAATCCAGCAATACAAACACTATTTGTAATCACAGTCCATTATTTTCCTTCTCACTGTCATTTTCCTGATTGCTGTTCTGACACAGGCTGCCAGGGCCCTCCTGGTGTTCAGGTGACAGTGGCAGACCTCTCTTTAAGTGTTAATGGGACGTCACCAGCTGTCCGCACAGGTAGATCCAGAGTCCTGCTCCGAGCCATCTGTGCATCCTCCATCATTACTGCCTCTAAACAGCAAGAGTAGATAGAGGAGAGAGAGAAAAAGTGGGAGAACAAGGTGCCCATAGTTTGTAAGAAAGAAACAGAATGAGGGATTAAAGAGAGAAAGAGATAATGAGAAAGAGTTGGCCGCTCCCTGTGGAATATGCCCCAGCTGTCATTCACAGCCCTGTTGGCCTCCCCCAACCACCTGGACTTTTTTCCCACACTCACAAATCTCACCCACAAAAATCTGCCTCAATTATGTGATGCAATGTAAATTTCATTCAGACACTGGGAGGCTGATCTAGGATCAGAGATCTCATGTTAAACAAAGTTATTATTCACATGGTTAAGGTCACTCCATATCAGCTGTAATGCTTTTATGGAATTATGTTTTTTTGAAAAAGAAGAAAAGAAGTGTTTTGCCACCTTATTACATTTACACATTTTATTTAGATTAATATTAGAGGGTGTTTTTTAATTTAAATGGAAAATAAAGTTGAAAGCAAGTTTATCAAATTATGATAAGCTGTTCCCACTATGCTAGAAAATTCAATTTATTTGTATAGCACACAATTCTTTCCAAACCAGCTTTGCAAAGAAATGTGTCGTATAACCCCCAAGCCAAACGCAACAGTGTTGGGTAAACAATTGCTGATTGATTAGAACGCCAGGGAAATTACTTTCAGGCTGTTAATTACATAATTATGGATAATTAATCATAAATGCTAATTGAGGTGAACTGATTCATTCACACAACTCAAACAACCAAAAATAATGTATCTAGTATGTAATATGATAAAATATAAATGAAAAAAACAAATAAACAAACATGCATACTGAATGGCACTTTAAATGCATCAAAACACACAATTGCCATTTCTTAAAACGTACAGCAGGAAAAATAACAAAACAGAAAATTCCTTAGGGGATTAGGAGTGCTTTAGCTATTGCAGGTTATTAGAAATATAACTTTGATGTGAGCAGAATGTTGATTATTTGATGATATGATCAAATGCAATATAATACAGTATGACTCATGACATCACAGAAGGTCTCAATGAAGGCATATCCTGATTGGCCACTGTGATGAATTAACAATAAAAGGCTTGTTCTGTCATCGATAGTTTACAGTTGTTCTTCAGTAGCTCGACTTCTTTCAAACTTGCTTACACATCATACCAAATACACATGGCCATCACATACTTATATTTACAATTCTTAAATTACACACTTAAATACATTAGTCACACTCAAAAGACTAAGAATTGTCTATTGTTGAATGCGTATATGAAAACCTTATTCAAACTGTTTGTGAAAAGTAGAATAAGTATGGTCTAGGAACAGAGAGCGTTAGCTCTGTTTCAATCTGATCAGTAAGTCAAAACTCCTCATCCCTTCAGATACACACACAGTCATGTACACATAAAACATTACTCTCTGACACTCATGATAAATCTCTCTGAGGCCCCCTTGAGGAATTACTGTGCAACACACAAGCAAAGAAACTGCCAAAATGCTTTTCTATCTTCATCAGTCATTTCTACAGAACGTTTTTTAATACATTTTACTCAGCTGACATACACAGTATTTATACTCAGCTTTTATCAGTGCTAATCTTTTTCATTACCAGAATCACTATAACTCCTCTTTTCATTTTGTTTCTGGCAATTTTTTACAAAATTCACAGACTCCCTTACAGAGTGCATGCGATAAACTGCAAAACAGAAGTATAGTCTAAATTTGTTATGGAAAAACAAGCAATACAGAGTCTTTCAAAGTGTTATTAAATATTTATTTTGTTATGGGCAATGATGCACAAAATTGTCTAAAAATTATGCTGTTGTTTCTTGGTTTCTGCTTGGGTTGTGCTGTCTATATCACTGTATATTAACAGCTGTGTTTGCTCTTACAAAACACATGCATTACCAGGATGTTATTTAATAATTCAGATGTGTTGTACAACATCAGCACCATATTAACCAGTTTATGTCTTGCAAATGCCTGTTTGCAAGTCAGTGTATGTTATGTAAGTACATTTCTGATACATACACATCAAATGCCTCAAATTTTAAATAGTCAATGTGTGCCCCAAGTAGGGCATATTTAAATGAACTAAATAAAAATATTTAATATTAATAATAAAAACAAAAAAAACCCTACATAATTCATAAAGTGATTAATTAAATTAAATATTGTATATTAAAGAAAAAGAATGGAAACAAGAATACACTTGTTGCATGTCTTTATAACATTTACATAATCTTGCTCCCTCTGAGGCTGGAAACAAACAAACAAACATTAGTACAAATTCCTTTGAACACAGAAAATCAATATTTTTTATTTGAATGCTTTTGGAATTTTTATAGCTCTTTTTAAAATAATTGGCCACAACCAATTACCCAAATAATAATAAATTAATAAATATAATAAAAAATAAAACATCACTTAGAAAGAGAGAACATTTAAAGTGATAGTTCATTAAAAAATGAAAATTCTGTCATTAATTACTCACCCTCATGTAATTCCACACACGTAAGACCTTCGTTCATCTTTGGAACACAAATTAAGATATTTTTGATGAAATCCGAGAACTTTCTGACCCCTGAATGCCCCCCAGAACCACACACATGCGCCGTGGTGCTCTAGTGAATGCGTGTCGGAGACTAACACAGACATAGTATTTAGTGTGTCTAGTGTGTTTTAATAACAACATGTACTCAAACCAGCATAAATTCCAACTAAAGTTGATGATCCATGCTATCCCAGTAAAATTTGAGAGGTGCATCTTATGCATTCGAAGCTAACCCCTCCAAAATGGCCTATATAGCAGTCCAAATGTATGAGACCCAGACATTTTATTGGGTCTCATACATTTGGACACCGCTATAAACAAACACCTATGTCATAAATTAATGTTATTTGAAAGCTTTGATTTTAAAATTTCATACTGTAATTTAACTTTTTTCTTTGCAATCAACAATAACACACTGGTATTTAAATACTACATATTGTCAGATGTAATATTCTCTCATTAATGTCTTTGGAAAAGTAAACCTTTCACAGGACAATAACACCAGCACATCAGTGATCTGTTTCTAAGTTTATAACTATTAGAATGCTTGTATTGTTTTGTCTCAGCTGAGAGTTTTATCAAGAAAATGATGAATAGAAGGCAAAACAAATACAACTCTGCCATTATGAGGATGATTATGAGGTTTTTTTTATACAATCTACAGATCCTCATTTACAGCAACACAGATGACTCAGCCCCAAAGATTGCCACCATTGTGCAACAGCATTTCTGTGTAAGTGTGATGACATTTTAAAAATTTTTTTTTTGGCACACCAAAATAATTTTGTTTTTGGCCACCATTTTTCATATGATCTAATATGGTCCCTCTCAACAAACAGCATTATGGTTAAACAATCACTGATCGATTTGTTTGTTGTAAGAAAGTAATATTTCACAGTTTTTTGCCAAGCAGAATTTAAAATTGTAAAAAAACTTCAGTATTACCATCTGTTTGTGGCCATAAAGCTGTTTGTTGAAACAGAATAGATTTTATGTTGGAATAAAGCTAAATAAATTGCACATGTGATTCACACCAGAGAATATTGAGTGAATTGTTATTTAAATATGATATGAAATATGATGCAAAAAGAATGTGTAAATAATGTATATACATAATGCAAGTACTTTATAGTTTGTCTGAATGGAATGTGGTTAGGTTTTGGACGGGGTTAACATTAGCTGCTTGTATGGTGGGTAGCAAATTCTGATAAGATAGCACAGATTATTAAAACACTGTTTTTAGTATGTTAGATGCTTTATTCAAAAAAGCAAAGAGACCAGACACCAGACAAAACTCACCAGATTAAACCAGATAGAAGTAAAACACACCATTCCTTAACAAGCTGCATAATTTGAAGTGTCATTCATGCTCGTAGCACAATGTGTCAAGTTGCACAATATTAGCATGAAAATTATTGTTATTTTCACTTCTAAGATGAAAAGTTGCTTACTTGAGGCAATTGTGCCCTGTTTCATACTGCCATGCATTCATACAGCTGGTTCTTCTGAAGATCAAATATTTGAATCACTTACTTTTTTTTTCAATTTTAGCAATATTACAACTCCGCAGATTATTATTGGCAGTGTCACTCCCAAAATAACAAGCCATAGGAAGTGCTTATGGGTGCTAGGCCTAAAATCCTGTTGTGGATTGAGTGGTACATCATATTGAAGCACCAGGGCAGTGGATGGTTATACTTCCATCCTCATAGCCTGTTACATTCTGACTGGAGATGTGAAGTCTTGGGTTATTTATACATTTGTAGGAATAGATCAGAGACAAAGAAGCTGGGCAAAAATATATTCAGTTTTGTTGTCTAAGTTATATCTGGAAATTATCAGTACTTTTTACATTTGGATGAACTTCTATAAACAAAGCAAATCTAGCAAAGTCTATATATGAAAAAAGCCATATTAGTTTACATTGTATAAAAGCAAATTATCTTACCTTCTAGGACCTCTACAGTGGTGTGTCATGATCATATCTGGGTACGTCAACAGCACACCTGTATTTACCAGTGTCACCCTCTTCAACATTCCTTAGTGTCACCGTTAAAAAAAATGTCTGTTTTATAATCCAGTATAGATATTCGCTCATGTTCTACAGGATAATTTACTACCCAATGCAATCCAGAATAGAAGTATTTCAGGGAATCAACAAAATTAAGATCATATAAACATGGAATGAAAACAGTTTGTCCTTTCTGGACAGTTATTTTTTTGATTATGTGGTCGTCCTCAGAACCTGTGGAAACCAAAATGACATCAGAAGTGTAATAATTTCACAATTGTTTAACGTATACGTTTAAAGTATACAGCACATAAAAGTATACGCTGATCTTTCATTGTCCATAGGTGAAGTGTGTAATTTCTGCACCACTGCACAGTCATCAGAAATTATGATTGTTTTTTAAAAAGGTTCTCAAATACTTCCCCAGAGGGGTAAAAAGTACAGTAGCTATAATTTTCTAGTATGCATTTAGCTAACACTTTTATCCAAAGCAACTTAAGGGCATTCAAAGCTGTACAATTTATCAGTACATGTGTTCCCTGGAAATGAAACCACAATGTTTGTGCTGCCAACATAATGCTCTACCCATTGAGCTACAGGACATTATAAACAAAATTTGAAATAAACAAATTATTAATATAATCATGTTGATGAATCACCACCAGATGAAATAATAAAATGTTCTTATTATGATTATTTATTAATAATAAAATATTGTTTTTCTACCTAGGGTTTTTTGACTATAAAATCACTAACCTTATTGTTGATTTCATAAAACTCAATTATATTAAATCTTATATCCTCTAAAATCCTCTCTTGACATTATAGGGTCATGTTATTGGAAGGCTTGTGTTATCTCATCTGTGTTACCATGTGTTAGCTCAAGCATGCAACATTCCCCTGAACACTGACATTAAATCTTTCTTGAATGTCCCCAAGATGATACAGACATTTCTCATGGGTTGGTGAAGCAGTCAGTATTTGAAAGGAACAGAATGTAGTTTTGTCTGACCTGAAAAGGCTAGTAGTAGAAACACCAGTAGAAGAGTTGCACTTTTCATTGTGTCTGTGTACGAATGTTTGAGTTGAACTGCAACTTGATTTTAATCTCCAGACATTCACCACAACATTTCTGAGATATAGCAGTGCATTTATCTACAAACATGTTGCATCTTTCGTAAACACATTTTTCCTCACATTATAATGTTGATATTACGGTGGACCCTTCCTTACAAATACTACGTTTTAGAGAAACTGAGTGAATTTTAACATTTTGCTAAATGGTTCCCAAAGTGTTCTGCATCGTTTATAGTTGGTTGCAAAGATTCTGAGTGCCAATTGGATAGTTTTAATAATTAAAACTTAACAGTTTAAGTAGATCTGTGCTTTAAATGAACACAATACAATTTTGAGTTTCTGCAAACGCTGCATTGGTTAGCTAGGCCTTGTTATCTCATTCTTTTAACTCATTTGTTTAGTTTGTTGAACATGTTTCTAGAAGCTCTCTGGCACACTGATCTTAATCACACAATCAACAGCACAGGAAGATGACGTGCAGTACAACATCATCTCCTGTGTGCTTTGTGACCATTATGGCTAAACAACATAATTATAAAAAGAATTTTTAAGATAAATGAACCAAAATTAGCTGTCAAGTATTAAATGAATGGTTATCAATATTATAATTATTCCTAATGGCTGATCATAGCACATTGCAATCAGACTGACGTTTTAGCACCACAACATGATTTGCATAATGTCTTTATAAATTGGGCAATAAAACAATGCAGACAATTATGCATTTAAAAGCCTTTTTAATTAACTTATAGTCAGACTTTACATTTTATCAGTATCTACTAATCTGTATATACATTGCCTGGAACCAAAACCATGACCTTGGTTCCATTTTTTGCTAATTGGGCTACAGGAAAGTCACACATGCAAATAAACAGCACTATGAGCGGTTTGAATTCATTCTTTGTGAAGTCAACAACAGTAAGTTGCTCAAAGGCAGTAAAGGTTATACACTATACACAATCATTTGATGAAACCACAAAGTTTGTATAATCATAGGCCCATGATGGTAGCATTGTGTTTCTGTAGCTCAACTGGTAGTTGTGCGGTTCGGTAACCAGGAAACACACATACTGATCAGATGTATAGCTTGAATACATTGTAAGTCGCTTTGTAAGTAAGCGTCTGCCAAACGTATAAATGTTAATGTAATAGTAGCACATGATGACACCATCAATTAAATTCTCATGCATGTTACAGTAGAAAATAGTCAAAAAAGTTCAATGTATGGCACACACTGACAGAAATATGCTTAGTAATAATAATGTCATACTTCATGATCTTTGCAAATATAGTACAGTTTTAAAAAAATCCAAGATCTAGTGAAGGGTCTAGAAAAGAAGAGAGAATTTTTTTTATTATTATTTTTATGTCAATGAAATGAATGTTAAGTTGGTTGTTAAAGCAAAAAGTATGTTACCTGTTCAAGTTTTATAAATTCAACTGGTGTGTAGACCACCTCAGAATCTCCAGCAGTTACCTGTTATAATTTTCAAAAGTCAAATAAAGGTCTTGGTTTCACTCAGAACTCACATTTGCAATATAAATGCAAAACAATTCATGGAAAAACAAGGACGAACAGAAACTCTAGTCACACGTTTGTTGTATAAAATAAGCGTTGCAGTTTACAGTACCTGTGCTGCTTCACTCTCGGTTTTTGACTGCTGTGGAAACAGAGCAAAAATGTTTAACCACATAAACATCATGAGAACTCACGTTTGTAGAGTGTTTTGTAAAGTACGTTTGAATAACAGGTGTTGGAGGTAGTAAATAACTCACATGTTTCCTTAAGCTTGTATGTTTTGACAGATTTTGTTCTGTTGAAAAAAAAAGAAAGAAAGAAATTGCCATAAGTTGACAATTTCACATTGATTCCATTAAACAAAAACAGAATTAAATATAATGTGTATGTTTATTTGGTTTAATTCTGTTTTTTTATTTACGTTATACCTTGTCTATTTTTTGCAGACAGTTTAAAAGAAAGGCACAACAGTATCCAAACTATTAAACAGACTTACTCTTTTTGCATGAATACACTGCAATGCAGCTTAATATCAAAATTAGCACAAAATAAATGACCAAAATAATTAGCCACAATAAACTAGTTGTCTCACTGTGGCTGCAAAGAGAAAAAAATAACAGTAAAAATGATGATGTAATATTTTTTTACAAGTGTTTAATTATAATAATGCTTATAATTATTATAATTAAACACATTATAATTAAACACAATAATCATTTAATTATAATAATGAAATTAAAACATTCTTACTGTGGATTTTGAGAAGGTTTGAAGGTTCCTAGGAATTGTACAGTACTGGTTGACCTGGGGGAATATTTAATGCTGAGAAAAAGCCACCAATATCCTCATGATTTATTTTATTTAAATTAAAAATTTTCTTACATGGGCTGCTTGAAGGTTGTCTCAACAGTGGTAGTGGTAATAGTTTGTGATATAACAGTGATATGAATGGGAATTTGATGTTCCTTCACTGAACACCAGTACCATCCAGTGTTCTCCTTCTTCAGCTTGCTCATGGTCACCATCATTAATCCTGAAGAACATTTGACCTTAACAGAAGTTCCATCTAAGGTTCCAGATGTTCCTTGCATGCAGTCACCACCTAGCCTACACCATTTCTCATCCATTTTTTCATTTTTGGGAACATGATGATGGCAGGAGATGTTTACACTACCAGCCTCAAAACCTGTCAACATCTGATTTTTTACATACAGCCCAGAAATACCTGCAAAAAAAATCAAATAAATTATTAACATCCTCTATGCTGCTACCAGAGTGATGGTTTTTTTGAACACACAAAATCAATTAGGTTTCACCAGTTGTTATGATTAATTCATTGTTTTTGGATTTGAGTTACTTAAAACCAACTTTGGTTTCTTTTTATACATTGTAATAAAATTGTACTTTATACATTGTACTTTTATACATGAGTAATATATATATATATATATAAAATATATTTATATATTTCTTGCTATGTTTTTCCATTGCTGTTTAACACTGTTTTTCTGTTGCTTTGAATTTTACTGCATATCTTACAATAAGCAATTTCACCTGCTGTGACCTTTACATTGAATCCCTCTTTAACATCACGTCCAGGTAGTTCAATCCCACACCAGTATTTACCCGTTTGGCTCTTCAGAACACTCTTCATTTCCACACTTAAAATATTTACCGTTTTATTATCCCAAACAGAAAATGTCTTGTGCTTCACCTGTCCATCTGAGCTCACAACACACTTACTTGTTGCCCAAAATTGTCCGACACTCAAGTATTTAACATGATTTACATAGATATGATTATACCAACAAGGTATTATAATAGATTTTCCTTCATGGACAGACACTTGACGGACGGTGCGAACATCTTGTGTCCCTAAAAAGATGAGATTTATTTCATTAATTTGAGTCAGTTCATTCTAGTATTGTAAATAGAGCTAAAAGTTGCATGTTGTATCATTTATAACACCAACCATAATGTTTAACCAGATAATGGAAAAGTCATATTTGCCTCACCTGCAATGTTTAGAAGCATGAAAATAAGAACATACAGAATCATTGTTGTGGCTGAGTAGGAATCTGAGAACATTTCTTGAATATCTTTCTTCACACATTGAAAACTTCCGCCCCCACTATTAGCATGAAGGGTTATCATGTCAGAGTCATATTGCATCAATGTTACATATTCTGTCTTTTGATTCATATATTCAATCTTTTGTTGACACTGATAGATGAAACAAAGTCCTATATTCTTTCAGCTGATATAAACCTTAGCCTCTCCCCAGAGGGAAATACTGTACTGGCAAGTACTAAATCCAACATTCATTTCAGATAAGGATATAGTTGTAAATATATCCTTATCTGTAAATAAATATAGGTTCATAAAATGTCTTCTCTTGTCTGTTTTCTAAATTGCTCATTTTAGATTATTTAAAAGATGACTGCACTTTAGAAACCGTTTTATGACAACTACACTTGTGTACACAATCGTGACAACTAATTCCTGTACAAAAATGCTTTATGACAATAGAAAAAAAACACCATTCTTAGATCTTGTCAGTATCTGACACTTCATATGGGGTCTTGGAGACTCATAACAAAAGAAACTGTGCATTACAGTAAAAGAAAAACCACAAAGCCACCATACGTATATGTATATATATATATATATATATATATATATATATATATATATATATATATATATATATATATATATATATATATCTGTAGTTTATGTGTAACAAATGTATTTGACATATGTTTTCTCAGAAATGTGATTTCTTAATTGTTCAGTTTGGAGCTTCTCTTTGTGTAACTGACTTATCATCAAGTGTCTTTGCCGTGTTCTGTTTAGATTATTCCCCTATATTCATTCACACATGACATTTATACTTAGTAAAATGCATATTTCAGTCAGGAAATGACTTGCATGTTCCTCTGCAAACCTCAGCAGTCATAGCAGATATTTCAAATATATCATATGTCAAGATCTAAGAGTCTTTTCCTGTTAAAGTTAATCAATGTGGTAGATCTCAGACATCTGAAATCTGTAAATGTGTATCTGTGAGTGCTAATATCTTCTGAGTAGATATCTTCAAAGCGTGTAGTAACTTAACATTGCTTTTCTCAATCACGCTTTTGTGTACAAACACATAATAAATTTAGCCCTTAACAACAGATAACTTTGTGAGAAAAAAAAAAGTACTTTCTTCTCTGCATTTCAGAGACGTCTACACAAAACTGTATACACTTCTAAAATCTGTGGTGGCTAATTTTAAACATTGTTGTCACTACACACTGTATGACTAATTTGTCAAGTCAAGTCAAGTCAAGTTGAGCTTTATTGTCATTCCGCTATATGTGGGGACATACAGTGGAACAAAATGTCGTGCCTCACAGGACCACGGTGCTACATAAATACAGACATACAACAATGACGTGAAACAGTATAAATCTAAACACAAATACTAACAGAAATAGATTATAAATATACTATATATAAAGTTGCCTATACATAAACTATTAAATACAAACTATACAAATGTTCCACATAAATATTGCACGAGGAAAAAGAAAGTCAAGCACTGTTCCTGGCTGGAGAACAGTACAAGATGATCTGTAGTGCATGGGCTTGTAAACATACATGAGTCTTTTTTGTGGGATTATGTACCCTCAGTTGTAAAAAGTGTCTAGTGCACATAGAGGAGTGTGTGTTACTACAGGTGGTCTGTGCGGCCTACTCACCTGTGTGTAGCACACTCAGAATTGCACAAGGGAGAAATAAAAAAAAAATATATATATATATATATATATATATTTAAGAGGTTAAGAGGATATTTGTGTGTGTTGAGTCACAGTAACACTCTGAACTGCTGCTCTGTTATATTGTGGGGCTATTACAAGGCTTATAACACTAATAAATGTACATTGTGCACAATAAATGACCACAATAATATTACAATAGCACACATATTTGGTGAAAAGAAATAGGGAAAAGTTCAGTGGATCTATTTTTCAATCACATTTGTTATCTGATCATGTATTTTATATATTAGTATATATTTAGTACAGGCATATCCCACAAATTAATCTCATTTAAGTGTGATCAATTCAGGCCCACTTTGCATATCCATATTTACATATACAGTTGTTGATGTATGTAAACCTATTTGCTGCAGTGCTTTTAAGGGGGCTTCTGCTCCCTTTCATTAACATATTGTTTGTTCACAACTGTGAAAATACTCACCTTTATGTGTGAGGAGCAAAACTTAAAATATTCTGGTGTTAAATTATTAGAAGTGAATATAAGGGATAAACATGGATCTTGCTATATCTGTATTCATGTGTAAATTAAAGCGGCTTAATTTATTAAATACAATAATTATATAATATTTTTGTTACACATTTTCAAAAACCGTGGCAGACAAGTTTGTTAAAAATATAGTCACACACTCTAGGGTTTCTCTTTACCAAGTGGTGATAGTAAAAGCTGAATGATGAAAGATCTCTGCTGTTACTGCAAAGGTCTCAAAATTACCAAGGCTAAGCAAGTTACTGCAGCTGTGATATAAGATCCCAATCTGTTTCTCTCAACCTCTTGTCCTGAAACACCCTCAGGCTTCTTGGAAAAGGCTTTCTCCACAGTACAGTGAGTGTTTCATATGAAAGAATTCTAAATATATCATGTGATGGCACTGTGAGTTTGCTCCCCTTCAACCATCTGGCTTAATTTAGACATGCTGTATAACTCCCACTTTTCACACTCCAAGAGTCTGGCCCTAATTTTCTTCTTACATGCAAGTAAAATTAGATACGAACAACTGTCTTATTAGTATTTTACTTTTTTACAATCTCAACAACATTAAGTAAAGGAGCTGAAATGGTACAGCATTTATAATTGTAAGTGTAAATAATGTAAATGTAGCTACCTCACTCTATACCTCTGTTGATTTACAGACCATTCAAAGTAAGAGCTTGAGAGAAAATCAATACTTTTGGAATTTCAGTAGTGGGACTGTGTGAGGCATCGCATGTCTGAGTGAGTCAGGCATCTTTTATCATGAGATTTGCCAAAGAAACATACACAGAGAACTCCTGGCGAAAGCAAAAGCATGGTATGTAACAAACTATATAAGCCTTAAGTGCAATTTTACAAAATTGTATGTGGCATGAGTATCACTGTCAATTCTGCAGAAATGACCACTTAAACATTTCTATTAAAAGTATATACTTTAATGGTAATGACAATATATAACTTTTGGATATGTAATTAGTGTACCAGTATTGGGACAACAACTCTGGGTGGTAATATCTTCATATATAAAGATTATATCAACATTCAAACTCCTGTGTGCAAACATGCAAACTTTTTTAAATTATGTGATAAAAAAGACAAAATTTAGTCTGCTTATTCCTTGAAACTTTAAACATGCTCAGACAATAATCTGATTCTTTCTGGTAAAATCTCTCTAGCAGTTGTATTATGGGTTCTCCAGAAGACAAAGACTTGGATGAGCAATTGGACCATTTTCTAGGTCAGTTACTAAAAGTGGTGGTCTCTTAGTTTTGCATGTCAGAGGCAGTTGTTATTACAGGTATAAAACAATCTATAATTGGGGTACCAGCACTAGGAACGG
Organism: Chromobotia macracanthus; assembly: GCA_036877525.1. Taxonomy (NCBI): domain Eukaryota; kingdom Metazoa; phylum Chordata; class Actinopteri; order Cypriniformes; family Botiidae; genus Chromobotia; species Chromobotia macracanthus. The sequence goes on along the minus strand of JAZGTH010000034.1, from coordinate 1,083,685 downwards.
CTCTCTATGGTAGAAGCTCTCGAAAACTGCAAGTTGTAAATGACTTTCAATGATTGTGGGAGAAAGACTTTCAACTGAGCTTCAGTCTGACCAAGTGTAAAATCCCCATGATGTCATTCTGATGAAATGTCATTCTGAAGAAATACTTAGGAAATATGATCACATTTATTATTATCATATAAAAATATATGTTGTGGGAAGCATTACACACATGACGGACAAACAGGACACAATAAGGCCCCTCCCAACATGCTACACAGCTGCCTAAGCAAAATAATACTGATTGACAAAAGGTGGCCATTATGTGTTATAAGCATATACACAACACTTCCAGCTTGAGAACATGACAGTACACATGTAAAAAACATTTCAGAATTGTCATCATGCAAACATTACATTTTAAAATGGCACACTGTCATGATCTTCAGAAACATCTCAAAATAAAACAATTTGCTTCTCTTATTAACATAAAGATTTTGTTTTTGCAATACACAAACACACACACACACACACACACTATATTTATAAACTTCATAAGAAAGGCATATTGAGTTTACCACTTTATAGATAAGTAGTACGATTGTCATATTTGTTTACATGGCTGAGTTCCTCTTCACTGGAAAAAAAATCTTAAGGGTTTTAGTCTTGGTTTATAACATAAATAAACATCCTTAAAGCAAGAAAATATTTACCCGAGATGCAAACATTTTGACGCAATGTTTGTTTTCAGAGAAAACAGAGACTACATTTTAAATTAAGTTTGTTATAATTTTTTTCGTAAATTTTGCTAAAATGTAAATTTATTACTTTAAGGATGACTACATATTTTCATTAAAATGAATATGAATTAAAAGTCTTTTTCTTGTGTGATTTTTCTCCTAAGGTTCAACAGTATTTTGAAAGCTAATATGTGCATGAGTATTTAGGTCAGTGAGAAATCTAAAAGCAGCAATCATCTTGCGTCTAAACTTGTGTCTTCCATTTCCTCTTCATACGTTATCATTTTTAAAGTAGCGGCCTTGCAAAATGCCACAGTACAGATTCCTTTTTAGGAAGTCCTTAATAAGAAAAAGTTATTTCCTTACGTCCAAACTTTTCCATTGTTGGAAGATGGAATTTGATTGTCATTCTCAGTCTGTACTGTAATGATTGTTGAGTCAACGTTGACCAAAACAGCTTTATGTCATGTCATGTGATGACCTTGGAAGGTCAGAGGTCAAACAGGAGACAGTGGTTGCTTGGCAACAGGAGTTACAAGCGAAATGTGATTCCTGCTAAGGAAAGAAGGAGAGGGAAAAGGAGCAGACATGGGGAGAGAGATTGTGTGGCTGTAACAGCGGAGCTTATAGTGGAAAGTCTGACTTCAGAGTTCAGGAAGGCAGAGAGAGGAACATGTGACACCAGTGTGGGGCTTCCAGAGTTTATGAGGGAGTCAATCTTCTCTGCCTCTTTACTGCAGGCTTCAATCTGTGGATACACAAGAGATAGCAACAGATCTTTTAGTTGTACTCTCTACGGCCCTGCAGAAATAGGGCATTAGGTCCTTGTAGACAGCTTTAATATTTTTAGGCAAATTTGAGGAACATCTGGAGCATGATGCAACGGCAAGAAACCATGCGTGAAGGAGACACTGCGATTTCTCAGCACACTAGTGTCTTAATGTGCTCGCCTATGTGGGAATTTAGATACTACACTAAACTACAGGTCCTAATTAATTATTTGATGATTGAATTGGCACAAAAAATTGTGAATGAGTTGGTTAAGAAACTAAATTCAAATTCATACAATAATCGTTGTTAAACAGCTGTAGTTATGCAAGTTATATTTAATGTCTTTCAGTATTTGAAAATTAAGAAAATGGTGGTTGGATAAAACATTAATTTAGTGAATATCAGAAAAAAACAGCAAAGCCCTCACTCACTCCTTTCTGATTTTCAAAAAGATCATTCTGTGCAATTTATAAGCGTCCTTATGGGGACCAAAAAATGTCCTCACAAGTTCAATATTTACTGGTATTACTATACTTGTGGGGGCATTTGGTCCCCATAATGTAGTGAATACCAGGACCACACACACTCACCTGCAGAGGTGTAGGCTGTTGATCAACAGGTATAATCAGGATTATGATGTCAGAATCGATGCTCAGGTACCCAAAGATGTCACACTGAGGAACAGAGATGTGCAGCCGCAGGATTTTCAGGATGTCGTGAACTGTCACAGGATTATTCCGGTTCAGCTGAGAACACACACAAAGTGTTTTAATATAACCGAGATGACAATGTGTATGATGTTGCTTGTGCTTTGACAGTGTAAATACTAAATAAGGGGCACAATTTAAAGGCTCAGCAGGTTTCTCATACAGAGCATAAAATTACACACCACAAAACAACTACATCTTTACATTTGCTGAAAAATGTAGCTTAGAGCTAATCATAATGCTGGAGTATTATGGGTGGCTGCCAGGGTGGTCTGACTGTTTTAATGCGGTTGGTTCTGAGTGGTTGCTAGGCTGTGGTTTACTTCTTTAAGTCAAAAGAGCTCACACACAAAGCTCTAATCTCTATAAAATAATACATTTTGAAATAAAACTATAATAAAAACAAATAAAATTTTAGTTATATGAGGTATTGTGGCATATCAAACTTCAGTACTAGGGTTAGGGTTAATACCCACCACTATTTAGTACAACAAGGCCAAGTTTAATCACCATTTAATGTATTAACTGTAAAATCTGCTTAATATCTCTGTTGAACTGAAGCCAATCCCTGTGTAATAAGGTCCACTGTTTACCGTTTAAGTCAAATAAACAACAGTCTGTTATTAAAAACAAAACACTGTGCAAGTTTAATATGCTTACATATATATACAGATAAAGAGTGGGTGATGTAAAGCAAGTAATGAGTGTTTTATATGAAAATAATCAGGTGGCGCCTACTGCAGCATATTCCCAATATGCACGTGTGCGTGCTGCCACCTACAGGTGGTGTGATGTAATGGCAATATATTTATATCGATTTATATAATGGTGTGAAATAACTACCTTAGAGAAGATATTCATCTGTGCTTTGTTCCACAGGATCTGCAGCATACCGGCGCACACCGGACAGCAGGCCCCTGCAAACACGTTAAATTGTTATTATGTGGAAGTCAGATTAGTTGGTGTGTGTTATTGAATGTGTAGCCAATATGAAGTGGCTTTTGGTTAAGAAAAATAATTCTGAAGCATTAAACAGCATTTTCAAATCTACTGCAAGCAGCAGGCTGTACAATGTATTTTATAGCTTTGAAATTTTAATGAGCTTAATTTCATTTAAAGAATCTGACATAATTATAAGAACAAGAGCAGCTGTAATAAAAGATGTCCTGTAAAAAAGTTTTAAAGCAGAGGTTCTAAACTCTAATCGGGTGTTTCATAGCACTCTGTTTTTTATGTCTCCTTTATCTTGCACTCTGAGTTCATTTCATAGATCTCTCTGCTAATGTACTAACGATTTGAATTGGGTGTGTTAAATAAGGGAAACGTACAAAATGTGGGGTGCTGTGGTTTCAGAGTTGAGAATTAGGTGGACAACAGCACTAACCAGGTGGTGTGACAGGATTGCAGCCCTCTGTGGATAGAGGAGGACAGGGCACAGCGTTACACCCTGAGTCAGATGTGGACTCTGACACAACTCCGACTGCGTGACAGCGACCCTGGTAGTCCACAGCAACGCGGTCTGAAAACGTTTCACACACTGTGCTGTAGGTTTCACCATTGTGACCACACACCTCTCTGGGCTTCCTGCAGGAGTCCTACAACAAATTCCATTGACCATCAGTAGTCTGTTGAAAAGACATTTTATTATTATCACTGTAATACTTAATATTAAATCAATGCGGTGTGAGAGGATAGAATACATCACCCTGTTCTATGTGAAGAAAGTAACTGTACAGTGAATAAAATATACATGCACTACATTTTTAATGGCAAGTGTGCCAGGCTGAAAGTAAATAAATGACTTTACCCTCAGAGTTCAGCTTTAGTTAAGGCAGTGGTTATAGTCCACTGACCCTTCAGCTGGAAAGTAGGTCTTAAGATCTGGTTTAATTAAGAATCATATGGCTCCCCCTGGTGTCCACTGGTTAAATATGCCCATGGATTTAGAACCTCATGTACATACCTCTTTAATACTATGTAAACTGATTTGTATGCATAGGATCATATAGATCATAGTATTTCTAATCTAAAGTCAATGCCACTTTTAACTTTGACTTCTTTCAAATTCAAATGTAATGCTGCTTGAAAAAGAACATCTGACTTTAATAAATGACACATACGGTCAGGCTGGCTGTAGACCACATGACAGAATATTCAGCTTGTTGTCAAAATAAAAAGCAGCAGATCAATGCCATACGCTACATCATAGAGCACTGCATGTGCTCTACATATAAAGCAGAATATAATTGTCTTCTGTATGCAGCGGGCTAAAAAGTCATGAAAACGATATTTGCAATGCATTTTTCTTTTGCAAGGTAAAGTGGAGGATGAATTTTCCTATAACTCAACTAGCAGAGCATCTGGTAATCTGGGTTGGGAACAATGTTGAAAAATAAAAAAATCTGTTCAAAACTTGGTTGAAAAATCTTTTCACCCAAACTCTTTACTATAATGTCCTCCTACCTGACAGTGACCCATGTATGCCAGAGTCTTGCCCCGTAAGTACAGTAGACACAGATTGGCATGCTCCATGTTGTCTGTATCACATACTGGATCCAGCTGGTTCTGGTCACAGCCAGACGGGCGAGTGACACACTCATACTGTGGGCAGGGATACTCAGAGAGGTCTGTTAAACACACCTGACGTTTAGGTATGCACCTGTAAACAAATAAATAGAAACACACACACATACACACACAGTTCACTGCTAATGCGCCCTTGCCATTTATCAAGTTTAATTAGCTGTGACTTAATCATTTCATTTACATCTTTATCGTACTTTACAAAGCCCTTAGAGAACAGACAGGAAATTTTTTAAACAGTTTGCATTCCCTCACAAAATCTTGAGTTCTTTAATGATATGCAAAAGTAATTGTAAGGGAATGCAAACAGTTCCCTCCCTGTCCCCCAAGAAGTTCTGTAATACAATATATATATATATATATCCCAGAGGAAATACACTGTCCATAAGCTCTTTCATAGCTGAAACTCAGATGTTTCAAAGCTCAGTCCCAGGCGTTTTATAGCTCTGTCTCAAATGTCTAAAATTCCCTAGTAGATATACAAGTACACAAATGGGTAACTTGTTCACAGTTTAGAGCAATAAAAGAGTCTGGAGCTATACAATTAATGTGTACAGCATAGCCCAGATAATTTGGACTTGGAGAATTTGATAAAAAATATATTTGTGTTTAAACACGTGAGAATGTTGAGTTCTTCTTCTCTCTGGAAAAACTAAGAGTACAAGTAGCAAAGTTCTCAATTAGCTTTCTGTCCAGTCTTACCCCTTTCTATGATAAACAACCGAGATAGATTATCTGTGTGATTTTTGTTTTCTGTAAAGATTTAAGACCATTGTATCTTCAAAAACCATGGCAGATCTATAGTGAAGTAAACTAGGTGAAAAAAAATCTATGCAAAATATTTATTAAGATTTGCCCTTAATAAATAAATCATTATGTTTAACATCAAGGGTTTGCCATATTACCTTGTTTTCAAAGGAACAAACAATGGTAAAAAGCTTTACTTTGAAAACTAGGCCAAGGAGATGTTACGCAACATGCATTGCTATGAGTTACGTAAGACAGATGTTGAAAGCCACTTGTACTACAAGAGGAGATTCACCAAGAGACCCTCAATTGATGTTTGTGAGATTCTGGAGAGACTGTGAGTAATTGAGTTGTAGTCATTGTACTGCTAATGTAATGTTATCATCAAATGATTGCTGTATAAATTTAAAAGCCCCCCACCATGTATTTTCTTGACATTTGAACATGAATAAGAAACTGTGGCCAACATTTTAGGTAATGCATGAAGCAAAACAAACATTTACAGACACAGAAAAAAAACCACGGGTTTTTAAAAAAGAATTTTTCCCTTTTTTTCTCACTCTTATATCATTCCAAATCTGTAAAACTTTTGATTTTTTGAACACAAAATAAGATGTTTTGATGACTGAACCCATTGACTCTATTGTATGGCCACAATGGTCTTCAAATTGAAAGGGTGAATAAATGATGAATAATGTGAGTAATGAAAATAAAAAAAATATTAATTTTTGGGTGAACTATCACTTTAATGAGAATAATTATAACACCACTGTCACACTGCAGTTGCCTCCAAAACCTAATGTGCTTGTAGGCACAGAGCAGACATTTTAAAATCACTATAACCTTAAGCAGCTTTTTACTTTTATTCATTATTTTTCCACACTAGTTAATTAAGCAAATTCCGTGTAAAGTTGCCCATAAAATGCTGCTTACAACAGATCTGCACATAAATCTCGACTTTCCATTGCTTCACTCACAGTCACACTGAAACCTATATGTTCACATGTGGTGAACGTGTGAAGTCAGCCAGGGCCCAGTGTTAAACTGGGTCTGTGATGTAAAATCCAGTTCCACCTTAGCAAAAAGGGGGGAAAAAAAAGGGGGGGAAAACAAACAATGAGTCTTGCTGCTTCAGGCTAAGCTGGGGGTTGGTGGAGGGGAGTTTACAGGAAGCTGGGTGATAAGCAACAAGCTGTACTGAAGCTAGCAGGTGAAAATATCCTGGTCAAGATCCAGGTCAGATTTCTTTTTGACAATCTAAACATCCAGGTTCAAACAAAGGCAATTGTGTTATTTATGCTACTAGGTTCTGAAAGGAACACACTGGGTTAAATACATTTTAAACTCTGTCTACAGCATCTATGACAACATGGAGTTGTCCATCTTTTTTGTAAAAATTAAAAGGAAAATGTGGTTATCCTAATATACATAAAATGGCTGGCAAGCATGCAATCATATTAAAGGGTTTAAAAGCGGAGAGGGTTTTTATGCAAAGAAGATATTAACATCTGCCTTTGATTATACGTTGTGAAGGTTCAAACCTTTGGTTCCTTTGGCAGGGGCTTGAAGAGCAGGGATCAATGCTTCTGCAGGACCCAAATACAAACTGATTGTCTCTGAAGCCGACACAGCGCGCAACACAGGCACTGGGGTATGTGCGGCCGTTATGTGCACACACAGGCACAAAATGATCAGCACAGCCACAGGGAAGTCCTGACAGAGAGAAGTGACTGAGTGAGTCTGGATATTCAACTGGATCTAACCTATGTGTAACATAACTTAAATGATGCGTCAAATTTTGTATGATTAAAGATGTGTCATTAGAGAGCCAAATAAATAACAAGCAAAATAAATCACAAACAATCAGTTTGTAAAAACTGAAGGATATTTTATATTAAAAATCCTTTTATTAAAATTGTATTATTTTGTGGCGTAAGAACCAGTTCTGTTTAAATATATATTCATGAGTTTGCTCTAATATGTAATTGCAAATGATCTTAGATGCATATTTGGCATGCTGTCCGGGGAAGGGCTCCGAGCTTGGAATTTAGCCCGAACCCAGAGTACTACCCCGTCCTTGACTTAGGTAGATTTCAACCAAGAGTGAGGCAATGGGGTGGCGGAGGGATGCTGCAAAACTGTCATGGGACAGAGGTGAGGGACAGCTATATATCCACACCCCTGCATGATAATTGGTTGGATTACATGACCACGCTCCTCCCAACTTTTGTTAAATAAACTTAATTAAATATTGGTAGGTGTAGATATGTCTAAGGGTGTAATTATTTGGTTTAGTTATTTAGTTGGTTTAGTAATTATTTAATTTAGTTTCTTTATTATTTTTATTTACTCAATTATTACTATTTATTAGTATTTAGTATTAGTTTTTTGTATATTTTACTGTTGTCGTTTTAACAGTTTGTTGTTGATGTTTATAATTATTATTGTATCTAAAATCAACAGAGATATTCTTTTAACACACACACACCTGTGAAAGAGAGCCGTTCCTCTTCAGTGCTATCTGACCTGATGCACTGGCGAGAGGAGCAGATGGTACTACCAGCAAAGCAGGAACACTGATGGCAGTCTGTCCGTAAGGATGTACCATGACCTAGACAATAAAACCAAATGTACAATCAGTCATCATACCAGGACCTTACGATGTACCAACTGCCTCCTGGGTAATAAACGAAACTTGTATTCTGTGTGGTCCCTCTCTCAGCAGTCTGAATGTGTAGCTATCATACACAGGGAGTATATGAGAAGATCTTTTACCTGATCCTACAGTTATGGTTCTTGCCATTTTTTATTTTGTTTATTGAGAAAGTTGTGAAAGAAACTACAATAGACTATAATTTTTTCTTTTATAGCCATTAAAAATGTGTGTGATATTGGATGATCTTTCGTACACTGCTCTGAAGAAAAGCACATCTGAGTATATATCTAATATGGCTTATTTGTTTAGAAGAAGAGAATAAATAAATCTAAAGATTCAGCTTCAAAATGATAAACTGATTACAAAAGAGACATATAAATAAAAAAAACAAGCTAATTAACTAAGTATGTAGTGATCTGCATATTTAAAATGTATGCTCTTTTATGTTTTTTTGTTCTTTTTATGTCTTTATGTACACACAATTATTTCCTGTTTGAATGCTTGTAAACATAGCATAAGCCAACAATTACATGCATGTGGAAGAGTTTATAAGCGCAAAATCTATTTATGCTGCATTGCGATGCACCACACCAACAGGTGGCAGTGTCCACATAAAATAATGACAGCACATTCAAAAACTTATGAATGCGCTGAGAGTCCAGTCTGTGACATTTTCAGTTGCCTGTGAAAACACAGGAAGGAAGTTTCAGCATGTGGGGGCTTTTACTCCTTTTATTCAACCGAGCATGTCACACATTAGCAGATGCATTCCAGACCTGGGGGCAAGGAACGGTACGAGCCATAATAAAAACATGAGATATTAAAAAAATGAAATTAAACTAATTGGTCTTACTTTTCCTTTGTCCAGAAATCAAACAGGTCTTGGTGGTGTCTAAACATGGCATTTCAGCACAGTTCTCGAGACGGCCACTCTGACCACAGGTGCAAACCTCATAGCAGCCCACCTGCCTGTTTCGGGTAGGCACTTGGATTCGAGCGTCCATGGGCACTAGGAACTCAGAAGCTTCACCTAATTTACAGCCTAAAGAAAACAATAGTTTAAGTGACAATATAATCTTCCTGCACTTGTCATTCTCTGGCTATGTTCAGTATGGCATATTGTACTACCATTCAACTCTCTCTCTAGTTCTGTTTGCTTTAGTATTTATGCTATTTGTTAATTTTTTAAATGAATGCTATGTATGCTGTTTGTGAATTTTAATATTTGAATTTTCAGTTTGCACAGAAAACACTGGTGATCAGCTACATTTGCCAAAATGTGCAGTATACAGCAGAGCACCATACTGTGCTGGGATATGTGCTTAACTTCCCCTAAACCTCAACTTTACATTTATAGTGTACTGTATTATCAATCATGCCTTGGCTTGCCTTATTGGATTGGGCACAGACTTGGACTAAAATGAAGTGTGTTGATAGAGTTATTTGCTTTTATTCCTGAAATGATAACTGGACTCAACTAGCTGAATTAAACTGGTTATGTTGTATAATGATAAGGTCAAGTGACTAAAATGTAGCATAGCAATGTTGCATGTTCAAGTAAAAATGTAGTTCATGAATATGGTACCAGGTACACAGAAATAAGGCAGACAGTCTTGTCCAGGGTGACAGCCTTTCCTATTCACTTCACAGAGATGGTTGCTGGGACATGGATTAGGGTTGCAGGGATGGATGACTTCTTCAATGATGTTATCAAAGGGACTGGGGTCTGTGGATACCAGAATGACTCCAACAATGAAAGCCAGTTTGGCACAGAAGATACACTCATCAGATATAATCATATGAAGGACGATTCCACTACAGACACTCACCGAGGTATCTCCTTAGAGGAATACACCGCTCCGGGTCATCTGTTGGGGAAAGCAGGTCACAAATCCGTTCTGGAGTCTGTCCCTCAAGAAATCGTTTTCGGTCTCCACACTGGGTCAGGATATCCACACAGTCTGACCTGGAGTGATGCAATTTGAATATGAAGACCAGATAAGATCAGATCATTTGGTAAGAATTTGCTAACAGAATGCTTGAGTTCAGACATTTGGTTGCATAGTCTGGCAAATATGAGCACAGTTCGACAAAATGTTGAAGTGATGGTTATCTCTCCTTAACAAACTGAGGGGACACATATGAGATATTAGTTTCTCAAGTGGAGCAAAAGTCTTCATTTGCTCTCCATTTAATATCAATGCTGTCTAGGAGAAACAATTGAGAATTTAAAGAGATCTCAGTTCTAATTTTCTTTCCTATGGGCAGCTTTATGTGGCTGTGTTTGTTTAACATAACTGCAGATTTGTAACGATATCTTGTAATTGCAATTACATTTCACCTAACTGCTCTGTAATTTCTCAGGGGCCTCCAAAGAGCCTGGGGTTCCAGCCCAAGAAGGATCTACCATTCTCATATAATCCACATGCCAGCTGTACAAATCAAATATTTACAGCTCTCCTTCAGATTCTGGAATATCATGAAAGGACATAAGCGGTGTCATTCCTGATTACTAAAACACATATTACACAAATATTATATGTACTTTTGTTGACAAGAACCTGTTTTTCTGGTGTCAGATGCACAGAATGTGGCCAGACCAATTCTCTGTGTGTCTGCCAACCTTAAAACTTATTCAACCTTTGGGCTCAGACAGAGGAGATGAAAGCTTGCTTCCTGTTGACTGTATACATCATAAAGAGGCCTCATACATGGAGGGAGATTGCTGTGTTAAAAGCAATTTTTCAGCCTTGCTTTCAACTGCCACATGTCCATATGTTGACATTCTCTTGAGCCCAACAGAAGTGGTTTGACATCCTAGGGTATAAGTTCCAGCATATTGTAATACATTTAACTAGCATACTATAGTATTTGACTTATAATTAGGCAAAATATGCAAATAATGATTATTATTATCATGATTAATGTTTAGGCAAAATACACAAATACACAAAAATAATAATGATTATTATTATCAAGTTGCTTATTCTGCAAATGACAACTTTTATTTTTTTGGACTATTTCTTTTATTTTTGGCCAAGGAAAAATAATATAGATTTGGAAGTTATTAAAACATTGGGAACACCAGAACAATTCAACATTTCACAACAGCATAAATGCACAAACAACTGTCTGCAACATCCTAACTGTGCTTTTTCCCCTGAAATATAAACACCAGAACCTGCTTGAACAGGACATGCAGGCACAGAATCCCATGTGACAGTATCAAGCTTGAGTAATGCATTATGGGTCATACCCCATCATCACTCATAGTCACCAGCCTTTATTCTTAGCTGCTGGAGTCACAGTGTTTCTTGTCATTGAGGGAGATTTCATCATTCCAGAACATTCTCCTGCTACATTGCATGAGGACGGCTAATCCCCACAATACCAGGTCACACATCTATTCCAAAATGCAATGTTGCTGAATGCGTACAAGACTTATGTGAGCACATAAATGCGCAGGTGAAAAAACATCAGGTGAACTTGCATGCAGCTGTTTTGACTAGACTGAGATTATTGACTAGACTATTTCAAAGAAGGTTTTCTCTCTGAATGCTTGTAGTCACAGATTTATTGTGCCTGCTGTAAAGTTGAATAGGTAAAAACATTTCAACAGTTCATTTTCAGGTATTAAAATAACTATTAAACTATTAAAATAGAATTAGATTTTCCTTAAGGAGAATTGAACTATTTTAGGACTTTTTAGGTGTATTAGGACTTTTGGCATTGTGACAATTTAATCTATTTTTCCTCCAGTTGTCATCAGAGCAGATCCTGTAGCTCAATTGGTAGAGCATTGTGTTATTAGTGCAAAAGGTTTTGGGTTTGTTTCCCAGGTAACACACATACTGGTCAAATGTATAGCTTGAATGAACTGTGAGGCACTTTGGATAAAAGCACCTGCCAAAAGCATAAATGTAATTATTAATACTTTAATATGATGAAATACATTAAATAAATACTTTTCTCATTCATACTCAAGTACTGGATTTAACTTTGAAAACAAATTTGAAAACAACAAAAATATTTAAAGCATTTTGCACTGTAATCAACCAAGTAATTTATTTTTTGGGGTGGGTGAAATATGAAATTCATGTTTCCATAAGATTCACTCATTTATACATTACAGATGTAATTGAAATTACCTGCAAATGACGCTTCCTCTGGATTTGCTGTAGCATGGTTTGATTTGCAGGGCACATGCTACAGCTTTCCACATCTCTGGTTGACATTTTCTGATGTCCAGCACTGGTATGTTCATAAAAGGCATCTTGATGGTTCCATTGGACCAGAGTTTGAAGTCATTTATGGCACCTTGATCTGACTGAACATTGCAGCTTCGAAACAGCTCAGTTGGCCTGAGGACACAAAAACCTAGAAGTGAAATGACGTGAGCATATATACTGACTCAACAGACCTTGATAAACAGATTAACACTATGTCTGACATTTTGGAATGGATTTAAAGACAGACAAAAAGACAAAAACGACGCTTTACAGAAAAGTTTTACAGAATTGTTACAATTTTTAAAAAGTCTTAACTTTGCACAGAAGTAACAACTTTTGGCATGAAATTGCAGGCATAAAAATATGAAAATAAAAATCTCCTCTGTTTCTAATGTGAAGCAGATTGGTGTTGTTTTTGTGGAATTGCTTTGTATCCCAGAAGGCCACTGTTTACTACCATTTGTCACGGAAGAAACATGCTTTAAACCGCCTGTTGATGAACATTTGGGAAGAGAGACTTCCCTGCAGCAGAGGAAACCTTAATTCTTTCATTTTTTTCTTTCTAAGGATTTCTACTGCTGGTTGTTACATTCCTAGATGCAGTTAATTCTGGTTATTTGATGGACCATTTATAACAATTTCCTTTAGCTGTGGTGGAGGCGATTTATAATTGAGAATATCTCAATCTCAGTAATATGCTGAATGTAATACTTAAATGTACTACTATATATATATTACATTTACAAGATCATTAATGTACATTTAAAGGGAATAATATTACTTAAATACTCATGTATGAATACAATATTTGGGTTTAAGTAATATATTACATTAGCCTGTAGGTTATTAGCAGTTGTCATGCAACATAGCAAATTCTTTCAAAAGCAGCTCATTCAATCAAAATTCAAAACTATTCAAACTGTTCATTTTATAATTTTTCTATAAATTTTTCTATAAATTATGCACTTTTGCAAAAAGACAAGCTTCATATTATCCCTTTATATCATCCGGAATGCTTTGCTCCAAAGATATCCACCGTAGTGCTTGCCTGTAAACTTCCTTAAAGTTTTAACAAAAAGTTAACATTATGTTTACATTCAATTTCCCAAAAGTCCCTTCATTTTTTTTTTTTCTTTTTCCTGTCATGAACCATTTTTCTGTATAAGAAAGAACTGCTAACAATAACCTTTTTTGGTCAGGATGAAGCTGTGGTACAGGACATCTGCCCCAGTGGGTGGGATTAACATGTATCTTTTTTGCATCAACAAATGGGCTGGGTTTATTTGTGCTGTGGTATAGACCATAGGGTGGCTGGCAGACTGCTGTGATTTGCATCAGGGTAAGTATACAGCACTCCAGGCAGGCCCAACACTCCGGGCCATGTCTGCCCCCTCTGCTTTCTTCCGTATTTGAGCCAGACGCTCTTTGAAATCAGCAGGAGTGCCCGCCACCCAATCATCCTGAGAAATTCTTCAAAGAAATGAAAACCAGTGGTTGTTTGTCTGAACTCTGCATACCGTCATTAAAGCAGGGGTGCCATCATCTTGCAGAGTGCAATTCATCAGTCTTTGCCAAAAAAATAATACTCTGAATATTTTAAATGGTGCAGGATTTCTTCCTCACCCTAGGGTTATAATGATTTTAAGCGATTTATATTACCCTTTCAAGATGATCTGTATTCATCTTTATGGAAGCGGAAACCAAATGTGAGTTTATACATTTAAGGATGTTTCCTATTGCTAATAGGAAAAAAGTTTTAGTACTAGTACACTTATTGTTGTTAGGACAGAGCAATATAGCTAATACAACTACATCTAAATATTTTATCCTCCAGACAGTATTTTATTTATTTGTTGATATTCATCACATTAACTCTAAAAACAACACAATGATTACATTTTCTGAAGAAAATGAGAGTGGTGCTTGCCTGTGCAAAACTTGCTACTATAACTCTCTGTTTATGGGTGGTTGCCAGGGTGTTGCTAAGGGGTTACTAAGCTGTTCTGGGTCATATTTAGCGCACTAATAAGTGGGGTCATAGTGTTATATGGGTGATAATGTGATACTTGCCATAGAGGGCACCACTAGTACTACAAAAACTTTGTAATACGAATAAAAACAAAATGTTACATAATAATACATATCATAACTATCAATGTCATCAAGTATAATGTGAAAGCATCCTCATTCAACCAAACTGTTACTCTTTTACACTATTCTTTCATTTCATATACCAGACAAACACTACATCACATTTAAGCACCATAATTAGATTAAAATCATCAAAACCTCCAAAAAAACCCATGAGGTCTGGACTTACTGTGAGCCTCATTTGAATGCTCCCACAGGAGTCCTAAAAATATGACATGTCGTTTCATCATCCAGCTTTGTTTATTATGACACTTTCACAAACTCTTTGTGTCAGGCGCATTGTTTTAAAGGCTCAAGTTTCATTGCCTTAACCTTCTGAAAGGGCCCGTGGGATTGACAAATGCAGCGATGGACAAACCCTGTATCAGTGGTGAGAAAGCAGCCATCCAATTATTGTGCTGCATGCCTTTATGACCTGAAACGATGCTGGTTTACTTCTGCCATCATAAATTACACTGTCCATGTCTGTAACCCACAGTGAGAATGGGTTTGCCACAGAGTACCAAAACAATATGACTGCTGACCAGGGAACTGTTTATGGATATTCATTTTTCCACGTAATGTCCACCACGTGTTCAATTACATAATTGCATCCAAGCTTATGAACCCAGTGAACTTCCTCACAAACTTTTATGAAGAAAACAGCATGACATACTGTAGATACAGCTGGATGTTGAGAGTGTCTCTAGAGTGGCCACTGGCCACTATGATGCTAAGAGGTTGCAAGTGTGTTACTTTGTCATTATTAAGGTGTTCTGGGTGGCTTTTTAGTATGATGCAATGATGTATAATATTGCTTACTAGACCAATTTCAAATAAGCACACCCAAAATTCTCATTTATATTCTGGTCCCTAAATACTGCTTTGGTTCCTTCTTCAGTCTAAGTCTATGGCATTTTTCAACCCAAAACAGTTTAGCACTTAAATCTGGAACACCAGACCAATGCCAAAAAACTGTCCAAGACAAAAGTCAACTGTGGTGTTGCCTGTGCCTGGGCAAAATAGTTGTGCTTGAACACAGCACAAAGACTGCAGCCAACTGGCACATACATTCTGCACCTACGTGAGTGGAAACAACACTTACACACCAGGTGGCAGCAGTCTGTATTTATCATTTAAAAAGGGAAAAAGGAGGAGGTCGAACTGTGGCTATACAAAGTGTGGCAAACAAAGCTGTGCTTGCATACCATTTTTAATCTCACTCATCATTCAGATTCATATAGCTTTATTCAATATAAACAGTATGCAGAATAGGAGTTAAGTTAATAGGAGTTAAGAATTAGAATTAATAAGGTATATTAAATAGTATTAATTAATATTATTATTTATGTTTCTAACCTGTTGTTAAAGTTGGTGCAGTAGGTCAGATCTTTGCAGCCCAACTGGCACGGCTCCCTCACATCAGCCAAGCAGGTGATGAGGTCCATCTCTACAGGATTATATTCACAACGCTGATCAAACTCCTGCCACGTCTGAGTGCCCCAATTAGTACTGATTTCTGTGCACATGTCCCTTGAGAAGAAAAAACCTTTTAGACAATCTTTTTGGAATAAAAACAATTATACTGGCAACTAAATTTGTACACTTTCTGAAGAATATGTCAGTGTTGACTGTCCATGCTGGTTGCCAGGGCTTTGCTATGCAGTTGCTATGGTGTTCTGAGTGGTTGCTCATTGGCCCGACCCAAAGTCTCAACAGATGTAAATCTGTTGGGGTTTTTACCCATTTTATTGCCCCCCAGGCACCGGTCCAATCATTTAGAAAAGCAAGATGACTTTTCTTTACAAAATGCACAATGAATTTTGAATACCACATACAGTTTGAAGAGGTTACACACCAAAATATAATGCTTAGAATTAGGGGTTATTTTGATTGCAATGAATGAGAAATATATAGTGATATACATATGCTAATTTGTACCTGAGCTAGCTAGTCAAAGCCTTCAGGAGCACACTATAATAACTTAACACTCTTAATTAATGTCTGTTTCTGTAAAGGCAGAGCAGATATTGTCCATCAAAGAGACTCAGACAGCTGGGGTGGGTTCTAACCTGCAGAGTGAAGTGTTGGCTTTGGAGCAGCAGTGCAGTTTAGCACAGTCCATCTTGGCGATTGGGGGAGATTCTTGGTCACTTGTGGTGGGGGGGTGGGCGCTACCTAAAAAACACTGCCACAGCGGATCCTGTGGGAGGGGCTGACTGCCACACTCTGTAATCAGCCCCTCCATGATCTCCTGCTCGGTGGTCATGGTGCGGAGGATTCGCTTGCAGGCTGTCTGACAGTGGAGCTCCTCTGCACGGTCACAACAGTATAAACCTGGCAAAAGAAGAGATATGCTTAAAAGAACAGTTTAGGCAATAATGAAAATTATATATGCTGTATGTGCATTCTGTATGCTCTTATACTGTATGCTTTGTAATGTTTACAAGTCAAATATATGCATTATTAATGAGCTAAATCATTAGCTGAACTGTATAACAATTAATCAAAAAGCCTGTCAGTGTTTGAGGAAAAGTATTAAACGACACATTTTCTTAAAGAGACAAACACACTATCTATGTCCCAATTCACAAACACTAAGCACAGAATTTAGTTTTTTATAGTTAAAGAGCAGTATTGGGACATACAACCATGTCATAAAAAATGTTTTTTCATATCATAAACCCGCAAGTTTGTTATAGTATGTGAGCGTTATGCGTTATGATTGGCTAAAAGATTTTGCACTTACTGTCAATAGGGCTTCTGATTGGATAGGATTTGGTGTAGTTGGCCACACAGCCAATGAGTTGCGGGCTGATGCTCTGGCAGTACTCTTTGACAGCGTTAATCTGGGAGACGGTGGGTGATGAGTCTGTGCGGAAAATGGCCTGACAGTATTCACGACAGTTAGTGTGTCTCCCTGCATAACTGCAGCACACTGAGCCCACTAGAGGACAAACACACACAATACAATAAAATGAAGGATGCGCACAAAAACATTTAGGGTTTGTGTCATGCTTAACCTACTGTAAAAGTGCACACATAAGATAAATGTACATAGCAAAAAGTTCTGATTCAAACAATCATTTCTATTTCATTATTTACTGGCCATTCAGATTGGCCATTACAATCTAAATTAAATAAATATTTGGCTATCAGAAGTCTACGCTTAAGGCCTAGAATGTGTCTGGAAAGTTGCAAAGAGTGGAACTATGACAAAAAATTAAAAACAAGTACTAAAGTCAGTCGTGCACTGAAAGTCAGCCCACATTTTAGGAGGAAAAAGGTCATGACCCTCACTCCCGGGCACATAACAACTTTTGAAGCAAAGCTGTATCTTGTTTCCTTGAACTACATCTTGAACTGACATCATCAAACAGAAAATACAATCTCTGAGGACTGCGTCAACAAATATGAGTCACAGACTGATTACCTATCACTGGAACCAAAGACCTTTAATGCTGTTTTGCTTACTTTCATTTTTGGTAATACAGCTGTAGAGTGGTTTCTGCAAGACAAAAAACATCAAAATTACTTTTATGCCTTGTTAAGTAAATTAAATTTGCAGTGTATAGTCATTACAAAACATCTGATTTTCAATTAATTATTCCGGAATATTATAATTATTTATTAAAACATCTTCAGAAATGCATATTTTATCCAAAGCATGTATTAATGACCTTTCTTCTCTGTTTAAACTGAATGCCTGTGGACTGATGTTATTTCACTTCTGTATCCCCCTGACAACAACGCTGACCAATTCAAGCAACAAACACTGCCATTATAATGCCATATAAAGCCTTGGATCCCTTTGATTGCATAAAAATTGAATAGCATTGGTGCATGCTTAAGTTTGGACAATGACTTCTCAGAAAACTAAGGACACAAGATGAAAGTAGCCTAGTCCTAATGTTAGTGAAGAGCAGTCCAAACCAAACATTGTGCCCAATGGTTTGTTTATTTGTTTGGATAAGATGAGCTTAACTAGAGGAGAGAGAAAAGCCAATGAAAAACGTATCTTGCACAAAACTGTGCTGAGCAACACTAGGGTCTGTGTGATGGGAAATAGCATTTCATAAATATGACCTTCAGTAGCAGGATTTCTGTAGGGATTTTTTTATTTTATAACACAGTCACTATATTCCAACTTCACTGGACTATAATGTGGCAACAACAGGAACAGTTACACTGGGGTAATTACATTTTTTCCACAGTTTAAAAAAACAACATTTGCAATAACATCATGTATATTTCATAATTTTCCTGTTTTTTTTTCTTCATTTCTGTGCAGTTCATCCTTTTGTCTCAAATGTATACTTTAAAGCTGCTCTGAAACATTGTGAAAGTTGTTATATAAATAAATGAGTTCAACTACTAACAAAAGTTATTCTCTTAAATATGTTTTTGACAATAGTGGCGTAATTGTATAAAACAGCAATAATACAAATAATGTTTGAGTCGACTCAAAAATTGCTAGCAACTGCTGAGCCTTGAAGTCAAACAGAAATTTAGTCTGATTTCTTCTTTGACTCTGATGGATGTTGTAAAATGTATTTCTGAAATGACTGAGAAAAGATAAAGACCTTCCACTCACAGGCTCCTTTGATCTGAGTAATCTATAAAGAAGTTCTTAAAAAGTTGTACAGCAAATTAGTTAGACCGGATATGAGAGCTTGTATGTGATTACCAGGGCTTTGGTAAGAAGGGCAGTTGCTAAGGTAAGAATTTATTTACAGTTAATTGTATATCAAATACAGAAAAAACTCCTACCTCTGTGTCTTTCTTGCATACTTTTTGTGATATCATTTTTAGATGATGCCTGAACAAAAGAAAAAATACATTATAAACCTTAATTCTTGAAAAATGAGAAGATATATTATCTTACAGTCTACCATTGACTGTTCTTTGTTATGGCCCAAACAATATATTTATAGTACAGCAAAAATAAAAGCAGATTGCACTGGAGATTTAAAGCAAGAAGATATCTCAAAATCCCAAAACATGTACCTGCTTACAGTCTCGACGACATTCAGCCGAGATGGCCAGCTCGCAACATCCCAGACCAACCCAACCATCTGATTTCTTTGATGCTCCTGAGAATAAAGGATTGTCACTGTAGATAAAGATCACCTGCTAAAAGTCACACTGACATTTACAATGCATCCAAAGAAAACAATACTTAACCTCCATGAATACATGCTACTTGACTCTCAAAATAACAACCACCAAGGCATTAATCTTGGCAAAAATTTGGTCCAGACATGTTATAATATTCTGTATTTGGCTTTGGTTTTTTATTTAGTGAACCTCAACACTCTGGATCGGGACTTTAACTGTTAAATGTAGTTTGATAGATATGAACTATGATATTTTTGAATCTGGGAGGCATTAGACCTTCAGAGAGTCTAAATCCTTGCATGTTCTTTTGAGAGTGCTACAGGTGGAAAAGACAGGTGTGTTATTCCGACACTCCACATCTCCATCTAGGGTCATAATGAATACATACCAGGTAATGTGTTGTTGATGCAGGTCCAAAGTTCACTCTGCAAAACAAAAATGGAAAGAGACGTTAAGTGTGACCACTTGGGGCAGTAAGTGAACAAAAAGTTCCTGCGTATATCATAAATCTTGATCTCATAAATTCATATACCCAGCTAACAATTTTAGGTTGAAAGAAAGTTTTCCTGATGTTTCCATTAAGTAACAAAAATGATAAAAATGTTTTTTTGAATGTTCTAGTAACATTCAAAATATTGATTCTGTAGACATTGTATTAACATTATTAGTTGGCTTTAAGAACATTATTTTAACATTTTTAAAATTATATAATGCTTTCAGAATGTTCCACTTACAATTTTAGAATAAAGTTTTTGATATATGATACATAACATTAAAAAATGTAGGTCTGCAAAAACGGTAGGACTGATCACCAAATAAGGAGAAAAGGGAGAAGTACGAACAGCATTTGCATTTTATTGGACCTTCTAAATGCTACATTTGAATATTCAAATGAGAATTTGAAAAAAAATCATCACCGCATGATGAGTTACTTAACGTAAGAAAGAGGTATAAATGTGAGCAATGCAGTTATGTACGAAGTTGTTTTTTCTTACTTTTTACTTTTTCCTACATGCAACAACTACGATACAATTAACAAATATTACATTATATAAAATAACCTTCATGCACTGCAAGGATATATGAACACATCTTTTCTTCAGTCTTTTAGGTACTTGTATTAAATATACAATGTAGTACTGCCATTGTATTAAATCTACCCAACCAAATATTCCTTAAATAATTTCGTTTTGTGTTCAGAAAAAGTACGGAAATCAAACGGTTTTGGAAAGATATGAGAGTGACTATTTAAAAGTACTGAATTCAGATGCAAAGTAAGAAACACTTTTACAGAATCCATTTTGTCTCATTAGAAAAGACACATATGAGAGCAGAGTGTACAAACAGCACTTGGAACTCTGGTTGATTTTGTAATAATGAAGCTTTTTTGTTTTAATTCACTGGGGCTTCAGGGACCCTCCTAATATGACCCCGTTTTAATTAAAAGTAGATGCACATGAGAGGCAGGAAACACATTAATAAGATCATAAAGTGTTTTGGTTGGATGGTGTTGGATCAGTGGGTGAAGCACTGCATGCTTGGGGCTGCTCCTCATCCACACGATACAGGAAGTAGCAGACAGAACATTCTGCTAACGCCAGAGTTTGACAAGATAATAAACCAAATAAACAGGATAATGTGCAAGACTCGCATTCTATCATTGTAAACACTTCGTCATTTTATCTGGCTGATGAAAAAGAAACCAGTGTCAAAAAGATTCAGCATCGTTTATTAACAAGCAAGAGACACTAATAAAACACAAATATAGTTTATGATCTTTTAGGGTAGAAAAACCCTTTAGATTTTGAGTGTCAATTTCAAAGGTTTTCAAACACAGCTGCACACATTGCTTCCTTTTTGCAACACATTTAGTAGTGGAGAATGTTAAAAGAGCTTCAAGAGTCTCTGCTTTTCCAAAAATCCATTTGCATCCATTTGGGCAAATTAGTGCAGGGCACGTCCAAATATAATATGCCTGCAGGCTTCCACTGCAGCTAATTACAGACTGAATGTAAGTGCGTATTGCATTCCAGCTTTGTAACGAAGATAAGCAGGGTGGAGAGTATAAGGCCAACCAGGTAAAAACACAGGACCTCCAAGTATGGGACAGGAAACAACAGCAATCACTGTTTTAGACTTCCTGTGTTGCCAGGGCAATGGCTTTAATGTAAACAGAGATATTTTGAGCTGAAGGATTGAGGAAATAACTTACCAAAGTCTCTGGGCAGTAACTTGGTAAACGCAGGAGAAGATGCTTTAAACGTGATTCACTTCTAATGGTTGCGAGCTGTGGAAAATTGTGAAAAGTTAAAAGTAATACAAAATAAACAAACATATAGTTTAAATCAAACATTCAATATGTATTTGTTTTACCATGAATTGGTTAAAATGCAAACAATATTAGTGTTACATATTTAAAAATGTTTTTATCATTTCAGTTCTCAGTGACCAATAATTTACTGCAGAACACACACCACAGTCATTTGATGTAGTCTGGGTGCTATTTTCCTTCACCTTACATAGTTTTGTTCATGGGTTTTCAAGATTCTACCAAGTAACACATGAATCTGCTCTAAAATACTGTGCAGTTTGACTAGACACATTGTCTTTGATGTCTACATCAAAAGATATGGGAGGTGCTTTATCCTCCTTTTTAAAAGTTGACAAGCTTTCCATTTTGCTGTCGTAACTACCCAGCTAACAATTTCCCTAATGTTAAAAATGCTCTTTTGAATGTTCTAAGAAAGTTCAGTCGTCCAGTTTAGACACTATATTAACATTATTGCTTGGTTATAAGTACATTATTTAAATATTTATTTGTTTTGTAATGTTTTAATACGTTCCACTAACAACTACAGAATAACATTGTTGACATATATGATATGTAACCTAATAACATTCTAATAATGTTACTGCAAAAATGTTTTTGGTAACTTTAAAATAGCTTTGAGAGAACATTGGCCAAATTTCTGAGAACGTTCCCTGGGAATACACACTTCTTAAAAATTGTTTTTAGTTTTCAGCAGTAAACAGGAAATATAAAAGGCACTCAGTAACTGTTGTTGTTGTGTGACCATATGAAAGCCTAGTTCTGCTTGTATTTCACAACTTTGCTTTTAAATGGTCTGGATCCCAATGTGAAATGTTCTCCAAATGGCGTGATGTCTAACACCATCAGAACCTGGCAGCACATCCACATTATTCTGTCTGCTATAAACAAAATCAGATTCTCAAATTTGTCTTTGGTATGTTTTTTGGGAGTATGATCAAGAATGAGCATCTATTCAATAATGTCAGAGTTTCTAACATTTGCCAGCTTACTGCTTAGAAGCACAGAAGCCAAAATCAGTTCCAGTGAATTCAGCATGTTCAACATTCTGAGGAACAAACAGCATTTGAACATGGTTTTCATGGTTCTTTCAGCTGGCTTGGCCAGAATTTGTTGCAGAGAATTCCTCTGTGATGAGGGATAATTTGTGATAATGAGAGATAGAAAATTAGAATTTGCTGGCAGACCTTTTAAATAATTTCTTTCTAAGAAAAACGATTTAAGATCTGCAAGAGCAAATATTGCTTATGAACAAAATTGGCTGTGCACAAAAGTCTAAAAAAACATCACTGTCTGCATGAGCAGCACTTGTTTTATTATTTAGTTTCTACATTTCAAAACTTTTCAAAACTTCCATTAACTATTCGTGAATTGTATATATATCTGTAAGATATTTTGACACACGATGTACCTGCTGCCTGACTGATATCACAGCAATAGACACAAAATAAAAATACAACATCTACAATAAAAAGCAATTTTAGAATTTTGACAATACATGTGCAAACGATCCTGTCCTATACTGAATGTTCATTAACCTACATGATATGAACTAAAATGCACACAGCTTTAAAAATAACCACAGTCTCAGAAACCAGACCAGCTGCCCAGCAGAGATTTGCAGCCGCTCCATCAAAGGCAACCTACCGACCCCACCCACAGGAAAAAGAATGGGCTCTGCTAATAAATGAACCATCCAGTCCATTTGGAAAAGTTTCTCTTTTTTCACTCTCCACAACATTTCTTTTTTTCTGTTCTTTTTTATTTTTGTTTTGAGGGCCAAATCAATGGCCGGTGCCAGCAAGAACTTCTAAGGAAGAGCGGCACCCCATTCTCAAAGGGTTGAAGGCCCTGCCTCATCAAAGCCTCAGCCGTCCATTAGGATGAAATGGTATGAGCGATTACCATCCAGCAGGGCTGTGACAGAACCTGGTTCCCTCCTCTCTCTCTTCACAGAAACCATAGTGTTGCTGCCTGCATCTAACAAGGTGTTATTATCTCCTTCTTCTAATCTCCCTTTATAGCTCCTTTTCTTTCTCTGTTTCTCTTTTTCTCTGTCTGTTGCTTTCGACATTTCTTCTATTTTTAATGCCATTTTATTCTGTCTTATTGGGGTGTTGATCATTGTGTGGTTTCTTTGGCCAGTGGCAGGTGCAAAACTGGTCACAAGGGATTCTTCACACAAACATGTCTTATTAGGACTGTCACTGTACTTTGAATAGGATTGGGCTGAGGTGGGGGAGGGGTGTGTATACTGGCACAGGGTTCTAGGGTTAACACACCAGTACTTAGTGACCCATGTTAACTTCATAAAAAACGGCCTTTGAGAAGCGTGTTTCATGTCTTTGGAGTTCCAGAGCTCGGAGGATGTAAAAGAATCTGTGAAAATCTGCTTGGCCTGGTCACATGCTCCTCATTAGTAAATAATAACAGGATGCGGAGTGCAAAACCTTCACCTGCTGCTTAATAATGCAGAGAAGATGTTAACTTATTGCTCTTTTTTCTTTATTACCCAAACTTCAAAGGAAGCAGAAAAACAACCTGTTCTATGTAGAACGTGTATTTTTTACACTTGTGGTTGGTTGGCTGGTTTTGGGCTCAGGACCCAAATTTTACATTACATATCAGGTGTCGACCCATACTGTACTGAATAATTTATTGTACAAAGGTGAACAAAATGTCCTTTAAATATTACCATCAACTGCAAATAAAATTGTGATGCAAACCCCACACAGGAAGGCCTACTGGCTCAGTCTGGGCTCAAACCAAGAATCTTTCTGCTACCCACTGAGCCACTGTGCTTCCTATTGTTACTCCAATTGAGAATAAGAGGCTTGTTATAATTGCCCTTTGTGCATATAGAGCCTTGACCTTCAAAATTTTGAGATAAAAAACATCTTACAAAACTTCTACAGTATATTTTTGTGTATTTCACTGCATGATCGTTTCACTTTCAGTGATTTTCATGCTTTAGTCTATAAAGTGAGTATTGTGAATGTCTCTTACCTGTTCACATGCCCCCCTGCACTGAGGGAATAGTTCTACAGCATGATGGCAGCAGGAGGGGTCTAGACACACAGACAAAGAGAGTGAATGAATATGAATTCAGTAACATTTTATCGTGTACATACATTTTTCTCAACATATTTCACTTTAAGGCTTGTCAACAGATAAAAGCTTTTGTCGGCACTTTGTATTCAACCATACATAGTCAGTCTACTGTTTAAGTGTCTTGACATGGGCAGTGGGCAGTTAATCATTTTGAGATTCCATCAAAATTTACACCAAACCGTTAAAGAATTTATTAAAATCAGTTAATGTAAAACAGCAAGGCATGTTTGAACGAATAGCAATGTCATTTCCTTAATCATTATATGTTTGCCTTGTTTTAGAAACATTTCTAAACATCCTTCAAACGAGAGATACTTGAGGAGCGGAGGAACAGAGAAGATAGTATGGTTTGCGCTCCTGTTGTGCATGCTCAACTATTTGCTTATAATGATCACAAGGGAGAGTTGTGGCTTTGAGAACTTTGTAAAAACATTCTCAACTGTTTAAGCTCCTCCGGAAAAATCATTATTACCAAAATGAAGTACTTTCATCTCAGCCCAGACTTAGTCCTCATCCATTTGTGCCTCATCCAGACCCATTCCTTTCATCAGTGTGATTTGATCTGTTTCTTCTGCTTTGTTAAATCAGTCTCTGTCTCTTCTCCTCTATCTTGCTAGATGAGGAAGCGACAGGCCAATGAGAAGCAGTCGTCGTGACTCAGGTGTCTGTGTGCGTGGAAGAACTGCGTGTACTGTTAAGTGCTCTTGTTTAATGGCTATGAATGGCAGTGAGTTTGAGGAGGGGGCTCTGGTAGAACTCACAAGGGTCTGAGGTAAGAGGGTCTGGAGGATAAGAGGGTCTAGATCAACTCTGTTTTCTGTCTCAGATCGTCTGAGTTTGAAATGACCAGACAGTTGGTAGAAGTGAGATAGACCAGTGACTCTTTTGCTTTCATCAGTTTGATTAAGAGCACACAATCGTTTTAGAGCTGACACTTGTGGATCTGTAAAGTGCTGGAGTGTGTGTGTGGAGAGAGAGAGTGCGTCTGTGCGTGCATGTATAGGGTGCATAAGCAAACTGCACAATAAATCTCCCTCTTAAAAAATGTGTCTCGGCATTTGTGGTGTGTTGTTCTTCTGAGGGTGAGGAATAGACTTCCATTGTATCTGAGGTAAGCTGCTAAATGAAAGCAGCTCCATAGCCCTGTAAGCTACATTCATGATGAAGTTTTAAAGCAGTGATAAATAAAGGGAATAACTCAGTGTGAGTCACAATGTTGGCCGCAGCCATACACAAATCTGTGTAATTAAGTGAAAGTTGTGTAAAGGTCAGTTTTAAAGCCATTTTAAATGCATTTAGTGCTTAAAGTTACTGCACACTTTTATGAGAATGTTCAAATATTTTGTTTTTACATACAACTGGGCTTTTTGAAGCTGGTGAGGCATAAAATGGTAACAGGTTGGGAGGAATAAATTTATAAAAAGAAAGGGAAATGAGACATTAGGGGTGTTGTCCAATTGACTTTGCTTTGAGAATCTTTGTTTCTTATTAGATTTTGGCAGTATCCATAGATGTAGGGGGCAGCATTGCTGTTCCATGTTTACAAGTCAGAAAATGAACCATTAGGTGTTAACACTATAAATAAAAGATAGAAAAATAATGCAGACTGATTCAAATTAATGACCATGATATTTTATGTTTGGCCTATAGCTTGGGTCCAGGAACCTGATATAGTAATTTCTCATAGAAAAGAAAATCACAATCTCTGTAGTATCTCAGTTGTTTCTCTTAGAAATAAATTAGTGTAAATGAAAAGCAGACTTTATTCTCCTGCTTCTCACATTTTTCTCTTAATAAACAGACCCTAGTGTCTCCTCTTGAGCTTCAGAATAGATTTGAACATGTCACACAACTCAAAAGAAACACACCTCTATTCCCCAGAGCTACAAAAGAGCAACTTCCGAGCAACAAAATTATGCTCTGTGCATCCAGTATTGAAGAGCAACCTCTCCATAGAGGTAGCATGTGCTAGTATTTTGGGTTTACCCGCTACTGTGTCCCTGTTTTTCTGAAGAATAGTAATAATGCCACCCACAAGCCACATCAAAGTAATTCCCCTCGTCTAAACCATCTTCCCCTCCCAACTCTTCCCTCTCCCCAGTCCTCCTGAACATCCACTTCACTGCCTTCCACTTGCTAACATCCAAACTGGCTCCATTGAAGCTAGCTAAAGGATGCTCCTCACCACTTCTTTTCCCAAGTGTACTTCAATCGATCGTGTTTTAGCAGTGGGGAAAAGAGTCCCCAGTAAGCAAAGGAGAGGTTAAAGACAGTCATACACCCTTGAGCACAGGGTGTTTTGAAAGTGCATATTTGATGTCCAGAAACTCTGGTGTCTCTGGCAAGAATTAAAGGGAACTTGAAAGAGAGACACATTGACAGGCTCAATGAAGCTGAAACACCAACGAGAACCAGACGAGAGGGCCAGAGGTGCAAGTGCATAGTGGGGGTTATAATATGCTGTCGTGAAATCCTGGACCCTCATCTGTTTCATTGGATGGCCATGAGGATTCCATTTAGGCTCAAAGATGTGGTTATATCACCTATATACCATAGATCCTTCACTCTAATTTAAAAAGAAAAAATTAAAAAGACTTTACATGCCACTCAGGATAGCCAATCAGATTATTCTCCGGCAGGCCACAACTGGTGATGACACTCACTGTGAAACTTACAACAGTTTCAAACCAGAGAGAAAGCAAATGTGCTGGACTGTCTAAACAGACAGGAAGCCAGAAAATGGAGAGGGATGTGCCCTTTAACAATAACAAGAAGGAAAGGTTGAAAACACTTCAGACATCAGCAGAGCTCTCGGAGGGATGGAACTAAATTCTGGTAGCTGTATCATTATTGTCTGTAACTGAAAACTTGATTATTCAGAGAAAGATGAATTACTGAGCTTGACAGCAATGTTGCACTGATAACAAATGGTCATATAGACACACTCATACAGACAGACATACAGACAAACACCCATTCTGATAATATATTCAAAGGTTGGTGAAAATTGCAGGTCCTCCATCCTCTAGCCAATGAAATCCTTTAAAAGATTGAGAGTTGAAGATTGACAATTTTAAGAAAATCTCATATCTGACCCATTGCTAAAGAAATGGTATTTCAGAACATTTCTGTTTAATTTCTGAGTTCTTTAAATGCAGTTTTCATACAGTAGATTAAAAAGTGTGGTGTTGGAGTATGTGAATAAAGGGTACAATATTTCATTTAAGCTTTAAATTTGATTTGGAGAAGGTCTTAGATTAGCATAAAGGACAACCACCAATCCATATCCCAGCTGAAGCGAAGGAAAGTAGGGCAATTTGTGGCCTCTTTGTGGCTGTTGCCCGAGTCCCTTAACAAGCTGAGATTTTAATGACACAATTGAAGGTGCAGTGGACCATTCAGTCTTGGTTACTGCTCTTCTGCTCTCACTGGACGTTCTTTTACACACTTTTGTGCTCCTTTCTCCAAGAGAGGAATGTATATTCAGCTCAGGCCGAACAAATTACATTTACTGTGGAAATGAATAAAAGCCATGGAAACTAAGGAAGTTGTAGCAATGTTAGCATGTTCTGTCCCTTTTGGAAAAACTGAAGGAAAAACAAACAACAACAAGTGTTACTTATTGAGTTGAGTGGCACAGCAATTTCATGGGTTTACATTATACAAGGGGAGGATCGGCTGTGCACTGAACCAAACTATTTTTCACTGTGAGACGTTTAATGAATAATGACAGTTACACATGGGCTGGTTGGGATGCGCAGAGCTGAGAGGTCTTCGGGCTAATGAGCAGTGGAATAGAGGCGCAGGCGTTGAGAGGAGGGCACAACTGTACTCACTAGTTCGCTAGTGTATTCAGAAAAAGCAGCTGATTACAGAAATGGCCACATTAGGGGTGTTTCAGCAAAAGCCTGAAGACCTGATCTCAGATCTGTTAAAGAAAACAGAATATCTGACCAACTTATAGTGTTGTATTGAGCAGGGAAGTGAACTGGTTCTTATTAAAATCATTTTCCTTTACAAAGACTACCAAAATGCCTTAATGTGAATGTATACTGAAACCTAAATGAACGACTTTTTAATTGTTATTTTGTTTTGTGTTTGTGTGGTTAAAACCACTGTTGAACTGTTTTTATATCATAAATAAAAACATTTACTATATTTAACAGATAACTAGTTAACAGGTAACTAGTAAAACATTTTAAAATAACAACTCTGCATGTAATGTCAACTCTGACGATAGTCTAGTCAGATAGAGAAAGATTGTTGGCGTTTACTGTTCATAAGTTAATACGTTTAAAATACCAACTGGTCATCGTGTAAATCCAAAAAAACAACAAAACATATGTTTTACAGAGCACACCTCTGAGAGGGAATTCAGAGGGGTGAGTGGGGGTCCATCTTAAAGGCAGATGTAAGGCCTTTACAGAGGGCCTGCTTTGTCATCAGGTGAGAGCATTAAAGGGCCACCTCAGAGGTATCAGAGAAAAGTACATCTATTATGTGACAGGCTGGAT
This sequence comes from Chromobotia macracanthus, assembly GCA_036877525.1. Taxonomy (NCBI): domain Eukaryota; kingdom Metazoa; phylum Chordata; class Actinopteri; order Cypriniformes; family Botiidae; genus Chromobotia; species Chromobotia macracanthus. The sequence continues at coordinate 1,054,071 of JAZGTH010000034.1, read as the reverse complement.
TGTTTGCCTCCCTTAATCATAACAGACATGAACCAGACTCAAACCTGTGCTGCCCATGTGAGCACCACATCAGACAACATGCTCTAACCATTAAGCCACACAGAAATCTTTAGGAACAAATGTTGGGTTTCTAGAGAAAATGATGAGGTTCAAACCCAAGGCAACAGAAACGTTATTGCACTTTGTGGGCAATCTGTGCTTCAAAATACAAAGTATCATTGGACATCTATAAAGCAGTTCATGCTTTAAGAGTTCGCAATTTCTCTAACAAATCAAACTCCATATTCTGTTTAATCAAAATTTGTTTGGTTACAATTACACTAACAATGCCTGTTGTTGGTAAAACAATGCAAAACAATTTGTGAATTTATTATTCATTGCTATGACAATGTCACTGAGCATCAGGCCCCACAACAATGATGGAAATAACACGTGTTGTACTGATTGAAAGCATAAGCCATTACTAAGGCCTGCTGGCCTCCAGGGGCATGAATGGAAAGAGGTTATAGACTTCACAGTTAGAGGGGAGTCCTGGACAACCTATACGATAAACAATGACCTATATCAACAAAAGCAGTGAGTGATAGGGGCCAGCAAGGGGCCTAGGGTAATCCTTTCAAGCCGTAAAAAAGCATGCCCTGTCGCCCAGAGGGTGGTCTGAGAATACACAATGGAGAACTGGACAGTTGAAAAGACCAGGCTGACTTTGGGTACAACACACCAAGTTGGAGCCATGTGGTGAGATAGACTTAATAGAATTGTAGACCATGTTCCTCCAGCAGAGGGTTTTGACAGTGACAAGGCATGACTTTGTCCAGGAGTCTGTGCATATCTGTGCTATTTGACTAAAATAAGCTGTTAATAACAGCCTTCCAGGCCAATACTTCCCCTTTTCTCATGTCAGGAAAGGAACAAGTACATAAACCAATATCCTTTACCATCATTGGGAAGGAATCTCTGTGAATCTGTTCCACAAAGTGTCGCCCTCTTTCCCAGATGGCATGGGTGGTAATTGCTCTCAGCCAGAATCTGGTAGAAAAGCGCATTCAAGATGCCACCCACCAAGCGCAATGCACATATACTTTAAAGACATGCACAGTTGAGATCTCTTCTAAGCTCAGCTTTCTTCTGCCTTTCCGTGGTGCAATCCATCACCAGAATGCGACACATGGCAGCTCAAAAGCAGTCAGCATGCCTGTCATGCCCACATGGTGGGCGGTTATCAATCAGGGCGTACGGGCGTGTGCCTTCTGCAACATGAATGGGACATCTGCCACAGCAAAGCCTTTCCGTTTCCTCCTGGAGTTAGGGGCTGGCATGCAGCTACAAAGAGACACTTCCATGGTTTGACTCACCACAGAAGATCTAAGAACTCAACAGATGCAGTCTGCAGCATGCTGAGAAAAAAATGATTGCAGATGAGGAATAATTATGATTACAGGAGAGGAAATGACACTTGCAGGAACAAGATGGCCAAAAACAAGGACAGAAATAGCTATGCATACTCATTTCAGAACTATTATTAATCTGAGGCCTGGTAATCAAGGCAGTTACAACTATGTCAAATTTGAAAACGATTAATAAGAGGTATTTTAGTTGTTAAAATGTTTAACTATAAATGTTTATACATACAGCTTCTTACTGCAAGCATATTCCCCTAAATGCAGCCTTGCTGATTTTGTGTTAATGTGTTTACAAACTGTGAAAACCTAATTGTTAACAATCTAACATGCAAACAGAAAGGATTCAAGTTCAATGCCAAACTGGAGGGTCCAAGAGCCGTAGTTTTTTATAATCTCCAGACGGTGTTGCCACAGACCGCCCACAGTCCTCTTACTGACCGTCTGATGCATGTTGCAATTACAAGCACATGTGAAAACTGCAAGCCGAAATCAGATTGCAAATAGCTATGTAACAGACAGTTATCAGGTTCCAGGTTAGTAGAATCAAATCTCTTTAAAGATAAAGTAGATCTCTGTAAACAGAACTTTCAACTTTGTTGTCAATCTGTGAAATAGTTATTAGTCGGGCAAAGAGAAATTCTAAATCTTCACACATTTTCAGCTAATTTATTCAGTGCTTGTCTGTTGTTATACTATGATTGATTTCAAATTGACCCACCTATAAATTACACACAAAAACAAAAACTGGTGTTGGTCACTTTACATGTCAGTCAGGCAGCCTCTTCCTGTGTAAATGGGCGGGGCTTGAACAGAATAAGCTCCAAAGTTGTCAGCGTGTGCTACTGGAAAAAAGTCTGACTATGCAACATTTTCCTCAAGGTTCACCAGAGCACTATCCCTGCAATTGGCATTCTGCAAGTTGCTTTAGATAAACAACATAACTAAAACAATAGTAACTAACATTAAATACTTTGGTTCCAATTATTTTGCTAAATGTCAAGTAGTAAATAATAAGCAGTTGATGTCTTGTTTACATAAAAAAAAAATCAAAAGCAGGAAATTACATCCCTCCTTACAGAAAACAGTCTGAATAAAGTCCTTCAGGGGAGTCCTTGAAGTAAGAAGCTGAAATTATTTATTTTCAAAATATGGAACGTATGTTGTTGTGTGTGAATTATTCATTTCACTTCCATTGCCAAGTAGTTTGGGAACAGACTCCCTTTTATTAGCCTCATGACACAGAGAGTAAACACTACATGAGCAATGCAATGTGTGATTCTATCCTTGGGCCATGTTCAAGTAACATCATTTAGTTCCCACTGGACAAATATTATGAGCTTATATCAAATTATGTAACCACAAAGTTTGGATACTTTCATCGCATTAAACAGCATGTTTAGTTTATTGTTATCTTGACTCACCGAATGCTGCAATCCCATGCAAAGGCCACATTAACATTCATTGCAGAATGTTTGATCGCCACAGGTTATGACAAGATTGGCTTCTTCACCTCATGAGTTAAGCCGTGAAAATTCTGCAGCATGATTGCAATTACGCAGAATCTGACTGCATTCAGCCTTCCTCCATTTTCTTCTGCCAAAGTGTCATCGCAGAGGAGGTCCGGCTGGAAGAACCGCCGAGTCGTAATGACAAGGTGTCCTTCCACTCGCTGGCCACCACACACTCAGAGCCAAAATGGTCTGGTCACGGTTTATTTTAAATCCACCAAGTGTCAAAATATGATTCCTATTTTCCATCATAAAAAATACTAAGCTCTGCTTTTAGACAAAGAGGCAAAAGAGGTATTTACTCATCACTGAAACCTTAAATGAAAGGTCAGCATAAACATCTTTTGCTGCCGAACTATGGAATTTTGGGGTGACCAAAAAAGCCACTTGTACTTCCTGCCAGTTTACTTCCTGTTGAGTTTTTCTCCTGTATTTTAGCTCAAAAGCTTGTTTTCTTTCACAGAGAGAAGCTAAAGGCAATCTTCTTCGTCTTTCCAGCAAAGGCAGGGTGTTACATGATATGTTTTAATGGCACTTCTGCTTCCTTGTACCTGCAAAAGAAGACATCACCCTTGGCCGTGTCTTTAGAATGTGAAGGGTTGTAGACACATACAATGTTGAATGGTGGATGATTCTTCTGTTTTTTTACCAGCTTCTGCATCTCTGTAGCAAGCCCAGACCCTCATGAGGGAGACAGTAATATAATGCCCATGGTTCAACAGTCATTTCCTGTTCATTAATAATTAAGGAGCTTGACATTAGCAAGGAAGGATGGACTTGTCATGGGAAGACAGATTTTCTTAGTGGCTTTCTGTCTGAATGTCTGAATATAGGTTCCTCTGAGAATAACACTAAAGTTACATTGTCATTTTAAATGAATTTTTTTAAAATTTCATTTAAAATGAAATTTTCTTTTGAAATGGACAGCCAGCTTTCCATTTCAAAAGAAAAATTTGACTGTTTTCTTCCAAAAATTGGAAGAAAAATGGACAGCCAGCTTTCTTTTGAAATGGACAGCCAGCTGAGTGACACATTTAAAAATGTGTCATTTAGGAACATTTTAGGATATTTACTTAAAGCCCGTGCCCTGTATAGTCAGTAGAACATGTGACAACAATTGAGCGGTTTCCAAATTTCCAATCTGTTTTACAAAACTGTGGTGAGTAATGTTTAGTGAATGTTGTAGAATGCAACTGTCTCCAAAACTGGAAACAAGTGAAAGAAAAGAAAAAAACAATAAGTGTAATTGCAACACTAAACAAAGATAAACAATGCAAGCAGTGGTCAGTTCCTGGCTTCACTGAATTGAGGGAAAAATCTATCAAGATGCATAGAAAACATGGAGAAACTGATGGAGGAAACACAGACTATAGAACTGATTTTTTGTTCTATCAGTGTTTTTTAAAACAAATATTTCCAATGTAACTAAACTATCACTCAGGCAATTGTTTACAAATGCTCATGCTTGGCATATTGGAAACATTCCTGGCACACAATTAGCCATTTGCTTTTGTATTACAAAATATATTTTTTATATATTAACTTAAACTTGTTTCCATTCAAATCAGCTTAACTCAACATTCTGAATATGATGAATAAAATCAGAATACAATCTGTAAATTCATTAAGACATAGCAAGCATCCAGTTGTGTGATTTTACAGCAGATATATGTGTCTGCAGTGTTAAAACGTGACTCCAAAATGCTGCCACAGCATTGGCTCTCTTCTAAGGCCAACAAGGCATCAAACACAGAGCAAGATAAGTCCATAGAGATCTAATGCCTTGAGAAAGGACTAAATTAGTACACAAGCTGTAATTATTTGATATATTTAAGTAAAAAGGTGCAGGTTGAATGGAACTGATAGAAGATGGAACATCTATCCAACAACATTACATTACAGTGTCAAAAACAAATATAAACATGGTATGCCCAAAAGCATGTTATGTTAGCAATGCATACAGACTGGTACCTGTGGGTAACTTAAAAGCTACAAGACTTCTTTGAATGCTTCAGTCAAATCCTTAAGTTAGAAAGAAATAAGATTTTTTTAAGCACACAAATTTGAGGAGTTTATTAAAATAAATATTTTAATATGAAATATTTTAATACATAGTGGCCACAAGAAATGACCTGAATACAGTTTTAGCTACGTGTTTCGTGTGCATACTACTTTATTTATGAAACTCTCACTGTAAAGAGGACATGTCTGGGATTTTAGGCGAGGGCTGCCACCTCTATTTTTCCTGCTCATGTCCGGAGCCATACTTAAAGGGGCCTTAATTGGTTGCAGATGTTTGCATAGAAAAATGCTTTCAAATAGGTACAACGCGAGATGCTGCTAGATCTGAGAGCAGTGATTAGCTCAAGGCAACATTTGGAGGAAACACAAGCTTTATAACTGGACTGAGAGAGGGAAAATCTTGCAAAGCAATGCTGCCTCTCCTAGAGAAGAAACAATCCAACAGTATGAGGCAAAAAGGTTAAAGAGTTTAGAGGGATAACACCCAATTTTGCATGGTCACTTTATCTGTCCATTTAGAATGCCTTCAATCTGTGTCAGATGTCTCACATCAGTTATTTACTGGGAGAAATCCTGAGCACATGTCCACAAAAACACACTTCACACACAAACTTCAAAGGACTTGGCATCCAGATGTCATCTTGACTTTGTTTAACACCATTGAAACATAAAAGGATCTTGACTTATAATTTATATGAAAAATAAATAGTATTTAATACAACGCAATTCAAATGTTAACAAATTTATCCATTATCACGTTTTTCACAATATTACACCTATATAACATTAACCTTTAGGAAATCATGAAAATGTATTTTTTTTACTTTTCAAAAAGAGACAAACATATTTCCAATGTAAAATATGGAAAGAGTGATTTGTTAATTTTGACACCACACAACAAACAGCAAGTGTAAACAAGAAATAGCAAACAAACATTTACAGTTTTATAACAATGACAAACACTTTCTTGCCATGGTAACACTTTGTAATATCATTCATTAACAACAACAGCAAACATTATAGTCTGCTATATAATGCTAAGGAAACCATAATAAAAGTACTTTCAACGAAACGTGTATTTTATTCATATTAAACTATATAGTGTTTAGTGTATACTAGTGTATAGTGTATACTTATTAATTCAAGATATTATGAAGTGTTACCTTATATACCCATTATAAAGGGTCTGTAACAAAATTCCTGACAGGATGTCACTGCATCATATAAATGAAACTTCTCATTTTCAGTCTTATCAGTTAAAACAGAACATTTTGTAAAACATTTTCTGTTGCATAAATCATGAAACCTGAAGTTATTATAAAGCAATAGCCTATATGACAGCATGATTGATGAATTTCTAATCACCTCTAGGAAGTTATAATATAACGGGAATATAACGGTACAGACAAGTCGGACGGCCGGAGACTACAACCTGGAGAAGCATGTAGGTTTTAATATAACAACTGATGTATTGTGTTAGTGATTTATCATTTAATACCAATCATAACCCGACACAATTCAATAACTGATGCCAGACAATGGCGATTTGCATTGGTTTGACAAATACGGTGGAGAATCAACAAGTCCAAACTTATTATGCATCATTATCGTCTGCGCTTTTATCGCGTCTCATCGGTAACAAGCATCTCAATAAGATGACCGATTATGGACAATACAACAACTATAAGCGCAGAATGAGAAGTAAAGGAGGACTTACCCTGAGTATAAACGAAGACGCAGAAGTTGCAAGAAAGAAGCAAAATGATTATCTCAAAACACACATACATCTTATTGAAATCCTGAGGTGCATGGTGAAGTCAAACGCAAACAAGACGCGGGCTCCATGAGACCATCTCTCTTAACAGGAGGCACACAGAAGTGTTTGTGCGGCGGGTCCGCACGCACAGGCCGCACAGAGGAGACGCGGAGCGCTGGAGCTCTGAGCATGTGCGGACGGAGGACTGGAGGAAGCAGCGCTGTAGATGGAGGAGGGCTGAATTAACGGAGCCATGAGAAATCACCGCACTTATACCGTTATGTGCCAGAGGGGTGGGGTAAGGGGCGTCCAAAACTTTAAAAGCTCAAGATTTGATTGCATTGCTCTGTGAAAATAGATCTCGTCAAGAGGAAACTCACATTCAACGAAGCAACAGTGTTTCATTAGTGTGCTTGCGACGGTAAAGACATTCGCGAGTGGATCTTAAGTCATTTTTTTGCAGGGACGTTCAACCAACTGCTCCCAAGATAAACAGATCTGTTATGCAATGCGCAAGCTTCACATGTTGGGTTTTAAAACACAATGGAGCTTTTATACTGTCCACACACATCCCACATCCTCCTATAAAATGTTAGCAGTACAATGATGTTCAGAATGTATATGCTCAAAACAATATCTAATGTAAATATCCCAATTTAGTATATGCGATTTCAGATCTTAAGACTATGTTTGCAAATAAAAAAACCCACAATAAAACAACAATACAGGCACAAAATGAGTTTACAGGCACCAATTTTCTCTAATTCAAAAGATAAACTCTTTGTTTATCTTTATGAATTGAGTGATTCCTAAATAAAAGCCAGCAGTTACTGATATAGAAAGGAAGTAATGCTCAGGCAGTCCTGGTTGTAAGGCCCAGAGCTATAGCAGAAACCACCACGGCTATTCCATCAAGCGGATGAGACAGCCTATTATATTCAGCTGAATGCTGGCCATTTGGTCAGTGCCCAACTGTTTGACACATGAAAAAATAATACAAAACAACAAGAGAATCAGCTACATCAAAATAAGCAATTAAACGAACCCACCCTGACATCGATTAGAAATAAATCCAGGTATTGTTCAAATGAGGGCTTGTGACATCTGTATGTGATTCACATGACACTTTAAACCTTTGACCCGCGATATGCTGCTCCTTAGGCCATAATGTGAGCAATTATATTAGAACACAGATGTCCACTGTGGTTTCCCAACTGCACATTTGTTGAAGACTGGAGGGTAAAATATGATCTCTGACCTTATCACAATCAGCACTGATTTGTCACAAGCTGTGCCTTAAAAATAAAAACATGAGAGAGAGGGATAAAAATGCAGAGATATGCTGGAAAAATTGAGGTTGAGATAATATCTCTGGGCTATCAAGGCTAGCTTAGGCCCTGCCAGCATTATAAATACATGCACATAGCGCATAATACATCTCAGGCATTTACCTCTAGCATGGTTTAACTCCAGTGGAGCCATAATTTAGATTTACATTGTTTTGGCATCCATCTAATGCTTCAACATGTTATGTGGGTTGCAGTCTAGATTATTTTGCACTTTTGGGCAGCCCACTTCATCTAAATAAGTGTTTAGAAAGGTAATGACACCCTATTTAAAGCTGGACACAGCTGATATATCTTGAGGTAATTACAGAAGGTGTTTCACATCGAACTAAAGTTGGGAGAAAATTGAAAACCCAAATTACTTTGTGCACGCAAATAACAAAGTCATATTTAATTAGTTACTTTATAATCTCTATGCAGGAATTGCCATGGGGTCCCTCCTACATCTAGAGGTTCTTCTGAAAATCTTATGTCGTGCTTTAATTACCACTTACAATTGAAACGCTTGGCTTTGTTGTGGCCGTATGCAAGATTTAGCTTGAAAGAGTCAAGGGACTGTCAGGAAACTACTCTAATTCTCCAATGTGGTTTACACATGCAGTCGCTCACCCATAATGGGTAGAGGGCCACCATATGAAGCTTCAACTATATTTAGCCACACGAACCACACATGAAAGTCAACTGTAACCTTTATTACCCCAGTGAGACTAACCTCTCTTATCTTTGGTTCCCTAATCATAGACCACTATACTAATGAACATGCAGCTGGCTGTATATAAATGTACCGAAATGTCAGAATGCTAAGAGAGAACGTGACATAGCACAAACAGAAGGCCTCCTGCTGGACAAAGCAAGCAATGATCCATAAATGTTTGATAATTAATTAATAATTAATGTAACTGGCTTATAGCACTTTTTATAAAAGAGATTAAAAAATTATCAACCAGTGTCATCTTTAAAGTGGCAAAATTATGTCCTAAAATTTTGACATGAACATAGAGCTACGTATTTTACCAGGAAAATTATTACAAGGAGTGGGGCTGTGTTTTAGTGTGCAATTTTGTATGTTAAAATACATTTTCTTATATCCCATCTTAATGTTTAAGCTTGAAAACATTAAATAATTATAATAATGTGTAAACCATGTGACCCTGTTTGTTTTAGTGAGCAGAAAGAGCAACACTGGCTCAAACAATGGCATGAATTTGGGGAAGAACCATCAGTTTGTTCGACCAATGGCAGAGAGGGAGAGTTTTCCGTAAACCTGTTTAAAGACAGTTGCTTTTGGTGCAATAAGTAATGGGAAAAATACATTGCAAACATATAGTTACCATATAAACCGAAATAGACATATGATAATCCTCAAATTAAAGTGAAATTATTGATATTTAACATTAAGTCTCCTTAGTTAAGGCTTACTTCTTACGTTATTTTATTTCAACATTCCAGTGTTGGGAACAAGTAGACATGCAAGACATTTATCATAAATAAATGTGTGTTGGTGGGTGATATAACAGAGTGGTAATGCCAGTCTGAGAGTGGCAAACCTCACCAGCGTGCCCTCAAAAACAACCAAACCTCATGCCAACTCAATGGCCACTGCCAACCTTTTAAATTTTTCCTTCCTCCCCCTCCATTTTTCATATTTGGAAGGTGAAAACTTTCCTAATATGCAGCAGTTAGTTTAGTAGGCTGAAATGTCTCAATTACTGTTTCATGGTTTACCACTTATGACATTTTTTATGTCCAGAAAATTTGTTCAGAACCTCACACAATTGTGTTACATTTGCATGCCAGGTCAGTTGTCCAGATCCTTAGTAAACAAACAAAATAGAAACAAGCAAGACAAGTACACAAGCAAAATAGGGAAAAATTTGTTGCATTTGCAACACAGATGCATTATGGGTACTAATCAGGACTGTGTGTTATTTATGTAAAACTCACATACTGATTTGCTAATGAAACAACAATGCTGCTATTGTATTTCCTGTGGACAGCATAATCAGTTTTAAAAGCTTCAGCTCTGAGAATGGATTTAAAATGTGGTAGTTCTTTATAAGCACTGCCATGAAAATTGATTAGTAGGAATGGTGTAACCAAACACCAAACACAAATTTGAAAAAAGAAAGGTTTTATTCAAAAAGACAAAAACACAACTTTTTGGTTTTAAAAATTTGATGTAAAAGGTGACTTGATGGTCTGTGGTTTTGGTCTGAAATAAGAACTCAGTGACATATGACCAATAAAATGTAGTTGTAGTTTGATCTAATTGATCTAACTGCTTTATGAAATCAGTCATAAAATTATATAATTCATTTGAACAGCTGGAACCATAAATTACATATTTATGCTGTCATCTAACATTTTTCAATAATGTGCGGTCACTGTATAAATAAAAATACTGAAATTAAATTAAATATGCACAGAATACCAAACAAATAAATGATGTGATTGGAAAAAGACCATTGCTGTTGGAAAAAAATACAATATGGAAAATACAGTGCATCCAAATGATATGAAATTTCCCTTGTATCCAACATTGGGCCAAATGGCCAATGCACTTTACATTCTACAAAGATGGCTTTGGTTATACCAATAGTTCATGTGCCCAAATTCTGATATCTGTTGGTCATGTGGCTTTTGGGCCTTCTCAAGGTCTGTCAGCTCTGTCCAAACAAATGTACATCCTCCAGTTTGTTGAAGGCCGGTAACAGAGGGTTTCAGTATCTGTAATACCATCTTCTGTGGCGTTGCTGTGCATTCTGAAGTTCTTCAATGGTTTTGTGGTCATTGTTGGTTTCAATGCACAAAACAATGAAATGGTTGGAACAGCTGCGGGTTTGTTGGTTCAGTAAGCCGCTGTACAGGAAAGATGCTTGACCGGTGATGGCCATGTCACCTGCTCTCCAGGACTCGCAATTCAAAGAGTCCAGCCGCTTGCCTCTCTCTGAAGAGCCGTGCCATACAGCCTTTTGAGGCCTGAAGACACAAATACAAACAAATCAGTGCTAACAAAAACTGTGACCTGAGATCAAACAGGTATACAAGCAGTCATACATTTCTTGCCTAAATGAGTTACCTAAATGACTGGTCAGCTTAGGAGTCTATAAGCTACAGTCTTATAGAAACATTGTATATAAACACTGTAAGTTGTTTCTACAATGTGTACAATGTGTGTGTGTGTTTTGTAGGGATACGGCAAGATCAGCCCTTCAATAGATTAACACAACCAACCAGTAAGAACCAGACTTATTCTTGAGTTTTTTTTCCACTGTGTGCAGGGATGCATATCTGCTTATATATAATGCATAGAATATTACTGTAGCTTGGCTAACATTGTTTTTAGAGTCATTGCTACTAGAAATTCATGGATGTTTTCTGTTGCTAGTTGTTCAGCTGTGAGTGAAGGTCTTTTCCCACTTGCTGAAATTTGCACAAGCAGCACATTATTCATGATGTACCCTTAGACAAAATATTTTAACACACTAAAAGAACTCTGCTAAAAGAAGCCGTAAAATCGTAATTAAAGTTTTATGGCTCGACATGTATAGTTTTACATGTATATAGAAGTACAGCAGCTATCTTGTCACCACTGAAAACACAGCATCAGCATCAGTTTTACCTAAAACGCTTTGAAAAGTCATCTATCTTACTCAAGACGAGGTTAGTTAACGTGCCAAAACAGAGAGCAACTGAACAACTGAGCAACTGAGACCACATCTGGATCTCCCGAAGAAGAAAAGCACATTTAATGGCTTTTTTGAAATTTATTAATCATTGCAACATTTGGAATTCAGCAGTGGAAACCCACTGAACAACAAGGCTTCATTTCTAAATCTCTTCAATAAACCCTGTAATCAGATATTTAAGGGTGATATTTTCAATATGTAATATCTAAGTAATCATATGTTCTTAGCATGAGAACTGAGGTATGCCATGTATATTAAATCCCAAACAGTCATTTATGACACGCTGGATGTTGACAGGTCTGTAAATTTCTCCTTCTGCTACATCCATTCGTACCTCTCCTGAAACCCAAGTCTCTGCGGGATCCAGAAACATCCCACTTCACAAACAAGCCTAAAAAAGCTACTCGCTAACCACAATTGCTGCCCTGCTGTCACTGCCTTAACTGGTGTATCGTACAACAGGCTATATTTACTGCCCTGAATTATAAATACACATAAACAGAGAAAGAAATATAAAAATACACGGGTGGAAAAATGAGAAGCGTGGCCGCTGACATTTGTGGTCAGTCTATCATCCCCTTGGTAGCATTTACTTACGTGAAATCAGGCTGTTTTTGCTTGTTTTACGGAAGGGGGGGTCCTTTTAATGGGCTCTGGCAGTGCATTGGAAACTACACAAGGGTTGTTCGCAAATATGGGGGCAATAAACGTGTTCAACTGCATCTGATTACTGTACATTGAGTTTGTCTTTAAGGAACTAATGAGGTAGAATGATAGGACTCAACTCTATCTATGTCTTATGAGTGCAACTGCATGCCTAAAATATGCATTAAAGATAATATTTAGTTAATACAAACCAATGAACCCTTTAAGCACATGATTGGATCAACAAGTTGTTGAAGTGTATTAAAATCAGATTCTTCGCTGATTTGATTATAATCTTTAGCATTCCACAAAGCTTGTGTCCTGTTTCATCTGTATAAACAGAGCTGACAGGCTGGGAGTGCACTGAACCCTTCTTCGCATTGATCATAATGGTGATTTAAATCTGTGCTGATTTATTAAAACTTTTAAAGTTTTTACACACCAGAAGGGGTCACTCATCACATCTCGCCCGTCGAAAGAATAAAGAGGGATGCCGCGAGGAAGAAGATGGTTGGAGAAGATACTGTCCCAGCTTTTGAAGAGGACCTCACCCTACAGACAAAAAGCAGGCCTTAAAATTGCATCACAAAGGCTGCATCAAAAATAAATAAAAGATACTGTAAAGAGACTTTACCCTTAGGTTGACAATGGGAATGTTTGTATGGTACATCGGCTGCACTACATCAATCAGATCCTGAAGATGATGGGAGAGGAAGGCTTTGTAATCATCTCGGATTCCCATGGCTTGAGCTTGAGTCCTGCAAAGCTTATTGACTGAATGAATGGAGCCCAAGTTTCCCGACAACGGTGTGTTGAGAGCCACCAACCTGAGCTGTGAAAACAAGATGTATACAAACAAGTGTAAGAAAAATGACTGACTGTGATCAATTGAAGCTATTCATATAATCACATTATATGAATTCATTCATTATTCACTATTCATATAATTCATATATCACTGAAGCTATTCATATAATGCATATCATTCCAAATGATGATATTAATAGTTATTCCATTAACAGATATAATTTCATATGTTATTCAGGATTCAGAGATTATGATGTTGGAAACAGTATAGATACATGGAAATTGTATTAAATGTGTCAAGCAGTCGAATACAGTATAACATTTAAAGGGACCATATCATGGATTTTCACAATGCAAAGCACACCCCTCAGTTCTTATTGAAACAGATCAGCAAAAATGGGCAAATTCAAAATTGTCATGGTTGTGACATCACCCATAGTATGGAAGCCCATATCCGCCACATGAAACATTGTACTTTGGTAAATCATAATTATGAGATTATCATAATTATGAGATTAAAATATATACTTATACAAAAATATAGTAAATTATGACTGAGATAAAAACAGTCAAAATATAAGATAAAAAGTCAAAATAGTGAGACTTGAAATCATAAGTATGGGATAAAAAGTTGTAATTACGAGATAAAAAGTCACAGTTATGAGATTAAAAGTCAAAATTATTATTGAAGTTAATTTTTACCAAGGCCCCTGATCATTTTCATCCAACCACAGCTTGTGCCAACTGCTACAATGTAAAGAGGCTGTTACTGAAGGATGTGGCACTCCAAGCTATGGTAAATTGGACCCAACAGCAAACCTACAACCCATAAGCACTGCTGCTCATTTTAATGCAAAGATGATAGCCAATCATAACAAAGCTTGTTTAAATATAGACATCCTAAAAGTACAGTAGCAAAAACAAAAAGGTGAAAAATGATGTAAAACTAAATAGATTTTTTTGGTGCAAAAAGCTTAAGAAAACTATAAATATATAAAAAACCTCCACTTCTCCAATGTCTTTCTGCAGACATAAACTTGGCCTAGAATGCTCTTCAATGGCAGTAGATGGACAGCACCGTAATTTAGTCTAAAACAGGAGCATTGGAAACCACCACGATACTCTTATAGTCCTAATCATTTTGAGGCTTTTGAGGGGCCAAAACCAATGTTTTTATAACAGACTTTTTACCAAACCATGACAAATCTTAAAATTAAACATATTTGTCTTTCAAGTAAAGACAGCCTGGGAATGTTTCAGAGGTAAGATGGGCTGAGAGAGTATTCATTGGTTCTATTATGCACTACGTTGTGGGAAAGCCAGAGATACATTGTTAAATTGTAGGATATGAAACAAACTCTATTTTTGGGTTATATTGCTGCTTTGGAAAACTTTTCAGTAGTGGGAGCCAATCATCAGGCAAGCATGCATAAACACACACTTCAATAAAGGCAAAGACGACAAACACAAAAAACATTCTCTATGTTATTTCTCTTTTACACACACACACACATTTAATTATCTATTTAAATAGGGACATTCCATAGACAACAACTTTGTTATTATGCATAGCTAGTTACATACAATATACTCTAACCCTAACCCACACTCTAACCCTAATAGAAAACTTTCTGCATTTTTAAAACTTTACAACAAAAATGTCTACTATATTTTTTAGTGTTTTTACAAATGAGGACGTCCCCCAAAGGAGTATGCTCAGATTTGTCAGTTTTTGCTGATGTTTAGGTACAAATTTGTCCTGAATTTATGGTTAAGTAACACAACCCCCCAAACACACACACTTACTGCACTTCCTGTGTGGAGTCTGGGTGCATTACTTAGCTGAGGGGTCAGAATCAGTGGACCAGCCTGTAAGGGTTAGTAAAGACAATTCAGTTCTGACAAGGTCAGTCTGCTGAAAGATATTCACAGTCCATATCATTTAAACTAGTGACATTGTGGCGTGAAATTCAAATAGTGACTTTCCTCAGTTTTTCCAAACAAATTATGTCCAATAAAATCCACAAAATGGCACTTACATCATCTTGTGAAAAAACAGGAGAGGGATACATCTCAATCAGGCCACCCAGCTGTGAAAGTAAAAAACCAAACGAAATCTGGAAATTATCAAACTGTGAAAAACCAAACATGTGCTGTAAAATTCAAATTACATAAGCATCTAATTAGAACATTTACCTGAATCTCCCTCCATCCTCCTGACACCTTAATATAGAGTTTACCCGTATCAATAACAAAGGACAATGTTCCCTCTTCATCAACATGTGACTGTTGTCTCAGAGCTTGAAGACTTGCATATTTCCTGACCTGGAGGGGAAAAAAACATGTTACCTATTACAGCTATGCTCCTTTAAAGGAACTGTTCAAAAAATAAATTACATCATTACCCACTCTTGTGGTTATAAACATTGTTGTCAAAACTTGTTCAACATCATCCATATTTGGTACAACATGAGAGTAAGATGATGACGAAATGTTCATTTCTTCAACCATGAACATGAGCTGGGTGCAGTTTCCCAACAGCCTTCTTGCATTAAAGTGAGAATGTGTGTTTTATAAACCCAGCCCAGATCAGGTTCTGCTTCTCGAAAGCCAAAATCAACTAGAAGCATCTTAGGATCTTCTCCAAGAGATTCTAAAAACCATGGAATCTATTTACCCAACTTCTTATTGTGTTAAACTGTTAACATCTCAAGATTGTGTTAGGATAAAACTTGTCCATTTTGGAAAACTAATGCTTATTTTTCTAAGCAGATTTAAAGATAATGCAGCCCATTTACTTTACATTGCATTGTTGGTGTTGTTTTTAAATTTAAGCTTTTACTTACGGCACTTGAGGTATCAGCAGCTCTTCCCGGGGGGCCAGGGGGCCCAGGAGGGCCAGGGATCAGGACGCCTGAAACAACATGAACTCTTGAGTGTTACCCTTCTTTATACATATCAAAGTGTGATAACAGCAAAACTGCACCATAGGCCCTGTTTGTTTTCATCCTAGTGAAATGAATAGCTGTCAGGACACTCAGCAGGTATCAACTACAGGGTGTGAGAGAGGTGTGTCTCCACTGAAGGCCAATTGGTCCCTAAAAATTCTTAGATCAACAACATAGCTACTTTTGCAAATGAAGAAAATTGGGGTGACTTGAAACAAACACACAGAGAAGTGAAGACATATGAATTGCTTTTTGTAATGCTTGACCTGCGGAGCTCTTTGATTTGGACCTTTGAAAGCACTGTTAGTTTACACAACCTGGACTGTACTAAATTGTTTTTAAAACCTCTGTTGCACAAATGTTGGTTTTGACTAATGGGGAGCTGCAGTCTTGGAACAGTATCCATTTCTTCCCAAATGTTAGAATTTAAAATATGCCAAACTTCAAAATGGCTAAAAGAAATAAACATGTTGTTACCAGAGCCATGTTGCCCAGGTGGTCCAGGAGGTCCTGGTGGTCCAGGGGGTCCAGCAACACCAGTTCTCCCAAAACCTGGTGCTCCAGGGGGTCCTCGTGGTCCGGGATGACCAGGTTGTCCAGTAACAGACTCCCCTTTTGGTCCCTGCAAACATAAACCCATAATGATTACATAGCATCCGTCATAGTCTCACAAGCAGCTATGTTCAAAACAGCACACTACCATATTTATCTATATACATATTTACTATTTCTGGTGTATGTATATTGTATGCAGGAGTACCTTTCCCATAATGCAATTCATAATGCAATTTCCAATGTGATGGATGGATGGATGAACCACAATTACTTAACAAAAAAGCTTATTTAATTGGACTGCTATTGACATTTGCACACAGAACTGGATTAAAATGCAACACCAGAAAAATGTTAACAGGATGCCACTTTATATTTTGAACATAGCTAATGTTTCATAAACATCCCAAGTTTAAATTAAGAATGTGAAAATTCACAAAAATCAACGATTATCTGTTTCATGTAGTCAAATGTAGTAAAGCTTGTGTCAGCTTCATTGGTTTGTGCTTCTGACAAATAAAGTTCATTTGTAATGTTACATCATCCTAATTTGGATGTAAGTGGCGAATGCAAGTAAACAATCTCAGTCATTATCGTCAAAGTAATTCAGAGTTCATTGTGGTTTAGTTATCCAAAGCGATCTGTTTCAACTCTGAATGAAAGCCATTACCCTACAAGAGGCAATAATGTGCAATTCATCACACCAATTAATTCATCACGGTGGATTTAAAATAAAACAAATCTTGAGTCATGAACAAAGACCAAAAAGAACTTTGAGTTACGACAGATAAGTGTGAAGAGAAACTGAGACACAGAAGAAACTGGATTAAAAAAAATGAGACAGAGAAACAAAAACAAAATGAAACAGAATGATGAAAGGGGGACAGATAGTAGAAACAGAGAAATAACAGAAAATAAGAATCTCCACTGGGCAACACTAAGTGCAATAAAATAAAAGCTTTAACTATGCTTGTGTCTAATGGAAAATACATACACTAGATTGTTGATTAATCACAGTGACAGTTGCTGAAATAGGATAAGCTCTTATGATGCTTTTAGCAGAGACTTTATAAAAGCACAGTGTCCACTCACCACCAAGCCAGATTTTCCAGGGACCCCAGGAAGGCCCGGCATACCGGCTTCACCTTTTTCTCCTTTCTCTCCCATGAAATCTTGGTCACCTTTATCATCCTGTCACACACACAAAGCAAATAAAAATACATCCTGAAGCAAAGAACAAACAAAATCACATTAAGCAGTTGTTTTAATCAACTGACAATGTTTTTTACAATAATGTTTTGTTTCAGACAATGTTTATGAGAGGGTACAAAATGAAAAATAATATATGAAATGTTTATATATTATTTTAAAAATCTTAAACTTACTATCACTTTGGTTCCCAGTGTATTACCTGTGATGGAAGATACCAGAGCCCTTGTAAATATACATGGATTTATAATGACGTATGAATTTGCATGAGCCAAATTGTTAAAAGACTCAAACTATTCCAAGTGTGGAATATGTCATGTTTTAATTTGATATTGCGCCTCGTGTAATTTGTGATTAAAGACACTTACTTGTAGGGGATGGTAATCCTGGTAGACCCCTCTCCCCCTTTTCTCCTTTAGCCCCAGAAGATGAGCAGTTAGCTCCCCCTACAGGTGAGAAAGTCACAATAGAGACAGAGATAAGTTGAGTGACTGATGAGTGTTTAATGCTCATCAGTCAAACAAAACAAACATCTATTCTTTGTTAAAATGCTGTCACATTAACAAGATGACAGCATTTTTGGGCAGAAAATTGAGAGCAAAAAAGCATGGTAAAGATTATTTTGTATTGCCAAAGCAATATTTTTGGAATTAACATAAGAAAATATAAAAAAAAAAGATATAAAAGCAACAGCACATCTCTCCTCAATAAAGTCACATGATTTGAGATTTCACCCATGTCTGTATTGTTATGTAAGTATGAGCAACAGATACAGCAACTGCCTTATCGAGTTCCACTTATATAAGCATTAGATTTACTGTATATGATAATCAAAAACTGAGTTAATGCTTAAACTCACCTTGTGTGGAATCTCCATTAACCTGATCAAAAGCAAACAAAACAAAGACAAACGTTCATAAAACTGACAGGAAACAGTATTAATTCAAAACATTAAGACTGCAGCCATCCATGTCAGAACTCAAATGCTGGATGAAAAGAGAAAATTTGAGTAAAAAAAACAATTATGTTCTAATGAAAAATAAGTAATGTTTTTCATTACATCATTTACAGTGGAGAGCGAGATGTTGAAAGTAACACAAATTGAGCTGTTTTGTTTGAGTTATGGAACAACTCAAGGAGAAACCAAATGCAGTATATGTTCCTGAAGTGCACAGTACATGCATAATACACAATACAAAATTGGAAAACAGTCATTTCAAAGAAAAAGAAGGTATTGTAAAAACATTGTTGATTTTCATCGATCCATGCTTTCAGAGAACACAGTACACATGAACATAGCTGCTCTGAGAGAAGGTTTTATGCTCTTGGCACCATTCTAAGGTTTAGTTAGTTCACTGCACAGTACACCAAACTGAACATCATGAGCATGCTTCTGTCCACATGACATGCAGCATGCCTGAACCAATGTCCCAAACATGCCTGCTTTTGATTATGGACCATGCTGACTAAATAATGGGATATATTCATATGCAGAAACATAAATCTACAAGTGGATGGCCTTCATAAGTGATAAAATACATGCAAATCTTAGGTTAAAAGTTTATTATGTGCTTGTTTTTTGGATAATTATTTAACAAAATATTGCTTTAATGTGTTGTTATTAAAATAGGCAGTGTGTGATTCCTGTACCATCAGACAAGTAATTCAAATAGAACTTTGGATATAAAGAGAGTTTCAACCAAAGTCACTAAGTGCACTTGAGTTTGATTTTTAAGTAAGTCTGTGCACTCTGCTCTGGAAGAAAACTAGAATGCTAAGATATAAGATGTATCAAATATATAAAGACCAAGAATACAGTTATGTATTGTCCATAAGCTGTATATGTCTCCTTAAAGACATCTTGAAATGACAACAAGCAAACAGTCATCTCCACATTTAAATGAAAGAACCTCATGCGATGGTTCAAGTGGAAATGATGAACTCCGTAGTCTGTTATGTTATGACATTATTGGCCTTAAACACATTACATGTTGCCACATGAAGAAGAGTTTGTTTGTTATCTGTTTGTTAAAATGTGCATTACACCAAGACAGGTTAATTATGATAAAGGAATCAAAATGTTGAGGAATCCCAGCTGAAAAGACCAGAACTGCTGGTCGCTATCATATACTGTATTTTATGAGTGCACGTATCTCACCAGGCTTCTTGACTTAAACAGTCAGTAGATCTTGACCCAACCAGCTTCATCAGAAAGACCTGGTTGCTGGCTGACTAGTGTCACTTGCTTTATTGTTTATATATTCTAGTTCACGATCTAGACTAGCAAGAAACCAGGACTTATCAGCCTGGAAATCCATGCTGGTCTAAGCTGGTCCTTTCAGCAGGGTAATCATGGAGAAGAGAGCGAGAGTCTAACAATTGGTGAAATGAAGATGATGACAATGTCACAAAGCCTCAGACACCAACTCAATGAGTGTGTCACACACACAGTCACTTACAGGCTTTTTGCAGTTAGGTCGAGGGGGGACCGGAAACACTGTCTATAAAAATGTGAACATGAGATATTTACATCACAGACGTACTGTGTAATACTGTGTATAAGACACATACAAACAGAGGGAGATAGTGAGAGGGAGAGAGAGACACTTACTCCTTTAGGGCAGTTGAACATTCCTGGTTTCCCTGGTGGTCCAGGAGGTCCTGGTGGGCCCTATAGGATAAGGTTATATAATGGATAGACATTGAGGGGCACAGTGAAGTAAACATATTGTGTAACATCAATAAATAAAATAAAGAATTAAGAAAACACTTCACAACAGACTTGTGGTAGACACACGCCACAACCATCTTGCTAATAGCAAGAAAAACTTAATATGTGCAAATGTCTCCTCTCCAGTTCTAAATGATTGAAGACATTGTTTTTGTTTACGTCTTTGTATTCTAAGAAAAATAAATTCTAAGAAAAATAGTGTCAACTCAAATCAAAGTTTCACATACATTAATTTATTTATTTATTTTGTGGTTGGATATGTTATATATAGGCTGAAGTACATCACCTCATTAATTGTATATTTTAACAGCTTTTTGGCTTCAAATCATATGCTGTAATGTGTGATTCATCTTGGAGCTGGTTGGTTTATTTCAAGGCTTAAAATTGTTTACTGAGGAATCTTCTGAAATGCCTATGACAGTTACTTGATATCTTCAAAGTAACACAGACAATTCATTTTTGATGCATTTGTCAAAAGACACTTACAGGTACTCCTACAGATTCCCCTTTTTCACCTTTACGGCCGTTTATTCCAGGACGACCCTGAGGACAGACACATGTTTATTAGTTTCTGCAAGCAGAAATGTGAATCAACTCAGCATCTATAGCACTTTAAGTTATACAGTTGCCATTCTGTGCCCTTTTTAGGATAGTCTTAGAGTCAGGAAGTCACAGGGAGGACACATGGGAATTGGGTAGGACTCGAACTTGGATCACCCTTATCGCCAGCACTTTATGTAAAAGCACTGTCAACAAAGCCACAGCTTCATCATCTATAGCATTTGAAAAGGCATCTGGGAACAATTACCATAATTCTCAGCTTCGTAAATCAGATATACTTCTTCAATATGTATATATAGAAAGGGTGGCTAAAACTACACTACCCACAATTCTCTGACACAACAGCATATTTTTTTTAATAGTTGTCATTAATAACTAGAAAATTGAACAGCATTCTTAACAGATCATTAATTCATGTATATCTGAATAAGAATTGTAAAGAAATATAATTGCATGTACATATCTATTGTAGGTTAAATAATTTGGAATTTTATGTAACTTACTGGACGCCCTGGAAGTCCAAACTCTCCCTTCGGTCCAGCTGGTCCTATTGGACCCTGGTTTAGATTAAATAACACACAAATCAAAGATAACTCTGAGGCAAGACTGTACACAAACACAACATTGAAGCCCCCTTAAAACAGGTGCACAGCCAAATGAGGCCAAGCTGTGGAAGTATCCTGTGCCAGAACCTCGGCCTGAGTGTCGTCTGGTCTTTACAGGGCATCTCTGGCCTCAGTACTTTTTCCAAAACATTTTGAACAGAAGCAGCTGTATGCAAACAGCCACAATGCAGGAAAAATTACAAATTATTAATTGGAACATGGCCAGCACGCTGATTGCTTCCAGCGCACCTACAACACAGGTGATTGTTTGATGGTCTTCCTAGCAGGCATAATGGAAAACAGGTCATATTAAGGGCTTAGATCACTTGTTTGTAATTTACTGTATGCAAATTGTTGCAACCCTAGATGTTTTGGGGTATTCAGGGTATAATATTTAATAATAAAATTGACTATTAAATATTATTTTTTTGCATGCATGGCAGTCAACCGACAAACAACAACTTGATGCAAACAAAGTGGTTTATTATTTACAAGTGTACAATGTCAAGTGAAAGCTTAACTATCTTTCTAAATAAATCTATTTACAATATTTACAAATACAGAAACACAAACAAACAGGGGAAGGACACGAGCAGGGCCAAATCAAAGAAAGTAACCAAACAAAACCATTCTAACTAATTAAGACCCCTCTAGTAAACTATTGTGAAGACCTGGTTAATTACCAGATCGATTGTTTGGAATAAAAAAACCATGCTTATTCTTTAAATAACCATTCATTATTAAGTGATATTTCAACGTATATATCAACGTTTCTCAGCGTATGTTGAGAAAATGATTGTCACAAACACATCCACTCACCTTTTCTCCAGGTGGTCCAGGAACACCAGAGTCTCCCTGTGAGAATGAATTTTTAAAAAATCTGATTAATTATATCCTTGCTAAAAGACCAGTAGACCAGCACAGCCATAATGTTAAATAAATTATGCATAAAAGCTGGTCAACCAACAGGTATTTCTGGTGAGGCTGGTTTATTTAGGAAATCCTGCTAGTTAAACAAGCTAAGAAGCCTCTGACACCAGCATCTCATGTCACAGCCCAGCATTCAAAAAATAATGCTAGTCACCAGAATTCTGCTTCCTTCAGCAGGCAAATCAGTAGTTAAAAGCACAAGGGATATAAAAGTTGTCAATGACCTTTAGCCCTTTTGGTCCCTGTGGTCCAGTAACTCCAGACATAAGCACTCCATCAGTAATGGGAAATCCTGGCTCTCCTTTCTGGCCCTACACACACACACACACAATGTATGAAAGAAGTTAGGACTAAAACACAAAAGTAAATGAGACCATAATTAAAAACATATATTCATTAACATGAAGTATGTCCTATGATAATGTGCTAAGTTGATATACAAAATATGATACACATACAAACTTCTGCACACACCAGCCCCCCCACTCCCTCCCTCCCCTTCCCGGCCTTAACTTCACAGGTTAACAAAAACCTTATGTGGTACAAAGTACTTCAGGCCTCCAGAGAGGTTAGCATGGGATAACTATTTCATTCAGGTATCTGAATGTGGTTTCTGAAGGTTGTTTTGTACAGCGAGTGTGTGTTTATGTGTACTTAGAGTTCATGTCTGGTAGTCATTAACTGGTAGTCTTTTTCAGATTCTGTGTACATTCTGTGTACTGTTGTTCAATCCTTCGTCTGGTGTTTCACTTCACACAATACAATGATTATAATCTTCCATCAGCAGACTTACAGATAATTTAGAGACAGGGATTATGACACGTCGACAGATCAATACCAGGACATTTAAAGAATCCAATATCATTGTTTAAAATAAATAATGTTATTATTCTGTAATCAGATATTGAACGTTTGAAACATTTTGTGTTTGAACTTTAAATGGAATCAATTATTCTGTAGGATGTTTTAGTATCTGTGCTGTATGTGTGGTCTGATAGTACATTGAGGGGTCCACATGTGGTAAACCTCAATCAAATTCTTGATCATATGCCAATAAATAACACGTCTTTAAACCAGCATGGCCCATTTCCTCTACAACAAACACATGCAAACTCATTCACACCTGTTATACAGTACCAGTCAAACGTTTGGAAACACTTACTCTTTTTCCACATAGGAATATTTAGAATAACAGAAAACTCAGCAAAACTATGAAATAACACAAATGTAACTTTTTGGAATTATGTTGTGACTAAAGAAAATTGAAAATAAATTAAACTAGGTTATATTTTAGCATATTCAATGAAGTGACCCTTTGCCTAGAATTTACACAAATGTTTGACATTTTCTCACCCAGTTTCTTGAGGAATCATCCCAAGAAACTTATTAAAGAAACTCTTTAAAGAGTTTTGAAGGAGTTCCCCTCGATCCTACACTCTTTGGCTCCTTTTTCTTTATTATTTGGTTCAAATCATCCATTTCAAAAACATTTTTAAATAAAATTGTAATTTTGTAACACAATTCAAGCACAATCCACCTAACTTACCTTGAAACCTGGAGGTCCTTGGACCCCTTGGGCCCCAGGATCACCCTTCGGACCTCTTGGCCCCTGAGAATAACAAAAGTGTTATTTAATTTAATACAAGTGCTGTTAACTGATTAAGCCATTGACATTTAGTCACACAAAATCACAATTTCAGGGTATTGTGGGTTGCTACTAGGGAGTTCCTATTAAATTTGAAGAAGTGTTTTTTGAGTCCACTGCAATAAACCAAGTCTTAATAGCTGTCTGGTATCATAATATGCCTCAAATACCTCTATCAATGTAAGTCTATGAAATTGCCCAGCAGGTAAGATGGGTGGACATAGCAGCCAGTAAATAAATCAACAGAATAAGTCATATGCAGATGGCATAGATGAATTATGTGGATTATAATAAAGTGCAGTGTGCGAAGTGGAGTACAGTGTACGAAGTGGTATAGTTAGTATGTTATGCCGGAGTCACTTAAATGTAGTGTATATGTTTGTCCATGTTTAAGTCTGATGGCCTGAAGGAAGAAGCTGCTCCTTTGTCTCTCCGTTTTTAACAAAGCTCTGTTTAGGTCTGTCTTAAACAACATTTGAGCTATTATCTCAAACCACAGGGTATACTTAGAAACTTTTAGCAATTTTGTATATTATAGTTTTAAATCTAAAATACTATATACGTTTGTCATTGAAGCAGGATCTTCTCCTCTGAAAAGGGTTCCTCATTTAAAACATAATTTTTTACATGTTACCCTGCTCTGTTTGTTTCCCTGCCCATAAATTCCATAATAAAGCAAAGCTAATGTGTTGGAATTGTTTAAAACACAATTTCACGCAAAGCCAAGTAAACAGAATTCATTGACTTATCATTGCAAATAAAGCAATTACACTGCTGCATGTTTAAATTCATGTGCCTTTGAAGTGACTGAAGTGGTTTTGAGGAGCTATTGTACTGTAATATCAATGCTCATCTTTCTGGAATGTTTACGAAATTGGAAAAAGCAATGGTTGGAATACTGTGACCAAAGACCACTGGAGAGTTACCAGCACAAATAAATAATGTCAATATTCCATGGCCCTAACATTCATATACTATATATATGACCCATGCTGGAAAAATCAGTCACAATGAGCCATTTTTTATAAAAAAAGAGTTCTTGAAATGTTCACATTCTCCATTAAAATGGTGTATAATTTGTTGGAATCAGACAACAAATAAATGAGCTACACCTGTCTGAAGCGCCAGTTGTTAAGAAGACAGCAGAAAAAAACCTGCAATGGATTAT
Source organism: Chromobotia macracanthus (assembly GCA_036877525.1). NCBI lineage: Eukaryota > Metazoa > Chordata > Actinopteri > Cypriniformes > Botiidae > Chromobotia > Chromobotia macracanthus. Next base: position 1,028,546 of record JAZGTH010000034.1, on the reverse strand, counting down.
TTAAAAAGGAAACATTTTAGGAAGGAAAAACGTACAAATAAAGATGATTTTAGATGTTTAACTGCTATTTGAACTCATTAACTGCTTCATGAACTAATTTTTGTGAAAAGCTTAAATTAGACCATTTCAAATTAGACAAAATTAACATTTTTCACTTGTTTTGTCTGTAGCTTGTAATTAGCCTGTGCACATTCCAACTCATTTTTTGCCAGCATGGGTCACATATGTAGAATAATCTTCCACATATTATACTGTATTACTGTACTGTTTGTCACTACTAGTCAAAAACACATTTGTTAATATTAACCATTTTCCATATTTTAGAACAACAGAAAAGTCATTAAAACTTTTAAAATATTTGATTAATGTTTGTATGGGAATTATGTATGTTTGAAACAGAAGTTAAGCATCACAAAATAAAATGTAATTTGCCTAGAATACAGCTATGCAGATCCAGAGCATTCTCTCAACCAACTAAATGAGGACCAATAAATAAAAGAAATAAAGAAATTCATACATAGATAGACAATTTATATTTTTATCTCTAAACTAAACTCAACCATTTAAGCATACACTATTAGATCAAGAAAGTTTAAAAAAATTCTATGAGTGATAAATTAGTGTGTTAAAACGTTTTTTTTGGTAGTGTATGTTTGATAAATCTATCCTGGTGTCCAGTCAGGCAAACTATGAAGCTTCTTACCAGCAGCCCTTGTGGTTCAAAAATCCCTGAGATGTTGAAGATTCCTTCAGTGTCATTGAGCATTAGCTGGGGGTTCAGAAAGATTTCAAAGCGAAAATGCATTGTAATCAGTAATGACCTCTAGAAAGAATTATGTGCAATATTTAAAAAACGCAGGATGTTAATCAACCCACCTCGTGTAGGTTGATGACCGGTCCTGGGGGTCCAGGAGGCCCTGGGGGCCCAGGTAAACTAATTCCATCCAGACCCCTTTCTCCCTGAAACACAAAACACATAAACCATTGGCATCAAAGTCGACCACTCAGGACTGAGAAACACATCAGAAATAGGTGGCGTCCATTTGGATACAAACCTTCTGACCCATGTCACCTTTCTCTCCCATTTCCCCCTAAAAAAGTCAAAATACAGGAAATTTAAGACATTTTAAAATATTTCTATATTTGCTATATCGAAAAGAATGAATGTACAAGCTGATGGTAAAAAAAACTTAATTGAGTATATCTGAAACGTTTTAACGACCTATATTGCCCTGTATATTTACTTGTGTTCCAGGCAGTCCAGCTAACCCAGGTTGTCCATCAGCTCCTTTAGGGCCTGGTTCTCCCTAGAGGAGTGGAGAAGAAATAATCAGAAGACATTATAATTTTAAATGATATTAAAACAATGTGAATCTGTGATCTGTCACATCACAGTTGTGTAGCATAAAGATTGTGTGTCTCAACAGATCATTGGACCAATTGATTTTCTTTTCTTTTTTAAAATAGTTTTATTCTCTGCAAGTATAATATTACATGGATGATAAACTTCTAACCTGAACTTCTGTTTAGGGCTGTCACTAGGGACAATAAAATAATCCATTGCTATAGACTCCAATCATATTGTAGAATATGACTGGAATTGTGTAGAATACATTTTGTAGACATTTAGTAGACCCCACTTGTGACAGGATCCCTGATAACATCCATGTAATTGTTTGCAACATAAAGCATTGTAATTCTTCAATCTACTGTGAATCTGAATACAAAGTCATCATCATGAAGTGCTTGTAGATGAATGTGTTTTCACTCTGGATTACACCAAGAATGGGGAGTTAAAAGTCTATGACGCACTTCATTGACCCCTGCAGATGGGTTGAAGATAGAAAATATGGGACTAATGGGGAACACGTGGGTGGGAACAGCACGCTTCCTTTGGAAAGTGGTTCTGGAAACAATTGTGGACATGTGTGTATGGATGTGTTGATGTTTTTGTGATGTGATTGTGTATGAAGAGGACAGACCTTCACAGAAACACCAGGAGGGCCGTCAATGCCATCTTTTCCCTAAAAAGTAGAGTTGGGTAGTGTTTACTTTTTGAGGTAGTGTGAGAAGAGAGGATCTTCTGTGAGGTGTGTAAATAAAGACCAGGGCTGTGTTTCTCAAAAGCATTGTGAGCCTAAGTTGATTGTAGATACCACTGGTGTCAGTTGGTGCTATGGAGGGATGCTTTTGGAGAAAGGCAGCCCAGATTACTTTAAGCAGTTGTATAGTACACTAAAAATGATGATTTACAGTCATGGGGAGCCCTTACAGTACTATGTAACTTGTTAACAATGATATATCAAGTAGATTTGTGACACTGACCATGTTAACTTCTTCATTAATGATTATTATTAGTACTATAAATTAAAAAGTATTATTAAAATGTAGTCATTTTCCACCTTTTCACTTTTTCTTTTTCAAACACTGCTTTTTAGGATGGTAATATAATGTGTAATTTAAAAAATGCTATTGAATTAGCAAAACACAAGATAAAAGTATTTTCACTATTGAACCTTTGGACCACACTGTGTATCAAAATTATGCATGCCATATTTAGTGCAGAACTTGTGTTGTGGGAGTCTACCTGAGGTCCTGGTGGGCCAGGGAGACCAGGAAGACCCTGCGTGGGAAGAATACATATGAATACATGAGATTTGTTTGAAATAAACTATCACAGTATTTCAGATATAACAAGCAGAAATTGACATTTAAATGCACTTACAGGCGGTCCTCTGGGCAACACAGGTCTAAAGCCACTGCCAGCATCGAGTCCTGACCCTTCAGAATCCTGCAGAAACAAAGAAGGACAAAAACCAGTAAGTGGTTAATTTCTGTTCAGTTATTCTACAGATTGGAAAACTAATCCAAATATTTTAAACCTGACGGCCTTTAAAACGCACCATCATGTCGAAGCTAAAACCTTTTCCTGGTGGCCCGGGAGGGCCAGGAGGTCCTGGTTGCCCCCTGGGACCTTCAGGTCCTGCAGGTCCCGGCTGTCCTGCAGGTCCTGGCTGGCCTGAACCACCCTAAAGGCAAAAAGAAAACAAAGAGTGACATCAGTTTCTAACTTACGCACAGTCAAGTGTAAGGCACAACTTCAACTTGGAATAAACCTGAAATTAAAAACTTTCATTGCATGTCAACCATCTATTAGTGATCAATAACACCATGATAATCTAAATAAAATTACCTTTGGTCCTATGAGTCCAGGTAAACCTGGTTCACCCTGTCAAAGAATCCACATGAATTATTCAAAACTTTATAAGGAAATAAGCAACAAATAGTGGTAAGGATTTGTAAGGTGAGAGTATGTTTAGGATAATGTGCAGTCAGCTGGTCATCATCACAAAATAACCCCAACAGGGTGGGAACAGTCTACAGTTTAGGGGTTAATATTATCTATTAAAAATATAGATATAAAATATCATACTATTTTTACTATGCTGTGTAAATAAGAGTTAAGAACATTGTAAAATGGCACTAAAAACCAGTAAAATCAGGCCTATATAATTTCTTACTTTTTGCCCTTTTTCCCCTTCTTTGCCTGGTTCTCCATCTCGTCCATCCACACCCTGCAAGAACCAAACATAGCACGTAAACTCCTCTAGCACCTACTGTGACTAATAGAACCTTAGAACAAATACAGAGGTCCTCATGAAATTGGGTGTTTTGGAGGTTTTAGTCAATGACTTGACAGTGGAGTCAAATAACAAAGAACAGTACTGAAGTGTGTTTCTTAACACTTCATATCTTCATTTCTTCTCTTAGACGTTAATACTGTTGTTGACTGATCTTTTAACAAAAATTTAATCTTTCAGGAGCATCAGACTTTTGATTTTCTAAATCAGGTTAACAGCAGATGTGAATTTTTAGAAGCAATGAATAGGTGGTTAGTTGAAGTCTGGGCATAGTGTATTTCAAAGGCAGCTTCCCCCCATCGTAACAGCACTGTTCCATAATACAAGCTTAGCTGCAGGTGAATGTTCAGTGTGGTGATGAAACTCCTTCACCTAGTATTAGTAGCACACTCTTCTCCCCATGCTGATTTGTGGTTGATTCACACCTTTATGGGCCTCTGAGCAGTTTATTGAATTAATACTGTATCTGGTTGGCTCGGGAAAGCTTTCATTAATTTTCATTTCCACCTACGACCAAACATTTGGAAACAATTACTTTAATCTGGATGTCTGGATAACTATGTAATCTGATGTTTTGCAGATCTGTAATAACTCCTAAAATGGTTTTGAGTAAGAAAAGCTATATGACTTCTAAAGGGTTTTAATTAAGAAATCACAAAATAACCATTATTTGCGGTCAATAGTGATGTGGTTTCAACCACAGTCTTTCAGCACCCCTGTCGGGACATAGCTGATAAATTGAATCTGAGTTTGATTAAATTCAAAACAATGTAATTTAAAATGACATTTTTCTCTGAATCTTCATGGTTTCTATTATGTCAATTTCAAAAATATAAGCCCTCCAAACAAACTGGTCATGGGTGAAACTATTTTAATGAAATACTTGCCATATTTATGATGATTGACAAAAACATTATTTTGTTAGAAAACATGGAGATACTGTAGGGTATGAGAACTACCAGCAAATCTTATAAGCCCAACCCTGCCACCTTGGTTTGGACAAACAGGTAGTTTCATCGCAAGCTCACACCATTGTTTGAGCCAGAAGTTACTGTAACGGTAGACTGCTCAAGTGGAGGGTTTTTAAAGCACCACATATTTTTGGGTAAACAACAAACAAATCGCTTAAAGTTGTCATAAACCGCAATAGGAAAAACATTAACAACAAAAAATTACACACTTCACCTTTAAGACATATCTATGTTTGTCATGCTAAGAATACTTAGCATTACATTTCAAGGTTCAAGGAACGGAAATGCACTTGGTTTTGCCATCCTCCTGACTGTAGGGGTAAACCTCTGAAACATACTCACCAAACAAGAGACCTAATCTTTGAGCATGATGTTTTAAACATGAAGCCTTGAACATGACCTTTGGGAAGTTCCAAAATCCCTGCTCACAGTCTACCAGTATAAAGTATGTGTATCTTTATAAGAAAAGGACATCTAATGGTACATGGTAAGTCTGGTCAGCAACACGGCATATGATTTTCATTCTGCTTGATATTGAAGGAGGGGCCCAAACTGTCTATTGTTCACAATATCATAGAGACTTTATAGTGGGCCCTTTTTCTCTGAACCAGTAAGCAGGCACCTAGCAACACCCTAGCAACCAGCCAAAACACTCTAGCAATTGCATAGCAGCTATCAAAAAACAACTCTGACCACTTCAGCAACTGCATAGCAATGCTCTAGCAACCACTTAGAAAACTAAAATAACCAAGTAGCAATGAGCTAAAAACTCTTTAGCAATCAACAGCGTCACCCCGGCAACCACCTACAACACACTAGCATCATAGATGCAACACTTAAACAGGCTAATGCCACTTAAATTTAAGTAAAGAAATAATACGTAAAAATCAAGCAAAAAGTTAGTTTTTACATTTATGCAATTGTGCTGCTAACGCAATGCTCCACCAATTAAGCTACAGGAACACGTTTTCTTTACTATAGTGCTACAGCGTGTTTTTTCATACTATTTGAACTGGCATTATTGAAAAGACATCATGTGAATGCCTTTTCAGAAGGCTGAGAATAGTGAAAGCAACAGCATTTGAGTGAGTGTTAGGATTTATGTCTGTTTGGAACATAATGGGAGGAAACAACTGCCTTTTTAGCCCATGGTTTTAGTTTACCATCTCTACCTCAGCTGAGTCCAGCCCTGAGCCCAGCTCAAATCCTGACCCACTAAACCAGTCATCAATCACCTGCAACACAGGGTGTATGTGTGTTGGCCTAGTCCAGGTAATCGGGACTGTTAAATACTTTCTGAAACAAATGACCGTATGCCATCAATAATGTAATAAGCATTCTGAGGAGGAAGTGTGTCTGTGTGTTTCATAACTCATTTGTATTAGACTTAACCAAAAAATGTATTCTGTTATCATTTACTTAACCTGTTTTTAAACCAATATGGCTCTCTACCTTCTGTGTAACACAAAAATAGATGTTTTGAAGAATGTTACTGTACACAGTTCTTCTCACAACACAAACAACATTCATCCCCAATTCACTTTCTTTGCTTCACCGACCAAAACAAATGATCTAGTGGGTAAACAATGGCATAGTTTTTGGGTGACATAATCTTTTAATGCAAGTATATTGTAAAAATACATCTATAAAACTTGCTTAAATCCCATTTGGCCCTTTTATGTTTGATGCAGTATAATGTAAAAACTTTACTTACAGGAATTCCAGGTTTGCCCATCTCCCCATCCTTCCCGTCTTTTCCAGGGACCCCAGGGGGACCTATTGGACCCGGATGAACCCCCAGAGAGGGGCCAGGAGGGCCAGGCTGCCCTGGCAGACCAGGTGGCCCCGGAGGACCCTGGTGCAAATGCAGCAAAAAAATATATATTAATTAGTAATATAATATCTATGATTAAATAATCGTTAATCAAATTTTAAATATGACACACCAACAGAGACTATTTAAAATCCACATAAAAGCATAACTCACATTCCTACATTCCACATTCCTTATACTTGTATATAATAACTAACTCATGTCTCATTATGTTTGACATTGTTTTGTTCAGAGTTCAATCATTTTGTGTGTCCTAAGTGATGACCTTTGAGCATTCATTCAGGATGGAATCCAACTGCTTTTCATTTCAACCAGGAAGCAGGGAGTCGCTCCAACCAAAGACAACTTAATATTGAGACACTATAACTCACCCTTATCACTTCTGTGTCACTGTCAAAGTCCACATAGCTTGAGCCTGAACCATCAAAGGTGTCCTGAACATGGAGAAGGGTCAGTGAATTTAATTACAGTCCATCCTTAAACATCATTATGGAATTATGTAATAAAACAGATATTTTTACAAAAAAAATGCATGAATGGTGTTTTTTGCGTTTGGTTTTGGATTAACTGCATACCGGATACTTATATGATCCTGGGCGTCCAGGTGGTCCGGGAGGTCCAGGTGGTCCTGGGATGCCCACTCCAGGATCCCCCTATTTTAAAAAAGACATGTTAGCTCAAAGTGAACAGCAATGTTGGGAAAACTTCTTTAAATTATCAGTGGATTGTAGCTTAATACAGTAACTATAGTACTTAAACTGCAGTCAGGTTGCTTTTTTGAAAATGTAGTTAGCTACATTCTACAAACTACTAACATGAAGTTCCTTAACAGGGCAATATCTTATATAATTTATAAATATACAACTATCCTATAATTTAGTGTAAGATGTAAATTAAGCTTTAAATCATGTCACTTATAGTTTAAGCAGAGCTAAATTATTATTGCACAATAGCCATGAGAGTTTTTAAACCACAGTTAGGATGACAGCTTTAAACCATCATACCTTTTCTCCTTTGGGACCCGGATCTCCAGTGAGGCCAGGAAATCCTGGAGGTCCGACCTCTCCCTGTACATGACACAGATAGAAAATAAGACAAAAGGCAAACTTTCAAATTCATAGTCACACACACACAGACACATGACCCCCATATGTGCACAGTGAACCATCAGCTCTAAAAGAAGAAAACCGCAGTCACGACCCCGGGACGATGGTTTAATCAGCTGTGCAGGTGCACCAACAGGTGCTCTCATTTCCCACTTATACACAAAGATGAAAGTTTCGCACACCATGGCCCTTTCTCTGCGCACAAACAGGCCACATCTCAATTTACCGGCCATGCATCACAAATAATGAGGCATCAATTCGCGTTACAAAAATATTTCCATGTATTTTTCTCCTCCTGCGGTCTGTAGGCCAGCCATGCCGCGCATATGTGCAGAAGAGGGCTTGGACAGGCAAGGTATGAGTAAGCCATCACTGCAGTAAAATACACAGTTCATCGTGTCATAAAAGAAAAGTATAAAATCGTGCAAGTTACAATTTGGTATAAATGACTGGGTGGTGCATAAATGGCTCAGTGTTGATTTTGAGTCAGTTTTTCATTCAGTTTGGCCATTGTCAGCTAATGGGACATAAAATGCACATTTTTTGGTGATTTCTTTGTGGTCAGTAACAAAACATTGCCTGTGTATTGCCTGATCAACCCTTGATATGATTGGATATGATACATAATTTAGTTTAATAACGCTGGAACATTTTGAATCACTCGGCTTCTCTGTTTTTGTGGCATTTCACACATACATGCATTTGTTTGCATGCTATGCATTGTTTGGGGATGAGGAATCTGACATTAAAATGAATTACAAATTAAGTTTTACTTTATAATTGAGTGTGTATATAACTTTTCACTCTTTCTTGATTTCTCCATGATTCTTTGCAATGGCTGAATAAAGTGAGAATCCAGAAGATACTTACAGGGCTTCCATCTTTCCCTGGACCACCCTGAAAAAGAAATACATTTTAATACAGCGTATATAAGGGGTTTTTTTAAATGCAAGAGAGAACTTGAAGAGAAGAGTTGAATTCATTTTGTGCATGAAAAAATTCAAGAAATTGGACAACAATCATCTAATGGCACATGAGAGAAAGGAACATTATTATGCAGGTTTATTATGAACATTATTATGAACATGGTTATGCAGGACATTTTTTTCATAGATAAGGTTACAATTCACTTTGACATATTGTAAGCTCAACATATTAAAGCTTGTGTTTGTCAAAGAATGTCCCAACACTCAATATTGTGTCACTATGCTGAGCAGCCTGTCAATAATGCTATTTACAAGATACACTTAAACTGTAAATAAAACATAAGGTATGCTTTTGTTTATTTCCAAGTTACAGCACTGTGGGGAACTTTTTATTTTTTTTTTTATCCATTGTTTTGACAGTCTTGAGCACCTTCCCAGGACCACCTGTATGTGTCAGATGTGTTACTTTGTTTCTCCGCAAAAAAAAAAAAAAAACGATACCTGTTTACAGGATGGAGAATTGGAGATTGTGCCACAAATATGGAAAAAGACAAAATATAATTTGTTGTTTCTTAAAGTTGTGAAGGAAATTATCACATTAACAAATAAACAAAAATCAGCCCAAAGGATTGGAAGAACAAGGAACAAGAATGATTCAAATTGGTTTCAGTGATTCTTTTACTGCACAATTTATAAGTGAACTAATCAAATACAATATAGCAAGGCTCAAAAATGCTGTGAATGTTCCAGTGATTTTATTATTGTTTATGAGTCTCATTGAAATTTGACACACAATGATGCTTTGCTACACACTAGTGAAATGCACAGCTATGAGAACATGTACGCTGTGTATTTTAATATTGTTCTGAACAAAGGAAGTGTCAGGTGTACTTACAGGTTGGCCATCTTTCCCCGCTAATCCTGGAGGTCCAGGTGGCCCCTGTGGGCCCCTGGGGCCTGGCTCTCCTGTCAAATGAGACCTCCTGTCAGTGGGACCTGGTGGACCGATGGGTGCTAAGGGACCTGGGGGTCCAGGGGGTCCTGGAGGGCCTGGGTCTCCTTTTTCTCCTTTCTGCATGGTAATGACCTGAAATGACCACCACCATTGAATACTGTCAAAGGCACATATGAAAAACATCATATAAGATGATGTCCATACTTCAGATAACAAAATATCAAACCAAGTTGCGTATGTTTGGGTGTGGTTCACCCAGCATCACAAATTGTCCAGATTATTTGTATTATATTTTGCCCTAACTTAAACAGTATGTTAACTGTTTTATCATTTAAAACTAACGTCTTTTTAAATGTTTTGCTAAGACGTTTTGCATATACTATTATTCTTTGACTAAGAAATAAATTTGAGTTGGTTTGATACTTTGTTTTTAATGCTATGACATTTTAAATGTCCAGTGACCAAAGACAGTTTTTGACACCCAGTGGATGGAGTCAGACTGGCACTCACATTTCTGTCCTGACTGGCTCCCTCTGACCTGATTGGCTCTGTAACTAGACAGAAATCAAATTTAATGATTTCATTTAATTTAAATCAATAAGAGTAATGAATCAGTTTCTCTCATGAAAAAGTCTTTTACCTTCTACATCTGACTTGTCTATGTCCAAGCCAGAACTTTCTTCCAAGTCTTCGTCATCTGTTTCAGTTTCAATTATTGGTGCTTCAGTAGGGGGCGCTCTCACAGGACTGGTCTCAAGATCCTCTGGCTGAATAGAAACATGATATAAATCAGAAACTGTAAAAATCTGACAAAACATTATGTTCGTTCTTTAGGTGAAATCGGGACAAAAACTATTTGGTTGGTCAAGCTAATCCTAGGGCATGTACCAATAATGCCTTTCCAATACAGATTGATTGGTTCTTTTCATTAAAAGGCAGGAGTTCCTTTCCAACTGCCATCTTAAAATTTGTTATTTCAATTAACTTATTAATAAATGGCCATTATCGTCATACTTTATCTTTTAATTACCATTTAACATATCTGCATGCATAAATTTAAATTTGTCTCCCTCTGCTGGACAAACTAGGAAATGTCAAAGCTGAGCTGTGAGCAGGGTGGTCTGGACATCTTTAATCCACTAATCATCTGGCTTTACTTCAAACCCAGCAATTTGTGTATGTGCACATCCCACATAATGAGCTGCTGGCTTGGTTAGCTGGATTCCAACAAGATCGTTTTGATCCCAGAGTAAAACTTATGAAACACAACAGCTCTGATAGCAAATGACATCAACAAACTGCATGACCTCCGCTAAACTCACACACATACACACAAACTGTATCGTAAAAGTGCTCACAGCATCTGTGCTGTAAATGTTTTGTGAACAGGTGCACTATAATCCTACAGGAATGTTGGTGTGTGCATATGTGTGTCCACTTTTGTGTATGTGTGTGTGTTGGGGGGGTTGGGTTGTGACCATATAATGGGGACAAATTTGTACCCAGAAAAGTTTTTTTTACTGTAAACATGCAGAAAGTTTTCTGTTAGGATTAGGGTCAGAGTGTGGGTTAGGTTATATGTTTTATAACTAGCTGTGTATGAAAACAATTAAAGTTTAGCAATGTCCTCATTTAGATAGATAAGCAAATGGGTTTGTGTGCTGTGGGTGAAAGCATATTTCAACCTATTTCTATTGATATTTACAAGTATAATTTGTAAATAACTTAAAAATGAAGAAAAACAATAATGTTACTGTATTATTAAAAAAGTCTAAACTACAGTCTTATAATGAAAAGAGTTCTGTGATCATTCACTCACTTTTGTCATTCCAAACTAGTATATTTTTTTATGTGTAATAATTTTTCTATTTTTTTTTTATATATAATGAAAGTGAATGTGGACCAGGGCTGTCAAACACCATAATTATAAAAAGCACTATAAAATTGCTCACTTTTATTATATAGAAAAGAGCAGTCAGGACATAAAAAATCACTTTTTGTATTCCACTAGGGAGAAAGTTATTTGAGAATTCAAAGACATGGGGTTGAGTAAATGTAAAAATGTTTGGGCCAACTATTACTGTAAGTCATAAGAAGTAAGACAAGCCAGTTAAAATAATTTGCTGTATGCAAAAGATGGTGGTATTATGAAAGGCATGTCTAAAAGCATAAGAAAAGCAACTTAAAAGTCAGAAAGAAGGGGAGAGGAAGAAGAAAAGGACAACATAGTCGACATGTCCTCCGTATAGCCTTCAAAGATTTCAGAATCAAAGTCGTTGGAGGACACCTCTGACTTCAGAAGCCAAAAAGGCTTACAGGGAGTTAAGTAGAGTGGGAGATGAATGAGGTCTTATCCTAAAAGCAGGAATGAGCTACAAAACATCTTCATGTGTCAGACAGCAGTGGTGTTTCAAGATGAAATTGTTTCTCACTTAATATTTTTAATTCTGTGAGTCAATCGAGCTTGACTACATTTTCATCATAAATAATGACTGGATAATCCGAAAGTTTAGGTGGATTTGTCTTTGCCTTGATTGTAAGAGTGTATGTTTGAATATTTGTGTGTTTATGAGAAAGGGTTAGCTACATGGATGCATGCACACCTGTCAAAAAGCTTTGAAGTGGACCAGGGAAAACAGGAATTTCCTCACACTTTATAAATAGTCTGGTGTACTTGCTAAAACAAACAACTCAAACTTCCAATCCAAACTAACACTTTATAGAAACTAAACTGTAAGAATGAGGTCATTCAGAATGCATTTCAGAACATTAACATATGCTATGAAGCTGAATAATATGTCTTACGTAATTAAATGTAATTATTTATGATTGGTCACGTATTTCTGTATGTATGGTATCTCTATGATGTCACTCACCATTATGAATTCTCTCTCTTCCACCACTTTCTTCACTTCATCTCCAGTCTCTGTATCATCATAGATATCATCACCGCTTCCATAACCTGACGCCTGAAACCACACATCCAAGCACTGAGATAAGACTGAGGATTTATCTTTAAAGATGAAGTTGCTTAAAGCGACTGATCTAGATTTAGATTTCCCTTCTTAGTAGTAATTAATGTTGCAATTTGAGGTGTGGAAACTAATACCTAGATCAGCCATTTTATGTGCAGAATTATTTACAAGCAGCAATTAAAAATTCTCTGTCAATATTCATCTACTGTACATTATGCACAGAGAATGCCTACAGCCAGGAGAAAGCTTGTTTTCACTGTCGGCCAAATGTTACATTAAATCTGCCATACTCCATTGCAAAACTGAGGCTTCAATATATTGTCTGAGCCACCAGAAGGCGGTGTTTTCCTACTGTAATGTCTGTAAGATCAGAGTCACTCACGTAGGGGTCGTCCTCTTCACACTGTTCATTTGGTGCCGTGGGATCTGCAGTCAACACCAGCTGCTGGATGGAGCCCTGAAGAAAAAAGAGAGAGAGAGTTCATACACCAGTCTCTGTATATGTTCACTAGTAAACTCTAAACAGCCTGAAATTGATTATCAAATGAATGTGGAAACTCTGCCACTGGGGCTATCAATCATGGTTGCACAGTATACAAGCTCCACACTATGCAGCACAAAACCAACAGAATGTTTAGTGAGACAACAACAATAACCACTGTTCAGAATCAAGAGATTAACACAGAAAGCTTGGTTCAAAATGATGTGACATGCAAACACCTGTTCAAGGTCATGCAAAATTAGGCATCATCAGTTCTTGTAAGTTGATCTTTGACCTGTGCAATGAAAAACTGAAGCTAACAAGATGTAAGGCATGATTAACAGAGGCGTGTTTGGCAATGGTCTTGTGCACATCATCCAGAGGACAAGCACCTGTTTTTCATTCACTGAAACTACCACAAATGCAGAGGTGTGTGTGGGAGAAAGATAAAGAAAGCAAGAAGATACAGTATCAACAATAGCAACCATAATGCATCAGCGATTTTTGTCTGTACATCATCACTGAACTTATGCTCCTTATATCTTGTTAATATATACACAAAAAGTTTCAATTTATGTCAATTATTTTGTTCTAAACAAAATTTTCATTTGTTTATTTGTTTTGTATATCCTCTAGATTCACTCAGTGGAAGGATCTAAGAAAAGAAGAAACTAAATGCTTGGACATTAGACATAAACAAATGCCAATGATGCATACTACACCATATTAAATATTCCATAAAGCACATCGGATCTTTCACAGGAGCTGAATGAAAATCACTGGCTCAGCTTTCACCATATGTTCACAGACCTCTGGCATCTATTTTTCGATTAGTCATGTTAATTTCACTGCGGTTCATGCTAGGCTGACTGAGCTATCAGCTATGCAGACGGCCCTCCAGAAGTCACTCATTCAACATGTAAAGAAAGATCAGAACTCACCCTGCTGTTTCAGTATGGGAACCAACATCTGATAACTGAAATCAAGTTTCCATGTAAAGTGAGCAATGACAAGAAGTCATTTTTTTTTCGTTTTGGACTCAAGCGTTCTTAATACATTTGCCCTATGTGAAAGGATATCCTAATGAATGGGAATTACTTTCCCATAATTATCTCCATAAAGCAGGAGAATCCCATTTCAGTGATATTAGGGATAGTATAAATATGAATATCAGGAGTGTCTGAGTAAGTGATATCCACTCTGCTCAATAACACTTTCAAATAGAGAGGCTAAAGTTTGCCATCTGAAGTTATTCAAATGTAGCATAGATTCTGAGAGATTCTGAATTTGTAGTGTTGTTTAACCCGTGGCATGTTGGAGACGTTGGATGTTTATGATCCTGCAAACGGAACGCAGCTGTAACCGGCATCGTCTTCAAAGGGCTGTTTATCCAGCCAGTGAGATAAACAAACTGCTTGTTGACTCAGCATATGCAAATCCCATCCACACACAGTCAACACACTGATTGTGGCCACACACATTGACATGTACAGAGACTTGTGACATATGGATGGTTTGAGCTTGTCTGAGCATGTGCTTATATATGTGGACTCTCTTTGTTATTTGTATTTGTGTCCCTGAATTTAAATTTATGTGCAACATACCATGATCTTATGATAAACACATCTATCAGAAATGTTCACTAAACTGATTCCGTCTAAAACAATGATGTTTGTCTTCCTTTGAAACGATTCTGAAGTCACACATCCAAGAAGAAAAACGCAATGACAGGATGTTACTGCAAAACAAAACCTTACAAAGCCTAAAGCAAATTTCCAAACATAAATTTTGTTCCACCAAATTTTCCAACTAAACTTAACATAAAAAAGCTTTGCAGCACAGACTCAGCACAGGGAGATAAATAATGGGATGAAGAACGAAGTTTCATAGGAAATACATGTTGGGCCAAACTACTGCATCAGAGCTATGAAATGATGACAATCCAAAGCAATGCAGTTTGATTTATAAATTGTAGTGTAGGCCAAAACCTACTGTCTGTGCAGGGGGATGCAATACTGTCTCTTGAAATCTGTAAAGCAGAAGTGTGAGGGTGTGGTTATGTGTCGCCTTGTTTCCCAACATGGTAAGAAAAGAACTAAGGACCCATATTAGGGGCCACTGGGACCATTCTGATGCTGATACAGAAATGGTGAACCAGTCCAATACAAACAATGGCATTTTGTAACCAATCACAACTGCTATGCATTAGTCTCACAAGCCAGACTTTTGGGCAATATTGTACATTTTTCTGGCCAAGAACTTAGACAGGAAAGGGCCGTCTGACCGACAGTTCTGTTTCTATGAGAATCAATTCATTTTTATAGGATGTTTAGAGGCCCATAAACGACTAGCATTTCACGATCAGTCACAAGACTGAGAACCAATGACGTGGGACTCCAATGAATCATGACCAATTGTTATGTGCCAGCTACGTGTGCAGGATATCAATGTTTGCCTCAATACACATTATTGTGGGAAAAAATATGGACAATATAAGTTTCAGTCTTTTGTCTCCAGTGACGTAACCTCGCCACGTTGTCAGTGGAGAGGCTGTTACCCAAAGTTGTTCAGAATATAAATGACCCACAAATTAATGTCTTGGCATCTGGTGTGATCTTTGATGTATTTTATATGCAACATCTGTGTTGAACTTCTTATGTTGAATGTGAGACAATGTTAAGTTGTTACATCTAGGGACCTTTTATTGGTTTGGTGTCGATGCCTTAATGCTTGACTTGATAAAAAGAGAACACAGCCATCTGCAGTGTCATTGAAATAGGAATTGTGATTCATTTGTTACTTCCTTTTCATGTGGTTGCATTGTTCAAACAATAGTGCTGCTGTTTATAAATCTATACTTAAGGTTCAGTTTAAAGGTCTGACACATCATCTGGCATTTAAACCCCTTAGACACAATCTAGCCTGTTACAGAATGTACTGTTAGAAGCTTTAACTAAAACCACAGCATCCAAACACTCGGTTTACCATGTTTATGGTATTCTGGCCTTTGAATAATCACAGACTACAGCCTCACGCTCAAGCACACACATGCATGTTGTGATATGCAAAGAGACAAATAAATAAATAGTTAAAACACACTTTCAATATTGACTTAAAGCAACCAAATGTGTTGCTTTAAGTCAGGTGTTTATTAAACACTCTGGCTTTGTCCCGAAACCTAGTAAACTGTCCAGCTAGACAACTTAGAGCATCATAGGCACACCCCCAACCCAAACAGCATGACCCAAAACTATGTTACCTTTTAAAATATCTTGTTGTGTTCAAAATCTAAGGCAATACTGCATCCTCTCAGATAATGTAACTGGGACAAACTGTTCCATCAAATTATTAATTCAACCCAATAATTGTGCTTAAGCTATTGTGCCAGTTTAGCATCAGGGTAACATCTGACCTGAGGCGTGTATGAGTGTATGTATTAATGCAGTTGTTTTCTATGTGCAATGCTTCAGATCAGTCACTTGGGAGGGTCAGTTTCTGTTAAGATGCCGCCTTAAAAGTCAGCTGCTTCTGTAGGCAGTGGACATGGAGGCAACTCACTATAGGTCAGAGCAGAGCCTAAACATTCTTCCACCTTATACACATAAAAAACCATCAGGTTTAAACTTACCACAAACCGCTCTAGCCTGGTACCTCCAGCATTCCCTATGAAGATCCCGGAGCTGGGCTGGAATGTGAGCCCATCGTGGCCCCTGCGGAAAGCCACCCTGTGGTGCTCCTCACAGTCCATGTACAGCTTCACTTCCTGTCCCTGTACAGCCAGTGTAAACCTGGCCCATCTTCCCGTAAGGTCCCCCATCTTAAAGGAAGCCGCCTCCTCTGTGCGTGTTGCCCCGGGCTCGGTGTAATAAAGAACCACATGTTGTGATCCATCTTCTACTGGTGCAAGTGCTACTCCTAAGTGAACGATCTTTTGCAAGGCATCGGTGATGGCAAACAAAACTCCACCCCGGCGAGTGGTTGGCTTGGCTGTGACGATAACAGCAAAGTCACGAAAGAATGGATCAGGGATGAAGGAGCGCGTGAGGCGGCCAACATTAGCATCTGGGCCGAAGCTGTATGCAGGAAAACCCTCAAAACCAGTCACAAATGAGACGGAGGGGGGTAAGGGCACTCCAATGAGCTCTGTGAGGTCCAGCTGACTACTCGAGCTCCTCTCTATAAAGAAAGAAATAAAGAGTTATACAGAGTAAATACAAAATTAACAGGCAGAGGTTATTTCAATGCCACTTGGATGAGTGGTTAAACATCTACAATGAATAAACATTGTAGTCCAGCAATAAATAATTGAACTGCATAGCATGCTAATGTATTTAACATCCTTGTTGGACAATGTACAATATTCTAATATACTAATATACTAATATATTCTAATATATTAACAAATATGCAGTATCATGCAGTATTACAACAAACTTCTGCATAAATGCATATTCTTTCTTTCTGTAATCTATAGATTGTCTTAGTTGTGTTGGTAATTTATAAAAAAATTAGGGTCTTTATAATCCCCCGTGCATTTTCCTGTTTATATGCTAGCAGCAGGCCAAGCCCCTCAGTTTTATTACTGCATACATTATATTCTCAGTTTAACACCCCAGGCGTCTCTGCAGGTCTCAATACCTTCCACTACTGCCCTCCACTTCAATCGGCTTCTGTTTTGAGGAAAAAAACAGTTTCCCTTCCAGCCGAGAAACCAAAACAGCACCCTACACCCAGAACTACCAGGCCCTGCACTAATCATAATCAGCAACATTTACATTTAACCGAATATAAGACAACCATACCAAATTAATCCCCGCTTCAGCCACTTAAACAATCCTCATAACGGCTGAATCATAATTACTTCATTTGCTATAAGTTCTGGCATCACACATGGTCTTGATTAGAGTTGAGGAGACCTGCACAAACAATCACTCGCTCTGTAAGAAGGGACCAAAGTGAGCCAAGATCATCTGGAAGAGATTAGCATGTGCTAATAGGAGGCGTGCTGTGGAGGGCACGCCTGTAAATTCGGGCTTCGAGTGCCTGGTTAAGGTCCTAACCGCTTAACCAGCCATGAGGGCTCAACACAATACCACTGGACCAAAGCAAGCGATGCTGTAGTCAATATAACTAACAGTCCCATTATGTTCCTAATGCAATACCACTTGGTTTAAGCAGTTTAAATGAACGTCAGTGTTAATTTGTCCAATTTTGCCACTTTAAAACTGTATGCTTTTAAACTTTTCAGCAATGATATTGTTTTATAATACATTATGTGAGGGAATCCCCTATTTTCTGTTATTAAGTCTTTGTGAAGGTTGTTTGTTTTGCATAACGACATTAGCCAGAATAAACATATTTATGAGTCATATCACACAAATTGCAAGTGTTTATACAATAGGTTTCACTGCAGCTGGAGTGAATAAACATGACTAAAGAGACCATGAAGTCAAAAAACAGGTAGTGGGACCTCACACAGTAGACAAGAAGATATTTCACCCCAGTAAAGCCATTTTTACATTCATTTACATGTATAAGTATAGTCACTTTCTTCAGCATAGTGACTTTTAAACTGATACTTCTTAAATCATCAACATCCTAAACTGGATAAGTAAATGGACTGTGATGTGGTTTACTACATCTAAAGCTTGAAATAATTCATATTAATTGAGAGACTATACATGGAATATTATACTTTCAAAACTCATTGTCACAACTAAATTTGTGTGACTTGAAAAGCAAAAAGATAAAAAAAATATATATTTTTTTTATAACTTTTATTTACACATTCATATGAATTCTGTGTAAACATCAGGATCTTAAACCTAAAAGTTCACGTTGGTTCTCATGTATGTTGGTCTTAGCTACACAGATGTTGAACTGTAGCCTGTGATTCTGACCAGAGAACAAAATTGGTTTATATATTCTGGCCAGTGATTCAAACAGCTGCAGGGTTAGGTCTACGCCCCCTTGATAAGACCAAAATTCCCATCAAGGAGATGAGGTCTCCAACTCTGCAAAACTATCTAGTGCAGGTTTTAAATTAGGATTTTTAAAGATAAAATGCACAAAGATTGCTAAAAACGATTTATTACACTAAATTTACTACAGTAAAATCACTACAGTATTTTGCTCCCTAAAACACAGACAGCATTTATAATGTGTTTAAAAGCAGCAGCAACAATTCATTCTAAGCATAATACAAACAGAATTCTATATTCATGAATAAGTGCTAAAATTGAGATTTGCAAATGCTATGGTCATGGTATGAAAAAACCAACAATCTTTGTAGTGTTCCTTTGTAATTTTTAAGTTTATACTTTGAGCATTTATGAAATAAAGGTCCTTTAGATGCTGCCCTGCTGAAATTTTACCAGGTCTGTTGTAACTAATGGAAAGACTTAGCAAGCATAAAGACATTTGGAAACAATGCTTATTTACTGCACTTTTGCGAAATGGAACAGAGAGGGGCACTCCCAAACCAGATGGTGTCTTTTAGCAGAGTGGCATGAAAATTAGACAATCAAAGCCTTCTGAATGAACAGCTTAGGGTCTGAGTTATTGGGGTACCAGTGGGGTAAAGTCAAGTGGAATGTCAAGATAACAGACCAGGAGTATATTCTTGCATGTTTTCCAAGACAAGTGAAACCTAAGAAAGACATTACAATGTCAGTCAATGATAACAGTTATCTAACTGTTCCAGCATAACAAATCCACCACAATCTTCCACAGAACTGACCAATGAAATGATATGATTGCCCAATGTCCATAAAGTCAATGTAAATAATAAGAAAGATTTAATGTGTATTAAATACAGTCATAACCTATAAAAGAGTTACATCTGTCCACCTTTGTACAGTACAGGCCTGGATCTCAACCCCAAAACTTCTGTGACTTACCTTAGTCATTGTTTTACTTTTTCAAAAATGTCTTCTTGACCTACATATGCAAAACATTACTGCTATTAAAAATGACAGACCCCATCCCATGTGTTTTTAAAACCTCAATGTGCAATTACAGTACACTGTAGGTATCCCAGACAATTAGTCAAAGTTGCACAACCATTGCTTCTCAATCTCTTTTACGTTAACTTTGAATATGTTTCCATATGTGGTCTAATGATACATGATTCATGCATCCCAAAGACAGCCAGATCCTGTGGTAGATGATCAGAAAGACCACCACAAACCATGAGGAAATGAGAAGAAAGCCACAGATCTGACCATTGTACCATTTGTTTCAGATGGAGTGAAATCCATCTTCTGTTGAAAGACAGATTAGTCAAACACCACTCAGAAATTCAGTCTTAAGTTACTTATCACTAACCAAATCACACTGTTTAGCAAAGTGGTAAATGTCTTACACTTAAAATTGGTTTTGTGGAAATACATAAATTATGTCTAAACAGTAACTCCTTCAATTCTGGTTAAAAAAACCAGAGGCAACATCTCATGAATTTGTGTGAGAGAATACCCAGAGTGAAAAGAACTGCAATTTAAGCAAACAGTGGCCTCCTAATAATATTTATTTTGACTTGTATACTTGACTTTTAACCTTTTTATAGTCAATAATTCAGAATGAAGTGTGTACAAATGTTGAACTGGTAGTATAAGCTAAAAAATTGTTTAATTAGTCAAATCTACAGGCCAGTTCTGACACTTGTGAAGTATTGCTGACCATGCATGACTTCATCTTGGGTTCACACCTCATACTGTACAGCAGCAGTGATTTTATGGAGACTTCAGTAACTGAGGAAATGAGATAAGGCTGCAGAGGATGGCTCTCAGCACTCAGAAATGAAGTACTGAACTTGGCAGATCAATATGGGTGGAACTTTAGGTCATCTGAGTAGTTCCCCCGATTCTATAGGCCCTCCATGTGAGTGAGCTCAGAGAAGATGACCTACATGAGGCAAAATGCAGGCCTTCCATGCTTCAACTGTGAGCTCATGCTTGAGGACATCAGAGGGTTTGGTCCCCATGAGAAGCACCATGGGAAATTTTAGATCTGACAGTCCTCATTAGTGTAATATTAATACCAAATGTATAAAAAACTGTAATATGAGATAAAGTTCAAACAATGTATGCAGCATGAAACACATGCTAGAAAGTCCACTAACCAGAACATTTGCTTTTAGTTAAAATCTTTAGTTATCTTCTATTGTTTTATTTAAAGTATGGTAAGTCAGTAAACAAAAATGTGATATGTTGATAAATGGCTCATGGGGACGCTATGGATGTCCTGTCCTTAATGTATAATGTATAAAACCTGGCCCAAATCTCAGTTTCTTCTGCAAAAACAAATGCTCACTTAATTTACTGCAAAGCCTTTTGTTTTGTGGATGAACCCCAAAAAGACTATAGCATTTGTTGATGTTTAGCTATGTTAAAGGGAATTAGGGGGCATCATAAAGCTTGAACAACTCTCTGACCTGGTTGCCCATTTTAAGAGGAGTGACTTCACTTTATTCAATGTATTGTATAGTACTTTTTATAATACATGTTGTTTCCTAACAAACCCTCCAGTAAAAAAGCTATGGTTAAGACTATACATAATGATCCCCTAGCAATTAACATTTAGATGTTTAAATTTTATTTTTGGCAGAAACCTACAAAAATTGTCATTGACATCTACAGTACTTGAATCTAACAGGCAGCTAGAAGCTTAACGAAAACAAAAAATCTCTCAAAAACACAAAATCTCTCTCAAAAATGTACTCACCTTCTATGAGTAATTAAATGTCATCTGAATAGGTGTGTAAGATGAAGAGTAATATTTCAGAGTTATTTAGCAAAATCAAGTACGAAACACTTTAAGCTTAAATAAAAGAGTGGCACATCAATACCTTCAAATCTCACTTTGGGGGTGGTGGATTGGAAAGAGAGAGAGATAGAGAGAGAGAGAGCGAGAGATAGAGAGAGAAAGAGAGAGAGTGGGATGTGATAATAAAAATATTTATTGGATCTGTTAAATCTATGTAGATTACTTTATCAACCTATACTTTTAAAATTAAGCTATATGCCATAGAAGAACCATTTTTGGTTCCCCAAATAATCTTTTAGTCCATCTTTAACACCACATAGAACCTTCTGTGCAGCAGAAAGGTTTTGTCGATGTTAAAGGCTCTTTAAGGAACCATACAGTTTAAAAGAACATTGTAGTAACCACTTTTAAATGCATACATAATGTTTGCCCTTATTATAACCTTGGAACTTTCTGGAATAAGTATTGTGACTGTGCGCAATACCCTCAATTTCAAACCCTGTAACAAATATAACTATATACATGGTCACACATGACCTTAGCTTGAGGACACAGAGGTCAAACAGGGCCAAATCAGCCTTATCACTTTCTGAAATAGCTAACCAATTATATTATCCTGCCACTCCCTACATAAACCCAGCCAAACACATAATGCTGATGTAAAAAATGTGGCATTTATCAACATTTCCCTTCTTCACCCACTTTCGACCTGCCACAAATAGCGGATTTCCTACCGTCTGCCTTTGATTTCAAAATCTGCATTGCACTAGAGACAAATGAAAGTAAAGCACTGTGTTGGGTTGCACAGTCACTGTTTACTTTGTAGGCTATTTACTGTTTAAACTGATATTGACAGATTAATTTAATTAATTAATAATTAAATGTCAGAATAACTAAAAAACTAGTATAATACACTTACAGATACTGTCATGTCCGCTAAATGACTGGGTGGCACATGTATGTGCTTTGACATTTAAATCATTTCACTGTATCACTACAGATCTACATATCCATCTAAAAAAAACAAACATACACAGCTTTCATTTCTGCTAAACAAGCAGACACATGGGCATTTCTGTGGTTTTATACTTTGCTGAGGTTAACTTTTCCAGCTAGGAGCTCAATGAAGCCCCAGTTAGCTCTGATTCTCAAGTGAACTTTCCCCAACTAACATTACCTGGAGTGCAAAGCAAAATAATAAATCACACATGTTCCATATGGCTGCTGCCTTATCACAACTGGATCATAAATCAAGATATTTTAGTAACAGCATACTGATGTAATATTTAATATAACACAGAGTAAAAATACAATTAAAATAAATTAAAATGTAAATGTCACTGACGGAGACCCAGTTTTGCACTAGGAATAGAGTTTTGGTTTTGCTATTTGTTTTCATCTGAGAATGAAAAGAAAGTAAATACAGAATAAACAGTGTTGTTGCAAGTATGCATGTTTAAACCACCTAGGATGGGCTTCACCATCCATTAACACTGGGCAAAAAGACCAGAAAGACATTCTTGAAAGAGTGTTTAGAAATTCAAAGACTGGAAATAATATTTGCCAAAACTTTCCCAAGCAAACCGCATTTCTCTTCATAATCTATAAAATGGAGGGCGAGACCTGAAAGTAAGAATGAGAGGAAAAGAACATGTTTTGTACAGTAGTTTACCAAAGCAGTATAAACACCATCACATGAAATGTTGTTTATGACATCTTCCATCCTACAGTCATGTGCTTTGTGTTCAGTAGATGTAAATCCATTTACTAAATGACCGTTTTGTGCAAATTGTACCATCATGACTAATAAATGCCCTTTAAATGAGGAAAGTATTAGTCAGCAGAGGACAGTCATTCAGAGATGTCATGGAACTGTAGCAATTATCCAGTAGCACTCTGTTTGTTTAAACACAACAGTGTGAAACAGGGGACAGATGTAGCACAGTTCTGTTTGTATGCACAGTATTGTGATGCAGGTTTTCTCTCAATTAAAAGTGGAATTTGAGTAAAAGCATCTAGGGAACATCCATACCAATGGACGTTCTTTCATTTGCTTTAGAGTAAAAACAAGCATGAAAGGAAACAGATTTAAAATGCAATTTAAAGAGACAAACATTCAATTCAGTGACAAATCAGTCACAAATAAGAAAAAATATTTGTGCAGATCAAAGCATAGATTTGTACATAGTAATTACATAGTAACATATTAATAAATCAGTCATAAAGTCATAAAGCCACTCCTTTTACACCACAGGTTACTGTAGATTAAGGAACTACATGCAGTATGGCCCATTAGGTGTCAAAGATGAGTTCCACCAGCCTAACAGAGGTGTACAGTGTTCACTCTAGATTCATCTTTCCTAAATGGTGGGGGAAACCTATGAAGCTTTATATCAACATTTAACTGGCTGAGGACCAACAATCATACAAGGAAGGAGTGTGCTGAGCTAAGATCAGTGCGAGAGAGAGGAAGAGATCCAACTCAAGATGGCACAAGGACAGCAAAACAACTCAAAGGCAGCATTTAAATGACCGGACTGAGTTATGATAGTTTCTAACTTACCATTTTCTATAAACATTTGTATGTTTTGGTTGCTTGGTTCTATGACTTTATATCTCCAACTCTAAATATTCCTGTGCTAAAAGGCACAACATACAAACAGGTAACATTGTAGTCACTGTAATACAGAAGGCAACATATATATACATTTCTGTTGCAGTTTGTTTTGACTGACAATGATTAATAAAGTTTGGAAAAAGTCCTCCAGTTGAATTTTAAGTAATACTGCAATTGTTCTGACCCATTGCTAAAACAACTAACCATAGTCATTTTAAGCCTCTTCCAAAGTCTTTGATTGATTAAACCCCAACTGTGTCGAGACAAAACATAAAAGACAGCAGTGGCGATATCAGCCAGCTAGGTAAGTCACCAAAATAATACAGATGTTGAGGAATAAAAGGAGCATATTTACCATGGTACATGAGGAGGTGCTGACAGGCAAGGAGATCAGGCACGGGTTATTACTACACATCTGTTTCTCTGCTTATTACGAAGATCTGTCATTACTCCCTTTATATCCAGAGTAAAATCATTCCAAGATCTGTTTATACCTGAGCCAGTATTTCTGCACTTATATTATCTTGTGATCTGGGGAAAGTCTGGGGGAAGCCTTGCCAAAATGACGTATGGATACTTGACAGTATATCTAGGAGAATTCCCAGACTTCAATAATGAGATGTTGGGACTTTCAGGTATGCATGCTAAATTGCTTTAATTAGTGTGTAAGAAAGTGTGTAATTTGTTTCTGTCATCAGCTAGCAAAAGTCATCCTTGTCCTCAAACAAGTCACTTAAACAAGTCACATTATCTGCTATTGGATATAAAAAATTTAAAATACAAAATGTCTAAACAGCCCAATGTGTGTCTCTGAGAGGAGAAACTTTGTATACAACACTACAGTACATATTTTACCCTTGAGCTGTGTGTGGGCACACACTAAAATTCTAATAGGGATATACACTGCTGTCCATGTTAACAAATAAATTGGAGCACGCACACACTCAATTCCACATTCACCAATATATTTTGTATTTATGTTCCGTTCAAATAGTTGAACGGAACATAGAAACTGTTTAGAAACATAAATCGCAAACTAACAGGCGATTTACTGTAACTAAATACTTTTGTATTAAATGACTATTGTATGTTTTATTTTTGGGGGGGTGGAAAGGTGTTGGTACCATGGTCATACATATTCTGCAAGGGCTATATTCTCTGACAAATATACTATGATGCTGTGTCTGTGTATCAATTTCTCTGTCACTCTCTCTCTATCCGTCCATTAGTTTCATTTTTTCTCTTCTCACCTTCATCAATCTCTCCACCGTACACACAGTCTCTCTGTAAGACACGGAGCAGACGAGCAGACTTTAACCAGCACATTCTTGTGCTGACTCCAAATTCTACGAGAACAGAAGCAGCCTCTCCATCCAACACAGTGCAGGCCAGCGTTTCACAAAGCAGGACTTCTGCTGTCTAAATCAGGACTCCTGGATTAAAACAGTAACATGAGCTTTCAAACCACTCCTGGATGTGATAAAATCCTCTGCCCCTGACCTTCTCCAAATCTGTGTGGCGTCTTTTTTATTGGAAACCCTTGACAAGCACAGAGGGAGTGAGATTATTCTGTCAGGAGCTAACAACAGGAGATATATAGATGAAGAATTTACTTCAAGGCTTTTTCATAGAACATCATATGCTCATAGCTCAAGGGTAATGGGAGAACACCAGAACATGCTTTCATATCTGATCATCTTAATATCTGTCTTCTTGTTCAGCTGCTGTTTAAATAATAATTAAATTAATCAACCAATAATATCACAGCCATCCAATAAGCCCCACCCATCATTAGTTCCCAATGAATACTGATAATTAAAATATCACAAAAATGCATAACTGCAGTCAGTGATAGATGGTAAAAGGGATAAATCTCTATGCATAGTTTACATAAACAAGGCACCAGTCGTAATCCTCCTGTAACGCTAGTGCATTCAGGATTGTGGACATATGCATTTTAAAAGTCAAAAGAAATTAGAGATCATTCTTGAATTGTCATTTACTCTGGCAAAAGATATCTACAAAACATCCAAGAAAAGTCTATGCTTATGAAATAACAAGTCGGAAAGTACTCCAATATTAATTGGAATAATCGAATAATACACATGCAAACAGATCAGTATCAAATGTTGACAGAATATTAATCTTATGTGGACCAGGGCAGTATATTGTGTAGTCCATTGCTGGGTGGTAAACATCACAACTCAATGGTCAACAGCTGTGTTTAAGCAGCTGTAGGGTCACATACTTGAAACAAAGTGTTAGAAAAACCTGAGCCTAACTTAAATTACTTTGACAGCCTATTTCCAAACTGCAACCTCTTAACCTGGAGCTTTTAAACTTAAGTGTGAAGCTTTCCAAAGAAATAGGAAAAGGAGAAAACTGAACTGAAAAAGACAAAAAATTAAGAAGGGAAAATGGGAACGCTATGCTGCTGACTGAGAGCTTATGCAATAGTGTGTAGGTGACACTTTTTGGGAAGTTCTTGCTTATCTTGAAAATTAATTTCATAACATGCTTCTAAAATTATTTATAGCCTAAAGACAGAAAGAAACTGAAAATAATTCAAACTATAATTCGCAAATTCATCACTGCCAGAAATATCTATGAAATAGAAGTGGCTTAAGTCATAGTAATGTCAACTATGAGTATGGGAAATTAAAAAAAAAAACTAAAGATGACCTTTTATAAATCTTTCCGAGGGAAAATGTATCCAAGTCCTCAATAATGTATAAACCCTGTCTAATAAAAATGAAATAAGCCTAAAATATAACTTGACAACTAAGAATATCCTTTATGAAAAATCCTACAGTCAGGTCTTCTAAAAATGTGTTTCATCTGAAGAAATCACGCTATTACTAAACCACACTTTGATTATTCTTCATAGTTATACAAAGAGTCTTAATAACAGAAGGCAACCACAAATTAAGGCACTTATGGCTGCTTTATTAGGCCGCCCCTAAAGGTTCAGATGTGCAACCAATAGGATGTAGATACATAACTGATTATTAGAACCACCAAAACATCTACTTGTTCTGGGAGCTTCACACATGTAGGCCTACATACGCCTGTATACCTACTTTCTGTTAGCTTTGCCAAGCTAACAGAACTGAGGTTAGCTTTTGCCAAGCCTACAGCATCCTATGAAACTCATTATCTATATTATCCAAACTGTTGCCTTCCAAACATCCAAACAGGAATCATTTCCTAAGCTCTAGTGAAGTTGATAAGCTCCATCTGAGGCAGTTTTATGGTTTTCCACATTACAGCTGAGGGTACCAAGAGAGTCCAACTGTTATCACTTTACATAGTCAAAGGATTCTGGAAAATTTTCAAATATTCCACCAAATGACAATCTGTTCTGTGGAAATAAAGAAAGGAAAAGTTCACATAACTTTACTATCATGTGATCTAATTATAAAAGTAGGAGAGATGCTAGCAGTTAGCTGCTAGCCTCATAAATCCACATGCTGAGCATTTAATAGGGAACCTACTGTTGTTGCTGTTTGAGCTGAACTTCAGAAACTAATCAGAAACTGAGGGTATACAAATGGGCTGGAAAAATCTATGACAGTTCACATCATACAAAGCCTTACTGTTCCTCTCTTCTTGTTCTCCTCAGATCTCTCTTCTCATTCCTCATCTGCTTACTCTCTCACTCTCTTCAAATCTCCTCTTAATGGGGACTTTAAAGGTTAATAAAATACTATGTGCCATAAAAGGGCTATTTAATGTTACTGATGGATTTAAACCGGAAACACATACATAAAGAATAAAAAATTAACCTATAATTTTTTTAAGAGATTCATCCAGCTCTTGTACTTTACTGTTGCGCTGTCAAGCAAAAGATCTCGACATAATTTTCCTTCTTATCAATGTGTTCAGCCTTTTTATATATATCCCATAAAAAGGACTGAATATTGGACCTACTACTAGAAATGCTTAAAAACACTAAAGCCTGGAGTGGCATGAGCTACAGTGACTCAGAATAATCAAAGTGTTGATATATTCATGGAGTAAAAACCTTTTGTGCTGCCATCACAAACACAATTCTCCAGAGGGCCAGCCAGAGATATCCGGATGGAAGAGGATATTTGATTTATGGATGATCTAGCAGGGTTGGTGTCAGCCAAATGTACAAAGTTACCAAATATACAGCCAAATCTAAAGCCAGCTCAAAGATACTGCCAAATACCTACAGTAAGTACAGTAAATGCAGTAAATGTTTTTTTTCCTTTTCCAGTAGTAGCTTATCTGTGTTCTTTCTTTAATTAAATATAAATTACTGGATATTAATATACCATTTTTTAATGAAATAATCCAAGCCCAATAAAAGTCAGCAAATTAGTTGGTGAATTATTCAAACTAAAGAAAAGTTTACTCAAAGACATAACATTAGATAAGGAAATTGTTTCAACATCACTATCAAAACAGTACAGCTGACACAGGTAAATTGTAGAGGTTATTTTGTTCATTATATTGCTGTGGAATACAGAATGCACAGGCACACAGCTACTAAATATGAATATAGGATAGTTTCATTTCTTTTCTTTGCATAACATTCATAATATTCATTTGTTCAGCCTGGTTTTATTGCTTAAAGTGTATTAGTGGTCTTTCTCACAATCCTAAGTTCTCTGCCAAAAGCCTGGGAACTTGTTGATACAGAATCTCAATTTTTTTGTTCCTTACCACACTTTTTGGTAAAGCAGCCCACAGAGGCCCCTATTACCAGAATTAACTTATCAGCTTATTAACTAACCAGATTATCTCTGAAGCATAGAGCTGACTTCAAAGTCCAAAACAGTTTCTGATAAAAACCTGTGTGTTTTGTTTACTTTAAAGTCCCACTGCTACATAATGAACGTTGGATCTGAATCAGCTAATTTTCCCTGCTAATTTCTTTAAATGAGCTGCATTGGGACAACTTAAAAGGAGATGGCGACATAGTTTTAGCATCCTTTACCATCTGGGTTTGTCTAAGAAACAGTAACTGTTGAGAACCTTTGACTTCCTAACCAGCACATTGAGAAGGAGCCTTGGGCTACCAGTCTTAAGTTTATTTTGATGGGCCACTGAAAGCAGTCCTCAATAAAATGTGGAGGACTATATTTCATCTTTTGATTGCTTGTTGTATATGTCTATAAACAGACAAACTCTATTTTCATGTCTTTCAGAGGAATTATTCAACAAGAGTAAACGTAACTTGAGAATGAATTAAAACTTCAGTCAAATTTTTGTTTGATTTTGATTTGCCCACAGTGGTGCACTATGCCATGGTGGACTCTATAGATGACTGAAACTGGAAGATGAATAAGATTTTCATAGGATTTTCAGATTTTCAGAGTCATGATTCGTAATGTGTATCATGTTTTATTCCACATTTAATCAGATCAGAGCTTGTTTTGGAAATGGTTTAAATCAAAGATCGGACAGTCCCTGTACACTGACTCTCATCTCATCAATCAAGTGGTTAATATCATTACTAACAATTTTAAAAAGAGAATCAGTTTACCATCAACATATCTTACTGCCAACTTACATGACAATTAAAATCTCTGGAAAGATGTTTTGTTGTATTTTGGATGCTAGTCACCAACATGGGATTCTGATATACCAGTGGCCCACAAACTAACACATATTAAACGTATTCTTGTGCTCTAAGAATGTTTTGTTCCATTTTAAAACCAACTCCACACTACTGTCCAATAAACCAGATTTGGTCTCACAAGACCAAATTCTCTCAAAAATATTTTGTAATAAAAATAAAGCTTTGTAAACAATATCATTAACATTGCATGGCTCTTCTATGGAGATTTAGAAACTGACAGATATTTCCTCAGTAGGTGTTATATACAAAGGTTTGTATTTCAAGAGGAAGCTAAATTCTGTCACAGTCAGCTACTGCTATCAACAATCACCTGGAAAGTGCTGGAACTTTCCACAAATCGGTGCAGCAGATTTGTTGGCCCACGCATCATAGTGTAATTGCTTGTAACTCCCAGGAGAATCATTTAAAATCCAGGTGAAGGAATCCCTGCTGTTGAGTTTTTTATTACAAGGGACGTGTTTGCTTTGTGTGTGAAGGATGTGATAATGAGGTTTATAATCTGCTATTGCAAGGCTTGTTTTCAAGGCATGTGTATATTTCAGCCTAATCACCTTTTCTTTTGACATGTTATTGAGCTGTTACATAACCAACATATTTTGTGAGCTGTAAATGTCCTGTGCTCTAGACAAAGAAAATAACCATATCTACAATGTTGAGGAATCTATAGTGGTTTTCTCCATTAAGTTTTTAACAGCCTAATTAGGAAAACAAGAAAGCTGTGATTAGGTGCTCAAAGATATGTTTGGGTTTGGAGTCGAGGAAGAAGACAGAAGAGCTGGAGGCAGAAGAAAACTGCTGGCTACAAACTTTAAGTCTGACTCAAGCAGAAAGAGTGATCATGAGCAGACATATAATAAATGTAAACAGTTTACTGTACATGTACATGTACAGGTTAAAAGTCTACAGTACATGCATTACTTTACTGCAGGACGCACAGTGTTTGCATATGAAAGTTATACTTGTCATGAACTATTATTCATTTGGATTGTCATCAGTTAGATTACTTCTTAACGGAATAGTGAGAAGTCAAATAAAACTATAGAGCAGTTTTATTTGAATAAAGCATATCTAATGATTTTGATCATTATTCAAGAACAAAAACTGAGTTCAAATGGATTAAGGGTGGTTGATAAATAAGATGCAGGATTTTGTTCTGCTACTGTCAATTGCAAGAAGGAAGTAAATTAAATGTAATAAAAGTTAATTTCCTTCATGTTACAGCTCAACTTTTATGGCCTTTTTCTGCATAGCTTTGATTGCTATATAGCTATACATTTACAGGAAGCCAAAAAGGTCATATCCTGCCTTTGTTAAAAATGTTAAAAACATACACCCCTGTTGAAAGACCCCTTGTTGTCCATAACTGACAAGAAATTCCCTATTACTCATTTCAACCAGATTACATGAAAAGAGGAAAACAAAAGTCATGTGTTCAATATGCAGCAAACAATGTGTAAGTATTCACAAAGTTTGTCACTGCTTGTCAATTTCACAAATTCTCCTATGACACAAGCAAATTAAATTTAGCAAAATGCTCCTTCACAGCAAATATCCAAATGTTTCTTTCTGAAACTCCTTTCACATTACATAGTTAAACATCTTGAGGCCTGCGTCATAGCTTAGGAGGTGAAAGAAGGAAACTAGTGAGTCTTTCAATGATGTTCAGTATGGGAAAAATGAAAGTAACCAGTTTTAAATAGACTGGCTAAAGAATTATGCTTTGAACAGGCTGGAACAGAACAGGCTTCTTTTTAAAAAGAACAAACACACAGGAAAACGGCATACAATGCCTATGATTTGTGTTGTTATCTGTATTTTTGTTATATTACAGGTAATATATTCCTCTAATACAGTGGTTTTATATGCAGGTTCAAAGCACCTTGTTTAAATACACAAAATTAGAGTAATTTAAGGTTGGATTGTTTAACCATTTAAACAAATAGTCACTGTAGTAAAATGTGACAACTAGCCCCAGTCTCCCCTGTGCATAATTACAAACAGGTTCTAAATAAAGAACACATGGAGAACCACAAAAGATCAGTAGTGCTGCTCCACACTCTGCGTCAGTCACTCTTATGACTACACAGGTCAAATACAAACAAACAGGTTGAGCACAATAGGAAATTGTTTTTCTAATGGCTGTGATGTGTCATGTAAGCCATGGAGTCATCCACTAAAGCTTTCCTGTTTTGGTTTGTGTCTCATTTCATTCCTGCTACGCTTCCCTGCCCGGTCTGCAAAAATATTCCTCTTACCAGGAGCTCTGTTTTTTTAAAGTTTCTGTTTGGACATTCTTATAGTGATGACACATGAGGGATGGGATAGGTAGGCAATAAGAACAAACATTGACAAAGATTTTCCCTTGCTTTGCTCACTAAATGTATCTATATGGGAACAGGGAGGATCATATATTACATAGATGCACTGCATTTATAGTACATGCTTGTTAAATGCTTTGTTATGATGTCCATGTGCCATATCTTAACTGTAATATATACAACTTAAAATACATGACCCAGCTCTGACTGTTTGACCTGGGAATGAGTGCACTAAGCAGTTATGAATGTACAAACAGCTCTCAACTCTGTGTTGATACTAAGCATACTACAGTGAGAGGAACGTTTGTATTGCTCAAAGGTTACACTCATTCAATGATGGACAGATGCTAAACAGGCATAATTTTGGTTCCTAGGCCTGTAGGACACAGTGGCCACATAGAAACTGAAGATATATAGGGTCACTCCTCTTCTAAATGTTTGACAACGAGATATAAAACTGAAGTGTGTAATTTCTATACATACCACAAATAGTACCACAAATAATTCATTTTTCTCATGAGTCATGAGAAGCCAAAATGTCAATACAGTTATCAGCACGTCCACAAATGCAATTTTGGGAGTAACTGCTGTATTCCATACACCAAATGATAAATTAGGGATTCACTCCTGCAGCTTCCCAGAATAACACTGGATCTACCCTCCAAGGTAAAGAAAATCAAAATCACAAAAACAAAAACACATCAGGCATTGTCTTCATTGACTTAGCCTCATGTTTGAATAAAAGAACCATTACTATTAAAAAAACCTTCACAATAAGCAAAACAAAATTCTGTGGTTAAACTCATAGCCACCGTTTTCCCAAAACAGAATTAGCATTTCCCACAGTGACTCTCCTGTTCTCTATGCCAGTTAGGGAAAGAATGAGATGTTATTCTACCATTCTTGTTACACATTTCCTTTCAAGGAGTTTTATCCGTCACTTAATATTTTCCAGAAACTGATGGCAGATATTTCAGTGTGGAAGAAGAAAAACCTTCTCACATTCCAATTACATTATGCAACAAGCATACACACATTTGATTTTCAACTGACTAAATACAAACAAACACACATACACCCAAAAACTACAGACTATATGTCATGGTAAGAAAACAGAATCTGGAAAAACAACAAAATCAAAGATGTCATCTACAGCTCTATGGTAATAGTC
Source organism: Chromobotia macracanthus (assembly GCA_036877525.1). Lineage (NCBI taxonomy): Eukaryota > Metazoa > Chordata > Actinopteri > Cypriniformes > Botiidae > Chromobotia > Chromobotia macracanthus. The sequence goes on along the minus strand of JAZGTH010000034.1, from coordinate 995,177 downwards.
ACCATACAAATAATATTGGCCTCCACATTGTATGTCTTGGTAATGTCTATAAATAATAGATGATATATCTTATATTACAGAACACACAAGGTGGTCTTTGACCACTTTGGTCTTTCAGGATTTTATTGAAATTGACCACTGAAAGGAGAATGATTTTGTATATTCTTGGATATTGATAAATTTGTATGAGACGGCTACAAGAATGTGTGTTTATAGTCATTGTTACACCACTGAATACCTTTAAAATTGTCTCCAGTAAGAACTTAGAGTCAAAACTATTGTCATACAGAACATGTTCATGTCACACCTTACAGTAACATTTTGTAATGTAAGACATTAAAGGGCATAAGGGATTATAAACTGGTTTATTAGTCCTAACATCTCAGATTTTCTGTCTGAGAGTAGCCATGTTGGGTCAAGGTTTTATTTGCTTTGAGGAAATCCTTCAAAATCCTTCAACTGTAGAACATTTCTTTGGTTAATACAAGTTGACAGCATCCAGATTATGATTGCTTCTTTTGTTAAGTAACTGTAATATAAAGTAAACAAGAGCAGAGCCAACCAAAATATTCCCAAACTGAAGGATCAAATTTGGATCAACGCTGGTCATTGTAAAACAAACCAGGTTTGACTGAGTAAATCCTACAGTCTTGGATAGCTAGCAGTAATTCAAACATTAACCTTATACTACAATAAAAACTGAGCAGCCAAGGCCAAATTCTATGGCCATAGCAAGACCACTTGAATAACAGACATCCAAACTCTGAAAACAAAGACCTTTTTAAGCTATTTAAGATGTTAGTTTTGTGCATCAAGCAAACATTTGAATTACAAAAGCAGCTGCTTTTTTCCTAATACATTCTAAAGGGTTGTTTCTGTGGCAACAGGTCTATTTCCTCTGTGTTTACAGCTGGGGCTGGAAATATTTGTCCCAAATCAGTCTGTCTGGCCAGTACAGAGCTCTTCTGGCTGAGCTCTTCAGAATGATCTTTCATTATATATTACTCAGGAGTGACATTCTCAAAACAGGGGAGCAATGTCACACTCTTCCAGCTCAAGTTCACATTCAGAGGCTGTATTTTTGCATTTGGTCTAATGTGTCCAATCAGCTGATTTTCAAGTAGAAGAATTGCAGTGTTATTGGAGCCCTGCAATAACAGCCAAGCAATGTCTCAAAACATATTAAGTTTATCATGCACATAAATGGAGGTCAAGAATGCAATACATTGGCCCACAGCCCATTTGAAGTGAGTGTAAGCAGCACTGCATTATTGCACAGATGGAACACAATACAGCTCTTGTGAACATTATGTCATCCTTAGGGGATAATTACTCCTAGGCATAACGGAAAGTTGCTTGCTATTTCAAATAAAGGGAATAGGCTCTGCCAACTATCTGTCATTATGGGAGTAATTGAGGTAAAAAACTGTAGCTTATCCCACTGTGGCCACCTTCTGCGACATTTAATACCATCACTAAACTATGCACCTCATATGGACAGTAATGGAAACATGGAAAGCATTTAATAAGCCTTAAGTGGGTTTCTTTAAGTCATTGTGCTCAGGAAATGCTATAAATCTAGCATTAAAGTTGTGGCAGAGGTGTAATGGAAACGGATAGCACCAGAAACAGCATTTATAGCTTTAGATAGTAACGCTTTATGAAAATGTTTATTAATGGTTTATTCCCTTATTTAATGGTTAACATATATTTTTATGCATGTAAATATGCATGCAGCTTAAGGAGCTATATCTGTTTTTTCTTACATTTAAAAAATATTGGTGCAACCAACATATTCAGTCATATTACAAATAAGTCATACTTTAAGCAGTTAATTTAGAGGTTGCAAAGTTGAAACTAGTATCTTCTAGTATCATCTATAGTTTCATGACGTTATTTCATTGCGCATACTATAACATTTATACTAATATTTGACTTTAAAACCACTAAATGAAGCTTTCAAAAAGATGAAAAAAGTTCAATAAAGTTCATACTTTACTGGCTGATAATAAATCATTACGCAATGACAGTTCGGTGAGTTGTGCAGCGTCAGCACGTCAGAGATGTCACCGATCCAGAGCGCATCACGCCTGTCTGGCGATCTCAGCTTAATTCATTCAGTTTCTCCACTCATTTAAGACAAAAGAGTTTTAATTCATCTGTAATGCTCATTATCAGTGGTAACCAGTCTGTTATAGAAATGCAATATGGGTAATATTCAAAAACGCAATTTCAAACAGTTACTTCATGTTTCATTTATGCATCTGGGGAATAAGTAACCCTTTTCACAAATATTAAATCTTTAAATATCATACAGCCCCTCTGGGGCCTTTCCCAAATGAATTAAACATTTCTGCATGTACTCGCAACATGGAAAATATGAACAACCTCAGATGCATCAGGGAACAAAACATTCTTAGAAACTTGCAAGCAAGTTGCCAATCGTTTCCCACAGGGACGGAACTTGCTTTTTTATATTGATGCATCACTGATATTACTTATCTTCGTTTGCAGCATACGTACAGCTGTAAAGCACGTAAACGTGTCTGCTTATTTTAAAATTGGTAATCGATGCGACATACCGGAGTCAAAGTGTTGAAAGGCAATCCCTGGAGAACAGATGCACACAGTAATAACACTCCAGCACCACAGTGGGACTCTGCTGATGAGAAATAAAAGATGAAGATGCGAGATCTGGCTTAAAATCAAATGAATAAAAATCGGAAGCGGAGGGGAAGAGACTAGAAATCACCTCAGAGATGAAACACGAGCACGACCCATGTCGCAAAGTTCAGTGGTCCCTTTAGTGACAGACAGCTCACTCGGTCAGTACTGTATCGTCCTCCTCTCCTCTCTCTTGCACACCCACCCGGGACTGCGAGGAGCTCCACGTGCACAAAGGCAGTCTCAGCTCAGACTCCCTCAAACACTGAAATCTGACTCCTCGGGATTTCGTCGTAGACCAAGCTTTAACCAGCTATCCCCACCTACTCAACAGATTCATGCACAGATCCTTCACCTAAAGTTGAAATCTTTCACTTTGCACGTTTTCTCTTCCCATGTGCGTTTGTCTGTATCGTTGCATGATTCTAAAACTTGATGCACGACTTTACTTGGAGTCTGGCACATCAGGTTTTACTTTATAAGATATCAGAAGACGTTTATAAGAAGAGGTATAGACCCTTTTCTGTTTTGCAACCAACAGACATTGTGCAATCAGCAATTCAGAGAATATAAACTATTTACAGTGGACCCAAAAAGTTATTTAACACTTAAAATGCGGATGCCTGATGATGCATTAGATAATGCAATATTATTCCAAATAACTTCTGCAAACCAAAAAGTTCAAGGGAGCCATTTTTGCAGTTATTTTCAAGAAGGTAGTTTATGGTGGCTGTGTGAGGATGTTTACGCAGGTATCCACAGTAATTACAGGTGTAGCTCAAAAGTGCACTTATATGTAGTTTTAAAAAAATATAATATTTTGTTATGTAATGCAGTGACACATACATTTTTAGGTGAAGCCTAAATGTCTAAATACTTTTTGAGGCCACTGTATAAACAGCAACATCGCCAAAAACAGAGAATATATATATATATAGATATATATATCTATATATATATATCCATAGATATATAGAATATATAGCGTGATAACAGAAACAATTTTGAGGACTTCAAGACCCACAATGCATATTGTACTACAATATATAAGTACTACAATATCTAAGCATGAAGACCTCACAAAAAACACAGAGACAATCAGTGATAATTGCTTAGCCGCATCGCTGACGCATAGCAATCATTATCATGTCTCTCTGATTACTTCTGGCAACATCTGTGCACGAAATAATTTTTTCCAGTAATATTCTTTTCCTCAGCGATGTTTTGAACTGTTTATTCTTAATTTCAGGGCTGAAATTATTCACTAAAAATGATGCCAGCACTATTAACTACGCCTGGGAAAAGGCATTATTCACTGACAAGATTTTGTCAATTACTCACTTTCTGCAAAGACCACAGCGATATCTTCCAGTCAGTCATAAACTTGTTGTTTCCAAGGCCACAAGAGAATAACCACAGCCCTTTGGTGCCATCGACTCTCTCTGTATGTCAAAATCAATGACCTGGTGTGTGTAATAGCATTTCAAAATGGTACTGAAGTTGCACGTGAAGGACATATGACAGACCGATGGAGAGTTTATGCCCATTTCAAAATCTGTAGTTGTCATAATGCAGTGTAATGTTCAAATTATCATGTCCAAGTTGAACAAGCATTTGATTAGACAGGCCTGCCTGACATCTGACAGAGAAAAGTGGTTGTTTAGCTCAAGTGATACTGAGTGGTTGTCCTTGTCAGTTTTTCTTACTTGACATTTGTCTATAAATTTCAGACAGTTTTTGTTGGATTTGCATGAGATTTTTATTTATTCATTTTGAGAATGATAGGGTAACACAATAATTTCCCAGAATTACCACCAGATTTCTAAGGCCATGTCCTAAAAATGGGGGAGATCTTTGGAGAGACATGAAGCATAATTTACATATTCTTCTATATTATTTAAACATTTCCAAAGCTAAAATAAAAATTGTTATTTTCCATCACACCATTACAAGGATTGTTTTGTATTTCTATAGTTCTTCTACAGTCTTTAAGGAATAGCACACCTAAGAAATAATTTAATCACCTCCAATCTTTTTAAACTCGCATCAACTCACATAGACACAAAAGGTGATTCTTTTCTCTTTTTAATACAATGTAAGCAGAGAGTGGACTGTCAGCCTCTATAAATAAAATAAAAGTACTTAATTTGAAACATGTACAAAGTACCCTTCAAAATATGGGTGTTCCTGTAGCTGAGTTGGTAGAGCATTGCATTGGCTGTGCAAAGGTTGTGGGTTTGATTCCCATGGAATGCATGTACTGATAAATCGTATACCTTGAATGCACTGTAAGTTGCTTTGGATAAAAGTGCCTTTATAATGTATATCTTAATCTTCATTCCTTGGAAGAAAGTCATACAGATTTTGAATAGCATGAGGGTGAGCAAATGATGAGGGAATTTTTGGGTGACTGTTTCTTTAAGGTCTGGGTAAAAGTGTCTGCTATTGGAGGTCTGCTAACTAGGTTTTTTATTACCAAAACAAGACATTATTCCACAAAAGGGAAGATCTTGTACAAACATGTGACTATACTTTGAGAAATACATCAAATATTCTGACCGGTCAACACAACAGATGATTTCATTTTTTGTTGATATTAGACGTCTAAGATAGACAGGCCACAAGAATCTTATTTAAAACCACAAGCAGAGTCATCATCAGTCATCAAGTGTATGGAATTCACTCCCACAAGGTAGTCTGAAGCATGCCTGGGAGTTTCAGGGTAGATAAAGGATGCTTTGAAATTCCTGTTGCCCGGCAGCCTGATATATCAGCATCACAGTTACTGATAAACCATATGAACCTTCAAGTGCGTCCCTCGGGCTCAGCCAGTAAGCACTGACAAGCTCAAGGGCTCCTGTGTTCAGAGCACCATGTTTCGTGTCAGGAATGTCTCAGCTCAGGAGTCACTTGGGATATATTTGTCTGGGGCCATTGTATCAGCTGGCTGAGGTGCCAGTCTGCAGTATTGTGTGCTTGTAAAGGTGCCGTTCAGGGCTTCACTTGATTTACAACATCATGTCTGCTTCAGGAAACATCTGGGGCCTTATGCATGGTCACAATCTCATTGCTGAATATCTTGATAGCAATAGACAGTTCCAGCTATTTGCTCAACTATTTAAAAAAACACACACAAACAACCTCAGATATTGATACTTCTGCACCCCACCTCATTGTCTAACCAATTCAGATCAATGATTGAATGTTAAATTTTCTTTTCATCATGTAACAACTGCTCAGCTTAAATACATGTGGCGATAATTTGCTAAAGTGTTGAGAAAGTAGGTTAACTTGCTGTTGATCTGAATTCAGGATCTCCATGGCAATATGGTGTTGTGTGTGAAAATACATCCAGGGGCAGAGAAAGGGGAGCATGAGTTTGTGGGCGATTTTCCTAAAACTGTTTAAGATGTAACTCAAGGTCCACCCTGACTCAGCACTGGTTAGTCATGAGAGTGTTGACTGAAAGTAGGTCTGTTTCTTTTTTCTTACATTTTAAAAAGACACCAGTATGAACAATGAAACCGAGATCTTAGTCAGCATAGTCAGAAAACAAGGTCATATCTTGCTCACTTCATGTTAAGAAAGTTAAGAATGAGGAAATGGATGAGTAAGCATAAAGCAGATACCATATGGTCTCCAGAGCACTACAAATGAAGATTTGGACTATCAATGCAAACTAGCAGCTTATCCTCTTACAACAGTCAGATCCTTTAAACCCTTAAACCCTCTTTCCATCTTTTTTTAATCTTAAATGATGTGTATAGCTGGAGTTTACTTGTAGCTATGATTAACTCCTATATAGCTCTCCAAAAAAGGTGGCTATCTGCATGTATTAAGATTAGAATAGAGGAGCACAATGAGATTAAGCATTTGAACTTTGAGTCTTTCATTCATGTGCCAATGGACCACCCACTTCAGCCAGAGGGCTTTCAAAGGGATTTGTGTTATCAGCTGCCATTGAAGGTAAATTGAGCATTTAGTACACTAACTGTATAACAGGATTTAACATCTTGATATTAAATATAAAGATACCATTATATTAGGACATATGGCAACCTTACGGGTTAGTTTACCATAAGCATACCTACTTCTGAGATTCACTCACAGATTCGCAAATTCAAATTTAATTAATTCATTATCTAAACCGTTACACCAGCTACAGATAACAAGTTACACAAATGTCAGCTTTTGTTTTGGATGCCGTACACGAGACATACACATTGAGAAAGAAAGAAATAATAATGTTTCAAAAACATGTACAACAAAAGTGGCAACTCTGCAGTGCCTTGTTCCGATATATGTGGTTTAAGTTTTTCCTATGGAAAAGTAACTTGTCATGGTCTTAAAGAGGCATATACATGTTTGAACTTTTTCAGGCCGATGCGTATTGTGGAAATGATTCAAGGGACAGAGATAAGTGTAGCCGTTTGGTGCTTTTCCTCAAAAGGTCACAGAAAGTAGATTTAGAGGAGGGGAAGCTGTAGTGGTGGTCTGTTGATTGGCCTCCTGGGGGAGAACGGTTTGTTTACACATTGGTTTTTACATAGTCACATGCCTCTCTTCCACATAAACACATACACATAAGAATGGCTTAACTACAGTTGGAGATGCATAGCTCACAGCTACCTAAATCCCAATTTTATAAAGGTTCAAGGGAGTCTTGTGGACTTCTAAGGGATTTGCACATCTTTTATAGATAAAAAGTTTTGCCATGTAAAACAAACGTCTTTTGTAATGCTGCATTAAGTTACTCCACTGAGAGAACGTCCAGCAAGCTCTGGTTCATAAGCAGAGCTATAAAACATACGCTTAAACAGATAGATTCAAGTGGATAAACATGTTTTGAAGAAACCTTGACCATTACTGTGCAGGTTCTCTGAAAGGTCAAAGGTCATACAGATACACTGCTCAAATAAAGCTCTGATAAGGTGTCTAAGTATGGTCCTTAGTCTAATTAAAATTTAATCTTCTAAGATAACTTCTGGTTAAACTCTAAGGCAGCATCATATTTACTCTTTACAAATAAACTGTTCCTATTATGAACTGCGACAAAAGACTCCACTAACATTAACATCCAAGATGTTAATGTTAATTAAAAATAACAATTAAAGATACACTAGTATTGCATTCAGTCCCTAAAGGTACAGACATTTTAATCTAGATTTACATGTGTAATGGATTTTTAGGCTTTATGCTTTAGGCTGTAAGTATTACATTATTGTTTTAATAACACACACTAATCTCTATTTAATCAATTGTGAGTTGTGTCTCCTATGCACATCACATGAGGAGTGTTATTTGCATGACTCACACAGCTGCCTTAAAAGCCAACTGCCCATGTAGACAGTAAAGCAGTTTACTAAGTTCGGAACAGATCCATTGACTCTCACACACAAACACTCACACACACAGTGTCTAAATGTGTGTGATGGGGGAGTTTCTGGCATGAGGCTGTATTTTATCATTTTTGGCAGCTCTGATAAGCCATGTCCTCTAAAACTAGTAATTTATACTCTGTGTTCTCTGGGCCAAACCTTTCATTTATAATGGCATGTAGAGAGAAATGTATCCGTGTGTCTGAACCTCTGATTTACACTGTCCATATACATGCATTATTGGTCCAGATATGTGACAGAACAAATTTAGTATTTAGAATACACATATTAATAATTCAGCTGTTACAACTCCCATATACAACGATATGCGTACTTTCTTGTGGAACAGGTTGACATATTCGATACTGCCACGTGTCAGTTATATGAGTCAGTGTATAAAAACAGCACTAGGTCTTCTGTCCTTGTTTAAACCTTTTTTAATACTTTTCATATTCACTCAATTATTCTGAGGAATAAATAACACAGAAAAAAATACTGTTCTTATGGAGTGTACTGAAGCATAGCCAACAAGTAGGCAAAATCATGCCAGAAGCCACCAGGTTCTCATTGGAGCTTAGAAGTCTGGTGTAAGGCCACAAGATATTGCTGTACTGTATTTGAGAAAACTTTTATGGAGTCCTGTTAGAACAGACTGGGAAAACTATTCTGTCAGAGCCCTGTGCCAGATTATGGTTTATTGACGTAATGGAACCAGATGCATGACATACAGTATAAAGACAGCCTGGATGACCAGATTGACTTTGTATGGAAACACACTGCTAGATAGGCTTGCCCACATCGGAGGAAAGAGGGAAATACCCAACAATAACTGAAAGGAGTTCTTGTCTACAGCAAGCTGAAGGTGACACCCTCACTTTGGGCATAAATTACACTTATTACATCAACCATATCCTTAAGAAACTCTTAAACCAAGTCTACAAGTCTCTCTAAATATGTTTTTATAAAAAGCGTTATATATAATAAAATGTATATCATGGTGATCTGCATTTCATCATTCAAATAAATGTCAACAACCTCAAGCATCATCTAAGTAATGAAAGATGTTTATGTTTGTGATCCCACACTTTTATCTTTTCACTCAGACATCACTTTTTGTGAATGTTTGTATAGCCTACTTCCAAGATTTTGAAACTTAATTAACATGTTTTTAACATAATTTTCCTGGAAGTTATTTCTCCTTGTGGGTCAACAAGTGTTTTGATGGAATTTTTAAAGCCTGGTTACATTTACATTTATTCATTTAGCAGCTGCTTTTATCCAAAGCGACTTACAAGTGTGGAATAGAACAAGCGAATCAACCTGAAGAGGCAACTAGACACAATAAGTGCTCACAATACAAGTTTCAGACATTGCTCAGAGTATCATATGCTACAACAAGAGAGATTTAAAGGAAAAAGGGATAGGAAATGAAGGGACTTATTATTTTTTTCTTTTTTTTAAGATGAGGTTAAGTGCTCACGAAAGAGATGTGTTTTCATCTGTTTTTTGGTTACAATAAACATGTTCTGTTTTCCCATCATATCTTACATTTCAAGGATTAAATAATCTTGCATGACTCAACACACAATGCTTAGTCCTACATACAAATCCCTCTAACATGCTGATGTTCAGCTCACATTAACTTGGGTACTTCATTTCTGTAAGGTCAGTTAAGTGTTGCGTTCACGTTAGGGAAGACCAAACACACAGAGCACACAATGAATCAATTACTGTAACCAACTACCTCATACATTGTGAAAACCTTCTGGCTTTTAGGATCAAAATGAAACTTGTGAGTTTCGTTTTTGATGCGGGGTGATGTCAGTGTCAGAAAAACATGGAATCGTTATGTGAAAATCTTGTGCCTGTAAATTAGGCCTTGAGTTTGTTTAAGACTTAAAAAGATGTATTGTAGCAAGTTCTAACTCAAAGGATGAGTCTCACCAACAGTTTGACCAACAATCTCACCAACAATCTGTCCTCAGTTCAACAGGTTTCCACTGAAACAGTGTTATTCCTGATCTCCTCTTGGACCACATTTCTCTTCCTGATGTTTCTTTGGATTCATTCTTTGGATATCACATAGAAGATAAAATACATTTAATAATGTTTGCTTTGACACAATGGCATTGCAAACTGCCTTTCATTATTAAAATATGCATTATATTGCACATCTAAAATAAATAATTGATTGATTATTACATTCCTACATTTTTAAATTTAAAAATAATATTGTTAAATCCTAATGTACTATACTATACTATTCCATTTAGGTTTCCCTAAATGGAAATGGAATTGTATATTTTGACTTTATAAAACTATAACCCGGTAAACTATGCAGTACACACTCCATACAATAAATATTCATCAAATGTGTGACCCAAGAAAGAAAGAAATTTGCTATGATGATTGTTACATTTATTGTCAAACTGAGTAAATGACCATTCAGTTATCCAAAACCAGAACAAGACATTGATGTGTGGCTAAAGGCAAGCCTGCCGTACATGATTTTTGTACCACATTAAGCCATCGCAGACAGATTTCCAAGGTCTGAGACAAAACCACCAGATCATGGCCAAATCTGCGCTTGTTGCAGTCAGCAGAGCTTGTTAAGTATGAGCAGGACAGCTGCATGATCTGAGCCAGTCTCTAGCAGTCACAGACACTGTTATATTTTAAACCTGTTTGATATTATCACCACATGATTTTGTAGTGTACAATACAAGAAGGTGGGATTAGTCCAGCCAATCACAGAGGGTATAAATGAAGAAAGATTGCTTTTTGTGTCGTATATGCACTGCTACAAGACGACAATAGATGACACAAACCTTTTTGTTTAGTGAGAGCACCACAGCAATTCAGGCCATCTTACAGTCCTGTAGTGTGAGCTTGCTTTAAAGCTCTTAATTGTTACATTCTAGGCAAGTTATTTCCCTCCAGCTCTCCTCACGAACCTTTAATGAAATCATTTTATGGCCACCTCAGTTTAATTTATTTGGTTTTATGTAATGTTTGGCCAGTTAAGGAAACTGTGTATTCAGGAAAAGATTTGGCAACTTGTCTGCATCTCTGCAAGATGGTAAGGGCTGTCACTCTTTAACTGATGAAATGGGTTGAGTGAGGTCATTCCCAGAAGAGCTAAATTGTCAGACTGAGCAGAAAACGTATGACATCTGTTTCTAATAACCCTTAATATATTTAATATTTTGTAATGGAGCAGCTGAAAGGGGTTCCATGCCTGTTTGAAAAACACAGAGAAACGTGAATTGGGCCAAAGTGGGTAGAAAAGTGTTTTTTATAGCTACTGTCTGTAAACATATAACAAATATGTTTGGTATGTTTAAAAACAACAATAAAAACAAAAAAATTTACATTTATTAAAACTGATTAAAGTATTTTATCCTTACTGAAAAAAACATGTCATATTAGCTTCCATCATCTAGATCATCTTGGACCAACTAAACTGACTAAATGATCTGCTTAGCCCAATTTCAGAATGACAATCACCCTTACAGCAACTATTAATGACTGTTACATTTTTCCTGATATTTAAAAGGCAATAGATCATGAAACTTACTGTCCCTTGTTGCTAAACACACCCTGTTGATTTTAGTTCAGAGATTATAGAAAGTGTCCTTTACACAAAAAAGAAAACTCCAAGGTGACTATGACACTGATAAATGTTAGAGATAAACAGACACACACGCTGTTGACATTACCTGAGATCCTCAGGTTAACAAGGGCTCTCTCTTAGTCTTGAAGACCTGAACAAATCTTACAAGGGACAAAAATTACCTCATCCATTAAACGTGTTGTCTTTGTGCTGTTTAAAAGAAATAATGGCGTGTTCATTAAGACATATGTTTTGCTCCTGTGGAGGCATTTAAAAGATTTAGTCATAGTTCCCTAAAGACTTCTTAACTCAATAGTTACCTCACACATCGCTGTAGACAGCAGGACAGAATAGCAGACTGATGAGGTGGTTACCCAGGCTAGAAAACTGCCTTAGACAGGTTAATTTGCTCCCATGAGATCATATGTGACGGCCTGGAGTCTTTGGGTCTTTCTGTTCTGAACCCCTTGACTCTGGTCATTGTTTATTACCAAAAGAACAGAGCAAAGAAGGTTAGATTTATACTGGCTGCCCTGTAAAGATTTGGTGAATGTTTTATTTAAACATTAGAGAAACATTTAAGGTTTTTCCCTCAATATGTGGACAGTCAGTAAAAATAACACTGGCTAATGTGTCAGTTCAGTTTAGTGCCTTGTCTGTTTATTGGTTACCTCAGTGTCATTATCAGTTCTTGTTCAAGTTAATTAAATACCCTCTTTGTTTCTAAGTTACCAACTAGTCTCACCTGTATGTTGTTTAGTTTCTTTGTCCACCCTTGTGTATTTATACCCTTGGTTTAGTTCAGCTTGAGGTTAGTCCCCATCTTTGGCTTCATGTATATTGTTTGTGTTTGGAACTTCCTGTGCTCTCAACTTTGTGTATTTGTGCTTTGTGTGTTTGTGTACTTTGTGCTTTGTGCTTTCTAGAGTTTTTAATTTTCTGAAGAAAATGTGTGTGGTGCATCCTTGTTTCCTGTTTATACCTATAAGGATAATTTATTTAATAGATTAAATTGGCAGCTCCATCCAGCCCCAAAAGACAAGCTGTGTTTCATCATCATGGTAACAGGAAAAGGAAATGACTTTGTCTTTCTCTGCTGACCACAGTCTTCACTGAGGAACATTCCATTACACATGCTTAAACACATACTAATGCACAAATGAAGACTGGCTGCCATCTTTGGTCATGGGGGCCTGTCTCAGAATACATTTTTTTAAACCTAACTATTTACCTGGGCTGTAAATTAGTAGCTGAAAGTGATAAAGTAAAAGTGACATATTTGTCAGATGGTAACCCATCTGAAATGTGTAATCCCAACCTGAAATGTGACCTCTGCATTTAACCCATCACTGGTGAAGAGTGAACACACACACACCCGGAGCAGTGGGCGGAGCAGTCTGATTGCTGCTGTGCCTGGGGAGCAATCAGAGGTTAGGTGCCTTGTTCAAGGGCACTTCAGTTGCTACCTGCAAGTGCTGGAATCGAACCAGCAACCTACTCACTAACCAGTAGGGCACATCCCCCCTAGTTACACTGGAACCCCAAAATTAAATCATGACAATGCTGACTGATGGCACGACAAATAATGTGCGCAGACCCAAGACATTCACCAAACAACTGTGACGCCAAAGGAGGCAGCAGACTTGAAAAATATTTAATGCAAGTTTACTTATGACTTTTATAAGCCCTCTAAAAATTAGGACACTGACAAACATTTTTAACTTTATAAACATTATTCAAATTTGGACATTATCCAAAAAATAGCTCATGCTTGTAGAGGGTCTTCCTCCTGAGTGAGCTCAAGTGAGCTCAATAAAATGTTTTATTCAATTGTAATCAATGATTAGCCAGTTTCTTTCCTCTGGAGTAAGTCTTCAGCTGTCTGACATGGCACATATGGAGTGAGTTACAGAACAATATTCCCCTCCGGCCCCTTACACACCCACAGAACCGTGTTCTCAGGCAGAATTGTCTTTTTTTATATCCTGTATTTGATTGTTTGATTCTTCAGCCTTGGTTTTACCTGGCAAGCTTTAAAAAAGTTTTAAAAAAGCTGTGTATATTTGACACCAAATTACAATGGTAATCATACTGAGGCTAAGCTATTGTGGCAGTTTTTGTAATGAACAGTACATCCTTTAAGTTCTTTTAAAGCATGGCTGGGTATTTATTTCTGGATTAAGCAATATCACAGGAGTGCTGTTATTCCAAATATAGACACAGTTCTGATTTGACTGTATGCTAACATGAGTCGCAGGTAATCATAACACAACTGCCTATGTGATATTGTTTTTAGAATAAAGTTTTATTAATGGCAAGAGATCAAAGGCTAACTTTTTTTAAGTACAATGTTTTTTTAAAGAACCTAAAGCTATAATACAATGCTGTTGGTGTGTGGTTTTTGATGACCCTAAGAGCCGTATCCCTTCATGGTTATGTTATTAGCAAACAGGAGTAAAACTAGATGAGATAACCTGGAAAAGGCTCAAATCTCCTGATACACAATGATTCTTTTGCTGTAGTGCGCTCTGTGGCACAAAACCAAAATCTCTGCATGGTACATTGGGCTGCATCCCAAAACACAGAAAAACAGAGCAGGATCATTGGATCCATTGGATCAGTGTATTTCCATAAAGACCTTCTTTTGGCCCATAGTTGCGTCCTGTTTCTTTTTAACTGCCTCTTGAGAGAAAAGCCACCACAAGCTTCAAACTTTCAAAAGACAGAGGCACTGTGATATTTTAAGCACAAGATCAATACTTCAAAATGACGTAAAAGATAACTCACCCATCTTGTCCCCTTGATCAGATAATCTAAAAACTCAATGGGATGAATTCACTTTTCAGGAGGTATTTGTTGCAAAAATGGGTTCTATTCAGTTGGTGCCTGCAATTCAGTTTAATCAGATATTATCTCTGCCGATAAAAACTGGTATTTAAACGACTGTCATTTTTTTCAGTGCAAACACACTTTTTTATATGTAAATATAAATATAAATATGTTATATGTAATACTGTATACATAAAGCTCAAAACTATTTTCCTGGTGTACGGTATTTATTACCTGATTTGCACAATTCCTTTAGTGAGTCAGGCACTAAAACAATGAAATTTTTCCTTTACTGCATTGGGTGATAAGACACAGCAGTGACTAGCTTGAGGGCATATGAACATGGCAGCTACAGATGTGAATCATGAATGCTGTGATAGTCATCAAGCCTGAAGCAAGAATCACCCCTACATGGTGTGTTAATAGCAAATATCAATTGAGTACAGATTCACATGAGTGCATAAATATGCCACAGGCTTGGTCACACAATATTATATGCAAATACAAAACATTGCAGCTTATGTCATAGACAATATTGCCACATTAAAGGGTAGATGAGCTTAATGCTTTATCAGCTAGTTGTTTACAGTTTCTGATGCAAATTTGAGTGGTTGGTAGGGTATTGCCATGCAGTTGCTAGGGGGTTCTATGCGTAAAGTGTAAAGAAACAGCCCTACAATTAACACACATATACACTATGGGGTGGGGGCTGGCAAATTTGAACTTCACACATTGCTTCCATCTGTGTTTGATGATGCAAACAGCACAAACACTTATGATCACACACACACATACAGTGGCACAGAGCTGCTAAAGGCGCAGGGGTCAGGACCACCAACACTGACTCAGAAGGTGTTTTGCAAAGCCTGGTGTACATGTGTATTGGATAGCAGTTTAAAACTGGCTGGAGCAGTTTTACATCACTTTGACTTTGATACTTTGACAAAGGGCACCAGAATCCTAGAATTAATACCAGTTGCAGTGGAAGGATTCAAAAGCACTCATATGGTAATACTGGAAAATGTCTAGACTGCCAAATAATGAAAATTCACTCGCATCAATAGTCTCCAATGGAAATACGGTTGGCCATCATCTGTGTTATATTTGGTGATAGTTGTGTGCCATATAAACAGAATGCAACAATCAAAGCATGCAAAGTCTGCTGAAAGTCCTTGTGGGCAAATAAAAGCTTTTCCTCTGTGCCAAATTTACATTCACCTTTGGCAGACACTTTTATCCAAAGCAGCTTACAGTGCATTCAGGGTATACATTTTGATCAGTATGCGCATTTTCCTGGGAATCAAGCCCACAACCTTTGCACTGCTGGCGCAATGCTCTACAAATTCAGCTACAAGACTACCGCAGAATCCCCTCAAACTAAATTGTCTGGAGAGACAAAGAAACTACTTAATTAGTTTTGTCCAGAAGAAATGTTATACGCAAAGTAGTGTAAGTGAGCATTACTGTAAGAACAGGCATTGCCAGGACCTATTTGGGGGGCTTCTTCCCTCCTGTTTTCCCCTTTATAAAATCTGAAAGTATTATTCTTACCTCTAGTACATGGCGGACCACTACATATTAAAATGTAGTGCAAAAAAACCTGCTACCTACTTTCAGTCAAGTGAGATTTAAACGCAACATCTTATTAAAGCATAAAATATCCTTTTTAACCACAACAGCTCATATCTAACTGTAAAATCTGGATTTACAGTAAGATACCCCTTAGCTGTAAGTCAGAAAATTGTCTGAAGTCTCAATACTTTAATTACTTTAATCCAGAATTTGTTTTATTCTGTGGTTAAAGGATTCAAACTTGAGTATATGTGACTATTGTTAGTGTTGACAGCTTGTGATGAGAAAACACAGTGGCTTTAAAAAATGTTGGACAGCAAATTTTTCACTGAGAACATAACATTTGTTTTTTACCATGATGGAGAAAAGATGGAAAATAAAAGTTTCTGACACCAAACACAGAAGTCATTACAGATCTAATGTTTAAACGCAGATGTGAGCAGTTAAAATAAAGAGCAAAATAAAGCTTTCTTCAAATCTTCAGTTGGAATCAGTTAACAGTGTGGAAGCTGATAGCTGTTCAATGGCACAGACAATCAGTAAACTATACTTACAGTAATTTTAAAGGAGACTAGTTGTTTTTCCCTCTTAAATCAAGTTATAGTCTAAAATTCTCATACTCATGCTACATCCTACATTCTCTGAAAGACAAGTAGGCATTTTTAGCAAGATGTTTGATGCAAAATAACATTGAAAAGCTTTCTATGTGCTCATAAAATCTTTAGACATAGTTGCATAGAGGTGATTAGAATGGTGATATAAGACTTCTTATCTTGGCTCATATCCACAACTGAAGAATCCTGGAGAGGTTTACAGACCTGCATTAACAGTCATAGTTTCTTCAGATACAACTGATTTCTTCTGACAGTTCAAACAGAATGAACTATTTTAAGCTTCAGGTCTACTTTATCTCCTTTAATAGTAAATGAGGCCTTTTACTTCTTTGTCTGTTGAAGATGTGGGTTCCTACAACTGTCTTCGCCAAATGAGAAAACTGTTTGTGTAATTTAACAGTAACAAGTCACAACTGTGAGTACAAACTCACAAATCACTTTGAGCGTTTCAGCATGGCGGAAATGAAAGCAAGTTTGTTTGTTCCTGTTGGTTCCTAAGACTGTTGTGTTAGGAGATGGAGGCCATTAAGATGAAAGAGTCAGGAACCATCCCGGGAAGATATGGAGCACACATTGAAACATCCTGTCAAAAGAGGGACAAGAGAATGTGCTTTGATATATGTACAAGCTGCAAGATCCAGAACATCAGAAGTACTTCAACAACAACTATACACAAACCATAAAGGCTTTTGGGGGAAAAGCCCTGTTTACGAAACTTAAGCAAATTCCTTGCTTTTCAAGTACCCAAAGGGTTCAGTCACCACAGCTATCCCTTAAAATTGTCAACTGGCAACATAAAAGTCTCACAAGCGGCTTTATTGGGAACCTGCAGTGCGGATGTTCTCTGGTTACCAGTAGGGCACAGTCATTCTATAGTGAAAAACATAACGCTTCTCAAATGTGATAGTTATAACACAGTTTTTCAAAACGTATGTGACTCTCATGAGCTGGCTACATCTATTTCAAACATATATGGAGATGTGATGGTCTTTATAAGCATAAAGACTGCTATTCAGCAACCTGAGATGGAATCCATGTCAACAGCACTTCCTGTCAACGGGAAGAAAAACAACCCTCCTCAGAGGTCAAAGGTCAAAGGTATATTAATATACTGATACAAAAAGAACAGGTGCATGCAGATGATTGGATCTCTGAAGAAAGAAGTCTTAGAAAGCTCCATGAAAAGTGAATAGTTTGACTGTTATGTGGTGAAGAATTCTGCATTGCTTGCATTTTGTTGCTAAAACACAAAAACAGCCACTTTATTATTAATTCTTTATTATTTACTTTTGTTCAATTAACAATTCTGGTTGAGTCCTTATTTTGAGTCCTATTTTGAGCCCTGAAGACATAGCAGCTCAACGCTACTGTAATCCAGAATGGCAAAAGGACTTAAAACAATATGCTTTAACACATTAACACAAATGTAATAAAAAAAACACTTCTTCATCCAAGCACTTAATCTTGTCTTGCATTAGAATATAAAGCAGGAGAGTTTGCTTTACATAAGGATTTTCCTGTTACTTCTGATCTAGGGCTGAGCAGGACTGAACTCAGAAGACAGTTTCTCTATTCACAGAGCTGCTCAGAGGGGAAGTCTAATATACGGCATGGGCAAGCACTATATTCCCAAGCATCCCTGTCTCGAGCAGAATGTGTTAAGCTCCATCTATATCTGTTATGGCCAGTCTGCTGTAGTGTGTAGCTATGGGACTTTAAGTAGCTATCGGCTGCCAACATTTATCATGGTGTTATGTCAGTCCATATCTCTGGGTGACAGTTTTGTGCTTCAGTCACAGATTTGTAATGTGCAGAAATACCTAAATGATCTGTATGTGAGCCATTTAACCATTAGAAACTATGATGTAAACATAAAAATATTATGTTGTATTGCCTCTGTTATTTTCACATTATCATGTTATAGATTTATTTCTCACAGATTCCCACATACTGACGCCACCGAAACAGTCACTACATTTGCTTGATGCTATATCACAAGCAAAACACCTGCTACAATTAAAATATTTATTGCAGTCTTGATTTCCTTTGCTTTACTGGCTTGGCTGAGCTGTTTGGAGACCTTCCACAAAGCGTTTCAACTGATTACCACCAACAGACCCATATTTTTTTCGTATTTGTTTGTTGAGTAAGGGTGCTCCTGAATCTCGATTAGAAGATAAGTAAAAGCAATACTAAAAGCAGGGGTCAAAGGTCAAGAAAAAATGATCATGTGTGCATTGAGTGATGGACCAGCATAACAAGTGGTGACTACCACACTCTTACAAAGACCATATTATTGTAAGTCAAATGTAAATAAAGGATTCTGGCCTCTATGTGTATGGATTAAACATGAGTTGAACTGACAGACCACTGAGCGTTTTGTACTGAAAGGTTTGAATGATGAGCCAGGGGCATAAGTTAAGCTGTGTTTACTTGAATGACTTCAGCAATCATTTCTGGCAGTTTTATTTGCAAAAATGTAAAACGTCTGATCAAATATATGATCAAATGAAAGGTGATTGAAAAGTTGGAGACTTTGCCTTCAGTGTGTTGCCTAAATATAGGTTAAATTGACTTCACTGAAATAATTGGTACAGAACATTACAATTACAATACAGAACAGGAATCATGGTGAGGCTGAAACCTTGATTAGTTAAATTACATTGGCTAATGTTCTCAATTTTTTTTTTATCAAAAACATTCTTGTACTTTTACAGAACATTTCTTTAACGGTATATACATATATAGAAACATTCTTAGGTAGTTAGTGGAACATTTTAAAAAATGTTACAGAATTAAAAATGTTTGAATAACATTCTTATAACCAAGCATGACGTTAATACAATGTCTAAAAAAACTGAATGTTTTAACATTCCAAGAACTTTCAAAATAACATTTTAAATGTTTTTGTTACTTAATGGAAACATTACAGAAACAATCTCACAACCTAAAAATGTTAACTGGGTTGTGGTTGTACAAACCTTCTCAGGCACTAACAAATGTGTCTGTTATGTAGAAGCTCTCATTTGTTCACTTTATTAACAAGTAAGTAAACTGAAGCCAGGGTTTGTATTGGGTTGTTCAGAATACAATGAGTCACATTTCATTGTCCAGAATGCCTGGGGTTTACTTGGTCAATTAGGATGGGAAAAAGATTCTTCTGGGAGTCTGGGAGCTTTGTGTTTGTTGTCAAAGAGACCATGTGAATAAGGCCAAGAAGCAGACTTGTGCAATTTTTAAAGAAAGGAATTTCCTAATTTCCAAATTCATGCCATCATGACAATCCTGGATACACAAAGTTTCCCATGTTAGAATTACTATGCAGATCCATCATAATAGATAGAGCTAATCTCCATTAGCAGACAGTGAAGGGTGTATTGCCCAAAAAACTACATTCACTTTAAAGGGATAGTTATATATTAAAAGAAAATCTGTCATCATTTACACACTCTTGTGTCTTTCAAATTCTGTATAGCTTTCTTTGTTGGGCAGAATGCCCAAGCTGTTCTTTTCCATACAATAAAAATGAATAGCGACCATGACTGTCAAGCAAGACTTAAAGCTATAGCATATGGATTCAGATGACATATTTGGATTACTTTATTGATGCTTGTATTGTGCTTCTTTGTCCTTTTTGGTGCTCAACAGCTCCAGTCCCCATTCACTGTCATTTATAAAAGACAGCAACCAATGACTTATAAAATAGTGGACAAAGAGTATGGGGCAGTGGACAAAGAGTATGGGGGAGTGTTTTGTGTTCTACTCTCATAGACCCAATTCTGTGGGAGCATCTTAATGTTTTGGCTGAAATATATGTGGAAACTATGAGCTGTTTGTGATAAGCAATGGCAAAAAAAAATATAAGCTTTGTGCTGTGCTGGAAAGCAGTGGAAGCTTATGAGTGAAACACTCCAGTAAACATGAAGTTCTTTAACACTGCAGGCCTATATCTGTGTGTAGGAATGTGATTAAACCCACTGATCTGGAGTCAGTTTTATCACCCCAATGAGGTGATTAGAGTGATTGTGGTTTGCAAGTGGATCTTGAATACTTTAAAGCTAAATTGTGTGTTTTCTTGCCTCTAGCAGCAAATGCACAAAATGTAATGCAAAAATGCTTAAAGCTGTTTCTGTATATCAAGCTTGAACCGGACAAAGTTTTCATATATAGAACAATACATACATCACCTTATAAACCATAAACCAGTTTTTGATAAATACATCAACTTAAGTATTAAACATTATTTTGAAAAGTCAAATTAAATTCTGTTGTGTATAAACATGCTTACGTGCTATCTGTCAGAAAATATGCCTAATACAATGCAAACTACTTCATTAACATAAAAAGACAGATTTATTCAATCAGTTACACTTCCTTAAGATATTGCTCAAAATATTCTTCTTCCTTTGTAACATTCTGATACAACAACATTGGCTTCAGCAGCAGGGAGTATCTGCTGGGGTCTTGCCCAACTATTCGCGACACACACGCTTTTTCCAAATCAGCAGATCTGACTTCTGAATGAGTCACAGGCAGAATGCCTGCAGAAGACAGAGTTCAGTGGGTCTGGAGACAGTCACAGAATGCCTTGAGGCAAATCAGAGAATGAGAGGGATATTCCAACACCTGGACTGAATGATATTGGAAAAAACGAGATGGAGAGGCTGTGTAAGGACACACACAGAGCCTCTGAGGCATAGACTTACACCCAGCCAGCTAACAGTTTTAGGTTGTAAGAACATTTCCCTAACGTTTCCATTAAGTAATGAAAACCTTTAAAACCTTTTTTCGAAAGTTGAAAGTTCTTAAAATGTTGAAAACGTCCACTTTTAGATGTTGTATTTACATTATTGCTTTGTTATTAGAATGTTATCCAAAGATTTTTTTTAATTCTGCAACATTCGTAAAACGTTCCACTAACTATTTAAGAGTAACGTTTTTGATATGATATATAACTTAAAAAAAATAACTTTCTAATAATGTCGCTGCAAGAACAAGTTTTGATAACTTTAAGAACTTCTAGAGAATCATTCCCAGTTAGCTGGGCAAGCACTTTATAATGAAGTAACAGACTGATGTCAGGAAAACGCTATGCTTAATGTTTTAGCTGACATATTCAATTGTTACCATACTAATGACTACATGCAGATGTTTCTATGATTCACAGCCTTCACAAATGAGTCTCAAGTTAAGATGACATGAGGATGACAAAATGACTATGTGGATTTCTAAAAGGATACTTTAACATTTAGTGATGATTTTTTTATTTTATATGTTATGATTGAAACTGGGGATTTAACTCCAGAGGTTTTATTGGTGGCACAAGTATATGATGACATGGCGCCCTCATATGGTCAGTTTTGAAGTCTCTGGATCTAATGATTTGCCTTTGCAGAAAAACAAACCAGTGCTTGAAAGGTATCAAAAAAATTATGTCTTAAGATTTAAGATCTACATAGTTAAATGAAATCCATGATATTGTGGTTGTGACACTTTATCCTGTATACAAATGAATTGTCGGTTGTGGGCTAGATTTTGAATAGTGAACATTGCAAATCACCAGGAAAGTTTACATTTTAATCAAAATGTCTGCTAACGTATACACTGTGCAATTAGAAATACACCAAAGAAAATAATGTCTGAAATATTAAAAGTGCTGTCTTGAAAGCCCTACGTAAAAAAGGACTTGATGTACTTAAACCTCATGAGGACTTCAAAACTTCAAATTTGCCCCCAATTATCAGGCTACATAACAAATCTAAGAAAGTGCTGAAGCTCAAAGCTCTTGATAAGGTAAGCTGATAAAATTAGAAGGATCTTTCAGCAAAATTATTTTAATACTGGTCTCAAAGTTGAAGTGCAGGCAGAAAGGAACAAGCAGAGAGGAAGCTGCTGGAGAGGATTAAGATGTTTGAGGTCAAGAGTTGAGGAGGGAAGAAAAGTTGAGGTTGATGTTAAGGAGAAGAAAGCTCAGAAAACATGGAGGAGGATCTTCAGCTGGTTACTTACCAAGTACTGCTAAACCCTGCACCAGACACCATTCAAACAAGCTGGACTGTCTGATATCGTCCTGTCAAGCGCAGACCTGTCCGCTTCAAGATCCTTGTGCATTTAAAGAACAACTGTTCCCATCCCATGTGCATAAAGAAATAAATGTATATATATTGTATATATTGTACATACAATTATAGACTCCTTGATTTATGGAAAACTTGCAATGTTTACATGCTTGATCAAGATAATGCAATTTCATGTGATATCTATAGTAGCCTCTTAATTTGTTTGTCATTACAGTTTTAATCTTTTTCAAATACCATTTTTACACTTTTCAACAAAGAACCCTGTATAGAAATAACCAGAAACAAACACAACTGTGGATTCCCTTTTATTTTTAAAATGTTATGTACAAGTGCAACTGATTTATTTTTTATTAATGTACATTCAATATAGAAAGTTTATGTACGGCATATTACATTTAACATTTCACAATTGCACTAGTCTTTCACATACATTTGTAATCTGAGTCAGTACAATATGTCCTTTGTCCTATTTGAAGCCCATTTTCAGTTGGTCTTTATTCAACTAGATATAAATAGTTTAGTGCTTTCTGGGGGAAATAAGAAAGGAATTTTGTTGGCAGCAACAGAAGGGTGACGTGCTGGGGGAGGGGGGCTGGGCATTATATAGGACTATGAGACAGGGAGACAAGGAAAACATGGTGACATATGACAAATAATCACAGTTTCACAGGGTCCTTCTCAAGTTCCTCTTTCCTTCTGTTAATAAGCACTTTGAGTACTTCAGAATACATGAAAAATACACATATAAAGAAGTTATGATTGTGTGACAAGGCTGCAGTTTATCAAACTGAAACTGTCCAGGATCTGTTGAGATGAGGACATGTATAAGTTAAGACGTGGGCCGAGTGTGAGATACAGGAAGACGAGAGGAAGAGACCACGTATCAGAGCCAGCATGGCAGGCATTTGGTGGCTCAAACACAAATGCATAAAAAATATCTCAATACAAAAGTAAACTATTTTACTCTCCTTAGAAAGGAATTATGTAAGTCTGAGATGCAACTGAATATAAAATTAATTGGGGAGGAAGTGTATTAAAATGAAGGAATTGCTAAGAACCACGAGTGCTGTGTGGTGGACATTTTCATAGTTTGGTGGCAGCATTCTGAGGAAACTCAACAGAGGATGGTAATGACTACCCCTGTTTCCTTTCTACCTCTCAGTCCGTTATTCCATCTTTTCTTCATCAGGGATACCAAGACTCTGGGGAAGCTGGTTCATCTCTGTGTAAGAGTTTGTCTTATGAGTTTGTACCATTTATCTAATTCATCCCAGGTCTCCAATGTCATTGTCTACAGGCGGTGGAACACTTGGAATTACTGTAGAGCCAGTGCCTGCTGTAAGATAACCTGCCACACCTGGACCTGAACACATTAAACACGCACAATCATTATTATCTGTAAATATTGAAAAAACAAACTTTGCCAGAATGAAGTAATGGGTCATAGAGGAACGACTTGACAAGCCACATGCAGGGGTTTTGTTTTTATTAAACTAAACAAATTTTTTACAATATTTGCATTTATGCATTTAGAAAACACTTTTATCCAAACCGAAACAGTATACTAATATACATAGTAATATATATATATATACATATAATACTAATGTCGTTTCTAACACAATCTCTATCATCTGAGCTACAGGGACATGCTGAGGTCATGGCTGGTTTTGAACAAGCTTTACTGGAGTAATCGTATGTTGGTGATATATACAATATCATTAGGATGACATACATCTAAATTTACTCAGCAGTGAGTTAATAGATATGAAGTTTCCTAGAAAACACAATACATACTCTGCGACATGCCAAGGAAATGAGATGCCAAAGGAAGTTATTGTGAATGATGAAGAGAAAATGTGCAAGAAAAGATGTGGAATTATCACAAAGGGAGGAGTGTCTACCTGCTTTAAAGTAATAAAGAACAGGGTGGGAAAGACCACATGGGACCACTAAAGCCCACTCCGCAGTGGACTGCTGCCAGCCAGAAGGGAGGGAGTGGACACACCTGAAGAGTGAGACATGGTCGCAACAATACAGGAGAGGAAGCCAGCAGAAGTAAGAACCAGGAAGCATTAAAATACAGTTGACAGAGCAAGACAGATTTAAGCAGCTTTTATCAGTACTGACAAAAGCTACGTATGATTGGAGTGTCCAATTCTGATCCTGGAAGCTACTGTCCAGAGTTTAGCTTCAACCCTAATCAAAGACACCTGCCTGTAATTGAAGACCTTTATTAGCTTGTTCAGGAGTGCTTGAATAGGGTTGCAGCTAAACTATGCAGGACAGTGAACATCCCGGAGCAGGACTAGACACTCATGACATGCAGCCACAGTCACTGAACTCTTGAATAGGGACTCTACATGTCTATATCAGACCAGTGGCCTTGGAACTCCATTTTAAAACAACAGGCCTGTACAAATACTTAATCGAAACCCGAGCAAGAATGCAAATGTTATCTCACCCGTCAGGTAGCCTGCAGTTTGTGATTCAGAGATGAAGAGGTCGTGTTTCTGGTCTTTGAAGGCACTCCACACAGTGGAACGAGAGAGAATTTCATTTACCTGCAACAAAACACAGCATCAGTTCTGGAGATCTAGTGCTCAACATTTTATCTATGGCACAGTGCACAGATCATTTTGGTTCTAATGGTTCTGCTGGTGAAAGCGTTTTGATACCTGTTCTCCATAGTGCAGGCTTCGGGTCATGGATTTAAGGGCTTTGACGATCTGAGCTTTGGTTGCTGAGGGGTTTTCAAGAGTCTCCAGCCCGACTCCCTCTAACAGTTTTAAAAGGTATGGCACCAGATCTACTCTAAGAGCCTGCAGACACAAGAGAGAGAATGTATTGACATGGACATTAAAAACAAGCAGAACAAAATGGCATAAATGGCAATAAATAAGTTGTTGCTTTTTGAAAGACTCATATTTATTATGGACCACAACAGTGATTGCCCACTTCTGTCAACTTTTCCAATCATCTTCAACAAAATAAATAATGTGTTTATGCATTACCTGGGCAACCAGTTCAGTCTGTTCTCTTTGGAACATGCGGTTGAGAGCCTCACAAGCCAGTCCTGCCATATCGGCTCTCACCTTCATACCAGTCATTAATGGGCCAATCGTATCCAAAGCAGCCATGGACCGCACGCACAACTACAGAGCAACCAAAATCATTAACCAGAAAATATTTGAAAATTATTTTAAATCAAAACTTAAACACACTTCTCCCTCCACTGCTCCACACTTAAACTAACAAACATTCTATGTAACAAAGGTAATGTCTAAAAGCTAGCGCATATGCCCCTTATTGCTGATTGGCTACAAGAGTGTTATGATGTTGTGGTGATTGGTCAGATCCACTTATATTTTATCTGGTATTTACAACCAAACACAGTGACAGTGAGTTTGTGTTGTACCTCGTTGTCTGAGAGTACGTGTATGAGTCTGATGGCACTTTTGGGGATGGCATTGTTCTTGTGGTTGAGTGCTGTCAAGACACGTGGCAGATGTCCAAGAGGAGGGACCTGATCAGCCAGCTGTGTCTGAGTGCTGAAGAGGCACACTGCTGCCGTGGTAACCGTCTCCAATGCCTCACCCTGAGAGAATTAAATGAAGACAAAATACATTTATTAATATACACTCAAAGTGTGTTCTGTAGTGGGTACTCACTTTGTCACAATATAAAAATTTAAGTATTGATGATTAAATCAACGAACACTGAAACGTTATGATTTTAACGGATAATATTAAATAAAATAAATTAAACAAGGGGAAAAACTTGGCTACATGCCAATCAAGGAAACAGCACTACAAAACACATTACCGTGAGTGCTCCTCACACATTAACATGAGTGTACTGCACAAACACGCATATGTAAAATTATAGTGTATTGTGACTTTAATTTCAGTATGTACTCGGTACAAAAGCACAGGTGCTTCTAACACACTCACATTTGGATTGTTCTTCTCCAGAAGTGTGGTGAGAGTGTCCAGTAATGACACCAGGAACTCTCTGGGTTTGCGTAACACCCAGCCTGGCTGAGCAATAAAGATCCGTAGAAACACTCCACCAACCTCCAGCTCACCCTGGCCAGCTCCATAAGGCACTGAGAAGTCCTCTGGCAGCTATAAATGATACAAGCCCAGATTTATAACAATACACTAC
This sequence comes from Chromobotia macracanthus, assembly GCA_036877525.1. Lineage (NCBI taxonomy): Eukaryota > Metazoa > Chordata > Actinopteri > Cypriniformes > Botiidae > Chromobotia > Chromobotia macracanthus. The sequence goes on along the minus strand of JAZGTH010000034.1, from coordinate 968,260 downwards.
TTAAAGCTTGACCAATGATTAAACTAAACTATATATTTACATACAATCCATGAAACAATCTCACCTTCCAATTTACATCTGGATTATCTTTCTGCTGCTTAAAATGCCTGCAGGGAGAAGATAATCAAGTTAATGCTTCTGGTTTGACAGACAAGGGGAATGAGAGTTTAAAAGGTTCTCACTCCAGCATCATTTCTCTGACAGTCGTGGAGACGGTCTCTCTAGAGCTGTCATTCCAGATGAGTTCAGGATTCTCGTGTGTTCCCTCAAATATATGCACGGCGGCCTCTGGGTTGTCCCGCATGGCGTCCATGAAAACAGCAGGCAGGAAACGCATCAGGGTCAGACGGACCTGGTTGGGATTAGAGGTGGAAACAAAAGATGACACAAGGTTATGATGACACAAGTGAAGCTTTATTGAGCCAAATGGAACTGTGATAGTAGTACAATGAAAAGTGCAAAAAAATGATACAGTGTTGAAGTACAAATAAACAGTGTACCTTCGGTCCCACCAGCTTGTCTGAGGTCATCTTGGAGAAGAGCTCTGCCGTCTGAGTCCGCACCTGAGGGTGGGTGGAGTTACAGAACAGGTCCAACAGGTAGATCAATGCACCTGAAAGAGAAATATCAATAGAGAGAGAGAAATGAGATTCACATACAAAGAGGTAGTAACCAATTGCCATTGATGCAATTTTCAATAACTGCAGTAACTACAATTTTTGCACGCACTGATGGTTTCAGGTTAAAACAAACATTAGAGAATAAAATTAATTAGACAGTAGCCACACTCACCTTTGTTCATGGCCTCTGTGACAATCTTAGTGTTAGATGTGAGTGCATAAAGGGTCTCCAGCACCAGCTGTCTGCCTGTGCAGATGTTTAGAGAACAGACATTTAGAAAGGTACAGAGGGAACAAAAATCCAGGAACATTAACAGTTTTAACAGTTCATTATCAATATGTTTCTCCATAAGTCTTACTGGATGGTAAGGAGTGTAGCAGCACCAGCAGATTGGGCAAAACCAAAGATTCTGCAATGTTGACAACACAGTCCTGGTTTGATGTAACCATATTCACAACCTACAGCCAGAATCACATCACATTAATAATACACATAAATAGTGTTATTAATAATAATAAGCTCTAAATATGAAGCACCTGTTCCAAGCACATGGTTGCTGTACATTGGAAAGTATAGATTGTATGTAGTAGTGACGTTTTAGAATAATTTATATGATGTATGTAAACAGATGCACCTCCAAAGCAAGTTGCTGAACTTTGCCGGCTCCATGAACTCTCAGCAAAGAGAAAAGCAGCTTGAAGTGACCAATGCACTCAGTCTCAGAGCCTACACACCACCAAATTAAAAACATACAACAGCTCAGTCACCTCTCTTTATCATATAACATCCTGTATGAGACAAACATCCTGTAGATTTGTCAGTTTGTTGGGCTTATCTAGCTTATCTAGTTCAGCATGGTGCAATCCAGGCCACAGCCATGGAGCTGAATCCAAGGAACCCAGAAATGTATGAATGTAAACCTTAAAGAAATCATATAACTTCGAAAAAAATGTATCAAATACATAAACAAAAAAGTTCTTATCTTTATGTTTATAAAGTACCTGGGTTGTTTTTGATGACATTGCGTAGAGCTTCAAGAGCCATCTCAGCCCAGCGCAGTCTCTGAGCGTGCTGCTGGGACTCCACTTTATTGGTTTGAGTCATAGCTAGAAGAGTGTGCAGGTATTGTGCCTGTGAGCCAACATAATCCAACAGACTCGACGCAAATGCTTTCGGATGCTGAGAAAGAAACAGAGACAGCATTTAATAGACTAACAACAGTAGAACTGCTTATTGATTAAGTGCAGTGAAATAATCCTAGTACCTCTAGAGGAAACGTGGGCTGCTCGTTGTAAACTCTAACAAAGATCTCTCCCACAATCAGCTCCTTCCCATGTTCACTGAACACAAACTCTGCTCCAAAACTCTTATCGCATTCGCTCTACAAATACAAAGATTGAAAGACAGACAGGGGTTTGAGCACAACAATAAAACTAGATATTTACATTCTCTGAAGAAAACAGAAGTGGTGCTGCTGCTTACAATACTCACTGTCACGATGCTAGAGTGTCATGGATGGTTGCTAAGACATTGCTAAGCTGCTGACTTGTGATTATTAACCTGTTGCTATGGGGTTGCTAGGGTGTTTTGGGTGGTTGTTACTGCATTGCTATGTGGCTTATGTGGCTGTGAAAGTGTTCTGAAAGGCTTTTAGTGTGTTGACATGTTGAGAAAGTGTTGCTAAGGCATTGCTAGGGTGCATTCTCTTACTCTCTTAATGTTGCTCTCCTGTTGTTCTTCCAGGAACTCCATCAGCTCAGCTCTCGTTCCATTGTTCCAGATCAAATATGGGTTCTCTGAGTTGCTGTTCAACAACTTCAGAACCTGACAAACATAAGAAAACATGAACATCAGCAAACAACCATTAGCAAGATAGCTTGTGCATTTTATGCTATTATCTGTTATTCTCCCTCACATCAGCAGGTGAATTGCTGCCCAGTTTTCTTGAGATATAGGGAGTCAACATGGCTGCCAAGCTCTTCCTGATGGTAGGATTCTCTGGAGGATGGGCAGCTGCCCCTCCACCATTAGCTTCTCCACCAGGCCCATCCTCTGGGTTGACTGCAGAGGTGTAACCCGCAAGCCGCCCCAGGGCCAGCAGGCTGAGCTTAGCCAGACTGTTGGCCACCTCCTGCTGGTTGGTCTCCTGGCTGGCCTGGACTCCGCTCTCCTCTAAGGTGTAGTCATAGTTAAAGAGGTTGACCAGGAGGTGCCACAGAACACCAGCTTGGTACAGGTGCGTCTGGAGGAAGAAGTCTATAGCAAAGGAGCTTACGCACTGAACAGCCAATGAGGCAACACGTGGCAATCCCTATAAGGGGAACAAGAATATACGGTTTTGCTATGTATAGCCTCTATATATAAATGCATAAGATCACTCATCCACATTCACAACCAAAATCATTACAAAGTTAACCTAGACCATTTATGGACATTATGGCTCTTACCTTGCCGTAGTAGAGAATGTGACATACATCTCTGATAATGTTAGGGAGCTCAACAATTTTCTCTCTGCATTCCTCAAACTGAGCGGCTACACTATAACACCTACAGATGTGCCCGCACACCTAAAAAGTACCCAAACAACACATGATCAGGAGAAAGACACATTGTACCTTGCTGTATAATGCATTTCCCATAATTTAATTGAAATGTAATTTATGCATTCATAATTGTTTCATCATGGCTTTATTTTGGCATTTTGCCCACAGAATTTACATTTATATTCTGATCTATACCTGTACTGCCATGTCTTCAGGTTTGCTGGATGCAGTTAGAACAGCCACACAGCGAGACAAAGCCTCCATCAGTATCTAAGAGTGAAGACAGAACAACACCAAAAGCAGAATGACATCAATGATCAACACCTACAAAATATCACAAAGCTACCTTTTTAATGTGCTTATTAATAATTAATGTAATTTAAACTTCCATGTAATTCTCACCTCAATGCCGCTTTCCCTGCGGAGTTCCTCTGCATTGAGGGCGGAACAGTTGACGGTGTGGAAGGCCAATTCAGTGGCTGCTGGTAACAATGGCGAGGTTTTGGAGAACAGCTGCTCGTCACCTGTCTCCATGGTGATGGTTTTAATTAGCATGGGGTAGCCAGCATATTTATAAGGTTCCAGCTCTGACAAAGGGACAAAAATACACATTCAATCACATATTTAACCAATGGAACCTAAGGTACAACCTGCAAAAAACAGGGAAACACTGAATTTATTGTTCCTGCTCCAGTAGGTCTGGTAGGCACCTTGTTTATGTCTGTTGAAGAGGATGCTCTGGGCTTTGAGTATTAAGATGATATTCTCAGGGTCAGGACCATCCACGATACGTGCCGATTTAGTGCACAGGAACTCATATGCTTTATTCACCTTCTCAAACATGTCCTGAACAAATATACACACAGTCATTCAACCATCAGTCAGAGGTTTATATTTTGATTTTCAGAATAAATGGGAGATTTATATACATACCCTGCCCTCTGGATTTTTGTCTGGATGGTATTTTTGGGCCAATCTAAAATATGCTTTTCTTATTTTACTCTCTTCATGCCTACAAAACACACACATACTCTTTTACAAAACTCTGTGAGATTTTTGAGATTATAAACAGTGAACTTAGTTTGTATACAAACTACAATGTTTATAAAACAAAGCTTCCTTGCCAGTCCACCCAGTACATTTATGAATACTATAAAGTTGTTAGCCAGTCATAACATTGGTGATTTACATAAAAGTCCTAAAAGGAACAGTAGCCTATTTTTTAAACTGGGCGGAAAATACTTATGAAAAACAAATTTTTGAGTGTGCAAGAAACCATGATGAAAAAGGAAACTTTTCAGGAAAAAAGAAAATGCTGAACTCACTGGCCCTGTCCTATAGGGAGATTCAACACCTCATAAGCATCATCCACAGACATAGAAGGGGGCTTTTTCTCCACCTCTTTTTTCCATGCATCCAGAGTGTCCTTCAACAGCCTCACCTACAGGGAGCAGCACAATTTATACATGTTATACTGAAATAAATATCTTTCATACTGCAGACACTAGGCATCGTAGATGAAACGATAATCATTCAATTTTCAAGGTTTGCAAAAGGTTCTTAACTAAGCTGAAAGATAAGAAACAAATCAAAATAAAAGCATCGGCATGAAGATGTACGTACAGGATCTCGTATGGGCCAGTTGGGGAAGCGGTTGGAGTCACACAGGTGTCGGAGGTAATAGATGTTACAGAAGAGCTCATTATCCAGCTGAGGGAAGTTGACCACAGGTATGGGGCAGTACTGATACAGAGCACGAGTGTTACTCTGCAGACGGGGAGTGAAGTCTGCCAGGTGAGCTGCAATCTTCTCAATCATCATACGTCTATAAAAACACACAAAAGACTAATCACCTATTATAAAGAAACAGTGTTTGCGCAGCTCATCATGCCAAATGCATGAATGTAAATGTAAATAAACAATAGGGTCAAAGTAGTAATCTTTAGTGACCCAACAAATCACTTAATATCATTTAAAATTATTTAATGAGTAACATTTGTTTAAACAGTACTTTCATTACCATTCACAAACAAAAAATGTAAAAACACACTAAGCATATATGAACCAAGATAAACCACAAAACAAAAGATGCAAAAACATGCCACATATACAGAACAGGAAGTTAAGAAAGAAACTGGTTAACCTCATTTCACTACTCCAGATGGCTTCAGGCGTGTCAAATTCTCCCAAGTAAATCTCAGAAAATCGCTCGGGCTCGTAATTCTCCAAGTAACACACCATGGCTTCTGGCATCATTGGGCCCAACACACTTCTCTGAACAATGTCCAGACCTTTAGCCTGCAGTTCATTAAAAACACTGATCAGAAGCAGCACTCAGGATGTTCTCAGGATCAGTGAGTTTAGCTGTATTATTAATATAAATGATAAGAGGATTTCAGAGTGAATTCCAAATCAATGTAAAATCTCAAGTATTTTTTAAGTATAGCTCAAATATGGTTATGGTACAAAAATGTTTTTACCTCCTCTGATTTAAAGGCTTGTTTTAGGTGAGTGTATTTCAAGAAGCTAGAAAAGAAAATATGTATGCATAAGATATTTAATCTGTTTTAATATGGTAATTGAAATTGAAAATTATTATTGAAATTATCATGCAGCCAAGCAAAAATAGTTTACACTGAAAATATGCAATGTCATCGTTATCCACAAACAGCCTGTCTTAAACAAATATTGGTGACCTAAATGATGTTTTCTAGTGAAAAGCATATTACGGATCGGTACCGTGCGACAGGCAGCACATTGGAGCCGGTGTACATCATGATAAAGAAAAAAACTCCAGTGAGGTAGAGCCGCTGCAGGTTCGGGTTATCCTGCATTACCAGATACAACAGATTGGCCACTTTCTCCACCAATATAGGGTCAAAGGTCAAGAGCAGCTGCAAATCACAGAGCCACAGTTAATGTCAAAAGTAAACCACAATTCAGACAACCTGTGACGTTATTCTGTAACACATCCTATCATTCATATGTCATCCATCTCCCACAGGTTAAAACATCTGTCTTAAAATTATTAACAGAATTAAAATGAGATCAGAAGTATTAATCAATCCCAAGTATTAATAAAAAAAGCTTTGTAGCTTTTTAATTCTAAGGTATTAAGAAAACTATTACAAAAGAAAATTAAACATTCTTTTGAAAAATATGTTTACAATGATATTTTAGTCTACGTGTGACATTTTGCCCTTTTTTGTGGCCAGAAACAAAACATAAACCAAACACAAATTACTTTTTAAAAAACAAATATACATTAACTGAGTACCTGTACAACGTGAGGCAGGCAGGTGTTGTCACTTATAAGTCTCTTCACTTTTGGCAAAGGCCTGATAATGGCATTATCTTGGTCCCTAAACAATCAAATACATGAAATCGATAAGCATGTAAACAAATCCCAGCATGCACCTCTAAACAACAGTCAGAGAGAATATATAAGAGAGGATGAACCTGCTGGGGAAGTAGGAGCACATGGTGATAAGCATGTTCAGGATGAGAGTAGCCAGATCAGTCTCGTTCATCACAGCCTGTCCGCTGGCCAGCAGACACCACTTCAGCTGCGGGATGGCCTGCAGGGGACGCCAACCGTCCATGCCCTGAGCCCAGCAGCGCGTCTTAGCCGTAAGAGTACCTGAGTTCCAGAACTCCTGCATCTGTTGGACAAATCAGTAAGATATATATCTACAAAACAGCTTATCATCCATAACATATATATAACTTTAATTCATTAACTTTCTGTGTGAAGTTCACTTGCCACTATATAAACTTAAGTATACAATATAACTCTAACAAAGATACATATATATTTTTAAAAATTAAAAATGTAGTTTGGTGATAGTAGAAATATAAAGGACCACAGTTCTATAGAATGTTTTATATTAATTTCATAGATCATAATATTTTGCTATTATAATAATAGTACTATAATGTTGGCTAAATCAAATGTAGAAACAGTGTACCTCCTCATAGCTGAAAGGTCCTCTCCTTTCTTTATCTGCGTTACCAAAGTACCACTCCTTCTCGCTCTCTCGCTTCATGTCTGGCGCAGCCTCTAACACGTTACTCTGTGACAAACAAACATGCAGACAGTTGGCTCAGTAAAAACACTATCATAAACATAGGTGCAACACGTGGACACACACACACCTGCAGTGGTACAGTGGCTCTGTTGGTATGAAGGTGTGCGAGGGTCAGCAGGTCCACTAATATACGCACTCCATTACAGTCCATGATATCCTTCACGTTTTTCTGTTTAACAAACAAGAACAAAACCAAAGCTAAGATCACAAATGTCATCATAACATTAAAGGGAACAATCCACTGAAAATTTCATACCTCATTTTGCATATAAATTTAATACCAAAGCTAGAATGTGATAATTTAGAGTTTTACGAACAGATGGAAGATGAAACTGAGTGACCTGGTAAGACACATATTCTGTGATTGCTCTTGGTTACTCACCTTGTTCAGAATTAGTTTGTTAAGGAACAGGATAAGTCTGTCTCTCTCTAGCTTGTCCGTACACTGGAGATTTTCAAGAACAGAGGGTGAGACAGACAGAGACAGAGATACACACAAATGCTGATAATATACAGTTGCAATGCATTTTTTGTTTTTATTTAATTTCAATCTGTGCGTGGTTGGGTACATAACTCTCATGCAAATCTATCTACATTTATGCAAAACCAAGTTTTAATTAGGCTGAATCCATTTAATAAATTAGGTGAAAATACTTACCCGATCTAACATGCCTACAATGTACTTGGTGTCAGTAAAAGGTCCAATCTCCTCACAGCACTTCCCGTACACTATAGTCAGAGCTTGCAGACACAAGCACTTCATAGCTATTTTGGGTGTCAACAGAAACCGATGGTACAGCTCATTAAAGAATTCATACCTAGAAGCATAGATATTATCAGATTTACTTCAGAACATTTATAAGGCAATACAAAAGGAACCTGACATGATATTGTTAGGTTATTGAAAGGAAAGTCGATGTTGGGAAACGTACGATCTCTTGATGGCACCAGACTCTTCATTTTCATCTTCTTCCAGCAGAAGACGCAGGTAATAATCCCCTATTTTAATCTCATCAGAAAGGCACTCGTATTTCACCTGAACACGCAAATAAATATTAAATAAGATTCCTTACTTCAACCTTTAGGATGCAAAAGGAGGATTTAGGATTGTATAAATGAGCTCATTAATTACGGTCAGAAGAAACATATTCTATATTTTACCTTTCAGCTGTAATAAAGATACCACATTAATGATTTTGGAAAAACTAGGCCTGCCCTTACTATCTCAAAGACATCGTATGGACAAATGCAGACCTCAAACTCTTGGTGGTTCCAGGAGATGACATTAGCACTGCCCAGTTCTCGGTCCACACTGAAGGAGCGCATCTCTGCCTCAAAAGCGTCTCTCAGTTCCTCTCTGGTCTTCAGATTCCAGATCAGATTAGAGCGAGCATGATCTATCTGAAACCTGAAGACAGATGAAGAGGGAGAGAGGGAGATTATAATAAAAATTATAATGTATTAAATATAATGTATTTTGTAATGTTCTGATTATTATGACAATTAAGCACATTTACTAACATGACCTCAGTTATATAAAAATGCTAACACATTTACTAACATGACCTCAGTTATACAAAAATGCAAAAAAATTCAAAAAATAAAATAAAATATATATTATATATAGATTCAGATTCAGAAATTCAGCAAATGATTAAAGTCAACTAAGACAATATCATCTCAAAGACAATAACGTAAAACAAAATTTACTTGTAGTAAAAAAGCTCCCAGTTGGCCTCAATCTTGATTCGCTGCCGCCTCTTCCTCAGAATTACAGGTTTTTGGTTTGCATTCTGCATTGAGTCAAAACACAGTATATATAAAGAGGCATTCAAAGTTACTCTGAATATATTCTGTAGAGTCTGAATGCTCCACACATTTTTAATTAATGTTGAATTTTACATGACAACTTCAGCTATAATGGAGCACAATGCTGATGATACCAGAATGTGAAATTAAGAACATATGCAAGAATGTTATATATGTGAATAATGCTTAATGTTATATGTGAGGTTACAATCCAAATCTAGAAAAGAACATACAATCAACAGACACAAATGTACAATGTAAATAGTTGACAAAATAATATGGACAGCTTTATTCCCCATAAATGTAACTGCTTAAATTAAAGTTATTCCAGAAATAAAGACATATACCTACACACAAAATTTCTAGATGTGTAATACTAAGACATAAAAATGAAAACCAAAATATATGATACCAAATGACTAACAGTGAGAAGGGCGGGTCTAAAAGAGGGAGAGGTTCCTGACTGAATAATACTACTCACCAGGTTATTCCTGTCCTGCTGCATTGATTGACAGCAGGAAACCACAATAAGGGCCAGTGGGAGGGGAAATGGGCAGAGATAAGAGAGGTTATTGGTCCTGAGGTCAACCAATCACATGAGTCATTTTAATAATTATTGTGATTTTTTAAAAACTTTTTGGTTCAAATGAGCTGGCTTTTGATGGCAAGTACATGAATTTGCGTGATTGGAGGCTCAAGGAGGCAAAGAAATTAAGATTATTTTATTACCCATGTTCTCAAAACCAAAGCTGTGCCTTTATCTACAACGTATGCATATACAAACTTGATAGTTCCAGTCCTAGATGCTGATTGGTCAATATAATAATACAGTGGTCCACTCTTTTATGAACCATCTGTTTGCTTTAGCTACTGGGTATACTGCTGCACAGAAAACAACTTTAATTTAACTCCTGTTTCTTTAATAAACAGTGAAACAACCAAGAAAAAGGCACAGTGATTGTTCTGGGAATCTGAGTTGGCTGAAATGATTCAAGTCATTCAGTGTAAGGGAACTGAAAGTTAAGCAAGACATATTAAGAAAACACTTAGAAAAGTGTGTTTTCATTTTCAAAGAGTGTGTGAACATTAATTAGAGAACAAAACTAGAGAAACAACAAATCTGCAGTGAAATGACCCAAAGGAGCCCTGTAGCCCTGAAATGTACAAAACAGACATTTCACAAAGTCACCTCTGCAACCAGACAGAAAGACCAGCAAAGTCAAAAAGCCTGTGAGATCAAACACAACAAAACTGAAAATTCCATATAAAGGAAGAGGTTTAGCCTAGTATCACAAGGTGTTAATATGGCCAGTGCTCATATACAAAGCCCACAGCCCAGCTTGCAGTGCAGCCACAACAGCTCTGGTAACATTGTGCAGTACTGTTTACCACCACCAGTGGGAGCTGAAAGCAGAAGAAATAAGTTCAAGAGGTTTAAAGTCACCTCTTTCTGAGCGATGCCCATTTTGTCTCTCCAGTGCATGAGCACTATGTCAGCCTTCTCTTTGGCGAACTTTTCAACCTCTTTAGCAGCTTTACCTGCTATACGCTGCCACTCCGGGACTTTATTTCTCCCAAACTGGTCCTTAAAGCAAAAATTGAATAATTATTTTAAAAATTTGGAAAGCAATTGAAAGGATTTTTATGCATTTGTGTGTTATTTTCATGGTTTTATGTTATTCCAGGAAAGAAAATGCAAGAATGCAGCCCTGCTTAAAAGACAGAAAGTCATTCCATACTGTGGCAATTTTGACGTTGTCCCGTATATGCATCCTGTCAACATCCTTCTCTGGTACAGGGTCAGAGCTGTCCAGATACGCCAAAAGACCGGTGGGCTAAAAGTCATCAAAACAGAAAGATTTGTATTAGGGCTATTGAACTCCAGTCCAGGAGGGCCACTGTTCTACAGGATTTAGTTCCAACCCTAATCAAACACTCCAGAAGTAGCCAATCGAGCTCTTTATGATTACCTGAGAATTACAGACGAGTGATGTTTGATTGAGGCTGGAGCTAATCTCTGGACTGTAGTTCATATCATCTAAGCATCTGTGTCTTTCAACTAAGTGATAAAGACTGATTAGAAGAGTTTATTTAAGAACTGTAAAATAAGAAGCTCACCAGTATTCTCTTGAGCAAATTCAAGGCAATGGGGTTTTCTGCTGTCCACAAACCCACTAGGTGACGACTCAACTGTCTGTATGACAGAAAACAGAGAGATTAGTAACTGTCTACAGAATACATTAAAACTACTTTGCTGAACAACAGTTACAGGAAGATGCTGTGTGTCACCTGTTGGTCAGCATCCTCTGATCAGAGCTGATGGTGAACATTGAGGTGTGGAGGTGTCTGGGTAAAGCTCCTTCACTCAGGGCTAGCTCCTGCATCTTAGTGGCTATCTCCTTATCTCCCTCCTGAAAGAAGACATCACTGGTCAAACACATATGCTCGACATAAACAGTGCAGTGCATCGTAGAAACTGCATATCTCACCTCAATAATTGCCTTCATGATCAGACCTGCCCCTTTAACTATGGCCATAGAGGGATGCTGCAGAAAGAGATAAGTAACTTTAGAGAAGTAACTTTATTATCTAACTTTATACCATTAATTACAAGTTATAGCATGTATGAACTTATCATTAGATGGAGGGTGGGACTTATGCTTTTTAAGCTAGCTTGCAATTGCTAGCCTCTCCAAAATTACCTACCTTACCTTTAAGTAACCTTTTATTGATTCTGACATATATTGTTATTGTGGACCAACAAATGATTAAATAATTATATCTTGGTAATGGTTAATACTATATTATTAGCAAGTTGAGGTATTCTGGGTATATATGTTTATGTTTCTGGGTCAAACTGACTCCAGATGATCAGGTCTCATATGAAAGAATTAATTTCTATATTTGACCCCGACCTGAAAGAGTTTGAAAAGAGTCCGTCCATTAGACGCCACCATCTCCAGCAGCATGTCAAACTGTTGACCCTCAGTTGTCTCACTGTAGGGAGCACAGAGGGCAAAGGTCAAGAAGTCCAGCAGCGAGCTGATCACTAAGGCTCCTGTGCCATGCTCCTGAAGAACAGGAACGAGAAACAAACTGAGCAAAAATTATTAATTCACCTCTGAATAATCAGTCATGCACACAAAACATCCAAACACGCATGCTCATGGGAGACGTACCACATTACTGATGAATTTCTCCAGAAGGTTCTCCAGAAACTTCTTGGAGGAGAGGAGAGAGGCTTTGTTCAGTTGCTCCTGACGCAAGTCGTAATCATCATGCATCGGCTGAAACGGCAACATAAAGCCATAACTTTAAATATGGATCATAATGAGAGATACTGGGGTCACTTATATGTGATTACATAACTGAGTTACTTACACACATCAGAGCACAGAGCATGTCTATAGCTGCATGTGTCACACCATTGTTGTTTCTCTTAAGAGCTTTGACAGTTTTTACACCCAACTTCTCCCTAAACCTGAAAACAGGCACAAAACAATTATCAGTAATAGAAGACATTATATTAAAAAAATTACATACACCTATCACCATAAATTAAATCATAGTTTTAGCATGAATGATAATGAGAGAAACATTACAGCCAGGACTGGACAATGAAAAGGCAGGAAGTAAATACTGATGTTTATCATGTATTGGTAATAATATAAAAAAAATTTGTAACACATTCTGTGATCCATATTAACATTTAATATGGATCACAATAGGAAATATCTGCAGAGAAAGGCTTTGAGCCACACTGTGCTGGGAGAGAGTCTAGTAAAACTAGATTATCATACTTTGGAAGCTGCGTGAAGGCCTGGAATCCAGCTTTGGAGGCCACAAGACGTCTGATGGCCTGAAAATGAGCCTCCAGCTCAAAGTTGGGCCCTGGGAGCTCAGCATCTTGAGATAAAAGCGCTAGGATGGCATTGTTTATCAGTTTCTCTTTGTTCTCCGAGAACAGACCCTATAAACACAAAATTAATGAATAAGAGTGAGCAAATGAAGGCTTATACAGGCAGGTATACTGAAATAATCAACTTCACTTACACTTAATAAAAACACATCAACACAATACTTTAGAGGTTATTAAAGAGTAGGCAGGACTTACATCTTGAGTGACGGCATGTAATACTCCACTGTAAGATATGTTGGCATTAAATCTGAACACTGCATCAGCAAAATTACAATCTACAAAAAAACATTACATTAGTCCATTAGTGGTCCTAAAAATACACTTCTTTTATCTATTTATTTTGGCAGGGCGTAAAATAACAATTCACTCATTGACTAGACACTTAACCAAAATGCAATCACACATTTGTGTGTGAGAGTGATTAACATACTAGGTGGGGCAGCGAGGAATCTGAGGTGTAAGCTCTCCACCTCCTCATCCACGGGCATGCTGAGCAGACCCCACCTCTGCCCTCGACGAGTGGAAGCCATTTTAACACATACATCCCTGTTCCCAGACGCTCTCACACTGTCCAGCAGACTTGCCAGCAGAGAATCCCTAGAGAAACACAGAGCATGATGTTTTTTAACCTGATGCTATGCTGAAACCAACAGTAGCTCTGACATGCAGCCCACTGGGGTTTACGGTGTGGAAGAGTAAAACGTGAGGTGTTTGTGGAGAAAGTACCTTTCTGTGGAGCAGTACTTTCTTATCTGTCCTCGAATGAACTCGATCGTAAACACTTGAGGATTGTCTGCATCACAGACCAGTGCAAACACCTGTGCAAAAAAAAAAGCACATGCATTTCTGAATATCCTACTTTTGCATACACACTAGTGTACAAATATAAATGCACTTCTATTTTTGTAATTTTCATGTGACTGATAATTTAAGAGGAAAATAATAGGCTCACAACAAGCTATAGCGGATTTTCCTTACTATTAATTCAGTTTTAAAGTTTTCATTTTGATATGATGCCAAAAGTCATTTCAGAGGCAAGTCAAATTATTATATTTTAATAAAAGATTACGAAGGTAAACTAATTTATTACTTTTGTGATTATTATGCACTACAAAAGTAAAAAGGGTCAGTTTTGACAATCTGAAATCTGAAAATGTGTTGTGTTGCACATTGTTGTTTAGATCATTGCTGATACAAAGCATAGCTTCATTCTGTTTTTAAATGACAGAGTACAGACCTCCCCAAAGGGCTTTACAGTGACTATGTTGTAGGAGGCAGGGTCTCGCTCCACCAGACATGTTTCTGTGAGGGCAAGAATCCTCTTGATAGGCTCCTAAGACAAACACAACTAAGAACATCACTCTCAAAGGCAGGCGTAAGCAAAAAAAAAAAAAAAAAAGACACTTCTGGTAAAAAAAAAGCCAGAATTAGAGTGTAATGATTTATGTTTTTATAGGGTGTCTAATAAAGCCAACAGGTATATAATTGTGCCTCTTACCACATGGCGAGGCGTGACCTTCTGCACGATAAACTCTGTCAGTGAGGTGATGCACTCGTCTGAGCCGTACTTCCCCAGACGCTCATTGAGAAAGCTCTCGAAGGTCAGTGGCTCCTTACGCAGACGCAGCAAGATCCCAATGAAGTTGCCGGCGTGTTCAGTCGCGCTGCGAATGATCTCCTCGTGGTGCTCTGATGCAAAAAGATGCTGCATGGAATAAAGAAAATAACAGAAAGAGAAACATTGAACTTCCTATAATAAAACTATTTAAAAACAGTGTTTGTGACACTTCCCAGCACGATGTAGACAAATTATGTATCAACTATAATAACCAATAATCAATTCAATAACCAATTGTAATTATAAAACACCATTTAAACCATTTAACGTCAAAGCAAAGAGACTCAAGAGGACCACACACAAGCATTTTTCAAAATGTTTAAAGTTGCAGAACATTTTTTGGTTAAAAATAAACAAAACCCAGTTATTAAGCAAGTGCATAACAGATCAGTGTTCCAAATGGTATCCTTACAATGATTCACACTGTTAAGCTTATAATAATGATTTAAAATTTTAGCTGTTGGGTGTTATTTCCCAGGAATTGTCAGTTTGGCTTCATTTGACTTTAACATACGTAAAGCAAGTATAGTAACTTTTATGTTTCAAACAGAGGTGGCGACATAGAGGAAGAATTTATGGATTGCAGCTTTAGATCAACTGTGGTCAATTTAAATCATTGCTTGTTAAAAAATGGAATGACTGTACACAGTGACACACACCAGCCTACTGAATCCTCCATAGAGAATGCAGAAGCCGCCCTGGTAATCAGAGAGCTCAGTGAAGCCCTCAATGCAGCGGTAGTCATAAGAACAGATCACCCTGTTAGTCTGAGGGTCAATCTGATCAATGCCTCCCGGTGTGACTTCTAAACACACAGCCTTCCGTGTGTCACTCCAGTGATGCTTATAGCAGTTATAGCGCTGAGAAAATATACCAGAATTAGTACCAGAACAAAATACTTAATTATAAAGTCATGCACACAATCACAACTATTTTAAAACATACGCAAGCAATTTCTATAACATTTACTGTCAGCACAGAGAAGTTGCCTTAGATGGTATTGTTTTACCTAAATAATAAACCTCCATAGGTTATTTGTTTTGTGACTAAATATCCATTTCCCTAAATCTCCATTTAAAAACATGTAATTTCATGTAATGACTGTGATGATTAATATGAATGCGACTGCATTAAAATGGATGATGATATAGCCAAGATGTGATGCTCAAAATTTGCATGGAACAGCAAAGTGCTGCTTTATATTACCACAAAACAGATTCAAAGCTGATTTACAGCTTTGTTTCTCCTTTAGGCCACACGTCTTTCTCTAAAAAAAGTTTTAAAAATCTGGAGCAAAAGGGTATTAAAGCAGACCACATTCATATGTGATTCTGTTTTTATGCGTAAATGATGAATCTTTGTAACACTGCATCATGTCAACACATTCCCAGGCAGTAACAGATCAGACTTTACTCACTCTTCCAGTTATTTTTCCTTCAGAGAAATCTGTTCTGAATCTCTGTAGAACAGAAAGAAACAGACAGTCTGGGTCAATGTGATGGAACCTGTTCTGGCCCAGTTTAGTGTGTCTTGTTGAAATATTGGTGGTTAATATATCTCATTTAGCTGCTAACTGAAAGGATTAAAACGTAAAAAGTACAATTATTGCTTGTCGGTCTGTTGTTCTGATATTTGGTTATCGACACAGGAATTCTATATCAATGCATTCCTAATTATTCACGGAATAATTCCTATCATTTCACAGAATGTTTCCCATTAGCATTTGCTGATGTCTTCAGTAGATCATTCATATCACAACAGAGAAGATGACAGGATGAAAGGTATGGAGCCTCTCACCAGTGCTTCTGTTAGCAGCTCTGTGCGATGCTCTGTGGAAAACTTCAAAGTTTCTGATTTCTTCCCGCTACCCTTTCGGAAGGTGAGGTTGAACTCCGTGCCCTGTCCTTTACCTACTGGAGCAATGCCACAAATGTCCCCATAAGGCCACTGTAGAGAAATCAAAGAGAGAAAGTTGTGGGGACTTGATTTTAGCCATAATGACTTTTGGATCTAAATCAATTTATTTTCATTTCAATTTATAATTTTTGTATTATATTTTTTCTTCACCCATGGTGCACATTTCTTCAGAGGATGAAATTATTACATTTAATAAACAAACAAAATTTAAAAAAAAAATGTTGCACCTGGTTTGTAACTTCTAATGTGGTGGGATTGTATGTGGTGATGCCGTGAGTCCCCACTGAGAAAACACGTTTGTACCTGAGGAAACACGAGAAAACATTTAAAAGCCTCAATCAAACAGATGCTACAGCTATTTAAGACACCAAATATACATTTATTTAATAAAACAGAACTAGACAGGCATCTAATCCAGTAGCAACGTTTTGACAGTACATCAGCTTTAGACGCAGGTGATGTGAAATGTCTTTAATGACATTGTTCTTTTAGATTGTCAGAGGGCAGCTTATTCAGACAAAACAGAGTGCAGAAAAGGAAAGAAGGATAACCTGAAAAGAAGTTTGATCTATAAACAAACCCAGCACTGATGTCACAATAAATAAACCTCAAAGTTATGACACAGCAGGAGAGATAAAGAGAATAATGGACTGCGTGTGAATGAGTGCTACTTCACAGTGAGAGAGAGTGCAAGACTTATTTTTTTATTTTTTTTTATTTATAAGATTATATTGCATCACTTATTCTGCAATGTGATTTTACCAAACACTAGATTCCTAATGCAAAACTTGCCATTACAATGCTAGAGTGTTGCCAGGGCATTACAATGAGGTCGCACAGCATTTGTAGTGTGGATTAATCCAGTTGCTAAGGTGTTCTGAGTAATTGCTCTATGGTTTAAGAGTCTAAAGAGCCCACTTCCAAATCTCAAGAAATGGCTTGGGTTTTGCCTTAATATAAATGTATTGTATTTTTCAACCATTTAATTATCCACAGATTTTTAAAAGTATAAGCTGCACATTTATTGTGCAGCACAAATGGTCCGGGGGCAAGCTATACACCAGCATGTAATATTTAGGGGTTTGTTTAAATCCTTTTTTATTTGTTCATTTAATTTGTACATCTATCAAATACCTCTAAGGCACCTCCCTGTTAGCACTTTCTCTCTTGTTGTGTGGTTTATCTGAGCAGTGTTGTAGCTGTGTGTCTTCATCTGTCAGAGGCATGGATGATCTGCTTGGCCTTGAATAAAGGCAGGTATGTTCTTTTCTTATCTCTCCTCACTCCCTAGAGAATGCAGATATCTGAGGCTGATGTTTATAGTGAATGTGTGCCTGTAAACACAGGTCTATTTGACATCATAGAACAGGACTAGAGCTGTCCCTCTAAATTACCCTGTTATATTTAAGAACAACATCAAATCCAACTGGTGTCTGAGTGTTTCTTTAAGCAGATGCACATTTAAAATTAAGAAAATTTAATTTTACAAGCCAGTCTTCTTGCACAGGGGCCAAACTAATACATGGATACATTTCCTGTATCTCATACTATTAACAGCTTTCTGTGATTTTAGACATACTTATCCTAATATCACACATTATAAAGAAGAGGAAATGGCAAGGTTTTCATTGTTTAATATCTTGATGGCTTAAGAACCTTTAGCTCTGAGAATACAGAGTTTCTAAGCATTCCGTAGATCCTTCAGATCTGTCACATCGATAAACTCCAATACCCAGAATCATCTAGGAGATCTGAATCATCTAACATGATGACACACACACACGCCACAAACTGTGTGTCATAAATGGAAGAGTGGAGAGGAGTATATTGAGCTGAGAAGACCAAAGACATTAAGATAACAACTGGAGCATAAAAAAGCAGAGATTGTATAATACACACTATTCAAAGAATCCACATCTACAGATACATTTAGACATACAGAAACATCCTCAACTGCACTGTGATTCTGTCCAATAACAAACATTACAATTATTTTACAATACAATTAACAACAATCATATTTACATTTAAAGAAAACATGTAACATAAAATGTCAACTTGAGTCCTGACATCTGTCAACCGACAAAGTCAAAAGACACTGTGACATGCACATGAAAAAACTCAAAACGGCCAACAAAAACAAAAGCACCTGCCACCCACACACATACTCTTCATTATGTTATTAACCATGAATGGAGCATTGAGCACTACAAAAGACAGCACCCGGGGTTCAGCTTAACAGGCAACACTTGTTTTACAGGCAAGGAAATGCAAACACTAATTCTCTCACAGGAAGTGTAGAGCTACCCACAGAAAGTGCAATGTGTTGCATATCTATTGATATATTTAGTTTCTAGGTAAGACAAGTAAAAAGAAATTCACACACTACCGAAGGAAAACACCTATGTTGCTTACAAGATGTTTGTAAAGGAACATATTTTGAAAACATTATGTTCTATTTTGTTATTTTTAGCATTCTGTTTTTTTACATGAAACCACACTACTAGTAATTAAATGTAAATAAATAAAGAAATGTGCTG
Organism: Chromobotia macracanthus; assembly: GCA_036877525.1. NCBI lineage: Eukaryota > Metazoa > Chordata > Actinopteri > Cypriniformes > Botiidae > Chromobotia > Chromobotia macracanthus. Next base: position 949,205 of record JAZGTH010000034.1, on the reverse strand, counting down.
TGTAAAAAGCTATTAAAAGGATGGACTCATGAGCTCCATGTCCTTTTGTGTGGTTTTGATTAACTTTTAATTAGCATTATCTTACAATAAATAATAATTTGAATCTGATTGATTTCTAATCAGTATTTACTCTCCAGTAAATACATTATGGTTTAGGTTTAGGTTCTTTAAATGTGCTGTTTTTCTGTTTCTTTAAGTAATACAGGACATAAGGCTTTGTTACAGCTCCCTGGAATGGTGCATTGATCGCATTAAGAAGACTGGGATACAGGATGCCCTGTGACATGTTTGGGTCATTTTGTGCTAAAAATTGCTGCCATCATACTGATAATCTATAGAGATGTGTTGCAAACTCTTGGTGTTCATTCATCATTACTACTGTAAATCCCTTTAAACTATAATAAAAATATAAACTGTGCATTCAAAATACTGTGGTACAATGAGTGATTTAATTATGAGATAATCTGAACGTAGCTTAGTCTGTGTGTACTGTCTGCTGAGGCGTAGCTCAATACAGACAGAGAGATAGTAAGAGACAGCATGTCTGTGTGCATGTAGACGAGTGTCTTTAAACATGAAGCAGTCGGTTTATTCTGTAACCTGCAGTTCACAGCACTGGATAATGTCTTTGTGTTAATGATGAAAGATCGTCTTTTGCAAATTGCATATTTGTGAGAGGACAGGACGTTTTCAACACTATCTCATCTGCTGACAAACACTGACACGAATCTTGCAAAAAGCTTCTCATGTGAGATAGCAGTAATAAGAGATATTAGGTATATTACAAAGGTTGGACAAATGTGAACTCTGTTAAACTGGGCTAGAAGAAGACGTGCAGATACTTTGACAGTAATTCACTATTCATTATATAAAAAGCAGTAGTTGAAAGTATGTATTAAGTAAAATCAAACATAGTATATATCAATGGAAATGGAAGGTCCATCTGAGCACAAAGCATTGTGGGATACAGTATTCCAAGCAGGGTGATCTGTTGTATACTAAGGGTGGGAAAAACAATCAATTCACATATGAATCATGATTCTATTTTCAAACAATTCAAATTGATTCTCATAATTCAAGAATCAGTTTTTTTTAAATATTTGTTAATAAAATGCTGTCAGAACAAAGAAGGTGGCAGTCAAGACTGCAAGAGGACAGTTTAGCCTTAGCCTACGTGTGTATGTTAGCCTTTCAAATTAAGCTTACTTAACAAATAAAGTTCCTATATTAATAGAAACAGAAAATAGCTACCCGTATAAGCTTTTCTTGCTGTCTCCTACTTTTAGACACAAGAAGCTTCTTTAACAAACAATAACTGCTTGTAAAAGTTAATGAACAATTTTGTACCTAAATTTTGACTACATTTTGAGAATACAACAGTGAATATTACTGCAAACTCCTGATTAGTCAACACTAACAGAAGTTTTTATTCAGTTTGCATATCCTCTGAACTCTTCCATCACTTCATTAAAGCTCCAGGTGAAGGGTTGCCAAATATTACAAAACAAACCCGAGACACCAAACGTTTCCCACCCAACTGTATATCCAACATTTCAGCACATGTTCATTCAAGTGCATAACAGTTGTAGTTGTATGGCACTAGGCATTATATTTTGTTACACACCACTTCTGTCCAGTCTCCACTCTCTCTCTCTTTATTATGTCCTTGAAGAGCAATACAGATGGCCCGAGACCAGTCACACGGTAAATTATTCATTGTCTGTGGCGTTTAACATCTTCCCCTTGATCTTCCCCAGAGTATACCACACACATACAGAGACTCCATTACTAACCCACCATATGGCTGGACCCATTTAATTCTTCTTTTTAGACCTTGAAACTTCACCTTACTTTAGTTTTACCAGCTGCTTCCTATGTGGGTTCCTTGACTTACACAATGCGTCAACCTCCACCATATATGAAAAGTATATGCAGAATATTACAGAGTACACTGCATTGCATGTTGTTTCCCACAATGCAAAGCACTCAACCTCACCTTCCAGTGTGACAGTTGAACCAGAAGTGGGTAATATCCACCATGACTTTCATTTCTTCTTAACTCTTCTTTACTTCTTAATTTTTACAAACTGCCAAGAGAGATATTTTACTTCAAAATATTATTTAAATAGTGTATTTTGGAGATGACAACTGGACCCACCTTAATGAGATAATGTGCTAAAAATGTAGCATTGCAAGCTAGCATTCCATTCCAAATACATCATGTTTATGAAGTCTTCTGAATAAAACTAGAATTAAATTAGGAACTTCACCAGGAGGTCAAAAGGTTGCAGAACTGTGACATCTGAGGTCTTAACTCATGATCTACCATGGACAGTTGTGGTCACAGCATGCAACCAGTGCAATGCAGTGAAATGCATGGAGCTTGGTCAGTGGTGTGCTGATGAGAATGTCCAATAGCTTAATCATCAACTCAGATGACATCATCACTCAAGATGAATAATTCTTGGCATATCTCTCAATAACACCAGCCGCTTAACCAAATCTGCTAACAACACTAAAGGGTGGAAAACACAGCTAGATAAATTTCTTTAAACATCTCTCTGGTGCAAGGAACAAATTCAGTTCAAAGTCTACAGCTGAGATAAAATTTAAAGAGACAACTTCATGGTCAAATAACATCACAGATCATGAAGTCACCATACAGGGAGTGACTAGGTCAATGTAGATCCTTTAGAAAGTGTTTACAGTGCATATATCAGACTGTGTCAAAGTATTACAGGTAAATATTTGGGTTATTTAAAGTGACATGGAACAATTTTTAGTATTTTTAGGAGGAAATGATCATACGTTCTGAGAAAACTAAAAATACTTTCAAACTTATGTGTAATATGCTAATAGAGCAACATAAGCCTAGTATAAACATGCATATAACTTAGGCCAGATCTGTTGTAGGACACTGGGGTTGGAAGTTGAGATGATGGTGTGCGTCAATAAAGTTCATAGGAAATTGCTAAATTTAATAAATTAATAAATTATAAATTGTAAGGTACCTTTAGAAAATACCACACTTGCTTTAACACCGTTTTATGAGAAAGACCACAGTGTAACACGTAATATAGCAATGCACCAGCTGTAAACAGCCCCAGCCCTGCTGACTGATGGCACTAGAGCAAGCACAGGTGACCAGTGGCTGTGGCAGTGGTAAATTTGTACAATGGTGGAAATGACAGTGTTTGTTTGGCTTTCAATTCTGGCTTTTAGTTTTATTTCAACAGCTGTGTGATGCATTCATTATTTTCTGTTATTAGGAAACTGATATCCAAGGCTGTCCCTCTAACCATCTGTTCTTTTTTCACATAATTACCAGCTCATGCCACCACATGTTGAGTAAATCTCAGTTATCTATGTCATTTCATTGTGTGGTTTGAGAGCTATGAGGCCAGTTTGGAGTCCTGACTCTGTAGTATATCAACAAAGCTCAGCTAATACTCAGTTATGATCAAATGATTGTTTATTATTGTTGTTGTCTTGTCAAAGTTGAATAGGCTCTATACTCTAACCATTTAGTTTAGAACAAAAACAAGTACAACCCAGTCCCATACAAATACCATACACACAACCAAGATTCCAAAAGACTGAGTGACAATTTAAAGTAATACCCATTTTTATTCTTTTTTTCAGGAACATTTATCATCTTACCTCTACATTGTCCACTACATTGTACATCATTTAAACAAGACATGGTAATTAAGGTTAAGGCAAGCACAACTATCCCTGGAGTTTCGTAAGTCTCTGAATAATAAATCCTGCTTCAACTACTAAGAAGGACCAACAAACTACACTGCAGTAGCATCAACTGACTGTAAAGAAAATACAATGATAAATTTGAATCCTTGGAAAATCAATGTAAGTAATAACATTATTGTTATGTAAGTAGCAATGTACATGGCAACCTTAAAAAACTGAAACCATAAAACACAAAAGGTTACCTGCAGTGATGTGTCCTGATAGGTTATTTTGGAATAATAGCATCTGTCCCTATTCACTATATGGAAAGAGCAGTGTGTACAAACTCTACAATCTCCTTTTGTGTTTCACAGATGAATAAAGTTATGTTAAATTATAATGGAAAAACAAGGGTAGAGTATGTACTTGGCTACATAAAACTAAACCCTTGACTTCTGACTGTTTGAGTCTTGCATATTTAAAATAGCAAGATTTTTGACCACACACCTTGTCAAAATCCTGCATACACATGTGGTTACTGTGGTGACTGGTGCTGCATTGTGCACGGCTGTTAAACTGCTTATTATGTATTCACCTTGATTCATTTTGGTCCCCACTGATAAACACAAATAATTCCGGAACACAGACAGGTCCCTTCATCTCCTTCTCACAACACATCATGGAGCTCCTCTCATGTCCTCTTGTTTAAGCAATAACCCTGCAACAAGCTTTCATTTACATGAAACAGAGCCTGGCCAGCCCCTCAGGAAGCATTATCTGTTTCTTCCATCCATACATTAAAAGAACGGTTGTTAGCCATCAAAATATGGCAGGAATAAAAGAAAGGTAATGACAGCTGAGGCCTGTAGAAATATAGGCCAGAATATACAATCTATTCTCACAGAGAGACTTTTAACTGTCAACTAAGACAGGATGGTCATGTAAAATAACCAACCACAGTTCATTCATGATTGGTGTGACATTTAGAAAGCAGAACATACAGATGTTCTCACGGTTCTCTTGTTTACTTGCAATGAAGTTTCCTAAATAAAAGCCTTGAATATCTCTGAAAGATTCAATTTCATGAAAACACTTGGTAAACCAATAATTTTACAAAAACTAGTGTGTCCAAAATGAAGCTAACCAACCAATTTTGAACTTGGACTTTTGAGAAATCTCATGCCATTTGAATGTGCAATATGCATAATAATTAGTTTAACTGTATCTAGGCAAGGCTAGATCTCACTAAAGCCTGAGACCTGAAATCACATTCCCTGAATGTGTCATGATACCCGATAGGCGGGTTGCCTCTGAATGAAATGTATCTTAGTAACAGAGAGCAAAGAACAGAATGAGGCACTTACTTTCCCCTCCAGGAGTGTTTGGTTGTGTAGAAACAGGCCAAGTCTTTGTTATCTTTGAGTACGTTCATCTTCAAACAGGGCCTGTAAAAACAGAAGGGGGTCACATTCTGTAACTCAAGGGTAGAGAGGACAGATGTCAACTCTGACATCAGCCTGAGAACATTCCGGCACAAAGATGACAAAGCAACAACATGAGAACATATATGAGGTCTGAAAATCTGGATATAAATTTAGCAAACTCTAGTAGTAACATAAAAGGTTGGCTGTTAAATTGTAGCTTTCTGCTGCTACATGTTTTACTCAAGGCAGTAGCATACAATTTATTGCATCAATACAAAGAGAACAGAGCAAAAATAATTTATGGACTTAGTAAATCAATTATTTTCAAAGATGGAACGGACCAAAAACAGCAGACAGCATTTAACAAGGTGCTTGGCATTGAAGTAGTCAACACATTGCTATGCGGTTGCTGGGCAATTCTTGGTGGGTGTTACTGGCCTAAATTAAAAGAGCCCACGTCCACCCCCAAATACTCCATGATATTCTGGCCCCTAGACATGCCTGAAGTCCCTCCTTAGTGTTAGTCCATGAGATTCCTTCAAATTTACTTGATCACTTTAAAATAAGACTAAATCTCTTCTTGGGATACATCACAAATTAATTTCTTTAACTATTAATTTATTCATGGGAAATAAATTTGTAAAAGCACTGAATTGTTAAACCACCAAAAGAACAGCTAAACAAAACTTCTGAGCAGTAACCCATCCACTCTGCATATTTCACTGCCATATGTCAACTCCACCACACCGCAAACAGCCCTTAAACAAAAACACTGAAAATAACCCACACTTCCTAAAATATCAACACAAGCACACTTTACACAGGACACACAGATTCCACACCTCATCCTCAATGCTTCACCATTTAAAGGTTTGCTTTTAAAGCAGGCAGGAGTTTTAGAAACGAACAGACTGAGGACATGGAAAAAGAGTGAAGCATTATGGGTAATTCTCACACAAGTGAATATACAGATGTAAAAAGTACTTTTAATAAATTCAGATTATGGAAATTACTTTGTGTGCTATACTAAAAATAGTTTTTTATACTTCAAGATTTTATAAAACACAGAGAACATTGAACAAAGGTCAAAATTAACTTTTTTGACCCATGCCATTGGAAGGTGAATTAACCAGGCAGAAATATTTTATTTTTATAAAATAGTATTTTCTGGTATTTATTTTTCACAAAATATTTATTTTGGTAGGAGTATGAGAAAAAGTTGTTGTTTTTCTTTGCATATTACTGTCACTGTGTTACCTGCAGCACAAGATCTAAAAAATAAACCTGTGACATGAATGCAAACACCTATTACATTTTTCTTCCTCATATTTTCAATAGCCAATATGTCTCATTTTAATGAAGTACATCACTATGCTATAAACAGTTCCTAATAAAGTTACTGGCCAACTTTACTTCACTGGCCAACTTCAATTTTTACTTACACTTTACTGGCTAAATTTTGGGCCCTGATTGTATGTATTTTATACAGTGAATCTCTTGTTCCAAAGACAAAAACATGGAAAACAGGAGCAGCAAGACAAAAAAATGTATCATGTCAGCAGAGAGATGGGAACATGAAAAAGAAATTGGATGTGTGCCAAAAAAACTAGCTAAGGAAAGAAAGAAAGAAACGAGAGTTCAGAGAGTGCTAAGAGGTGTTAGATCCATGAACCATGTTGAGCAGGAGTATATGAATGTGTCTGTCAGCATTCTGCAACAGACCTGAAAAACACTGACTCCATCCTTCTTCCACCTTCTCTTGCTCCAACTGAGAGGCCATTACAGGAGCTCACAAAATCACTGACTTCTTTTGTATGTGAGCTAATCATTCATCACAGATCATGTCAACCACACCGCAAAAGACTGAACTAAATCTTACACAATTCTGGAAATCTGTAGGGTTTTTTGAAGAATTTTACCAAAAAAACTAAAATCAATTTTTTTGTTATATTGGGGAAAAACTATATATTTGTTCTGTGCCATAAAAATAATGGCACAGAACAAATATATAGTTTTTCCCCAAATACTGTGAATAACAATAATGATTTGCAGACAACATGATTTTTTATGATGAAAAAAGCATAAATTAAATTTAGTCAAGCATAAATCAAACATTAGCAATAGATTTAAAAATCTTTTTTCACATTACACTAACAAGGAAGTGTAATGGGGAGTGGGTAATTGTTGTGTTACGCACAAACTGCAAAAACATGTATTTAAAAGTCAACTGCACTAAATGCTTTTCTCAAAACCTTTTTTTTTTATCAAAGGACTTCAGGCAATGTTTTCATGTACTGCCAGCCTTTGTTTTGTTCATCAGTCACCCTAATATGGGTAATCTTGGGTAGTCTACAGTCTAGTAGCATTATAATGCATTACAGTATTGGAAACAGCAGCATTAATTCCAGCATGCAGTCATGTGACTAATTTTACCAGCTCTTAGCATGGATCAATAGAAGCGGTTTTACAGTGCTCTCATTCATTCTGCGCTGAGACATCACAGAACACAAACCCACTGGTTATCAAGAAGCAGTAAGTGGAAGTCTTTCTGTTATCTGTTCATGTTCTACACCCTCTCTATACAGTTTTTTTTTCCTTTGTGGAATATGCCAAAGAAAAAAAAATCAATAATCCTGACACTGCAGACACTAAAGCAATAACATTCTGATGAACACAAGCTAACCCAAACAGCAAGCTTTCAATAACAACGATGACCACATCTGTATGGTGCATGATAGTCACAATAAACGTACAGAACTGCACAACACCCCAGGCTCCAGGGCCTGTCCCCTGACAGTGTACACACACAATCACTCACTCAAACGCACACTCACACTATGCCTAGTTTAGGCCAAGACCAACTGGTGAAAGAAAAATATTTATAACAAAATAAATTAAATAATATAAAATTAAAATCATACTAATAATTTTAATTGTATCATAAAGAAAGTAGAAAAAAACACAAACAAAATGACAGAAAGATTCTGAAAGCATCTTTAAATGTTTAAATAAGAATCCACTTTTTTATATTTTATAGTAGTAGACTTACTACTTTTGTGGAAACTTTGATTTTCATGTTAATCGTTTGAGAAAAGAAGTAAAATAAAAAGTCAACTAGACAACACTCGATCACTCTAATGCCTTTCACAAATTAAAGAATAAAAGAAACTATATATTATGATGCCATACTAATAACTGCTTCTGCAGGAGGCCATCTGTCTCTAATCTATTAATCACCTAGCACGTTTTAAAAGTCATCCAGACATGCTCAGAACGACAGGGTAGTGTTTAGCTTGATAGAGTCACATGACTCAGTCATGTGTTGGTGCCCATGTCAAAACCCCAAGCCTCAAACTGTAAACACTAACTCAAATTAAACACAACCCTGGGAACTAAACAGTATCAACAATACTTTAACTTTAACCCAAATTAAAACACACTTGTAACAAAACACTCTTCATTAAGAATTTTTAGAAAACTAAGCCAACACAAAGCAAACTAGAGCAACACATTCACAGCAATTGCAAAATGCTTCCTAAGTGCCCTAAATTTGTCAGAACACAACAGTATAACTGCCCTGCAATGGCTTGAACACTTTATAAACACATTACTGTATCTATATTAAGCATAAACGAAGTTATAAAGCTTGTGAGCAGGGAGCAAGGTGAAACAAGTGCTAGCACAATGCTTTAGAGCATTAAATTACTTTCCTTTTTTTCAAGAAATGCAAGCATTTGTACCCTGACACTCACACAGAAGCGGAGACTGGGCTGTGAGATGGCACTTCCTTTCAAAGTGATGTTGAATCAAAGAAACACATGCACACTGAAATGTACATGCACACATCTTGACTGCAAGTTTTAAGCACCATAACACAAACTGACATGAAACCAGCAGCACAGCAGGGTTCAAAACTGCACCAAGCTCACAGCATCATTTTCAGTTCATGTGTTATGGAAAGACTGTAAACCTCAACGCTGGGAAACATACTCTGATTAAATCCATAGGAGTCATTCATAAAGGCACTTTATGATAATATTATTATATTAAATACTGCCATACAGATTACTACCCTTAGTAGTAATCTGTATGGCAGATTACTAGTAAAAAAAAAATCTAAGTTAACTAAGTTGCATTTGCATAAGTGTCATTCAAATACAAACGACACAAAACGACAGATTTTGAAATGTCTTTACATTGTTTGAAGGAATTATCCTTAAATTTATCAAAGCACAGCAGTTAGCTATGGTGTTGTCGTGGTATGTTTACTGTACGGCTTGTATATTAAGTCACTGGAGGCTGTCAGACGACACTGGCCTTACAATTCCGTACAGCTCCAACGCATTGAATGCAGAACAGCAGAAAACCTCTCCCCGTTATGTTTTACCTGGATGTATGATGTTAGAAGTGATTGGATGCTGTCCCTTGGCCCCCCACCCTCCTTTATGCGTGGCTGCTGCTGCACCGCGATCTTACACTGATACCCAAACTCGCCGAATGCGCTTCTCTCTGTAGGAAAACTCAGGACGCCGCCATCTTCCTTCTGCCACCAGCGGGGCACTGCGCATGCGCACTACGACCGCCTCGCATGCGTCTGTCAGCTGATTGGTTTGACAGGAAGTGTAGTACTGTTTTATTGAACGTAAAATATACGTTTACAATGGCATTCGTATAAGTTTAAAAAACAGTAGATCAATGAAATGAAATAAATGTTTAAGTGGGGTCTTGTCATTAATTTTCTAGCTGACCTATGTTTTATCATCCCACCAAATCTGCGGACCTCTGTTTGAAGGACCTGATAGAATTGTGTGTGCTTTAACTTTAAGGAAATTTGTTAACAGGATATATGAGACTCAGTTTATTGATCTTAATATAATCCAAATAATCACTAATTACGTTCTTTGTCTCCTATAAGGCTACAAGGGCCTAGGACATAAGTCATAGACGCAAACTGTATCAAGTGACACAGATAAACTCTATAGTTTCTTTTTGTTTCCTTTATAGGTTAACGTTTATACAATATTAAACCTCCCTTTGTCTGTCCTTGTGAACATATGCTTCTGTATCTATGCTTTGGTTACAGTTAGATAAAGCCTGAATCTTGTTGAGCCTTATCAACTTACAACCTGGAGGTGGAAAGATATTTTGTTCATATATATATATTTATGATAATGAAGAACACAGTAAGTTTCCAGAAGATTCAGACCTATCGTGTGTTGGGTTGAGATGACGTGTATGATATATACTATGGTACACTACACAAGCATTAATTTCCATCACAAACTTTTCTACAGCCACATTAGAAGCCCATAGAACAACAAAGTTAAAGCTGAATTATTGTTTCTTAAACTTCACTTATTAAGTCTCTTTTGTAGTCTGTAAGTTAACCTTAAACAACAATTACACAACATTTAGACATTTCTGAGGTTTTTTAGCATTGCTCAATAGCTCTTAAAGATGAGTTTGAGTTTGCTTTCACCTGTGAAGTGCAACAATTGACATGGACTCTGCTGCTACATGGACTTCATAATATTCACATGGATTTTTTATTGGATGCTCTTGACTCTGTCCCGACATCCACTGAGGGATCTGTGGATTTGCAGTGGTGATATTCTGATTTTTAGCAGAACAAAGCAGAGACTAATGAATTATACATACATTCAAACATAGTATTTTATAAACTGTTTTTTAACCTTTAGCATATTGTGTGTTAAAATAATTACAATCATTATTCTTGAATCAACTTATAAACTAAAATGTTGGCTAAAATATTAGCATTTTTATTGTTGGCAGACTTTTTAAAGTCATTGGTTTTAACTTTGACTCTGTTCTGAATATATTATATATTCAACTAATATGTATTCAGCCAGTCTCTATATAACATCCTGTAATATTTAACATCCTGTTACTCTCTCCCTCTCTCTCGCTCACTCTCATTTGCAGTCAAATGTTATTATGATAATTTGTACTGGTACTGCAAATGTCACTCACTAATCATGTATATATAGCACACATACTGTAAACAGATTAAATAATTAATACATGAGTCTGGTTGCTTACTGTATTCTTACCTATACAGAAATTAATTATACCCATACAGACTTTTTCTTAATTGACTCCCTATCTAAAATTATTTATTAAAAAATAAAACATCTACAGTTTTTTTAATAGTCTAGTAACATTAGAAATACTTCAGGTATACTGTATATTGAAAACGTTTTAATTAATTAAAAACAAATCAATTATTTTTACAGTGTGTCAAAGTAACATTTGATGTTACAACATCATTACAACACTTGCAGGACTGTTTGAATATCAGTTTGTGCCTGTAAGTGTGATCTAATGTATTAACTCTTTACAACTGTTTATTTTATTATCCAAAACAATAGCTTAACGTAAGTACAGTGCCTTTAATTGCTTTGACAGTCTTCATAACAAACGATTATTGTAAAACCTCAGGAACTCACCGTGACTGAAGGTAAAGGGGAAACATCTTGTTGTCCGTGGCTTGTGGACATGAAGGGTGATGTGAAATGGGACAGCAATGAAAGCAGTCACGTTATGAAGCATCTGATACAAGGGGCCTAGCATGTGCTGCCTGTTATCCTAATTAAGTTAAGCGACTAAAGCAGGAATAAAGTCTGGGCTTTCACGTTTTTCTTGGGATATTCCTAAGCAAAACCTAAATAGGCATTCACAACAGTCTTGCCCTCCCAGTAAATACACAGACGCAAATACATTTTCTGAGACTACAACTTTAAGTTAACATGGAGTTAAAGGGATAGTTTGTTGAGCCTACATTACATGCAGGAGCAGCCGCGGCCTAATGCCAATGCCAGCAGGAAACTGAGGTGCCCTTGAGCAAGACATCTTACCCCAGTTGCTCCCCTGTACCCAAGTATGGGTTACCATACCTTGACTAATACATCACTTTCACCATTGCTCAAGAAAGTTTGTTCTGCCTATTCTGTTATTACACTCTTACAGTTATATTTGGGGAAACAGAAAAAAATCACTGACAGTAACATAAATAATTTAGTATAACTGAAAATCTTTAGATCACATTCTATCAGTAGGCCTAATTAAGTGTGTGTGTGTTTTCTAGTTGATTGGGAAGTTGATTATTAAACATACTAAATTATGCTTTTTTCGAAAATGTAAAAATGCAGAAAGGTTTCTGTGAGGGTTAGGGGATAAAATATTCAGTTTGTACAGTAGAAAATACATTATTTCTATAGAAAGTCCCCACAAAGCATAGAAACCTAATGCGTGTGCATGGAAGGCCTATTTTACATCCTAATTGCTCTTAGGATGTAAAATAGGACACAAAAGTTATTAGATGCATTGAACTTCACATTGCATTGTCTTTTCGGAGACTGGCGTAAACTAAAATATGACGATTGTAGACGACAATCATGATTGGTCCAAGTTTTCCAGCGCTGAGAACTTATACCACGTGACTACCCGACAACTTACCGATAAATGCAGCATATTAGTAAACAGAAGTAAAATATTAAATATACAGTCTTACTTCTGGGCGTATTCACACTTCCATGTTCATTTAATTACTTTTCATTAATTAAAGAACTACTTTTCTACATGCTAGATTGTGATAGATGTCGTAAACGTCTTAGTGAAAACTTCCATGTACACAAATGTAATGTTATCGTTTCTGAACACAACTTTGTAACCATTTTATAGTTGTATTAGGCTGGTTTCTTAATGGAAGATCATCTGTTCATGTTTTGAATGAAAACTGCGGCGTGTGCAAAGCGTCCTCTACTGTCAGCTGTCTGACTCCTACAACGTGGTTAGTAACGTGGTGACGCTATTCCGTTTCTAAGCGCAACCAGAAACACAACAGAGCTCCCTTTTAATTTTTTCTCCCAGACGAAAACATTACATTTTGTTTTCTTTACAGTGCCTTTAGCTCCTCAAGCCGAACGTTTATGCAGTATATTTCAGTCTAGAGACATTTATTTCGTCAACTCAACTGTAAAACTGTCCTCCGCATCATCCTGCTGCAATGGTAAGTAGCTTAGCCAGCTAACATTAGCTGATCTGATGGAAAACTTATAAATAAATCATGTGTGTTATCATGATTAGAGCAGATTTTACGCAGATGCTTTATTTATGCACCGTCAACTCTGTCCGATTACCAAAGTGTGCAGCTGACAGAAAGCGGGAGAGAAAGACTAACATGTAAAAGACTCCAGGTTGCAACGTTATCAGGCCATTAACACCATTAATGCAATGCACGTCTGACTGCGATTTTAATATTGCATTATTCAATACTAATCTGTTTTGTTTGCAATGTTTATACTACAAGCAATATTATATTGTAAAATGGTGAGAACGTCTGCGGAAATTGCGCAAAGGTTATATAAGGGTAGATAAAAAAATTATTAAAAATATATATACATTATAACGGCGTTATTGATGTAATCAGTAAAAATCAGTAGTTAACATTGAATGCATTTTCCTTTTATGAATGTTATGAAAGGTGCATAATGTGGAAATGTCAGATAATTATTACATGGCATGTTCTTTGTGCGTTTTGTTTCTGTTTATACCACCGTATATGTATAAAACACATGAAAATCAGAATCATACTTGCGAGGATCTTTAAAGGACTTTGTAACAGCTGCCAGATAAAGATTTTTCTCAATGTGTCTGTCGACCATATGAGGGCGCCGTTTCTCTGCTGTAAGTTTTTGGGGCTCAACCCTGTCTCTAAAGCCCAGTTTGAGATTGAAAGTACAGTTCTGTGCCCTCTCCCACAGGCTGACCTTGGGTTTAATGAGCACCATCAGAATGAGGTGATCAACTACATGCGCTTTGCCCGCTCCAAACGGGCTCTGAGACTGAAGACCATCGACTCCTGTTTCCAGGACCTGAAGGACAGCAGGTTAGATTCAACAGAAACGGTCAAACATCTCCAGAGAATCCATGCAAATCCCCCCCCCCCCCCATATAGTTTTAGTAAACCCTATAGCTTTAGTAACCCTCTATAAGTTTTTATGTTTGAAAGTTCTTTGCCTTGATGGTTTCTTCTGTCTACCATCCACGTCATAGACTCATGGAAGAAACGTATACAGTGGACGAGGTGTCTGACATGCTGGATGGGCTGCAGGTGCTGGTGCGTGGAGAAGTGGAGATGGAACTCATAAACACGGCTCACACTAATGTGCTGCTCCTGCGACAGCTGTTTTCCCAGGCCGAGAAGTTCTACCTGAGACTGCAGACAGACATCTCTGAGCTGGAGAACAGGTGAGGAGAAGGAAACAGTGACATGGAAGCTTTGAATTGTACCGATATTCATGATCTCTGCGCATTTGGATTTTTGCACGTTTTTGATTATGATTTGTTTGGTAGCCATACCTAACCTGCTAAAACCTTTTTGCCACAGTGACTGTACAATAAGTGGTTGTCCTCCTTTGTTTGATCATGTGATCACATGCATTTGGTTTGAGTGAACAGGTCACAGGTTTGTGTTTGGCACTGTCCACTTCAGGTCACCTAAAGATGTTTATGTTTACACCTGGATGTTAATCACAGGTGTGAATGGGGCCTTGAAACCAAAGAACATTACACTACAGAAAAGAAAGTAGCTGTAAAACAGAACTGGATTAGGGTTAACATACACTTTGATTGTGAGGCATACAGAAAGTTTCAGACAGCTGTAACATTAAAATATTCTATCTGAGACTGCAGTCTGAAGAAGATGAAGAACAGGTTCTGTAGGGGAGACCAGAAAACCTGAAATGGATCCATCAGGGAGAGGAGGAGTGAAAGATTTAGTCAATTAACTTTTTTATGGAATACTAATGTACAAAAGCTGTTGGGGAAAACTTGGTAAGAGGGATTCAACTAGATTTAATAAACAGGTACAGTGGAATGACTGTTGAAGGTAAGTTTATTGGGTTGAAAAGTTTCTTTAAGCCACTGTGGACTGACTAGAGCTAGAGGAAGGGTGCATAGAATCTAAAGGTGCTGCTTATATTTGGTGAATTAAACTGGAGGTGGGAGATATTCAGCTGAAAAGATTCAGCTTGGAACTGCATACTGATGAATCAGATCTGGAGAAATCTGGAGAAAACAGAGAACTTCAACATTCTTGTCCTTCACAAACACAATGTCTGTTGGATACCAGTTGGGTACTACTAAATAAATGATTACCGCAGCTGTTATATACAGTACAACAACAAAATTGTGTTGCCGTCATAATCCATCTGTATTTATAATTTGTCGTGCTAAAAACAAACCCAGATGATTGTTAGTTTGAAGAACTTGTGAGGAGGAACTGGAGGCGGACTGGTTAATTTTACTCATGATCACCAATATCATCTGTTACTAATGTGATCCATGCTCCTCTGCTTTGCAGTTCAAAACCACACCCTTCCTACAGTTCTGGTCAGGCCTTGTGCTGAAATGTCAATTAAAAGTCACATTCTCAATTACAAAGCAGGCAGATTTCTTTGATGACGTTGAAGGTTCATGAGAACTGATTAGGTAACTGCAACCTAGAATGTTTGTAACTCTGCAGTGATTTTGGAACTTTTGATATAGCATGACAGAGATTATGCATATCATTTATAACGTTTTGACTACTCATGCTTACTCATACTAGTATACTACTTTGGATCAATTGATAATGTCATTACTTTGAGAAAACAGCTCAAGACTGACCACAAATGCATGTGGACACAATGTAATTTGTGTAATTTGAAAACAAAAATGTTGAAATAAATGGTTGAAAAAAGAAGTTTGAACTAGCTGGCTTTTAGTAACATTGATACTGGGACACAGTGTCCCAGAGCTGCATTTTTATGATTGCATATGTGATTGTAGTTTTAAAAGAACTTTAAAGCCACACTTACATGGCTTTATGTGTCAATGTCAATGCATTAAGTAACAATTTCGACAGCATTAAAAACTCAAGCATGCTGTTAAGGCAGAACCTTTCAGTTTAGGCTACAGCACATAATGTTGATTTGGCTGAAAAGGTTTCCAAAAATCATAAAAGATAAAAAGTTAATTTGTAAAATTTATTTTGTGCTCATAAAGGGTTATGTTACCTTTAAATTACTCATTAACTTGTTAATGACCCATTCTTTATCCAAAGGTATCATATGAAACATAGCAATATAGCTCATATGACTATTACACTATTTTTCTGGTACTTTTTGCCCATTTGAGGCTGACAGGCCCAGTCCCCATCCACGTGCAATGTATGTAAACGACATTCAAACAAAGATCAGAGAGTCGAGCAGCAAACAAACATGTACATACAGTTTACTGTAACATGATCTTTCTTTACATACTCCATCCTCAAACATCTGTGTGTATGCCTCACACACAGAGGCTTCCACACACACAGAGGGGAAAAACCATATCCGCACATCCAATGTGTGGGCAGCAACCTTATCAGACAACGTGCATAGCCAAGAAAGGAGAGTTGTTTTGCCTACCACAAACTGTTTTACGAGGAGGAGGGGTTCTATTTTTCCTCTTAGAAGTGTGTAACTTACATGCATATGTGTTTTCACAGCCCCGTCCGTTTTTGCTTCCACCTACCCGAGAGAATCTGAGCAGGTGCATCTGCTTTTGTACCAGTAATATTTCTTTTTTGTGGGTTTGAGTTACAGTTACATGAACATTTGAATATCAGATGTTGCAGCTCAATTTCATAAATATTTGTCATGCATTTAAAGTGTGTAAGGGGGTCTTCGGTATTTGGCCCTTGGTGCATAAACAGATGAAACAGTTATATATTTTATAAAACTGAGTGTTGCCTTGGATGTGTAGTATTATTTACTGTGTAGTGTGTACTTAATACATTTTAATGTGGAAGGAACAAAACATTTTGTGGACCCTATAAAGTTTTCCTTTGGTTTAGTTTATTGATGCAGAAAAATTGGATTTTTTAAAATTGTGATCATTTAATAATTGCTAGGGCCCTCCATCTTCTCCCATCCACTAATTTTGACTGTTTTGTTCTTCATTCTTTTAGAGAGTTACTGGAGCAAGTAGCTGAGTTTGAGAAGACCGATTTCAAACCCAACAGCAAGGTGAGTTTTTTCAGGTCTGGAAAGGAAATTTATCATCTCTATGTTCTATGTTTATTACATCTGCAACTAGCCCAGAATTTACATTTTGCAGGTTAAAGTGTGACTTAAGCCTTTATTGTAGCTTGATTTATCATTTGTTATGTGCTATAGGACTTCAGATGTGCAGATATTCAGTTCAGTGGTTGTGAACCAGAAGCTCTGGCAGGGTTTCTGCCTCTGATGTTGTTTGTCAGAGTAAAACAGAACATCCTCTTTATCTTGTGATGTTATCACTGTTGATACTATTTGGTGGTCATGAGAACAAAGAGTCTGCTTTTGGAGGGTAAAGACCTGCCATTATTTATATATTTCTGAATATCCTGATATCTTCCATATTCCATAAAGAAAGTTGTCAAGCTCTAAAATGAGCTTAAAAAGGATTCAACTCTTGGAGTCATTTTCTAAGTCTTTTGAGGCTGTATGATGGCTTTGTATGATTCATTTACACTATTATTTACACATCTCATCATGGTAAGCTACCATCAACACTTTGTTTTTTCCCTTTTCAGGTAAACCAGGAGGCCAACAAGCCCAAATTAGCACCACTAAATGAAGGTGGTGTGTCTGAATTACTCCAGAGGGTAAATCTGAGTTTATATTTAATAACAATAATATAGATAATATAGATATAAATCTAAAAGATGATCTGTAATTTTTAATGATCTGTAAGAGACTGGATTTTCCAGCTAACAGCTACGTACACATGTACTTTATAATTGTAATAACAATATTAACATAGATGGTCTTTGTTCACTTTTTAATTGTAGGAGATTTCCAGACTACAAGAAGAAAATGATAAATTGAAAGTTAGACTCAGAACTTTGGAGTCACAGGTAAAAATCATAATATAAATAATAGTAGAATAAATAATAGTAATAATATTAGTAACAATAGTAACAAAAAAAAGCAACAAATAAATGTTGCTTGTTAAACACAATGGCCTCAGAAATTATTTGGACACTAAATAATATATCCATTGTTTTATCATTTAAATATTGTGCTTGAAAAGTGTGCTTATGCAAATTTTCTTTAAAATTTCTATTGTTTACTATTGTATTCTAGGCCATGAGTGCTCTAGATGACAAAGCCAAAGCAGAAAGGGCCTTGAGAGACCTTCAGAAGCACCAGGGAGATCATCAGGTATAAAATACCACAGACTGACCCAGAATAGGAATTATGGGCTTAATTGTTTATTATGCATGGCTTGTTTTTGCTTGCTCCTCTCTGTATTTTACTTCATTTATAAACACACTTACTTTTTTATGCCAGTATGACTTCTTATATTTTATGAGGTTTCATTTCTGATCATTTCTGTTATTTGTTTGGCTACGTGGAAACACTGTGGTATGTGTTGTTTATGTGCTATTTGTTTATGTTTTCATGTGTATTATTGTATTGCATGTTCCAAGTGTTTTTGTAAAATTTATATTCTACATGATATCATGTCAGAAAGTTTACAGCCTCTTTTTGTCCTTATAGTCCGCAATACATGCCCAGGAGATCACTAATCTAGAAGACACGGTAGCAGCGATGCAGGCAGACTTTGAGAAAACCCTAAGTGCCAACGCTGCCTCGCAGAAGGACCTGCAGGAGAACCTTATATCAGCTAAACATGACCTGCTCCGCATCCAGGAGCAATTAGCCCTTGCTGAGAAGGTGACCACGTTATAATTGCATTATATACTGACAACAATATAACATTGCCATTTAAAGGGGCAGTACACCTAAAAATAAAAATTCCTTTTTTATGCATTTTTTTTCTCACACGTTTAGGAACTGGAGAAGAAATTTCAGCAGACTGCTGCCTACCGTAACATGAAAGAGATTCTCACTAAAAAGAATGACCAGATTAAAGACCTGAGGAAAAGATTACAGAGGTACACCTTCAGTTTGAGTGTTATGACCACTGAACCTAATTTCAAATTGTCAAAAAATTGACATTGGCTATTTTTGTGTTCTTGCATTATATTCTTACTCAGATTTGAATCAGACGAGTGAACACTTAGCATAAAGAACACACACGCAGAGATCAACAAAGAGACTTTCAACGGATCTTAAAGGATAAGTCATTTTTGCCTTTAATCCTTTTCATTACAAAAGGCAAAGAACCAAAGTATGAGAAATGTAAAGAAGAAAAACTTAAGCCAAGTTCCTGTATAATTTTTCATCAGCGAAACCAACACTACTGTTCTGACAAATCAGATTCATATGTAGTATAGCTTAGTTGTTTACAGCCATTTAGAAAAATAATCAGACATGACAGTACAAATAATTAGTAATTGTATTCACTTTGCTACAGAGGAAAGTAATGCCTAGGGCTTTGTCTCAATTTCTTCTAAAGGGTTGCGCATGTCCTTAAAACTGCTGCATTAATTCTTATTTCTTGGCATGAAAACTTTTCTCTTTGTTTCAGTTTACATTTCTGTGCACAACACATCTTTTCTTTCTTTTTATTGTTTGTATATTTAAGTTAATCTACTAGAAGCTTTAGCTATTACAGCCAGGATAACCTACAGAGTTGATATTTGTAGATGATAACCTCCTAGAGAAAAAAATGGCTACACTTTCTATAAAGCCTGTATATACAGTATAATGCAATGTAAAGGTATTCTCAATGCATTATAATGCATTCGTAACACATACACTTTATATTTTCATTTGAATAATCATAAGTTTGTTTATACATACTATACATATACATACTATACATATGAACAATCATTATTTGTATATATAGTGTGTGTATTCCAATGCAATTAATGGTAAGTATAGTTTAGTATTTAGTAACTGTCATTACTAGTAATTTGTAAAGCTTGCATTAAAATGTTTTATTTGAATACCTTTAAAATGCATTTCGTATAGCTTTACAACATTAAGTATATATGACAACATAGGAGTTACTGAAATATCTGGTAGAATTTCCAAGACTTTGTTTTTGTCAATATCAAACATTTTGTGACTTATTTTGACTTATTTTCATGACTGTAGTTGTTTTTTTTATTACTGTTATCTTTATATTGGCTGTGCAAAGATTTTTAATTAAGAAATACTTTTATACCCATTCTGGCTGACACCACAGTGGAGCACCAGTTCACATCCTTGATCCTTTTTTACTTTGTTTTAAAATACCTTGTAAAATCAGGTCAGTGTCACAAGCTGTACAGAATTCTACAACACTAACTACAGGCCAACTAGAGTCAGAATGCATTGTACATGTTCAACAGTGGAGGCACCAGTGCTTTAAAATGTTCCTTGTATTGCACTTTCATTGTATATTTATATGCTGTTCACAGTATATTTTTGTAAAACTTTTTGCGTAGGAGTGACTCTACCTGTGGTTGGAGTCTTTTATTTTGTGTAACCTTCTGGTGATGTAATATACATTAGTGTGAAAATACAGTGGCTCACATAAGCTCATAAAAACAGCCATGGTCTGATTTATGCTATTTTTTAAACAGTTAAACAGTTTAACTGTAACTGCTTAAAAAAAACTAGGTACTAGGTTTTCTTTAATTGTTTAGCTTTTTTGCACTATACATTACACAATCACATGTTAAGTTTAGGAAATTTTCAATGTTTATTCAGGCCCAAAACAGTCCAGATAGATAGGAAGGGACTGCCTGACCAAAATAAATGTCCAAAGGAATAATACTGGCCTGGACAGTTTGCGTCAATGCACAGTACAATGCTTTAGTTTTTTTGGTGTGCTCATGTATATCAGGCTTTGCAGAACAGAGGCATATTTCTATCCATTATAATCCAAATAATGCACGTTTATTCACATCACTTGCTTTAGCAAGAAGCTTGGTTTTTCACGGCACTTCTAATACAGCATAAATATCATTAGACCACATAGATTACTTAATGGTGATGTTTTAGCTTGGTGAAAGGGGTAAGCCCCTTAGAATGTTTATAGTGAAACTCTCAAAGTCACTGTCTGCCTTACAGTAACCCAGAGTCACTTGTGTGTTTTTATGCTTAAATGAGCAATGGCTTATATCTGTATTCATAATCAGTTCAAACTAACTCCCACTACAAATAGCTAATAGAAAAAAGGAAGAGATGCTGACAACCAATGTAATCGGTGCTTTCCGTACTTAAGCATAAAACCAATGTCTAACTAACCAAATGAAAAGAGATACTGAAACTTAATGTGATGTTCAACACTTTCACAGCAATTGCCATGTCGTGCATGCCGTGTCGTGTATGTTGCTTGTAAAACCTGAAACTCCTAAATGTGAGAGTTGTGCTCAGAAAAAGCTGTTACCGTATTAAGCTGAAAACGAACTCGCTACAATTGCATCATTCCCGTTTCAAAGTTTCTGAGCATTTGACTTATCACTACATTGATTTGAAAAACAAATCTCAGCAGCAGACAGGAAGTGGTTTCTTGTTGCCATTCTGCTTGGATCCTTTTTTTATTTGTGGCCTACCACAAACATCTGAAGTTCCAGAAAGGAATGCTATGGTAATTTTTTAAGTTTTACTGATTGTTGTTACTGTACTTGTGTGGTAGTGTGCTCGACACAACACAGAAAGGCCGTAGAACTCCAAGGGGATTTTGCAGTCAACATCATTTCAGTTTTAGTCATACATAGTGTTGCTTTAGTCAAGCATGGGGATCCTGTTATGACTGGAATATGGTTGATGGATGAATTACATTATTAAGATGTTTGGCAAGCAGTGGGATTTATGTATATGTGTAACATGGGTGATGCATAGGTATTTTCTAGAATAGCAGATTTTCTAAACTCTGAGGCCACTTGTCCCCTCATAGTGACTTGATTACAATATTCCAGGTTGTTGTGATGTGTACTGGTTAACATGGTCACATAAACACTATGGAGATGGTGGTAGAGCATAAAATCTAATTTACTGTTTTACATTGAGTGTGTCACCTCATGAGGGCAGACCATGTGACCATGTTACTACATTATTACTTTACTCTTGGAATAAATGTCTGTAAACATTGTAAATAAAATCAGCAAGTAAAAACTTTTTGCCAGTTTTTGGGTGATGGACAGTTTTATGTCAGTGTATGTCCAAGGCGACTGCCATATTAACTGATAACTGAGTGCACCTTTCATTTTTTAATTACCTAATAGCAAAGCCCCCAAAGTCCATAAATTGTCTTATCAGTAAATACAATAGATGCTTTGCTTAATTTGTAAAAGGAAAACGAATAATCTGACTCTCAGGTCAAATCAGGACAGTGCTGTATCTTTTACAGGAGACCTGTAGGGGCAGCACCACAGTGGTGAACAATAATTTTTGTTTTCACTAAATGAAGTCTTTAAATGGCTGTGAAAAACAGTTTAACTGTTTTAACTCTGATCGTTTGTGGTTATACCCTGTCCTGGTCTGATCTCGCTACCATGCCAGATCTGGCATTTAAATGAGTCAGTTGCAGTACATGTGTTTGGGCTTTCAGTTTAACTACAAATGATGAAACATGGCATAACAACAGAGCAGTTTTACCAGGTAATTTTTCATGAAACCATCTTTGGCCACCTAACCTGTTTCTGAACCTGCGTGAGTCTTGACCAGATAAGCAGAGTTACAAACATAAATTTGTTGTTGTGTTGACCAGGGAGCGTAGTCTAATTCTGAGAGAGGTGGTATCCCTAAAATTAGTCATGTTTCTTTTGCCTAAATACCTAAATGTGTTGATGCTTTTCAGTCAGGAAGAATAATTAATGTCCTGAAATATTTTGTGAGAATGGGCCTGGGCTTTGAATGTGTATACATTTATTCTTGCTAATAGCAGGTGATTGCATTCTGTTCTGCAAATTGGCACTGGTGTCATTTTGTATGTGTCTCATCCAGTGAGATTACTTTCTCGTATTCCCTGCCACCTGGGTCCCAGACATGGCCGTTTCAATATGCCTTTTCAGTGGTCTGAACTGACAATCTGTGGGTAATACCTCACTATTACAAAAATATCTCTGGTTACTTCGCAGAAAAACAACACTTTGTACCTGAGGAGTGAAACTGTCATGTTTTGGTACTGTAACCCAAACTGTAACTGTAATGTTGTAACATTTTGATTTTCAAAATGTTAATACATTACAAAAGTCCCATTATTCAAATGTGTTTTCTCAAGCAGTGGTTTTAAGAGCTTGAATCAAAAAAGCAAAATAACTTTCTAAATTATAATATTTTTTGCAAATTGTGGGTGCAAAGGAACACATTACAACCACACTGGTATACATGCAGTACAGTGAAGCGTAAACTATATAAGGCAGAGTTTAATTTAACGTGAGATTTTCTCACATTTAACTGTGAGAACCCAGTATGAAACAACATCCTCTGTTTCTGGACTGTTTTAGTGAGTTTCCAAAACATATAATGAGAAAAGTTCTGGTGTATTAAACAAAGGTAGAGCCATGTGACATTTTTGTCCTCTTTTCATTTTATTTGTGATTATGTCTTCTTTAATTGCCGTATTTATGCGTCTGTATTAAAATCTATATACATACCATTGCATTTTCTGTATTTTCATTATTTTCAGCCTCAGCATGGAAAACATTATTCAGAGTAATGAGATGCAATGCTGCTCTTCCAGTCAAATTATCCCATTAAACTTGCTAACCTGGACCAGGAACTAAGCCAGAAAATTTCATCATTTGAGTTCAGGGGTATACCATACCAACCCACACCTCTTGTCTTGTGCCCTTACAGCAGTTTCATTTAAAAGACAAAACTCTAAAGATGAACAATGTTCAACAAGGCTCAATGCAGTGTTTGTGATGTGTTCTCTCTTTATATGACGTGTCTTGACACACACGTGACTTTGTGGTTACAGAGTAGCAGGTTATAAACTGCTGTATACACTGCAAGGGGGCAGATTGTTTATGACTGAACAATTGATGATAAATTACTATCTTTTGTGACTTCACCACAGCATAGGAAATGGATACAACAACTGACTGTAAGTATATCATAAAAATGACCTTTTATTTACTTTTGTAATATGCTTATTTATGTGTAATATTGGTAGTTATATAAAGACCTTATTAAAAATTGTTTTTTATTAATTTAATTTAAGATTGGTTAGTATATTAGTACATTAAAGGAAATTCATGTTTGATTAAATGGTAGCTTCTTTGGTTCTAAATGTGAACATATCTATGATTTTTGGCATAATTTTAGGTACTTGCCTAAAATTATGGTAATTGTGTAATATATCAAGTAATATATAAACTATTTTCCTGGAATGCTTTTTGAGTCAGCATTACGATTTAATTATTGTTCATTTCAATGCACCACACTTTTTGTTTTTAATTAGATGAACTGGAAATGTATACCTTCACAGAAGATGTGGTGAGTAATTCCAGTATTATACTGGTCTTATCCTAACTATAGTTGTATTTTTTCATTGTTTGGATTTTAATAATAGCCTGTTGACCCCAAAAATGTCGCTTTTAAACTTTCTTCAGTTTTGGTAAGGTCTAAGATAAGATTGTCAAGCTTTCCATTGCAGAATTGTTGAATGCTGTCCAATGCAAGTCTGATATCTTAGCCGTTGCCAAGTTCTGTTCCTGTTGATAATCTGATGTCTTTTCATTAGAAACTTCATTATTGCTGTATTTGATCAATCATGAAATTGAAAACAATATTCAACAATAAGCACACCCTTATCCGTTATTATCTGAGGCACCATTTGGATTTGAATTAACATCACACTAATAAAACAGACTGTTACCACATCGCATTGTAATTTATGTGTATTGCTATGGAAAGATTTTCCACTCTCCACGTCACATACCCCTTTATCGCTCATCTGTATGTATGTCAGCGCAGAAAGGCATCTAGTGTATGTTGCGCTCCAGAGGGGCTTTGTTCACGTTGATCCTGGGTTGGGTGATGCTCTGCTTTCACACCTGAAAAGTTGAAAGAGGAAGTGTAGTGTGTCATACTGGTGCGGTTTTCTCCACTAGAGACACATACACTCGAGCTCAGCTATGGAACGTGTTTTGTAAATTTAGATTGTCTGAGCTCACTGGGGTGTGAAGTTACACAGATTCACACTTTACTTATCAGCTCCAGAATGCTGAGAAACAGCTATGCTTGACAGCTACCAAACCACTGTAGACAGGAAGTGCCTGTAAGATGATTTGAATTATGTCCAAAAAAAAACTGTGGGAAAACAAACGCAAATTACAGAGTTTTTTGGTCAGCATTTCATCAGTAGAAAGGCTAATGCCCATGAAAATAAAATTATTAACATCAAATTGCAATGTTATGTTGTTGAGTTTAGTTAAAATGCTAATAAGAGAGTTTTAATCGTTAACATTTTGTTATCATTTACTTGTGTTCTTCCAAACCCATATACCGGTTTTTGTTAGCTAGTGGAACACAAAAGAATTACTAAAGAATGTATGTAGCCTAATGGAAGTAGAAAGGGATGCTGGAATGTTCCAAAATGAAATCAATACCACAAAGTATTAGAAATGTAGTCCATACAATTTGTATAACTATTTTGCCAGTGTTCTGAACCCATGTTTGCGAGGTGAGCACCCATATTTTAATTGAAATATGGTACCTTTTTATACAACCTTATGGTACCTTTAGATGCAACTAGGTTAAGAAGCTAAAGCAGGACATTACAGAATCAAAAGTGCCTGAATATGTCTATTTTTTATTTCAGATCTTTGATACAACTGACTTAGAGTCTGGTCTAAGCGGATTATGTAACAAAGAACTGGTGCGGCAATTTAGCAAGTCCACCGAGCCACCTCTTTACTGGATCATTTTTGTCATCGGAGCTTTGGGCAACTTTCTAGTTGTCTGCATCTTCACAACTGTGCGAAACCGCCTCAAGACCATGACTGATTTCTACCTGCTGAACCTGGCAGTGGCAGATCTTCTCTTCCTCGGCACACTGCCCTTCTGGGCCATAAATGCCTCCCAGGGCTGGGTGTTTAGCACTGTCATTTGCAAAGGAGTCTTTGCGGTCTACAAGATCAACTTTTTTGCTAGCATGCTTTTACTCACTTGTATTAGCGTGGACCGCTACATAGCGATTGTCCACGTAACCGAAGCTCACAATTTCAAAAACAAATGCATGTTTTATAGTAAGATAACTTGTGCTTTTGTGTGGCTTGCCTCTTGCCTGTTAGCTCTACCGGAATTTCTCTTTGCAAAAGTAAAAACCTTTATGTCCCAGCCCAGTTCCTGTGTCATGGTGTACTCAGTTTCGGACAACAACCATACCAAAGTCCTGGTGTTAGCGCTACACATCTGCGTCGGCTTTCTGTTGCCCCTGCTAGTCATAGTAATATGTTACTCAATTATTATTCGTAAACTGATGCAGGCCCGAAACTTTCAAAAACACAAAGCCCTGAAGGTCATCTTTGCGGTTATGGCAGCTTTTGTTCTGTCCCAGATGCCATATACCGGGTATCTAATCATAGAGGCTACTCAAGCTAACAATGCCACCATAACAGACTGTGATGTCATGCAAAGGTTAGATATGGCTGGGCAAATTGTTAAATGTCTGGCCTACACACATTGCTGCCTGAATCCCATCCTGTATGTCTTCATTGGAGTTCGCTTCCGTAGGGATCTTTTGAACCTGCTTCAGCGGCTGTCCTGTGGTCTAGGACTGGTTGATAAAAACAAATTGCAGCAAGTTTCCAAGAGGCCCTCTGTTATGTCAGACATTGACACAACTCCAGTTTTCTCCCTGTAGTTTCCCACTGTAGTTACATCACTGACATCTCATACATTAAAATCTACAGAGTCTACAACCTGATCTCACAG
The DNA here is from genome assembly GCA_036877525.1 of Chromobotia macracanthus. Classification (NCBI taxonomy): domain Eukaryota; kingdom Metazoa; phylum Chordata; class Actinopteri; order Cypriniformes; family Botiidae; genus Chromobotia; species Chromobotia macracanthus. The sequence goes on along the minus strand of JAZGTH010000034.1, from coordinate 922,219 downwards.
GAAATGTAACTATTTTAAAAGTTGGTGGTTTCGTATAAATTCGTATGATGCAAGTTGTACAAAAATGTATGTTTTTTTTAAGAAAAGAAGAGATTGTGTTGGTGTGTAACATTTGAGTGTTGAATAGCAGTGATATTTTTTAGACTTTTTAAAACCACAAAAATATTGGGAACTCTGATGAAACAAAAACTTAAGATGGTTTCAGTTCATCTCCCAGTCATATCTGAAGTCATTCTGGTCTTTAACTGCTTTAAGCTTTTTTGTTCAGCAGGGGTAAGGCCTGTATTAAATGCTTTCCCATAATAGAGAAAGATTTGTATATAGTTTGTATCACCATTTTGTGAAGCATGGTTCCAGTTAGAGAATTTAATGTGTTCTGTAGACTATAAATGTTTTTCAGACTTTTTTTGTAAGTTTTTTTTAGAAACATTGTAAGTAAAATGTAAATAGATATTGAGCCAATGTACCATTTGTGAGAGTTATTAAATTTTATGTTTTAATATAAAGTGATAAAGACACGAGTAAGAATTCATTATTTAATAAATATGAATGTAAATAGGTAGAAAAGTACAAAACATAGTGAACCAGTAAGAAACTTTGCACCCGATCAGGAACAATCAGGAACAGTACTTGCACTGGTTAATTTACGCCTTTACCAACATAGTAAAAGTGACATACTTGTCAGATATGGTAACCCATACCCGAAATGTGACCTCTGCATTTAACCCATCACTGGTGAGGAGTGAACACACACTGCAAGTTGGGAACACACACGGAGCAGTGGGCAGCACTGCTGCTTCCAGGGAGCAATCAGGGATTAGGTGCCTTGTTCAAGGGCACTTTAGTTGATACCTGCCGGCACTGAAATCAAATCAGAAACCTTCTGATTACAAGCCCAACTCACTAACCAGTAGGCCACAGCTGCCCATAGAGGGTGCACCACAAGACACAAACCGCAAGTTACTCTCTAGAAGTGAATGGCACGAATGCAGCTTGCATTCAAGGCACCTCCTCTGCCTCAAAACTTTAATCTGGATTCGATCCTTTCAGATCTAAAATTTATCTGAGTAGGTGAGATTACTGACATAATATATAAATGTGGGGGGAAAGCCTTAGCTATGTGGAAGTCATAGCTGGTCTGACTTCATTGATGATGCTGTTGAAATCAAAATGCATCAAATTATTCATATAAAATCAAATTCCTGTAACACATTTTGAGAGGATAAATCAACAACCTGATCAGACTACAATCAAAATCAAGAACCTCCACAAGAAAACCAGGTGACAAAGCAACTTTCTATACATTCAAGTTATACATTTTCTATTAATGTTCACTGGGAATTGAACCCACATCCTTTGCACTGCTTAACACAATGCTCCACCACTTAAGCTACAGAAACATTTACTATGAAAAGATATGAAATATTACTTAAAGGGTTTAGTCTGAAATACCTTAAACATGAATCTTTTCATTTAATGTGGATAACTGAAACCTATTTTATATTTTCCATATGTATGCGAATGTAGTGATTATTGCATAAACATATAAGAATTATCAGATTTGATTATTAAGAAGAAAACATCAGGCCTTAACTGATTCAAACCTCTGAAAGAAAGCCACACGGTATTTTTAACTGTGTAACGTATTTTCTGTGGTACACAAAAAGTTCACGATTGTGGCTTATCTTACTCGACAGTGTTTCACTATGACTTGCTATGTCTGGTATGAATTGAACATTGAATGATGAGAAAGGTCTGGTTGGCTTGCACTATGGGTTATGGTAATGCACAAGTGACACAGCGGTTTTTTGAGAGTTACTGATGAGACCTTGCGTGCGCAGTCAACTGCATTAGCATAACAGCTACCACAGCCCAGTAATACTAAATACTATAGAATAACGTCTTGCCAACATTAGCAACACACAAAGAAGTATGCACAGCTAATATTTATAAATAATTTCAGAGTTACTACATTTGTCTACAACAGGAAATATAGCAGCCACAAAAAATACTTAAGAATACTTAAGCATAGACTTAACTAACAACATATAAATGAAGCGCCATCTACAAACAAGATGTTAGACGTTAGTTGATAAAAAACAGAAAGTGTCCAAATACTTTTATTTCTGGTGGGGACTGAATAGTTTAGGGATTTTTTCTAGCGATTTTCTTGAAAATAAATACCACTTGGTTTGATATTTTGATATTCATACAGTTTGTGTTGAAGTGGCCTAAGTGTGGCCAACCACACCAACCAAGTGTCCAAACACCTCTGGCGGTCACATTATAATGGTATTATAGACCCCCAACACATGTAAGCAGTTTATTTTCAACAGTATAAAATAAACATAAAAAAGTATGTTCATGTAGCTCAACTGGTAGAGCATTGCATTAGCAGTGAAAAGGTTGTGGGGTTGATTCCCAGGGAATACATGTACTGATGTACCTTTTATACCTCAAATGCGCTGTAAGTGTTTTCAGATAAAAGCATCTTTCAAATGCATAAATGTAAATATAGTATTAAATAGCTATATGTAAGAGCTAAACAATTGCAAAACTTTATGTACTATTTAAAAAACTGATTTAATTCTTCACTATTATCTCACAATATCATTACAATGACTATACAACAAGATTTTTTTACAAATGGGTCATGCAAGTTTTAGAAAATGTGGTTTCATATTTTGCTCTGTGGTGTTTATAGTGTTCTTTTTCCAAAGCAAGTGGCAAACAAGTTTGATGTTACTGAGGTTTAGAGAGGCTGTACCTGCAGCCTTCAGGTGAGACCACAGCTCTCTTGGAACATTTATTCATCTGCTCTCTCTCTCTCTCTCTCTTTCGCTCTCTGTCTCACACTATCTCTCTTTCTTTCACGCTCACTTTCTCACTTTTGCTGCTTCACATTCTTCTCACGACAGGAAACTGTCAATCACATCAACAACATTCTGTATGCATGCTAATGCTATACCTGTGCCTCTGTGCTAACACTACTCTGAAAACTGTAGGGACAACATGCAGTGAATGTTCAAAATACGTGAACCTTACTAGAACTCTTGTCTTTTGAGTCCATCTGTTCTCAGGTGAACCACTGCATACTTTTCACCCAGAAAGTTATAGTGTGTTGATAAAATATAATACTATAAAGTAAGAGTCATCAAGTAAGTAAGAATGAGACAATAAACTGGATATTCTAAAGTTAATGAAAGTAAACTCATTCCCAAACATTTGTTTTGCATCTATGCAAATTGTGAAAAATTATGCAATATGAGGCATTTTAGTGCTGAATAGTTTAATTTAGATAAACATCAACGTGAGAGCTTTGAATTGCTTTTCTGCTTACTAATCAAACAATAGACATATATCAACTGTAATATGACATACAACACATAAGTCTACCTAAAATTAAAATGTTAATTTGTGATGCATTATAAAATATACTTATCAAAACCCAACAAAAAAATGTTTGATTTACTTATGGAAGCAAAAGATATTCAACAACACAAAAACTCTTGGTTTAATTTTGTGCAAATGGCATGTGCTTTCTTACTGACCAACTGCTTTGTTTTTCGGAAAGCAGAGGTGAGAACTCAGATGACGCACTCTGCTAGTTTCTCTGGCTCTGTTGGAGCCACAAAAGTCCTTTATGTCGTCCTTTTCAACTGTGCTGCTTGTACTTGTAGACATGCACTGAGAAGCACACATGCAATGATCTGCTGATTTTATATATGTGTGGTATGTAGGTGGTGGTGAAACCGGAAGACACCTTGGTTGTCACACTTTGTCTTAAAATTGTGTCAGTTTTATTGTGTCAGGTTGTCAGTTTTAAAATTAGGCCAGCAGTTGTGAGAAGACGTCACCCAGATTTTTGCATTGATTACAAATGTCTGATTTAACACAGTTATAGACAAACATGATCTGATTAAGCTATTGAACAAATGAACAGTTGTACTTTTCACCCTTACATTAAAGATATAAACATAATAATTCACAATGCATGGTGAAAAAAACTGAATATGGTAAGAATTGTGGATCATTCCTCCCTCTTAATCTGCTTTGGTTTGTCAATTTTTCTAGGATGTCTTGATTACACAGCTAAAAGACTTGTCTCATGCACAAATAACATTTTCCCAGATGCATTGTGGGTCTTAGGCCAGTTTAAATATTAAAATCTGCATACTGCTTTAGAACATTTCCACAACCCACAAAATACAAAAAGGAGAGGACGGGGCAGTTCACATTGTCCTCCGATAGATGGCGACTCTTGCACTACATAAGGGGCATTACATTGCGCAAAGTACACTGCTCATATGTGAGCCACAATAGCTCCACCCTGTGGTGTATGAAGTATTTTGCTTTGGTTTGTGTCTGATCTCAAGCTCAGAAAAATACAATCAAAGCATAACCCACCAATCGGGTGTGTGCCGGTTAATGTGGCTTTAGTTTTTTACGTTCTTAACATTTTTCTTTCTGCCTCCGACTGCCTTGCACTTCTTTTCACTTCTTTCAGCAGGCCAATTACAAACGAGGGAGTAGCGGTGCGGAGGGCAGCCCGAGAGCTATGAAAGAGGAGCGTATATGAAAAGTGGAGCAGCACCTGTGTCCCACAACACCCCATTCATTACACTTCTCCCCAGAGTGTGTGTGTGGGCATGCACGATTGTTTTCGTGTGGCATTTGTACAGTACAGTCTGTTGTCTAATTTTGTACGCGCATGTGTATTAACGGAATAGTTTACCCAACAATGAACATGATATTACAGTGTACTCATAATAATCGTTACCGTATGATTTAATAAAAACAAACATGCTCACTGCTCCTTTCCGTGCCCCCCAAACATGAACAAAAATATTCTTCATGAATATTCTTCAAAAATATTGAACACACATGAACAAAAAATAGTCTTCTGAGGCCATATACTGTTTGTATGTCTAAAAATATACATTTAAATTTGAAACAATGTGACAAGCGTTTACTAAACTTAATCTCGGTATTATCTAATCACAAATCACGACGACCCGTAATCCCGAAAGTTTTTGCACATGACGTAACTTCCCTGTTAACATTAAGCTCGCTTGTTTCTAGCTTCAGTTATCAATAACTTCATCTTTGTCGAAAGCACTAAGGAGACTCATACCCCATAAATTGTCTTTCTTTTAAACAGGGGTGTGACAATTTGAGTACCCATCGATGCCCAGAAGTATTACGACAAGTAATACACAACGAAAAACGACAATTTTGCCAACTTTACATTTTACAGAAATGAGTTGGTGAGAATCTCGGCCTTCATACAGTTTAGTTCTGTTGTAAGTTTCTTATTATAACAATGCTTTTTTTACACTCTTGGTTGAATCAAAATGATTTTAAGTTATATTTTTTACTAATAATCTGTATTATTAATCAAGTTCTTTATTAGTTTATCCTGTATTGAACCCGGAACATTTCTGTTAATTGTTCTTGTCTATAGTGTACAGAGTTGAGTACATTTATCTTTGTTGTCTTTAAAGGAGCTTGGTCATTGTTTACTTTCATTGACTGGAAAAGAAAATGGTTAAAGTTTTTCAAAACATCACCAGTGTGTTCCACAGTCGTTACGTTACCTTTTATGTTACCTTAAATCCCTCTGTGTTGTGCATGTAGTGTTTTATTTTACATTTATGAGCATGAAAAGATTAATATTCATAGGTTACTTGGGGATAAAGCTGAAGGCCATTCTCCTCTTACACCTCATTCCCTGAATTTCTTTGCCATTGCCGTCTGTCTTTTTTTGGTATTCAGGGTGGAGTGATATTATGTTCCTCAACATCTTTTCATAAGCTCTCAACTGGTTCTCCTGGATGCTGAGCCATCTTTAGAACTGTCATTCCAAACCACAGTTCTGTCCTTATCCACACTCATCTCCTTATCCCATCCATTTATAGAATCTTTCTCTCACATTCCCATTTCATCTCAGTCATGCTGCCGCCCGTGTGTGTGTGTTAACTGCACTGTGATAAGTGTGTGACGGGTGTCATTTGTCACTGTCCTCCAAACACACACACACACACACACAGGTTGATGCGATGAAGAGTGTAAGATCCCTCTGTGGTCTGACACCCTGGAGACCACAGACAACAATGGACTATGGGGAAGCCACTCTAGGCTATTGTATGATTCTTCATTTAAACACTTCAGAACTTTCTTGTGCAAAATCTTGGATAGTGTGAAGGATTTTTTTCTCCCTTGCCTTTAATGCTGTGAATATCTTATATGTTTACTCTAAGTATTTAGATAAACAGTTCTCTTGGTTTTTTATTCTTTAGCAACTGCTGTTCGTGGATGTTGTTGTTGATGTTGCTTTTATTTATAGGAGTTAAAAGGACCTTTGTAATGAGGTTCAGTTTTTGGACCTATAGCGATATGTGACTAAACCTTTTAACTAACTATTGAACTAAATATTCTGCGTTTTGTGTCCTGGAAAAACAGTTCATGGTATTGGAACAAAATGAGGGTGAGTCAGTGACATGATTTTCATTTTTGGGGGACTGAATCTCTCGGGTGTCTCCTGTAGAGTTGCATATGAATTTTCAACACCTCAAAGTCTGCAATGAAAAGTCAGAAATTTTGATATCAACTCAAAATTTTACCAATACCAGATTATCTGGGCACAATCTGGGCAAAATCATTTTATAGCTATGTATGACATCTTAAAGGTGCATTTGGGTGGAGCCTGATCATTCAGTCCTGTCAATCATCATAGATATATATATAATCATTACATTTTATATAAGCAGTCGTGTACCTTCCTCCAGTGACAATTCTTCTGGCAACCCTCCTCTATTCTAACTTACCTTGTTTTATCCAGTTTTGTAGCTTATGGTTTTAGCTGTAGGCACAGCTAATTAGTTTCTGTTTTTATTTGTCCTAAAACTTTTGTAACAAACATCTGAGATGTTTTGAGGCGTTAATGTCTTAGTTAACCTGTTATTTGTATTAACACATTGTCATGTTGCAGATCAATATGTGCCTGAGGTCAGACCCTTACCTTTGAGGCTGCCCTCTCCTTCCTGCCTTGTGTTTTATAGCTTTTTTCTACCCATTCTTACTCTGAGCCATATTATAAGGAGAGGGTAACCCCCTCGAACAGCATAGTTTGGGATCCAAGCAAAAAGGCCAGGTTTGCTTTAAACAGGAGTTAGGGCTTTGATGTTGACCATATACAGGCAGTAGTTTGATGAAATATTGATAGCAATTCTCCAATTGATAGCAGCTCCTGAGAGATGTTAGTTGCCTTACAGCAAGAGGAGTTTGTGTAGAGAGCCTTTACAGCACAGTGTTATAAGACGTGATTCATCAAGCATCAGAGCAGGTATCTGTTATTGGACCTAATCACTCAGCTGATCAACACAATGAAGTGCTGGCTTTTGTGATCAAATAGAAGACACACATCTCTGCACCTTAATTCCACCCACAGCAATCAAAATGTGACAGATTTGACGAACAAGTGAGAAAACTTATAGAGGTTTTTAACTCCTTCCTCACTTTCTGATTTATAATTTTATAGTCATATCTCTGTATAACAAAGCAAATCTGATAAAGTGTGCTTTTAGAATATCAAAGTAGCTTTATTTGGTAATTTATTGCAGAAACTTTGCATAATGTTCTATAATAGCATTACCCATAATTCAATGAGGGTAAATGTTCAATCCTGCATTCATTTAATAATGACATGGTTCCTAATTATAAGATTGGGAAGCACCTGCTAATGTAGAGAACTTATTTTAAACAATGTTCTCTAAAGTAGCAAAAGACACAAATATGCAAACTTATCCCATAAGAAAATTAAACGAGCACTTCTTGACCCAGTATTCAAATCCTTCCTATCAGTATGAGCGTGAAATAAGATTTCCAGTGGTGGCTAAAAAAGTTTTATTTGAGTTGCTGGTAGAACTGACCCACATTCTTGTAGCAACAAAGAGAAAGTCCAGGCATGAAATACACTTATATCAAATCTGAATATTGATAACTGCCTTGAGTGTGTTTTTATGTATTATATTTATTTGTCTATAGGACAGTGTAGGAAATATACTCATATCAGAGGGATTATTTTTGTACACATGCTGCGTTCATACATAGAGATGCTAATGTGCATAATAACCTCTGTGGGGCATTGCATCAATGTAATGAGAAATAAAGACAGAGAAAGAGAGAGGGAGATGATACATAAGAAAAATAAAGTGAGTTTGAGAGTAAAATAGATGAATAAGGGGAGAAGTTGAGCAGAGCCAGGGGCACAGAAAGGTCTCACGCTTTAGAGAAATTAGCACGCTTTTCCACCACCGTCCATTAGATAATCAAATGCATGCCACACAAGGCTCAGCAACCCCTCCTTTTCATTACTTCCTTCTAATCCCTGCCGATAAGAGACAACTCACATACCACTTTCATTATGCTGTTTCAGAACCGGCATTGAATTCCCTCTGGAAACTATCAGTCAAAATAGTTACTTAACTAGCTGAAGTGGATACAGTTTTGCATTTATTATTTTTGACAGCCTCAAAATAATCTTACAAATATTTCTTTTTGATTTCAGGGCGGGATAAGGGGCAAAGAGTGTGCCCGTTATCAGGCGAATACACTAATGGCTCACTCGCCGACACCAGATATACCTCCAACAGTGAGATGAGGGATCCCAATTTTTACAAGAGGAGTGGATAAAAGAGACTCAGATAAAGATAATATCGCCACCATTTACTCTTTGCTTGGATAAAGAGCATGTATTAAAAAAAGAGCTGTTTCAGGCTTTAGAAGTAAGAGGCCTTCTCCTCTTTACGCTTTGAGCATACAGTGGATTAGTACTCAATAATCTCTCCTTTGTGTTTACTGGGCTCAAGACTAAACACTTAAAGATGAGAAATGATAGTCTCTGAACCAGCTGGTAATCCTCAATCAATCTTTTCAACAAAAAGCAAAGCAAACAAGCAATGGTATGAGTTAAATTGCTGACTACTATTTCATGAATGACGGATTTGATGAAAGCTTTAAAAAAAAAAAAAGTTTCTTGTGGCAGATTTGTCAAGCGATAATAAATCCGATAATAAACACGGAAGGATTATGGGATATAACTGTTATATTCTTTGAATTGTGTTTTGAATTTAATTTAGAATATTTATATCGCAATGGCACCTTCAGCTCAGTCTCAGCAAGACAGAACTTCTGATAATCCTGGCCAACCCATAATTAGAATACAGCTTCACAGTTTATCTTGGATCATCCACTCCTACACCTACTCAGTCTGTTAGAAACCTCAGGGTGGCGTTTGATGGCCAGCTGAAATTCACTTCACACATCTCTCAGTCATGGAGGTATGTGCTTTACAACATCAGGAAAATTAGACCTTTCCTGCCCGAGCATGCAACGCAGCTCCTAGTCCAAGCACTCGTAATATCAAGGCTGGACTACTGCAATGCCCTTCTGGCTGGGCCATACCCCTGTAAATAATCCAGAATGCTGCAGCATGTCTGGTCTTCAATCGACCAAAAAGAGCCTACGTCACACCCCTGCTGACCTTACTCCACTGGCTAGCTGTAGCCACCCACATCAAATTTAAATCTCTTACGCTTGCCATTAGGACAGTCACAGGAACCTCTCCCTACTACCTCAACTTACTCCTCCAGACATATGTCCCCTCACACCAGCTATGGTCTGTTAATGAGCGGTGTCTGATTGTTTCCCCACAACGAGGTACCAGATCACTCTTTAAAACGCTCACCTATTCTGTTCCTTTGTGGTGGAATGAACTCCCAGCCTCCACCCAATCCGCTGAGACCATCACAACCTTCAAAAATCGCAGACACCTGACTAATCCCTAATGCTCTGATATTCTTTCCTACATATAAAAATCTCTTCTGTTCATCTTGTCTCTAGTAGCTCAATACAATATCTACTTGTAAATGTAGCTTTGTAGACTTGGCTTGTTGGTTCTTAAAGCAAAATGTTTAACGCTCTTGTCTTTTGTAGGTCACTTTGGATAAAAGTGTCTGCTAAATCAATAAATGTATTTGTATTATTATTATTTTTTTAACTTGATTCCTTTTACATTTGATTAGTATATTTTTATGTTAAAAATGCTTTCTCAATTAAAGACATTGTTTGGGGAATTTTTGATGTTTGTGGTAAAGAAACTACACACTTGAACTTAATTTGTGGGCCAAAAATAACTGATGTTGCAGATTTGTTTTTTCAGCCTACATCAATGGGTTGTTTGGGGATAGTTGTCTTTCCTTAGCAACCATTGGAGCCTGTGAAGTGTGTATGATTTGGGAAAATATATTTGGCTATTGTGTATACATATATCTGTATTACGTGACTGCATGTATGTGTGTACAACATTTGTGTACAAAGTAATGTATGTGTGTATAAGGCAAATTTGTGTATGTCTCAACTGGTAAAGCATGGCACTAGCAATGCCAGGGTCGTGAGGGTGATTCTAATGAACTGCACACACATAAAATTTATAGCTTTAGTGCACTGTAAGTGTCTGTCAAGTCTGTTAATATGTGTGCATTGCAAAAGTAAATCTTTGGAGTCTTTTTTTACAAAATACTTGTTAAAATGACTTAGGTTGCATGTACATAAGTCTTTGGGTGTGCACCATGTCAAAGTAAGTCAGGTCTGGAATAGTCAGGAATTCTTGTTTAATTGGGGTGAGATCAGGGGCTCAAAGGGGGCCAAGAAAGGACCTGTACCCCTTTCTTTCTTCTCCAGAACTGCTTTGGCACCACCGTGGCTTTTGATGTGTGCTTTGGCTCTTCGAGGCCGACTTTGGAATATGTTCTTGGGAGACCAACGGTTACTTGCCTTCAGGCAAAATCTCAATCCCCTAGATCCGGCTCTTCTTTGATGGAATACTTTCGGGAGCAGCTAACCACCCCCAATCCCCGCTTTGCCTTACCCCTCCTCTCATTCCACCTCTTCTCCATGGACATTTTCTCTCTCTCTCTCTCTCTCTCTCTCTCTCTCTCTCTCTCTATCCATCTATCTCTCTCAGAGAGTCACAAAGAGAACTGACTGGCTGACTACATCTCTATATCACTCTCTCCATCTACTTGACTAGAGCGGTTGAGAGCGAGTTAGCAAATGGAAAGGTGTATCGTGTTATACATGTCTGGTCATGCACCTTTTAAACTCTTTTCACCCATCTGGTTTTAAATATGTATAATGGGATCTGGTTAATTAAGAAGCACTTTTGTGACAGATTATTCTGATACATTTGTTCAAATGAATTTCCGAATGCATTGGAACCCTTTATGTATCCAAATACATAAACACACATGACTGTGGTTTTTGTTGTTGACATATATAAATGTAAGACATTATGTGTAATGGATGATCTTGGTCCGAGGGTTCTGCTTGGCTTGTTTATTCTTTTCTCATTTTCTGCCTTTTTGGTAACTATACATCTGCAGCCGTGTAAATTGGTTAACTGGTTGTTTTGTGCTATATTGGTTTTCCTTGGATTCTTTTTCTTTGCTTTTTGGCATGGCTTTGCTATACATCAAATCTAAATACATTAGGATGTACTGTAGATAAGCATCTATATTTACATAAATATTATAATAATTTACTATACTACATTAATTTGTGTTTGCTTTGGATTTGTGCTCTTAATTAAAGGTGTAGATGACAAGCTTAAAAAACACAGGTAAGCAAAACTTTGAGAAAGCAGCATGATATATCTATTGCATCACAGCCCATTGAAAGATTTTATTTCACTCAAAAGTTTGAATTACTGTTCATACAAGTGAAAAGAGCATTCCTAATGCTTTAAGTGCAAGTAAATTAAGTCTTTATCACCATAATGTAGTTTAATCTATTGTTCGATCATAAGCATCACTGAGTTTTTTTACTCTCTGCAGACACTATAGCATATATGGCATGAAAAGAACACTTACTGGACTTGAGTTCTTGGCCACACGCACAGTCAGATCCTGCTTGGGAGATCAGAGTGTGATTTTCTGCTGTGAAAAAGCAGTTAGTGCCCTATTGATTGATGGTGAGCCCAGAAGGTCTTTCTTAACAGCCTAATTTTCCTGTATATTGATTATGTATATTGATTAGGAATAATAATGGCAAGTTTTTCTTTCGATGTTTGCACTGAGGTTTCACTTTAAGGTTGTCCCTGCAGACAGAGTTCCCGACTTCTACTGTACACACTTGTCATTTTTCCAGATTGCGGGATGGATGGCTGTGCTCCGGAAACACTGGGGTAAGAATTCGATTTATTGTATAGAAGAGGAAAAGGATATTTACAATACCATAACAACATTAAAGATTACAATTCTATTTTACAGAAAGAAATTATGTAGTGAAAAAAATATAAGCAATAATGGCCAAGCTGTTAAAATTGCACTGAACGTCTTAAATGTTTAAAAAGGAATCCCTATTTGAAGGCATGAAATTAATTTTGTGTGTCAATTAAACACTGATACACATTTACATTTAAATACACATTTAATGTTTTAGTTAATCTAAGTATGACTAAGCAAACATTTTACCTAATTTAATCTATGATCATATGATACATTTAAAAATGCCAATTTATGAGATTGTGAGAATCATGTTTTCTATAATAATTCGGCAGGTGTATTTTCTTCACAACATTCCAGTGATTTTCACACAATCCTCTTTTCCATGAATATTATATTAACATTTTTGGTAAAATTCAGAAAATTACAAATTACAGCTTGTTTTAGATATTCTCAAATGTGGCTTTTGAATGTCCCTTTTGAATTTGTGCTTTGCAGCAGTGTAGCTCTAGACCAAATGATACATTCAGTATGATTACATGATGCAGGTGAACAGGCTAAAACAAGCTTTTATTTTGAATGCTTTTATTATCATCTCAGAGTTCTGGTAAATTAAAGCATATTTTTTTATACTATATAAAAAAAATACTATTTTTTTTTCAAGATTATGCCCATGGCATAATCTCCTTTTGAAGTTTTTGCAGTGTCACATTGTTTTTGCAGTGTCACACAGTGTCAAATGTTACACATACTACATTTAAATATAATTAATCATAACAGTACAAAATACCATTAAATTGCTTAATGAATCTTGCATATCGAGCGCATTTCTATTACTAAGTACTTAAATAGTAACAGAGAAAAACTAACACTGTAAAATACAGCTACCTACAGATACTTGATTTTCCCTTTCCAGTATGTTTTAAACGTGACTTCGTCTGAGGAAGCGGCGCTCGCTGGGATAAGGCAAGAAAGGAGGGAGGGAGGAAAAAGGGGTAGAAAGAAAAGAGGGGAGGCAGTGTGTCTGCTCTCCGAAAGGGAGGAGTCAAGCAAAGGGAAAGGGCAGCTGGAGCTCCACACTTCAAATCTTTCCCCGAGAAATATCCGTTACAGTCTTTATTGCGATAAACATTTAGGAGTTTCGTGAGTTGCTGTACTTTTGTTGCGAGGCTTTGGGTATGTAGGCACGGATAGGGCGTTAGTTTACGTGCTTGGGCTGTCCCTGCCAAGCGCATATAGGAAAGAAAGGAAGACGAAAAAGAAAGAAAAAGTCTTAAGTTTTGGAGTCCTAAGTACAGAAGCGAATAGTCTCTCCCCGCAACAAGCATCTGCACGCCAGCGAGAAGAGAGGACCGAAAAGTTTCAGCAACTGGAGGGAAGCCACCTTCGAACAAGTAAGTGCGAGAAACGTGGAGTTGTGCCTCTCTTTTCATTGGTTCCATGAAAGTTTTGCACAAGAAGAGGGGTAAAGAGTAATGCACCCCTCTGTCAGAGGTTTAGCATTTCAAATAAGTCACAACCTCGAAAAATACGAACGCGATACTCCTAACAGTTGTACATTATTACATGAAATCAATAGGACGCACTAAGACTAAAGTTTATTTGCAGGTGCGGGCTGTTTGTTTTATTATCTGCTTTATACAGTAGGCTACAGCGCAGGTTCAGCAGAGCCGTTTTGCAAACTTCGTGCATTTATTGTAAAACTTGCGGCCCCCTATTGGTCTGTTAATATGTTTTGAAAGTGACGCCAATGTTTAACGCTTTTCACATCGATAATTATTTGTAAATAATAGGATGCATTAAGACGCAGCGGGCTTCAGTGCGTTTTCTGTACTTGGAGACATTTTAAAAAATTTGAAAGTGTTTTTGGATACGGTTCTGGAGAAAAATTGGTCACGTATATTTACATGGCATCATATTTCGGTGCCATTTCAATCTCAATAAAATTTCAACACATTCATCACTTCGTATTGAGTGGATTAGAGAATCTATAAAAAAGCAGAACGACGGCTAATTTCTCAAAGGGTAAAAAGGTAAAGCTTAAAAAATAGAAGTTTAAGAATTAAAAAATAAAACGCATTGCTTGGCGGTCTTACAAGCAAAAGTGGCTACTTTGGGAACAAGCAAACTAATCGTTTTAAAATGATGTGCCAGTGCAGTTTGTTTAAGGAATTAATTATCTCTTCAGTTAAATAGAATATAATTATTATGGTGGTGTACTTTATGTCGGCTCTAAGGATAAAAAAAAAGATTAGTAAGTAAAATAATTACTTATGATTTCTAGTTTTAATAGTCTTAACGATCAGATTAATTATTATTCAGTTTTAGTTGATTAGTGGAAAATTGTCATTTTACTTTCGAGGGTGGTGCAAAGTTACTGCAATAATGTGCCACGAGTATATATATATATATATATATATATATATATATATATATATATATATATATATATATATGTTTGCTTAAAACTTTTCCAAAGTTTTCGACCTGAAACGGTCTATAATAAAAACAGACGCTCCGAAAAGCTTGCAGTAGATCAGCAATACTCAAGAGGCTCCGGAACGGTCTCGCCCCGCCAAATCTCTCCTGACAGCTGGCGCGCAATTAACTGTGATTCACAACGCAGGACAATTTCACATTAAATTGAAACGTTTCTGCAAATGTTACACATTAGCATTAATGTTTTAAATAAATGTAATAACAGGTTTAATATGGACACTGTGATGTAAAGTGTACCAGATGCCTCTTCCTTGGCATTAAAAGTAAACGAGGCCTGCTTGTTCTTGGGCTCACTGTGCTTTAGTCAGTTTGTGCATGTTTTAGGTTACCTGACTTAGTTTCTGTAGATTGTTAATTGCATGTGACTATTGCGGCAATTTTTTGCGCAATAGTGACATGTAATCTTTAGCAATAAATTGTTAAAGATTTGACAGAATAGGTCTATATAGAAATCTGTATTGATTCCTCCAAATGTATGATTGACTGATCAGGGCTGATTCCAGAACGCTAAATGTTAAAAATCAGATGTTATTTCTTCATGTATTTTAATGCAATTTAGAATTTGATTTCATCTCATTATGTCAAAAATTATCCAATGAATTATCCCAGTAAATGTGCACGGTGTCAGTCACACGGGATGAGCAATGCATACTACAAAATCTGTAATCTGTTTCCTTTCATTTAGTATTAGTTCAATTTTTAGCAGTCATCCCTAACAAAGATTTAGTTTTATACTGTTATGAAATACGCTTTCAGTTGAGCTCCTAAATTTGAGCTCTCTGGTGATAAGGTGTTCTTTGATAAGACAGACCACAGCATGATTACCCAAAATTCCACTGCATGAGTTTCAAGTTAGTATTTTATCTCAAGCCTCTATCTTGCCTTTTGGGAACAAATATGTCTGTAGGCTTGTGGGTTTTGCTTAAACTGCAAATTAAATTATTTAGAAAGTAAATTATATAATGGATCCTCTGAACTGAACATTTGATTTTCCAAAAAGTAAAAAAGAAAACATGTTTAGTAGATTTTAAATAGATGCATTTGTATTAGATTTGGTTATTGAAACAAATTACATTACAACAGTGCTGAATGCTCTCAATGTAAGTGCTTATGATTAAATATGCTCAAAGTAATACTATAATCTGTAGAATATATATAAGATTGTTACATTTTAATTATACTGTTGTATTTAATTGAAACATTTGGTTTAAAAGGTTTTGATCAAACAGGTGTAATTTTGTAATTAATAATTAAATTATGAATGATTCACTCATTGACGAGTCATGCACGGAGTGGACTACTCAGATAAACACCAACGCAAAAACTGGGTTCATATTTTTATTCACACCCTCAATTCCTTTAAGACTCACTCATCTAATTGAAGTTTTTCTTACTTTACTGTAATATAATATATGCAGGGCTGCATTGCAGAACAGGTGAAGGTTAGCGGGTCACTGCCGCCCACCTCTCTTTTCCCACCCGCTGTACTAAGCACACTATGTCACCGGCTAATATTAACAAGTGGAGATGACACGCGATTATCCTCAATGCCATTCCACCCCCACCCCCCTTTTCCCCCCATTCCGCGTGCATAAACCCTCAGATTAGGCCTAGTGTTTGAGAGGGATGCCCATACCCTTCACCCCAGGGTCCTTTAGCATCCTAAAACATTTCTACCTGTCATTAGGTGCATAGGGGAATGGGATGACTAAGAGGGCTGCATTGAGATGCTAATGTGGGTTGAATAGCACTGTGCTTATTGTCCAAACCAATAAGGAACAAATGGATGGGAAATTTCACTGTCTCTGTGAGACTGATAGCAGACCAAAATCCTGGAAGTGCTTTGAGGCCGTTTGGGAGCTTTTTCCTATGTAGTGGTTTGTGGTGCAGTGGTAAAGGGTGTTTTTTGAGTTTGACATCTCAGCAGCCTGGCTGGGCTGATTGCTTTTACACTGAGGTACACAGAGTGATTTGTTATGATAGATCTGTAGCGGCATGAGATGACTGCCAGGCTTTTTGTGCATGTGGTATTTCATCAAGAATCAAACTCCGTTCTGCTCCCCTCACTGTTGTCAGATTTGTCAGAACTTTACATCTTGCCTCAGGAGAAAATCACAGAAACGAATTTCCATTTTTGCCCTAAAATAAATCTGATGTATTTGCCTGCGTTTAGCATTTTCGACCCTAACAAGCAGCATCTGACTAAGATCGCCCGGGAGCTTTTGTTGTCATGCAGCACTGTGGCTCTCTGCCCCTTCTCGCCGCTGTCAACAGGCCACGACTTCCAACTGAAATCTCTCACTTTGATGATCTTCTACTTTGATACAACTGACATCAAATGAACAGACAAAGAGTGAAAAAGGAAAACGAGTGAGTGATTGGGAAAAATAGGTGCAGACAAAAGAAAGTTGGGCAAAGAAGAAGAGATTCTCAGGCTGTGGGACAGGTTAGAGTCGAAGATCGGCAGATGAGAAGTTGAAACGTTGAGGAAGAGTGGAGACACGTCAAACATGTTTGTCTATATTTGTGTCTTGGCAGAGGGGGTCTCTAGTTTTATGTGGGGCTTGCTTTCAATCTCTCCCTTTCTCTCTTTTACTCCCATCTAATCCCTAGGCCCAGTCATCCCTTCAGGGCATGCCTCAGATCTGCCTCTATGTCAGGACAACCCCTTCCTTTTCTTTCTGTTTCCCTCTTTTTTATGTATATCTCTTCCCAATGTAGCTATTTCTTTTCTATCTTTTTATTTACAGTGGCTCCAAAAAATATATGGGCACTTAAATAAATCTAAGTCTCCCATAAAAATGAATTTCATTGCATTACATAACAAATAATCCACACATTCTGGTCCTTAAACATTAGTGAAGTATGTTAATGCAATATACTACAGAGCACTTGTGGTAAGACACCTGTGTGAATGTGAGGAGACTGACTTCAAACCTCCCTTAAAATGATTTTGGGACTGGTTGAAAAGCACAAGCATCATTTATTTCTACATGTCATTCATCACTGTCTAATGCAATGAGGTTCATACATTTTTAAGTGTAACTTAAAAAAATATTTTTTGGGGCCACTGTATCAAAAAGCTCCTCTTATACACTTACAGGGGCTGAAGGGCCAGAAGACATATATGCTGAGGGACCACATACATACCCCCCCTCTCTAATTCACATACAGCCTGCAGGCAGTCACAGGAAATGAGCAGGTTCATACCAAAGTTTGAGAGTGACAGTTTGTTTTCACTGGCAAGGCTGGCTGCTGGAAACTCAAAATTGACCTGCCAATTAGCCAGGCCATTTACCCTTTTACAGAAGGGTTAGATACTGGAAAAAGGGGAATTAAATTTTTTTTCTTTATAAAAAATTACAAAAAGACAGTTAAAATTTACAAAAAAGCCCAGCTGTTTTGCATGCTGATGCCTAGCTGAGGTAATGTTGGTGTGTTGGCGTTCCCAGTAGGTATCTTAACTATCTTAATCAGCTAGTCAGCCAGTTTCACCATCATATTGATTACCAGCCTTGCTACCTAAGTTTGGTTGTTGTACAGCACAAGTATATTAATTTAACCCACCATAACACATAACACCAACCAGTGCTAACTTTTTGGATCATGGTTAATGCTAATGGTTTCTTTTCTCAAGCAAGTTACTGTGATCAGAACAGGTTAAGTGTTGGCAAGAAATTTGTTGGTTGGCTGCTCTGTTTGTTTTTCTGGTTGTAAAAACGTCTGTACATCTGTTTGTGAAGTTCGGCAACAACACACTAAAGTACTTCCCCATTTGGTGGCAGGGTGTATTAGGGACTTGTGATGTATTAACGACTCGGTGTGTGAGTCAATGTGGTGTTGTAAATGTGATGGGATGTCAGCTTTGATGTGATGTGTTTCCAGCAAATGTGAAAATGCTGAAAACACAGACAGAACTTGGTCTCTCAGTGTGATGGATGTCATTGTCTTCTGCACTGCTGATTGTAGAGTTTGTGCTGGACATCTAGTATAACCACAAGAAAGTTATTAAGAATGTAAGTTCTCTTTCATAAAGACTACAAGTGACATTAAAAAGACAATTATTCTTTTTTATTCATAAACATTCTTTGATATTTAGACAATTATTTGAGCAAAAATGTTAGACCTTTATTATATTGAATAGGAATCCTTTTATATATTATATAAATATTATATAATTAGGAATCTGTTGTATTGATTTATTTGACTGAGCATCCATATGCCAGTGCTTCATTTTATGCTACAGGATAATATATAGATTTTAGAGCACTTTATATTCCAGCTAAATATATAAAGAAAAGAACAAGAACAACAGTTAAATTAGCCACATTTTACTGACTTAACCTTTAAACCCAGGGTCAGGTAACAACTGAATATCAGGTCCATATGTAGAAAGGTTAAAGAGTCTGTGATGTGGCATGCGTTTTCTTTACATCCCTAAATAAAACTTCTCTCTTCTCTCTTGCCCTATGTTTGCACTCTTTCCTTTACTCTCTCTTTCCCCTCTGAGTACTTTAAAGTAAATGTCAAAGCCCTCAACTCCCTGGTCCCCGAGATAAATAATGTCCCTATTTACGAAAACAAAAGAGGAGACTTAACTATATGAGCAAATTTCAGGCAGGCCTGAAAGACTCCCCTATTGTCATCACAGCATCTGAAGACTAATAGCTTTTTCTCATGCAAAGTGTGCTAGTTTTAAGGACCCAGGCATAGATGCGGTGAGTGAGGGAGAGAGAGAGAGGGTGGATTGGTGTGTGCTGGGGGGGGCTTTGTTTTAACAATACTCCACAGGGAGCTTTGAAGGGGGGGCAGGGGCTATTGGAGGGGTCCCTCTCCTGCTGAACAAAGACCAGATCCTTCCAAGCAGAGAGAGGGAGAAGGGGGAGGAGGAGGTAAAAGTTTTACAGACTAGATCCCTGAAGGAGCTTTTGGAGTGGAGGGGAGTGAGAGAGAAGAGGGTCTTCACAGTGCTTGGTTGTTTATAATGTTAGCATGCCACCACGGATTTCAAGTATGACACACAAACTCTCAGAGGAGTAGGAGAAAGAAAGTAATAGAGGCTAGGGTTGAAAATGATGCTATACCACAAAAATGTGTAACATGGTAGTTATCTTGCTATATTGTTTATACTGCGGTAGATACATTTGTGCACGCAGGACCCTGTGAAAGGTGTAAATGATATAAATTAATTCTTATGCAAATTGCCCAAGTAAATTAAATGCAACAATTAGCAAAAATAATGCACAATTTATACAGAAATCATGTTATATTTACATTTATGCATTTGGCAGACATTTTTATCCAAAGCAACTTACAGTGCATTCAAGTGTACAATTTCTCAGGACTTGTTTCCTGGGATTCAAACCCAAAACCTTTGTGCTGCTAACACTATGCACTACCAACAGCAACAGGAACATATTACATGAAGCACTTACATTTGTAATCATCATTATCCAAAAAAATAATGGAATTACCACATGGTTCTATAGTATATAAATCATAGTTTAATTCATTTTATGTGAAAATACATATGGAAATATAAGGAACATACAGAACGTTTAAAGAAAAAGTAAATAAATGTGTGCACTGAGCAACAAAATTGCTCTTGCCATAACACTCCAGAATGCTGTTTTTATCAAGAGAGTCCAGAATGCTTGGGAAATACATCTTATTCTTGTAGGAGGACAAGGTTAGACTTTACTATAGAATTTATTATTCAGTCACACAAACACAGGTACACACACACACAACTGGCCTCTTTAGACTGCAGCTTGCTCTCAGCGGACAGCGAGCGTGCTATGAGCTGTCGCAGAGGCTCTTCCAGGAGTCGCGGTTTGGAGGGAAAGGTTCCATTTGTCAGCGGCGCTCCAGAGCACTCCCCCTCTTTCACTGCCCTGCAGTTTGGCGGCTACTTGCCGTAGTCATTGTCTGAGAGGAGGCAGGACATTACTCACTGCTGAGGGAGAGAAACTAGAGGCCCGGGACACCCGGACTAATCAGGTTTATGAATGGAGAATTGAGTTTGCATACAGACAGTTAGTTATTGTAAAGACACAATACGTACTCAACTAGTTGAGTACTTAGAAGTAATTGCATCGATTGGTCATAAAAACACTGAAATTGTGTGACTTGACTGTTCAAACAATTTAACGTAGATAGAAATTTATAAACTCATATACCCCTTTAATAATTTTGTGATTGTGTGCTAGAGACCACAAAACTGAGCATGTCATTTTCGCAGCACATTTTTTAAGAAAGTTTTTGCATTTAAAACAAGATGCTCAGGACAGACGCTGAAGATGTGTATGCATGCTAACCCCCCGAGTCAATGTATATGAGTACTTGAGTGAACTAAATGACAACAATGCTGATCCCTATTGATAACAGGATTCCTTAAACACAATCTTGAGTGATCTGATGTCCACCATATGAGGAATAAAGAGAAACTGTGAGAAATGAAATGAGTGGGACACATGTAAGGGGGGGTTTTAGCACATTTTGGAGGGAAAAAGTAGCTGCGAAAAAGGAATGTACAAAATATGAAGAGTATGAAAAGGAAAAGAATAAAAATCAGAACAGAGATCGTAAGACTGAAAAAGAGAAGACTGTAGAGAGAGAGAGAGAAAGTAAGTTGAGCAGGGAGTGTTTTTTACTCACAGAGCTCAGTGTGTAAAGCTCTCAAAGCTGCTTTCACAAAGAGATTTACAAGGCAGGTCTCTACCGCCCTACATTTCAAGCGTGTGTGTGTATGTGTGTGTCTGCCCACCTGTGTGAGTTATTTCATGCATATAAAGCGTGTTTGCGTGGAACACAGATTTTATATGCATGTTTGGTCTGTAATTCAGTGCGTGCAGACATTTATGTAGAAATGCATGTGTAACAGAATATGCACAGTAATTTTTTTGAATGCAGGCAGCTGGATATCGGGCACAGGCCTCCTGACATACTTACAGTAGATGTGAATACGTCCGCTCTCACAAAGGCTTAAAAAAGCCTCAGATGCCAGGAAATGTGTGTGTGTGTGTGTGTGTGTGTCATGTGTCGGCATGCGTGTGTCTGCACTGTATTCAGGGGGTAGTTCCACATACAAAGGGGCCTCCTTAGCTTTTAGAATTATTTATGTTGTTTGGCTTTATGTGCTACAGTCTAAGCACTTGTCACCTCCTATTAGACTGAATGACTCTACTGAACTTAGCCAAGATCTTTCCAACTCATCCTACCAAATCCCTCTCTGCTGCTGAGATGGTGTTTCAGGTCTCTGAGAAGATAGACACTTCACTTACTATATTACCTCTTGCAGGTTTGGAGTTTTTGTTGCTCAAGTGAGGTTTGGTCCATAAATGCTTATAGAGCAAACCAGTTACAGAAGGATTGATGCATATTGATGCATAGTTATACTAGAAGAAATTCACACACCCTAAATAAACTTTTTTGAAGGCTAAAGACTATATCTGTTGTTAAATATCAGTCTTGCATAACTGCAATTATTTTGCTGAAAGTTACACCCTATATAAAGGAATGTTCTGGGTTCAGTAGATATTAAGCTTTGTGACATGCTGTCAGTTATCAGAGAACATTATTTTAATTTCTCTCAGTTTGTTAAAACAACTGAAAAATGCATTGGAAGTAAATGTGATGTTAGTTTATGGGGCAAGGCATTGCACAGTAATAACCGGTAAAACATTTTTTATGTGTTAACATAAGGGTAGTTTGATAAAATTGCTTAGAAAATGAGGTTCAAGTCTTTGACATAGTAATTGCCAAAATGTCACAGATGTTATTTATGGAGCCTAACTTCCTCAAACCCGAAACACTCCTTTTACTCAGGATTTTTAATAACAGGATTTTGAAATGTATATGTCAGTTTTGATATTTTGCAAGTAATTCAGTACATTGTAAGTTTACTGAAGGAGCATGAGATCATTTTCCGCTGCTTAAACTGCGGGAATCACAGGAAGTGGCATATGTTAATGGCGCAGTTATTGGGAGTGTGTTATGTGATTAGAGAGTGAGAGGTCGAGATGAGAGTCGAGCTGGAGTGATTTGTCTTCTCGCTCTGCGAAAGGAGATCAATGCAAAGTGCCTCTCGCACACTCAACAAGCCATGTAAACTCATTAACTCTCAGAGACCTGTCCTTGTTTTTTACATACACACACAAACATGACACATTGGTGGAATTACCAGTGTGAGATTAGGTTAATGTGTTAATGAGTGGGTGTCTGTGTTTTCCTAATTTAATTGTCAAAGTGTGTGTAAAGACATTGGTTTGCATGAATGTGTTGCAGACATAGTTAATGGTTTTCTATCATTGCACAGATGTTTTGCACACCTGTTGGTGATTGATGGAGTAATCTTGTGTTCTCTGTGTTGCTGTTTTGTTGTACGTGTACTTGTTTTGAACATTTCAGTGTGTAATTTCTGTGGCATTAGCGTCACCAGAATGATTTACAAAAATAATGATTGTTTTCAAACTGGTTCCTGAACAATCCCAGATGGGTTCAGCAAAAAAAAAAAGAGTCGGATTAGTATATTGATTTTTGCATTAAAAATAGATGGCTTTTTAAACTTGAAGGTTCTCTTGTGACGTCAGGCTGTTGATCCATTTTTGGTTCTGATGTGATGCTTATTTTTAATAGAGAGCTGATTCAAATTTGTGTGGATTCTCATGAAAAATGGAGAAAGCAATAGAAAGCAACTTTGGTGTGAATGTTTGCAATAAAACTTCTAACTTTTAATACACTTTTTGCTCACTGATGTTATTTGTTCTATCAGTTACGACACATTAGGACTGGAATACAGTATGTTTCTGTTTTTGTTTCTGTGTGTGAGAACGAATATGGTGGTTTGGATGATGATGATGGAGATGCTGTGGTAGAACACAGATGAAGCCAAGTGCAGCTTCTTCCTCGATGCTGCTGCTCGCGTCTTCTTGTGTACCAGCAGATGGAAGATGTTTCTGAGCGTGTGTGGTGAGACAGGCAGCTGTTAGAAGTTTCCAGAACTCCCTCTGTGCCTGCCTTCGTGGTGTGTCTGTCCCACAGCTTACGCTTCCTCTCTGTTGCATACAACGACTTTATTTGCCTCAGATTTACAGAGGAATACAGAAACTCTCACGCACAATTAAATTCAGTATATTGAGGTACATATTCTGCCTTTCTCGCACAGTTAGAGAGAGTGAATAAACTTAAACCGTGCACAAACACACAAACCCATATAGCTGTTTATTATGTTAAATTTTAGCTGCCTGCAGATGGAATTACTAAACAAACTTACTGTGAAACTAAAGTTCTTGGGGGCTTATATTACTGGCCCAAAGATCCAAACTTTTACAATGTCAGAAAATATACAGCTTAATGTGTAACCCTGAGGTGTCAGATCTTACCTTTTAACATGCCCATTAGTAATAGACAATTTAATTGGCTGACATTTGCCCATTTTGAGATTAACGTACGCTTGACCAATCAACAGAAGTGTTCATTGCTAAGTTAAGAAAACAAAATACATATAAGCAGATATACAGCATTTTATTAAATGGCCCTGTGGAATATACATTCCAAGGATCATTTATCACTTAATATAATACACTTTTCTCTGTCATCCCTCTTTCCGAGTTTCAGATAACTTTATCTGCCCTGCATTTTTGAGGCTGGTCATTGTTTTTCGCTTTTCTTCCACGGTGTCTTTATCTGTGTATGTTGAAACTAATGCATTCCATTCGTTTGACCTTTCCTCTCTCCCTTTTGCTCTCATTCATCCATCTCTCTCTCCATCTCACTTTCATTTTCTTCATTTTGTATTCAGCTCTCTGGTCACCCCCTCTTCATTCAATGGCAAAGCTGTATACTGTGGTATGATTTCATCTAGTGTAATTTCTGAGTTGTAATAAGCTGTAAATGACGAGGCTGCCAGGGTCTGTATAGGAATTAATAAGGACTAATAGAGCATGCCTGTGGGGGCAGCAGCCTGTCTTTAAATAAACATTATGACTTCTCCAGGGGGGCTGTTTAAAGGGAGGGGGCTGTGGGGCTTGATGAATCATGAAGCTGTGGGATCATTTGCTTCCTGATTCTACACCACTGGGGCTAATAAGGGCTTTCTGCCTTATCTATCTGATCAGATAGGGAAGCAAATGTTTATGAATGTGTGTGTATATTGTACATATGAACTGTGTATCTGAAATTTAGTTTTGATGAGTAATTCAAACAGTGAGCTGATTAAAAATCTCAAAGGACTTATTTTTGATGTTGATTGTTTTTCCTAGACAGCAATGAGATTAAATGGAGACTTTTGCTTGGGTGTCCTTTCTCAGGTATTTCTCCTGAGTGTAAGACCACAGCAATCTTGCGTGTATCTCCTCTAGAGTTTCAGAAGAGATCTTAATAATGTTACTGTATGTGCTCAAAAGCTGAACACACCAAAACCTGCAATCAAAAGTGAGAGATTTCAGTATGATCTCAAACATTTCTTTTAAATTCTCAGAAGATTCTCAGAAGAAGGTCTATTTAGAACTCTAGGTTTTTAGAACTCTTATTGTATATCAACAATTGTCTTATTTTTGAGCCAGTCGTCTCATCTGAGGCATAGTTGATACCTAACTGAAGATTCCATTAAGTTTCTCAAGCAATGAAGAAGGAACCAATAAACGTGTTCTGCTGTGTAGGATCATCGATGGATATGTAGCCAGAGAAGATCAATTTAGATGTATGTGGAGCTCTATAGCTGTAAGCAAGCTGGTGTTCTGAGGTGAACAGTACCTGTTGTGAGTTTTGAGGTACTGAGATGTGACAGGTACTGAGGTCTGATGTGGGCCCCTGGGGAGAGGAGCGTGAGACCCCCTCTAAAAGCCTTAGCAGCCTCACCACAGCTATGTTTGATCTCAGTCAATGCAAGCATTGTGTCTGTATGAAATGGAGAAAGCAAAAGATGGTCTGCTGGATGCTTTGCATCAGCAAAGGAAATCCTCTTTCTTTCCCTTCAGCTACCTGAACTTTATCTACCTAACATTCACACACTACCAAGAACAAATGTGTGTGCACACAAACAGTGGGTGGAGATTGAGTTTCTCTTCCTCCACACCTCTGAGTGTTCAGTGTGACATCAGTTTTGAATGTGGCATTTTTCACCAGTGTTCTTAGAAGTTTCAGCCATTCCATTTATTTTACTGCGTTATGATAATGTAACTTTGCAAAGTCTGAACCTGACATGGAAAAAACAAAAAAGCAGTTTTGTGAGTGTGACGTGAAACCCAAAATTTTGTTGACACTGTTAGGCAAAATAAAAAAATAGTGCATTTACGGAATTTGAAAATACCTGCTATTCTCAAATTCTTTAATTTCATAAAATCCAAAAATTACATAGCTTTATAATAAATAATCTTTGTTTGGTGCAATTGAATTGAAAACATTCATGTAATATAATTCTGTGCAAACGTTAATGCGAAAAGCATTGCACAGTAGCAGAAACAGTATCTTTGTTAGGTACTGTATGTATGAAAAGTATGCTTAAAGTCGTCATATTATTTTATTATTGCAGAGTTGGCTTGGATGCAGTTTGGCCATGTTGCTTTATCAGGCTTTTCGACTTTGTTACAAACCCTTCAGGCTTTAGTTTTCTGTGCGTTTGTCTGTGCACTAGGCCCTGAATGAGATTTTAACAGTTTGGTGGCTTTCAAGCAAATAGCTGAACTTGCATTTTCCTTTTTCATTTGTCTAAGAGAATAAAGCATGCAAAGCATCAGACATGAGCTCTGTGGCACAGCGTGGAAATGAGTCTTGTCAGGAGCGTTTGCGAGACTACAAAACTTCTGTTCTCTAGGGGGAAGTAAAGGAAAAACCTTCTTCATTTCACAGCGTCTTTTGGGTCTCTTATTCTCTATGTCTCGCCTCTCCTTCTCGGCTTACAAACCAATACGGGACAGAACAAACAAACAAACAAACAAGGCAGCTAATAAGCCAAGGAACCAGTGCTCGCTAGAGGTTTGGTATTGTCGTGAGTTCTTTATACCATTCTTATCTACTAAGCAGCAAGCGCAAAAGAGGAACCATGTAAGCATTAAGATTACATTGTCGTGCGTTTGTTACTCAGGAACGTAAGACGCGGTGGGCTCAGTCGACAGTGAAAGTCATTTGTGGTCCCTCTCTGGTTCTGCTAAAGCATCTTAAGTGGAAAAGGTTGTACGACACTGTGTAAAGAGAGTGAGGAAAGCTAATCTTATTAGCTCACTGTGCTCAATGCTCACCGATGGACTGTGCCACTGGGATGAGGACTTGTCCTTGAAACACCCCATTTTTTTTCCCCACACCTTTCTACTCCTCTGCCTCAATATCATTACATATTTCTTAATAATAGAAAGGCCTAGCTAGATGGTCGTGGGGCAGCGGATTACAAGGATGACTGATTGCAAAGTGTTTTAAAAGTCATATGTTTAAGCACACTTTGTAACCTGTTGATAGTTTTTTTTATTGTTATTTAGTTTTTAATTGAGATGATCCCATTGGTATCATTGGACAAAAATGTTTATGTGCCCCTAAGTGCAAGATGAGTCATCAATATTTTTGGTCCATATTTTTCCTAGAAAACAAATACAGTTAATTTTAAATGCAAATATCTGCTAAAAGATCATTTGTCGTCATCTAACAGAATTTGTGGCTTGCTGTTGAATACCACTAAAAATCATTTTGACTCATGCCTTAGTTTGTATAAACAAAACAAACAAAAGTGTTTACTTTTTGGACTGTGGGGCAAGATTACATAACAATTGCCCCCCTAGACTTTAATTGTAAGAGTATTTCTGTAAACATGGTTTCTGACAGCCTTAAAATGGGTAAAAACAAAAGTTAAATATAGTATGTTAAACTGTTTTCACAGAATATACACACATACGACACACACACACACACACATATAGAAACACACATTCACCATCCTTCTATAATGACAGTATATGCACTGCTATAAGTGTAAGGGTTTCTCAGGAAGCCACAAAGTCTTTCTCTTGTAATCTTCACCCCAGATCCTCACCCAGTTTTGCACCCTAAACCCTTCATTCATTTCAGAAACCAAAACTCCAAATCTGCCGTACAGAAATATAAACCAGTACTTTAACTGCAGTCTCATTTTAAACAAACCCAGGATCCTATACCCACTCCACCCAAAATCTGTTCAGTTGACCTTTGAATTCAAACTCTAATCCTCCCACCTGAACACCAGAGACTGTGAATCCAATCCAAATTCCCCCCATAGAAACTGACTGGGGTTTATAAAACGTATGCACGTATGAGATACATGCTAAACCTTTTTAGGAAAATGATGTTTGCAGCAAGGTGAAAAGTTACACCTGAAGTAAACAAATTCAAATTTTGATCAAGTCACTTAATGAATCAGAAGTGCATTTATGTTGCGTGACTTTGATGTACATTTACAGCTGACTTTCAACTCCCTGCTTTTGTCACAGGAGCGTATAATTTATGTTAAATTGATTTGCTTAATGTGCTTAAAATAAGATTTTTTCCTTTGGAGAAGGCTGAATTGCGGTATTTTAAACCTGGTTAATCGCTTCTCTTTATGTGAGAAAGGATTATGACCCAGCACACAGTAACACTCACTCTTTCCCACAGCTAATTGGGTGTGGGACTCTCTCAGTACAAGCAATAAGCATTAATATAAGAATTTACATTTATTTTAAAAAAACAACTACCACCAAACAGTGGATTTCAGGCATTCTATTGTCATGTACTTCAGTTGAGGGCGTTTTGATGCCAGGCTTTACCATCCTCACACATTAGGGCCATAAGCTTATCATCTGTGCATTTCATGCAGCTTATAATTAACATTGTGGTATTGACCTACACACTGTACAGTACACCTGTGTGTTATACAGTTAGTGTAGAATTTTACCAACACACTTACAGGGTAAATGTTCTGTAGAAACAGAAGAATCACAAATGAGATGTGCTTCATATTTCACTTGTTTCTCCTGGACAACCATCAGATTAAATTGAAAGTGAATAGAGACTTTGGCTTACATCTTCTACCTCTCTAGAGTTTCAGAAAAGATCTCAACATTGCACAAACTTAGCTGAGATTGGCCAAAGATAACAAAGTCTACAATGAAAAGTCAAATGTATTAACTGTTTCTCATGAAACAGTTTTGTATTCTTGTATACATAAAAAATTGTCCCCTTAAGTAAGTTGTCACTTAAGTTAATACAAAGAAATAACTGAGAACTCCATTAAGTTTCTTGAGCAGTTTCAGGGAAACCCCCAAGCAATAGCTTATTATGGGACTAACGTTTGGCATCAGTAGTTCACAAATGATATTGGGTTTGTGAAGGAATTACAGGATGAAAGTATAGACAGAGAAAAGGAGTGTTGTTGGTGGACGGGTGGCGTTGGGTGGAGAACAAGGGCTTTCTGAACACCTGTAGGATTAGGTAGCACAGACCAGGTCAATGGGATTATGGGTGAAAAGGTCCCAGTCTTAATTGGTGAAGTTGAATGGGCAGTCGCCCTTATAGAGCACACAAAAGAAACGTCAGCCATGGTTGAGCGGACACAAGCTGTATTTGCTCGCCCAGAGGAATGTGCATGTCCTGATTTCTCTCCTGTTCTCTTTGGAGTTTCATTTATTCCTTATTTATTTAATCCATACTTCAGTTTACATCATTTTATGATTCATCTTCCTTCTAAAAAGTACCTTTTAAAACTGGATTTTAAACTAAGGGGTACATTTTTTAAACTTTCAGACTTGCACAGACTCACACACCAACTACAGGTCGAAAGCAATTTGATAAAAGTGGTGAGAGAGTGTGTGTGTGTCTGCCTGTCTTTCTCTTTATAGTTGCCTTTACCTTTGCTCTGCCGTTAGATGTGTTGTATTGTAATGCAAGTCAGAGCAGACTGACTTTTGGGAGATTTTCCCCCCTTTGTGACACAGATTTCCAAAGTTCCAGCATAGCTATGAACTTAAAAGAACTGCCTGGCCAGACACACACATTTGTGTCAGCCTTTATTTATCTCAATTAATAAATCAAAAGCAAACATTTCTTTGCAAGAATAAACAAACAACAAAAGTGAAATCAGAACTCTTGATAATTGCATGGTTGTTGTTCCATTTTTTTTTCCATTTTTTTTTCTTTTTGGTAAACCAGAATTGGTAGCAGATGTTGTGTTGAGCTGAAAGTGAACACACACACTTAAGTGGTTGAGGAAAAAAGCCCCTAAACAAACAAAGCTAACTGTGTTTGTCTGTACCCCCCTCTCTCATTTAGCATGGTTACACCTCTCTGGAGATTCAAGCACTCCAAAGTTGAATAGCTGTGTTGTAGACCTTAGACAGCTACCTTCATATTACTCTTGTAACCTGCTCCTGTCAGAGACTTAGAAAACAATTTGGCTGAATTATAAACTCAAAAGACTCACAAATAACAATTTGATATTATTCCATTGAAATTGCTTAATGGAAATATACAATCAATGTTTTTCTTTAATAAAGAATGTTTTAACCTACATGCATCTATATTAATGTGAAAAACATGTTACTTTGTAAATTGTGTGGTATGTATAGTCATCTTATATTTAAGTTTAACAAAGATTGTTAGGAATCAAACGTGTTTTTGACGTGTTTTCGTGTTTTTGGGTTCAAAACTTAAGTTGTTTTAAATGAATCCACAAAATGAAGTTTGAACTAAGCACCTTCTGTATAGAGTTGGAGAGATGAGGGTGAAAGAAACTCAAAGCAAACAGCCATATAAATGATTATAAATGATAATTGGGTCATTATTTGTAAATTACAGTTCTTTTTATAGATTTAATGTAAGTGTCACACAAAAAAGTTATTTTTCTGTCCCACCACTGACCTCTGACCCCTTCCTTACATGATCCTGCAGGCATCCTGTCTTGATGAGGTACTGAGGAATGCACAGTTGTCGTCATGGAAACCCAGTCCCAGACCAGTTCTGCAGCAGAGAAAAAGAAGAGGGTGGAGACCATTGTAGCCACCAAGAGCGCGTCCACCCGTACAGACATCAGTGAGAAGGCTGTAGCCTCCAGCACTACCTCCAATGGTACAGCTCTTCTCTAGTGATTTCTTAGTACTTTAAACTTTTCTTCTCCCTACATTCTGTTTCTCTGAATTGTTTTGTACTATAAGTCATTGCATTGTTAAAGTTGAAGTTTTATTTTTTAAAGTTGAATTTTTTTAGACATTAAAAAATGTGTTTAGTTGTGCAAACACAATTATTAAGCCATTCTTAGGTTGCTTCCCCATTAAGAGTAAATACTATGGCTCTAACAAAATATTAAGTATCAAAACCCAGGCCAGCCTGTGCTAGCACACTAGCTTCAGTGATGGTGCAATGGTAGATGGAGAGCATGAAAACCTCTCAAAAAGTATTATTATTATAATATATTTTTTGCAGTATTCATAATTCTGTTTGGTGACAGAAATCACACTTTATTGTTACGTTAAATATAATGACAGTTCTTTATCATATATTTAAAAAAAGATATACCAACTTTGTTATATAGGTTTGTCAAGCGATTTTAGGAATATGGTAGCTCCAAGCCAAGATGGTCTTCAAGCTCATACCAGCTTAATCCAAGATGGGTTCACTGGTTGATTGTCCAGTAAATCAATATTCTGTAACAGAATCGACAAACTAGAAGCCATTTAAAAGTAGTTTCCACCTTTTTTAGCTTTTGTTTCAAGCGATGTTGTTTTATATACTCTTCTTTTTTTAAGTCACAAATGTCTCAGTATGTGTGTGTGTCTTAGCTGATGATTGGTTGTTTTATTGTACCACTCCATATGAGAGCCTCTGGTGATATGGCAGGAAGTCAGAAAAAGAATTTCCTTTTTTGTGGAGGAGGGCATCGTTAATTGCTCTTATGAGCTCTCTCTCCCTTTCTTTCTCTTCCTTGCTCTCTCACTGTTTTTCATTCCCAGATGGCCAGCTCTCTTTCATTAATTAGAGATGGGGGGAAGGGTTGGTTGGGGGGTGGTAGAGATGGGGATAGAGTGTTACTGTTGTGGAAAAAGCATGGATGTAATTTGGCTTACTGATTGTGGATTTTTCTCTGTAATGCAATGTAATTACTTCTCTGAACAACATAAGGTTTGTCTTGGAAAGTTTGCTGCAGTGATCATCTGGCTGGGATTCAGTCCCACACTCGGGGGAGAGACCCAGGGGTTCACTTTTAAATGAATACCATCACCCTCAACACACCACGAGACTCTAGTTTTATATTCCACACAAACAGTTTATGAAATAGAAGGGCAAGACATCTTTCACCCACAGTGTTTTGTAACACTTTCTAATATGCGGATAAATAAGTTATGATGGATTACATCAACATTCAGTGGTCACATAATGCTCTTCCAGGTCTCCACAGCAACAGGTCTGGCAAAACACTTTATGATATTTTTGTGATTACTGAGCAGACTGTTTGCAGAAGTTGTCTTTAAGGCAGAGTGTGATGGAAAACCCGAAGGAAAATTTGTATTGCTCAGTGAATGCTTTTATAATAGCTCAAGAGACTGTATTCCAGTGTTATTGTAACTCAGTAGAATGTGGTGCTAACTACAACATGGTCATGGGTTCAATCCCAAGAGAACAAACATTGATAAAATATAGAGCTTGAATGGAATGTTGCATTGGTTAAAATGCATAAAAGTTCTTAGTTATGTTTCATCAACATCTCCTAAAATGTATTACATTTATTACAGACAAAAATTTGACATTTGTTTGCATACAAAGAGTGTAGAGCTATAACATGGAGAAAACAACATATGGAGTATTTTGTTTAAATTGAATTGAATTTTTTTTTTACTTTTGCAGACTTCTGAGCCAATCTAAACATTGATTTTGAGACACTGTTATATTTCTTTAAAGAAAAATCAGACAATCAAACTCTCCATTTGCTCAGTGTCATTGCTGTCTAAAAGAACCAGCTGAGACCTTGAAGATCTCATTTGTGATTTTTCTTTCCAGTGTTTGGCTTGGGCCTTTATGCCATTTT
The DNA here is from genome assembly GCA_036877525.1 of Chromobotia macracanthus. Lineage (NCBI taxonomy): Eukaryota > Metazoa > Chordata > Actinopteri > Cypriniformes > Botiidae > Chromobotia > Chromobotia macracanthus. Next base: position 889,417 of record JAZGTH010000034.1, on the reverse strand, counting down.
TGAGTAATCAAACGTTTGTAAAAGTCTTTAATCGAGCGTATGATGAACAATCTACTAAATAGACATACTGATGTTGGAAAGGTTTTCATCGTTTTCATATGCTCTGGTTCCAGTAAGTAGCCCTGACCACAAGCTCTCAACAGAACCATAATGAGCTATCTATCACAACAGGCCCTAGACCTGCTCCCTAGAGGGCCTTACCACAGCCATAAGATAGCTTACACATTCCTGGTGTGGTTATAATTACCCTGCATTCTCTTGGTCTCCCAATACTCATAACCTCTTATCTGATGTAACCTAAACCCCGTCAACTTTAACCAGTGTCGCCCGGGCTGCCTCCTCAAGACTAACAAAAGGCAATTGTGAAGAGCCCAGCAGTGGCATTGGCCGATTGTCTCACCTATTTAATAGACCCAGGATCAGCCAGTGATGGTGCATTATTAGCCTTTTACCCTATGATAAAGACAGAAGCAGCTCCCAGATCAGGCTAGCCACATCCTTACAATGTGCGGAGGGGAAAACCCCAATTAATACAGTGAGAATGTGGCAGAGAGGAGTTGTAGTTGTAGGAGAAAAAGATGAAAGATTAACAATTTAGAAAATGAATGATTTTGAGAGAGTAGTTTGTAGCAGAGTAAAAAGATTCAAGCATTTAATAAAGTTTGGTGTCATTTGGAAAAAAAGATTATTGTAGTATTTTAAATAAATAGAAGAAAAAACACAAGTAATTCTGGCTAAGTAGTAATTTCTCCTGTGCCTTACTACTTTTCTTTGCTATTTCTTCTTCATACAGCATAAAAGTTTATGAAAAAGTTCAGCCACAGTGTGTAATTGTGCAGGCTTGGTAGGGAGCATTCCCACATGGTTAGCTAAAGACTGGCGCGGGCCCGCGCAGCATTCATTTGTGGACCCGCTCCCCCAGCCTGACAGCTCAAAGGAACCGACTGTGCCACCACAATAGCCTGATTGGTCCTCTTTGGAAGAGGCAAAGGGAGGGGGGCGTCCCTTCTCCTCACATCATTTGCTAGGCAGGTGGACCACAAAGTCCTCTGATTCTATTGTTGCTGCCTGGACCGTGAGAGGGAAAGAGAGAAACAGTTAGAGAAAGATGTTTGTGCGCTTAGCCTTAATAAACCCTGTCGTCATGGGATAATTTGTTAATTAAAAAGGAGAAAGGGGCAAAAAGGCACCTGCAATTCACAAAAGAGAGAGAGATACAGAAAAAGAGTTTCTGGAATGTTTGTACTTTTTTATGGATGTCAGAGTGATGAAAACGAACAAGAGTGAAGGAAGCATGAGGAACAGAGGGAGGGAGGAAATGAGAAAGCAAGGAGGGAGACAGAAAAAGGAAGAAAGAGTTTAACGTTTTGTCAGAAAAAGCGTAGTATTTTTCAAAAATACCCCTTTCTGAGCTGAACAGTGATGTAACTAACCATGTCATGTTTTTTGTGTACGAGTCTTCCAAGTTGTGGGGGCATATTTTAACAAGTTATTAATATATTTTCCATTTAAGTTAAGTTTTATTATTGTACAGTTAAAACAGAAGTGGTCAAAGCCATATAGGGTCACATTATCTGTCCACTGAATGCATATAAAAACATTTGTCATATCTAGTTCTGTTTTGTGTCAGTCTTGCCAGACTAATTTGTTTTAATACTGAAAACTTTACTTGGTGTGGACATTATCTGCACTGGTGTTCTGTCAGTTGATCCTTAAAACAATAAAAGATTTGTTTGTTTTGCTGATATAGTGTATTGATGCAGTCTTTTAAGTTAGCAATTTAGACTGCCATAAAGCAATAATAGGCTTTAAGACGACAAGCTCATGAAAAGGATAAAAGGAAAAGCCGAACAGACAGAAAGTGAGAGAGTCAAAGCCATCATGCTTCTTTTAGGCAGGCATTTAAATGATCAACAGCAAATAGAGGTAAATGTCATCTGACAGAAATAAAGTTCCTGTTAGCAGTGCGGACAGAAAGTAATTTACAGATAGTCTGTCCAGGCCCATCTTTGTGGCGTGCAGATAAGGGTTCATTTCGGCAGTCGGATAGCAGCCACTCTCCCTCGCTCACCCTATTCTGCGACACCTGTGATAACAGCTTGTGGCGCCTAATTGAAAACGGGGCCTCAAAATGGATTTTCTCTTTTCCTCTTCCTGTCTCTCTCCTCCTCAGAAGCGTTCATCCTGACGAGCCTTTCATTTCTCGTCCCGTCCGACCTAAACACCCCCCCCACACAACACACCCCCATTCTGTGTAGGCCTGTTACACTAACAGGAATTATTGAATGAGTGTGTGTGTTGGAGGGGGGTAATTCCGGTATTCCCAGGAGGAAGGCTTTGCAGTAAATGTGCTGCGGGATCATTTCTCACCCCGGTGTCAGTGCAGTGATGCCTGTATGATCTGTCTTGTTAATGAAATCATTGATCACTTGATGGGACTCATAATCAACCGTTTCGACACTCTGTCCTGCTGTTCTGCACCTCCCTTATGCTCCCATCATTCCTCCCTCTCTCTCTCTCTCTCACTCCCTCTCTCTGAAACAAACAAAAATCAGTGCAAATGCCTCTCTAGTGTTGTGAAGTGAATTGGGACAAATGCAGAAGTCTTTAATACTCCTGTCATATTGATTTATCTTTATTTTGTAATGTTTTATTTAGTTTCATGAAAGTAAAGTTTTTTTTTAAGGAATTAATTGTGAATTTTTTTTAATTGTTTGAACCTTTCTTTAACAAGCAGCATTATATCTGTAGCACAAACTGTGTGTAATGACCATCACACCAAAGTTCAATGCTTAGGGTTAAGAGTTTGTCTATAGTATAAAATAAAATTTAAGATTTGTCTGTTGACCAGCATTATGTATTTTCTATTGTATTCTTCATACTTGTGTTCATATTACAAACATACACAGACACACGCACACACACCTCTAAAACTTTATTTTATTGCCCGTCTTCTCTGGTATTCTGGCCTGGCTAATACAGAATGTGGTAAAAATTCTTTAGCATTGTTGGGGTCATGGTCCCGTAGCTCCTGCGGGGACGTGATGGGGGGAGGATGACTGTGTCCCTGCAGCCCAGACAGAGCCTCTCCTCTCTGGCCTTGAGTCTGGCAGTATCCTCCTGGCTGCTGCTCTCCAGCTCATTTCCTGAAGCAGCAGGGAGACGACCTGGCGGCTGGCAGAGGGTGACGTCTTTCTGGAGCCTCAGGACAGGGATTAGCTTGGGCCCTGCTGGTACAGGGGTGGAGGGGCCCTCAGCAACCCCTGCCCTACACATGCAAACACACACACATACACGCACTTTCAGTTGAAATGATCCTGGATTTGGTATGGCCTTAGTAGCTCCAGATTCAGCCCCTCAAAGCTTCTGATTGCTGTCAGAGAGCAGCGCTTAGGAGAAGCCTCACAGTCAGATGTTTTTCATAAACACGATGATGATCTACAGGGGTTTCGAGGTTTGTGTCTGGAATACAGAGCAAGGGACTCTGGGAATAAGTTACTTAAAGCACTGGTATTGTTTTTGCTGTAAGGACCTCTGTAACAGACCTCTATCAAAACTCCAAAACTGTTTCTTTTTAGTCCGTTTATGTACCTTTGCACCCTTACCTCTTCAACTGAATGAGGGTGAGCTGATTAATCCAGAAAGAAGAGATTTGAACCCACAAGAAAGAAATTTCATTAATATCTTATTTCTTTCTTCTGGGCATCAGTAAGATTAAATTGAGCCAAGACAAAAAACAGGAAAGAAAACTTCTGTAACATTTTGGTAACTTCATTGACACGCCCTCTTTCCAAAACCCGCCCTCCAAAGGCATGTCCAGCTGTGTGGGCCAATCCCCTGACAGATATAGTTTCTTAGGACACCTAGAAGAGGAATGGATAAAAAATAGTATACGAGTAGTGTATGAGTAGATGGCTTATGGAACAGAAGTTGAGCCTTATTTATTTGTTAGGGAACATCAGTTGTGTTGTCCCACAGAGAACAAAATGAATGTGTTGTGATGGAATATTTATAATTATTATAATTTTATTATTTATTATATATTATATATTATATATTTTTAATATAAATTGTTTATTTTCTTATTTTTGTCTTTATTTTTTGATAAAGACATATGTTCTTATTCACTAGTCTAAATGGTTAGATTTTTTCCTTGTCTGTCATGCCCTAATGTACACACTCACTCACTGCTGTTGCCTCTCATCCGTCACTTCTCAGCTAGCTGTAGCGCCTCTCGCTGCGAGGCCAGATCAAAGAACCGTAAAGCATGACAGTGATTTTCCATGATTGATTAGAAACAGACCTTCGATTCCTGCCTCCTGCCCTCCCTCCCCATTTCATCTTTTCAGTAAATAGCTCAGGTAATGTGTGTGTGCGAGCCGCAGTCATTATTGACAGTTAGAGAAGCGGGTTGATAAGGTGAGCTGTATTCTTGTCAGTCAGAACCTCTCATCCAGCTGAGGGAGGGAGTGTCAAACCATCCATTTGTTGTCTTTATCGGATAAGATCTCGGCCTATGTAATTGTCGGCCCGGTACGCCAACGCTCAGTTAGCTAACCAAGCATCTAAAAAGTGATCGATTAAGCGAAGAATGGAGCACACGGCCTGCTGAACTGTGCTGTGTAGAGGGAGCAGATGTTTGAAAGAAACATCCTTATACCAGGCAGTCAGAGTATCTGTGATTATGCTGTAAAGACGTACAGTTTGAACCAGGGCAAGCTCCACTTGTGTAACCAATCAATGCTCAGTTGCCAACTCAAAAAGCAATTCAAAGCAATTCTGTAGAGGCACTAAAGGTCATTAAGTTACTTGTATAAATTGTTTATTCTTTCCTTTTAGAGCACAAACCCAACTTTACTTATCCTGGAACTCTATAAACTTTATTTAATTTGATCCTGATGAAAAGAACGCTTTGGGGGACAGCATGGATTTTTTAATATTTGAGAAATAATTGATAAGGTTCATTGTAATACTGTCAAGCAATCTGGAAATACTTCATAGCTGTACCCCTTGTATGGTATTGAATACCAGTATGATGTATTGAATATATTGACTGTACATTCATACCACAGCCTCATTTTCATGGATCTCAAATCAATATAGTGTTTGCTGTGGAATAAACCTTTTTGAGCTGCCCACTACATTCTTAGATTTATTTCTTTGGTGTAAATTGCTTGTTTGTTGTGGCCAATTTGTACAGTGACTAATGAATGTAAAAATTTACTTGATTTCACTGAAATCGGCTAAAAAGATTTACATTTCAGCTTCATCATAATGTTTCATCATACAATTTTAAAGATGCATGATTAATTTGCATTATTGTTATTTCAATTGATTTAGTAATATTGAAAATTGTTGCATTGAGACTTACATAAACTTTAATGAAGCAGAAATTTGTGATCCCTTAGGAAATAAAGTGATGATAATTAAATGTGACAGGTTTTTTAAATTAGTGTGTTTCAAAACTCAATTAGACACACACATACAGTGTGTCCTGTCTGTCCTGTGAATAAATTGGCAACCTCATGACTTCATTTCAGTATGTTTTAGAGGGGCAGACTGGCTTGTTTTACACTCGTTTCTTCATCAATGGTACCTTTGTGTAATTCTGGCTCTGCTTCTGCTCAGCATGGGTCCAGAGAGAGAAACTGAGAGAGCGAGAAAGAGAGTATTATACAAATATTGCTTTAGGACACAGCTCACTTTCCGATGTACCACTGTGATTTTGATGTGACAACAGCGACATCATTTCCTTCATGGTTTTTTTCACTGGCAAAAATGTTGCAGTGTCATTGGTTAACTCATTGGTTAAGTAAGAAACTAGAAAGAGACAGAAGACTACGTAAGGCAACTTTGTGGCTTCAGGAAAGATCAGATTGTCAACAGTAATGACAAGAAGCACATCCTTTGTTTGATGTAGGAAAGAAGGAAACCAAACTAGGAAGTTAGAGATAAAAGCACCGAAAGAGGTCCTCATAGGAAATAGGTTTAGAAGAATCTAATGACATGTCTTTGGAGATATAAGGAGTGATTGTGGGATTGATGACTGAGGGGTGTATCTCATTACATTAACAGGCTCTTGGGCCATATGTGTGGGAGGATGGAGTGAGACTTGAGCTAATGATCTAGGTTTGAGTTGAATACCCGAGCATGACAGGGCTGCCTTAGTATTAAATCCATATTTACCTTTTCTATTGAAAAGGTGCTGGTTCGAATTTCATTCAGAAGAAGTAAATAATAGAAAAAATCCACATGTATGATATTAGTGAATAAAATAATTATATTGCAAAAATATGGAAAATAAAGTAGCTTGAATAGATGTGTGTACAGTACAACATAAATTGGAATGGGGTGACCATAAGCTAAATGCTAGATGATTGATTATAATGGAAGCGATCTAGTTTTGTAGTGTTCACCATAATAAATTGTCATTTGTTTGGAATACATATACATGGTGAGGACATAATCCCATCCTTATGCCTCTGACATTTCAAACCAGTAGTTTTAAGGGGCTGGCATGGAGCCAGTTTGTCTGACCCAAAACCCATTTTCTTTGGTAAAACCAGCCAGTGTCCTGTTAGTAGAGGGAGCATAGCAGATTCTCTAATCTCAGGAGCTATTGATTAATGTACTTATAATAAACTCTTTTGAAAGTGTGGCAGTGCCTTTTAAGTGTTGCTGGTTAGTCAGGCAGGAGAGATGTGTGACAGTTTCTCTGGTTAAGAGAAACTTTAACTAATATGAATATTTTGCTTATTGTCTCATAATTAAGTTAATGACTTAATTAGACTCTATTTAGACAGCTGGACCAAATTATTTTTTTTAATTTTCTCAGACTCTTAAGTACCTTGGTCTCAAGTAACTAGTGAATGGCCCAAAGCACATTTCTATCAGATTATGACGTACATGATTACGCCAGTTAAAAAGTTCTGAACAGTGACTAATATATTGGGATAATCTTTAGCAGGTGGTATCATCTGGAATGTTCTTGCAAAATTAAAAATACAGAGATTCTGCGTTAAGAACACATTCCCTTCACAAAAAACTCAACATAATTTTACATGTGCAGGATGACTTTATTAGTCACATATGGAGCTGGTTGAACAGATGATAGCGATTTTGGTGTCACTTTCTTTTTAGAGTTGTCATGTTTTTCTAATGGTTTGGGACTTGTGGTTTGGAATACTGATTGTCGTGTTATTTTTACGAGGTTTGGCTTGTAGGTTGGAATTCTGATTGTCACGGTGGCTTGAGAAAGGGGCCTTATGTCTGAACAGGGCAGCTGAGAACTGTAAGCATCAACAGCTGCACCATCAAAGGGCTACAGTGTGGTACACGCTCTCACCTAAAGCCGTCTTCTTTCACGCCAAAGCTCAGACATTTATCACAACAACACACAACAATTTGTTTTCTGTCCTTTCTTTCCTACCTCTCTTTCTCTCAGTCTTCTAATGGTTTTTTTGAGAGTATACACTTTTAACTTGTGTTTAGTGCGTCAAAATGTTGATTTTTTTTATTTTTTTCAGAATTCACTTTTTTACATTTTACTTTTTCTAAGTCATTGCATATTAAGTGACCAGGCCAACACAGAATCTGTGCTCTAGAGTTTTGCAGAATTGAAACACCTGTCATTCATAAAATCCTTTGCATTTAGTTATATAATATTTTGGTTAATGTAACATTTTAAGCTATCTGTTACTCTGTGCCTGCCTGCTATTCCTTCTTGCCGACCAAATGACTAAAACTAATGTTCAGGTGGTGATAAAAAGGCATGATTATAAATTTCATTATGAATCCATTATAAAACAGGCAACAATGTTTTATTTACAAACAAGGCTTTGTTTAGCCGATTTCTCATCACATTGTTAAAAAAACACCAACAAATGAACAAACTCATGCTGTTGTTGTTCACCAGTTGGCTCGTTAGGTCTGAAATCTCTGCTCCTCAGTAACTAGCATAGGGGACGCTGCTCCACTTTGTGTAACGTTTCGCCGTCATTGATAAAGTGCTTAGCGGCGAACAAATTAATGAATTTGGCCTGACTGAGAGCGGCTTTCTTGCCGGGGTGGGGGACAGAATGAGCGAGGAGCGGGGGTGGATGGAGGGGTAATCCCGTTCCGGCTAAACGGCTGATCCTTCTCATTCCTCAGATATCAAATGTCAGAAGTTAAATTAGCCTGCTAGCCTCTGATAGGAGTTAACATGCTTTTAAATGTGAGGGGAGGGGAAGGGGCCAGAAAATTCCAGCCCCTGTGGGACAGCAAGCAGGTGCCTTTGAACTGTCTAATTATCCAGCTCCCGTTAACTGTCTTAATAAGGCCTCCGCTATCCCAATCTCACTAGCTTAAATGTATTTACCCACAATGCAGTGATGCAGAGCACAAGAGCTATAAAGGAATTACCACAACCAAACATGGTTCCTTTAATTACTGTTTTAAGTTTAATGCAGCTTTGTTACATTTTTAAAGATGTAAGACTGCTGTCTATATGTACTAATGTATTTGGCATGGTACAATTGGTTAAAGTACATGCACCTTGCACTCCAGTGATTATTTTTCTATCTTTGTAGTGTAAGCATCATAAACACATATGTATACACGCTCATATGGTACTATATGCATGTTTTTATAGGCCAGGCTTAAAATTTTCAATTTTATACAATACGGCCTGAAAATAGTTAAAATCTGTTTAACTGCTTTAAAACCTTGTAAATATGGTCTAGGCTGAGTGTAAATTTGGCTTCCTGATCTGTAATGAGTTGGCCTTAATCTGAAGCCCCAGGCTTGGCCCTGATCTGTGTATTGAGTGAGTGGAGGGATATGCTAGCGGTCAGACACAGTGGAAACTGGCATATGCTGGCTTAACGGGTCATTTGTCTTCACCCAAGGCAGACCAGCATCTCAACCACAACCAGTTCCTTAAAACACCAGAGAAAATGTTCCTTTAACATTTAATTTCTCATCAAAAAAGGCAAAACAACCAAACAAATCTAGGATGATTTCCTAGATGAATCTTAGAGTAGACACCATATTTAATTTGACACAAACAGAAGTGAGTCTAGAGTGAAGTCTATTTGACACCAATAGTCAAAAGCCTGTTGGTGTCAAATATGTCCGAAAGTGTATCATTTCTTTTAACACTATAAATAAGCAATTTATAGTCTCCCAAAAAACTGGCATTTCTGCATCCTGACCAGCCTGACATAGCAACATTAGCTCAACCAATTGTGGGTTTGGGGGAAGAGCATTGGTTTTCTGACCAATGAAAAAGTGATTCTGAGTGTTCATGAAGTTGCCTTTGCAGTTTCATTTGGTGACACTATTGGAATTACCATATTTACTTTTAAGACAGACAGAGTTTTTCATGCAAGTATCAACATTGTCTCAGATGTTTCCACAAAAATTCCTTAGAAGAAATAATAACAGCCCCCTTTTCATTGCTATGGTAAGGAAAACAAGATCACATACATACTTTAAGTATTACAAAACATACATGCAGTGATTTCTTTAGCCATATAGATCAAAAGCACTCCAAAGGAATTATGACCTTATGCAGAGACATACATTTTCAGAAATAAAACGCCCATTTCCTACTTTCAATACCTTACCTGGATTTAGTCTATGCCTGCTAGCACCAATCACGCTCCATTATGTCCTCTGATCAAGGCTTCGGAATGGCTGGTCGAATGCTTTAGCAGAGTTTGATGTAAGTATGGGCACTGCATCAGCAACTGCAGAGAAAAGCCAAACTCTGAATAGGCCAAATGCACCATTGTCCCCCCTCTGATAGCACTCCTGGCTCCACAGCCGGCACACATTTGCTCCAGCACAATCATGCCCTCTTGATGGAACGTGTCTGAGTGTTCCAGCCCGGCCTCTCAGAATGCTGGTGCTGCACCCAGAAGGCTGTGGGGGTGGAGAAATTAGGTTCCTGGAGAGCTTTCAAGCTTTTCTGTGACACTGATTTGAGATGAACATGGAGAGACAGAGAAGGTCTTGGTTTGTCTTTGATTCTTACATCCCAGCATCCCACTGCAGTGTTCCATGGGTCTCTGTAGACGCCTGTGGGCAGAATGCATTACCCAGGAGCCCTTTCCTTCAGTCGGGACATGGTACATGTAGATCACATCTGTATTGAGTTGTGTGGAAGCTGAGAAATTTGCAAAGACAACTGTCAAGTAGAGAAGTAGTTACTGAGGCTGTTTATTGAAATGAAAGTTCAACACTGGGGTAGCAGCACAGAATATGTGGAAAATACTAATGGAAGGTTTCAGCATTGCTAAATGGTTGAACAACTTCCTCTGATCTTTATTTTACATCCCACAAGTGGCTACTGTAGGCATTCTGGAGTCATATAGAATTAACAGCTTGCTTTCATTTGTATCTGCTTTGCACAAGGTTTTGTTTTTTCGAAGCTCTGTTCTTTTGTTATTTGGAAAATTTAAATCACAGTCAATAGCCTTAAAAAAATTGGTATTGTGGTCCCAACTAAACGTTATTTTATATACAAGTTGTGTTACAGAAGTATAGTTTTTATAAGAAACAAAAATGGAACAAAAATGTATATTGCACTGTGTGAAATAATACAGTATAATTCCATAGGTCATAACATTCTAAGTTTGATATGTAAATCAGATCTTCTGTTTTGTTTTCACCTGCATTTTCTAAACCCACCACTGCTGTATCACAGATTATTGACATCCACAATGGGAAGTTGAACCCATCTTTGAGGCTGTGTTGGCTTGGTATTAAACCTCTCCTGGTGGGGGTTAAAGGATAAGTCTTTGAGAACCTCTATCCTTCTTACTGCATGGGGAGCCAAGGAGTTGGAATGAAAGAATATCCCACACACTTGTAATAATCTTGTTGCTCTTCTCTTGCTACCTAGATGAAGAAAGTATTTTTCTCTTTCTTGTTCTCCCTTTCACACTCTCCTTGGGCCTTTAAAGCTGTTGCCAAGCTGACGAATCAGGTAAGCCGTTTGGAGAGGTGGCATTATTATTTGCGTGCCAACCTCAGAAATATCGGCATCCTCTTTGCATTGTTAATTGTTGAGACTACAGCCTCTCCAACAAGTTGATTTGCAAGAGAAAGAAAATAACAGAGAAATGCGGAGAGATTACTTCACAGGAGGAGGAAAGCTTTTGATAAAACATTTTGTTGTTCTCCACGAGTTTCCTTCATTGTTTCTCCCCACACATCAGCTCCACAAAAAAGTTCCCTAGATAAACCAACCACTACTATTGACAACAAACCCTCAAAACAACTGCAGAGGAGGTTCAGTTCTAACCCTTATATATTTCTGCTTCACAAACTCTCAACCTCACTGCAAACAACTTGCAACACCCTGCGACTCTGACGCAAATGGCCTCTGTGCTACCCTGCTGCATCTTTGACTGGCATGAATCAACCACTCAGCATTGGGAGAGCCCGTCCAACTTTGAGCAAGGTGAGATATGATTGGCAGATGTCGAAGAGAGGGCAGAGAGCTGGAGGGAAAGAGGAAGAGATCTCAGTCTTTGAGTTCACCCTCAGATTCTGTAAAGGCACCTGTCCTGTTGTTAGAAACACCCATCACTGGTCACAAGAACTAAATTTTTCTGTAGCCAAGCAGCAGTCTATTTTTTAGAACAGTGAATATTTCTCAGTGATGTTTTTGACTTGCCTACATTGTTTTCTAGTTTTATTAAATTACCCTAATTGAGATCTCTATTCCTTTATGTCCCATATAAATACTGATATTGTAGGACCATCTGATCCTTATATAAAATCATCTGATATAATTGTTTTAAAAAATGCACATGTCCATTTATTGAGCCTTTTTTAAATCTGAGGTGTGAAATAGATGGGTTCTTTTACCCTTTAACAAGTCCAGAATTAAGGAGTAACTTGCTAGAGTTTCAAAGTGCCGCCAAAGTACCGTCTTCAACACTGTTCCTTTCAAAGAAAGTGTTGGGGGATGATTTTGAAAACTTCTAAACAAGAGTTTACAATTCAGGCCCAAAATATAACAACAATTGGGTAAAGATGGCAGTGAGAGAGAAAGGAGGGCAGAAAAGGGCAGAGAGATTGTCAGAGGAAAAACATGTACATTGAGGGTAAGAGAGATTCAATAGTTAGAGAGAGAAGACCTAGAGAAAGTAAGCGAGAAGATAAAGAGACACACAAAGAACAGGAGAGAGAGAAAGAGAGAGAACTGGTCAGAAGGAGAGAAATGGGAGAGTTGGAGCCAAGCTGCCGAGTCTATTCCTGTAGTACTGAGAGCTGGTGAAATACTAGAGTCTGGGCCGTGTGCCTCTGATCAGGGCGGCAGTGAGCACAATTACCTTCTTTTCAAATCCTTCAGTGACACCACAGGAGAAAGGAGGACTTTGAAACTTGAAAGGCAGGGTGCTCGCTTTCAAACCTCAAACGCGAGCAGGAAAGGGCTCTGAAATTTGTTCAGTGCTCCCCATCCACCATTAGCTTGTTTCTTCCTCTCGCCTCCAGGCATTTAAGCGATTTTTGAAAAGATGTTAAGAAATTCAATCACTACAGAGAGAGAGAGGGAGCACAATCATTCCTCCTCTTCTTTCTGCTAGTTTTTGGTGGAGCGTGCTTCCCCCAGTCCACAGAGAACGAGCTGGCTGTTTTGTGTTGGGGTGAACAGACCGGTGAATCTGTGGAGCAATGGTGCAGCCAAAGACGCAAAAGGAATAAAAGAATGCTTGGAAAAAAGAAAATGAGAGAAAATAAAAGAGAAGGGTTGATGGTCAGGGTCCATGGAAATCCTTCTCATCTGCCTCCTGACATGTGTAATCTCAACATCAGAGCCCCGCTGAGCCCAGAGTGCAATAGCACACTCACCTTCATCTGAAAGTCTGGGGGAAACTTTTGAACTCTGCGCAGTAACGTGGCTAAGATGGTAATAATTTTATAAAGTGAATAAATCTGTGTAAACTATCAAAATGGGTTAGGTAAAGAAAACATGACTGAGAATGTTTATTGTTTGTCCTAGATAGCGATGAGAGGAGTATTTGTAAACTTTTGCTTAAGTTTCCTGTTTTTTTTCTTGTGATAAAGACCCCATTATGTATCTCCTCTACAGTTTTGATAATGTCTCAAACTGTGCTGATTATTTAAGATACTCAGATTGGGAGGCCAGCTTAAACTGGTTTTAACTGGTTTTCTCGGCAGGGATATGCTGTCGTTTTTACAATTCCACACTCTTACTGTATGTCAACAAATGTTTTATTTGTTTATCCTTCAGGATTTAAAAAGAAACATCTGGGACAAATTTAATTCCTAAAAGATGCATAACTGAGGAAACCACTGAAATCTCCTGAGCTTTGAAAGGGGAACCTCAGAGCAATAAAACCTTCCTCAGGGGTCTGAGAGACACAGGAGCAGTTAGACTATCAGGGTACTAAATGAAATGCCAAAAGAGAGTAGAATAATGAAGAGACGAAGAGAGCTTTAAGAGGAGAGAGTGATTATCAGACATGTTGCTGCTTAGCTCTGATTATTGGAGGTATCAAGAGGCTGTTGACCTCCTATCTGAGTGTTTGCAAAACCATTAAAAGCGGTGCTGGGCTAAATGATGAACCTTGAGAAAATGTTAGTGTAACCTTAACCATCTCTCTCTCTCTGTCTCTTGTACTCTCACTCTTGGGAAAGCTATTGGGGTGGGGTGGCTATTTATTACTGCATAGAATTACTGCATAGAGATACTAAACAGAGTTTAGGAAAATTGGCAACAGCAAAATAATCTGCACAGTATTATTTCACCATAAAACTAAATGCTGTTTGATTGTTTAAGAATAAAATTACCTCTGATTTGTCAGTGACACAGGGCAGCCATGAGAAGATCAAATCTTGCATTAGCAATCACACGCGATAAAGTAGGATGGCTTTTGTGCACAAGCTTAGCTGTCTCCATTTTGGCACCTGCCGCCTCTATCCCATTAAAAAAGAATTGTGAATTGCGTAGCGTTTAAAGCAGCGTTCATGATACACTTAAAAGCATTATCACAGCATAATAGGTCAGAAATGCTTATGTCATTGCCTTTAAAACAGCAGTCACTGCATGATTTATTTGTATTTGTTTATTTGAGGAATGTTTGTTCTCTTATTTCAGTAGACCTGTACCATAGCATCCGTGTCTGAGGCTGGTAACAAGATGATACGTAAATCCCTTTATGTTAATATTGTGGTTTTGTGGGAGCAGCTCTATTAATCCTGCTTCAACTGTATAAATGCTTTTCCACAATAAGATCACTGGCTGTGCCGTATAGGATTAAAGACTTATAACGTAACTGATGCTGTCATATTTCATGGACCGCAGAACCTCAAACGTTGTCTATCATGTGTTTATGAAGTGTATTCCAAAGTGTTATACTGAACATGGTTTTTAATCTACACAGTTTTAATTGGTTTTTCCTTGCCCCGGCGTCACACGCTGGGCTAAGCGTTAACCTTAGCTCAGTGTTACGGGACCTTGGCTTCGATTCTGTGACTATGTGCCAGTTTCAGAGAGATTTTTAAAAAGCCCAGCACTGGAGCAGTACTCATCAAGCAATGGCAAACTGCTAAACTCCGCCAAACTGGAGGAGGCTTACAGTTTGAGCTTAATGACCTGAGTCACAACCACTCTCATGCGCCAAAAAACAAGAGCTCCGTTTCATCCGCACCCTTTGGTTCCATTCAATCTGTCAGGCTCTTACTGGCTTTCCCAAGGCCTGTGCTCTTTTTGCTCTGCCAATCGAATGGTCTTGTATGGTCTTGAAGTCCAACATTTTTTCAAGCAGAAATCCAAAATGTGCGGTGAAAACAAAGTCATAAATATCACCCTCGCTACATATTTGAAGTTTCAGTGACTTCATTGCTGACCTCATTGACCCCTCTACAGCTGCAGTTAAGAACTCTTCAGGGTTAAAAAGCACTGAATGATGTTTTACAGCAGTGAAAGGGCTTTGGTTGAGTGGGTTCAATATTTTTTCAGAGTGCTGAATTATGGAGAACTTAGCAATAAGCAATAACAACTTATTCTAGGCTCAGAGGTTGTGACCCGAATAGGGTCAAATAATGGGTCACGTGTCTTCAACAGAGATCAAAAGCTAAACCCTGTAAAACCCTGAAAAGCCCTGTAAACTCCCTTCTCTCTGCCCCATTTTAGACCACTGGAGACTCTGTCCCTGTGGGGTACAAGTCCAACTCTGCCCGCCAGAATAGATTACTTACAGACAGCGCAATATGGAAAGTACATCTGTGTGTGTGTGCGGGTGTGTGTAGGAGAGAGGCAGAAACAGTGTTAAAAGACTGGTAGAGAGAAGGAGAGAGGAGCAGAGAGAGAGAGAGAGAGAACAGGCGGATAGCTTGTGGGCGTTGATACTACCCATGAGGCCATTTAATGGGCAGTTTGGAATGCAGGGAAAAGACTCAGCTGCCCTCTCCGTGGAATTCTGTGTCTTTGAAAAAAGAGACAGAGACAGAAAGAGAGAGAGCAAGCTTGTGGGAAATCCTTGCCTAGCTGTGATGTTGAATGTTGGCCTGTTTTATTTCACAGACTGTGGCAAGCAGAGACACTACATTGCTGTTGTGTGAAGCAGTGAACCTGCACATTTGTCTGGAAGAGGCCAAGCCCTGAAGGCTTTAAACACAAAACCCATAAAGAGCTCCCTAAAGCAAACGTTAGCAGTAACACTGCCTGCCTGCACTACCCAAAGACTTCTCAGCGTGACTGGGCTTGTTCCACGTATTTATTCCCTCTGTAGGTCTATCCAAGGATGTCTCTGTATGTTTGTCTGCATGTCTGTAGGTTTGTGTGAACATGCCTTGTGAAAATTCCTATTGGATTGCTAGTGATAAGGCAAGGCTGATGTATTCATGTCTCAGTTATATATAGATGTATGTGCAGTATTTGTTTTTAACTTTATTTAACTCTGTTATCTCTTTATATATACTGATTTGTTTGTAGCTCGGATTAACACAGATGCCTCAGATGGTCCTTTCTATCATTTAGGTCATCCTTATGCGTTTACACTATACATAAATTACCCAAATTGTATAAAACTATAAATTACTTCATAAATGTTTAAAAAAATTTCTTTGTTGTTGTAATTGGTCTAGATACATATGCTTCGAGAAGTTCTCTTTGGTTCTCATGTGGGTAACAAAAGTACAGCTTGCTTAATTTTCAGTAATTTCCTGTCCTTCCTCTCCTTTGTACCTCTATAATTAAAAATGTAAAAAAAAAATTCTTTCTCTATTTTGTCAAATTTAGAGGATGACAGTTCAGGTTCCCCATATCATCGCGAGAGGCGGAATGCTATCAGCGGGCAGACGGCGGTTCTGGGCACATCGACAGGAAAACTGAGTGAGGAGCCATCTACCTCCACAGAAGAACGACCCCCACTGGTGAAGAAAGAACTTCACAGCTCTCTGCCCCACCTGGCGGACCACACCCTGCCCTACAGGGGGACCCTTTTCACCATGGACCCTCGCAATGGTTACCTGGACCCTCATTATAGTGAGTTACTTTTTACGTCCCACAGGAAGTTATGTTCTTTGATCATATCTGGAGAAACACCTTCTCACTAAAACAATGAGATGTCATGTAATAGTTTGAGATGTCACGTAAAAGTTTGTGTGAAGAACAGATATTATTCAATGCAAATTTTACCTTCCACCTTTCAATTTCAGGTTACCTTTATGTACCATCTCTTATGAAACTTATGTTTCTAGCATGAGTCAGTGAACGTGAATTTTTTCCTCAGGTCTCTATAGATTCTATAGATATTATAGATGTTGATGTGTGACACTCAAGGACAAACATTAATTGCAGGGCTAGGAGGATAAGTTTTTCCTATCTGTGAGGCAAAAGGCAAAGCTGCTAATGGATTGATTGGGCCTGACAGTTGACTAGCTGCCCTTATTTCTTATTCGCTCTTGCCTGCCTTTTCATTTTTTCAGAGGGGAAGTTAGTATGGGGGGACGTTCTTCCCCGCTCCCTAATTCCCTCATTAGGGGCAGAGTGTAAGCACACAACTCAAGTCTCACTCATCAGCGCGGTGATCAAAGCGGTGTTGAGAGGAGAGCAGTCAAACTCATCTTGCCTTGTTCTTTCCTATATTCTCTCCTTCTCTTGTTTTTCTGTGGCCTGCCAAACTCACCCATTGTTTTGCTAATGGTGAGAGTCACTTAGCGAAAAAGACTACATGAGTGTACAGCCTAGAGTGAAGCAGAAAATTAAAGAAGGATAGAGACAGATGAGGCCAGTCAAAGCTATTTAAAGGTTAATTTTGTGGACCACCATTGCCTGGATGTCACCTGTGGAGGATTCGATTTGATGGCTTGTTTGGTTTCACTAAATTGGCCTTAAATTGCTTGACAGTGTGGTTGTAATCTATAGCACTCTATATGCCCTAACTTTCATTATTTCTCCCACAAACGTTCACACGAAATTGTTTACTGTATGCCTGCTTAGTTTGTGACCTTCATTTTGGTATGTCTATCTTAATGCACAAAGGTCAATGACAATCCAACCAGTCAGAGCCCTCACAGATTAACTAATACAGGCCTGACCAGCTCAGCAGATTTGCCACTCTGTATGTGCAGAGAGTGGTTTAATGGGGATGGGGATATAAGGCAGTGTTGGATAGGCCAGGAGTAAAGGGAGAGAGATAAATTTAATGGATCGCTTCAGATTTTGTGTAACTTAAACTCTGTCAACACCATTAGTGGCATAATTTTGATTGCCACAGAAAACATATTTTGACTGTCTCTCAGTTGTTTATAAAAGCAAAAATCATGATTACAGTGACGTTTTAGCAACTTTCATAAAACATTTTGTGTTAACGCGACTAGTGATAGAATCGCTTACTGACCATGTCTCTGTTTATGTCTCTTGTATCTGTTAGTTATATCCAGTATTTTAACTTGGTTGTCATTTGTTGAACCCTGAACATTCTTTTACAAGATTTACTGTGAGCAGTATAAAGGAAAAAATAGAAATGACTGTCTGAGAGAGAAGAGATTGAAAGAGGGTGACAATCAAGCTAAGAAAGAACAAAAGTGAAAAGGGGTGTTCCGGGTGGCTGAAGCCTGTAGGGGCAGGCTGGAGTGGAGGGTGCGGGGTGTATGGGTAGAAGGGGTCAGAGGTCAGGTGGAAAAGGCAGACACTGAAACAGAGGGGTTTAAAACCAGCAGAAGTCAAAGGGGCCTTTTAGTCTCGGAGAGGTCCATTCTCTCTGCATGGGGGATCAGAGCAGTGATGAAGTGCAGAGCAGAGAATGTTGATGATTAAATGAATGCTATAAACAGTTAGAGGCTCTTTCTGTGTCTTTTTTAGGAAGATATTCTTGTTTGAGAAATGTTTCTCAGCCATGACCTTAGGCAGTTGATTTGATGCTCACCAAATAAATGCATTGTAGTGGCATCAAAAATCCAAGACAGCTAAAAGTGGCTCAGAGAGACAGAGACTTATAAACAATGGAGAACAGGTTTTGGTTTTTAAATCCCTAACCCTAAATACAAGCTATAATCAGTGATGCTTAATTTGTCAAGATAAATAGTTTGTGTTTATATCTTGGAGTTTATGGCATATTTTGTCTAGACTGAGATGTAGTTCCTGCAGTGAAGAGTTCAGTGAATAATGTGGATCAGGGGCATGATGTTCACTCCTCAACAGAGGGGGTTATGGGAGGCCAGGACCCTTTAACTAAGCCTCTGGAGCCTCAATGCCCATCAGCCATTTAAAACACATGCTGGCGCCACTCACTCACTTCCACAGGCTTTGAGGTGTGAAAAACCTTGACCCCTATACACACACACACACACACACACACACGTATGCGATGGAACCCCCTGCTGTTCTCTTCCCCTTTGGAGATCCATCAGCTCGTAAATGCGTCCCAGGTGTGTGCTAGTGCAAGTGTGAGCCGTGCGTGCGTGCAAGTATGTGATGGAAAGCAAGCCGGGGATCTTTGTGCTGTGTATGCACTAGTGGAGAAAAGTGTGAGACGAGGCAGGTAAAGCAAGATTACTCTTCCTGTTGGCGCGTGTCAAGACCTAATGCTCCTAAATGAGCCTCCACCTGCCACCTCTGCACACCTGGTCGCCATGGCAACACACAGCGGGGCACCGTGGGAGTGGGTGTCAGGAATGGGGGAACCAGGCTAAAGAAAAAAGATGGATCACAGCAGAGATCTGGTTAAAATCTCAATTGTTTTTCCTAGAGAGCAGTGAGATTTTATGCCTACCCAACAGACTTCAGGACTCTTAAATGTGTTTGAAAAAGTTTTGGAAGAGATCCCAACAATTTACCAAATTCTGCTATTAAATTTGTTAAAGACCAAATGACATGGGCCGTGCTATTCACATTAATTGTATAGCTATATAAATGAGACTATTGCTGACATCTGTACAGTAAGAGTGTAAAATATAGTAAAGATACTGTAAAGAAGCAGTCTCATATAGTTCCTCTATAAATCATTTTCTTACTCAGTATTTTGTCTTGTTTCCAGTACATCCTTAAAACAAGATGCTTGTATGATGCTTGAGGTTTTAGGTTTATTAGGTTTAGGTTTTCGATTTTAGAGAAAGCTACCAGAACATCTGGCCATATATGGCAAAAAGAAATGTTTGCTCTTGATGTAAGAAAAATAAACTTAGTTTAGAATATTTTTTTTTTGTTATTTTTGTTTAAAAAAATATTTAGAACACAAAGATAAAATAGTTTTGAAAAGATTTTTTTTTTAATGAGAGACAAATAAGATCTTGAAGTCTCCTGAGCTATGAATACATTTCTAAGCAATTAAAGTTTTCTCTGGGAAATGCCAAGTGCAAGAGGAGGCTGAAGGTATGTATAATGTTTATACAGCAAGGACCTTTATGAAAGTCCCACAAGTGTTCCACTCTCCTCTGCTCCTTCATTTCCAGCCTCCTCCTTCGATGAGTCAAGTCAGTAATACTACATTTGACTGAGACGCTCTGCGCCCACTGCATAAGTGCATAAAGGACAGGCGTGTTTAGCATAAAGAGCGCTCAGGATAAATAGGCTTCTTTGTGAGAATTAGTCAAAGCATTAGCATTAGCCATCATTCCTGAGCCTTATCCTCTTTTCTCACACAAACACCGGATAAGAGTTCCATATCCCCCTTAAAACCAAACTAATGCACCGCGTGGATAAGACCTCAGGACTGAAGGATGGATTAATGAAGAGAAGAGTGCTAAATGTGTGGAAGTGTGAAAAGCCGCTAACGCCGCGACATCTGTTTATATTGTCCGCTGATTAGCAGGTCACGGGGCACCCGCAACAGTACGTCACTTGCTGGCATTGCACTTCTTGTCTCTCCTGGGGAGCATAAGATCCTCCTCTGCTCTTCGTCCTCTTTCTCTAAGTGTTTTTATTTTCTTAAACAGATGTGCTGTTTACCAGTAAGAGCCTTGTCCCATTATGGGAATTAAAGCATGCTGAATTGAATGTTTCCTTTTTATTCAAATCTTAAGAGGGAATGAGAATGTTTTGAACAAGGCAAGCAGGGAGGGACTCGTTCTTAGCTCTTCTAGCATTCTCTGATGCTGTCAAATCTTGGAAGTGCACATAATTGTTCTCGCACCACTAAACTGTGTTCCTTCCTCAGCAAACTCAACTGAACAATAGGTTTATTCACGTTCTTCAGCAAAGTCTTGGATGTCCTTACAGTCTTAAAGCATTTGTGCCTTTTCACAAACACTTACCAAATGTCTAGAGAGTTTAGCTCTTTGAAGCCCGTTGTCCTTGACATTCAAGTTCACAAGTATCATTACTGCAAAGAGGGTTGACTTCTAAGCCTACTTAGTGTGGGTCTGCAACTTCTTGGTGTAAAATACTGCCCCCACTCAAGCCCGACCTGGCTCCCACCTTTAGCTTAATCAGCAGCATTGGGCTTTAGTTTCAGGCCTCTGTGTTCTTGCTTGGATAAAGATCTTTCCAGTTTCCTGAAGCCTATAATCCTCAACCAAAGCCTCATTGATGCCTCACACCAGAGTCCAGACAAAACCACACGAGATGATATCCCACAAAACAGATACATACAAACCTGTCACTGCTTGCCTTCTGTCGTTTCAGCTTTGCATTGGTGCGCGCCGCATCAGAAGATATTCCCACTTCAGTGCCCTTGGTAGAGCATAGCAAGCAGCCACTAACCAAACAAAGGACTTGTCGACATGGGCTTTTTGAGGTGCTGAAAAGAGTTGTTATACACTGATATATTGGTTTGATAGTGCTGGATGTTGAACCCCACCTAACCCCCTCCCAACCAAAATCAAACTTTCATTGACCACTGAGCTGAAAGAGTCTGCTGTTAAAAATGAGAACATGACAAGAAGAGAAATTGGTGTGCTCTAGATAACTATATTAAATTAAGAAGTGAGCAAGAATTTTAGACATATGAGATCAATATTTAAATGCCACTCATGCTGGCTGTTGGCCAATTAAAACACTCGCTCACAAAACTTTCAAATGGCAGAATGAAGTTGATTAGCGATGCATCCCAGGCCTTATAGCCCTTTGTCTTGATTACAAGAGTTGCATAGATACGATGTAAAGCAACTGTACTCAGACCTACATTAATCCCAGTGTAAACAGTATAACAAAATTTATATGTGTATGTGTGTGTTTATGCATACAGTTATGGTATACACAATTTGTCTTAGGATGACTGCAAACTAAAACAACTCAGTAGTCAAAAAGCAATTTTTTTGTCTAGCTGGTCTTGCAGAAGTTGCAGAAAGTAGAGAAAGTTTCTATGCTTTATGCAGTTTCATTGCAGTTTCTTGTTCTGTCTTCATAAAAACACAGTGATGCTTCCAAATGAAGATACAAACCTTAAAGAGGCTCCCACTGACCACTTCAAGGGCAAGGCTGGTCTTCACGAGTGTTTCCATATTGGATTTATGAAAGAGAGGCCCTGCTGCGGCCCAGCCTGAGCTTGACTGGGTCAAGGTGCCGAGAGCAGTCTTTGGGCGCTTGTAAGAAATCTCCTTCAGTTCTTCATCCTGATGCTTTCATCATGAAAGGGAATCATTCACTGATATTAGCTCTCTCTGTCTAGTACATCACTGATAATAGTATCATCCTCTTTTATACAGCTTAAAAAAATGGGAGTCTTGCTGTGTAAAGCCGTACCATCACATTCCTGCACTCCTTTACTTCCTTCTTTTATTTTTCCTTTTGCCCGGAGCCTTTAGGTTGAAGCATGTAGAGAGTGAAAATGCTGCCTCATACCGGACTAATGGACATCAGTTGCTTTACTTGGGAACCTCTACTCTGTATAAGAAATTCCTTCAGAAGACTAGATCTTCTGGATATGCCATAATTATTCACATGGCATGGCATGTTTCTCTTCATACTTCTATGTTTTGCTAGAGTGATCATAATCCATAAACCAGCCAAAACTGCATTTCATAGAAAGAAAAGCTTTGAACCTTAACTAAAAAAAGTTTACTTTGAAGGATGGAGACAACTGTTAGCCACTGTAAAACTTTTGTTTTGAGTATTGAGGAGATAACAGTGGTCTGACACTGGGTTGGATTTAAATGGATTTCTTCTTTTTCCAATAGACTACTACTGTGTAAATCTATCACATCACTGGCTTTTACTCTCATCCTAACATGCTGCTCTTGTCTATCGAATAATCTCAGTGGGTATTCAGACAGCATTACACTCACACCAGGCCTCTGTGTTTGTGTGTGTGTGTGTTTGTGTGTGTGTGTAAATTTGCTACAGACAATCATAACTTTTACAAGTAAAGGGGTAATATTCTTATTTTTTGTTTGTTTTTTTAAATAAATTAAATTCAATGTTATATTTTATTTGTATTATTAGTTGGGCTGTTAATTTTGTTTAACAATTAAGTCTGTTTAATAATTATTTGGTAATTTGACAAACATTTCCCACCCCTCTTTTCAGAGCATACATTTAAACAGGTGGTCTATGCTAATGGATGTCCTTTAGGTTACTGGAGCAAAGTAATTAAATACCTAGATATATATTAGATATATATACTAGATATAATATTATAAAAATAATATTTGAATAACTGCCATTGATATGAAAACATGGACAGTCATATGTGCTTATTGTTCTGACCCCAATACTGTGCCGATTTCTGAATGAGCTGTTTTTGCGGTTTTTTGTTTTGAAAACATTAAGTAGAATGTGTCACATGCATGAAATTCTTTCTCTTTTAACCCCCCACACAAACATACTACCATTTAGAGCCTGTTGTGTGATAGGAAAGAGAAAGCAGTAATAACATTTCACCTTATGTAATTATTATTACAAGACTTCATGCAGCAACAAGCATCGCATACCTGCGCTGGTGCTAATCATGATGAAGGCTGAGGCAGAAAGGAGCGACGCTGGGTGGAGGGTGTTTGTGTGTGTGTGTGTGTGTAACTAAGCAGAAACATAAAAGAAGAGAAGCTGAAGGAGGTCAGGCACATCACAGGCTTAGCATTGCCTTCAAAGATGACTGGGACAGGTGGCAGCTCCAGACAATCTCACTCTGCAGAGAAGCATCCTCTCAGGAGGAGATAAGGGACCCCTCTGTCCATCCCCACCACCTCCCCCTGCTCTCCTCACCTCTCCTCTCCTGCTCAGTGCTCTGCGCTGAAAGCTCTTTGATGTGTGTGAAGTGGGATGAGACTGGCTGGGTCTGAGGCGTAGGACGGTTCAGTGCGGAGGTCTCGAAGGTGCCCGCTACTCTGCACTCTCATTAAGGCAGTGGGGCTGGGTTAATCAGCTTTAAAGTTTACACACATATGCTTTTGTCTGCCAGCCCTGACCAGCCACCCTGGGCACCACCTGCTTGATAAAGAGGCGACGAGGGAGAGCTGGAAACAGACAACAAGAGAGAGAGAGAGAGAGAGAGAGAGAGTGAGTGTGCTGCACTGATGTTCTCTCCCTCACTGACTCACATGAGGGCTCAAGTTAAGGGTTCTCAACCTTTTGGTCTGTGACCCATTTATTTAGGCTCCAAAATTCTCATGACCTCATCCCATCTGACAAAGTTAAGCTATATTATTAAGGATCTCATAGCTGGTAAATTAAGTTATTAAAAAAACATTTTACTGTTTAGTCAGTTTTATTATTATTCCTGACTCAGCACATTCTGCCATTGTTTCACTGTTATGTCCATCTTTGGTGTTTGGTTTGGCTTACAAACTGGAGCGTTGAATCCTGTTTTGCACAAATAGGTTCAAATAAGCTACATCTATTTTATACAGTACTATCTAATACATGGGTCTGTAACAGTTATCCTCAAGAAACTTGGATATATGCATAGATACAGTGTATGTCATAAGATGCAGTCATTGAAATCTTTAGAGAACCTGTTTGCATCTCTGAAGACCTCAAAGGTCAAGCACTTCTCTGTTCTTAGAGATTATTTGGTGAAGAAACACTTCTTTCTGTCTGTCTTTCTCAGCCTTTCTCTCCTAAGGCCTGGTCTCTGCACGGGACCTGCATCACTCACAGGATAAGGATATGTCAGGGATTATTTGGGAAGTATTTGTTTAGGTGGGACAGAATAAATGGATTACAACTCCTGCTTGTTTTTGGGCCATAACTCTGAGGGTGCCGAGAGGGATGAGGGTCACGCGGAGGGACGGAAGGGAAGTATAGAATGTGGATGTGTAAACAAAGGAGAACAAATGACAAATGTGAAAAATGAAACGCCAGGCAGTTGTGCCGATTTATCTTCTGTTGGAGCAGGTCACCAAATCAGAGAACATCAGCCAGGAAAGGGGAAGCTAATTTTACTTGTTTATTTAGAGCATGAGACAGAAAGTGAAGTGGCTGATGGATCTCAGACAAGAAGAGAGAAACTGAGGGAGAAAATAGTGAGAGTTTGAGTGTCAGAGTGAGACAAATGGAGCTGGTTGGGTGAATGTCTTAATGTGCCCTGAAGTTCTGACCCATATCTACCTCACCGTGATTACACTGATTTCTGTGATACAGACTCTTCAGTTCTCCCTCCTGACTGTTGCTTTCTTGTTAAAAAAAGGCACATGGGATTATTGCCATACTGGTCCTCTTTAATTTATCCCACTGTGGGATGTTCAAAAATCAATATCAGGAATCTCTTCTGTAATTGGCTGTGTATTTGGTAAAGCTGCAGTTAGACCAGTTTTCTCATAGTCTGACATAAAAATGTGTTTGTGGCAGACTGTAGCAAAAAGAATCATGACCTTCCACCTCTGCCATATACACACACATGAGTGTTTGTCACACAGTTCCTACATTCCCTCAGGGGACAGAACAAGATGTAAAGTTCTTAAATTTAGTTGTAACTTAGTTAGCAAAATTATTAAGATTAAAATCTCTTTGCAAGAATGAACTGGCAGATCAACAAAAGTAACATACGAACAACCTTTACACTTAAAACTGAAGTTCACTATAAAACAGTATTAAAACATAAAAAATCGCTTCTGTTGAATATTCTTACATAAGCTTAAGTGCTGAACTGGTTTGCAATGTAAGCATGCAGAATTTGTTAGTATTTAACCAAGTGATGAAGTGCAGATAGAGTGCGGAAATCCACCGTCCAACTCACAACACTCACTTTAACAACCAAAATATTTATCCATTTGTGCCTCCTCCCCCCTGCCTATCTCTCTGCTTTGTTTCCCATGCCTGCACTCCACAACCTCAATTCCAGGCAAATTTAGCGTGATCGGATAATTTATACGTCTGTAATTAGACCATTACAGTCACACCAATCAGGAACTATAATTAACAGAATGCACAAAAGTCAACAGCAGCTCCCGCAGAGCTGTGCTCAACAGCCCTCGTGTGTGTTTACACGCTCGCACAGCTGGATCTCGCAGCCTGAACGCATAATGCTTTACAAGGCGCATGCTGCTCGCAGTATTCAGTGTCCTTAAGGTATGCTTCTCATCACGGCTTATCAACTGCTTACAAGCACGCACAGGTGTGTATGGGTGTGTGTGGGAGTGTGTGCGTGTTTGGTTGCCTGCGATACTTTGTTGTTTCTGGCTCACACACCAACGCGCACACACATACTTGCAGCAAAGCACTTGCATTCTCATTGACACGTACGACTTGCGCGCACACACAAACACGTATGATTTAATGCACACATTGGCCCCTCAGTCATCAGCTTTGTGCAGGCGAGCGTGTTTGAGCAGTGAGATCATGAGCAAGTGAACACATACACACACCCACACATTCACACAATAGAGAAGGAACCACAAGGCCATAATATGTTTCACATTACCAATTCACAATCACCACCACTCTCTCATCTAACTTATTACTCTCTGGTATACATTCATACACACCTACATTTTGTCATGCATTTTTGAACTTTGTCACCAAGAGCTTTCAAGCGCAAGCAAGATGGTTTGAGAGTTTTAACACCATTGATGAGAAAGTTTTCACTTCCCTGCTTTACGTATGACTTCATAAGTGGTCGAAGAAGAGAGACCATTATTATTCTCACAATGTGATCTGTTTGTTACAGTACAGTTATTTCTAGATTGGGGATATAACATGACATTAGGCCAATTCCCCAAAGACCAAGCGTAATGAAACTTCTGGAAAGAGGGTACAGAAAAGAAAAAGAAAGTCTTTATAAAATGATTAAGGGAGTGATTTTAGTAAACGCTTCAGGCCGTATCATCCTCCTAAAATAATAAGGTGTAATTGTGATCATATTCGCACACTCTTTTTTCTGTAGAATGGGTGTTTGTGTTCCATCAGAAATTAATGAGTCTGGTCAAAGTTTGCCTTTAATCAGTGCTTTCATTAAAACCCTTTATAATCGTGTCTTAATGAATGCGCCGTGAAATAATGGCAGCAAAAAATCACCCTGTGCATTATGCATGACGACAAAAAGGGATAGTTCAAAAGCTGCGACGCTGGACCGGTTGACACAATTGTACAGCATGCTTTTAAAAAGTTTCAGTAAATTGAGTAACTTTAGGAAAG
Organism: Chromobotia macracanthus; assembly: GCA_036877525.1. Taxonomy (NCBI): domain Eukaryota; kingdom Metazoa; phylum Chordata; class Actinopteri; order Cypriniformes; family Botiidae; genus Chromobotia; species Chromobotia macracanthus. The sequence continues at coordinate 862,443 of JAZGTH010000034.1, read as the reverse complement.
GCTGCTGCTTAGTTTGTATTTTATAGTGCTTTTCAGTGATTGCGTGATAATAAATTTTGGTCTCTTTCTAAGAGCAGTTTTGTTGTCTTATGTCATCACAAACCTGTGATGAAGCACTTCCTGGTAAGTACTGCAGAAGTTTACTGGAGATTACTGGTAATTTTTTTGCCAAATGATTCTTCTGACTGCAGCTTTGAAGCCATTTATCTTATATATTTACATCACATTGATGCATTTGGCAGACTCTTTGGAATCGAACCCATGACCCTGACTTGGTTAGTGCCAGGCTCTACAAGTTTATCTTGACTTTTTTAGTAGCTGTGCCTAAAACACCTTTTAAATGTGACTTTATCTACAGTATAGCATGTCCCCAAAAGCTTATTGCTAAATTTCAAGCTTTTGTACTTTAGAATTTATTCTAAAGAATTTATTATTTAGATGCAAACATTGTTTTGCATGATTGGTCTTGGAAAACCATATAATTTTAAAACTGAAAATTTAAAACATTCACATCAAACAACAACATCAAATCCACCTTTAACTTTACTCATGCTGAGACGATAGTTTATTTTCAGATCATTTAGTAAGTGTAGGAGTGCCACTTCTGTTGAGGAGGAGGATATGGATTACTGGAGATACATATGCCTTTTTCTTCTCAGTAAACCAAATCTTTGCCTCTCACGTGGCCCTAGATGTTTTCTTTTGAAATAAGTGGCTGGGCCACGGAAAAAGACGACAGAAGACTCTATTTAGATACATCAATGTAAACAACAGAGTGAGAGTCAAATAAACATCTGTCGTTCATAAAAAAAAGGGTTTCATTTGAGCGAGTTGTGGGGGAAGAGCGGATATGCAAAAGTGAGATTTAGATGAACCACAAAAATGTGCTCAGTTAAAGAAATGAGATAAACGTAAAATAACTGGTGTAGAAATATGGTGAGGTTGATAAAGTACAGGAAGAAAAGGTTGATGGAGGAGCAGAAGAGCAGAGGAGTGTACTGAAACAGGACAACGTGGGAGAAGAGTACAAGAGAATGCTGACAGAGTGCAGAGCTGCCATGGAATGAAGGAAGGATGGTGTGGAGGAAGCTGAATTTTGGGATGTAGAACTTCTAAAAGCAAGAGAAAAGCTGGTGTTGATGTAACGAATGAACAGAACACTATGAGTGATAGAACACAGGGGAGTTAAACAAGTGCTGAGTGATGAGGGAGAGATTTGGTCTCTCTCTCTGCCATACTGTTTATCATTCATTCTTAAATTTGTCATCATATATTTTTATGCCAGTGTTTGGTCCTGTTACTTTCACAGATATTTTATAAGACTCCGTTTAGAGTAGCCCCAAAAAGTCTTTAAATGCTTATGCCAACTTTCTTGTCTCAGACAACTTGGCACCAGTTAGTTAAAAGTTGTTACCTAATGTAATGAAAAGTCTGGTTTAAGTGTCCAAATACTTTGAGTGCCATTTTCATCCCATTTATGGTAAAAGAGTAAAATGAATGTTTTATGTTCCGAATTAAGCATTTACACACGTTTTTCCAGAGTGAAACTGACCATGAATGAATACACTATAGCTTTTCTAATGCATCCCAGAGTTTTTTCCTTTCACTATATTCAAGGACAACCGATACAAACCTTAGAAACACATTTGGGTCCAGTGTCAAATTCTTTCCCGCTTTCTGGACTTTCTGATGTTATCAAATGTGATTTTCAAGGACTTGCGCTGGAATGAGAGCTGTGGTACTTGCACTTTCACCAATTAGGTTTGTGAGTGGTGTCACATGGTGTATGAAACACTAACGGCTCCTAATGTGAGGTGAGAAATGAGGTAAAGCAGGGCTGAACAAACCTCGCAGCATGGCTGCCTGGTGTTAGCGCTGCGCTTGGCAGAATGTGCTGCACAGGATTGAGGCCAGATGTTGGGCATTGGTCCCTGGGTACGGCCCTTAAACACCTTGGCACACGGACGGCAGATGTTTACAAGCTAAAAACACATCCGCCTCTGCACCTCACCATGTTACGATGCCAGAGCTCACTTTATCTCTGCCTGTGTGTTGCTGTTTCTCTTTATAAGTCTTTTACAATAAAGTACAATATAATACAATGTAAATATCATGATAGATGAATATGGTGATCATTTGCAATAATCTCTTTTACCTCATTTAATGTCATTGTACACAGTATAGTCCCATGATTGTCCCAAAAGTCCCATGATATTACTTTGGAATGGAATTACTATGGTACTTTTTCTGTATTTAATAAATCATTCAGTCTTGCCTCATTTTACCTCATTTTACCCGTTTTACCTTCAACATAATTACTCATGATGTACATGACAATTTCCTAACATTTCACTGACCCTTAGACAGGCTGATTTTGCTGCTACACCTTTAAGATGTCTGTTTAAAAATGACCTCTTAAATGACTGGCTAACCTTTTTGTATGCGAAATGTATATTCAGTGTAATATGTCTGATATTGGCCTCATATCCTTCAGGTTTATTCAACCACACCAAACTAAATTTAGTTGTCACATTTGAACACAAAGCGATTTAAACTCAAATGTTTAAAGATGTTTTATTTTGATGTTTAAAGATTTTTAGGAGTGATTACACAGTTTTATGCTTCTATCAGATCTAAATATAGGCTGTGTTTGTGATCTGATTTTATCCCAGTGTCTTATTGTTTTATCTCTGGATTTTATAAAGTCCTCCCACTTCTCTATGACAGTTGTGACGAATCACTTTCTGTATCCGTGAAGCTTGTAAAATGGAGCAGAGCCCACAATCCAACACCTTATATGTAAACACTAGCACATGTGGGTTATATTGTACAGAATCTCACAAAAAAGGTTGTCATTGCTGATTAGCCTTGAGCAACTGTGTTGAGTTTGCGCCTGGTCTTTTGGTTAGGGTTGTTTTGAGTTCATTCACATTGCATTTTGTATGTTTGTAATAAACATTTGAAGCCTATTAATATCCCCTTAGAAAAACATACTTTGTACAGTGATTTTTCAGATTCAATTTCCAAGGAACTTGGAAAATCTAGTACATATAGTATAGTTATAGTACAAACTGTACTATTGTACAGTGCTCAGTTATTATTTGGATGTTACTTCAAAGTCCTTCAAAGTATATTACACACCAATAATTATTAAAAACAGCAGAAAGATGGAAGCCCTTTATGTTGATTTTTAATTGTTTATACTCTATCTTTTCACAGCTCCACCTCAGTTCTTCCCTGCTTTTCATCCTCCGGTACCAATCGATGACAGACACACACAGGGTCGGTACATTTATGAACCCTCGCCAGTACCTCCGCTACACATGTGAGTAAACACATATACTTGCACAACTCTATTAACCCCTTTTAATGCATTTGATGCATTAGTGCATCTGTCTTGGTTCGCAATAAATGCAACGTCTGAGGTTCTTAAGCCCTGAAGTTTAAAACAGCCATGATTTAGATGTCAAACATTACTTTACACTCTGATAGCATTTTTTATAATCTGCATAAGATCAATGGTTCTTGTTTAGGCAGATGAATGGTATTATAGTACTGAACACTATGAGGTGTGCTTTTATGGTTTGTAATCCATATATCTCCATGGTGATCTCTGGTGCTCGGTGTCAGAGATCAAAGGCTGTCAAGAGACACGCTAATGAGCGTGTCAGGTGCAGAGACAGACACAGCAGCCTGTTAGTACGTGATTTCACTAAAAACTGCCTGTCAGAGAAGATGTAGCCAACTCCACTCAAACTACAGCTGTTCTGCAAGCTGTCACATGTAGTGCAACAATGCCTCGACCCCCACCCCAAGGAAGGTGACTGTTTGTTGCTAATGTACACCTGTATGAAATCTCTTACAGTGATACCTGCTTTAAACTGAGGAAGTTTCTGTGAATCAGTTTCTTCTGTGAATCAATTTCTGCACCACTGGGAGGCTGAGCTGTTCAGGAACAGTCTGCCTGTCTGCCATTGGTCAGCTAAAAAGTAGTCCCACCCCCACACTCACGCCATTGGCAAATTGATTATCTGGAAAATGGAAAATTTAATATGGAAAATGATATGCATGGGTCAATGACAGAATAAATTTAAATTTATTATTTGTGCCAAATTTTCTTTAACGGGTAGGTACTGTCAATGGTCAGCATTCATTCAAAATCATGCAAATGATTTTTTCCCTCTCTCTTTTGCCGTTCTGCATTTTTAAAGCAATTTTTTGCTAGTCATTAAACACAATTGTGCATTTCTAACTTGAGAAGCAGCTGCCCTTAGAGGCTGATAATTTTACGCATTTAACTGGGTAAATGCGTGTGTGTGTGTGTTTTTTGAGAGACTCTGTCAGGTCAGCATTCATGAAGAAGCCCCTCTATACTAAGGGATTGCTTTAGCTTTGCATGGTCTTTACTTCACATCTTTACTGTTGTAAGCACTTTCCATCATCTAAACTTGTTTTTTTTCTCATTTTATGTCTAAGTGTTGTGTTGTATTGAATTTCATCTACGTTGTTTACTTTTTAAATAACTGTCTATATGTTTTTTAATCCATTTCTCTCACCCCTCGCTTCTCTCGCTCCGTCTTGATGTGGCAACTCTATGGTGGGACAAATTGAATGGGGCAGCTACTTGGTTCGTATTACGTTTGATATTCTTCATCATTACATCCTTTGCCCTCCCCCCTTTCTGTCCTCCGGAGTCATATCTCTTTTTTGCGTTACACTGCTAAGAATAATGAATTTTTTATGTGATCTCGCTCTAACCCATGTGCTAAAGAAAGATGAGAAAAAGGGGAGAGAGAGGCATGCGCGTGGGCTTGATTGATGTCTGATGTCAGCATAAACAAAATGCCAAATATAATTTAGCATTTAGCTTATGCGGAGATAATGGGGCAACACAAAGCTCAAACAAGACTCAAACAAACATCTGCCATGGTTTATCATCCAGCAAAGAGACGGAGACAGCGGTGCACAGGTTCGAGGGGCACGCACAAAACAGAAAGCAGGCAAATTAAATTAGAGGTGGTGCTTATTCACAGTATGCTTGACTTGCTACGCTTACCTTGAAGTGGACAGACGCATCCTAATGTACCTACCTGACAGACTAGGCATTCTACAAATCATTTTGCTGTAGTCTACATATATGACAACTGCAGATAACAGTGTTTGGTTTCATTAATATAGTTTGGTGACGCGGCAAGCACCTTAATTTAGCGACACAGGAAACTGATAGCGGTAAGTTATCTATAACGCATTGTTTATTGTGTGTAGACACTACTCAGATTAAGTTAATTTCATGAAACGTATACTCAGGCTCTAGCAGGTCTGTAGTGTACTATAATAAAATGGGTATTTTTATTAGTGGTTGCTGATTGGTCAATACAGAGTTCCAGCATCGATGAAGGACACTGTTAACCTTAGTATATATATGTTAGGTAATATATCTTCTAGCGAAAGGTATTTTTCATTGTACATGCTGCCTAACAACACCCTTAAGCGGTGACTGCTCTGTGGCCTTTCATACCTTTATCTTTTAGTTTAAAATCTACTTTATGTGATTTATAAGGCAGGGAAATCAAATCTTCTGTGCGATAAGAAGTTCATTTTAGCAAAAAAAAAAAAAAAAAGGTTTTTGTGCTGTCATTCTGAAATGGCCAACTTTGAAATTCTGGATTAGTTGACATGCATCCATCATTTCATTGTATTGATAACCATTGACAGCCGAGAGGCTGCAAAAAGCTATAGGGGTGGGCAAAATTGTATTTCACTCTTGCAAAATCAAAATGTGTCAGATGTCTTCTGGCAATGCAGCACCTTTTCTGACATTTTTAAATCCAAAGTTGCTCACACAACAGAGTCAGGACAGGCAAAGGTATCAGGAAATATGTACTGACAGGTGTGCATTTACAGTTCCATACAGTAGCTTTTCCCCAGACTCTCATTGTAAGTGCATTTCTGTCAACACGTTTTTGTTTTTACAAACCGAGGTACAAGTCGAAATGAGCTTCTGTAGTAACAAAACGCAACAGATGTTTTCAATAGAGCTGGACTTGTATTTAGTCCAGAATATTCATTATAGTAACTTTAGACAGTGTCACCAAACATGCTTTTCTGTTCCGTTGTACCTGAAAGGAAACCGTGTGTGTGTAAATACATGTATCTGTGTGTGTAAAACTGGGGAAGTGACAGAGACGTGGGAGTGGAGGTTAAGAAAGAAAAATTAAATTGTTTAAGACAAGTTTTCCTTGGTGAACAGAATTAATCGTTATTAGCACTTTTAAATATAAGCCTAAGAACAGGCGAGATATTATTGCTGTACTTTCCCATGCAGCTCCTCATTACAGCTCGTAATTACAGTAGCTTTTACCTTGCGGCAGTGCCATCAATCTACATAGCCTTCCTCAGCCGCGAGTGGGCATCTATGACTAAAACAACAAAAAAGAGAAAGAAAAACAGAGTGGTAATGACCATCTCATTTCCCTCGACCAATGCTGATTTGCTGGTTCACGAGGCGGAGTTAGCCAGTCCTATCTTATTATTTGAGAAAGCTTTAATTGAAACATGTTTATTTATTGTCCCCTTTGCTCTGAAGGGAAGCTGCTAGCGTAGAGTGCTAAACGACACTAATAGCTGTGATATGAGGGGACGGAATTAAATTAAAAGCTCATAAAATGAAATATGCTTCATATTAGCAGTTTGACACTTAATTTGCCTTCGAATGAGCAGAGGAAATCACAAATTAACTGTCCTTTGTGTTTTGCTCCCCCTCTCCTGCGGCAGTCTTATTAGGCCATGGGAAAGCGCAATTACTGCGCAGGATAATCGTGTGGGTTATGAATTCATACAGGAGAGGGCACTGGTGTGGGATCCAATATTAAGGGTGGCAAACGGGTTGGAATTTATTTGACTTGCACAGGAAGTCCCATATTCATACAGGAAGTTATAATTTTAACAGGCAAATTTATGTTGGCATGTGTAAAAAGCACAATGAGATATACTGTAATGAGGACAATCTTATAGAATTATTGTTAAGAATCAAAGGTTATGAATGCAGTCATGCAAATACAGGCCATTAACCTGTATGTCTCAAAATTATATGAATTATATTGAAATGAATCAATAACACATTTAGAGTTTGTGTAGCCATGGTAAATGCAAATCCTCCTCTTGTATTGTTCTATAAATTCAATAAACCTTTAAAACATCAATTCATTTTACATTACTCTCTTAACCTTTCACTTGCCCTGACCTGGGAACAGCTCATCTCTATTCATCCCACTGAATAACTGATCACTACTGCCTAAACAAATACGTTAAATTCTAAAGAGACACTCTCCACAGGACGTCTGTTTGTGAGTGTGTCTTGCTGTCTTGCTCATTATGTCTGCTGCTTAATAGCAAGTGTTCCCTCACTGTCTCAATGTGTCTTTTCAGTAGTTCAGTGTTATTTCCTCAGCCAAATAAAAGACACACACACAAAGCCAAAGTGACAGGATCTGGTCTCCTCGGTGACTGCTTTGGACAAACAGAGGCATTCTCCACAAGTCAATTGCCCAATGCCAAAGTTTACTCAAGAGTTAGAATCCCTTGTGCACACTACTAGACACACTTCTCACATACTTAATAGACTTGCAGGCTTGGCTCACTAGTAAAGCTGTTTCCTAGAATTGTATTAAAAGAAAAAGGCTTTTTGGTAGAAAAATATGTGCTTGATATATTAAAGTGCTGCAGACCTGTTGATCTATCGGGTTTATTGTGTATCGTGACATCATCCGCAGGGTCTGCACGTTGTGTTCTCTGCCATCAGTAATCACTGAACTGAGATTAATGTCAAACCATTAGCGGAAATTACAAGCACCTTAAATGCTGATTTGCAGTCACTAATTGGGGTCAGATTAATGGCTTTAGTGATCCAGCCCTTTGGTCAGGTAGTCATGGAGATTTAGATGGGCATATTTTTATGGCTGCTGTACTGGAATGTGTTTCTGTTTACAAAAATAAAATGATCTCCAAGATAACTAACCTGGTGGATAGGACATAGTATGGTGCCACTGCTATGTGGGCAAACAGTTCAACCCTCCCCCTTCCCACAAAGCCATGGTGTTTACATTTACATTTATGCATTTGGCAGATGCTTTTATCCAAAGCAACTTACAGTGCATTGCAATTATACATTTTCTTAGTACATGTACTCCCTGGGAATTGAGCCCACAACCTCTTGCGCTGCTAACGCAATGCTCTACCACTGAGCCACAGGAGAACCTGTTTACACTTTCTTGAGGAGAAAAATTTGTACTTTCCAACATCGGTGATACTCTTCTGCTTGTTGTGATAGTTGTCACCAAGATGTGTAATTCATCTTCATCATTTTGTCATTATTTTAAAGAGTAGGGGGTCTATTTAACATTTAATCTCTCTGTCTTTTTCTGCCACTTCAACAGTGGTAACCCAGATTTTTGGAGTCGGTTGAAGACAGTTTTTGTTAGTAAGGCTTTCATAAAAAGCAAAATAAACAAAATTAGATGACCATTTGTGGTGTTGATAGTGATAATGCTGTGCATCTCAAGCTCATTTTAGAAAGCAAAACACAGCATAAAATTTCAGTGCATGCAGGCACGCACCATTTGTGAAAGCTTTGAATTTTGTTTTTACATAAACTGTTTTCAGGGCGCCCAATCTGCACACAGAGTGGCGATGCTGTGTTTGGCATAAAGAACTGTATCTTATCTCAAAAGGTCCCTGCATATGCAAACGTGCACTCTTTATTCTCTCTCTCTCTTCACACACATATAAATAGTGACAGACACACACATATATAAATATATTATGTGTGCCCGTAGCAGCATATTTCAAATAATTTTTATGCAACATTTTTGACTGTAATTGAATACCAGGACATGTGCATGTGACCTTTTTCATCTTTTTGACCTTTGCAGGATTACATGTAACATTGTCCTGAAAAAATTGTGCTTGACTAAACGTAATCAGTTTGGCTTGAAATTATTTCCACTTACTTTTAATCTCGCTCTTTTTATCTCCATCATCATAACAATGGGCACCCTAGAAAATATTGCAGTTATTCCTGATAAATCAGCCGAGCCAATAAATAATAATCCCAAAAAAATCCAAGATTTTCCATAAACAAAAAAAGTATCATAAAACCCAAGCCTAATCATGTGCAATCTTAAATACTTATTGAGTATTTATGATGTTATAATGGCTTTTTTAATGCCCCAACATGGAGTGTAAATACGATACCCTTCATGCCTTACCCTGCCAGATTAGGAGCTTTAGTGTCCTCTCTCTCTTTCCTCTCTTTAATTCCTCTCTCTCCTGTGCTGCAGTGTGAGGACAGGCGGTCAGGTGGTGGCTGGCCTCATGATTAATGATGTTTATACTTGACAGAAAGCTCCTTTATTTATCTGCATTGCTGCGTCGCAGATACCATCAGTCACCTGAATGAAAAATATTCACTCATACCAATTTTGCAGTATAATTGAGTAGAGTCACTTTCTTCTGTCGTCTTTTACCTCCTTTCACTGTCTCCCCCCTCTTTTTTCCCTCTCTCTCTTCTTTTCCGCTATCTGGCCGTCTTATCATCGCCCTAGTAATTTTCACACTGCGTCATATGATATGGAGAGGCTGGCTTTAGCCGTATTTGACATTAAGCCTCTTCAATTTTTACGAGAGAAGAAAAAGAGAGAGGGAGCGAAAGAGAGGGAAAATGCAAAGAAAGTTGCATGGCACTTTGTGGAAACGCTCAAGAATGGGCAAAATATCTCCCCCTTTTTTCTCAAGCAATTTCAGGATTTGGAAAGAAGTGAGATAAATTCCTTAGGAGAAATGGGAGCAGACTGAGGTAATATCTTTCCTCACTGCTTGGTAATACATTGGTTTCATCACTTAAATGCATGGCCAATCTTTTTTTTTTCTTTAAGCTAGTATAAGAAAGGTGGGTATTATGGGACTATCCGAGCAAACAGAAAAGAAGAGTGTGTGAATGAAAGAATAGTCTTTTGTGAGTGAATCATATATTTTGTGTAAACAGAATGGATGAATTTGTTCATCTTCACAGACATTAGTAACAACCACAATGATTGTGACAAATTTTAACTGACTAAATACTAAAAATTACTATTTTAATCCATTTTCTTTATTAAAAGTTTACATGGTAATAATCCATAGTAATCTGTCTCTAAAGTTTTATTTTTAATTCCTTTGTGGTAATGTTTCAAAATGTTTTAAATGAAAAGCTGCATGTCCTAGTATTACTGTAATATGTTTGTAATTTTGAAAAAAAAATGTATTTAGTGTGTAAAGTCATATTCCGTACAAATAATTCTGTCATTTGATCATTGTTATTATTGCAAAACAAGGAATTATATATTTATGGGCAAAAAAGTACTTTATAAAATAACTAAAATAACAGTTTAGTAAGGCTAATTCATGTTGAAGTTTTTATATTCAATATTACAAAATTTTTTTATGTTTTTGTCAAAATTTGTTTCCATTGTTAACAAATACTTGTCCGTTTTTGCAGTAACAATTATAAATATTTCATGGGTATTTAATTTGAATGGAAAGGAACACATTTGACAAAAATCTCAACAGCAGATTGAAATCTTGCTCTTTAATTGACAGGCTAAAACCATGTAATCAAATTCAGGCGGTTTAGCTGTCAGTCATTCAGTGTCATTCAGGGGGCCACATCCTTATTTAATTGGGCTTGAAAAGACACGCCTCTTTGTCATGCACTCTTACACTCACACACACAACACATTGTCAAACTCTTCACTGTCTGCTATTTGGTTCTTATTTTTTCTTTTCCAGTTTCTTTGATCACAGATTCTGCTGATGGAAATGTGACATGCACACAAAAAAACATGTTAATATTACAAGTAATCATTCTTTTTCAAAATAGAAATTTGAAAACAAAATGCACTATTACATAAATTGTCTGCCTTATTTATGCATAGAAATGTATAATTTGAATTCAAGCAATTAATTTCCTGTAATAAAATTGGTGGCACTCCAGAGAACTTTGTCATTAGAGGATAAGTTAATTTGGAGGACTCTGTCATCTATCAGAATATTCATGTACAGTTGTGTCAGGCCCCTGAGGAGGAGTGCGGGCTAGAAATGTGCAGTTTCCATTAAGGGCTCCAGAGCTGCAGGGCCTGGTCTTCTGCTCAGGGGGGCAGTTACTGCGTTCAACCAGCTTTACAGAACACAGCTATAAATCCTACCTGCTCTCAGCCAGAAACCCTCTCCCACTTTGTGTCCCAAACACTCCATCTTTCTCTAATTCTTTCGTTTTTTACTTTCCCTGGTATGCGCACATTTCAGTGTGTAAACGTATGCAACACAAGTAAGGTATTTTATTGTCCTACCACATGGAGCTGCTAAAGCATTTGGTTGCCTGAAATGAGGTGACCAGACACACTGTAAGGTATTAAAAGCAGAAATGAATTAATTTCAATTTTTCATAGATTTCTCATATTGTGGCTCCCATAGTTCTTCACTTTTCTGTAAGTTGCATTCTAATTTAAATCCATTCTGTTCATATTTATAGCCAAAAATGTTACAGGTGTTTTTTGTATTGTAGAACTTCTGTGTTATTTGATGTGAGATATTGGTGTTTTTCAAACCTGATCAAACAATATCCTCCCTTTTCTTAGAAGGAGCAACTATGTGTCAATGAGATCATAATATAGGCTGCGTGCATATAAAAGCATTTCCAACAAACTCTATCTTCTATTTGCTCACATATTTCCACACAATATAGAAACAATAAAGAAACGTGAAATGTTATGATAATATTAACAGAAATGTGTCTTGCTAAAAGAATTTTTCACGTTTCATTTAAGTACTAACTAGAGTGTAGAGATATACTTTATCAACAGAAGTTCATGTGAATCTAGCTAACAATGATTTAGTCTACCTCACATGATTTAGTCTAGGAAGAGTATGATGAGAAATGTTGAGTATACTGAAATATCATTGCAATTCATGTCCTGTTCTATCCATTTTTTCTATATAAGTTAAAAAAATGAAAACACACATGCACACATACACACGCACATACATGCCCTGTTCAAGCCCCTCCCAACTGTTCACTCATGATTAAATATCAACGCACTGCTTTTGACATTTTATTAGTCGAACAAGATGGATCTACTGGTGTGACTAAAGTAGGCTATTGCAGCCCACACCCTACCAAAGCCTGCCTGCCTTTTACATGGGAAAAAAAATATGGGATAGACTTCTGGGAGTAAAGAGTTTTTTTTGGGTTTCAGCATCCTGTGGTCATTTTTCCTCCAACCCACATGGAGTCCTCTACTGAAGTCTTATTTTACAGGCTGAAAGTCCTCCAAACACACATACACAAACACGCACACAGGCACCGTGTTATTCATCCTCCCCACACTTCACCTTCTCTATTACCATTCCTGTCCCGACCATGTTAACCATTCTCTGTGGTTATGTGGCAGATTGACTCTGTCCAGGACCACGTAACCTTCCCTTTGTGTTTGGCTTTGGGCGCTGCTTCCATGCCCTGTGTCTGAAGACCAGAGCTTTGAGAGGAGGAAGAAGAGAGATAATCTGTGATTTTTATTGTGTGGGGAAAAGAAGCCTTTTTTTATTCTACTTCTGTTTTCTCTAACCTGAGGCACGCTGGAGGAGTAGGAGAACCCTAGAGTAAGAGGTTAACCTCATGTACGCTACCTGTTCACTCTGAAAACATGGGAAAAAAAACGTAACTTTCCAAGCAACGTTCTGGAACTGTGAAATACTTTATTACTCTCTCGGGCTGGAAGTTTAAAGTTAAGATTACACTGCAATGCATCACAAGTGGTGTTCTAAATAAATACAATTTTCTAACCATGTTTGGTTTGCTTTGGTGTTTTTGCTTTAGAAAAGCCAGGAAAATAGCTAGCCTCATTTGTTGACCCTTGACTTTGATCTCTTGAATTTTAGCGCAGACTTCCTGTGTGGACTGTGCTGGTTTTTAGTGGCCTTATCACGATGGCTGAAATTGCATTTAATTGCAGTGAAGAAATGCTTTCACAAATAGCCCTACAAGCTGTTTGGAAAAGCATTTCTTCACTGCAATTAAATAATCACAGCCATCTTGCATCACGGCCACTGGAATATAAACATACTTTACAAGAGAAGTAAAGTTGCTGTTTGGTCTCTCAGTGGTGTTTTATTTTGTCATGGACAAGAAGCAAACAGAACAGAAGAGTAATTTTAAAACTAACTGGAACATAAACTTGTAAATTATGAATAATGACACCAAATGCCCTGCAGTTACCTGTAACACACACATACCGAAACATACAAATTCACACGCACTGCAAATAATTCAATATGAGGAACTTGTGTATACATACATGTGTATACATTTATATACATACTAATTTGTCTTAAAAAAAAAACCTTGAAATCATCTTTTTTTTGACTCACTTTGGATTTTAACTTATTATAAGAGGTATTAACATTAACAATATAAGGGTCATATAAGGGTCATATAAGTTAGATGTGCTTTGTTAGCAGCAAGAGTTGTGTGTACATGTGGGCATGTGCATATGGGTATTTGGTCTCAAGTTAAACTTGAAATGTTCACACATGACTCTAGTGGAAATAAGAGATAAACTACAAAGCAGAGATGTAAACTCACTTAATCTTTCTTTCATTTGTCCATCTCACTGACTCTCCTTTATCTTTCTTTCTCTTGCTATCTCAAGGCCATAGTTTTGTGGTTCCTTTGGGGACAGTGTCCTTTAGTGGTCCTAAAGGGAGGAGCTGTTCATTTAGTAGAATATTCATCTCCACCCTGTTTCCCTCCCAAACCTATCATCTCAAACTCTTCCCTCTCTCTCTGATTGACTGTGGGTGTGAAAAGGACATAAATTCACAAATAAGGGAGGGCTTGATTTCCTCCCCTTTTGCTCAGAAATCCTTTTACCTCCCATAAAACTGTCTTACCCGTGCTCTGTTACAGCTTAGATGTTCTTTTTGTCATTATTAAAGATTTGTGTGAAGTCACTGGTGCTCAAGAACGAGGAAGTTCAAACAGGGTGCGGGAATTTCACAGAGACATGATCTGATACAACGATGTGGTTTCTTTGAAATCCTGTATGCTGCCAATAAGGAAGAAAGCTTAGAGCTTGGGCACACAGAAAGTGTTTCACCATCTTATTTTACAACCATAAATGATTGCAAGTGAGATTTTATTTGCCTTTTATAGCTGAAGCACATAATTGTTTCCAGCCTTTAAAATAATTTTTCATATCTCAGCATAATATGCAAAGACAGTCATGAATAAACCATTCATAGGTCAAAAAACATTAAAAACTGGCTCTGTGACACATTAAAAAACCTTTAAACATTGACTAGATCGGCAGAGGAACATTGTCCTAACCAATGATGTGAGTTCGGGGAGGGACTACATGGAGTGTTATGGAAATTCCTAATGAAAGACCTTGCTCTTTCGCCCTATATATTATTTTGTTTTAATGTGTACAACCAGTTTAACTATATAAAAAAATTATTTACATATAGAATACAAACATTTAGACTCTTAGGCCTTCTTCAGTTTATATACACTGAAGTAGAAACCCCCTGCATTTACAAGTGTGCACGTTTTGTATGTATAAAATACATTAAATTCCAAGATGACTTTTGCCAAAACTCTATATTTCAAATACTGCCACACATTTTTGCATACTAGTTTTTTAGGCTAGTATTTAGTGGCACCAAAATTACACACTTCATCTTTAAATAACCATTTAAGCTACATTGTTCAAATGTCCCTTAGTATTTATATGCACAGTAGATTATGGTTACACACATACACTGTTTCATGGTACGTCTCCTAATCTGGCATTCATATAAAGTACACATACAATATACATATGCATTGCTAAGCACACAAACATTACTCAAACATGACTTTTTATCTTTCTCTTTTCATTATCACCAGTATTTCTCACTGTCTGTCATGTTATCTCTCCAACATGCTAATCATACATCATTCCTTGCACCATGGGCTTTCCCCTCACTGTTGAGGGGAAAGCCTCTCTCAAGTTGGCTTTTACAGTTTCTAAGCTGTTCTGCCTCTCTTGGCCCTCGTTTCTCTCTCTCTCTGTCTCCGTTCTTTGATCTCAGTGAAAAGAGTGAACATTAAAGAGCCGCAGTTTCCGGCATCAGGGGCCCTCTTCCATTTCCCCTCATCCTTCTCCTGTCCTTTTCTCTCTTTCACCACTCTCCTTCAACTCCTGCTCTTCAGTGCCCAGTCTTTCTTGTCTCCTGTACTCTGTATCTTCTTGCAGGAGTGCCATTATGGTCATCACGACGATTAAGGAATTTTCACTCATGAATTTGCTCAATGCAAACTTCCTGTCAGGTTTAGGGAAATGCCAGACAGCTGTTATTAATAAAGCTGCACTTAATTAATTCCACTTAATTAAGTTTTACCCCCTGAGAAAACCACCGTTTCCCTTTACTCCTGTTTTGAAGTATTTTTAAAATGATAAACACTCACATGAGATGAAGATTCCAGTCATCTTATGTGATGACTGGATAAAAACACTGCTTTATTTTAAATTCAACATCAAATTTCTGATTCACTAGCAGTATTGCATAAAATGTGTAAAAATAAAAAAATAATAATCATAGACTTTTGAAAGACAAACCTGAGCCAGACTGGGGGCCTTGAATTAGGGGTGGGCAATTGACTTGAGCCAAAAAGCAACTAACCAGAACAATTAATTTTTTAGTTGTTATAATATTAGTTAATTTGGTTTGGTGCCTGTAGTGGTGCAGAAATGACATGCTTGCGTTTTTATACATGAGCTTTAACACCAATAGATACAGCTGCTGTTTACACAATCTGAGGAACAACAACAAAGTTTAGTACGTCTCCCTCTCATGTTTACATCTAATGCACGTCCGCATGTGTTTCAAACAATCAAATGCAGGCTAATATTTATTTTACTCTCACCACATGTATATATTTATGGAAGGAGTGCTCTGATCACAGCAGGAATCTGTTACACCAGTTTGTTTAAACTGCAAAAGTCACAGCGTTGTTAAGCTCCGCTGCCAGCATAATATTAACACGGCCTGACACCATTTCCTGTTAAAGGATAACACATGCGTGTCAGTCCAAATTTGTTCATTTCATCTTTCCACAGCAAGCACGGTCCTGTGAAGACAAGAAACAGCTCCAAATGAACACGTGACATGCAGAAGGAGAGAATGAGAAAACAATGAAAGAGTTTGTGGATGTTTGGGAGAGGGGGTCGGGAAATGGTTTCCATATGTGGTGCCCACTCTGTGTGTGTGTGTGTTTGTGTGTGTTTGTGTGTTATGTCTGTTTGTGATATAATCATTCTGAAGCGGCAAGAACGTTTAGCCAAAAAATCAAAGTAGCAGATTTTACATGTAGTAAATGAGTCTCGTGTTAGTTTTACATGTTTTTCCAGCATGAGATGCTGATTTCGGCAGCTCCAAACTGTCACTGTCCCTCATAAACCAGCTTAAACCAGCGTGGACTGTTCTTTTCAGTGGGTTAACCCTTTGCCCACCCTGACCAGCTTTCATAGGCCTTTACATTGAGTGACTTGGTCTAAACATATCTCAAATAATGTGTAAGTGCTTCATCTGATGGAGAATCTCTCTCTCCCTCTCTCATTCTTTCATGTAAGACAGAGCTCTGTTATGTAGATTTATGAGTCCACACTCATGAATGCAGTGTCGAGTCATGAGAGAATACACTCAATGCCATTTACAAGTATGGTAAAGAATGTTTTGAAAAATAAAGACACACACACACACACATGTACACAGACATGCAAGTTGCACATTAACTCAGTTTATGTGCCTGCCTTGCCCTCTTATTTCAGTTCACACGCAAACTCTCTTAGTGCTAGTCTTTTAACAAGATACTTCTGGTGTAGTCCATACATTAATTAGCTGGAAATTTAAGTTATGGTTGGGGTTTGATTTTTTATCTATCAGGTTTTGATTGGATCAGCATTGGATGGCTATGATTGTATTGGCTTATATTATTTTTCTCCTCCCACCCGACCTTGGTTACATCATCAGAAAATTTTCAAAAGCACAGAAAGGTGTTACATATTTTGATAAAAGGAAAAGCTTTCACACAAACTAAATGATCTAACCATTTCTCCTTCATAAAATGCCCTATAGCACCACGAACAAAGTAGCCTCACTATGATAAAGAAAACAGGCTGTTTGTCTTCCTATTCTAAAGTATGACTGCTTAAATTAACTGCTGAATGTACCATGAAGTTTTTCAAACTCACTGCAGTGTATTTGTGAGGTTCTAGGGGGTGTAAATTCAGCGGATCATGTGGGTTTGTTAGTTTTCTGCCTCTGCTGAGGGCAATTGATTTTGTAGCAGTGTGAAAGCTACTATTGCAAATATTGATTTTGTAGTAAAGAGTCATGATAGGAGATAAATAATCATTTTGGGTTCTTTTGTCATGATAGTCATGAAAGATTTATCATGAGAATATGTTTGTTTCAGAGCAGGTACCTTTAGAGTCTGTTTTATTTGGGCAATAGGGGCCGTGCTCCTTTAGTGAACTGATACGTCAAGAGTATGTGTTTGTTTCCTTAGTAGTTTGCTGATGTTTAGAGATTACAAAGAGACGCACCATGAGGGTGCTGTCACTTACTCATGCATGCCTGCACACACACCTGCTACCAGTATGTTGTACTGAGGGCAGCAGAGGATAGCCTGAATATGGGTGTGTGTGATGGTGAAGGAAGTACTAACATGTCAAGCGATTGTAAGACGTGCAGAATTACCCGTAGCACTCAGTGAGAAAATGCAGCAAGCGGTTGACTCAGTACCTCTGAAAGCCAAACACATTCTCTGATAGATGAACCTGAAAGGATCTGATGAAACTCAAACCTGGCATTACCTTTAATCTTCAAAGAATCGCAAAGCCATGTGACATTCACAGATTAGTAGAAAACATTGTATTTTAATCCAGGAGTGGGTTGTGATTGCTTGTTCTGTAACAAACATTTTGTTTGTTACATTATTGAGGATTTACTTGTAAATGAATCATTATGTAATGAATCAGTAAAACTGATTGTAAAATTTATTTACTCAACTAAAAAAACTTTGTGAGTAAAACTATTTCGTAAACACGACATTTGGCCCTATTTAGATGACTTGAATGAAAATGTAACCATATTTAAAACTTTTTTTTATTTAACCTGAATGATGGTTTAACAAATGTGAATTAGTTTTTGGAACTGGTGCTTTGATTCAAAACGTGAATCAAAATGTTCAAAATGAATTAGATTTATAGGCACTGCACTATACATTTACTAGGCAATTTCAAATTTACTTGGCTTTTACCTTCTACAAAAAACCTGAATTCTCATGCGCTTTAAAGAAGTAGCCGAGCAGAGTTTTGTTGCATCCACTGTTGTTCTTCATTATGAGGCACAGGCATGACTCTTTCATTAGTGCTTGGTGAAGTGGACTCCAGAGGCTGACAGGACAGAATCCAGAGGGGCAAAGCTTTTGTGTGTAATTGGGTCCATCCGGTCCTTAAATGAGGTCACCTGAAGTCAAAGTTCTTTACAGGACTTTCACTGTGCTTCATTTTTGTGTCCTGATGTTCATGATTTTTAGGTGTGTTTTAGGTGGCATTCAACAAAATGTTTCAGATTTTTTGGACTTAATTAATTTAGTTTACTGTCTTAATGTTTTAATTAAATTTTTTAAACACCTCTGATTCTTGTATCTCTTTACCTCAAATCCACAGAATCGCCATGGCAACATTCACTTTTTTAATAGGATGCAGTGATACTTTTATTATCAAATTTATTTGGTTATCTCATCACAATCAGGCAGTTTAAACAATGAAGTGCAAGCATAAACAATAAAAAACTGGTGGAATAGGGTTTTTGGTGCAAAGCTAGAAAAAACAGAACAATAGAATTTTGAACAAACTTAAGTCACACTCACAGCTTCTAAAAAATATGGCAAGGCATTGTGGGTAGGGGTGAGAATTCCTGGCCGTCTTTGTCTGATTTAAATGTGATGTGTTGAAAGCCGGCTTTAATCTTAGGAAATGTCTGTGAGGGGGAGCAGTTGGAATTTTTGCTTGGGCTTCTCTCTCGCTCTGTGATTTGGCCCTGCAGATGAAGGCAGATAGATCATGCCACCATTCATTTCCTGTTCGGCTCCTACACCATTCTGTGCAGACACTAGACCTGAAGCAGGAATCCAGAATGAATAGATCACATGCCGAGTCTTTGTGGCTTGTGCAGAGTTCTGCTTTCTTGTATGCCTTTCCTCTAAATGTATGCAAGTGCTTCGGTTGTACATGCATAGTTAACATGACATTTTGCAACAAGACAAGACTTGGAACATCCCACAACTGAAAGTGTGGAGAAATACACACGGTATGAAAAAAGGCTTCTAAGGTGCTTACATGCTTTTCTTCGTCTTTGATTCCAGGCCTCCTGGACTGGCAGCCAGCCCAGCATTTTCTGATATCTCCCTCATCCGGATCTCGCCGCATCGGAACCCTTCATTGGGGGCGGAGTCGCCCTTTAACCCCCCACATCCATACATTAACCCCTACATGGACTACATCCGTTCGCTGCACAGCAGTCCCTCTCTCTCTATGATATCTGCAGCCAGAGGCCTTAGTCCTGCAGATGGTGAGTACCTTAGGGACCCATTTTGAGGCCACTAAAATTCCTTTAAAATGTCAACCAATTGTAAGCATCAGAGCTTCCTAAAATGAATTTGGGGAATTTAGGAATTTAGTACAGATAGTAAACCTCTAATGTTGTAAAATTAATTAGTGGTGCTTGCTTATACTTACAGTTAGTGATTTTTAAACTTTGAGCTCCTTGTCCTATGTACTAAACTTCTATGTATAAATGTATTGTCTGTCTATCTATCTGTCTGTCTATCCTAATGATTCACAGTTCTGTTAAGGTCTGGGATGTGGAAAACATATCTCTCTCTCATTGTGAGTCAGCTTACCTGCCTGTGTGTCTTCTCTCTAGAGGGGGAGACCAAAGTTTGATCGTTTTGGGGTCACTCTCTTTGATCTTTGTCTCATGTCAGTAAACCTCTGGAGGAACATTGAGTGTGTCAGGCAGTCTAGAGATCACATCCTGACATAAGAGAGGAGGTGACGTTCAAGGCCACAGCTGAGGATGGAGGGCATGAGAGGGAGGGAAGGATGGGAAGTGGGAACAGTTCAGAAGATGGACTCCAGAGGCCTGCAGGGAGCCATTTTTGTTTCTTGCGTGAAGCCGCACTGGGAAAGCCATTATAGGGTCAGCAAGAGCCTGCTGTTTTTAAAGAGCCTCTTGGCCCTTTCCTCAGGCATGGGGTTTTAATTGAAGCCTGGAGCTCAGAAACCAATGGGGGCTAATCTGAGGGGCCTCCCAGAGGCCACAGATAATCATGGCTGTATTGAACTGGGCTGCCATTTCATGTCAGCCAAAGTTATACTACTATCTTCCACAGGTGTCAAAAAACTATTGTGGAATGTTCACAAATAGATAGTTATTAATGGCTAAAGTAAACTGGTTGATGCACTCTGGTTTGTTCTTCGAGCAAAAGGCATTATTTTGGATTAAAGCACGCTTTTTTCTCTTCTCTGTGAAATAAAATATGGATATCTCATAAACACATTAAATTAAACGGCATTAAATCAGGTTCTAAAATTAGAAAACTTTAGAATGTTTTAAATAAGGATTAATCTTATTACCACTAATTGTTAAACTGAACATTGGTGGTAGTTCTGTTGTTTGTCTTCTAGACCCTTTTTGAAACACATTTTGAAATAACCTCCTGTATGATGACAGATATTCTTCTCCATCAGAATGCGGCTCAGTTTCCCAGTCAAACTGCAACTGCATATTCATCCTTAAAAACTGCCACTCCCCTCACCCACAACCAGAACACCCTCTTCTGCACCCTTCCCCACTGCCAGCCCTGCACTTCTATGCCAACATCTCCCATTTAGAAATTCCATAAAGCTCTTTCTGCACATAAGCGTAGAATGAGGCACATTATAGCTCAATGTGAGAGCCGAGGCAAGAGGGAACAACAGAGACAATTAAGGAAACCCCCCGTCTCTCTCCCCTACTACTTAAGACATAATACCCACATCAAATTATTTTGGAAAAATCGTCTTGCATTCACACAATCAATCAGAAATGCATATTCATATTCTGTGCATTCAGTTCAGGCCTCAATCAAGATTTTTTCATCCCTTCTGTTTGTTTCTTCTGGGTAAAAAGGCAGGAATTATCCACAACACTTTGTGATAAACTGATTTTGTATTAGCATGTTTCTTTTTTGTTTGTATATATATATTATGTGTTTGTGTATGCATGCTCACAGTTGTGTTATTTGCACAGGAAAGCTTGTTGCCAAAGGTTTATTTTTAGGATGCCGAAATATGTCACTCTGTAGCTAAGGCAGTGGGTGATTAAGTAATAACATAAAAGAGAGAACTAGAGAGAGCAAGAGGGGCATGGTTCTGTTTAGGGGTTTGAATCGTAGATCTTTGCTTCTAAAAGTAGAGTATTTTCTTGTCTATCTCTCTCATCCTCTCTTTCTCTCTTCTTTATGTCCCTCCTCCGCTTTGACCCCTCAGTACCCCACACAGGTTTAACCACAGCTGAGTACTACCACCAGATGGCCCTGCTCACGGGTCATCGCAGCCCCTACGCTGACATCATTCCCTCAGTGGCGTCCACGACTGGGCCTGGAAGTAACGCTCTGCACATGGAGTACCTGCAGGCTATGGAAAGTAAGTTTTCTCTGTTTGTTCTCTCTTTGTCTTCTTGTTACATACTACTTTGGTCTCAAAGCACTGTTTACTTTCACTTTTATAGTTATTTTCAGGGGAGGTAAACAGTAGAGTGATCAGAAGTAAAAACTAGAGCCATATGGAAAAAGGAATGTTGTTCCTTGAAAAATGTCCAGATATGAAGTGAACTGTTTAAATTGTTCCATTGTCTTTATGCTTTCAAAAGGGGGGGTGGACAGTACAGGACATATGCAAATGAGTTATTTTAAAGTGTAAATAGGAAATTAAAGGCACAGTGATTCTGAGAGGGGCCAAGTGGACTTGCCCGTTAGTCTTTGATGAGAATGCATTTAGTCAGCTCGTCACTGGCACCCGCGCTTTCTTGTTCATCACAAACTAATTAAAACTAGCCAAACTTGCACGGGTATCAGAAAATTAATTGCTCATAAATGGGAATTGGAATGTCCCACTATTCATCACGGCAGAAATCCTTTCTTCTGTGGCACCATTTAAGATTAATAGACTGAAACAAAACAATAAAGGCCACTGTTTTCAAATGGAGACATCGCTGTCCCCCCACTTCAAATCGCCTGTAATCAGCCTTTGGTAATAACTCATCCTGTTTTAATATTGTGTGTTCCACGCAAGCCAAATTAACACTTGAAAGCTCTCTTTTATGATATATAGATTCTGAGAGAGAGTAAATGTAGAGAAGTGACTTATCTGGAAGCTTTTGTTAATAATAAGGATGGGTATAATGCAGTTGGCTCACATCGGTGTAATTACTTTCAGAGAAGAAGTGGATAATGAAAGAATGAACCTGTCCTGTGTGTTTGTGTTGAGGGTGCATTGTTTAACGCGTTAGCTGCTAATTAGACACCAGCTATTAGATTCTGCTGCATCTATATTAAAGCTGAACACCTTCCTTTTGAACCCTCTTAGGTTGAGTTATTAGCAGGTTTTTGCCAAAAGATGACTCATGGTAAATATTTGTTTTATTGTATGCTAACATTCAAGTGCAAGAAACATTTTGTGCTCACCCTGCATGCATCAATTTAAATGACTGGTTAAAACAAATTTAAGCTGTTCAGCCTTTCTTACCTTACTTAACAAGCATGTGCTAGACTAGCCATTCCCATCTAAAACCAGTCAAGGCCATCAAAACTTAGACCAGTTCAGCTCGTTCAATCTTAAATGACAAGTTAAAATGAAGTCAAACTGTTCATAGCTGTATGTGCTAGTAACAGGCCAGCGTTACCCTGAACATCTGAAACCAATTAAGACCATCTTGGAATTTAGGCATTGTGGATTTTTTTTCCAACAGGGAAATTTGTATGGCCCTAGAGACAGTACATCTTGTGATGTGTGTGTGTGTGTGTGTGTGTAGTATTGTGTGTTTGCTCTTGTGTGTGTGTGTAAACTTTTGTGTGGAAGTGTCTTTGCATTGTGCTTTTTGTGCCCCACACATCCACAAACATTCAAAGCCATAAAACACAGTTCTAAGCAGAATGCCAACAATGTAGAAAGATGTTCCAAATGTGGGGATACACATGCACACACAGACACACACACACACTGATTTAAATGTGAATGACAGGCCCTCTAATCACTGTATGTGTCAAACAAGAGAGGGAGAGAGTCAGAGAGAGAAAGAGAGAGTGTAATCTTGTTTTGTTTCCATGCTTTCTTTAAAAAAAGTACAGAACAACTGAAAGAAAAAATATGAGTCACAAAGTCATTGTGTCACTCCACACAACAAAAGACCACCACCCCCCCCAGCACCCATCTCTTCCCCTCCTGCTTTCACTTCTTCCTTCATTTTCTCCTTTCTTTCTTGTTTGTGACATCCGCCAATGAAAAGAAAACAAAAGTCATTGCTTAATCTGTAGGTGCCAGTCATTGTGTGAAGTGGAGGGCCTGTCTGCGCTCAATCTGCTTTCTAGTGAAGGCTTTTCAAAAACAGCCCAGTGAGATTCCATTCAGCGTTAACACACTATTCAACTAATTAAACGTGATTAAGTAGTGAGTAGTGCTTCCAGAAATCAGTGGAAAAAGAGAAGCCGCAGTTATGGATTTTAACTAGCGTGATATGCAAGCAATGCAGGAATTGTGGTTGTTTATTTACTCCCTGATAAATTACTTGTAATTAAAAACCTGTCATGAATTTTCAGTCAGCATAGTTTTTTTGCATGGTTAATTCACAAAAACAAAATACTAACCACAAAAGAATGGAAACGTTTATGAAAATTATGTCACTGGTGATTTATTTGTGCTCGGCTGACATGGCCATAAAATATCTGGCTGGCAGGTATTGGTGGGAATTCCATTTCTCCGATAGTAAAAGCACTTTTAAAAGAAAGACAATAAACAAATAAAAGCAGATTAGGATGTATACAATTTAATGTCTTAAAATGAAAGAAAAACAAAATGCATTCTGAGACTTAATACATATTTTTGTGATACCATCATGTTTCAATGCATAATTTACTATTTATGACCTCTCTCTCTCACTCTCTCTCTCCCTCATCTCTATCTCAGGTTCTCGATTTCCCAGTCCCAGACTCACAACTCGACCCAGCAGAAAGCGACCCCTCCCCAGCTCCCCTTCCCTATCTGACCCCAGCTTTGACCTACAGGCCATGATTCGCACCTCGCCCAACTCTCTTGTCACTATACTAAATAATTCCCGCTCCAGTTCATCGACCAGTGGATCATATGGGCATCTCTCAGCCGGCACCATCAGGTACTACCAGATGCACCACTGACATTTAAAAATGTTATGCTTTCAGTGAGCAGAAAAATGGATATTAAAAAAGTAAAAAACAAATTGTGGGGAAGTGTTGCCATTTAATTCATAGCAAATATAGAAAGATGACAGGAAATAATCAGATGGCAACAGCAAAGAGAGATGACACCCAGATTCAGATTCAAACCCACATGTGTCTTCAGTACATGTGCTAACCATTGAAACATAACTCAATAAAATGCACTGAATCTAATGACAGCAAAACAGAAATGGGGTGTGATGCATTATAATAACAGTATGAAGCAGGGTCCAAAATTTGGCTTGTTTGGTGCATACGCTACTCACCAAAACCACTGTCATTTCACATTTCACAACAGTCGAGAAGAGCGAGAGCACACAGGAGAGATGGAGAGAAAGAGATAAAGAGGAAAAGCCAAACAGGCTGCTCCAGCACATCCTTAGCAGTCGAGTGATGAATGAACGCAGGATGGAAAAATAAACGAGAGAACATAGAATGCGCTATTAGGAGGAAGCGTGTGAACACATTGCTCCCCTCCTCCCTAACACTCGTCTGTCTGATATGCATCAGCTGATTAATGTTCTCTCCATCAGCGGAGGAGAGCTTTAGCCTAACACCGCCGCCATGCAATCGCTCACGCCGGGAAACAGGAGAGGACGGGAAAATGACGGATGAGGAGGTCACAAAGGGGAGAGCGGGGGAAGAAAGCAATGTCTGGGCCGAGGACAGTAACACAAGCTTAATGGGAAAGAGAGCAAATCTATTGCAGATGAAGTGAATAAAAGCGGCCCGCTCACTCTCTCTGAGTTGGAATTCAAAAGCCTCTCAATCTGACCAGAGTTCCTTCTAATCAAACAGTTTATATACTTTAGTGGTCAATTAGCTGTGGAATAATAATCCCATTTAAATGACACTCAGTAAGTTGCTGGAGTTTACAGCATGAGTGTCGATAGATTTGGCCTGTGGGAATTTGATTGGATAATTAAGTGTCACATCATTGAGGGAGTTATTGACATGTAAGCTAATCAATGTTATGATGCTGATCAGCTGAACAGATTGAAACTTCACTGCACCTTTAACATGCAATATCTACTTTGTCCAGTTCGATCAGATCTTGCCAGTCATTGTTATATTGTGATTTATTTGCTACTGTCTGCAAATAAGTAATAAATTAATGTTACATTCTCATCATATTGGATTTATTGTCTTTTCAAAATGAAAACTCTTTGATTAACCTTAGTTAACTCAGAAATTATTTAATTATAATAATGGCAAAATAAATTCCAAATGGAACTTTGGTGTTGATGTGTATTTTATGGTGTATTTTATGTATTTTATGACTTTGGTTCAAATATGTAATATAAAATTATTGATTTACTGTACCGGCTGTAGCTACCGTTTGCTGCCAAAGCTTTTGTTTGTTTTTGCATAACATTACATTCAAGTAAAAGAGCTTTCTGAATTACTATTTCAAGTTCTACAAATACATTATAATTACGGAACTTGTAATTATGGTAACTTTGACATGACTTGAACACAGAATTTATATTTAAGTATAACAAGAAAGTACAGTGGCTGATAGCTTCTATATCACAGATACATATATAATACATAATAATTTAATAACTGCATACAATAATATTTATCCAAAATTGCTTATTTTTAATGAATGCTTGTTTTATACAATATTTACTAAAGATTTGCCAAAAAATATTTGAAAACATAATTGTGTCATTTATGTTATTTGTGTTTTGTTTATATTTTAGATTGTAATGTTTGAAGGAGCTCTTGAAACTATTAAACTGACTGAAGAATGGCTCTACCACTGTAAAACACAGTTAGCAACATTGGTGGTGTGTCAGTCAGTTTGACATCTAGCATCCAGCACTGTTAGGAAAGGACTTTTCCTGGATGCGTGTGGGTGGGTGTGAAGTTCAAAATAGAGAAAAAGGACAGAAATAGACACTTTGCAACACTGAGAACGATTAATCAGTGATTTGTTTTCATAAGCTAATCAGTCATATCTCATGCGTCTGTGTGCACATGTGGGGACAGAGATGGCAGATGAGGATTCAGACTCAATGAGTGATGAGACAGTCGGGTCAGCCACTTTGTGTCTGGCTACATTGATTTCCTCTCGGCCTGTAATAAGACCAGTAGACGTATGAACGTATATGAAGCGGCCAGCGTGTCCCACGATGAATGGAGCCCCCTATGAATGTCTGTTATTGAGCATCAAGGTTTCATCATTTAATATAGACTATGGCATCTATAGAAGAGAAGGTGATATATGAAAGTTTAATGGTGTGCTTATATACAGGAGATTCATTAGGCGATTCATCATTTTTACATGAGCTGTCTTAGAACTTTATCATTTTTTATCAGAACCAACATTTTTTTGTTGTGGTCCGGATGTAGTTTTACTAGCTGTACACTGCAATTTTTTTAACCAGTATGGCTGTATTTTTACTTTTTCTAGTAAAAATATCTAAACATCCTTTACAGAAGATAAAGCAAATAAGTAAAATAAAACATAATGAAATAATAATTGACAGAGTTTACAGAGCATAATCTAATCTTTTTATCTTTTTGGTTTTAATGCAACTGTTATAGTCCATTTACTTTTTTCAATAAACTAGATGTCTAATTTGATAATTAATAATATTCAATAAATAGTAATCTAAGGCATTGACAAATATTGAGTAAAGAGAATAACTTGTAATGCAGTGTGTGAGCACATTTTACTCATTTGTAATGATGTTGTAAACGTTTTCGTATGTGCTTTTCACTTATCCATTTCTGTTTTCCCTTACAGTCCTGCATTGAGTTTTGCATACCCTCCAACCCCTGTGGCTTTACAAATGCATCCGAAGTTGCTCAGCCGGCAGCCAGGTATTGTAGGTTCTGCATTTGGCCACAGTCCGCCCCTCGTGCATCCAACTCCTGCCTTTGCCACTCAGAGACCTGTACCGGGCATTCCCCCCTCCAGCCTGGCACCTACAGAACGTTCCACAGCCTCGTCTGACTCACAGGTCAGTTCTTTAACATGCTTTATTTTGAATAAGCTACATAGATATAGCACAAGCTGGAGTTGAACCTGTGTCTCCCACATGGTCACCACAGCTCAATTTGTATGTAGCACAGGTGTTAAACCCTAAGCCACAAGGCTGTTGTAATATGAGCAAATATAAAAGCTAAAACGAGATAAACGGAAATTTTCATTCTTAAGCTTCAGCAATAGTGCAGTTTTAAATCATTTAACATGATTGCTTTTGGGTGTTCTCATATTAAACAGCAGCAGAAGTTATTTAGATCACACAGCGATTTTCCCCCTACAGGCTTAAATTTATTCAGAGCTTATCATCACAAGAGGCGGCGTTATTTATTATTTTGTGCGCCTCATGAAAACATGCACCACCAACACGCCAGCATATATAACCAGCAGAGAAAGTCTGGCTGCAGGTAGCCCTCCCTCGCAGACAGGCCTCATGGGAGTTTTTCCCTTGTCTGTGCGTTGTGTCTCTGCGTGGAGAGCTGGTGAGCTTGCCCAGAAGGCACAAAAAACAACACCCTGCTTGTTAGCTGCAAAAATCCTAGCACTTCAACATTAATCAAGCGCAGATACATTCCTAAACCTTCCCTTTGAAGGATGGGTGTAAAAGTGTTTTCATTTTTTTGTCCTGGCAAGCTCTGTACATTTTTACTCAGAGTGTTTGTTGAATTAAAAGCTGTTGAGTGCACCTCATTGTTTGTATCTGTCTTGGTATCGATCTTTGTTTTATAGTAACAGTTTGCACTCGGATGCTTCAGTGTGACAGCGAATGAGTTTTCTAGAGATTTTTCTAATGCCAGTCTCTTCGTTCAAACCATTAAAGCCCCACTAGTTCATCCCAGCTCAGCATCATCCATTTCCCCAGCCTGACCACCAGCCTCTTTAATAGAAGAGCATTGTGGGACATTTGTCTCACCATGTGGTCATAAAAGAACAATTAATGAAAAAGGAGAGACAGTGTGAGCATTGCTCAAAGTGACAGACTGGGAAAATAGCAGATCGTTGTGTTTTATTGGTGTGGAATCCTCTGCGATCTCACGGACATCACTGACAACACACAATCACAAAAGTTTTATATACTGTATGTGGTGTACAATATGTCTTAGTGTATTAAAATTTAGAAGTAGACACAGAAATAGATACTTAAAACGAAAATACTGCCATCATTTAAAAACCCAGATTTCATCAGATTGAAATCAAGAATTTCAGTGACTAATGACTCAAACATATTTGATTATTTTTTTCACTCTTGTTACCTAATGATATTAGAAGACTTGGAATATAGTGCCTGAGTCATACAGTATGAGGTACTTTTTCTTTATTCTTTATAGACATTGTTTTAACGTTATTGCTTAATTATAAAAACATTATTCAAACTTATTTTAATTCTGTAATGTTTTTAAAATCTTCCACAACTTAAGAATATTTTTTATATATATATGATAATGTTAGACAGATGTTCTACTAACATTACTGAATGTTACATTACAAGAATGTTTTTGATAACTTTGAGAGAACTTTTAGAGAACCAGCTTTATGAATGGTCCCAGTTAACTGGAAACCAGTTCCTATCATCTTTTCTTGTGTGGACAGGAGCAGCCTGGACATTTTAAGTTTTAAAATAACTGTTATAACAACAACAATTTAATATTTTAATTATACAGCTGTCTGGGTAAACTAGTTTTGTGATATTAAAACACAACATAGACAACATAAGGGTGGGTAATTGATGTAATTTAATCATTTTTATTTTGGGCTGAGCTTTTCCTTTACTTTAAGCCTTTGAGAAGTTTTTTGAGATACAGTAACCTCTACCACAACAGCATATTTATGGTCTCTGTGTGACCATATTACACAACATGCAAAAAAATCTTTACGATTGCTACACATGAAGGCTAATTTGTGAGCCACAATAACATCAAAGTGAATTTCCATGCATGCCTGAATAAGTTTATGTTTACGTGCTTTGACTTTAAGAGCAAAGGAAGCACACAGCGGAGTGAAAGTCTCCTTTGCACTCCTTTGAGTCTGGCAGGATGAGCTCTCCTTCAGAGCCAAAGAGTCCTGCTCTCTACAGTAAGAGTAACATCCAAGAAATGTTACTCTTCTCTCTCCCAGCAAGCATTTTTTTTGTTACTGGCTCTGGTCAGTCACAGTCACAAGTGAGAGAGAGAGAGAGAGAGAGAGAGAGAGGTGGTGAATGAGAGTCAAAGTAGCAGTTTTTGTTGGTCAGGGTCAAAGTGGGAATAATGTCTGTGTTTGGACATGTCAGTGGCCTTTTTTTTGCTGGAGAGGATTGTTTCTATGCATGCAACACTTTACACTCATGTAACTTTTTATTTGGATATAATACCATGGCATTACCATGATTTTCCAACATGGACCATGGGCAGTACCATCTCAATGCCATGCCAGATGAATATGGTCATCATTCAGTACAATGGTATTGTATATATCAAAGTTCCATGGTATTACTGCCTACTATGGGTACCGCCATTGGAGAAAGGTGCTGCCACAAGTCACAACGTCTGACCCTTTTTGTATGTGAAGGTATGAACCTGTTAAATTTGTTTTGGAATGCAGTTTCTAAAAAAGTAGTTTTTTTATTTACTTGACCAGGGTCATTCTGAATGTGTGCCTTCTAATTGCCACAGAACTGGAATACTTGCCCTGTGTCTTGCGTAATTATTTAATACTTTTCTGATTTTGGTGTTTTAGCTGTTAAAAAGAGTATCAGGTTCATTCCACTTGGCTCTACATATATTTTTTTTAATGATGATGTAGTAGACTTTTATTGCAGTTTTTTACTTATTTTTGTGCATGTGTGTTCTTAAAATATTTCCAGAGTAAACCCACCAGTGAGTCAGCTGTGAGCAGCACAGGGGATCCCATGCATCACAAGCGTTCCAAACTCAAGCCAGACGAAGAGCCGCCCAGCCCTGGAGCCATCAGTGTGCAGGTATCCCCCCTCACATACATGCAGACTCACATATACTGCTGAAAAAACACAACAGAAAAGCTCAAGAAAACAGTTCCCAAACAAGCACACGCAGCAAGAGCTCAGGGACCAATTATGTGACTGGCTGCAAAGCTATTTATTTGCATGTTTGATTTTGTCGCCTGTTGTAAAGCCGCCTCATATGTGATAAGCCCCATTGATCTCCACGGTTCCAGAAGGAAATTGTTTTCTTTAATCAGATGCTTAACTGAATGGAAAAATGAAAGAAAAATGAGATGACACTTTTTCTACATTGCCCTTTATAACTGATGGCTGGCTAGGCAGATTTGATGACTGTTGGATTATACATGTGAATGACATGCACAGTGCGAAGAATTATGTCCTAGCTGCTTTTGTTGTTTCTCTTTTAAGGTCCCTTGTTGGTAATATTTCTCTTTCATTCACACACATCTTAATATTGTCTGCTTTGAAATCTGAACGTCTGAACTCAGCCTAACCCAGTCTGGTCTAAACAGCATATTGACTATATACATTCTCAGTTTTAAGCAGACAGTGAAATACAACTAGAGTAATAAAGCATTAAGCTGAGAGAGTGGGGGGTTTTATTCTTCAAATACTTGCTCCAAACCCCTCGTATATCTGCTTAAATTTAGAGCAGCATTTTAGTACTGCTTTTTAACCATATGGCTCTTGAGCTCTACGGAGGCCCCAGCTGTTAGACAGACAGATGCAGGGTGCGCAAAAAATGCCTCTTGCTTTGCAGTCCAAATGGAGCTAAATCAGATATGTAACCGACAGTTGACTGCAGACCTCTGAATTCAGAAAACCTGGTTTCCATTTTCAAAGTTTTTAACACATCCAGAAAAGTTAAGACGATCTGCCAATTCGACATAACTTGTGGCATCTACCAAAGAAAGCTCTTGTTCCAGGGAATTATGGGATTTTTTCCTTTCATAAAAAGAATAAAAATACCACTACACTTTACTGTAAATTCATGCAGCAATGTATTTTCTCAGAAGGTGTTTCAAATGTCACATGTATTTTTATGAACTTCAGCATTATTTTCATGATACAAATAAAACTCATCCAAGTGTCTTGCACTCAAAGTAACATCATTTATCATCCAGTGTCTTATCTGTGCCATTAAAGAACTCTGATTTACCATGCCACACAAATAATTTTATTTCTGAATGGAGTAATTTCCTTCGTGTCAGCTGTAATATGCAGTAATATGCAGTAATATGCATTATTGTTATATTTGCGCATATTCTCTGCATGGCAGAGAGCTCATACATAATTACGCTCACCTTGTTATATCAAAATACCACGCCAGAGATGAAAGGGGTATTTACACAGATGTGTAATATCACTTTACACAGTGATTTGAACCAAAGTGACCGGAAGCCATTGAAATTATCAATGAAAGCTGATAATATATATTGACAGGAGAAACAGCTTTGTGACAGGGATGTGCTAAGTGTCCTAAAATTGACAAGTCGGTGGCTTGCCTAAACACTTAGTGGACAAATCTCTTTAAGTGGCTAAAGGTAACCCTGTATAATTAAGCTCACTCACCTGACCCTGATGCGATGTATGCAAATGAGATTATGCAAATTTGCAGTGACACAATGCACAAATAACAGTGTAGCTCACATGATGCAGTAAGTTGTTTGCTTTAGGCGAATAGCAAAAGCTTACTAGCATCCAACAGCAGACTTGGAAACATCCAGTTTTAATCCAGATTTAATCATTGTCAGTGTGAACATTCTTAACAGGAACATAACGTTTTTGTTTTATGACACAGTTTACAGTTAAGCCACATGAGTGTGTGAAGAACATCATGTTTTATATGTGTGTGTCTGTGCAGGAACAAACAGACGGAATGACTCTGGTAAAAGAGGAAGGAGATAAAGAGGATGGCAAGCAGGAGCCAGAGGTGGTGTACGAAACTAACTGCCACTGGGAGGGATGCTGCAGGGAGTTTGACACCCAGGAACAGCTTGTACACGTGAGCAGACACACACATCTGCAATAGCATCTATGAAATCATTCAGGCTGTTCAAAGGATCATTCATGATTAGGCTTAAACTCTCAAATAGGTCCAAAGAACACACAACACACACCTCTGCTCCAGACGGCCCATTTGTCACAGCCAGACCCAGGTTTAAGCAGAAAGTGAACAGACATGAAAAACCACTTCCTGTGAAAATACAGTGCTGTGTCCACACAGACTGCTACTCTCTGGACAACACGCACACCATTCTTTTAACCTCTCTTTTCTCCTATCATCCACACAAACACACACACATTCAGAAAAACACACCAACCCCCAAAGGCACACATCTGATAGAAAGATTCCCAGTTCTCCACAGCTGTCTGTCCTACTCTGACATGGCAATCCATGGCGGCCATGCTAACCCCTATCTATAATTGAAAGCCTCCACTTGGAATGGCCTGCCTCCCACATATGAAGGTCTGAGCTTAAAGCTTGAGGATCTTGACAACTTCTTGCCCGTGTATTTGAAAGCTATGAGGGCTGTGTGTGTTTTTGTTTGTGTGGCAAGTACTTTTAGGTTTTAGACAAAAGTCTAAATTTTTGTAATTGGATAATTAACATTTTTTAACCCAATAGCAATATTTTACACACACACACACACACACACACACATATATATATATATATATATATATATATATATATATATATATAAAACAAAAAACAATACTTTACAAAAAGTTACTGAACAAAAACTGGTAGAGCGTTACTTCTACCAGCGCAAAGGTTGTGGGTTTGATTCCCAGAGCACACGTACTAATAAATCAGATAGCTTAAATGCACTGTAACTCGCTTTGGATAAAAGTGTCTGACAAATGCATAAATTAAATGTAAATGTACCTAACTTCACAGTATGAGATTCTGCTTGAACCGTTCAGGTGAATTTTATCTGTCCATTTTTTTAACACATCTACTTAGTCAGTAGACTTAGTGGCTTAGTTTTAAAAAGCACTAAATAAATCCAATAGTTCAATGTTTATAAACATCAGCATTTACTCCTCAAATCATATTCTCAACGCTCTTTCACATAAAGAGGTGCTTTTGTTTCTCAATCCCATTGCCTTGTTTCGCTTATTGTGTTTAATTTTGCTGTTTTCTATGCTGCCGTTAAAATGGGACACATGCTAATAAAAATATTTGCCTACAGAGTCCCTCCCCTCTGATTCAGCTGAGCTAGGGCTGATGGTTCTTATCGCTCTTCTCTCAGTAATAGGATGAGTGCAGTGTGCCGACCACAGTGAATCTCCTCCAACAAAGAGGACTTGGATTTCCATATATCAAAGCAATACACCACCCCTCCCCCACATCCCACAACTACCATAAGATTTTTGGAAAAAGAAAAGAAAAAAATTTAGACTCCAAAAATTTAGCCGTTAAATATCATAGAAGCTTTAGTGGATTTTCCATGTTCACTGTGCAAATAAACAAATCTTTATTTAAATAAAACAATATATTCACATTAAACCAGACTATATATTTTATTTGCTGGCAGTTTATAAGATTTTTTAAATGTCACATTCACCCTGTGGTTTTGTTTATACAGTATGTTAATATCTTTTTACCATATACCATATAAGTTTTACCAAAACTTATACACAGTTTTACTACATATCTAATTTTGGGTAGAAAGCTTTACATGTCTGTTTTTGCTGCGGGTGAGCATTTTCAGCTATGTAAAACATGCTTGCACCATGACACATGGCTGCGTTCTTTTATCTGCATTGCTTTAGCACTCTCGATAAGATAAACATCAAATCTTTGCAACTTAGCACACTTATCTGCTCTACGCAGTCAGCACAAACCAGCTGGGTGTCAGTTTGTTGATTTATTTCATTATTTTCTGCTTTTTTTCCCTTTTTTTCTAAACACTCTGGCCCTTATACCTCCACTACAGGTGCCTTAGCTTTCTCCCAGTCAGTGAGTCTTTTTTTCCTCTGTGGCTTCTTTCTCAGTAGGGGTACTCTCATTGATAAGGGCTCTTTAATGTAAACTAAAGGGTGTGGGTTCAGGCCAGGATGGTGGATGAAATGAGGAAAGA
This sequence comes from Chromobotia macracanthus, assembly GCA_036877525.1. Taxonomy (NCBI): domain Eukaryota; kingdom Metazoa; phylum Chordata; class Actinopteri; order Cypriniformes; family Botiidae; genus Chromobotia; species Chromobotia macracanthus. The sequence goes on along the minus strand of JAZGTH010000034.1, from coordinate 827,743 downwards.
GAAAAATGTATTCTTGTTTTGTGGAAATTAGAAAATATGGTAAGTTTTTAACCATAACTATGTCCTGCATCCCAGAGTCCAAAAGTAACCTTTTACACACCTGACAATGGTGGGTCAAATTTTGCGAGAAATCTTTTTTGATAGCCATGACAACGTATTTTTCCTTATTTGATGTATAGCATTATATATCATATATACACAATGACAGACTGTGAGGTGGCCCCTCATATTTTCATTTGGTGACTTTATTATGCTTAGTATTACATAATCTTCTACAAAAAAGAAAAGATTTTTCACTGAAGTAAAAGTTTTTAGAAGACTGTCTGTAGTAGACTGTTTGTATGACTAGTACGTATGATTTGAATCATGCAACTTAGGGTCAGCAAGGGTCAGACTATTAATACTGTAAACCATATGCCGGTACAGTTTCTCTTTTTCAGTAACTTTTTCATATACCCACCAAAGCAGTTTTTTTCTCCTCTTTGGCTCTCATGTTCTCTCTGCGCTCATGGTGGTTTGTCCGATGGTGGCGCTGTGGGGTGGTCTGTGTCATTGTGTGTGTGTGTGTGTGGATGGTAGGAATAGCCCTTTTAAGCTGCTCACTGCTCCTCCCTGTGCTGGAGGAGATAAAGTAGGCTGAGTGGGAAGGCGGACCCCTAACTGGCTGCTGGCAAGGACCCTTTAATTGGTAAAATGTAGATTTTTTTTGATCAGGCAGAGGATTAGACACCTTATCTGTCTGGAGTATCTTATGTGAAGATGAAAAGGCTGTGCTGAATTACATATGCCAATTTCCCCCCTAACCCCCAGTATATGCACACATTACTATTGTTACTCTCTCATACTCTCTTTGCTACTCTCTCTCCATCTTTTATTTCTCTTGTCAGCTTTTTCCATTTTTCCATTGCACTTCAGCGACTGATGTGAGAAAAGAGAAGATTATTTATTAGCGCTTATCTGATAATGCTAAACATTGTTGCAGGTCCCAGAGCTTTGTGAAATTGGTGCGTAAACATGCTCTTTTCATGCATGGGTGTGTTTTAATGGTGAAGGGCACGGCCTAGAAAAAGAAAAAGAAGACAACAGAGATGAAATTCATCTATAAGGAAAGCATAAAGGAAGCTGCAAATTAGGGCACTGGTGCATGTGTGTGCTCCTTAATCAAAAACATATTTATTTATGATTATTCATCATTATGAAATTATTAAAATATATGATTGTAGGTTTATGATGTATTTATTATGTAATACAACGCATAACAATAGTTTAATAGTTTTATACAGTTGAGATCACAGGTGAAAACAAGACAATAATCATGCATGGCCTCTGTGTGCTTCCATATGTGTTTTTTTGTGAAATTGTAATATGGCGCTTATATTTCCAGCGTTGCAGTGTTGCATATTTACCCAAAAGATTTCTAGCAGCTTCAGTACCAAAAATCAATGGACAGTCACAGATTCCAGTTGAAAAGCCATCCATTCATTTACCTCCAATTTAAAACCTTCAGCTTTTGCAAATATATTTTCCCAGCTATGCAGTATCTCTATTAGAAGTTTGCATATGTGCAGCTTGGAACGAACATTGCTTAACAGTATCAGAATGGCGTTAGGACCCGGTGCATGTGTTTGTATTTGCATGCGTCAAACAAATAAAAGTAAGCATCTTGTTCCTGATTCTCACAGTCCCAGTGGCTGCTGTGCTCTGTGTTGTCCTGTACCCTGCAGGCTGAAGATGAATAGATCGCTCCTCTGGGCCGCTCGTGTAGCATCAGCACCTGTTAGTCTATTTCCCCCGGCTTTAACTGCGCTCGCTTACAACAACGCCATCATCCGCTCAATAACCATTGCCATTACATCAGACCATTAGGGCATTAGTGTCACCCCCCCAACACTGTCCTCACTTCCTCCTCCATCCTTTTATCAGCGCAGCCAGGTCATGCATCACGCGCGACAGCATTAAGCTCATTTGTACAAGTGAGTGTACCAGCATTCAGGGATGTGTTGCAATCTCTCTCTGCCTCTCTTTCTCTGTGTTATCGAACGGCCGGCCCAGCAGACTGATCACATGCCACAGGGAATCCCTTTTGGAGCGAGGTATAAATGGGGATGAATGAATGCAAAGGAGTTTCTGTGTTGACTAATATTCATTAAGTTTTAGGTCAGGTTAAATTTTTATCCACTATATATATATATATATATTGACCTGTACGGAATCTGTGTTCATGGAATTCTGCAGGAGTCTTCACTGATTTTTCTTTAGGCCCACAGTTGTGCAAATCTATGTTAATCTTCCTTTGTGAAAGGAAAAGTATAAATTAAAAATGAGACTATTATATTTATTCAATATTATTCATTATTAAAATTTTCAAATTCATATTCAAACTGGGGTTCATTTTCTCATGGTGACCAGCAGCCATAAACATGGTGATCAGCTGCCATAAACTCAAACCCAGTCCAGAGACTGAAGGTCTTTTCAGACTGTCTTTGTCGCAAAGGAAGCAAGGTTTGAATGGCAGTCCAACTTCGACGTCTAACAACGTAGAAGTGCAAATGCAGAGTGCGCACTTGCACACACACCTGTGCATGTTCCTCACCCAATCTCTGGAAGTTTGGCTAAAAATGCAGTGAGGTGACAGAGAGGGCTGTGATGCAGGTGCCTTTGTGTCATGAAGAGGAATAGAGGATGAGCTCCAGTCTCTGTCTCTACTGCCAACTCTCACTCTCACTTTCCTTTCTTGGACTTCCTTCTGTCATTCTAGTCTGTTCTCTCCTCTGCTCTGTATGTGAGGGAAGTCAAGTCACAGACTGTCTTTATTTTTCTGTTTTGTCTTTGTCTTTCTCCTCCTTGCCTTCATTCTTCTCTCTTGGCCTGTCTGTCTGTCTGTCTGTCTGTCTGTCTTTCACATATTTTTCCCTGTCTCTCAGAGATCTTTGTATGTCTCTCTCCCTTGCTTCCACTTGGAGATGCTCTGTTGCTTTGGAATGCATTAACTCTGCAGGATATTGTCTGTCCCTTTGAAATCCAAAGTCTTAGGAACAGGAAAACTACTCATAAGTGCTGCATACTGTTGTCTTTGTGTGGATGCCAGATGTTGACCTCATCTGCTCAGTGGTTTATGTTAAAGTGTGTGTGTGTTTTTCTTTGGAACCTTCAACCCTTCGTAACTGTGTGTGTGTGTGTGTATGACAGCCAGAAAGGCAGAAAAAGGGGTTACACTAAGAAAATGAGAAGGACCTAGGTGGAGGCAGCATGTTGAGAGAAAGATAGACAAAACACAACAGGGATTTGATGCCTTGAAGGAGAGAGAGTGGCAGTTGAAAATGTGAAATGGAAAGTTGATGGTGATATTGAGGTTTGGTTAAGTCAGAGGTGACAGTATCAACCGCAGCAGTGAATGAAGATGATGGGATGCAGTTGGAAAGCTCAAGCAGTAGAGATGCTTTCACTAGACTTATGATATCTTTCACCCCCAAACACAAACCAACACACATACACATTCCCCACTGCTGCTTTACCTTTCCCAAAGCCTTAGATTGAAAGTTACCACAGCAGCACAACTGTCAGCACTTGTCACGGCAGGGCCATAGGCCTGTAGTGATGGGAGGTGACGGGTTTATTTGAAATCCTGTTTAAATCAGACACTGAGACTCACAAACCATGAGCTAACCCAGCTCACAGACGACTGAGCAGAGAGAAAGAAGAAAGGAAATTGAAAGATAAGGAGAATCTGACACATGAGAGAGAAAAATGTGGCAAGGAGGAGTGGGAGAAAAAAAATTAAAAAAGAAAGAAAGAAAGTACACAGGCTTATATAGATGTCTTAGTGGATTCTTTTGATGATTAACAGTCATTTCAATGTTGATACAGAAGGTTCTGTAGTGGTTCTTTAAGTTACTCTGAGTGCTGTTGTTGACCTTCTTGAGACTAACACACTTTAACCATAGACATCCATAGTGCAAACTCTAGTTTTATGATGCATAAACTTTTCAAGAATTTTGCATAATATTTAATGACTTTGGGGTAACACGTGAGGCTATAGTGGACTGCTTTTAGTAGCTCATTCGTTGTGTTCCCAGACATTCGCTTTAGGCAATGACCAATTATGTGATCCTGAAGCCCCCTAGTGGTACAAATATGCCACTACGTTTTACCCAAGTAGTCAAGAGTCATTAATGTGCACATTGATAGTAACAGTTAAACGCTAAAAACAGCATAAATAATGTACAACATTATTTTAATATTTATAAAAGATTAAACTGTATATAAACAAGCAATCATTGGAGCATACACATAGCTTAATTACTGGCCCACACAGTTTTTAATGTTATTAACATGAACTTTGACCTTTCTCCTTACAGCACATCAATAATGACCACATTCATGGAGAAAAGAAGGAGTTTGTGTGTCGTTGGGAAGAATGCTCAAGAGAACAGAAACCCTTTAAGGCCCAATACATGCTGGTGGTGCACATGCGCAGACATACAGGAGAGAAGCCACATAAATGCACGGTAAGAATTACATCTGTTTTGTATTTTATGTTTGCAGAAACTGATTCTGGTAGGTAGGGCAGCTGTTGTTGAGGGCTTTGGCTAAGACCTACCTGCTGCAACAGACTTGGTCTGTCTCAAACAAAACAATATAAGCATGACACTTGTGGGTTTTGTTTCCCTCTCTGTACAGTTTGAAGGCTGTTCAAAGGCTTACTCAAGACTGGAGAACCTGAAGACACACCTGCGCTCACACACAGGAGAAAAGCCCTATGTGTGCGAGCATGAAGGCTGCAACAAAGCTTTTTCCAATGCGTCAGACCGAGCCAAACACCAGAACCGCACACACTCGAATGAGGTAAATTCACTCACACACAATTGGCTTGTTGTGTTGTTCAATATATCAAGCATTAAACAAGGTATTTTGGTTACAGTGCTCTCAGATGTGGTCAAAGGTTTTTTTATAATGTTAGTAATAATGTTTTTTTCATACTGTATGACTCCAGGACCCTGTTAGTGTTAGTATTACTATCTAGCATATGTTAATGTTTAACATTTGCCGCGTGATATTATCATTATCTAGTAGCATTTTTACACATTTAAGTTTAATGAAGGTGGGTTAAAAAGACTTCGAGTTTTATAATGTATCAAAAACTAAAATGAAAAATATATTTTATTTTTTTGGAAAAATAAATTGGAATTTTTTAATTATGTATTTCTTTCAGAAACCCTATGTTTGTAAAATCCCTGGTTGCACTAAGCGATACACTGACCCCAGCTCTTTACGGAAGCATGTTAAGACTGTCCACGGTCCTGAAGCCCATGTCACTAAAAAACAGCGTGGAGATACATACCCACGACCCCCACCCCAGCCCAGAGAACCTGGAGGTAATGGACAGGGCCGGTCACCAGGGCAGCTTCCCCTCGGAGCTATAACTGACCAAAGGGAGTACAACCATGTTACCTCGAAACAGGACGAATGTCTACAAGTCAAGTCAATCAAGACAGAGAAACCCATGGTAAGTCTTCTTCCATCTCTCATCCGGAGGTTATTAATGTAAATATATCTCTGCCTGCATTTGTGTATCTAATGTTAGGGACTAAAATCTAACCTTTAATTTTATCTTATGGCCTTTTGTCTTACTAATGTTTACTCCAAACTGTTGACTTCATGGTTTCATAACTGCTTAGCTAACACTTCTTTACAACTACGTGCATCTTACTTTGCATGATCTATTTATTAACTGAATGTGTTTTTTGTCCGCTACCTCACACGCAACTTGTCCTCTCTTACTAAGGACAGTGGGTGATCAGGTGAGAATCCTGAATTGTGAAGTTATTGTGAAGTCTGCCTTTCTTTTTCATTGCTCTTTCTATCCATCCATCATGCTAAAGCCATCTCTAATAAGGAATCTCTGGTGATTGTGTTGCAGTTTAAATCAGTAAGCTGTGTTCACAGTTGTAGTGTCATTTGGTGTTCAGATTCATTCTTCTGTTGGGAAAATGGCTCAGTAAAATTAAAGAAAATGTTACAAGCTTTCTTACACCATTACTAAACCATACAGCTCATTCATTAGCAGGCATTAACAATTTCTGACACAGAAAACAACCTAATTAAGACCCAACAGCCCTGAAGGAAGGCTATTGTTTGTGTGCCCTGTTTTCTGAAATTGGGGCACACAAGCGCATATGGTTATGCAAAGACACCAAGTGTTTTAGAGACCAAGATATGTTTGGTAGTTCTAGAAGAAGTTTGTCAATTCTGAGCTTTTAGGGACAGATAATGTGATGATTATTGAAGATTATAATGAAAATAACTTTTAAAAGTTATTGTGAAGCTGTATTAACCATATGTTAAAATGAATGTTTTAATGAATGTTAAAACTTTCCACATGACATTGTTTCAACATTGCATTTCACTCTCCTCATTACATGTTTCATCAATATAAAATGTCCCAAGAAAACAGGTTGTGATGCTTATTTTCTACAATGAATTTAAAATGTAAAATGTATATTTTCTTTTCTCCTCCCCTCTCAGACGTCTCAGCCAAGCTCTGGCGGTCAGTCTTCATGCAGCAGTGACCAGTCCCTCAGCGGCCCCTATTTCAGCCATGGAGTCCAGCTTGCTGTGAGCAGCTTTGGGCTTGAGGGGGAAGAAGTAGTGCTTGAGGACCAGGAAAATGAAGATGAGGAGGAGAATGAGGGAGGAGAGGGAGAGGAGGACGATGCTCCCATCATGGACTCTGCAGTATCCACTGCAACAACCACAGCGGCAACACTATCTTTGCAGCTTTGCCGAAGTGTAGGACGGCCCCTACGCTGGATGGAGCATGTTAAAATGGAGAGGTTAAGGCAGGTTAATGGAGTTGTGCCTAGGCTAGGACATCTGTCCCCTACACCACCCCCAAAATGCCAGGCCCTGCCTGCCCTCACAGGAAAAGGTATGTCTTCGTTCTTCAGCTTTCTCAGCACATTGAACCGAAAAGAAGGTTGTGAATATATTTTAAATTATCCTCTGCCTCTTTCAACAAGCTTATCTCTCCTAATCAGGTTCATGCCTTGGTAGGAGTAGTTCTGTGGGGGTAGTGCCCCAACCTCCTCTGCGTCCTGAGCCGTCCAACACAGAGTTGACAGTGCTGAGTTTGCTGCATGAGCGCCGGGACAGCAGTGGCAGTGCCACCAGCTCAGCTTACTTGAGCAGTAGCCGTCGCTCTTCTGGCATCTCCCCCTGCTTTTCCAGCCGCCGCTCCAGCCAGGCCTCGCAATCTGAGCACAGCCATCATCGACGTCTTCACAATCTCAGTGCCACTGACTCTTATGACCCTATTTCCACCGATGCCTCTCGACGCTCCAGTGAAGCCAGCCAGTGTGGAGGAGGTGGAAGCTCAGGTGGGGTGATGCATGGTGGAAACTGGAGTGGTGGAGATATTGGAGGAAGTGGGATGAGAACAAGAGGTGTTCTGAACCTTACTCCAGCTCAGCACTATCACCTGAAGGCCAAGTATGCTGCTGCTACAGGTGGTCCTCCTCCCACACCCTTGCCCAACATGGAACAAATGAGCCTGAAGTCCCGCCTGACTATGATGGGAGATGGACATGACACAGGCCAGCTCACATTACCACCGCTGGTCAGGCCACGTCGCTGCAGTGATGGCACACACAGTGTACATGGCAGTCTCACAGTGTATCAGCGAAGGGGACTGTATCTTGGTGAAGGTCCAGGAAATACTGATAGAAGAGCCAGTGACCCTGTGAGGACACGGGATCCTAGTGCTTTTGGCTTGCCACAAGTACAGCGTTTCAGCAGTCTGAATAACCTGAATTCATTACCCCATTTAACTAATAATTATTACTCAGATAGAGAAGATTTGGGTCTGAGCCTGCAGAATTACATCTGCCCAGCAGGCAGCTTGCAGAGGAGTCTACACTCTCCTTGCCCTCCTAGCATCATGGAACAATCAGCACTTGAGGACTTGGCTATAGACCAGGATAGTGGTCTGTTAAATGCAGATGAAGACATCCTGCCGGATGACTTGGTGCAGTATCTCCGTTCCCAAGATCAAGAATTGGCTCACAATCAGGAAAATATTACCAGTGTTTCCAATCCCCACAGTCTCAGTTATGACCAGGGCACTGCAGTTGGCCAGAATTTCCATAGCCCACAACAGCAGCAGGAAGTGCCAGAAGGAGAAGGTACCAAAAAGGATGTGATGCCTATCCAGTGGAATGAAGTGAGCTCTGGCAGTGCTGATGTTTCTCCTCCCAGACACCCTCAGAGGTGCGGGAGATGGTCAGACCATAGTGGCATAATGAGCAACCCCTTTGGTCGCTTTGGGAACATGGTTGTGCAGCAACAGCAACTGCATACAGATTTCACAGATCAGCACACAGCCCTTCATAGAGGTGGTATCCAACACATGGAGGATGGGAGCTATGGGTCCAGACATCTAGACCAGCATCAGCAAGTCACAAAGCCAACCCAACAGCAGTCTTGCAGGATGAATTCAGGTATTAAGATTCAATCTTCCTCAACCTCCCAGTTAGAAACAAGGCACAATTTTGGTCGACCAGACTTCTCTCATATCTCTTTGGGCCCCATCCGTCCAAGCTGTTTACAGCAGACAGCTGTATCACAAAACCGACTACAGCAAAATAACCCAATCACACATAGTAACCTTCTGCTGCAAAGACCAGCTAACTACAGTTTGTCTCCAACAACAATACTGCCTCACCAGCCCCAGCCTCCTATATTCCACCCACCAGTCAACAGTGGCCACAGAGGTTTGTATCATACACAGTTCTGTTCCACTCCGCAGATTGTCAACGGTCAAAATGCTCAGTCATGCCAGCAGAAAATCTTAAGAAATGGAAATGGTGCCAGTTGCTCCCTTGCAAATCAAGTTTCAGGGCTGAAGCTAGAGGCAAATGATCATATTCAGACCAACACTTGCTCTTCCATCCAACAACAGCTTTCATTTATTGCTGAGTTTTTTGACCCATCAGAGTCCAAAACATCATCTTCTCACGATATAGAACAGTCATGTCTAATGGAATCCTTAACAACAGAGACTGAAACACCCTCTGAGGCCCTTCTGTCACCTGGGGTTGATCAGGTTACCAGCACAGTAGAAGGCAGCCCAGGTGTGGGTTTGGATATTTGTTCCATTCTTGATGATCGCTATGAGCAGAGTAGTCTGGTGTCTGATATAATTACCCCCAGTGTTCTTCAGGGTCTGTCTCAGACGTCCTCTCGTCTAACTACTCCTCGTCTTTCAGCTGTATTTCACAGCATGCATCCAGGCACTAACAATATGGCTATTGGTGACATGAGCTCCCTCCTCACCACTCTCGCAGAAGAGAGCAAATTTCTGGCTATTATGCAGTAGATTGTGAAGCCCCCCCCCCATAAACTAAATGAATGGTAAAATAATTAAAGTTTAAAAAGATTTGTGCATGTATTTAAAGATGCAACATGGAGGAGAAAGAGTTATTGCTTTATAATGGTTAAAGTAGTTTAATAGTGAAGGTGTGTTGACACACAATCTATTTTAAATCTGCCCTATCTTCATATTGAGACATTGACCAAAAAAAACATGCATATATATATATATCAATATATCAATAGTTATTCCTTTTCTGGAATAGAGGCTATTGTAAAAGCCCTTCTTTTATATTGCTTTATGATGACAACAGGAGGTCTTCTTCCCATCAGTCCCCATTGAAACAGTATTTTGTGTGTTGTTGCTATTTTTATGTTTTGTTGTACACTGTTGCTGCATGTTATTTTTTTCTATCAAGTGTACACGGTGTCCACTAAAGTGAGTAGATTAACTCATGCATTGTGTACCTTTATTTTTAAGAAAGTGTGGATGTGCACAGACTCAATTGTCATCAGGTCAGGACAGGGTCAAATATCGCTCTTAGAAGGCCCAAGTGTCATATTTTGACTATTCTAATTGTTTTGTCCTAAATCAGTAATGCTAAGATGGTTTCATATGTCTTACCAAGTGTTGTTTTGACCAATTTCCCCAATTAGGAGGGGTCATTTTGTTGTATAAGGGTACGACAAGTGTGGAGCAGAACACAATTGCTGAATACTCTTTATCTTGATTTAGCCTGACTGTATTCCTGTAAATAAATGTTGATTTTTTTTGTTTCATTTTATATAGTAAAATTTCATATTCTTTATGACTGGTGCTGATAGTAAGCAGTGCATTGTGACAGTTGGTGGGGTGGGGGGTCCTTTTAGTCAATCTCAACATGTTGCTTATTGCACAAAAAAAAATTAAATTTGTGGCCAAAATGTGTTGAATACATTGGTTCCAATTGGTGTTTAAATGTGTCTGTTTTGTGTTGTTCTTTTTACAGTTATCTACTGTTTTTGTCACAACAGTGCAGTGAATCTGTAATGTGGAATATCATCTATGTCTTTGTTTTTCTAACGAAAAACCTCTACCTACCCATTTGTGAGGATAAAAAGACTCACGAACACCACGACACATCAAGCTTTATTACAAGAGCTTTTAAAAGGATTTTTTAGCAGTATTAAAACTAACCTGCAGTTTCTACCTGCATATGTACATTTTTAAGGCGTACTCTAGTATTGAGGTTCTGTCTTTGTATGACTGTATGAATTGTTTTCTGTAGCAGTGTACTGGTGTTATGTTTTTTTTTAAACGTGGTATGACCCATTCCCAAAGGAAAGGACTAGAGGGTTTGGGCCTAAGGTATGTGCCTTACGAATGCCTGTCCATACAAAAGAAACACTGCCAATGTTTTAAAGAAATTACAGAAAATGTATATAAATATATGGCAGGAGTCCTATGACTTTACTTTTTACATGAAACACTACACTCTTTTGGTTGGGCATTGAGGAATATGAACGTAAGCAATGTTAATTAAACAATGTTTTTAAGTAATTACATTTCTTTTATTTTTATCCTTGTAAATACATATTCAATCTGTAGACTGTAGCTAAGAGTGTAGATGGCATTGGGAGTCAGAATTAGTATAAAAATCCTACTATATAAAGCAGGAATCCCAATGCTGTCTTTTAAATTTAAACAAAGATATCAAAATGGAGTCAAGGTGCCTAGCACCATCAGACTGGGAACAAAGTCTCAATGCTCTTTTTATATCAGAATACAACAAATGTTTGTATGGTTTTAATAAAAAAAAGAAAATATTCAAATGATGTCTGCCTGTCTGCTTTCATTTTTGAACTAAAATAGTGATGAATATTTGTTATTGTTATGTATAAATCTGTCTATAACTGTTTGTTAATGCAAAGTGCCATAATATATAGGGCTTATATTAATTATAGATTAATTATTAAGTGTAGTAGTAGTTCTTTTCGAAGGCTGTGATGGTCACATGACCAAAATTGGTGGTCATATTACACAAGAAGCATAAAAGCATAAAAGGAAGACTTGCTGAGAGGCATTCTCAGCAAGTTGCAGTAAGCATTGCAGTCAGACTAAAATGACTTAAAATGTTAGCTCAAGAAAGTATTTGACAGACCCCAAAAACTATAACAATAAATGTTCGTTTATTGCATTATATGCGACATTATATGCTCAGTGGGTCTAACCAGAGCTGACAAAAACAGTATAACTTACAATTGGTTGCAAGGCCAAGCTAACCACAGGCAAAGCTGTGGCAAATGAAAATTTATTTTGCATTTATGCATTTGGCAGACAAAACAGCTTACAGTGTCTTCAGGGTATACATTTTATTAGTACCTATGTGTGTTCCCTGGCACTCAAACCCATGGCCATGGGGCTGCTAATGCAATTCTGTACCAACTGAACAACTGAAACTATAACATGTAACTATAGTATATATTTGTTATGATATAAACAGAAGCATAAACATATTTAGTAACTATAAATACAACAGTCATATAAGCAACGACACATTCTCTCATCCCTCCTGCAGATCTTCTGTATTTCCACCAATATATCGTGTTTTATTAGCGTGCTTTATCATCTCAAGGTCCCTGCAGTTGAGAATGCAGACACTAGAGAGCACACAAGCTCTTCAGCATCATAACAACCCTGCAGAAGAAGAAGAAGCGGGTCGCTGTTGAAACAAAATGGCCGACATGGAAGTGGATTTACGGAGCAAGAGGCTAAATAACGGGTAGGACCACGTGCGCTTTGTAACTTCAACAATAAACCTTTTAAGGGTCCAGGTGTAGGTGTTTAGACATAAAGGACTGTGTTTGTTGGGGATAATGTTGATCTGTGGTAAAACGAGAGGTATATGATAGCTGTAGTTCTGTTCAGCTAGTGTTAGCATGCTAATGCTAAATAGCTATATGCTCGTACAGAACAGCGAGTTGCCAAGACTAACAAATGCTGCTTGAAAGTTATTGCACTTATTCTGAGTTTTAAAGTACTGAGTGACCTTGTTTATTTGTGTCAGCTTCTTTGGTAAAGTGTCTGAAGCTGTTCGTGATGCGTCCAACACGCGAAACTGCAGGTTTACTATCTGGATGTACCTAAACAAAATACAAAACCTGAATTAAAATTAAAAGTAAAAAACATTTTCTTAGTAGCATACGTTAATACAGCTCCTAAAACAGATTGACTGACCTATCCAGAGAAATCTGCTGGTGAAAAGCATACAGACAAGCGTGCCCTTGTGAAGAACGTCGTGTTGCCTTGAAGAAACAAAAACAAACAGAAGCTGAAAGTGTTTTTTGTCTCCTAAATAAAATACGCGTAAATACAAGTATTTATTCCTTAATATCTCAGTTTCTCTTTAATACTTTAGATATGATCCTTTTTACATGTTCTTTTATTGGTTCTGCGTAGTGCTGTAGTGTATACGTGTGTATTGTATTTCCAGGCCAGAGGATTTGGATAGTCCAGAGAAGAGTGGGAATGAGGATGAGAATGGTGACATGTCTGGGGAGGATGAAGAGGAGGGAGAGGAGGAAGCTGAGGTTAATGGTGAGAAGCAGGACAGTGGGTCCAAGCATCACAGTAGCAGTGGTGGCAAACACAAGAAAAAGAAACACAAGCATCGTAGCAAGCACAAAAAACACAAACATGCATCTGTGGAGGATAAAGAGCGCAAGCGCAAACATCGACACAAGCATAAGAAGCACAGACGCAAAGAGGAGGCATCCTCCTCAGCCACTGTGGCCATCAACAGGAGGGCTGGGGATGGCTCTCTTTCTCTTGGCAATGCAGCCCTTGATGACAAGGCTCTTCTGGAAGACCTTGAGAAACAGAGAGCACTGATTAAAGCCGAGCTGGACAGTCAGCTGATGGAGGGTAAGGTTCAGTCAGGCATGGGTTTGATTTTACAAGGTTACAATTCTGGCTCGGAGGAGGACAGAGAGGGATCAAGGGCACGTAATGGGGAGCAACGGCAAAGAGGTAGTGGGGGTAGAACCCGCTCCCCCAGGGACCAGAGTAGCAGGGGGGGTAAATCCAGACAGGACTCGACGGAAGGCAGCAAAGCCGGCACGAAACGACGCAGTCGCAGCCGTTCTCGAGACAAAGCGGCAAGGGATGGTAAAGTTGACCGAACAACCAAAAGTGCTAAAGAGACAGTTAAGGAGCGCAGCAAGTCGAAAGACAAAAAACGCTCCCGGAGCAGGGACAAATCCAGGGAGCGTGGGAGAAAATCCCAGTCCCCATCTACCAGGAGACGCTCCTCTGGAGAGAGAAAAGCTGATCAGAAAGGGCGTTCTAACCGACGCTCTTCACCCCGTACGGATGATAAAAGGGAGCATGCTGGGAGGAGATCAAGCTCACGAGGACGCAAGAGCCGGTCACGAGAACGACGATCACGTTCCAAAGATGGTCGGGTGGGTCGCTCAGAGACTGATAGAGAAAAGAGGCCAGGAAAGTCTCCCTCTAAAGACACATCTTCTGGAAAAGAGAATCGATCACCTCATCACAGACGAGCTCTGAGCCCTCGACGACGCAGTTCTTCCCCTCGCCACAGGGAGCGGCAGTCCAACCAGCCCCCCTCAAGTTCTGCGGATCGGAGCTCCAAAATGAGCCACTCACCATCAAGGAATAGATCACCCGCCAGGAGGGCACGAAGTCGCTCAAATGAGCGCAGAAGAGATTCCCCTTCCAGGTACACATCAGCACATCTTATAATCAGACTCAGTTGTAAATAACTGATATTTTCAAAGGACAGCAGATTATGGCAGAATTTATCATGTTAAAAGTTAAACCTTATTATTTATTGTTGCATGTTTAAGGATACACTAATAACACTGGACTTATGGCCGGTAACTGCCCAGTCTTAGAACCAGTCAATTAACCTGAATCCTGACCGCCTGTAAGGCCAGATAGTCGTTTTTCATAGTTGGTTGCACATGTCTTGGCCTCATTTTGGGTGAACGTTGGTTGGAAAAGCACAGGAAGTCAGAGACAAGACAGAGTTGTAGCTTGGCTCTAGGGGTTATGTCTTGGTTGGTATGAGTGACATTGAGAGTGTTAGAGAGGATCAGAGCTATTTTTAGCTTTGAAATCAAAGCAAGGTACTGTCCACTCAATAGGAATCTCCTTGTTGAATACAAATTCACTCTAAATAAATCAAACATTCAAATGTTCATACATTTAACAAGCACATGACTTTTGTGTTTAGTATGCTAAACACAAAGCGTACTAAAGCATACAAAGCATACTAAAATTGTGTTTAGTATGTTCATTATGTACATTATGATACCAGGATAATAAAGGTTTTTCTTGCATCCATTGTACCTTATCAGAGTGTAAGATTGGACCTATTTGTTAGGTTAATTGTGTGTTTTTAGTGATGTTCTGTTATGTTCTGTTGTCTTGGGGAAATCTGCAATCTCAGAAAGCATTCTCGTGTGGATGATGGAGTCGGGAGGTCACGAGAGGCAAGTCTAGCTCGCCGTAGAGTGAGTCGCTCACCGCTCAGACGTAGATCTGTATCGCCGCGACGACAGTCTCGCTCTTCCCCCAGGATGAGGAGGAGAAGTCGATCGCCCCTAGGACGAAGGTAAGACTGCAGCGAAAATACTTTTTGAGTGATAGTGTTATTGCCTTTGTAAAATTTCATTTTCTGGCAGGTCTGTGGAAAGGGATCGGTTCGGCCGTACCAGACTGCGACGATCCACCTCCAGAGATCGTGAGCGGAGGAGGAGGAGGCGGAGCCGAGATGAAGACAAGTTCAAAGGCAGCCTATCAGAGGGAATGAAAGCAGTCCAGGACTCCTCCTCTGAAGAAGCGTGAGTATTAACATGCTGTGAATGTAGTTTTTAATAGAGCTAATATTACCATGTCAGTGAAGTTCTACAGTATTGTCATGTGAATTATATTCTAAAACATTGTAGCTTTTTAATGTTTTAAGCAGCTGTGGAGCACTGCTGTAGATTGTCACCCCAGAAATTTAAAATATCAATTATTATTCATAGGCTTTGAATGAACAGTTCAACTTGAAACTTAATAATGTTAATGGAGTTTGAATCAATTTTCAGTTCAATTTCAGCAGACCTAAAAAATATTTGTATCCGTCATTAAATCGAATTTTGAGCAAGCAGATTGTGATAAGCCTGCAGATGATAATTTCAGGCTGTGGTCATGTGTTTAGTATGGAGGACTTTGATGCAGAAGAGGAGGACGAAGAAGCTCTGATTGAACAGCGACGGCAACAACGGCTCGCAATTGTACAGGTAACATGGCACAGCAGTGCTCATTCTTTTTAATATGACTTGATCAACACACAACTTAATTTGTTCAATGTTGAAATTGACAGAAATATAAAGCAGTCAATGAGGACAGTAATATGGGCTCCATGGCATCAGAACCCAGCAGTCCTCAGAGCAGCACTCGCAGTCGTTCCCCCTCCCCCGATGATATCCTGGAGCGTGTGGCGGCTGATGTGAAGGAATATGAGCGGGAAAACGTGAACACCTTTGAGGACAACATCAAGGCCAAGCACAACCTCATCGCTCAGGAGAAAGAAGGTGGTGTACTCTCACTGAGACATGGGGCAAAATATTTTTTGGCTTCAATTTTGTGTGAAATGTCCATCTGTAAAGAGAAAGAAGGCGATCCGGCTATAATATTGCTTGTCCGAGTGCAGTAGATGGTGCAACATTTATAACTTGTTTTAATGGTAGTTGGTTAGAATTTAAACTTATCATCCAAGTTAATAAAAAATAACTTTGCAGGTACCCGGCAATTTTTTAAACAGAGATGGCATTCAAGTGGCAAAAGTTATGAATTACAGTTTTAAGATTACCATAATAAGCACAAACAATTACACTAAGTAATGTGTGCAATGCCATTCTAATGTTGCTTAAGCAGTTATTGCAATTATCATCTCTTCTGCAGGAGTTAATCCAAAGAAGCCCTCGGCACCAGATATGTTCACCGAGTCAGATGACTTGTTTGCTGCAGACTTTGATGTGAGATGTTTGGACATCTATCTCAGATCAATTATGTTTTATGTATTAATTATGATTAATTATGTAATGAGGAGTCCTGTCCTGCGTCTGACCTGTTTCTCTCTCATATCAGAGTGCCAGGCTCAGGGCTGTGGGTATCGGTAAAGACTTCAAAGAGAACCCCAACCTCAGGGATAACTGGACAGATGCAGAGGGGTACTACCGTAAGTCTGGAGGAAATTGGTACTTTCAGAAATGGGATACAATTGTTTTCAGGTGAGAAGTGAACAAATGACTCACACCTCAACGTTGAAAATGTGTATTGCTTTAGGTGTAAACATTGGTGAGATACTGGACAAGCGTTATGAAGTGTACGGGTACACTGGTCAGGGTGTGTTCAGTAACGTGGTCAGGGCTAGAGACACTGCCAGGGCTGGCCAGGAGGTGGCAGTCAAGATCATCCGCAACAATGAGCTCATGTGAGTACTATTATACTAAGTGATTGTTTTCATTAGTTTGCCTTTGTGCTGTTTTATATTGTAATTGTATATTAGCAAAATAGAACAGTTTTCTTCTGTGTTTCCTTTTTAACAAGTTCAGTGGTATTAATTGTGTAATGCTTTACTTTTTTAGTGAGGCAAAAATAGACTAAAACAAAACTGCATAATTGTTTATTTCACATGGCTCACGAAGATCAACAAAATTTTGTATTTTTCCTAAGCAGACACCCATCTCTGTGATTTTTGTACAGACACTTATTGCTTGTACCATGCAAACTGATAATAAACATTGGATGTTAGCAGTAACTGCAGTAGCATCAACTTTGCAGATTTAAAACTGAATCTTTTCCCAGTAGTGCTTTTGTCTTTTTTCTCTCTCTCTTTTGTTTTGTTCAGTGTAATCCTGCCTCATAAATTGTGTTTAGTGGTTTTGTTTGTTGTGTCTGAACTTCAGGCAGAAGACAGGACTGAAGGAGCTTGAGTTTCTAAAGAAGTTGAATGATGCAGATCCTGACGATAAATTTCACTGTTTGCGTCTCTTCAGACACTTTTACCACAAACAGCATCTGTGTCTGGTCTTTGAGCCTCTCAGGTACTTCACACACCTGCACTGCGTGTGAAGAGTGAGCCCCCTCAAAACAAATGAGAAATAGGTCAAGTTAATATAGAATATACTTAATGTGTCTTCCCTCTCTCAGCATGAATCTGCGGGAGGTGCTGAAGAAGTATGGAAGGGACGTGGGGCTGCACATCAAGGCGGTGCGGTCCTACAGTCAGCAGCTGTTCCTGGCGCTCAAACTTCTAAAACGCTGCAACATCCTCCATGCCGACATCAAACCAGACAACATACTGGTGAGTATCATCTCCACAGCCACTAACTCCCTCTCCACTGATTATATAGCGTTCGTCTAGCAGAGAGTGCTGATGGTGCGTAATGTCATTAATTAATTAACCAATTTCTCTGTGCCTGCAGGTGAATGAATCCAAGACCATTCTCAAACTCTGTGATTTCGGGTCAGCATCCCACGTCGCAGACAATGAAATTACACCATACCTAGTCAGCAGGTTCTACAGAGCACCTGAAATCAGTAAGTTGACTTTTGCCTCATGCTTTGTTTTGGTGATTGACTGGCCTACACAAAATCTGAACCCCATGGGCCTCATTTATGGAAACAGGTGTAATATGCTTCGTTTTTCTGACCTGAGACCATGAACTGGTATTAATGTGTCTAATCCAAACTAATACATAAGATGAATGTTTTTTGCTACTGCACTTAGTTTCAGGCTTGTGCACACAGTTATACTTCATTGTGGCTTCATGCGTATACCCTGCTTGGACCCTAGAGGCCAATAGGAAAAATAAAGCATACTTTCAGCTACATGTGAATGCATAGTAGTTTCCTGAATGAGTAAATAGTTAAGGCTCTGATTTCTCGCTCTGTCTTTCTTCCTCTCCAGTCATTGGTAAGCCATATGATTATGGGATTGATATGTGGTCAGTCGGCTGTACCCTGCATGAGTTGTACACAGGGAAGATCCTGTTCCCTGGATCCTCCAACAACCACATGCTAAAACTGGCCATGGATGTCAAGGGCAAGATGCCCAACAAGGTACTGAACCAGAGATGCGGTGTCTTAGGGAAAGCTTTATTTAAAACTTTCTCGTTAGAACTTGTTTGTCCATTTTGTAATATTCAGGTAATTTGTTTTGCATTGCATTAAAATTTTTTGCATTTTGTGCAATTTTTTTGCATCAGTTTTGTTGCATTGAGTTATGTGCTAACATGGTGTTTTTCCTCCCATCTTTGTCTAGATGATCAGAAAAGGGTTGTTTAAAGACCAACATTTTGACCAAAACTTGAACTTCCTGTACATAGAAGTAGACAAAGTGACCGAAAGGGTATGTTCCAGTTTCTTTGTCTATCGTTTGTTCGTTTTCTATTTGACTTTAGTGTACATTTCATACAACTAACACGTGCACTGGTGCATGAGTAACCCACTCAGAACGCCAAGAGGTCTACCACTTTTGAGCCACATTTCTCCACTCTGATTTGTATGAAGTTGAGCGTTTCTCAAATTTGTCATGCCTCTGTGCTTGCTCTTTTCCAATCCAGCGTTCCCCACATGAGCCTTTTGCTATAAACACTTCACTAAAACACATGCTTAGCTCCTGCCAATGGACAGGTGCGGTAATACAGGTTCTTGTTTCACAACTTTCTCTTTTTTGCCGCAGGAGAAGGTAACTGTGATGAGCACCATCAACCCCACTAAAGACCTACTGGCTGACATGATTGGTGGTCAGAGGCTACCTGAAGATCAAAGGAAAAAGGTCATGCAGCTGAAGGATCTATTGGATGGAACTCTGATGCTGGACCCGGCCAAACGCATCAGCATCAACCAGGCCTTGCAGCATCCTTTTATTCAGGAGAAGATATGACCACATTTCACCTCTGACCTTTGACCTTCCGTTAGAGCCAGAGCAGTTCTGCTGTTCCAGGACAGAGCCAACAGACTTCAGAGCAGAATGTCCGGGAACCATCACCAGACTCTTTCGATTTCTCTATTTTTATTCATTCTTGTTTTTCTAGTGGTTTTTGTTTTGCCCAGTCATTTTTGAGTAATCTCTCAGAATGATCTTGTTTTTACTGTATATACACATTGTCATTCAATGAGAGAGACAAGGAAAGTTGTCTTATTTAACTTGAAAAGTTTCCGAACTGTGCAGAGGTTTTGAAAGTTATTTGGAGTTAACTTGGTAAAAAATGAGTTGAGCTGTCTGGTAAGAAATGGTTTCTTACCAGAGCAAGCATGTCAGTGGGATAAATTAAAGACCAATTTTGTCTGAGATCTCATATTGTTCTCCAGATCTGTCTCCTTGCTGACAGATTAAAAAGCAGGTCTCACCGACCTGTAGCATTTGCTTGTTAGCAATTTCACATTGCTGCCTCCCTGATGATTAGACATGTGAAACAATCTGGTAATAGTCCATCACATACAGCTGTTTAAAATTTTGGGTTTGCTGTATTAAATTTTCCTCAGTGATGTACTGTACATCACACTAGAAAATGTTCTGGTCTATTTTATTAAAATCAAATCCCTGCCCTATTATCTAAGACAATTTTAGCAATTCAAATTTAGGATTTAATTGTGTAAAATCGTATGTCCAAAATGCACTAGTTTAATTCCAAAGTTCTTGTTTTAATTTAAAGGAAGATTTACTTTTTGGTTCATTCAATTCTAATGTTGTTGGTCAGCTGAGTCACTGCTAGTTCAGCTTAGTGTGTTGATGCTAGTTACCTCTGAGGTTTGGATTTGGCATTGAATTACTAGCAAAGCTCAGCATACCAACCTTGTGTAACTGTGTAGAAGATATAAATGTTAAGAATTTAAAGCCCCCAATATACAGTTTATTTCATGGGAAGTGCCTCCCTTTGTGACTGAACTTTGCTCTTCGAACATTGACCTATATGTCTTTCACAGATCAGCCCTCAAACCGATTTATTTTACAGTGTAAATACACAGTTTTCGTTGTGTAAGACATCTGTTTTTTTCTTACTGGAAGATCATTTTGTTGGGCGGGGTGGAATAAAATCAAAAGATTAGATTGTGAAGAAAAGTGAAAACTGCACCTTGAGTGTAATCATTTTAGTAATAAAATGTTTAACTTTTCTGATGTATAAACATCATTATTGTTTACTGATTATTGTGACAATGTGGTAAGCCAGCTATTATATAACCTTATGCAAGTCAACTTTTGGTGTCTTGGGGGGCTGTGGCATTTGAGACATGCTGAAATCACATCTATTTTGACTCCCTGTCTTCATGTGGCATTTAGGCAGTTAATTGGGTGTGTAGATGCAAGTCTGTAATCTATTTCCTGCCTCTGACCATTTACACATCTTTACTGGTCTTGATAGTTCTAAGATATTTGACAGACTTCCTTAGTGACTACTTGATAGTATTTCATACTCTTACCTGGCTGTGTTGCTAGAAAATAATATACTCAATACTTTTTATTAATGATGAAACGAGAAGCAAAAAATGATGTGTTCCTAAATGACATGTCAAGTTTATGTGCTAGGTCACAGAGACAAAATAACCATTACTCTATTGTGACTTGCTGTCATCTTCAGTTGTTCTGATATATTTGAGTATTCCTTTAATTTTGATTTGTTCCCTCAATTCATTCTTTTCATATGTCTTCCGTTAAAGTTCCCAATCACTCATTGCAAGGTGAAAGACATAAAGCACTTGCCATCTCTTTAGCTATCTTTTTATAGGACCATAATCTTTTTCAATGGGACATTTAAGCAATCTTAAATGGGTCCTTAAACTCCCATTCCTCTCTGTTCCAGAAAATTTCCTCTCTAATTCTAAAGCAACTTAGAGATTCAGATACAATGTTATAAAGTGGGGTGTATATTTACACTGTGTGAAGTAAAGGTGAAGCTCACACACCTAAATTTGATGCTGATGTCTGTTGGGTAAAGTTCATTTAAATTAATATTTAAATTAATAAAACCGTGATTTAAAGATGATACACCTGTGTTTAGGAAAGCATTATCATAGATGTATATTAACACTATTTTGTTTTTTCCTCATTGTTTTGTTGGGAGACTAGTCTAGTTTAATTTTATGATTATGATGATAATGTTTACAAGTCATAAAGAGTGTGTACCCTGCATCTATCATGGTTAAGTGAGCTGTAAACCAATGAACAAAAACACAAACTGGCTTTTAATTAGACCCTCTGGCTGACTATCACTGAACATTTGCGCTCAATTGGCCGCATTTTCACAAAAATGCAGTCTGTGTGAGTATGCTTATGAGTATTGTAAGTATAAAATGAGACCTTGAAATCTTGAAAAAATTTTATCACTACATTTAAACATTTAATAACAGGGCACACTGTAAAAAGTTGGTTGAATGGTAATAACACGTGTTTGCTAGTTTACTGCATCAAGAACTTAAGATGTAATTTTAATCACTGTTATGTTTTTAAATCAATCTGTTTAAAAACAACAGCTAAAACCAGCCTATGCTGATTGGCAGGTTTTAGCTGGGTAAGCTGGTTTTGCAGGCTGGTTCCAAAGGGGGTTTTGGCCACTGTTTTAGCGGGTCAATCTGGTCTGGAAGACCAGCTTACCAGCCTAAACCAGCAGGTCACTTTAATATTTGTGACCTTTAAGTAACCTAGCTAGCATTACTTATACTAATAGTGTCTGGTACTCTACACCGAAAGAATAGTAAGAATGCAGAGAGGAATCCCAAACATTTGTGTTTATGGGAATTTATGGCTTTGCTTGGCAGTTTTTTCAGCATTAATAAATTGCTAAGTTAAGTATAAATTAATAAGTTTTGGGGAGCGCCCACGAACAGCTCTGCGGCAGGAGGTGGGCACATAAACTCAGCATGGATGAGGGGATACCAGAAACCACAGTGGAAGAGAAGCATCGCAGATCTGAGAGATTTAGGAGAGCACATTCTTATCCTTATTGCATTAAAGCTTATGAGTGACAATGGCAATAAATAAACATAAAAATACAGCCACAAGTGGCAATCAACAAGGTCAAAGCATGCTGAATATTTACCACCTTGACTATCTTGACCAAACAAAGTTGGGTAGTATGAGAATTGTCTTCTTGTGAAGAAACTTTATTTGCAGTGGGCAGCTTATAGCAGTTTTACGTTGCCATTATATTTCCATTAGTGTAGTTCCATGATGCTCAGTAAATCACAATCTAGTGCAGCATCTGTTCCTCATGACTTCTCGTCTCCTGGCACAATGCTGACTCAAGTCTGCTGGTACTTCCTTTCTATAAAAACTTGTATCTGCATTGCTTGCTAAATAATGTTTCTGTTAATAATATTATTCATTGCAGTAACAGTAATATGTCTAATATTTTAGAATTAAGTATACATGTAAATGACTTATAAGACTGAAGTTAAGCTGGCTGCAAATTAAAACTTCAATTGACAGGTAAAAAATGGTGTCAAAATGAGAACAAAATGCTACAATCATCTGCCATATCCGCCGTTTTACTTATGACAGATAGCCAGTGATAAATATGCATTTGCTCCATTACATAATGTAAACTGGACGTCAATATACAGCTTGTGAAGAACAGTACTCTAGGTCCTCATCACAGCCTTGACATAATTAACTGCCAATGACACAAGCCACATTTTATAGCCTATTAAAGATAAGATATGTGACTGGGAATTGGACCAATCCTTTATTCATGACCAATCATTAATCATCTTGTACTAGCCACTTTACCATGTGCACCCTGATCACATTTGTGTACATTAGCACCACAGCAGTCAAATTCAAAGAAAAAAGGCAAATCTTCCAGATTGATATCTGTATTATACATTTTGTCTTTGCATTGCTACATTCTGTTGAATCATTTAAAACATATAAGATTTGTGGTAAGTGAAAAATAAAACTTGAGGGGAATGTTTCTCTTTTGAGTCATACTGAACAAAATAAAAACATTAAAAAAAGTATCTCTGAGCCTGATTCGTAAGTGCATGTATAATGTCATGTGAAGACCACAAAAACTCCACCAAATTAGCTCGTCATTTAATGCTTTATATCTCCAGCTGTCTCAAAAGTCTTTGACTGGCTAAATTTTTAGGTGATAGTGAATGTTTTATTTTACAAGACAGATAAATTAAATTTACAGTTAAATTCATTTTAATTTTAAGGCCAGCTGTTTAAGTGCCCGTTAATGTTAATGTCTAATCACGTGGCAGCAACTTCGCTAAATGTTTTCAATTATAGTTCTATTTATCAATGTCGGCATGTCAGAAAACCTATTTAATCAAAAAATATTTTAAAGGACAGTGAAAAATATTTGCTGGCTTTGTATTTCACAGACAAAAACTATCAGAACATGCATTAAAGTGTTTGAAAAGTGTCACAGTATAACAATGCATGGTATAAATGATGTGTCAGGAAATGTCTCAAATTCAGCAAACCTGCTGTAATGCCTTCGTCCACAAACAAAATTATTTGCATCATGATGTTTAGAAGCAGATAAACGCTGGAATAATTTCTCCTTCTAAAGTCTAAAACTAACATGTACCACAATTAATCCTCTTCAATTTTGAAAGAGGATTGTTGTTGCACTTACACAGCTCATTTGAAAGACTGTGTAAGTGTTAGTGGTGTAGGGAACATTCATAATCAATGAAATTACTTGACAAGCACGTTGACCAATTGGACATTAAAAAGTGGGAGGAAAGTTTTTTGTAAATACTTCACAACCTGCTTTTTTACTGCTTGCTTGCTGCTTGGCTGGAGGAACAATGTTGCCATTCTAGAAGGCATTTGATTTATTAAAAAAAATTCAGTATAATGAGAGATCAGTCATCAATATTTTTGTTCTGTTTTCTCTGAATAGACTATAAATTTGGTGTATGTGTATATCTGCTTAAAGTGAATTTTTCTTAACTGTGGCCTTAAAGCCAACATGTAAACATTAAAGTACAAGCATGTACTTTAACACGTCCATATTTTATTGGAATAATAATTTTATGAAACTCAACATTAAAAAAATAAGGACGGCTGTATTTAAATTAATGGCTTATTTTGGTTAAAAACATATTTTGGCATATTTTATTTTGGCTATAAAAACATCACAAATTAAAACTGCCATTAGAGCACATTTAATGCTCAGACGGTGGGCATCATGAACCCTGCCTGTGTTCCTCCATGTCTGTTCCCATCAGCAGACGCTATTTGCCTGTCCCATAAAACTTAAAGTCCAGCTGCTGCCCCTTAACGCTGCCCACGGTCCATTACAGTGCGTTAAAAAACCTATCCGACCTTCTGTTTACATTGATTCACCTTCCACCTCTCTTGTTTGAGCTTTGTGTGCGTGTGTCCCCAAGCATGGCGGCACTCAGAATTATGAGTGTGCTAACTTCCCCCAGCTTTTAGTAGCTGTGGAGGTAATGGTCCGGGTCGAAACCCCTTACCCACTGATTGGGCGGAATGGCTGCCGATGTTCTTTGTTCTCTAGCAGATGCCTCAGTCTTTTGTCATCGCATGCTCTGTTTTTCTTGTATCTGTAATGAAGAGTTTATGGGGTTTTGCTCAGAGAGCATGACAGGGAGTTAGCTGAGAATCAAGGGAGCACGTCTTCGGCATATGGCCTTGTCCAGAAGAGAATTTGTGCCTTCTGCAGGGAAGAATAGCAAGAAAAGGTTGCAGTTGGAGATTTGTTTCCCCTTTTGAGTGATTATAAGATTGAGAGTGCTGTGAATGACACCCCTGCCAAAGGCTTATGGGTAATTTTATTTGTCATTCTTAACCTGAGCACAAAAATACAAAGACATCATATTTTTCTTAACATACAGGAATAAACTAAAAAGGCAACCAGGTACTATAATGCAATTTACAAACTGCTTACATTGATACAAACACATTTCTCTGATGTGTACGTTTCTGAACAGTCTGCTTAATTATAATTATAAAAGAATTAGCATAATGTATGTCAACATTTGTTTGTTGTTAAAGAAATATTTCATTTACCCATCCAAATTTATTCTAAATTTATGACTTTTTTCTTCTATGGAATACAATAGAAGATATTTTGGGAATTGCCTTAGTGATTTTGTGTCCATACAATGGAAGTCAATGGGTGCCACTATTGTGTGGTTACCAACATACTTCAGTTGTCACTGATGTACTTCAGTACATCAGTGTCTTTTTCATGTTCCTCACACAAGTAATACAGATTTGGAATGACATTGGGAATTGAATTGATTGGGAGAATTTTCATTTTTGGGTGAAATATCCCTATAACTACCCAAATACACTTAATAGACAAATACACAAATGCACACACAACATCACCTTAGCAACCGCAACTGCATTAAAACCACCTTGGGCATGAAGTCAGAATGACCCTAGAGATAATATGAAATGTAGTGTACTTGCTTCATAAAAAGCATTATCACAAATCCTACTGACATTTTTGTTCTCAGTCCAGATCTCACAGATGCAAACAGGGCTTTAAACAGCACTGAGGAGCTGTAAAACAGGCTTACACATACACATACGAACATAGCAGATTGTTTGGATGAGGTGCTAGAGAGGCATGCATGAGTCTCTCTAATGCAAGATATATTCAGGTCAAAGATTCAGCAAGATTTAGAATAGGTCTTTAGGCCCATAGGAAAACCATCCTTTAAATGGAGGTCAAGAATTTATTGTAATACAGTTCAGAAAATACAACATACAGTATATTCAGTGGGTGGAAAGATAAATAGACAGTAAAGATGTTGCAGTCCTATGATAACAGAGAGATAACAATATAATCAAATCATGCATACTGGATGCGAAGTATATGGTAGTTTCACAGTTTTTTATAGGTGCTTAAGAGAATACCACAGAGAAATATAACATAAGAATCTGTTAACTTCCGTTCTCTCAGTTTTGTTTTTTTTCCCTTTCTTTTCTATAACTGAAAAAAAATCTGTACCATAAAGAGAGTTTAGGCTGTATTTGAACAGTTTCAGTTTGAACTGTTTCAGCTGAACAGTATATTGTTGTGCAGCATCTTAGCCCTCATAAATCTTCTGTTGCAATCTCTCTACTGAAACCTGATTGGAGGGAAGTAACTAAATTAATTGAAACAATCTTGGGACTAGCATTTAGATTATTGAGTTATTAGATTTTAACAGTGTCAGGATCCTGTCACTTTTGTTTAGAAAGACTTTTAGTTTTTGTTTCCATGTTCGGGCACCTGCTCCACATCAGGTTTTCCTTTTGTTTTTGATGGTTGTTTATTGAATTGTTTTCCTGATTTTTCTCCATTATATTTTCTTTGTTAGTTTTGCCTTGTGCTGCTCATTTTTTGAGTTCTTTATTAGTTAGTCACAGTCTTGTTTGTTTGCCCTTTTTTGTCTTGTTTTCTTAATATGTTTAGTTTTTGGGATTTTTTCTTCTCCTTAATAAACTGTTGCAGAATTTCAAAGGTTTCTGCGCTCTGATTCTACTCCTGATACTTATCTTTACACATCTCCTCCTAAACTAATAATAATTAGTAATTATAATAAAAACACCAAAGGTATTATAGTCACAGTTTTAAAATATATGTGTGGTAAAAGCACCTTTAATGTGACCTCATCATAAAGGAATGTGACTACCAGGTTTTGTGGTTTCTGAGACTGCTCAGTGTTTTTGAGGAGGCTCTGGCAAGCAATCAGAGAAGACTATCCAAGTTTCAGATCCTTTCTTTGCTACTTTAAAATCCACCATTCCCACTCTCTCAAACTCATCCTTTCATCAGATGTGTTTGTCATGGCCGAAGTCAAATGCAATATAAGTTCTAGGTTGATGTGGAGGATGTGTAAACATAAATCTAATTGTATTTTCATAAAAATAATGCCAATACTGTATGAGTACTGTACTGTTTCATACTGTGTGAAAGGATATGCTCTCTGCTGAACTTGCAGAATATGTCAGACCACATTGTGTGATGTTTCTCCAAAAACAGTGATCCCATTAACATGAGATGAGGGGGATTTCCACCACAATGACTTTCTTGGTTAGCTCAGTGGTATCAAGCATCACACAGGGTGTTTTGGTTACTTCTGGTTTGCAGAAGCCCGTTTCAGTATTACACAAAACTGTTATTACTACATGAAGCCTGGTGACCAGCAGCTGTGCAGATCTTTGCCATATGATGTGTCAGCATTTTTAGACCAATTATAAGCCTGTGTGTGTGTTATTTTTCAGATTTTCCCAACTTTATCTAGAAGTAGAAGTAACTTTATCTAGAAGTTGGGGGAGGGAGAAAGATGGTATGGTTCTGTAAGTGTATTTTTATTGTAGTCAAAGGCCCCCCACAAACATTTTGTGCCAGGAATTCCATTTATGGCTCTGGCTGGAACTATAATAAAAATTAAAATTTGATAAGAGATACATAGATTAGAATTTTGTTTGTAATGCTACCCTGTTATATAGCACCACTGATGGTAAAAGAGCTGGTGTTTATATCATCACTTCCCTGACTGTGCCCAAAATCATCTGCCTCCAATTTAAGAATTAACAGCACATCCGAGCAGTTCAGCACATGTGCCTTAAATCTCCTCTCTGCTCTCCACATGTCCAAGATTGCATTTCTCCAAATAAGGACGATAAATTCTGCCGCTGTGAGCAGTTTGCAGTGTGCATTCCAACATGATTCTGCCGTGTGAAGCTCTTTCACATTTATAATGAATTATTTCATTTTCCATGACATTATGAATGAGCTTGGAATCTGCCTGTCCAGAAAGTACTTACTCCTGTGGATTAGTCATGTGCATAGTGTTTAGTATTCCTTGAATGCATCCTTGACCATATAATTCATCACACATGGGCAACAGTTAAGGATTTATAAGAGCTGTTTATTGCACATTTTTATGCATAATTTATCAGGCTTCTAACAAGGTAATCAATCAACCTCTTGGGATGAGAGAATATGGCTATTTGCAATAGCCGATTAGTCCTAACTCATGCTGGGTGAAGATGGGAACTTCATGGATGTTGATTATGCCCTATAACATTAAATGGTTTTAAGCAGAGGAAGATGACACTGTTATATTCATAAGAATATAAAAAAGATAGCCCTTTATGACTGCTTAGATATTCAGTAGTCTGCTGAATAAATTTATATCTTTTTTTTAATTTAGGTCACAGGACATTTTCTTAGTGCATCACATAATGTTATCATTTCGTAGGAGAATTAATATTTAAATGAACCTAGATTGAATCTAGATTACTTTAATCTGTGGCCATAGCTATATTTTTATATCATATGATTAGTTTGCAATAAGCTTTTTATATACTAATTTTATATATATATATATATATATATATATATATATATATATATATATATATATATATATATATATATATATATATATATATATATATATATTATACTTATGTTCTTTCAGTGCTTGAAAGCTGATGAAATTTGAAGAGACTATGACTTTGACAGGCCTTAATTTGCATATTTCTGTAATTGAAGCTGTCATTAGGTGTAGAATTTCAACATCTCTTCCAGAGAATGTGAATAATGTTCCTATTACTGGCAACTTAGTCTGAATTTACACCCGTCTGTGAGTGTCCCACAAAATATTCGTCTCCCATTTAAGAAGCTTCAATAAAACACCACATTCAATAAATCATACATATGTCAGATCTTATACACTGTGTCATATTTTCCTTCATTGCATATATAATATATGCTATATATTGTTCATTCTCTGGGTGATGTATTATGAGATATCAAAGGTATAACATGGGTTTCTTTGCCTTCGTTTTGGTCAAAAGATACTTGAACAGAGCAAAGAAACTATTTTATGGGCAATAAATTCCTTCTAAATTGATTATCGTCCATTAAACCCATTGTAATTAATGCTAATTGCTTAATAAATCAGAACCTAATGTTTAGCATATATGAAGCCATGTGTGTGTGAGTTGAAATATGTATTATTTCACAATAATATGGCCTTGCTTTCAATTACCCCTAACATCTCAATAACAGTAATTAGCGAGATCTTCCTGCTAGCCTTGATTAAAGATGGCCCTTAATAGCAGACATTATAGGCTTTTATATGAGGCCATTATGATTGTCTTGAGAGATGTGTCTCGGACTGGGCTCAGAATATGACGATACTGGAAATAAGAAATACATTACTGTGCACTCGTGACAAATGGGCTATGATGGAAGAAAATAACTTACCCTTCCTGTGTGAAAGATGTGAAAGAATTGTTTGAGGCCTTTATATAAAGGGTAAAAACTGCTGGACCAGGAGTTTATACTTAATGCAAAAAGACTGAGACTGACTGTGTATGTACACTTAGGGTTCTGGAAACCCTAATTTAACAACACAAATTTAATAAAACACAAAAATTAAGTATACACATATAGCTGTATTTTACATTTTAAATAAAACTAAAACATTTTTTTAGATTGGTTAAAGTGTCGGAATACTGCTTCGTGGCTAATACAGTTAATACATTTCTTTTGCGTTTTAAAGGTTTTGAAAGACTACTACCTGCGTTTTATGTGTAAAATGCATTATATGTTTAGACATGATAAATACAGCGGACATGACAGTCTCACAGCGCCATGACGCTTTACCGGGTGTGAAAGTGATCAGCCCCACTTAGGGAGGAAAATCTCTCTCTCTCTCTCTCTCTCTCTCTCTCTCTCTCTCTCTCTCTCTCTCTCTCTCTCTCTCTCTCTCTCTGTATGTGTGTGAATTCCTCACATAGCGCTGTGTGGAAGGAGGGGTGGAGAAGACAACTTCTTCCAGCAGAAGGAAACGCTGTCTTTATCACCTCACTAACAAAACTCTCGTCCTGTTTGTTATTTACCGTGCACAGCTGACACCCCTCTGGATTTCATCTGGTGTTTAGAAGTACTTTATGGGGTTCAAGTGGCTCGGTTATCGGGGCGCAGGGGAGGACTGTGGCAGTCCGTTATAATACGTTGCATTAGACATTTTAGAGAACAAAAACTTTTGTCTGTTTAATTCGGGATGAAAACAAGGCTGTCCGCCTGCCACGTTTGAAGACGGATCGAAACTGAAGTTTCTTTAAACAAGGCTTTTGGCGATGATAACGCAACATATTTTGTGACTTAAAAGTGTGTTTATTCAACATTAAATGCATGCATTTCACCAATATCGGCCATGGCTCAATTTGTGTGAGTTTGTCAGGGTTAAATGCTTGTGAACTTGACCAGAGGGATACATCTACCACCTACAGTATGCTGGACTGAGGGCGCAGTAATATGGCATCGGCGGTTTTTGAAGGCACATCCCTGGTGAACATGTTCGTGAAGGATTGTTGGGTTAACGGGATCCGCAGGCTTATTATAAGAGGAGAGGAAGAGGAGTTCTTTGAAATAAGGACTGAATGGTCAGACAGAAATATTCTTTACCTGCACAGAAGCTATTCGGATTTGGGAAGACTTTTACAAAGACTTCTAGAGTGTTTCCCCGAAGACAGACGTGATTTATCAAAGTCTCCTATTATAGAAGGTGGGTGCCAAGTTTGTGTTTGTATAAGGTTGCACTACTCTTTTCCATTCTACTATGGCAATATAAAATAATTATTATAAATTAGGGTAGATTAGAACAGAAAAGAAGAATGCCCTAAAATGATGTGCAGATGTAAGACTTATCTCCATTATTTTAAACTCTTTTTGATTTACTTGATATTATAGCTACCATGTTATGCTCTATTAATCCAGCTGTTTTGAAAGCAGGTGTTTTTGAAGGAAAGATGACCCACCCATAATTTTTCATGTTTGGCGGTAACAAGGATCAAGTAGCCTTCTTAATAATTTACAGTGGACTAATACAATTACACACACACTAAAACCACTATCATGTGGCTCATTTCCTTTTAAGACAGATGAGTCAGTGGCCAGAGTCTTTTGAAAACATCAGCCATTTTCAGACATGTTAGGACATATCATATGCTGCATCAAACCCACTATTTCAGTTAAATTCCAGTATAGTTGTTTTTCTTCCCTCATTAAAAGTTTCTCTATACAAGTCAGTAAGATTCAGAAAGGCTTACAACAAAAATGCTTAATATTTTAATCGATTTGCGTACTCTTTTAGATAGATCTCATTTATCTGAACAAAATATTTATAAGATTTTGATTAACATATTTTCTCTTGTTTGGTGAGAAAGCTACTAAATGTCTCCCCCATTGCATGGCAACATAACTGCGATGATAAACAGGCACATCTGCCCAAATGGCATCTTATTTCCACGAGACGCTTACAAACAATCCTACAACAGTTTGATCAATGTTTTCTTTCCTCTAGTGTCCTCTCACACTGAGTATTAGTTCCCATATCTGAATATCCCATTGTGAAATGGCAAAATAATGAATTTCGTGTTTGTGTTTGTTAAGATACAGTATGTTTACAGTGCTAAGCCACTTAATTTCATGTTTAAATGAATACTTGTATGCTCACATGTATTGTCACATTCTGATAAAGTTCATAACTGTCTCTTTTAACTGGAACTTTCATGACTTCTGATACCCTGATCAGGAGATTTGCAGCTGCCACAGCATTTAAAGTTTACAAACTCTGTCATATCGGCACTGGTTTCTTTGTCTGTAGCCACTGGGTGGCTTATCTGTGGTGGCAGCAATGTCCAGCTTTGTCCTCACATAAAAATAACCATTCTATCACACAGCCTATCACAGACACATAACATTACTACTAAAACAATACTGTTTTTTTTGTGCAGGCCTAAGTGCTGCACAAATGTCAGTTGATTTTGCACTTTCCAAATATTCTCTTTTTCTTTTTTCTTAAGCTCTCCAAAGCTTTATTTTAAAAGATCCTAAAACTGCTTCGCACTGACCGGATGGTCCTTTTTTTTACCACATTGACTTTTGCTTGGTTCCTGCTCCTGTTCCATTGGCCCACTCCTTGTTTCTGAGTTACCAGGCAGGACCTTAGCAACAAGTGAGACATGCAGCATTCTCTGGCTTATGTCATTGCTGAAGCAGAGAGTGTTCTGGGCGCCTCCTAATTTTAGCACACTGTGGCCTCCGTGACCACACACATTCTCAGTAAATACAGATTGGGATATGATGTGGGCACACATGAAATTGTCATAACAAAGAAACAAAACATATTGTATTGTATTATTTCTTAGCAGCATGGACAAATGCTATATGCGAAATGATATATGTGCTTGATTATACCTTGTACAGGTATAATGGTGTTTGCTAAGACAAGCTTCACATTTGAACAATTGTGTTATGGGCATAACTTAAACATAAATTAAACTCCTCAACAAGTCAAACCATTTGAGGTATAACTTTTCTAAGTGATTGGACTTATGATTTTCACCTGGAAGATGATAAGTAGGTGATATACTTACATGTTTAAAGATCAGAATATCATATAGGCTTGGGGTCGGTTTCTTTTGGACAAGCGTCACTTACATATTCTTGAGAAATGCATAAATCTAGTATTGTAGTTATTTATCAGTTGCTAGCCAAAAACTCTTCCATCTTTGTTTTGTGCTACCAAAAGCTGTATTTGTTGTACTGGACCACTGAAGTAAACATCTAGATACAGGGCCAGATAACCCACTACAAAAATGTGCAGCAGCCCCAGAGAGTCTGTGTAGATAACATGTTAATGGTTTACAGTTAAATCAACATGACCAAACATGACTAGTCAATTGTGCCCTTATTTCTATCTTTTTCAACCTCAGACAGGCATCTTGTGAAACAGTTTTGCTCCTATCAGTTCTTGTTTTTGTACATCTGTTAGAAGAAAACTTCTTGTTGAATCACGACACACTGAGCGTTAACTATAGAATTATTTACAGAATAATGTTTGTCCTAATGTGTTTTGTTGTGTCTGAGGGGCAGTTTTGTTAAATGTGAATGCTGGATAGGGGATAATATCAATAAACACGTTTTATGACCAGGTGTCAAAGTGGTTTCCCCCATCTGTTCAGTGTTTTGAGCTCACAAGAGGCTAGCCGTTAACACTGCGTTTCTCTTTTGTTATCCATATGGAAATTGTTAGAACCAAATGGTGACAAAATGATAATGGATCAGATATGTGGTCTTTCCCCAAACGGAGAATACTGATGGATTTGAAGGTCGGAATAGCGGAGAAAGTGTGCCTAAATGTTTCTTTTCAAATGCACACAGCAATCTGCACCCCACATAGACTGAACACAGGAAACAGAGACTTCCACACAGCAAATCCGGACAGGAAGAGCAATAGAAGAGTGTAGATATCTGTTTAGACAAACAGCACAGCTGGGTTTGGTCACGTTTGAGCTGGTTTTTGAAAAGACTGTATCTTCCTTAAGTAACTCAACTTGTTCTAAATATAGATTTCTGCAATGTTGAAATTGTTTTGCATCTGTCTGATGTTTGAATTGTCAAAAACATATTCCAACATCAATTGAGTTTGCAATATAAGACTTTCCACAATAATATTTAAAGGACAATAAATGTTTTTTATTGTCAGCAAGGCAAACAAAATGCCTTGCTGTACAAACTTTGTCTCTTGCCTCTTTCAAGGCATTATTATTATTATTATTATTTGGTCCCTCAGTTATATTTTCAACATTTTTGGGGTTTGTATCTGTGCATAAAGTTTGAAAAAATTAGCACAGTAAGAATTAATCCAAATAGGTTTTAACTGTCTTCCAAAACAAATCCTATGATTTGTTGTATGTAAATTAATATAAATGTCATTTAGATCTTTGACAATGGAAAACATGAGTTTTAACACACACAGCTAGGAATGGTATAGTCATTAGGATCCAAAGATAATTTAATGACCTAAACCTCTATACTGCCCTGAGGGGTGATGTCATCAGCGTGAGACATTAGTAATGAACAGGGAGCATCACACCAGTGTGGAGTTTTGTGAAGCCTTTCATAGCCCCTGTAAGAAGAGGCTGTTGTGTGAAATCATTGTCGTCATCAACAACATTACACATATAGAAGTTGGATACTAGCATTTGAGGTAAATAATAACATTTTAAATAAGTAACAACATTTTTGCTGTCTTTATATGGGAAAAAATACTGTTAGAGCAAACAACAGAAGCATCTGTGTGGAAATCTTAATGCTTATCCCCTCACAGTTTAACAATGCTAAAACATATTGAGACTTTGTATATATTCTGGTGCATTCTCCATGTACAGCACCCTTCTCTATTATAAGTCATGTTACCCAGAAGGAGTACAGTCTTTCTGCAATTTTCTCTATAATAATGACCTGAACAGAATAGATACTATTGTTAATAGAAAGGTTAGGACCTTTATCAGACGGTCAGCTTATTGCTAACATTTAAGCCGACCTTTTGCCAACCCAGGAAGGATTTATTTTGGCGTTTTCCCTTACATGTTTTATGTGGTCAGATAAAGTTGCAACCCCCTTGTAAAATTTAATATAAGTGTGTGCTTGGGATGTGCTTTTTATTATACTACAAAGATTTAGGTGTTGGCTGACAGGAATATTATCACGCCCTTGTCTAGACTGCACAATAATTGGTATGGCTATAAAAGAAGAGGTAAAATCATTATTGGCCTGTTTCCACATTAATCACAGAGCTGCGTCTTATTAAGACTGCACATTAAACTGTTAAGCTAAGAGGCAGAATGCTGTAGTGGAGCAAGCCTGGATATGTAGTTGTTTTTCTGATAAGTTTGGGCTTTGTGTTCACATAGGGCTTGTGAAGATCAAAGAAGCAAGAGACATTGAAACTAAGCTAAATGAGGTGGAGAGGCTGTTGAAGAACGCCATTAATATGCCCTGGAAGGTAAGAGATATAATATATATATATATATATATATATACATTTAACAGCTCAGTTCAGTGGTAAAAATCTTCCTAGTTATATATTTCAATATATTGAAACAATATATTTCTTAGTTTTCTAGGTCAGAGGTTGTTCTAACATTCTTTGAACGGTCACCGCTGGATCAGGTTCTGAGGAACGACAACGTTCACACGATTCAGCCATGTTTTCAGAGTCCAGTAAACATTTCAGGTGGGCTTTTATATAATAATACACTATTCAGGAAAGTAAACTGTGGAAAATCCAGTTGTTGAACCCATAAAAACTGTGTTTGCATTAGTTTACAATCACGTTATAGCTTTTATCCCTTTTTCATATAAGTTATCCAATTCAACACTCTTTCCACTCACTAAATAAACAAACACAGCCTCTGTATATGTCTTAGGTAGAATGCAGCAAAAGTCTTTGTTATTATTGTTTTTGTTATAAAATCTAAAAAAGGAGTATTTTAGAGCGTATAAACATATTGAATAGATAAATGTGATTATTTGAACTCTGACAGTTCACTTGATATTTCTACAGAGATCATGAGGTCCAATGGGTTTTGCTTGGCAAACACAGAGACCATTGTGTTTGATGAGAGCATTCCACAAGACAAAGAGAGACCGTCCTCCACTGACTCGGCC
The DNA here is from genome assembly GCA_036877525.1 of Chromobotia macracanthus. NCBI lineage: Eukaryota > Metazoa > Chordata > Actinopteri > Cypriniformes > Botiidae > Chromobotia > Chromobotia macracanthus. The sequence continues at coordinate 791,863 of JAZGTH010000034.1, read as the reverse complement.
CAGCACTCGTAAGTATCAGACATCTCCTCTGTCTCATACCAGTCTGCAACTCAGTATATAAACATAAAGGAAATGTATATACAGCTCTGTTGTAGGAAACCCATGATTAGGTCAGTACAACAGACGTTTAGCTTCTGACAACAGCCTTGTAGTTTTGTTTTCCTTGAATATACAGTGGTCAGTCACACACAGGAAATGGTATTTCCTTCTCTGGGTGTGAGGAGGAAGCTGTGGAATGAAACTCAAGACCCTCCCTCTCAGACCCCTGATGACTTTATTTTTCTTTAAACATTAAAACTGATTCACACAGTTCTCTGTTCTCCAAAACACTTCTGACTAATGGCTCAAAGACTAAAATTATCTCCTTATTATAGCTGAAAAACAACCATACACTTGTGAAGCAATAATAACAGTTTGTATTGTTTCTGGCCCTTTAATGTCACTGGTCTGTTATTGGTCATGGCATGACTTGCTATTAGTAACCTTTTCATCAATGGTGATGGTGCCTTAAAATAAATAGCTCAGATGCATTATGTAAAGGGTTAGGATTAGTTAATAATAATTATGTAAATTATTTTTGTTTAAAAACAAACGTTTAAAATCTAACAAGTGTCAATGGTCAAGTAATTCCAGTACAATTTGGTGTTAACATGTTGCCAAGGAAACAACGTGTTTCTCTAATAAGCACAAAATGCATGTTTGTCAAGATGCTTCACTCTCCATTTTCAAACTCTTTCATAATCTTTCTCAATATGCAGGTATGATGAGGACGGCAGAGAATCTCTGGATCCTGTGGATCAAGACCTGAGTGATGATGATCCAGAAGCTTATGTCACCAACCTGTCCTACTACCACCTGGTTCCCTTTGAAACCGACATCCTGGAGTGAAGCACACAATTCTGCATGGGCGCATATATATAAGAAGGTGTTGAACTCCACCTTTACTAGGCAGATACCCTGTTTAGATGAGTATGCTGCTTGATTAGTGGTAATCGTGACAGGAAGTGTGAATGCAGATATCATCTCTGGTTTCCTGCTCTGACTGAAGCAGCCCACTGCTGTCTCTGTCCTGATTGACTGGCCTGAGCTCACAATGATACTGTATTCAACCACGTGCCTTAATATTCAACATAAAGTCATTAAAATTAGGAAAATTAGGGAAGAATGCTGCTATTCTTAGTGTACAAATTTGTGGATGGCTGAATTGTTTTAATTTTGAAGTCTGGACTGCATTGATGTCTTAGGAGTTGTAATTCATCTTGTCATCATGTTAGTGAAGACCTGATTCCCAGAAAACAAGCTTAAAAATTTTTTTTTCGTTCTGCAGAAAGAGTGTCTGTCTTTCTGTCAATCCCGTGACTTTGATAGATGTTCTTTTTGCAGATGCAGATGCTGTTTGTTTGACTGAAATCACTGCAGATGTAGAGGCCTCTTTTAACAAGAGCTATAACCGCAATATAACCCCAGATACCCTCCCCACCCGTTTTCAACTGAACTTCTTTGTGAAGCCACAGACGGATAGGACATACCCTTAGAAATGACTTTTCGTATTAAAATGCAAATCACAAACCACTGCTTGTATAAATTATAACAGACATTCTGTATAGGAGTTGAAGGTGCTGAGGTCTGCAAATTGTGGTTTGTCTAAGCTTTGTGGATTTAGCTCAAAGTTATAGCTTTAATCATGCGGACAAAGAGGAGAAAGTGTTATTTGGATGGCATCCAAAGGTCTCTTCTTACTATTTAAGAGCTTCATCTCACTTATAAGCTTGAGGGATGGCAGTTGAGAACAAGAGCCCCCCAGGCCTTGCTCACCACCCAAACAAGCAGCATCTTCTTTTTAAGAAAACAAATGACCATTTTGTGTAGGCAAGCACAGCTTGTGTCTGTGTATGTGTCTGATATGATCTTCTTTACTGGTGACTGCTCCAGGCAGTCCACATTGCATGGCACTTTCTAAATGATAAATGGTGTTTAGTCTCTGTCTGACATTCTGATATATGTCACTATGAGGTGTGATAACACATGTAGCCAATCACCTTGTCATAGATGTTAGATTCCATCTTTTCAGTCTATACTGACTGATGGTCTTTTCTCCCAGCAAAAGGACTGTGGACAGGAGCTGAACTTTCCTATTTCCTCTTGAATACAAAGGACACACACATACACACACTTGGCACAAGGCACCTACTCCACACACAAATACACTGATGCACAAACACACACTGCTTTGTAATACAGTCATGTTCATTCTACTTCCCATGGGAAAGTTATGCTCTTTTTTAATTTTAGCCTTTTTAGTATAAATTCCTAATTCTTTGCTTACTATGAACTGCACAGCACACAAAAAAACAGATTTAATTTAGGGAAACCTTGGTGATTTAATTGTATTTGAAATATTTATATACATTTGCAACATGCAGATGAACAGATAAATTGAATCATTGTTCTGTTTGAATTACTTTAGTTTTTCACTGTACGTTTTTTATATATTATCACAACCTCAGACATTTGCTAGTCATGTGTAGCCATATAACATTCCTTTGTGACTTCTGGAGTTGCATTCTGAGAGTCATAATTAATACACTCTTCCTTTCTCTTTCAAAATGTATATTTTGGTGCTCATGAGATCAGATGGCTGCTCATCTGGTCACATCTGAAATAAGTGCTGATCAGTACATAGCACTGCCTTTGATTTAGGAATACATAGGACATTACATGCCACACACAAGATTATTGTTATTATTGTATGTTATTATTTAACACTGAAATTTCAGGTTATGATTATGTTTATAAGCAAATAAATTGTAGTATTTCCATAAATGTATATTATTATTATATATTATTCCTCATGTGTACACACACATGCATTATAAGGGAGGATGTCAGACAACAGGAGTACATCACATCATGTTTTACTAATGTAATGACTGGTATTTTTGTATAATACATGAATAATTTATTAATAACATGCCAATAAAACTTTTATGTATAATTAATTTTGAGTTGTGTCTCCATCATTAATCTCAAACTAGTTTTAACTGGGTTAATGTAACAAGCCAAAAAAGAAGCAACAGTTTAAATTGCATGCAGTGACGCCTTACCCGATTTATAAATAACCTACATTACCTGCTACATTATATTTATAAAAGACCCATTAGATGTATAAAATGAACTTTTTCTCAGCTGGTAGCCGGTCAAAAACGTAATTTCCTCGTCTTTCTGAAGATTTCTTCTTCAAGACGCGATGACACCTGCTGTTCATGTCTGACGTATAATTTATACAGATATTATTACAAAGATGTCATACACTTTTGCATATAATGGAAATTGCATATAAGAAATAAGGCCCAAAACAACAAGCAAATATATGCTATAATAACTATATGAATATACGAGGTAGATTTTATTAATGCTTAATTATTTAAAAAATTTTATTTTAGCAAAGCAAATTGTATTTTTTTTTTAGCAATGTTAGCTTTTAGGCAGTGTGATGGTAGAATATATGTAATAAACACAAATGTTTGCAAAGTTTGCACGTAATCATGTTATTATTAATTAAACTCCTTCAACAATTTACACACAGTGTTTACCCTTTACACACAGTTTCCCCATAACTTACTCGGAAAAAAACAGCACAAAATGCTTTATAAAGTCAATAGGACTTTACTGATAGATTGTTTTCAAGGCATTTTTAGGCATTTTAGTTTGTAATGACTTTTATTTTGAAATATCGCGGCACTATTTGAATAATTATGATACCACAAAATTTGGGTCGCCAAACTACAGCCGTATGAATAATCTGAAAAGATATCGGTAAACCTGACAGCGTTTCAGAGAAAATTACGCTAACCGTGCAGCGGTACAGGTAAGTCAATCTCTTTTGCTTCTACCAAATTCACTTTTATGCAACTAAAACACTTGCTTTATTTATTTGATCATTTATTATACACTTATTGTATTTATTTTAGGCAGGTCTGGTTAGTCCAACCCAACATTTTACACTGAGTCTGCACAAACAAGCTTTGTGTACTTAGGGGACCACCAGGGGAACTGCTACCTCATAAAGTAGAAAGATCTGTTGTGTTATTATGACATTATATAAGAGTACATAATCACAATAACTGATGAATGTTCAAAGAACACTGTAATGATAACTAAGTGACCTTAAACGTCAAAACACGTAACAAGGACTTTGAAAGAAGTGCCTGAACTTGACAACGCAGCAAATAAATGTATTTAAGTGCACCACTAGAGGGAGACAGAAGCAAAGAAAAGTTACAATGATTAACGATGGATTAGTGATGCATGATATTATAAAGTTATCATATTGCTTTTGGGTAATAATAACATTTTCAGTATTGTCAGTGTTGGTCTGATTATGTTAATGTTAATCATAATTGGGTAATAACACCTTATAATGCACAAATTAAAGTTTGATTTATGTGGCTTTTAAGATTTTATATATACTGTTATGCCTCTAAAAGATGCCAAAACAAGGGGTACTTTTTCCCTCCGTGTTCAAATGAATATAATGTACAAAAGACTCTTCATACTGGGAGTTTTTCTGTTTCAAGATTTATTTGTCACTTACAAGTTATATAGTATACTACAAGTAGTGAAATGTGTGAAACACTATTGCATTGGCCGGGAATCGAACCCGGACAGGCGAGAATTCTTCCACTGAACCACCAATGCTCCACTGGGCAAGTACACGCATCATGGAGCATGTACAGGTATTTATAGCTATTGGGCACCACCTTCATTTATATTTCATGTCATTTCAGTATTACATTTATTAAACATTGATATATTGATCTGTAATCAATTTCACTGAATGAGTCCAATTCAGAGGTTCAGAAGTTTATTATTGTCATATATTGTCACCATATATAGCAGGTGCAGTACATAGTGGAATGAGACAATGTTCCTTCAGGACCACAGTGCCACATACAACATAGACTATATAGACAACAAAGGACCAGTGCAAAACATCAGAAAAACAGTGCAGACATCACAAGAATGTCACACAGTACAACAGTACAAAAGACAAGTGCAAAGACAACCACTACAGTCAACCAGTACATAGACAAAACACCCTACTACAATACAATTTAACACAGAAAGCAGTGCCGGCCAATATACATGTTTGCACAGAGGGTACATGGTTGTAAACGTAGTATTGGCATCTGTGAGATGTGCAAAAACGCAATATGGTGTGCAAAATACAGAACGTACAAAAGTTGAAAACAAGTCCTGAGTGCATGTGAGCATGTGGGCATCAACCAATCTTATGTTTCTTGTGTTTAGCCTCAAGGGGGCAGTCATGATTAATGACTGAATAATGTTGTTCTCCTGACCAGTGCAGTGTGAATAGTAGTATGACATTATATTGTCTGTGCAGGGATCAGGGATGTATATCCAGGGACCCAGGGGTCAGTGCAGCAGAACTGGAGTCTCTGTATGTGGCTGTAGAAGACTAGCCAAACTTTATGCTCTTGATGACAAAACTTTAGGGCTTCTGGGATACAGGTGGGTTAGTGTAAGAGACAGGTGAGGCGACATCATCAGGCATGTCACAATAAAAAACTTCTGGTTCAACTGTTTAATGCTTTAAAGCTAAGGTGATCTGCTGTTTAGTTCTTATAAAGAAAATCACCTTTAAGGTTTTAGAGTATAATTTATTTTTTATTTTTTTAGGTATCCACATGGAAAAAGCAGTTTGCCCATGGTCTGTCTGTCTGTCTGTCTGTCTGTCTGTCTACCTATCTATCTATCTTATCTTATCTTATCTTATCTTATCTTATCTTATCTTATCTTATCTTATCTTATCTTATCTATTTATAGACACACACACACACACACTCATATCCATTATATATAGAGAAACATATATGTATATGTGTGTGTGTGTGTGTAGAGCTGTGGCAGTCAAGTTTTATGCAATGTGAATACTGTCTTTATTACTGCATTACATTCCTAGATTTAATAAGAGTTGCTACTTTTCCAGGCTCTCGTTCTGTCAGCAAATGATTTATTACAGAGAGAATTGTAAAGATCAAAATAAATCAAAACTGACAGGAAGAGCAAGTCTTTAATTAACCTCCTATTATAACATCTCTTTTATCAGAACCTTTTTAGTAAGCATATTAAAGCATATTATTTTCTAGCATAATCATGAGTGATTTTTTTTAATGTGCTTCCATTACTCAGATCAAAACCACAGTACCTCCCATAAAACATACTATTAGCTAGTGACACTTGACTTTCTTGCTCTTTTGTTTGTCTTCAGGCTTGTGTCATGGCTGTCCTTGACTGAAAACTGTCCACTACAGGACAGTCAATAGCAGACTTGGCCTACTTTTTCATGCCACATTATTGGCTCAGTCACTAGCACAATCATCAGCACAATGGGCAGGGTCACAGGAATAGAGGGTGGGGCATCTGCTTTTTTGTTTATAAATGGTATTTAATTTTGTCACAATTAATCACATAATTGGAAATGGGGAGAGGAATTAGATGTGGGATGGCCACATAATTCAGACTTGAACCTTCACCATCAGCATGTGCACTAACCACTAGGCCATGGCTTCAACATCCTATTTTCACTCTGAAGTATAGTTGATTTATTACAGAAAATGACATTGTCTATAGTGTTAATCTGTTTGGTGATCCAAATCATTGTTATTGAACAGGAATTCCCTCTCCAAATGACCTGATCTCTATTTACTGCTATTGTCGAAGGATCCCAAATTCTCTTCCTCAGTAACACTTCTTCACTGTCATGGCCATTTTTAAAATGGCTACTTTACAGTGTCCAATTCTAAAAATACTACACTGCTCGATTCTGACTGGTCAATCAAAGGCACTGAGGGGTTTGTTTTTATCCTGACCATTATACTGTGTATATGCTGTGTTGTCTATGAACTATCGTAGTTCCTGTAGGAACAGGTAGAGCGTGGTGCTAGCAACATCAAGATAATGGGTTTGAGTCCCAGGGATCACATTTGATGTATACACTGTATATCTTGAATGTACTGGTGCAGTGTGTCTCTCATATCACAATGCAGTCAGTTTCTTGTCATACCAACACATTAGAATAGCTAATGGGCTTCACATTGAGGGCACCTTGCCAGGGTTTATTTTGCGATAATGACTGGCTGGCTGTATATTTTATCCTTTCTTTTATTGCATTATTATAAGAATATTATAAAACATTATACATGTATGTTTTACATACATGCCATGTTCTGGTTGTATTTATTAAAAATGTGATTTTTAATTGAAGGTTGCATGTCCTTATAATTAGAGTGTGAAATTGTTGTTGCTTTAACCTTGTCATTCCATATAGTCAAGCTGTGATTCTGTGTAATTGTATATAGTTGATGGTATTTTATAAAGTTCAAGTGTACAAGTACAGCAACGATTAGTGAAAGAAGACGACTTTGTGTTAGGCCGATGAGTCACTTCCTCTTTGTCAACTTCTCTGAAGTGAAAGTGATGGGAGAGAATAAATAACTGTTTCCAACTGGTTGCATGACAAATACTGATAATCATAAAATGCATGCAAACAGTTAGCAGCCATACATTAGCAGTGCCGACCCCTGATCAGCGGTTCCTACATACTTCCTGCCCAACAGGTCAGCACTGTTACCTTCTGGATAAATTATTCAAAAATACGTTGCCAAAAGTATGCAGATACCCCCTTCTCACTAACAAGTTTGTCTGTTCTAGTAATTCCAGGAATAACAGTCATGTGCACGTGCACATCATCTGGGAGGTGACTAACATCTGTGTTATATTTCATTTATATTGTTACATCAATTTATTCAATTTATATTTGCAATATACTTTCTATTTTCTATTATTACTTTTCTATTTTATATAGTTTTTGCTATCATTGTTTAATACTACATTGAGTGCTGTTTTGTCTTCACAAGAAGACATGTTTTTTCTTCAATGATTTGAGCAGTACATTTCCGTTCTGCTCTGTTATAATTACACGTGTTGAATCTGTTTCTGGTCAGGCGAGGTTAGACAGAACAGATGAAGTCACTGTATTTCCTGATGAAGGAAAAGATGTCACAATAAATTAACTGGATCTAATTGTTGGATTGGCTCACCATGGAGTCCATGTGAGTCCGGAGTGAGTTTTGGGGGGGAGGGGGGGCAGAGTTCCAGTTCAAAATGTAGAGAATTTCCATCTTTTGTCTATGCAGTAGCCTCCAAATGCTATGCAAATTTCATACATAAACATTGCTGCATTTTCTGCATCTGTACTTCAAATATATCAAGTTTAGGGTCCCGATTATGTATTTTACATAAATATATGCCGGATTAGGGTCCCACCAATGAATCCCAGCCATTTCCACCACTTGGTGGTTGTCAAGCTAGTGGGCATAGAGACGTCACAGAGGTGAAGATATGCTTTAGTTTGTAGAAACTGAATAATTCATGGAATACAGTTAAATTTAAATTTAAAAGTTAATATTAAAAAAAAGTTAATAATAAATCCTTTTTGTTTTTAATTTTGTCAAAAATTTTTGCAGTCTTTGAAAATGAATAGAATCATTTAAAAGATAATGTGTCAGGAATTGCACTCCATACTGGAAAAATGTAAGTGAATTTGACACCGTGTCTGTGTGTAGGCAAAGGTTTAACTGCAGGCCTGTGGAATCTGTTTCTTCCTGCAGAAAGTGACTGTCCCAGCTGGACTACACCCACATCACAGAGGAAACCGGACGCTGCTTCTATGCCCCCGAGATCTTTAACTGCAATGGCCCAGGTGTGTGTATGTAAGTGTCTGTTTTTTCACTGAAGAATAAAATTCAGTGGGATCTTCTAACCCAGCATAATGTGCAGTGTCAACTATACAAACTGTTTTTTTGAGGGGCCCAACATCTGGCACATCCAGCAGAGTTTGGAATGGAACAACGGATGATGGAAAATAATCAGAATTTTAAAAATTCAGATGAAGCCACTAGTGATTCAAAAATTACAAACAGAAGACTTAAGGCTGTTTGGTACAGACGCAGTATACAGAATGTGGTAAATAGGTTTAGGAGATTTATAAGTAAAATTAGACATAAGATATGTGCAATTATACAGCCACAGTTACTGTAAAGTTTTATTTTAAGATATATATAAAGGGTTTAGAGTAATAAAAATCTAATCATTTGGTCATTTTCAAAAATATTTGAGTTACACATGATAACTTTTTCATATGTCTGAACCTCTGTTAAGAATAAACTATGAATGTTTTGGTATAACAATCCTGACTGGCAAAAAAAAATTGGAAAATATACGCCATGGCCTTTTAAAGCCCCCTTACAACATTTTTTAAGCAAACAGTAAGTTTGAAACTACCAAGACTTCATTCATAATCTCTACACGTGTCAGCGGGATTGTAGATGCAGTGTGAGAGACTGATGGTTGTCTTGATACTGTAACTTTGGCAGATACTAGGAATATGGAGATGCTGCATCTGTTTGGCACAGAAGAGCAGAAAAAACAATGTCTGGAACCGTTACTGAGAGGAAATATACTCCTGTTTCTGCAGGACCAGTTAACACATACACACTGATGCATGACGTTACTTTATTTTTAAAAAATGTGTGTGCGTGTGTATGTGCGTTTGCACGTGCGTGTGTTTGATATTAGCTGTCACAGTACAAATGATACAGATGATAGCTGTAAGTCTTAAGATTATCAGAGTTTGCAAAACAAATGTCATGTCTTGTGAAATATTAAAGCTTGATTATCATTTCCACCATGAAGTCTTAATTTTCAATCAGTGTCCTTATTTCTTTTTATTCATTTTCTTTTCAAACGCTCTGTTTTTACTGGTCCACATACTAATTAAAAAAGTGTCATGTTTTTTAGATGAGAGTAAATGCTACCAGGCATTGTCAACTACACACAAAACAATTAAATGTTTTTTTTAGATTTGTATTTAATTAAGTGTATTTAATTAAATGTGACATTTTTTACAAAATATTTTTGTGAACATATACATTTAACTGTAAACAGGCATGCAAACATTCAGTCAGTAACTTGTAAGTTTGTCTCATAAGTGTTTTTGGCTGTTCTGGAAACTGTGACAATACAATAGCAGTTTTTTTTACATGTACTGTGGTATTTCTTGAAGTACATCATGGTAACTTCTAAATAACATAGTACATAATTAGGTTTACGGTAATCACTTTAGTGCTCTGGTATATATCAAAGTACCATGGTATTATCATTGGTTACCATCACTGTACCATGAAACTTTTAAGGTCTAACTCTTTCTGTCTCTCTTTCTTTTTAGAGTCTGATGTTGACTCAGGTAATGCCACAAACATGGCATGCGCACTTCACAGGAATAGTGACTATTACATCATCAACAGCAAGAAGTGGTGGAGCAGCGGTAAGATAGATACAAAGTTTGATGTATTTATTCTTCACAGGGCTCAACACAGTAAAAGAACACTGAACAGCAGGAGTTCATTTTTTTTACTCTTAACGTTTCAACAAATCTCTCATCCAAAGACATAAAGAAATATATCTCCCATAATTCATCCCATAGAATGAGCACTTTCATCCAGATCCTCATGATGACTGGTGTGACATTTAAGAAACTGTTTAAGATGCGGGTGGTAAAGCAAAAACAGACCCATTAGTTGACGTTCTTTTCTCAAAGTTTTCAGAGTGCTTTAACCGAGACTTGATGGTAAGCCCAAAACAATCTCTTTTTCACATTTTGAAGGGTTCTCCCACTACAAATGAAAGGCTTATATGGTTTGGTAAACTTTCATTTTGTGGGTCTTTTTTTCATAATGAATCATCTTTGACTCATCTAAACACTGAATCAGTTTAAATAAATAGTCTACCCTGTACGCTGGCACTCTTGCTTTCATTTTCAAGTTAATATAATTTACGGAAAGTGAATTAAAAATCTGCAGGCACACATAATTGCATTATGTTGACGTGTGGAACAGCCGTTGCACTACACAAAGGTTGTGTTGATGAAAGTCTGGTTCATTGTTTGTAGACATGTAGACATATCATCAGTTATCAGGGTTTTAACTTGCATTTCATCCTGTTTACAATGCCAAGGGTTATTTTTCAGTTGTTATGGGATGTTTAGAGATGGTTTTGTATTGGTCCTTTAGACATTGTCCTTTTGTAGAACATTCCAGATGGTTCTAGCTGTGGGTCTTTGTCATGTTTTGAGGATGTTTAAATCAGGGGGCCTTGAAACCACAGAGGACCCAAGGCCTGTTGTTTTCTATATAAACAAGGCAACTTAACCCGATAAAGTCCAAACTGATTTTAAATCACAATTCTCGTACATTTTCTCTCAAGATCTTTCCTGTAATAAAAGCCTATGATATACTAAATTGATGTTAAGAAGTTGTTAAAGTCAACCTGAGTTCTTATTGTGAATTTTTTTTAAACAAGGCCCACAAAGACTTGAACAAAAAAAGCAAAATTTTATGTTTTATTGCTTGTCTTTGCATTAGCACTACAACTATACCGTGGTTGGAGCTCTTGGTATCTCCTTTCACAAGAAACCATAGTATTTTGGTACTTATAAATCTTTACACACTTGCTCACATTAATATGATTTCTCAACCTGTATCAGACATTATGGATGTTGAAGTTTACGGGTGGTTGGGTAACAGTTTAGGAAGAAATGTCTTCAGGGTGGATTATAACTGTGACAAATCCAGATCAGTTGGTTAAGAGATGAGGGTGTTGCGTGTGTGCGGGCAAGATATCTGTTTCGTATCTCTGTTTCTGAACACATACAGATGGTGTTTTCCACTACTATCATAAACCAGCATCATTTGAGGGGAATACTAAAGATATCTTCATTGTAGAGTCACATGTGGAGGTAATTTCAAACAGTTAGTCATAGGCCATTTGGTGTAATGGCAGCCAGTGGTCGATAATTTTACATTTCAATAGGGAGCCCCTTAGGAAGTAAAGCTAATTTTGTTAACTGGAATCCAACCATGTCAAATGTTTTAGGTGTGTTTTTTCCACTGAAAGCAATGAAATGTTTTATTCATATGTCTTAAATCAAGGAATTTCTTTGGTTTTCCTGATCACGCTTATGCAGATGGAAATGAGGTGCCCAGACAACAGGTATAACAAACTGCAGGATGCTAAACTTGTGTGACATTGGTACATGAAAGTGTGTGTACATTTGCCTGTATAGTTTGTGTTTGCTTGCACAACAAAATTTAGGGTTATTCTCAGATGTTTTTGACTGTACATAAAAATACATTTTATTGGCTCTAATTTGAACCTTTCGGGCTACTCTAATCTGGAATCCTTTCCTGTTTTCTTTGTAATGTTTTTAATAAATTCAAGAATGCAAGAAAATCTGACTCACTGTATGTTTAACTCAATCAAGACTGCCAGGAACTTGGAGGTTGGGTTTGATGACCAGTTAAACTTTACTTCCCACACCTCAACAACCGTCTCATCATGCCAGTTTGCTCTTTACAACGTTCGACTGAATACTGTCTGAATTGTCCAAGATTTTGTGATTTAGGCTGGGCTACTGAAATGTTCTCTTGCCGCAACTTCTAGCTAGCGTGATTAAGCCTGTGCGCATGATCCAGATATGTGGCTGCACATCTGGTTTTTAATCAAGTAACACACGTCACTTCCTTATTGTTCTCATATTGCCAAGTAGCTGCCTGCGTCAAATTCAAAACATTGACTTAACATTCTCATCTGCGCCCTGTGGTCACTTATTGTTCCATTTCAACAAAGTACAAAGTGACTTTACAAAACCTTCACTTTGCTGAAGCAGTTACAACTTACTAACTTGGCATTGCAATGTTATTAACATCATTGGCATTATTGTATTAAGATGTTTTTTTGTTTTGCTTATTAAATTTTTTTTAAAAGTTTTTAAAAATGTTATAACAATTTTGTACTAGTGGTCCCAAACCTTTGTACCCCACTGTATGTTTAGTGATACTAGCAGTATCACTAGAGGAAAGCTAGAAGTTACAAACAGCACAGCACATAATTTTCACCTCTGTTTCACGCTAAATAAACTGTTAAGCCATATTTTTCACATCAAACGTAGTATGGCCCACATTTTAAACATGTTTGCACTTGCTTAGAGAATTGGCAAAGCAAAATGATGATTGTTGTCAATAGAATTTTCGTTCACACTGCTGTTGTCTTTTTGGTGAGTCTTGTGTTGATTGGCTGGAAAAATGAGGCGTTGTGATACATGACAGGGTTCGGTGAGAAACATCAGAACGGTCGTTTAATTCCTTAAGTTCCTTTTCCATTTCTTAACAGTGAGAATGACAGATTCGCGAAAGAGGAATGCCAAGATTTCAGTAACAAAAGTCAACAGTTATGACATCCGCTACCATTATCAAAGAGATTTGAGTTGGTGAGCGGGCTGATCCCAAGTCTCCAAAACAGTGTATCAAATTTCATTTGACATTTACGCAAGTACAGTTTACATCCCACCCACATACATTTTATATAGTATATATATATATATATATATATATTATATATATATTACATATATATTACATATTTATTTAATTTAAATATATATATATATATATATATATATATATATACATATATATTTAGCATGTATGTATATGTATCTTTTAATGTATGTTTTTTAGAGATAAGGTATAAAATGTACCAGTATTTACAAAAATATTGTTAATAAGTGTAACTGTATTTTCATGACAGATCAGTTTGTTGTGTCTTTGTCCAGTTTTTCCAGGCTGATTTTTATGAAACTGACATGCACTTGTCAATAGTCTTTTGTGATGGCTGAATGGAAGATAAATTCCTATCATCTCAGTTCTGTTCATTCTTCCTGATATTGTATTATAAATGAACCTTCTGTATATGAACTCATCCCTGTGAGCAAAACCGCAACCAGACAACTGTGTATTCTACCTCTGCTTTCTGTCATCCTTCTCATATCCTTTTTCTCATATCTCCCTTTACATTCCCAAAGCCGCAAAAATGTGAAGGCTGAACTAACTGCTCTTTAAAAAAAAACAAAAAACTGTTTTTGTTCCTCTTCTTCCGTCTTTCCTCTGGTAATTTCCTTTAGTTGGTTGAAGGCCCGCAATGATGTTTGTGAATATCTGGCCATCCTGAATTTTAGGTTTCTGCAACTTCTTTACCCCCTTGTGCTTGTGGCAATGGCTTCCAGGCCACGGTTACCATCATGCTGTTGGAAAGCAGGCGAGCAGGGAGCTGTGCACTTTAGTGTGTTTTCATGTGCCTGCTGAGGGTGAAGACCTCATGGTTCTTTTGACCGTGCTAGTTACAGATTTGTGGGGGGAAAAATAATAGAGGAAGACTGGAAGATGATGCAGACCTTAAGTGCCAAAGTGAATTGGAAAGAGAATTGAAAAAGATGCTTTTTAATCTCTATAAAATACTCAGCTCACATGTCTAAATCAGGGATTTCAGTTTCTAAATAAATTACTTTTGTATTACATGATATACTAAATTCATGATATTACATGAATTACATGATATGCTGATTCATTTATCAACTGTACACATCCTTGGCCATTACATTGCATATTTTCAGTGTCTTGGACATGAGTTTATTTTATTCACTCTTTTATTATTGTTTTTCCTCTAAATTAATGTGTTATATTAGCTTCCCAACAGAATTAACTGATGAAATATTTTTCATGGAAATGTCAAATAAGAATTTGGAAAAACAATGACTTTCCCATACAGGATGTTACACTCAGCTGGGTATGAGTGAACCTGGACATCCCCACATATCGGTCATTTGTAGTAAATATACTGTCATTACAGTGAATAACAGACTCACAGCACACCATGCAGGTCCTGACACTGTAAAGTTGTGTCTCCACACAAACACACACACACACATGAAAATGTTTATTATGAATACATAAAATATCAAGCGCTTCATGGCAGAACATATGAGAACATATGTTTGCCTGGTGTCAGGGACACACCCAGAGTAAATGTTATTAGTGAATAATTTGACTCTGACTCACTAGCTGTGACTGGAGATTCTGACACAAATATGTCAGCAGCTCCATCTACGTGACTTCTTTTTCTGAATTTCTTCCGTTCTTTTTCCAAAGAACTGTCTCTCTTCAGCTTCTGCTTGCACCATCTGCTCTCAAGATAAGCTTGTTAAAGTCCACTAAACCAGCTGCTTAGAGAGACCACTGCCAGTGTTGTCTGTCTATTTTACATTGAAACTAAATAAAAAATCATTAAACCTCAATAGTTTACTTGTTAGTTTACTTATAGTTAAGTGGTTAATAAACAGAGCTGACCTTATTATGTATGATTCATTGCTATAGGTTGTTCCCTCCAAAAAGTCAATATTTTATATCTAATGTGGTGACATTGTTTACAAAAGTAGAAAATCTGTAACTGTGGTATGTAATGACTGTTTTTTTATTATCCAGTCAATAGCTAATAGAAAAAAATGACTTGTTAAAAATTGTTAAAAATCGTAAATTCTCATTAATTAACATCTGTGTGCATTGAAGCAAAATTCAAAATGTTTTAAACTTTTTGGTTTAACAAACACTTTTTCGTTTCGTATTTTTCCTTTTTCATCTACATATCAGCAATGCACAGCTGAAATCAATGAGTTTGCCATGTTATCTGATGGTATATGGTTTCATATGAAGAGAAACTCTAGGTCTAGTGTAACAGTTGAGTTAGTGATTATCCTCTCCAAAACTCCAAAACAACTCCAAAACAAGTTTATAAAGTATGCTTTAATCTGAAAATATTTACATTGGAGATACATATTATTACTGTACAAATATGTAACTATTGGCAAACAGTGTCTCTTTCGCATACAATCAAAAAGTTTACTACAACTTTCTGTAAGAAGTTTTAGGATATTATGTAATAAATATGCCCAAACAGAATATGTGCACTTGTTTTTTACCATAGATTATAGGAGAAAATTATATATTTAAATATGGTAAAAAGAAAAGTACACTGTTTGATGAACAAATATGCAAGGGGAAGGCACAGATTCTGTGCAGGTCTATTGACAAGCAGCATGCTTTGTTCTTTATATTTATAGAAAGGTGCAAAGATCTCAGTGTGTCTTACACATTGGAGAGTTGTTTTTAATACATGCATTTGTCATAGAAACATGGTACATGATATCTGTTGACAAAATTTAAAATGCCTTGTTGTCAGTCTCCAAGATGGTAAATCAGTGTTGGTGTCATATGGTGAAGGTGCTTGTGTCTTCATTACATGATGAAGAGTGAGTGTGAGTTTGTCCACCTGACCTAAGAGATAGCTCAACGGTGGGCTGCTCATTGCCATGGCGATAACCTCTCCCTGTCTGGCCCCAGCGTTTGGCGAGTTTCAGCACGTGCATTTTGAATGATGATCCGATGAAGACATAGAGCACGGGATTGATGCAGCAATGCGTGAGGGCCAGACTCTCGGTTATCTGATTGGCCCGGTCCAAATTTTTGCTCATCTCACATTCCGTCACTAAAACGTAGATCACATCCAAAGCTCGAACCAGTTTTACCACATTGTATGGAAGTTGGGTCAACAAAAACACCCCAACTACTGCGATTAACACTCGGAACGCCCGCCATCTCTTCCCACCCCGTACCCCTGCTGTAGCGGCCCGATTTAATGCCACACCCACCCTGCAATAACAAAACATCATCACCAGGAAAGGAAGCAAAAAGCTTAGTGACACCTCCAGAATTTCCAGAGTGGCTTTAGCTGCCCGTGCCATATCGTGTGGGTAAATTGCCCTGCAGGCATTACGCCCTGAAGTGTTTGGCCTTACTGTGTAGAACACCATATCTGGCAACCCTAGCAGAATGGCCAATGCCCAAACCAGGAGGCACACTATTATTCTCTGCCTTCGGCCATTGTTCCTATCCAGTGCGTGGGCAGTGGTGGAACCTCTAGCCAGCGCACGATAGCGGTCGATGCTAATGCAGGCTAGCAGCAGCATGCTACAGCTAAAGTTGGCAGTGTACAGTGCAGAGGTGAGCTTGCAGGCAGCTGTGCCAATTTCCCAGCCGTTAACCGCATCCGCGGCCCAAAAGGGCAGTGTGAAGAGGAGTAGGAGGTCTGCAAAGGCCAGGTTGAGGATGAAGACATCCGTTAGTGTCCGTAAACGCTTGTGAGAAAGGTAAACGAATATGACCAGAGAATTCCCTGCCAGACCCAGGATTAGTGCTAGGGTGTAGACCACAGGCAAAAAGACCCCAGCAAAGGATCGGACCTCCTGTTTGTCACAGATTGTGTGGTACTCATAATCATCATAGTAACTGTGGTTGGAACTGTTGTCATGCTCATGGTAGTGGTAGTCATGGTCATAATCCAAATGGCCTTCCATTATGGTCTAAAGAGAAAGAAAGAATGTAAACATTAACGCTAATGCTTCATTTTACTTTCGTATAGAATGTACACTGGATTTAATGGTCTTGTACTGTTGATGATAAATAGATATAAAGCTTGCAGAAAATGCTACTCATTTGGCTGGTTTATGAGGCAACAGGCATGCTTCTCTCTCATCATTCTTTGCAGCAGCAAAGAATAGTTAAAAAGTGTAAATAAAGCGTCAAGTGGATCCTTTGCTTTTAATTTTGTTACATTTTTTAAAAAATCATTTCTTGTCAATAAACAAGAGAAAAAAATATAAAATTGCATCAGTTTCTTTTTATTTAAAATTACTTAACATTGTAATTAGGTGTTTTGGATGAAACCCTTAGGGGCCAAAACAGTTTTTTAGTAATTGTCGTATGTTTTACCTAGAAAAACATAATTTTTGCATAATGGTGCATTTAGGTTATTTTTACTACAATAAGTCACAGGTGTTTTTCATACAAACTGATTTTGTTGAGAATTAATCTCATTTAACAAATGTTTGTAGTGATTTTCTGAATCTGGGTTAATCTTAATGAGATTTAGTGCTTCAATCTGTCTGTAATAAAGTCAGGATAATGCTATTAGACAGCCAAACAACCACAATCAACCACAAGACAGTTTAGTTGCAACTGAGACATTATCCTATCTTAAACACGGAAGTTTTACCATAGTTTGTATGCAGAGGGTAAAGTATACTTAACCCTGAGCTCTGTCAGGTAATGATTCTAGAAACTGTTCGTATTGTCAGACCCATGTGTCTGTGTTTTGGGGCTATCATAGAATTATAACTTTTTCTGTGTCACTGTCTTCATTGTTTGTGTTTAAAAACCTAAAATCTTTTTGACTTTTTCCAGCCGCTCATCTGGTGTTAGCATGTACCTGCCAATCTGGTAAACACATGTGGCCCTCTTTAAATAGGGCCCTTGGCAGATCTTGTGTTTTTGCGTCTGATGAGCAGACCAGCTGTAAGTTGAGCGTAAAGGGGTTAAAATCTTTACCTGGTGCTGACTGGCTGCATTTGGATTGTAATGTCACATGCCCATGTATAAAATTTTTTGTAGTTGATCATTTTTATTTTTGTTTTATTATTTTGTAAAATGTTTGTTTAGATTAACATTGGAAAACCACCCTGTGCTGTTTAGAGTTTTTTGTTTTTTAACAATCAAACATTGTTTGGTTGTTTAACAACCTTTTAAAAATATCCTAGTGGGTAGTTATACAAAAAAGCTGCAGTTTGATTGAAAGTTTCCTCTTGTGGAAAAGGTTTGACTCTTTTCCAGGCAGTCACATGAAAAGACCATTGTTTTGGCCTTCCAAATTTCCAGAAACCTGTTTGAGTTTTAAATATGTTTAAAATTTTAAACATCACAGCCTCTAAAATATAATGAAAGCTTTTGTATAATGAAATGCATCAAAATACAAATACATACATTTACATTTTACATTAAATCATGGACACAATATTTATATAATAATTGCCACAAATACCTACAGCCAATTTATATAAATACACGCCTTTCCCAGAAAGTATTTGGAAACTGAAGTTGACATTTTATTAGAATTTTAAAATTAGATGCAAGTGGCATCTGCAAACAAATAATGACAGATCTTTTCTGAGAGCTAAATTGATTGAGTCTGTGTTTGCAGTATCTTTTAACCAGCTTGTCCCGTTATTATTTTCAGAGAATGTATGAAGTCAGTTCTCCTCAAGTTCACACAGGTAACACAGGCAGGGCTGCAGCTGGGAATTCTGGGTGTTGTGACTGTACATTATTCTGGGCTTTTTGCTGATGTGTGTTGGCCAAAATCTAAATAGCTTCAAATACTTTTTGTCATAATTTTAAACAGTAAATATAATATTTATCTTATCTATGTTTATTTTAAACATAACCAGAGTCAAAATGTTTTTTCTTAAAATAAAAAATGGAACTTCATTACAGATTTTGTTATTGTTGTTGTTTTAAGTAAGTCTTAAATGTCCAAATATTTTTAGGAATTATATTTGTGAAACTTTATATTGATGAAACACTTGTAGCATGCAAACTGCAGTTTACCGTTAGAACAGAAAGTCTGTGCAAAGCTTGGCTTTATAAGTGAATACAAAAGTGATCCTTTGTTCTAAACCTTTAATCCATCATAAATTTGTGTTGTGTTACCTTAATCTGTTATCGTGTTTAGGGTGTGTTACAACCTTTTTGTTCATGTGAATAGTTTTACAAGTAAACCTTCATTCCATTCTGCTTTCTCACTGTTACACAGTTAAACAAGAGTTAACTGTAAAAAAACCAACATCTTTCATAGAATCATATTCAAAAAGATACCAAATGTTGTTTGAGCAATTTATATTCTACCATAATCTAAATTTGTCACTGTTTATTTTGAACTTTCCCATGTCATAAAAAACCTTAGTGCCTTTTAATACTGAAGCGTTGTACGCAGGACTTTGCCTGACAATATAAAATAGCCAGAAAATGAACAGCAACAGAACTAAACCGACTAATGAAATAATTTACTGACATTGTAGAAGGCATAACAAATGTCCAACACCATACTTCTACATGTATTATATAGATGTTTGTTGTGCGTTGGTTTGCTGTATTCTTAATCCAGAAATTATGTAGAAGGCTGGATGTCTAAAGTTATTCATAGAACTGTCAGTGTGCGTCACTCTGACAGTTCAGTAAAGTATTGATCTCAAGCCCTTTTGACTTTGATCTAGCTGCAGCTATGATTTGAATGCAACTGTTGCTTGTGAAATGCGCCGTGGTGACTTACCTCTGTTTGTGGCGTGTCAGTCACACACAGTCCAGGAAACAGTTGCCTTTAATCCAAAGAAAAGAAACACTCTGTTGATAATCACAGCACGGTGTGTGTCAGAAGAAGGGATCGAGGAGAGAGAGTTAGTGAAAATAAACATCTATACAAGATTGCCCTCCTCCAGCAGGTTATGTTGTGTGTCTCTCTCTCTCTCTCTCTCTCTCTCTCTCTGTGTCTCGCTCTCTCTCTCTCTGTGTCTCTCGCTCTCTCCCCCTCTTTTCTTTCTCTCTCATTCTGCCCTTTTAAACATCTTCGAGCTCCATTCTTAAAATTTCATTGCATTCAATACAAAATAATTTAATGTAATTTAACATATACATATCCATGTCTTTATTTTCCTATTTTCCTGTTCCTATTGGTCATAATTGTAGGCTTTATTTTCTTTATATATATATATATATATATATATATATAATGTAATTCATATATTTATTTTCAAGTTTTTGCGTTTGTGAAAAGTTCTGTAGTAGTTCCATGGTATCATGGTTTTTAAATGGTAATAAATGGAAATTAAAAGTACTGCCATCATGGTAGTGTCCAAAAACAAGTTAGTATAGTACACATACTGTGTAGTATGTGTACAGAGTTCATACTAGAATATTTTTAAAGCATATTTCCTAACTCTGTGTAGATCAAATAATATTGCATAATCTCACTCTAAGACAATAAAGTGGTTATCTGCCACACTTATTGTATGCAGTTTAATATGTGACCTGAACAGATTTAAAACCATCATAAATCCATTAAGGGTAACCACTGAGGTAAAATAGGTAAACAGCAGACACTTTATCTGTCACAAACCAAAGTGCATTAACTATTGGTTTCTAGATTTGGCAAAAACAAAAGTGGAACACTAGAGGAACATAATGTATAGGTAAAGGAATTTCCTGAAGCAGATTTCCCAGACTAGTGTTACTCTGGAACAAATCATCTGTCTGTGTAATTAACTTTACACTCAAGTAATTGGTCGTTCCTGCTGCCTCCTGGTTGGCATAGAAAAGTGGCTGTTGTGATTTTCATTGCGGATATCAGCTGATCTGCTGCATGATGAACGGTCCCGTCTGATTGGTGAAATTCCTCAAAGCAGTTCATCTGTGTTAATCCTGTTATTTTAACACGCTGCAGCATTCTGAAAGCACTTCGCATTTGTTTGATAGCAAAGATTAGTTGTAATGGAATGTACAGCAGGCCTTTGGGTCACGCGTTTGGCGACCGGTATGGGGACCTGCAGACATGAAAAGACAAGTCTGTTATATCACAACCTGAGAATCACAGAGAATATGAGAATCATTTCATCAGAAGAAAAACTTCCAAAATATATATACACACACCTACAGATACATGATTGTTCGTTGTTCCTCATAAAGAAACACTGCATTTCCAGAAATTGTAAACTTTGCGTATTTGTTTGAAGGGTGTGTGTATCTGGATCTAAGGTGTCGCTGTTGTGTGAAGAACTGTTGATTCAGCAATTTTTCCAATGCATTCATAAAGCACATGAGTCACTGCATGTTTAAATGTTTGTGTGTGGGAATCTGTGGGTTCCCACACACAAACTGTCTGTGTCTGTTTACTTCTGCTTTGTCCAGTGTCCATGTCTCTCTTATCTGACTTGAAACAACTCAGTAACACCTGTTGTACTGACTGTTGTTGCTAAACCTTGTTGTAATGTAGACTGCTGGTGATGTGTCAAAGTTGAGTGGAGATTAACTTTACTCAAATGCCCAAAATAGTATGTGACGGCTATCAATAGAAGTCCAGACAATGAAGTTTACAAGATCAATCTTATGATAGTGTTGGATATTGCAGTTAAGTAGAATCACCTTCTAGAATCACCTGCCGATTGCAGAATTCTGGGTAACAGGAGTGTATATTCTTCAGAATTCTGTGGGCCCACGTATCTTCCTAGTCCATCACTAGGAGATGTACTGTAACATTCTACAGACATTAACCTCTTGATTAAATCTTAGGTCTTGTCTTAGGGTTTTAGAATGTGATGCTGCCATTTAATCTTGTAAATGCAGATCAAAAGGCATGCAGAGACATAAACAGCCAATGTAGGACATTGTTTACCCACAGGCTCATATCACACCCAGCTCGTATGCATTCACACAAAACTGAGCTATTAAGTCTTTGATAGAATCATACTGTTCTGGTGTCCTTATGTCTTTTGGCAGAATCCTGGACAATGAATAGGAAAAGGGTGATGTGGGACACGCCCGAATGACCGAATGACAGATTGTCCCACAGCTTATTCCGTAACTGAGCCTCCAAACATGTGTGTACTGTATGCTTTGTTTTTCTTTGCTGTGAGTGATTGTAGCCTTTTGATTATGTACAGTCTGTGAATGATTTTGGTCTTGAAGGCTTTGTACATATATGAAGTTTGTGTGTGTTAGAGACAGAGAGTCTGCGTGGGTAAGTGCATGCACATGCTAGAAACTGTAGTGTTTGTGCGATGGTGCACGTACAACATGTATGTAGCAGCATGATGTGAGAAAGCGCTTCCTCTAGAGGAGACCACGTACAACTGCAACAACATTAGTGCTGGATCGTTTAAGATACCACTGTTCAGTGGTACAATATTATACCACAGAAATATCACTAATCCTATTGCTCATAGGGTTACGGATTTAAGAAGAGGCATATATATTAAAGATGGGATCTAAGTCATACATCTAGACATGTCATAGAAACCTGGGGGTGGGTCAATAAGAAACACTCTAGGAACCACATAGTAAGGTTTTAAAAAACACTGAGGACACCTTGGAAACTGCATAGGAACTGTATGATACCCCGAGATTGGTATAGACTTTGTATATGACTTTAGGTTTTTGATTTACAAACATTCTACAGGTCATTCATTTAAAAAAAACTGAACATAATAAAAATGGTACACACAATAAAAATGTTTTTTTAAAATAAAAACAGTCATTTAAAAAACTGAAGCTCTTCTCAGGATTCCAATTCCATCACAGTTAATGTTAACTTTAGTAACATTTACAAACATTGATCAAACATTTTTGTTGCTGTAATTTTGTTTATTTTTTTTACATGAAAAACAACACTTTTACTGTCAGACAGTTTTTTATTTTCACAGCTTGAAAAATGGCACATTAGCTTCCACACAGTCCACCATGTACAAATCACATTTATCTTACTAACTGTTCTTCTTACACCAAACACACATTCATGCAAAAGGACATTAAAAACTGACTGTTTAGAATTTAGTGTTAAAAGCTCATTCCGCCTTTTCAAATGGTACTATATATTTAAAATAATACATTTAAAATTTTAATTTTTGTTTTCCAGGTGCTGGTAACCCAGCGTGTGAGATTGCCATATCAATGTGCAAGAGCAAGACACTGGATTCCAAAAGTAATAGGTAATCTATGTGTGTATGTGACTGCATATGTGTGCATGTGTTAGCTTTGGCGTGTATATTAATAAAAAAGATAAAAGCAGAGATTGAAGCAAATGCCAGCCAACAGAGAAACAAGTAGGCACACATTTGCTGTGTGTGTATATAGTTTCAGGATAGTGTGTCAGAAAGTCAGGCCAACATTCGCATTCAAAATCCAGTCAAGCAGGCTGATTGTTTATTGTTGAAATTAGCAGATCTAACACAAACACACATTCACACATTTTGGCATGGAGATCCTGTCATTGCAATGGTCTGCTTTACCTACATTCTTCAGTGAGGTGTTTTTAAACAACATTGTCCAGCTGCCTTTAGCTAAGACCAGCTTCACACACTGTTTTACTGCCATACATGGACTTTCCATCGTCCTGTACAGAGCTACTACTGAAATGATAATATTAAGGCTTTTCAATGCTGCAAAATTAGAGAAAAAGTGAGACAGAATGAATATAAAACTGAATAGAATGAATAGAGATAGCAATGAGAAAGGAGAAAAACTAAATGAAAGGTAGAAGATACAAAGATGGCAAACTGAAAGTGCTACTTCATGGAATTAGAGGGGAGGTGTTACCTAGTGTTTAAAGAGCTGATTTGAAAACTGAATGGTTGTAAGGTAGACAGAGCCGTGGTGCAGTGATGAATCCCCACCCATGGACTGCCCACAGTTCACTGTTTTTTATATGTAGCTCAATAGATCTGTTAACACTAAGGTTATGGGTTCAATTTCCAGGAAATACATTACTCCAAAAATGCACTTCAAGTCACTTTGGATAAATGCATCTGCCAAATACATGTGATGTCTGAATCACAGTTTTTGCAGCTTAGTTTCAAAAGTATAATACATTTTGAAAGTTAGCAAATGCCTACATAGAACTTTAAACTATTATATTTCAAAAGAGCAAGGAAAGTCCTGTTTTCCATAAAATGTGCCTTTGGAAAAGTTGTTAGCGTAATCAAGCATATGTTTAATGGAGTTCATAACCCCACAATGCTGGTGTTTGTGCTTTTATTTATGCATCACACTGTCCACAGTGCAAAGTTTCATGAGTAAGAACTATTGAAATGCTAATTTATCTTTCTTTCTGTGTACGGAATATAGGAATCACTATAGACATTGTGATGCGTCACACAGTTATAACCATAGAAACATTTTGACATAATTTTACACATTTTGGCCAGATTGGACACTGGTAAAGAAATAGTTCTCTCACATTTTCACTCAGATGTGCTTTTTAAGAACTTGCTGTTCAGATCATTGAATTGCAGTCATTCTTCATTGTTTTACCATAGCTGCACAAAGTCTCTCTTTCCTTCAGTCTCTCTCTCTGTCTCTGTTTTCTTTAATTTTTTGGTCTCAGCTTCTCTTCTCCTGTATCCTCACAGGGTTCTCTGATTAGAATTCATCTCTGGCTGTCTTCCGTCTTCCTGACAGTCATAATCTGCCCTGCAGTGAACGCCGACCTTGGCAGCAGAATAGAGAGACACATAGATAAAGAGAGGGAGAGAGAGGGTGGAGTTTTCCCACTCTAACTCTCCACTTGTATTTCATTTCAGTCTGTGTTATCTAAAGCTTCGCCCTCATATCTGACCTGTCACAACAGATACGTTCTCAGAACTTTACAACTGTAGATAATTTAAAGGGGTCATATCATGATAAATTGATATTCCTGGTTTGATTTTCATACATTACAGAGAGTTACAGTAGATGTAAAGTAAACATACAGTAGAGTAAACAGTAGAACTCTACACTTCCTCCCCAATCCAAAATAAGAGATTCTTTCAGGTTTTCAGTAATATCAATGTACATATACTTACAGCAGCACTTTCTTTCTTATAAAAAAGTTTTACTAATGTAAATCTGTTTAAATTTACATAGAGCTGCTGGCCTCATGCGAACTTCTAAGGCCACAGTTGATATTTTTATAGTAATAAATTATATTTGTAAGATGAATAATATTATGTCCTAGCGCTGCAGAAGAAGGTTTTAAGGTCTCTGTAATGGGGTAAATGTGGTATTTATCAGGCATGGACTGCACAGCTTGGTCCTTGTCCGTCTAAACATACCAGGAGTGAAGAAGATAAGACCGCTCACTGTTTTTGGACAGGACGGTATGTTCTCATGAGCACAATATGCTGAAGCTTATCAGGTCTGCACCCCAGGTTTACTTGCAACCATATGCAGACGCTCATCTTCTCATGATCTTTTTGATTCCTTCAGGTGTTCAGATGAAAGGGCTTTTTTTTCTTTTACCGAAGAATGTTTGGTTTGGATCAATGGTTTGTCTTTGTAGATGCAATCCATGGTGGCCACTTTGAAAATGTGTGTGTTCCTGTCTCCAACATTCTTCTCAGTAAGATACAGAGTCAGTGGAATCTGTTTGTGGGTGGGTGGATTTGTTTGTTGGGCTTACTTAACCATATAAAGTATGCAAAACCTGAAAAATTTAAGTAAAACCACCTTTTTTTTGAGGACATCCTCATTTGTAGAAAAACCTATACAAATATAGTTAATAAAGGTTTTAAATTGTGAAAATGCAGAAAGTTTTCTGATAGAGTGCATTAGGCTTAGAATATATTGTTTATAACTAGGTATGTATTAAAACAGTAGGCGTCTATGGAATGTCCCCATTTAGATAAATGTAAGTAAACGTGTGTGTGAACATGCACTTGTACATCTTTGTAAGGACATTTTGTCTGGTCCTTACTTTCTGAAACCCCTTTGAGAGTTAACAAAGAGACAAAGTCACAAAGATAACTACTGACGCACACGTGTGTGTTCATCTGTGCATGTGTACCTGTACCCAAGATGTGTGTGCACTCTTTCTGCATGACTGCCCAATAAACCCACAACTTCAATAACTTCAGCACCACAGGCACTGCCTCACAGGGAGGAAATCTTTTTATTAAACTATAATAGATATTGATTAAAAACCCTTAAAAGACACTCTTTACATAATAACATAACAACATAACTTGAGAATGAAAATTAAAATGCCTTGTTGCCATTCAGCAGCTTGTTGACATATTTTTAAATACCCAAGGCTTGTTATAAAATCACTTTAGTTAGTTTGTCATGAACATATTTATGCTTGTTGTATAATGTAGCTCTTACTATATTAAGCTGATACATTTCTTTTTCCTGGTCGCCACTTTCTTTTTCCTGGTTGCTACTTGGGGTTGCTTAACATGTTTGAAGTGATCCGTGATTGGCTGTTTGCAGGTGAGGGGCAGGGATTTGAGATAGCTCAGCGACAGATGGGGCCAGGTAGACTTCACCACTGTATGAGGGCTGTAGGGCTGGCAGAGTGGGCACTGGAGTTGCTATGCCAACGAGCAACCCATAGACACACCTTTGGAAAGAGACTGTACCAACATGTAAGTGTGTGGTTTTGTTACCGAGGAACCTATTGTTACACGATGACATTTTTGTAATACACCATGTCATAATTTTCTGTTAAAATATTTCTGTGCATTGGTTAACCTTTGGTCAACATGCAAGATGCATGCCAGAGAAATTTTTAAGGATCTGTTCTGATTGGCCACTGGTCATACAGCTCCTTACTGACATCCAGAGGGTGAGTGTTGTATTGGAATTCATATATATTTTACTTGTACTTAAATGTAATAATACATATGTGTTTGTGTTGTTAGGTTTGTCTGTGACTTTAGGAGGTTGTTGCTTATTGGACAGCTGATATCAAATCGCCATTGCGCAGACACGCCTGCTTACACTACATGCTACTCACACACTGAACACGGCAACAAGGCTGAAAGGAAAAAGGTAACACACATTTTAGCACAAAATTTATTGCATTGTCCCATCACTTAATTGGTCACACAATACATTTGAACCAGTTTATGTGTTCTCTTTTGATTTTGCCCTGACAAGTTTTGGCCTGATTCTAGAATCTTGATTATATGATATGAATTGCACTTAAAATAATCAGACTGACTTGACACTAACTTTTTTTCCCTCTTTTTCCTGTCTGTCTCTCACACTGTTAAAAATCTCAGTCACTTCCAACTAATGCATGAACTGACACAAAAGATAAAGGAGAAGATGTGCAGACTGACAGACTGACCTTGCATAACATCTCACACACACTCTTCATCTCAGAACTCTGTCAACAGATGTGTCTGTGAGAGTGATAGATTCATATATCCAGCCCAGAGAGCATTAGAGCTTTCTGAACTGTGACACACGGGTGGATGAGCTTAATAATATCATTATCACATAATAAACTGGGTTCCCAAAGTCATGGAAAAATCAGGAAAATGTAGAACTGTGATTTCCAAGCTTGGAAATCTGTATAGAATCTTATAGTCTGTGAACAAACTTGGTTTCATTGCTTGGCCAGGGCCCACATTTAATTACTGCTAAAAAACTAAACCAATATTTTTAATATATTTATTAATTATGTTTTTACACAAGAGGACATCTCAAACATGAAGGTAGGTCAATTGAGGTTCCCTTTCAGGAACAAATTTGTCCCTAAGGTATAGATAGCCCCTTTTTCCTTAAGGGACACTTAGAGCCTTGTGTAACACTTAGAGCACCATCATCCTTGTGTTCCATTGCAGCCCTGGCAGGGGCTATTTACCCACAATGCAGTTCCCTAAGGTTAGCAAGGATAACAGCCTCTTATCCCACTGGCTGTAGTCACGGTAACACAGCATCAGGTTTCTGCAAAAAAAAGCTTCCTGCTGAATCATCACCTCATGCTTGATTAATATTGCTGGTTTGCAGAAAAGCCGCACACTTCAAGCACATCTCCTGCTGGGAAGCTTTTAAAAATGTACACATGCACACGTTTACTGTGTCCTTGATCGGCTTCTGAGCCTCACACACACACAAACAGGAGATTGGTTTATAATAAGGCCCAGTCTTCCAGCTAATGGGAAATTATGATTGCAAATCTCATATTCATCCGTTTGTATATTTAAAATTAAATGTCTTGTTGGATACATACCGGATCCAGATGATTACATATTTGTTAAAATATCCAAGGATTACTGTCACCGAGACAGAATTTTATTCGCTTTTACTGCATAGCCTGTGGTGATGCTCATGTCTGTATATTCTCAGTATCATTCTTTTTTATTAGACATCACTAGGACATCCAAAACACACACACAAATCTGTTTGCCACCCACGTTTACTGTAGATCTTGTTTGAATGTTTCTCTTCTTCAGATTACCATGATTAAGGTGGCAGCTGGCAGGATGGTGTGTAAAGTGGTGGACTGCACCATTCAGGTTTAAGGGGGTGCTGGGGTGTCTTATGACTTATCCCTCGCAGAAGTGTAAGAAGAACCATCTCATGCAGCAGCCCAAAAACATATTTGGACGTTTAAACAGCATTGAAAATAATGAATGTCATTGCAGTAAATTAGAAAAATCACAGGGTAGTTGTTGAAAGTAATGTATCAAGTAATATCAAGTAATGTAATTGCAAGAGAAAAGTAGTTTGAGGTTTTTTTTACCGGTGCAATATAGTTGTCATGTTTTGAATAGAATGACATTCACACATTTAAAGTGTCCAAATACTGTTGCTGAAATATCTTAACAATTTTAGCCCAGTTTTCTACACAGCTGTTTGATATAGTGTTTATCAAATCAGTGGTGGCATTGAGATAATAAATGCATCTGTGCTTATGTGTTTGTACAGGTATGCTTATACTTGAACTTTACGCATCACATATGGTCCTGATAAGGTTCATTTGTCATCTGTTGCTTTACTGGAGCTCAGAGACCAATTGAGACAAGCTCAAGCTAAACTCTGATTCTGCTCATATTACACTGCTCATATTAACTCTTGCTTATTCCCTGAAAACACCTCATAAACCTCTCTAACACAGCTGGCCTTAGGACTATTAGATGGTATATTACAAATATTAAAATGTAAATATATGTAAATATGTAAATTATTGTTATAGCAAGTTATAGCAAGTTTTAAAATCAACTTTAACTGTGGCTATGCTTTAACACTGCACAACAGATTACATATAACCTATAAAGCAAAAAGTATGTACATATGTATGTACATAGAATGATTTGTATAATGTTTTGCTTTTGATTATTTTTATTTTATACTGTATAAATGCATGTCAGTGGGAATATACAACGTTGTAACATACATTTTACAGTAATATAACAGTTTATTGTTCACTGTCTGTTCTCTGTATCTCTCTCTTTCACACAGACACACACACACATACACACAAACAGGCAGGTGTTCCATTATCTCTCAAACTGAAGCAGACAGGTGTGAAAAATGTCTGTTTATAGACACATTGCTGCCATTTGTCAGCTACCACTAAAAATTTCCATCCTACCTCATTGGGTCTTGTTTAACATTTTAAACGTGTTTAATGTGCTTATAAAAGCACGTGTGTTTATGTGTGTGTTGTGTTGGTTGGCCTGGAGCTCACTCATTGCCCTCATTGAATGGGTTATTCAGGCATTTGCCTCAGTTCCTCCCTCAGAACTGGAACACAGCTCCTCTATGAACAGGTGGGCTGGTATTTTGGTTACTTAGACACATTCACACACAGACAACAATAGGGTTTCTGTAGCTGTATATTTAAACTAGGTCTTAGCGTCTCATCTCTAAATGGGCATCACCAAAATTTCAGCCAAAATGCTCTGGCAGGCCAAGAGAGTCTGCAAACAAGTTGACTTTTGGCAAGTCTTGCACTCCCAGACATGTGACCAACAGCATAAAGTTTGGTCCACTTTGCAGCTTAATGCAAAGAATTGCCCATTTAAGGAATAGACTGTTTGACTGACATGTAAATTGATCAATCACAGTTCAGCAGCATACTGCAGGCTTTTATGGGTGAGCAGTATGAGGCTGATGTAGTTTTAGGTTGGTCTGGTATGTCTCTCTAATTCACTGCCTCTGTAGATATGACACACTTTAATGTTTAATGAGTAAATGCTCATTTCAATTCTCAAACATTAAATCTCTCAACCTTTAAAGTATTAAGTAATATGTTTTAATTAAACATTAAGAAAATGTTTATTATGAGCCTATAAAAGACCTTTATATAGATATATCTGTTCAAGCAGTGTACATAGACTTACATAAACTTAATATATAAAATCCCTTCAAAATCAGAACCCCTTATATTAGATAAAAAGGAAACGACTATTATATAGGTTTTAAAGCTTAGTATGTTGCATATTTAACACATACATATGCTTACACTTCCATATTTAAATCATTGTTTGTGTTTGAAAGCAAACATCAGAACTTTAAATCATTTTGATTAAATGTTATTACACAACAATGTTTAGATTACATTATTTGCATAAGTCTGTGATCTCATCATGTCTTTAGGCATCATCTTAGATGCTGGACAGGAAGTCAGACAGGAAGTGAGTGTAAATTGTTCCTTTCATGAGCATGTGGTGTTCCTGGTTTTTTTGTTTCTCTTGGGTGTACTTCTCCTGGACCTTTTCTTCATGGACTTAAACATAGATACAGTTTAACAGAGTTATACTGTACATTGGTCCTTTGATATTGAATTGTCAAATGTTTTGTATGTGTGTCTGAGGACTTACCTTTAAAGCAGACATTTTTGGCAAGGCAGCACTGTTGAAGTGTTTATGTACACTTACTACCTATCACAGAAATCCACAACTTCTTATTCAAGCACTTGATTTGTTCTTCAAATGGCCTTATCAGGCAGTACAAACATTTTTAAGGGCAACCCTTAAAAACAAGTACTGTGGCAGTACTATGGTACAGTACAAAAGGGCCACTGTACTACCACAGTATTTTGGACATTTAACGTGTGATACCATGGTATTTTTGGAAATATCGCCTAATTTCAGTAATATGGTACACTGTACATTAAAGTATCATAGTTTTATCCTCTCTTACTGTATGACAAAACATCACAGTACTTTTTTGTAAGTGTATGGCTACCATATACAAATACAATGGTATATTTACATGGTACCACAAGCTACTTTAAAGAATACCATGTTATTGCCACCAGGGTAGTGTAAAAATGTGGTATTACTGTGGTAACCTCTAAAAAACATATCTTTTGATATGGGAAATTGAAAGAAATGTTACTCTTTGATAATTTGTGTATTACTTATTGTGTATTACAAAATACTACAGACCTTCTGTGTAATGGGGTCACATGGGTCATGGTTGCCATGGATACACACCTGTAAAGGGTGAGTTGCTGGGTTGTGGTCGAGCAGCGAGTAAGAACCAATGCGAGACCTGTGGGACTTCTTTTTATTGATGTTCAGATGTCTTCTTGACCTGTCAGGCTAATGGAAGAACAGAACGTAATATGAAATTCAGAATATACCAGCTCTTTTGTGAATCTTTCTCTCTGTCCATTGTGAACCCTGTATGTAAATGTGTTTCTCACTTGTGGCCCTTGTATGACTATGTTAGGAGACCCTTTGGCTGAGTAAGATCCCGGCTGGTGAGGTCCCTGCTGTGCTTGGGCTTGTCTTCGAGTCCTTACCTAAGAACAATATGAAAAAATAGACAAAAACCATATTATTGCTTCATGATTTTTTTCTGAATTCATCAAAGCAGACCTAAAATCATATGTAGGTCTACTTCATAGTAGGGTGTTGTATTAGTTTGAAGACAGCTTTTTATTAAACTTGCCTGACATTGCCTGGAGATAGGAATCTTGTTAAGTAAGTACTGATGTGCAATCAGCTGATTATTAGGACCAGTTTGTCATTGCTGGTTCTATTAAAAATAAAATATAAACTTCCTCCTAATCACTTGGTTACGGTTCATTGTGACCAGTTGGCTGTAAAGGATCCACTTATTACATGGCTACTTATCAAATAAATAAATGTAAATATTGATTTTGGTTTAAGTGATTTTATAATGTGAGAAAAGACAAAACTGGAGTGATATGGAGATAACTCAGCTATGTAGAAAATTGGTTGTCTGGGACAATGGTCCATTATACAGTTTAACTGTAACTGTAAGTAACTCTTATTATAGAAAAATATTTGGCTGCAAAATGTTCAATAGTCCAATAGTTCTATAATAACATCTTAAATCCCACAAATCTGAAGTGCAGACTCACCAAAAAAGAGAAGGGCTTATCTTCAGCCTGTAAAGGGAAAACATGAGGATTATTATGGCATAGATATTGTTGGCATGGGTAACTCTTGTGAGATTTTCATTCTGAAGATCTTAAGGAATGTCGTCAGGCTTGGTGTGGTCTGTATATTGCCAGATTAATATTTATCAAATCCATAATAACTGCTAACTAAAAACATTTTGTGTCGGAGGAAATCCATTTTTTTATTCAATGCTTTATTTTTTCCGAATTTCAAAATATCCTATTAAAATAATAATCCAAAACTCCCAACCCCCCACCTTCTTTTTGCCTTATTGCTCTTAAAATGTACTGGATTCATTTAAATAAAATAGAAAAACTGCACCATTTATGATGTTTGTCTCTTTATTAACCAGCCACAACTGTGTTTAGCAGACATCAGCACATAGTTCACTAGAAAATTACTGTCTTAGAAAGCCAAGAAAAAGCAAGTTGTTATCCAAGTCCTGCTGAACTATGGAGCTTTGTATGACCTAACAAACCAAACCTGAAGTACACACATACCATCTAACAGAGACTAGGTGAGTGTTACAATATTGTTCATGCACAGGTGTGTGTTTTCGAGTCTCTGTGTTAACTCTGGATATGATACAAAGGAAGTAGAAAACTTCAGCAGTAGGTGGAAAGTCCAACAGCATTCTGGCACATTGAAATGCCATGGAAAGTTGGTTGCGTTGGTTCCTTTCAGGGTATTTTGGGTCGACAGATGATTTGAGTCACAGGGTTGTTCAGACTTCACAGTAGCATAAGAAAAAGCCAAGAGTGGAATGACATCTGCCTATGTGGCCCTGACACTTAAAACACATCTGGTCAGTGTTTTTACTCCTTTAATGTCTTAAAATACCCATAATGCCTCATGGTCAGCATAATTGCCCTATTCTCTTGATTCCCATTTAGCTTTACCATTGTGACGCACTACAAATCTGGAATGGAAATTGTGGTTTAGTGTTCCAATGCTTTTACAATAGTCCAGTGTAGACCACAAACTACAATTGTTTCTATAGTCTGTTCCATAATTTAGCTTAATCATGAAACTAATTTATGCACAAGCATGTTTTGACTATTTTGTGTAATTGGTGTAATTGGTGTGTAATGTACATGTAATGTGTAATGAATACATAATATGTAATTAACGTATAATTAATGTGTAATTACTATATTATTAAAAAATACATAAATTGTAACATTTGTACAAGTACCCCAAAATATTTGTAGCGTAGATGAAAAACACACTTCAGATGTACACAGTGCTGTTACAACCCAGTTAGAGTCTATAGAGTTCTCCAGCCATATACAAGTTCTCACAGTCTGATAGAAGCTATAGTGCTTACCTTAACCTCAGCAACCTGTATGTCTGCACAGTCCGCACCCCTGCCTGCACATTCCAAAGTGTGTGTAAGCAGACATCCCTGCAGACAGAGCAGAAAGACCCACAACACTGTGGCCATAGCTGCAAGAGCGTGTTAGGTACAGGGTATGGGTTTGTGTGTTAAGAGAGCTCAGCTCTGCGGAGCTCTCTCTCCCTGTGCAACAGTTTTATACTCCCTGTCCTAATGCAGACCAGATGGAGACAGCAGAGGAAAGACTGTGCCAACAACACACACATCTGCAGCCGTCTGCATAGCAGTGGAAACCTCTGACATACTCAGAAACAGTTATCAGCCCAACGACCGTGGTAAAGTGCTTCTTACCACAGAAAAACATATAACACATAATATCAAGCAAAGAGATACAATGTGAGTTGTACAATGTGATGTAGACAAGGAATGCAGAGAAAGTTTATTGCAATTATGTAAGATGCATTTTGCCAAACAGAATATAGTAAACTCTTGCTTCAAATGCTTTTACAAAGATGACAGAGGAATTTGTAGGGTTGTTTGGGAAAATGAGCTTCTCTCTCAAGTAGCTTTCTGTGGTCACATAACGATCACATTCCAGACTGTGCAAAACATAGAAAGGATGTTACAGTGTTCTTATACAAGGGAGAAAATGTTCAAAGGGTTCCCACAATATCTCATACAGTCAAAGTGAAAGAGAACTATGAAACTGTAAAGTAAACAATACACACATGTACGGATGTGTATACCTCAGATACATAACGGACATGGCATGGCCAACCCTCAGAGCTGAGGAGACAGCCAGAACACTGGTTTGGCAGATTTCAGAGTTTCAGATTAACTTCCAGAAATCAAGACCTTACTTCCCTTGTTTGTCTCTCTCTCACTGTGATCTCAGCAGATCACAATCAAATCTTATGTCCAGAGACAGTCAGACTGTGGCTCAGATAATAACTCTAAACCAGATGGAGGTACAAAAGTTGTTGCCACAATGTTAGGATGTGATCACTTTCCAGGGTATTCTGACTGAATTTAGGTGTGTCGCTATGCAGTTGTTAGGGTGTTCTGTGTGGTTGCAAGGGCATTGCTAGGCTAGGTAGTTTACTGGCACAGTGGTCTGTGGTATTATTTAACTTTTGTCATCTACCACACAAATATTTGTCTGTTTGCTGATTGTGTCTGTAAAACAAATTATGTGGGATGGTATAAAGTGAAACCTAGGGCTAGGAATATTAGCCGAACATAGATATTTTAAAGAGATTTAAAAGAAAATGAAAACATCACTAAGAGCTTGAGCTGAAGAACAGATGTACTGTATATGCTAGCAGATATTAAATGTGACTGCAGCATTAAACACTGGGTATATTCTCAGCACTTTGAGCCTGATAGATCTGCTGACTGCGGAGAACAAACCAAGCAATTTCTTTTAGTAAAATAATTTTTTCGTGATTTTACACTCAAGGGACCACTTTCCCCAAAAAGACCTGTGCGGAACTGTAATGATGTAAATTAAAAGAAAGCATTAAAAGATATTGTGATGTTTTTGCCTATTATAGATGTTTTTATATTAAGCTGAGATAGGAGAACGTATTTTTACATCAACAATAATACACACGTCATCTTTAAATTAAAAAATTTCAATTAAAATAGAGAATTGTGGATTTGGTTAAATGTAGTAGCTGTACAAACAGTCGTCATTACTTTTTGTGGTCCACTTGAGTATTTTCTAATCATTAAATCGTAATTTACACATTGAAGTGTCTTTAAAGAAAATCTTCATAGTCTGTTTTAAAACAGTTTGAAATGGTTCCCTGATAAAACACCACATCCACATTTCCTCTAGGGAACAAAAGAAGAAAATTTGCAACACAGATGTTTTACAGAAACTGAAGAGATGTTCTATTAAGATGAGTGAGTTTAACATTCTATACATTTTAACATTCCTGTGGTGCAGATACTTACCACAGAATAACACAGACTCAGACGCAATGACAGAATAATTCTTCAAGTGGGTTGGCACATACCGTAAACCTTTAATGGTTTTTCACCCCCATCCAACTTTTTTGGATGTTGTCTGTAGGAAAAAGTTTTCCGGTCTTTGTTTAAAATCAGGATTAGTGGGGAAGAAAATTCAATTAGGTTGCATTTCTAACATGCTGTCAATATTAAATTTAATTTCTGCCTTTCAGCACAGATATTATGATGTTGTGAAGTACAATGATGTTTCTGCTTTTACACACGTACATAGCCTGTGGTTTATTGTTATAATCCAAGGTTAAGTCCAACATACAGTAAGCCACCCCTCACAATATAAAAAAATTACTATTATATTTGTCATTTTGGATGAAGCTAGTCTAGAAGCTAGTTTTTATGTATGGGATTCAATAAATATTTAGAGTGCAAACATACTTCCAGGTTGGGGTTCTGTTTGTAAAATGACAAATGAAACAGCCTTTTTTAAAAGATCAGTTCTTGTGATAAATCTATAAATATTCTATATTCTTTAAAAATTGTTGTGTAAATCATGTAAATATACAGTACTAATCAGATACTAATCAGATACAAATCACTACAGCATCCTACTGTTGCTATGGTTACACCTAAACATGTCTTCTGTTCGCCAACTCTTGTGAAACCAAAAGATACATACTTTGTTTAAAAACACTATTAAATATACATTATATAATAGTTAGAATTTTATTCTTTAGAACATTATCTCTGTAAGGTTCCCCAGCCCTCTGTTTTGATTTCTTTCAACGCTCAATTGTGGGGTGAGGCTCATTTAAATCCCCCATAACTTATGCCGTAGTAAAAACAAACACCATACTAACAGAATAACATGATTCCCATGGTAATAGCCCTGACATACTGCCAGAAAGCTGTTTTATATGCAGGTACACAGGCATTAACAGTTAATGGAATTATGACTCGTCTCCATCCACTAGAAACCTCAGCAAACAAAGGCACAAACAAAAGCTTGGGAGTATGTAATAGTATTTATTGTGTTGTCACTTTCTAATAACCCACAAAATAGGTTTGAGACATTTTACATTAAAGTGAAATACTGCTGTGTAAGGCGCAAATGAAAATAGAATACAGTTAGCATCAGTAACTGCCATACTTTACTTTTGACTAATATATTGTAAACCTCATTGTTAAATTAACCAAAATAAATAAACCTAAATAAACCATATTGTTAAATGAGCATATTCATGTCCAATTAAAATGAGATATTAAGACATTAAAATTAACAGTCAAACCCAAACACAAACAATTAACAGAGGACCACCTTCTGATTGGTTAACACATATGACTCTTTTCCTGCAGATAACTGACAGCAGTTTTTATTTAGACACAATTTCTCAGGACACCAATTACATATCTAAAAATGGAGTTGGTGGTATTCAAATAAAACTTTTAAGCCATTTTAGCCACAGGGTTAGTGTACGAAGAATTTCAGAAATTGCTAGTATTATGTGTATATGTTTGTGGACACACTCAGATAGAGAGAGAGGGAGAGACTTTTAGCTAACCTAGCTTTTTTCTGGTGTGAAATGAATTGAAACAACTATGGTTCCGAATGAGTTGGCAAATGTGTTGTGTGTATATGATGAATAGCTGTTGTTTTTCACAACACGACTTTGTGCCTTTCAAAGTGCAGTTTTTAGAGTGTATAGAAAAGCAAGAGAATAAATCAGTAGTTCTGCAGCTATGTGTTCTGTGAGTGTGTTTGACTATTATTGTAATGCAGTTTATCAGTGTAAACTGATGCGAATGAAATGATGAGCTCTGTGGTACATATAATTTAAAGCTTCAGTGTTGAGCTGTGTCAGTGGCTGTTGTTTCCTCCCTGAGCTAAAAATGTAGTCATCTGTCTTCTTTACTTGCTGACAGTAATGGGAAAGAATAGGGTAGGAGTGTTACCAGTAAAGGGGTGTGTTTCAGAAACTAATCTTGGTTGTTTTTAAAGTTTGACTTCCTTCTTGCTTTAGAGAAATTATGATTAACAATTTTTCTTTTTACTGTATGTGTGTGAAATCTGAAGAATGTTGTATACTGTAGACAAGCTGTGGTGTTTCTCTGTGGTACTGTATCCTATTAAATGTATATTTATAGTATATGAAACCACATGAATCTTGGAAAGCATAACCCAAACAGAACCAAACAAATAAACAAAATAAGCCAAAAACAACAAGGACAACCTGATATAGCTCCATATGATGTCATAAAATAACCATTTTAAATTCCATATAATACCAAAGGAAAACTTTTTAAGTCTCTTATGATGTCAACTTTTATGACTTCACTACCATTATAAGGTCTATGAAGTCACAAAATAACTTTTGTGTTCCATACAATACAATTAAAACCTTTTTGAAGTTCTTTATAATGTCATAAAGAACCTTCTTGAGTTCTATACAACACCAAAGAAAAACCTTATGAAGTTCCATTTAATGCCTTAAGATATCCTTATAAAGTTACATACAATGTCATTTAAGACTCTTTTGAAGTTTTCATATAATACCAAAAATAAACCTGAACCTGAGGTTTGTTATGTTATCATAGAATTGGCTTTATATTATTAAAGAGTGGCTCTAAGTTCTATGGTTCTCAAAAAGGTCAAAGAGCTTATATTTCTGGGAGTGTAGTTAAAAGGCTGTGGTGTGAAAGCTCTTTGTTTTATGGAAATTACCCCATCATTTCCTATTTGTCCTTTCACTGTCACACTATGTCATCCACAGTTTCCCTTCATTTGTTTCATTTGAGTGGAGTAAGAAGAATCATTAACTCAAGTCTGCATTTTTCTCGTCACGCACACACATACCAGAGAGCGTGAATAAGGGGTATTTCAGTGCTCCACCTCACATTCACTCCCAGTGGTGCTTCTTCACTTCTCTCAAGTGCTCTGAGTGCTCTAAAATCATTTTCCAAAGAGAAAACAGATTGCAGGTGCAGACAGTGAAAGACAAAGAGAGATTGTGCACTGCCAGAGTAGAAAGATCTCAGGAAAGCCAGCAGCATCCATTAGGACAAGAGGATAGTGCTGACAAATGAATGAGTTGAATAAAGAGAGAGAAATTGGAAGAGATGCAGGGAGGGTTGAATAGAGGTGAGATGGAGAATTGGGAGGAAAAGAAACACATGAC
The DNA here is from genome assembly GCA_036877525.1 of Chromobotia macracanthus. Lineage (NCBI taxonomy): Eukaryota > Metazoa > Chordata > Actinopteri > Cypriniformes > Botiidae > Chromobotia > Chromobotia macracanthus. The sequence continues at coordinate 752,607 of JAZGTH010000034.1, read as the reverse complement.
CAGAATAGTTTATTTTAAGCCTGTCTGAGGAGATCAGAAGAGGCTGGGGTTCACCACAACAACACGTTAGCTAATTCTAAAGCACTTTTTATGATAGTTTTCCAAAATTGAAGGTTTGAAGGAACATTGAAGGTCTGGTTACAATTATGTTAATGTAAAAATTTGTGTATGTCAGTACTAGCCAATGATAGTACTGTATATACATTCATATGTAAAAGTTGTAAGGGTAAAGTAACAACAAATTGTACAGAGTTGGAGCTATAAACTATATTGGACTATAAATGTATCATTAGCATACATTCAAATGTAGCACATCATAACTGATGGGAGTTTTCCAGGGAATATTATGAAAAACTAATTGATCTGGATTGAAGAGATTAGAAAAAAGAAATAACTGACAGAGACAATGCTGATATGTATGTCAGCTATACACAAGTCCACAGCAACAGACACATAACAAGGTATAAAGCAACAATTGCTCTCGCAAAACAGATGAGGTGTTTCCAGACCTGTGATTTGTTTGCTTTGTTCAAATTGTTACAATGTGCTCAAATGCTCCAAATTAACTAGGTTAGAAAATTCCCAAATTGAAAGGATTAGTTTAAAATTATATTCAACTGTTAAGTGACATAAAATCCATTTGAGCTATGCATTTTATCACTTAAAATTGTAATTCAACAACGACAGAATTCTCATTTTTCCAAAAATAGAGCTCAGTATAATCTTTTCAATATGTAATTGTGTCTGAGGGAATGCAATGTTTTGATTTGTCTGTTGGTTCTTCTCTGGCTCACTGCTGTACCAAACATCATGCAGCTGTTGAGTATTTGTTTTCTGGTAGAGAGTGAGCCCGCAAATGCCCCTTTTAGTTGACCAATCACAGGCTGTGTGTGTTCACTGCAAAAATGTTTATGTCCATTTCCTCTTTAGCCCATGTATCATCTGAGGCACCAGCCACTGTGTTTATTTGACAGGATGTCTTGAATATTTTAACTATTCCTGACTGTAATACCTCACGTACACTCAAGGGCACTGTTGTATTTAAACAGAAGTTTTAACAGATGACGACATTCCTGTTCTGAGAATTATTTCAGGTGAACCCTGTTGACATGAAAATACTGCAACTGAACTGTGTGCAAACTAAATATATATGGAACAATTTGGTACAGCACAGGAAATGATACAATTTGGAATCATTCATTTAATAATGGGACTGCAGAACTTTCAAAAACAGTTTGTTATTTTAACCTGAAATTTCACATTAACATTTAAGTGTAACAAATAAGGAAATACTTATAAAACAGTAAAAGAAATTAACCTCAGTAAGTTCAAGATCATGTTGAACAAATTATATCAATGGTGAGTCATGGGTTCACCCATTGCAACAAACCCCCCCCCCCCCCCCCCCCCACTACCCATTTTAATATATTTTTTTTTTTTTTTTTTTTTTTTTAAAAAAAAAGGATTTTTTTTATTTTTTTTTTTTTTTTTTTTTTTTTTAAAAAAAGGGTTGTTTTTGGGGGTTTTTTTGTGTTTTGTGTTTTACACAAAGTTTTTTTTATGCCCTTGTACTGTCTCATTGGTCCTTAACTTTATAAAAATGGTTTCTCATGTGCTGGCTACCATTTCCTGTTTGTCAATTGGATGTGTGGCATGTGACAGAAACCAAGATACAGAACTTTAATTTGAAATATAACAAAATGAACTGAGTTGCCCATTTTTAAAAACAGACCCCAAAATGAATGTGGGAAAATAGCCCTGGAACAAGGGCAAATTCTTCATTACCTTGGTCCTCACCAGTGTTTATGAAGTGTCAACGATGACCTGACATTAGCATGTTGTGAGCATGTTGACGAGAATAAACATTCTGTTTTGCCTTAAGCACCACGCATACCTGATTTAAAAGCTTGTTATAATCATAATCATAATGCCATTATTTGACACAAAGGTCAATGACAAAGACATAAAAATGCAACACACAGAACTTGAGTTGTTACTGTATATGAGTCATGGTTTGTTTAGCATTTGTTTTCATTTTTCGTTTGCTCAGTTGTGTCCATGCCACTTCATGCTTGATTAGTCATGCTTTTCTGCTGCTGCTGTTCCTGCTGCTCCTGGTGTGTGTGTGTGTGCGTGTGTCAGATTTCCACCCCCTCACCCTGAAACATTGAACAGGGAGAAAATGAACCTGTTGAGAAACAGTAAAGCTAAAAATGAGAAAAATTCATCTGGCTGGTATAAAACACTTCATATATTCAGGACACAGTATAATTTGATTCTTACAATCATAAATCACCTCGAAGCCCAGTTTCTTTTCGTTCGCTCGGTTTTGTAGATGTGTGGGAGGAAGGTTTAAGTCTTTTTTTGGCAAATGAAGTTGAGAATTCATCAAGAGCTTTCAAGGCCAGAACATATTATCTTTGGAATGGGCCCTGACTGTGTGTGTGGGTGTTTACTTAACCATATATTGGGGACAAATTTGTACCCAAAAGTCAGCAAAACCTGACAAATCTGAGCAAAACGTCCTTTTGGAGGATGTCATCATTTGTAAAAACATTAACAAATATAGTAAACAAAGTTTTATAAAATTTGTAAGGATTACATTGTTAGGATTAGAGTGTGGGTTGTGGTTAGGTTACATTGTTTATAACTAGCTGTGTATAAAAACAATAGAAGTCTATGTATTGTCCCAATTTAGATAGATAAATAAACATTTGTACATTTTTGGTAACTAAAATATTGGGTGTACTGTCCCTTTAAGATTATTATTTTTTGCTCAGTCTCTCTTCCTTTCCTTTCTGTCCTCTCTTGCCCTAAGCAAACACTGTCTGAATAACAGATTGAGTTGAATAAGACTGCCTAAGCTCTAGTGTATTGGATACGAAACTCTGAAACTGCTGTGGTAGGCAATTAGATGCCACATACTTCAGCCTGACTCTTCACTCCATCCACCCACAATCAGAGGATATCACTGCCTTCAGAGTCTCTTTACATTTGCAAACACATCACTGACTTTGCTGCCAGATGGTTTCCTGAAGCCTTGTAGACAACAGGATTGAGTAATACCAGGAGATTAGTTATATTGTATATAACTATGCAATATAACCACAATAAGACAGTATAAGAACCTCAGTAATCAGGTAATCCTTTATAAATGCTGTTGGCAGATGGTGTCACTTCAAACAGACAGCCATCCATGTACCAGTAATATTGCAGTGCAGTACTTGTTGCAACTATTTATTGGCTGAACATGAACTGGTCCTTTTTGACAGTTTGTGCACCCTTAAAAATAAAGGTGAAAACCTGAAAGGTTTTTTTATCAGGCTGTATGGTTCTATAAAGAACCTTTATGTTCAAGAAAAGGATCTTTGAAGTGGAAAAAGGTTCTACATACTATAAAAAGGTCAGAAAGAAATGGTTCTTTTAGGGCTTCAAAAGGTTCTTTTCAACATATTTTTCAAAAATTTAGTGAGAAAATTCATTTTCTTGAATCAGGGTCTTTAAAGGGATATTTTACTCAAAAATGATTTTTTCATCATTTACTCACCCTCATGTCATTCCAAACGTATACTTTTTCTTCTGTGGAACACAAAAGAAAATATTTTGAGAAAAGTGGTTTTGGGTCCACTTTTGGACGTCAATGCATGCCAGTGTTCTTTGGTTACCAACATACTTTAAAATATCTTCTTTTGTGTCTGATGAGCAAAAACGTCATATAGGTTTGGAATGACATGAGGGTGAGTAAATGTTGGAAGAAATTTCATTTTTGGGTAAACTATCACTTTAAATGTTTAAGACATGGAATATGACATTGAAGGAGATAAGCAAATTAAAACTTGTTTCAATTGTACTTTTATTTAGCAGTACTGGTAATACTGGTAATATTTTTTAAACAATTTTCTAAAAGATGTTTTAAAATCTTTACTGTAAAATGATACAAAATACTGATTAGGAAAATCCCTTTTTTGTAAGTGAATTGTTTTTCCTAGGCAGCAAAAAGAATAAATGGAACGCATTAAATGAAGTTTAAGAGGAGAACGCAGATTTGCCAAGATAAATCCTGCAACTCCAAGCCAGAGAGTTCAGTTTAAACCTCTCCCATCAAATTCCTCCCAAGACCAAATTATCTTGGCTATGCTATTCCCATTCATTTTATGCCTCTGTACTCTTTACTGTACAGCTTGTCAACAACTGTCTCATTTGTGTCTATTTTTGTATCGCTTAAGGAATTTTATAAGAAACATCTGAAACAAAGTAGACAAATTGAATGTAACTGAGAAAACCATTACAATACGTCTCCTGAGCTATGAAAAAGCAACCTCTGAGCATTAATTGTTTTTACTCTGACTCATTTAATTTGGAAATATCATGTTCAACTTTCACTGTCTAAAATACTGATTCTGTGGTAAATGTTAATCAAATTCAGTTAAAAATAACTCTCTTGGGAGAGTTACGAGCGTAAACTGGAACAAAAGAGGAAAAATGGAAAAAGAGATGCCTGAACCACAAGTGAAGCCTCCTCTTTAAAGGAAGGTTTGTCAGACATGTGGTTGGAGAAAGAGAGATCATCCAACAGAAGATAAGACATGAAATGAGGGGGTGGTGAAGAGGAGGAGGAAATGATGAAAGCAAAATGGTAGGAATGAATGAGAGGGCAAGAGAGAGAGAGAGAGAAAAAAGAGAGTAATTGCTCAGGAGATTGCAGGTCTCAGTGGCCCCACTCGACTAATTTAACCAGAGATCAGTTTAGTGATGTTTAAGTGGTTTGGGGTTACAATGTTTGATCTGTTTCCATGGTTACTTACGTACCAAGCTAAACCCACAGATGAGATCAAAGCAGATCTCAAAACCTACTTGACCACACTTGGGTTCTTCTTCATCTTATGCTGCTAAAGACCATCAGCTCTGTAATATTAAACCAAATGGCGCCAGCGAACAAATTATGCTTGACCTTCTCTGAAAACTACCTTTACTTTTCTGAAACTTTTTTGCATTTACTCTTAGCCAGGTGGCCCCAAAGTCATCTTGAACAACATTTTCTCACATGGACAATGTAAGTTTCAGTCTGGCCATTTACTGATTCCTTTCTCCTGTTGAGCAAGGAATTAAGCAAGTGTAATTTTCTCTCATGAATGTAAATTTCTCTTGGAACTTGGAACTTTTCTTTTACTTTTTTTGGAATTGAAAGCAGTACAGCTTCAATAAGACATCATTATTACCGATATAAAAAAGTTTTTATTGTGATTTTAACAGTGATCCTCGAGCAAAAGTATCTAATCAAGGAGGTCAATGTACAGTAACAGCTGGGTTGTGCCAAAAATAGCCCCCTATACCCTTATTCACTATTAGCTACATTACTTCACTAACATAGTCCAACTGACTATTAGACTATTGGATAAGTGTATGAGTGTATAAGGGTTGTACACTCAATATTGCAGTGCATTATGAGATAAATGCAAATGGCTGTCCCCTCAGATAAGTGCACTAGATAAGTGTACAGGTGGCTATTTCATACATAGTCCTGGACTTTTATTATCTTTTAGAATTCCCAATCATCAAAATAGAAGTTACTAGCTCTTGGACCTCAAGTTGTACAAGACCAGAATGCTGCCATCTTGGCTTCATGCATTCTCAGTTCTGAAAAACATTTGTTTCAGCCAATTATCTTAGTGGTAAATGCCATGCGATTCCTTGAAGCAGACAGTGTAAACAGTAACATAAATCTATTACTTTCTGTTAGGAGCCCTCAAGAAAAAGAGAAAATCTCTACCAACTTGAGGCATATAGACACAAAACAGTGGATATTAAATGCAAAAAAGTCATTTTCCTACCCAAGATGCCCTTTTTTCAGGGTCCATCTAGGCTATTACTTTACCTAATGAATAAAAGCTGCCCTGTTTTTGAGGTATGATGAGGATCTGTGTGCTTTTGTTTGAAGTGTGACATTTGCAGGAGGAATGGATTCACAGTGAGTGTTCAGAAGAAAGCTTTAAACATTCCAGCACTGCAGATTACACATTTTTAGCCAAACACACACATACAAAGTCATAATCCTCATAATCTTAAATACGACAACACAGACACAAACTGACCTTTGACCTCTTAACACTTCTCTATAGTTGAAAGCATGTGATAAGGATTAAATGTTTTTCACAGATAGCGCTTTAAAATATCAGTCAGGAGGAAATGTGTAATGCTTACTTGATGTTTCCCCTCCAACAATATTTAAATTACCCAAAATGTATTTTTAAACAGCTATGAAAGTACAGTTTAATATAGTACATATAGCCAGATGTTTACAATTACTAATGCAAAAGTCATCATGATGCTAGGATATTGTGGGTGGTTGTCAGTGCATTGCCATGTGGTTGCTATGGTGTTTGGAATGGTTTTCAGTGCATTGCCAGGTTGTTAAGGTGTTACTAGGGTTGTTTTGCTGTTTGGTCAAAAGTAAAAAAAACTCCACCCCAAAGTTTCCATGGTTTTCCATGGCTTGGAATCCGCTTTCAGTGTAAATCTATGTTGTCTTTCTATCTGTTTTATCACCTGACAGTCAAAAATACATACATTTTGGATTGCTTGGTAATAGCAAACCCCCCCTCAACTAGTCCTATAACGCTCAAGTCCCTAACTGTGAGTTATAGCAATAGTAATAGTCATGCTTAGCTTAGCAAGCACCACTAACTAGTTAATTCTCGCTGTCATTTCAAATTTGATGATATTACAGGATGTTTCATTTGTAATCGTTATAATGGAGAAATGGGAACACAGTTATCTAGACATAAATGTCATTGCAAGCATTGTTGTAAATCTAAGGTCCAATAAAAAGAGCAGCAATCACAAAAAGGCTGAAAACGTACTGTACCCTTGAGAAAAACAAAAATTTTTGGTGTCTGTCTGGGACTGACTGTGCAATCAGTGGACAACAAGTCTGTGTTTAAGGTGCCAGGCCAACACGAAAATAGGGATGTTCTGTCTTGTAGCTTTAGGCTGAGCATAACATTCGCTTAAATGGTTACAGTATGTCATAATTAACCCTGGAGTTAAAAAGCTTAATGAAAATGAGACAATCTAATTAGTTTCATCATTCTGCAGAGCTCCAAACCTGCCCTGTCTTTGAGCAGTACACCATTGCAAATGTCTCTTCACTGTCATTACGTTATCACAGTATGCAGCCATGTTACTGTTTACAGTCAGTGTTTGTATGTCACAATCCCCCAAACACATTTGCTATGATGTTGCTGCTTTAGGTTAACATCACATAGTATATGTATAGTTTATATTTAAAGACACTTAAGCCACAATTAAAATCTGTTTAAATATCATTGCATTTGATTATAAAATATTAAGTATAATGAGTATTTTTCGTATTTTAGTACTTAGTATTTAACATGATGGGGTTAGTGAGTAGAAATTAATCTTTAAAGTGTAAATTATTAAATCATTGTCAGTTAAGAGCCCTAATTAAGAATGAATGGAGACCCCTAAAAAGACCTTTAACAGTAATTGTTGACCTGTTTTTTCAAAGGAATGTGTCAGCTAACCTGCCCCATTTCATACAGACATCACTGAGCCAGTGAGAGTTAATGGCCAAGCACATCTCATTTAACACCTTTCCACCTCTCCACACATTATCATTATAGAGAGCTCATTGACTGGGATGTCAGTCATTAAAATGCTTTTCCGCCGTCTAAAACAGCCCCTTTCTTAAAAGTCTTCACGTAAGGAGGTTAAAGTTGTCGTCATAGCATTCACCTTCATAAACACAGTCGATTTAGTTTCTTCCTGAGGAAATAAGCCTTTTTATTTAGCAATTACTTAATAAGGATGTCACTTCTGTTTTCCAAAACTCTGTATCATATTCACTCTCTGGTAAATCAAGACTGTTCTTTTCATAAAGCGATAAATGAATGACATAGATTGAATCAGACAAAGTTATTGCTGTGCTACGAGCACAGCTGGCTGTTTTGTTCCTTTGCTGTGTGAAATTAGAAATCATTGGCAGAAACAGGATACAGGGCTGTATTTGCAATGCAGAGCTTGTCTGCTGCATACTGCACAGTATATACTACTCACTGCTCACTGTTTTAAAAACATATGGAACAGAACCACGTATGGACACTTATGTTAACTAATGTGCAGTACAGTCAAATAATAGATCAAGAAAGATATGTTTCATTTGTTACAATGGAAATGAAAGGTCAAGTTTTACACACTGCATTGTGGTATACATTTTTCCACATATTGTGCTCTGGCTAAATAATCTTCACTTTTGTCATATGTAAATTATCTGTCCATTTCATCCATACAAAGAACCAGCACTATTTTCTTTAAAAAAAAGGAGATAGTATGACATTCAGAACATACCCAACATATGTAAGATTACATCACAACTGTACCAGAAATATGTTTATAATGTAATATTGAGTAGATATTGGATATAGTAAACTATCCTCTATATAGAATCCTCTATACATCCTCTTAAAATGTTTCCTCAGACTGCTTGGTGGTCTTGAATGATGCTGAGCAGCATTTGGATTCCTAATCTCTGTATGGCTCTGTATGGCTGTTTATGAGACATTTGGATAGTGGATGGTGTTTATCCTAATTCAGTTCTGTTCTTTTTTATCAGATCTGCTGAGGCACTTTAGTTAGCCCTGTGAAACATGCTGCTCTCAGCAGTTTTCACTACTGTACTGTGGTGATAAGGAGCTGAGAGTTCTCTCACTGTTCCACTTCATCGTCTTTCTGGCTGCTGTCCAAACACACATCGTGAGGATTGTGTTTTCAGGTTGTATGGATACAACACTGGTAAAGTAGACAGTGGAGACTGTTTGTATTGTCAATTAGTGTTTTAATGAGAGACACAGAACAAGCAAGAGCATGTTGCTATCATTTATATTTATGCCCTTGAGGCTTCGTAAAAAACATGCTTCTTTTTTGGATTTTTAACCATGCTTTATGTTACCACATCAAATGACAGTAGCTCATTTGAATTTACAGATTGTAGGCATTTGATGGTTGGTGGGCAAAAGTGTTATTTTTGGGCACTTGCATCTATATATGGTCAATAAATATTTAACTAAAACTCGTTTTGCTTTAAGCAGACTCCATCTGAGCATTAGAACAAGAAAAAACAAATTTGGAAAATAACATTTTTAGAAAAAGTTTTGTTATTCAACAAACAAACAAACAAATGAGAGCTTATTTAACCCACGTAGTCTCACACATTCAGATTATGTTTGATTATTCATGTGTTGGTGTCAAAATGAGACTATTACACTCTGGCACTGGTATAACTGTGTAATACTATTTACATCCAGCAATATTCTTTCAGTAATATTTTTCATCTGTCTTTTTTGGGTGAAAATTGGGGTGCAATTATTTTGCTCCCAAAATTTCTGTTGCTCAATTATTCTTGTTAAGCTTGGCTGCAAATTTCTATCTCTCTGCCTGTCATAACAACTTACCCCACCCATTTGCATGTATCCCAGCAAAGCCAAGTAAATTATTTATGTCAGTCTTATTAGACTGAGCCCTCTAATATACAATACAACAATACCTGTTAGTTTACCTCGATGTTTATTTTTTGCCTTTATCAGCGAGGATGGAGTGAACCAGCCCTTGTTATGAGAGTGTGAGTGAATGTTTCAATAAAGGGCTGAACCCCGCGCTCTGATTGGCTGATCGGCGGGATGCTCAGGTGCTGGAAAGAGGATGCAGTCAGCTGGATGTCATCGCGCGTGTGGAGGAGACATGGATGCATGGAGGTAAAGAAAGCTTGCGATAGACAAAACAAAACGTAAAAATACACAGACACAAATCCCAGATCAGTTCGCTCCGGTATGCGCCCCATAAGTCAAAGCGCGTGACTGTGTTTGTGTGCCTGCGTGAGAAAACACAATCACCGATCAATGGAAGTTTACCGAGCCGAACGCGTCCTCTCATTCCCCGGGACCGTGAAAATGGCACGCGTGGACGTTCATATCCTGCGGACACCCATCTAATGCTGATTTCGCGTAAGTTTTTGCAGATGTCACACTGATTGCTTGTGGTTAGGTTCGGGCGAGCTGCTTGAATCGTTCGTGAACGTGCAAAAGTTTGCGTGTGTTTATAGTTGTCTTGTGTATGGCGAGCGATGGATGTTTGCGTCAGGTGCACGGCACTCGCTTTGCATGCATATGAACGCGATGGATTTCTACATATTTTATATGCAAAGTGTGACACATTAGTGCCTTTACTCTGCATTGTTTCCTGGAGAGATCTGCATTCATTCATGCTTTTTTGAACCATGCGCTAGCTGTGCACTGTCGATGGCCGATCACTTCCATTGATCACAACCTACACCTGCGTTTGTATTGGATCCATTGTGTGAATGCAACATCTGCGAGTTTACTTTCAATCCTAAATGCAGCATTTTATTTACGCTGATGGTTACATTATGGGTGGCTGCAGGATGTTTAATGAATCATCCTCTTTCTCTGCATACATTAAGCCAACCTGCCCGCACAGCTGCTTTGATTCATTTATCAGACATGGTGTATAATCACTGACTGATGTTTGTAGCTGTTAAAGTTGGCTGGATTGTTTAGGTGTGTGCTGCACATACAGGGTCACAAGTGCTCTTTGTATTATTAGAGCTGTTTTGAAGGGGCAGGATTTGGTCATGAAGAAGGGGGGAGTTTGTGGCTTACTTTATCCTGACATTGCATGTTTATATGGTTTTCATAGCTGGCTAACCGATGTTTGTGAATATGGTTCAGTTTAGTACATACATTGTAACAAAATACATTATTTACTAGTGGTAGCTGATTTTAAGGACAGATGGAGCGTATATCCTTGTTCTTTAAATAAAATGGTATGCGATTCTCTGAAGTATTTTATTCTGATTGGTCAGCTGTCACTCTTTATTACATAATAAATTGCATTTATTTATTTGATAAATAACCTTAAAATAAAGCAGGATAATGTTCAGTCAGTCAGGTAGTCTATTGTAGAATAAAAAACAAAATGTCTGCACACTGACTTAACAACTCCAGTCATATATTTATTGATAAACAATGCAACATTCCAACCAATCAAGACCTCACCAGGCAAAATTTTTAAGGTAAGATGAACCTATTTGTAAACAAAGTTAATAACATTGATTACTTACACCAGTCATTGTCACAAATATTGTCATAAATCCCTTCAGGACGTTACAAGAACTGCACTGGATTTCTGATCATCTCAATGGGTTTTATTTTGTAATGACCAGCTGACCAGCATGTTATCTCTTACATGGTAGATTTAAGTATTATGTTAGACTAAACTGTCAAATTATATGTACTGTAGATAATGTTGAAACCTAATGTTATATGGCTTTAGTGCGGTTTGTATAGATGTTGTGCAGACGTCTTTCCTATTCATGTGGAAGATGTAATTTTTAGGCCCTGTCCCAAATGGTGCACTTGCGGTCCTGCATGCCTGTGAAGTCCATGAGACTGTAGGGTGTCCCATTTGTTACTTTAAGTTTGAGTAGACTGTATAACATTTTTACAACAGTTATGATTTAGGATATATCTGAGGTGTACACAATAATTAGAATAATGCTTTCCAGATTATGGGGTCTTCAACAAATGCTTTGGTGGCACATTTGGGTTTAATGGGATGTTACAAACTTGTGTAATTGTGTGTAATTTTCTTGATGTTAAAACATTCAGTTAGTTCAGTAAGTAATTAGTAGGTGGATTGCCCTAAAAAGTGTAAACAGATGGGCTTTGTGGTCATATCAAACACTGATCTGTTTGTATGATCATCCAAACCAGCCAGACATAGCAGTTCCTCCTAAACCAATTGCATGAGTTTGGGGCGGGAGTATCTGTTTGTTGACCAATGGCAGACTGGTTGAGTATCAGTTTGAACACCATCAATATTTAGCCAGTTCCATTCCGGTGATGTTAGGTGGCACATAGGTGACACTTTAAATGAAAGACTGAACACTTCTATGGAAGTTACTATGGAAGTGCATTTAGAAGAGTAGATATCAGGGAAATGAGCATATGATAACAATTACTGTATATCTGAGACAAAGTATTTACTTTATAGCACAATATTATGGCTTCTAACAGCAGCTGGAATTCTCTAATACAACTCTTTTGAGTAGTGGAAAATTGCACTCAGGATATTATGAGTAGCTCTGAATAATGATACTTGAATGAAACACTGCGGCATGTTGAACTGAAATGGAGGCCAGGCTGACGGATTGAGGTAGTTACGTTTGAGTCTAAAAGAGACCAAGTTTTTCTCCCCACCAGTCCCATTATTTAACACAGACAAATGACCCAAATGACACAGAGAGAAAAGCAATTACTCTACTCAGGATGTTCCTTATCTGGAATTGCTGAGGGAATGTATACCTGTTTGCCTTGATATTGGCATAGATGAGTTAAAACTATCTGTTTCTTTTTGACTGTAGCTATATGATAATTTAGACCCATTTGCACACAAATCATGGCTTTCTGTCATTGTGATTTACTTTGATTATAATTAGACTGAACATTGATTGGTGGCGCTAGCTCAGGCACTTTATCAAAATGCTTAGCCCTCAGTGTTTGGTGTGTAACTTTTCCCACACGGAATTAAGCGCATAAATGCTCTTTCAGACCATGTGGCTTGTTAATGAGAAGTGTGCTGTTACCGCCCTAAGGGTTAAGACTTGCTTTACCTTTTGAAATCCCATAGATTTATATTGACAAAAGGGACCCTAGTCATATCTAGGGACTAGAATATAATTCAAATCAACCATCTTGCTGTGACCCTAGCGATCACCTAGCAATGCCCCAGCAACCGCATAGCAACACACTGAACAAAGCACTTATCAGCCTTATCAAAAATGAGTCATGTATTTGAATCCTGATCATGACACTGTCCTTAAGAAAGAAGCACATCTGAGATTGACCCACATATAACCTGCCCTCTGCCACACTCACTCTCCTGTACTACATTACAGTCCCTCATCCCTTCTTTCTTACTCCATCTTCAGTGTCCTCTACACTGACACAAAGAACCAAAGAGTATCATGGTATTATCATGTTGTTTTGAAATATGCCTTAATTGTACAGCATGCTGATGCTGCACTACTGTGAGCGGTATATTGCATTTATACAACGGTTAAATGCCATTATAATGGACATAACATTATTGTGAAATCAATATATCAGATAAACATGCCTTTAATTGGCACATAAATAAACCAAATAAGGTTGGTTGTTGTACATGTCAGTCAAGCAGTTTTTTCAAGTGTAAGTGGATGATTCATGGCCAGAGTACTGTGGCAATGTTTACCCAAAGGTGTGGCTATGCAAGAGTACTTTCTTTTTTCTCTTGTTTGCTTGTGCTGTCAGATACATCTGTTGAAGAAAAACAGGTGCATATATGAAAAGCTTTGCACCATCTGCGAATATAGAAATGTGACATCTGGGTGTTCAGAACTAGACTTCTTGATAATTGCAAGAAATGCTAGAAAGAGAATAGTTAGTTTCCTGTGTTGTTGTGTGTGTATTTCAGTGTGTGTGTGTGTGTATGGATGACAGAGAGAAAGTGAGAGAGAAAGAGATAGAGGATTGTAAACAGGTGGAGTGTATTGTGATTGGTCAAGCTTAAAGGGCACAGCTGACTGAGTCATCACCCAGCAGCTGCATTTAACGTCATTCTCTCTCTCTTTCTTTCTTTTTTCTCTCTCTCTGTCTCTCTCTCTCTCAGCATCTCTCGCCCTCTTGTCCTTCTCTGTAATACCATCTCTGTCTCATCATGTAATTGGCCCACCCCCTTCCACACCGTTTTCCCCTGCTTCCTATTTTATTTTTCACACACACTCACAATGACAGTGTCCTTCATTAGTATGTACTTCAGCCTCATAACAGTTCAGGAAGCAGAATAAACATTCCACTCTATGTTTGGCTGTCCTATAAAAATCCTGGCTGATACAGCCTGCTGGCTGCTGCTTGTGGTTTGTTATAGTATATAGTATATATATAGTTTCTCTCACCTACTTTGTATCTGTCCCTCTTTCTTTCTTTTTTCTGAACTCTATTTGCCTCAGTTTAGCCCCTTCTGAAATTCATATCTGCTTCAGCTCCATAATGGAAGAGAGAGACAGACAGAGAGAAAGAGTTGTAGACCACAGGTTGAGTTCTATCTGATGGCTGTAGCCCAGCTGAATGTATTAATGCAGTCCAACTCCCTGAGCTTTTTATGGCTTTATGTTTGTGCCTGCACTGTATGTGCATTTATGTACTGCCAACTGTAATATAATTGGCTTGACAGTGGATAAGTGTTGGTTGCTATGCCTTGGTGCTGCATAGCTTTGTGATTAAAAAAAACTATGTGTCTGTGAAAAGACAAGGCCACAGGTCTGTTCAAGGTGTCTGATTTTACTGACATGGACATACTGACAGCTTTGCAAACCACACCAGTACATGCATGCATATACTGCTAGTGTAATCCACATAAATTATTAAAACCAACACATTATTTTTGTTTCCTTTCCTTTTGAAAGGGGATGAATGCATTAATTGTGCTGTATTTAATAGTATGGTTAGTATGTTCCTCACACAGTATTATTGTGTTCATGCATTAAAGTATAGAGCTGGAAGTCCATCATAAAGGGAATAATCTTTTTTGGAGGGTGTTTTTTTGATTATACGAGTGTCTGCCTTTTAAAGCTAGTATGAGCATATTGTGCATGTGTGATCTCATTATTGGAATTTAGAGTATTTATTACTATGAAAGTGTCTATTTGTTTATTATTTAGGTCTCATTTATTTGTCTCTAACTTGTTCTTCAAAATGACTGTTTCCATTGTATTCCACAGTGACCTCCAAGCTTCTACTTGAAACTTCTCAAAAACAACTTTTGGTGACCCCAAGCATCTCGACCTTTGACCCTCTGTCAAGCTGCAATGGGGCGTAAGCTGGATTTGTCAGGTCTGACCAATGATGAAGCGGAACATGTGCTGAAAGTTGTACAGAGAGACATGAAACTCCGTAAAAAGGAAGAGGAAAGACTCAGGTAAGAGCTGGTTTATGTGACTGTATCCGTCTGACATGACATGGACAGTGTGTGTATTTCCAAGGCTTTTGCTTATGTTTGTCTTTTGAAGAAGAATACCACTCTCATTGAAAATGTTGGATGACTCAGTGTCCCTCCATTATCTTTTATAATGCAATATTTTTTTAAAGAAACATTGAAAATTCTGTCATCATTCTTACTAGTGGCTATTCAAGATGGCGGCTTGTTGACATAAATAAACATGGTTGGTTTTGATGTGTCTCACAGCCAGTTGTGATATGTAGTATTGGAGCTGTTTATGTTCTGTTCTTCACTTAAAGCTATCGTATGGCTTTAACACTTAAAATACAGTGTCATCTGACGTGTAGGAGATTTGTGGTGCTTTTTGTACTTTTTGAAGCTTAACAGCTCCAGTTACTGTTCACCTTTGTTGGATAGAACAGAGCAATCTGGACATTTGGTTAGATAGGGCCTTTCAGACCCAACATGGCTGTAAGGAATAACGTGTCTCTTTGCAAACCTCTCTTTTTCGACTTGTATGTATGACTTTTATTCATGTTGCTTCACTGGTCAACTGCTTTGCTTTTCCTTATCATTTTGATGCATTCAGCAGCTCCTTACAATTGTAATGAACTCCACAGAGAATAACTAATCACAGCGCTGTCACTGTGATCTATGATATTTTTGTTCTGTGACTGTGTAGCGTGGTCACTGCTGCATTTCCTGGCTAGAACACACATATGCAATGCGATTTGTTCTTACGGTGAAAATACTGTCCATATCAGTATTTTGCATATCCATCTGTCAGGTGCCAGGTTTTAAAAAAACAACGTCTTTCTCAGCACTTCAGTTTGGCATTTTGCATGATGGTAGATTTCCCATGGTGCTTTGCTCCTGTCAGAGCTTGTTGGTATGGGTTGCAGAGTTAGAGGGCGGAGGTTACAGATCTCAAGATTGCTCAGTGCTGAGATTTTAAATGTTGTCAGACTCGACTCACCTAGGTCAAGATCTCTTGGCTTCTTTTTGATGAATCAGCTCTGTGTCATTTGCCCCTGAAGGGCCTCATTCTTAGCGACAGTGTAAAGATGATGCATCTCCATGTCCAGTGGGTTTACTTAGTGTTTCTCAACAGGGCTGTGTGAGATATCTGGCACAGAAAGGTATAATCTGTCATTGAAGCACTCTAACATTTGAATTTGTGGTTTCAAAATTGGCTTTGACTAAACTGCGTGGTTAAACTGCTTTTAAAAACAGACTTTTGTCATACATATAAAAATGCAGAGTCATGAGCCAGATTTTGTAATACCAGCCTCTTTGCTCAGCAAAACAACACTTGCAACACTTCTTAAATATTATTTTTGGCCCTTTTCCACTTTATATTCTTTGATACAGTAGTGGGAGGGGACAATAAATCACTGGTGTTCTTGACACTGTAAACAAATATTTTGGAGGTAAAATTGTTGTACAGTAAGTCAGTCAGCATAATAGACTATCTGGTCCACACATGCATATTTGTTACATTTTAGTTTTTTATTATGCATTGTCAAATAGTCAAATAAAATTTTACCTTAACTACGTTTGTTTTTAGAAAACTAACCAAAGACCTAACACTGTAAATCACTGTGCTTCTCAAGTAAATCTATCTGGTTTAAAAGAAATGCTGACAGTACTGAAAAAAATACAGAAATTTTGATTAGGAAAATGATTTTGCAGGGTAGGCCATGGTTTAGACAATTGCAAGACCTTTAACGTTGTTATCCAGAATAATTCATGGTCGTACATTCTGTTTTGCCTAACTTTAAAGATGTGTATATCTTATATTTCTCATGCTTTGTCCTTCATCACTGAATAGCCCATCAGACACCTGGCAGAGTTAAAGTAACTCTGTGTTACTCTGAAATGTGTTAAACTGTTGATGAAACACCAGATGGCCCTTTTAAAAAGCATAAGGATGGGCTAACACACACACACACACACACACAGACTGTGTATAAACAGTGGGGTTTGTTAAAGGTGAGAAAGTAGTTCAAATGCCTGTTTAGCTTTAGATGTGTCACAGCTATACACTGAGATACACCATTAAACACATAGTAAGCGGTGAAGGCAATCCCACAATGCACAACAGTGAGCTCAGTGGAACAAAAATAAACCAAGAGAATGGCAAACATAAATTTCATTCAGTACAAAAAAAATAATACGTTTTATGTATTTGTATGCTTTTTAGAATATCACACCATTTGCAGCATGTTAATTAAACTGTTAAATCAAACACTCCAGTCTTACATGCTGAAATCTATTTTTTGCTGACTACTGTATATACAACCTTTTAAGTCGGGTGCCTATGTAGACAGCTTGCTAGATTTTGGAGCAGATCTGATGTAAAGGCCAATGTGGCTTGTCTTTTGATGTGTACATTTGTATGTCAATAATTTCTGACATTTTCCAGTCGCTCTAGCAGTACCGCTGATGCCGTTGTTGGCCTAAGTCCTGTTGTCTTGGCTTTGGTTCTGCTGCATCAGTCATACTCTTTAGTTTGCTGCTAAAGACCAGCTCAGCAGGGACATGATCCAGTTGACACGTCTGGGTTGGGATTTGTTGGACGGGCTTTTGTGACTTATTCAATGAGGGAGTCAAATACTACATTCCACCTTCAAATACGTAATCTAAACAATTTTGAGAATAAAAATCAGTCCTTAGTACATTGTAGCTTTGCTCCAAAACCTAGTGAGCTGCCTTGCTGTCCTTCTAGCATTCCAGCCCAAACAGAGCTTTTTAAGTGACGAAATGTAAGTGGTCTACATAGGTAGCAACTTTATTAAAACCCAATGATTAAAATCGTTCATTGAGTTTTACGGCTTTTGTCAGATTAAACATGGTAACAGATTAAACATGGTGTCTAGTTTATTAAAGATCCCTGCATTCTAGGATTTGTTTGTCCACCGATAAAAATGGGGCATCTTTTCTAATTAAGACAGCATAATGTTTTTCAATCTACTGTTTTGAACAGTCACTATGTCATGAATGTGGCTATGGTACCTACAAATGACTCCTAGATAGGCAGCTCACTAGGTTTAGGAAATGATTTTGTTAGCTGTGTTGCTGCAATTCATTTAAGAAAGCATTTGGGATTTGTGGAACAGTTAAACACACATTTAACCTTTGCTCTTACAAAGCAGGTGTGGACTAATGTAGAACTAATTACAGGACCCATAATTCCAAATAGTTATAAAGGCTTACATTCATTTGCTGCATCTAGCATGTTTGAATGGCGTCTGACTCCTGTGGGATGCTTGAACATGGCTGAATGCAATTAGTTGTCTCTCTTTATGAGGTTCATAAGTAAGCCCAGTAGAGTTCTAATGTATTCCACAAATGCTTTGCTCGCTGAGTTTAAGACTCTCAGATCCCTGGTACTGACAGCTACTCTGAACAGCTGTGAAAGGAAAAAAACTTAAATTGATTAGCTTGACTCATAAATATTCAATCCATGTACCAGAGAAAATAAATGGATAGATATTTTTGGATATATTTTTAAGGTATTATTTATCAAAACAACCAGAAAGTAGTGCAAAGTAAAACTTTCAATATCACAGGAATGGTTGTGCTCAATTATGAAGCATAAAAGTAAATAAGTTACTGTACTCGATTTCAATAACGTCCTTGTTTTTTTTTTATTAAAGACCAACTGTTTATATCTTTTATGCCACTGAAAAATAATGATGTGTACCATATATATCCTACAAGGTGTAGTGCTGAAGGCGAATAAACAAAATCTTAAAAAATAACATTCCCTTCACCAACAGGCAGGCAAGATGCAGATGTTCTGATACTTCTGGATAATTGCTTTTAGGTAGGGAATTTATTATAGACTGAGGAGAATACCAATTATTCACAAGGCAACTTAAAAAAAACCCACACTTGCAGTAATGGGGTCCACACACGGCATGTACATTACCCTGAAGAGTTAGAAACCTATGATAAAAATACCATCCTAAAAGCCTCAATGTCACATGGATAATTTGTGCCTCATTATGCCTTAGACTAATGTTCTCCCCATGTGCTGGCTGGGCACTTATTATGATGCAAGCAGATTTTTAGTCAAGCGTGACTGGGATGGACTGCTTTAAAAATGTTTTTGTTTACTTTACAGAACGTTGGTGCCCAAGCATAACATGATGACAGAATACATCACATAAACAACATTTATTAATGAAAACTATTCCTTACAAAAATATGTTTACCATCTCCATCTACAGTACCTGGACATGCAAATGTGTTGAACACTGATCTGCCATGTACTTCCTCACTTAACTGTTTTTTGTTCATTTGTAACCAAAAAAGTTATAAATTGCAGCTTTAAAGTAATATGAATGGCTCCTACAAATCCCATATGACCTTCTGTGGAAAACACAAGGAGATATTTAGCAGACTGTCTACAACGGTGTCCTCACTACACAATTTTGGTCAGATTTTGCTGTCTCAGATTTTTGATGTCTGTGTTCAAAAAAAAGTGGATGGGTACCAGAAGCTATCAAACTTCATAATAAAAGTAGACTGTACGCCTGCTACAGCACACCGTATTTTTAAGAGTTTTATAAAGTGCCACTAAACATATAGATAGATAACTTACTTTTAGGACCCAATTTCCGATGATCCCATATTGACTTCAGAGCTTGTCCCTCACATGGTGGCAGAAAGATCAATCTGTTTATATTCTAAGTGGAACAGAAAAATGTCAACAAAATTTCAGCAACACTTGCTTCTAATTAGTTTTAGATGGGTGTTTTGTTTTTGTATAGAACAAATATTGAATTTTATACATTTATAGCCCCAGGAGTTTGCAGACCTAAATGTTTCAAGTAAAAGCTTTTACTGTTCCAGATTTTTCAGTGTAATTAGTGAAATGATTTATGTACATTAACCTTTATCACATCAAGGAATGACATTGTGTTAAGGACTTAAAAAAGCTGTTTCTTTGACGTTGGTTTATTTAGGCATCAAAAATCCTTGTAAAACCATAAATTCTTTATTGTCCTTTAAAGTAATGCTTTACCTGAATAAAAACCTTTTTTGTTTTGTGGAATTTTTGCTTGACATATTACAATGTATTATAATAAGGACCTCACTAGCATGTGAAGGAGAATTAGCCGAGATTAATCACACATATCACTTAACCCTAAAGCTAGTTGGATAATCTACCCCATACTGTGTCTTAAATGCCTTAAATTTCCCAGTTAGCAGAGTTAAGTTTACTTAATAGTTGAACCAAACGTGAAAGTTTAAGCTGTTTTGTTAAATAAGTTATTATTGCTGCCTCCAACCAGTAAACAAACGGTATTAGGTTGATATGCTGTACCTGTCAGACTTCTATAAGTTGTAACAAGTATTATGTGTGTTGCTTGTGTGATGTATTTCGTCATGGGTTAAAGAAGGTAATCTTTAAGCTGATGCTGTCAAGCGCTTAGTAGTGCATTTCATTTCCTTAAATGCCACAGCCAGACAAAATTTCACAGGACAATAAAAGTAAAAAAAGTGTTTGTGTTTTCTATTCAGGTCAATCTTGAGCCTTGTATCCCAAAAACAGGTTCTTGATCAGTGAATACAAACCACCTGACCCTACCCACAAGGCTAAAAATTCCTCCTTATTTTTATCTTTGTGTGGGTCAATGTAGAGCTTGTGGATAATTTATGATTGGTTGTCTCGTTCAGTCAGAGCATGTTTTACTGAGAGTGCTAAACTGTGAGAGTTCCTGAAAAACCCTATTTTTGTAAATCTGCCCATTCCTTTCAATTTTATATTATAATGGAAATCAGTGAAACATTTTAATGTGGCTTTTATGTGGTCCAAGTAGGAGTAGTTAAGAGAGTTGGATAACCAAGTCATTTTAAGGATGTTTAAAAAGTCAGAATTTCTTTTGTGTTGTATTGTGGTGCAGATAAAGGACAACATTTACAAGGACTGGAAAAACTTTCAGGGGCAAATTCACTAAACAACTAACTTTTGCATGTAGCATTTTAGCTCATTCCTTGCATCTTACTGTGATACTGTACCACCAACCTTGCTTTTTATTAGCCAGAGGATGTACAATATTTACAGTCTCTACCATAAGGGGATAATTCTAACCAGCCAAACCTTAAAGAATTATCCCCTAGATTACCTTACCAGTTTCAGCTCTAATTTGAGTGTGTATGCATAACTGAAGTGCAGATCTAGAGCTAAACTGTATGTGGAAAAATATGTTTTCTCCATTATGGTCTCAGTGGCACATGTCCACCCCTTATTAGACAAAAACAACCTTTGTAAGAACACTCTGTGTATGTTATGCTCCAACAAACATCACCAGAAATTGAAGCTATTGAGTTCTGACTGTAACAAAGCATCTCGGCATCCATCTCTAGTTTTCTGTCTCCTGTTCTGTGCTCACATGGTGTCTGATTAGGAGTCTGATTAACTAAATGAGAGATGCACTGCTGCTGTGTGGAGTTCTGCCATCCCGAGCATGAAGTTGTGCATAATTAGACAATACAATTTTAAACTATAAAGCAGTTTTCCTGGCAAACTTTAATGTTCCACACAGTCTGTCTGTTCGTGGTCTCATGAATTTGGAACCTCCCTTCTAATCCTTTATGCTAAACTGATCAATTGACTGTTCCAATTACAGAGCTAAATTTACACTACACACACACACACGCACAGTCACTTACTTATGCTATCCAATCAGGCCTTTTAATCAGAGAGGCAGCAGAAATATAAAATTCAGTTAACAAAGGCGAGTTTGAGAGAGACGCTTTGATGAACCTCATTCCCTCATAAAAGATCAGTGTACATTAGCGACTCCTGAATATTTAACTGGCTGAGGTTCAAACTGCTTGACATGCAAGCTGTAATACTACATTTTGCCCTCTATTTTTAATTGTAATGTCAGAGCTATTTTGTAATGTCTATATTCACATAATAGCACAACCCCAAAGAATATACAATTCTTTGGTTAATATTTTTAGTAAGGTGTAATCAAAAAGATTTACAGATTTTAAATTTATCAAAGCGTATATATAGCCGTCCCTCATCTCTGTCTCATGATAGTTTTGCAACATCCCTCTGCTACCCCATCGCCTCACTCTTGGCTGGTATCCGCCTCAGTCAAGGATGGGGGAGTACTTCTGGGGAATAATTTGAGATTACATGTTCTGTATTAGGATTAATTGTGTGATTGGTCTGTATATATATTTTTTAATTTATTTTTATTTGCTTTTATGAATTATTGTACCTATTGTTCCTATATGTCATGAAACTCATGTCTTTAATGTTATTCTGAGAATAAATAAAACAAGAGAGTGGGAGAGATGGTGAGGTGTACAGTGTGAATGACAGAGTGCAGGGTAATTTGCTGCATCATGTCTTGCTCTCGGCTGATTTCACAAAGTGATCATGGGAAATGGGCTGGAATGGAGACGTCTGGTTCTGACAGTGAATTTGAGCATCACGCTTTCTGTCTACCTGCTCCCACGGTTTCCTCAACTCAGAACTGTTCACATGAATCCCTGCAGCCAAAACAAATGAGCTTTGGAAAAAAAGGAATAAAATAAGTTAGGCAAGCCATGTCTTGCTTTCACATGGCCCAAGTAAATGAGAAATTCTTTTGCATGCCTGTTACATAATGAGGAATCCAATTTTACTATTGAAATTACTTGTAAACTTACTGTAACCTTCAAAACTTCCTCCCCAGTGAAATAAAGAACATTTATTGAAACTAAATTCCACTTCTGTTCTGAACTTCTGCATCTTTTTATGACAGACAGATAAATGTTTGAGGGTCACATTTTTCTTGTTACAGACTATTTTCTCAGAGGACCACATATAATGTTAAGTGTATTATTTGTTGAGCTGTTCAACAGTTAAATTTGCTTGTTTAATGTTAATGTTCAGAGGATGTATAATGGTCATTATACACAAATTATTACTACTACTACTACTACTACTAATACTACTACTAATAATAATAATTAAACAAAAATTGACATATTATTACTGCGAAGAAACTTTGGTGGACATCAGGAAAAGTGGACCTCAAGGAAATAAAACAAAAAATTATGATATCAAAAGTAGGGCCTGGTCAGACAGGATATAGTGGCAATAAAATGTCAGCATATGCCACCAATATACTGTATTACATAAGAGTAATGTTGCTGATCGGCTATTTGTTTACCAGAGCTCACATTACACACACAGACACGCACACATACACAAAGAGCAGGTCACTTTGAAATGTAATACTTGAGTCAACAGTGAGATGAGGGAAATATAGCCCATTTCTCAAGTTAAGGGGAAGTTAAGCAGATAAAGAGTATTGTGTGCCTGAGTAGATTGTGTAGATCAGCAGGTGCTGTAATCTTGTGGGCCTTGTGTATTGGTCTTATGGCTCTTGGTCAAATCATTTAAGGCTATAAAATGGACAGTTGTTTTTTATAGCGATAGGGGAGTAACTGAGGTACTGACTCTCTCTCTCTTTCACAAGATTTAAGTGGCTTTAATATCAGTATTAAAAAATTGGATTAGTAACTGTATAATTACAGTATGCGTACATAACATTTACAGATATAAGCACCAATTTACACATAAAATATGATAAATCCCACAATTTCTATTAACCACATTTTTAGCAAGTTTTAGCAGTCATGCTAAAAGGGATGAATTCAAAGATTATGAGATGCAATACTAAATGGTAAAATGCTAAAAATCTCACAGCATGCCAAAACCTGCTTGCAGTTGTTATGTCTTTAAATTCACATCACTGATACAGCCATTATCAAAGCAGTGCTTTTGTAACAAATTCATCACCTTTAGTTAAAAAAAACAATTACTCTAACAGTTTTGTGAAGTAAAATGCTATAACTATTTTGCCAGTTTGTTGGTTAAATATGAGACCCCTGCATGTTGTTCCATTCTGTGACTGTTTTGGAACACAAAAACACATTTTTTAACGACCTCTGAGAAACGAGTCTGATCAGGGTTTGCCAGACCCTAATTATATAGGACTGCTTAAGAGCAATAAATAAGGTAGATAAGTTGAGATTAAACCGTTCAAGTGTCAACTAAAATGTGTGGTGCATACTAGTATGCCCAAACAATACCTGAAATTCTTTTTCAATTTGTCATCATGTTAGTCAGTTAAAAAAATTGGCATCAGATAATCTGGCTGGTTGCCTGTGAGAAAACATGAGAGATTGTAATGCATTACTCTCACAACTTCTGAAGCACAGGTCCCATCTGTTCTGCATGTTCCAAGCCTGTTAACACTGTTAAATTTGAATATTAACTGAGAGATGGGTTAATAAATTACGCCTTGGTAAAGCAAAGCTAACCTAATGAAAATGCATACAAGGGTCTAACAAGGTCTTATCAGATGAGCTGAGATCTAATGTAAGCGGTTTGTGTTTAAATGTCACAGCCTGGTGTTGTCACTGCAATTTTCACTGTGTTCATGGGTGGAAAGATTTAAATGCCAGGGAGTTACTGTCTGACAGCTGGTAGAGTTGATCAGATTAGTGACAAATGTAAAGTTTGGAAATAGGTGCAATGCATTATGGGTAATAGTAGCTGAGCCTTATAAATGTGAAAACTCCAGAGTTTTGGCATATGTAATAGGTCATTCTTGCACTATATAGGAGATTACTAACTGTACAAACTTGCAAACTGCATACTGCATTTTGGTAAGTGAGCTGCACCAACTGCTCTATAGTGCCACAGAAAAAAACAGATTATTACTGAGTGTTACGACTCAGGCTTCAGGTTAAGTCTTTTGACCTTGATTTGAAGCTCTTTCCCTGTCCTGCAGAGGTGTGATAACTCCTGTGGGATTATACACACATTCACCCCCTGTATCTCTCAACCCCAGTTTCCTTTGCTCATTTGCCACAACTAGTTAACATTCTTTCAAAAAATCCTTCTTTAAACAGAAATTTTCATTTTAGTTTTTATTTGAATTTTTCCTGAGAAGACATTCCACCCATGAACCATGAACCTCAATTGCTCTGTATATCATTGCATCACCCACAGCTATTTGTCCTACATTTATTTCTTTATCACCATAGCTTGGAGTACATTGTGATCTTATCTTTTTCTTTTTTCTGTCTTTGTCTTTCATTCTGTCTTTTTTGTCCTTTCTTTCTTTCTTTCTTTCTTTCTTTCTTTCTTTCTTTCTTTCTTTAAAAGAAAAACACTGTGACTTTAAAACACTGTCAGTCAAGGCCAAAGTCATAGCTAAGATGCGTATCACCCAATCTGACATCAGAGACCATCAATGTCACGCAGCCTGCCTTGACTTTTATCCAAGATCTCACTAGGGTCACATCATACTGTCTGACAAGCACAAATGTGAAGGACAGAAAATAACGCTCGGTGTGCACTCAGCATATTACAGTTTTCAAGAGTCTTATAATATATTTCTCCCATCACCCAACCTGTCTGTCAGTTTGCTGTCTTCAACCTCTAGCTGTTAAGTTTGTTTGAGTCAGTTCCTTTATTCTGAATGATCTCATTCTGTAGTGGAGATAGCAGGCAGAGAACAGGAGATAAAAGGGTTCCTCCTCTGTCCTGTTTAAGGTGATGTAGGTGTCGGTACGTCTCTGCCGCAGGTGTTTCTGTCTCTCTTTGTTTCTCCCTTTCTTTCTTCCCCCTAGGCATGATCCAGCATTAGGCATTCTGTACATCAGCATCTGAACTGACAATACAAGTGCAGAGAGGAATATCAAACAGCGAGAAAGGAAAGATTAGAGAGAGACACAAAGGACAAGAGACATAAATAATGTGTAGGGAGGTAAATGAACATTGTAGTTTGGTGTTGTGCTTGTGAATTAACAGCTAAAAGAGACATCTGAGCTACTATTTTGTCAAAACATTTAGGTTTTGAAGCAAATATTAATTTTCATTTGTGACTTGAAATTCAGGTTGCCAAGAGTTTTCTCCTTATGCTTGGAATCAAAGGTCTGACTGGGGGACTAGATGACTAGAGATTGACTAGAAACCCACTTTGTCTCTTTAGTAACACACACACACACATTTCAGTAGCAATGAAGCTACACCCTGAATCACTTGAATACATTTCTATGGAAACAGGAGTTTAAATTTGATCTTTGGCTCTAGGATTGAAGTGTTAAAGAGAAGTGAGGAACCACATTGATCTCATTTAGACTTACGTGACAAAAACAAGAAGCCGGTGAAATAGGCTGAAATTACAAGCACAGATGAATGTGTCTTGAGAGAATACAGTCTCACTGATTGATGTGTGCGTCTGTGAGTCTGAGTGTGCATGCAGGCTTTCAATTTGTTCTGGTTTTGAATTTTGTAAAGATATTGATTTTCCTTTCCCTGCATTGTCATTTCTTTTAAGGAGGCAAGTTTAGCATTCAGAGAGGTTTGTGTGTCTGACTTTGTTCAGTATTTGTCTGCGGGATTGTCTTTTTTAAGTTCTGCTGTGTTCTTCACATCTCCATCTTTTATTCACAGATTAACAAACTCTAATCCTGGAGGTTTTAAATTGCTTTTAAATCCAAATCTATTTCTAACTGATGTGACTGACTGAAAGCATTATTCTTCTCTGTTTATTGTCTGCGTTAAGGCGTTGAGGCTTGGGTGGATAAAATGGCTCAGTTAAGCCTGTGCTGGTAGATTTTTTCCAGACTCTGCATCATTCCACTGCCAAAGACATTTTTCTCTATTGATGCCATTCATGTTTCTTTCGCAAAAAAACCCCAAAATAAATAAACAATATTTTTTATCAGTTTTATTATATTATATATTATAGTAGATACAGTATTTGGAAGTGACACATTTGGGAGAGCTTCATAAAGCATGGAATCTAATTTGGTGGCATTAGTGGCATTAGTGTTTGGCCATTCAGAACCTGATTTATCTGCAGCTCTGGTCACATGACAATTACGACTGAAGTGATTGGCTCAGAAACAACCGTGTCCAGAGCAAAGATGGCTCTTGCGTCAGACAAGCAACTTACTTTGAAATGAGTGGGAATGTTAACAAATCTCTCTTGATTGTCGTAAAATTACGAGTGTGTTGGTGTGTTTGTACACCCTTACAGAAAGGACACATTAATTTGACATGTGCAAAAACAAAGGATGAGATATATAATGTGTAAAATGTTTGTGTAAATTCCATGTAAATTTAAATGGGAACCCAAAGAAATCATATGTGAAACGTGACAACGTGTTTCACATGTAATCGTGTTTTTGCACATGTGAAATAAGTGTGTCTGTTCTGTAACAATATGTGTGTGTGCGTGCATACTTCTAATAAATATTATAATATTTATTAGAAGTATGCTTGTATTCTGTAGTCATGCTTTTACTTGTTTTCAAATTGTGAGGAAAGGCCTGCAGGTGGTGCTGTTGTGCAGATAATAAGATTAGTGGGTCACTTTCTGCCCCTTTGGTACAAAGACACACCCAAATACATTTCCTGGCCTGTACATGAATAAACCTACAGCATGCGGATGAGACTGATTTAGTTTTTTGTGTGTGGTCAATATCCTCTGCACCTGGAACAGTGATCAGATGGTAATACCATGATACTTAGAAATATATATATATATATATATATATATATATATATATATACAGTCATGTAAAAAATTAGGACACCCCGTGAAAGCCTGTGTATTTTTGTAACATTTTTGCAACACATTTTTTTTTATATGGCTATTTAATCTCAATTTTAACAATACAGAGAGATTAAAGTAATATATCTAAGCAATTAAAACTGAAGAGGAGATTTTCTGTAAAATGTAATTCCACAAAATGCAAATTCTAACTGATGCAAAAGTTAGGACACCCTCAAATGTAGTCTCTCTTAAAAATTGGCTCAAATCACACACTGGTGTATCACACCAGGTGCACATAATAGTAGATCTTTACTCAGCATTTTGAATGAGGCTTGCCTTATCTAAACCTCAGACATTTAGTTTGATGTGCTCCTGACTGTTGAAGTGAGAGAAAAAATTGTAGCATCGTATGAGTCTGGTAAGGGATTTAAAAAGATCTCAAAAGATTTTGTAATCAGCCATTCCACTGTCCAGAAGATTGTCTACAAGTGGTGGGCTTTCAAAACAACTGCCAACATGCCCACGTCTGGTCGCCCCAGCAAGTTCACCCCAAGAGCAGACCGCAAGATGCTAAAAGAGGGAGACCTAAAATGTCATCTTGGGACCTACAGCAGGCTCTGGCTACTGTTGATGTAAAAGTGCATGCCTCTACAATCAGAAAGAGACTGCACAAGTTAACTTGCATGGGAGGTGTGCAAGGAGGAAACCTTTGCTCTCTCAAGGTCAGACTGACATTTGCCAGAGAGAATGTTGACAAAACCAGGACTTCTAGAATAATGTTCTTTGGACAGAAGTTTTGGACAAGCCAGAGCAAGATTTTAGGATTGAATTATTTGGACACCAGAGCAAAGGATATGTTTGGCGTAAACCAAAGACAGCATTCCAGGAAAAGAACCTCATACCAACTGTGAAGCATGGAGGTGGAAGTGTCATGGTTTGGGGATGCTTTGCTGCAGCAGGACCTGGTCAGCTCACCATCATAGAATCCACCATGAATTCTACTGTGTATCAGAAGGTGCTTGAAGAACATGTGAGACCATCTGTTAGAAAATTAAAGCTGAAGCGGAACTGGACCATGCAACATGACAGTCACCCAAAACATACTAGTAAATCAACCAAAGACTGGCTGAAAAGAAATGGAGAAATGGAGAGTCCTGGAATGGCTGAGTCAAAGTCCAGATCTGAATCCCATTGAGATGCTGTGGGGTGACTTGAAAAGGGCTGTACATGCAAGAAACCCCTCAAACATCTCACAGCTGAAAAAATTCTGCATTGAGGAGTGGGGTAAAATTTCCTCAGACCGATGTCAGAGACTGGTAGATCGCTACAAGAAGCGTCTCACTGCAGTTATTTCAGCCAAAGGAGGTAACACTAGCTATTAGGGGCTAGGGTGTCCTATCTTTTTCCTCAGTTAAAATAGGCATTTTTGTAGAATTACATTTACCAAAGATATTGAAAAGACTTTCCTTCAGTTTTAATTTCCTTCAGTTTAGTTATATTACTTTAATCTCTCTGTATTGTTAAAATTGAGATTAAATAACCATATATTAAAAAATGTTACAAAATACACATGCTTTCACAGGGTGTCCTAATTTTTTCACATGACTGTATATATATATAGACCATGGTAATAAATTAGTGCCATATTATATACAGTACATGTTCTATGGTGTTTACATGGTACTCAATAAAATGTCCAAAAAAAGTAGTGAGTACCAGTAGTACAATAGTTTAGTTTGGCACTTTTTAGTTAGTGTTAATTAAACTTGAATTTGACTTATTTTTTGATGCGATGAAATTTATTCTCTGTGGGTGGACTGAGTTTTATGTCTACAAGTGGTGTTATTTGGTAAGTGTGTCATGCAGATTTAGCAGTGATTCACACTAAAGTGCTGGATTCCAAAATAAAACAGTCAATATGACGCAGTAAATTGAATGTTTAATTCTCTGAGAATCAAAAGATGGATTGAAGACTTGCAGCAGAGATGAGCAGAGTGAGTATAATGAATTGTTCTGGTTAAATTTTTATTCCCTGACCCTGCTTTCCAAATGTATAGATCAATGTTGTCAGAAATGCATTCAGGGAATAAAACAGCAAGGCGATTTCAGCAGGGGGTAAAATAAAAGCAGTCAAATATTTAAAAATTCAAGGTGTTTTATTCTTAAAGGAATAGACAACCCAAAAATGATTCCCAATTCTGATTCCCAACCCAATTCTGTGATCATGACATTTAGTCACCATTGTGTTTTAGATAGTAACACCATTTTATTTGTTTATGCAGAGCTACAGTATGGCTTTAGAACAATTCAATGGCAGACAAATAGTGCTACAATGCTACTATAATGGTTCTTTTTTGTCCTTTTCAGAGCTTTTATTCATTTTCAATGAGCTATTTCTTTAAAACTTGGGCCAGTGGTGTAAATCAAGGACTCACTTAAATCATGAAAGGTTACACAACCTGAAGTGTGTTTTGGCTCAGGGTGCTAATGTCATCGCTGATCTTCTTTAGTCTGTTACCTGCAGAGCTCTGCAAGGAATTTGATGAGGGATGTGTGTGTGTTTCCTTGACGATTTAGTATTATGTACCTATTTGTATTTAAATTCAGTTTGGATTGGCAAGAAAATCATAAAAATGAGGGAAGGCTGGCAGAGAGAGAGAGAGAGGGAGAGAGAGAAGAGAGAGAAAGAGAGTGTCAGTAATGAGCCACAGTCATGGGGAGCCTGACTTGCACTCTGTGCTCTTAGCATGTGTTGCCTGAGATAATGATGATTTCTTAGTGTGCGTGTTAATGTGCTCTCTGGCTCTTTCTGTGGAAGTTTAGTGGAGGCCCCTGGGGGCCGGTAAGAGGAAATAGATAATTTTAATAATAATATCATAAATGGACACAGCTGACTGGTTTCCACAATAAAGGACCAGCCCTTAAAGCAGACTGACCCTATCACCATCTAATTCATCTTTCATCCTCGTGTTCTTTATCCTCACTCGATTTCTTCTACTCATCTTTGTGCTGTAATGTATCCTCTTCTCTGAAGCTCTTTAACTGTAGAGCCCTGGAGGATATCTGCACTTCTGATATCCCAGAAGGCAACTGTTGTGTTAATGGTTTGTGGATCATGTTAGTCTGAGGTCAATAGCAGGTCATTAATTTACAGTAATGGTCATATGGCATTACGTGAGATAAAAACAATATAAGATAAAAGGGCAAAGGTTAATCTCACTAAAATATGTCAGACTGGTTCATCCCAAAATCAAAAGTAAAATATTCGAAGTATATTTGCTTATAGAAAATGAAGCCTAGTTTTGTACCATTAATATGTTTTACACTGTGGCATTATATTCATGACAATTAAGCACTTTTTCCCCCTCATTATTCTCATTGTCATTATACTCAATGATAATACTCATTAAATTCCTGTTACTGTAATGAAAATCATTCTGTCTGGGCTCACTGCTTTCTTCTGTTTTATGCCTTTTTTTATTAAATCAGAATAAATTCAAGACAGTATTTTTGCATAATCGCAATGACAATAGGAGGCTGCCTAAATGTCATTGAACAATGTCACAATGTAAAAAATAATTTTGATGAAAAATCAATATATTTTTTATAAAATATAATTTCAGGTTTTTGTCTTTTGAATTGGATATATTCAGGACAGGCTTTGAGATCAAGAATCCAAAGGTTGTTTAATGTAATTCATTCAACAAATAGGAATAATTAATCTGAATAAAACTTCTGTCATTATTCACATTCATGTTCTTCCAAACCCATATGCTGTTGTGTTTCAGGAAACAGCAGAAGAAATCTGTGCAGAATATTGAATACTGTAGGTGTAAACATTCATGTATATAGCACAAAGATACATGCACAGATACAGACTGTGTGTAGTGCTAAAGAAGTTTGTAAAAAAAAGTTTTTTTAAAAACGTTTTCTTTCAACTTCACTTGCTAACTCAACATCGATGTTTAAATATGCCATATATTAAAATATATGGTTTGATGTTTTGTTACCAAATGCAATGCAGTTATACATTTTTAAGTGAGTCTTTTGTGTCCAAATACTTTAGTTTTGTTCACTCTGAAGATATGATTAATGTATAATATGTGTATAATATATTATACATTAATGTATATATATGTATAATTCTGAAAACACATCACGCAAGGCTTTATGCAGTTACTTGCATAAATATACTTGCATATATATATAGTCACAGTATGTAAATTCCACTCTCATGTGAAGATGATAATGTTTGACTAATTTTGTAATAAAGTCGGAGCTGGTCCATTTTTCTTGGTCCATTAAGCTGATGCTTTTAAGATGGAGCAGAACCATTCTCTCTCTCTCTCTCTCTCTCTCTCTCAGTCTCTTACTCCCTCTGTCTCTCTTTAAATCTGATACTGTTCACTCACCTTGCTTCTAAATCTGCAGGTTGCTCAGAAGAACTTAAACATTTGTGTGTTAACATGAGCAAGTGTGTGTGTGTGTGTGTGTGTGTGTGTGTGTTTTCAAGGTTCAATAATTTATTTAGCGCTACCATGCAGTTAATTTCCTTACATCTAGTGATAGATCTAGTGATCGTAAGCTGCTTATAACCTAAGACAAAGATGTCTGTAATGTAGAATTATTATAGATCGGAAGTAATATTTACAGAAAAAATATTAGAAAATTAGAAATATTTATTTATATATTTAAAAAAATTTGAAAAATAGATTATATAAAATTATATAAAATAAAGAATAACATTTTCCAAAAATCTACAATGTGTGTGTGTTTGTGCGTGCGTGCATGCATACGTGTGTGCTTGCGTGTGTGTTAGAGAAAGATTAATGATTCATCCTCAGCATCTCCACTTCCTGCTTTCTGTGCCCCTGATCTCTCAGCCCTGAGCTGTGATTGGCCACTTGTCATCTCTTGTAACCAGACTGATGAGGGAGTGACTCTACAGACCTGTCAATGCTCATCCTTGTTTGACTTCACAAATTCACATATAAATGAAAACTTTATTAAAGATATGTAATCTATATAAGCCAAGTTCTAAATATACTATATGTGCCTGTGTCCTTGGGGAGAAATTAAGATGAAACACAGTTTATTTCATTCTGTTGTTGGAATGAAAGAGACTGTTGATTATATTAGGGAAACAATTTTTTTATTTAGTTTATTTTTGTGTTGCATTTCATGAACAGCATATTGTGTTTTTTAGAATGGTTCTCAAAAGAGTGTTAACTAATAACATTTAAAACCAGGTCTGTGAGATTGTCTGGAGATGCAGATGTGTCCTGTGCTGTGCTTTTGCAGCTGTCCGTAATTTAAAAGGCAATCATTTTATAACTGTGTACTGAGGCTTTGGGATATGTCCCATGGTAATCTTTGAAGCAGCTGAAGTAAATATCATGGTATATGAATATGGTAAACCTTTAGTACATTGATTTATATAAAAGCAATATGGTATATGGCCACACCAACAAAATATGTTTAAAAATGATGATTTGCTCAAAAATGAGTACACATATCTACATAAAACATTAAATTTATGCTTAAAACTACTTCTGTTAAACTACACAGATTTGCTTATATAATACATGACATTTGTGAAATTACAAAGCTGTCTACAATCTCATATGTTCATTATGAAAAGTGTCATTTAGATAATGCACTGCATTTTATTATGTCCCCTTTGAATATAGATTAATTTAAAAGATGTCCAAAAGATAAGTGTGAGCATTTATATTCATTGCCATTTCGATTAGTTTCATCTGTCTTTGTATTGTATGTTCATCGCAAAGCAGCTTATGTGTCACACAAAATGCGAATGTGAATCTTTTGCTATTATGACATTCAGGCAAATGGATTATGGGCTGCTATTTATTCTTTAATTTCAAATACGCATATGTAGTTTAAAATATTCTATTTTTAATGTCTCTTTCTCACTGGCTTTGATTTTCTGTACACGTCGACTGTCACTTTTGTGTCCCTCAGCGTTGTCTTGATTTGACAGAGTGTGACAGGAGCTTAACTGATGCTGTGTCTTTATATAGATCTGTGAATGTATGTGTGTGCTAGTGTTTGCTGAGTTGTTTATGAATGAATCACAAATGAAGGATCTATAAACAGCCATTGATCTCACTGCACCCCGACAATTCTCTACCCATAATTCTTTGAATAGGAAGGTCTGGGGAGGAATTTTGAAAGAAACTTTGAGTGATCTAAGGCCTGAAACAAGGTCTACACAAAAAAGCATAGCACAAATGCTTCTTAGGTTATTTAAATGTTATTTTTGAATAATGTGCTAACAATGCATTAAACAGGCATTCTCATCTACATATTAGGTTACAGTGACATAAACCTGTGTATCTTATTTACAACCATTATATTTTATGCATATGAAAGTTTGACAATGAAAATAAACAAAAGAATATTTTATAATCTACTGCCATGATGATAAAACTGGTTTGCTAGTCTCCCTGTAAAGTCATTCTGGTCTGGTTTGCTGGTTTTGATGGGGACTTTATTACTTGCTCAGACTGGAGGACCAGCTGGCAAACCAGCTAAACCATCTAAACCACCCCTAACCAACAAAAACCAGAAGCCATCAGTATTACTAATTTTTTTCTCTCCTCCTCTCTTCATATACCCTCATTATTTTGCTTCTCCCCGATCTCTAATTATATTTCCTCTAACACACTCCTCTTCCCTTCATAATAATTTCTCCTCACGCTTTTCATTGCTTTTCATTATAATTGCTCTGCCGCCCTCTCTGCCTGAATGTCTCTTCTTCCATCAATATGTCCGCTTTCATTCACTCCTGTCTCTTTAGCTGCTCAGATGTGCTTAATCACTGGATGACACTTACATTACTTCACTCTTCTTCTCTGTCTTTATACAGCCAGAGACTTCAGTTATATATTTCTGAGGTCTGTTCATGGCAGCTTCATCATTCGGTTCTGTTTTTCATAAAATCTGCAAGAATCATCTGCCGTGAACATAAACTGAGATCATTTAGATGCACTTCTGCTTACCCAGTGCTGTTTTATTCTTGATGTACATTGCAAACAACGGTGGACTTTATCAAGTATTGTAGATGGGAGCACACAAAGACCAATTTTAGTTGATGCTTGCTTATATAACAATGATTTCAATCAAACAGTGGTTGATTTCCAACAGTAACCCTAATAATGTGTACAAGTGGACAGAATAGAGATATAAACAGGTTCCAGTGGCTTTCCTTTTGTGATTCGATGTCTTTTGAAAACTGCTTTTGGAGGTGTTTGGGGATGTCTATGGCCTTATCACAACTGTAGTGTAAACACTAATGAGTCCTGATGCGTCCCGGCCAACATCAAAGGACAACTTATGGATGCAACGTGTGATCACTGCACCACAACAAGAGTTTTAAACTAAAAAACTCTAGCTGGAGGGCCAGCTACTGTTTTAATATCTGGAAAACCAAAATGCATATATGCACAAGACTTTGCAAACATTAATATGCACACAGATCATTTGAAGCACATGTGTGAAGTTCAGATTATACTGGTGCTTGGCTAAAATAACAATAAGGAAAGTTAAAGTGTATTGGGTATATGTTGCTCCCAATATATTGCTCCCATGTAACTGCTCTCAAGTATATAGGGAGCAGTTTTGCTGTCTGGTTTGTGCATTGTCAACATGCAGGAATATGGATGCCAAATCAGGGTCCCGCTCCTAACAAAATGTGATTACAATTGGTTGCAGCCTTTATTTGGCTGCTTGATTTAGATGATGAATGGCTGGTTAAATAAAGTCCCAATTTGCTGTTCAGTTCAGCTCCTCTGGGACTCCCAAACTTGTACCCCGCAGTTTCTGCCCCTTATGACCTCCACACTGTTAATCCAATTTAGAAGACAAGCTGCTGAGTGTGTGGGCACGTGTGTGAGAAGAGAGTGAAGGAGAGAAAGAGAGGGAGTGAGAGGGAGGATCAGCAGAGAACGGGGTGCATTAGGACATCCACTCTACCATGCACTAATGCATAGATGCAGATTTTGTGTGTGTGTTTGCCTGAACTTTCAGTTTCACATTAATCTTGATGTGCGTGGTTAGAAATATAAATATTTTTACCTAGGAATTGATGTTGCCTTCAAAAATCTTGATCAACAAATGTGTTGTCAAAGCATGTGCACATGCCCTCAGTTCATGTTGTGCATTTTGCAAGATATCAGGGAATATTTACAGGACATCAATGCATTCTTCAAAATCCCTTTAGAATGGCCTTTAACACATTTGTTTCAAAAAGAAGTCTATAACAAACACCGTACTGAAGAGAGTGTGTATGTTCACAGCAAGAGTAGATCCTGTGTGTGTATGTTTAACTAGAGAGATTTATGTGTGTGTTTAACTAGAAATAGGGATATCAGGAAGTACAAAGCAGACATTAGCAGGAGAGGAAACAAATAATTTTCCAGAATGTAATCAGAGTGGAGTGGGTCAGGGTGGGGCTGGAGCTACTGTGCAGAGCTGGATCCCTGCTGTGCGAGAACATCACTTTCTCCTCCAGAGAACTCATCTTCTCTTCACACACTGAGAAATATGACAACTGCTTTAGTAACACTGCGCTTTTCTCCCCCTCACTTCCTCACAGTCTTTCTTCTCCAGTTCACTTTCAGCTCAAGGGTTTAAAAACTCAAGTTTGGGGTTTTTTACAAAGTTGTGGTTTTCTCCTGGGGTTTGATTTATTTCATTTTTACAGAGGCTGTTCACAGTTTTTAGTTTGACCGAACTGTAACTACAGTAGGTGTGGGCTACTGTATCTGCTCTGTGGGCTTTATTTACTTTAAATATGGATTCTTTTCTGTATGTGTGAAGTTTTTCTGTGGACATATTCTCATACAGTTCCACAGATACTATTTTACTGTCCTTGTTTCATGCAAGATTACACAAATGAACACTTGCAGACTTTTAAATATTTTTTAGAGATACCATAATAAATTTGTCCATTAAATCTGTCAAGCATTGTTAAACATAGTCAGTGAAGGGTAATATTTTTAGCAAACAGATCTCAACAGTATTTGATTTCAGTCCATCTCTTTACCTGTTCATTCACTGATGTTCACACATCTATTAGCGCTGCCACACATTCACTCTTTTTTTTTTTTACGCTGTCATTCAGAGAGATCATTCAGTAGAGTCTCCATATGGTATAAGAAAAAACTGTTCCAGATCAGGCAGTTTTATTAATGAAAGACAGAGGCAGGACACGTCCATTTTAGACTAGCTAAAATAGACAAAGTGTCAAATTCAGAAGGTGGTTACACACTGAAGGGAAGCAGAATTCAGGTAATGAAAATGAAAGGAAAACACAAAATCAGGCCACGGAGAGAACAGTACAATACTTTGTGTTTCTTGACCAGTCTGTTGCTCACATTGGGATCCTACAGGGAACATATAGAAGCAGGTGGAAAATGTAATAATTTTCCCAATAATATCTGTCCCAGTTTCCAGACATAACCAATTTCAAATCATAACATTTAAAATGCAAATTGTACGGCTGCTTCACCTCAGATGCCCCCTTCACCAGGTTTCTTTAAATGGAACAATATTTCGATTAGAAGGTCTTATCGGCTTCCTTCTGCCCGCAGAAGTTAAATTACTTTTGTTGGGAGTAGATTCATTAGGGCTAACTTACATAAGGCCAATCAGAGCAAGTGCAGCACAGACATTTGTCTTATCTAACTTGGTGTGTGACATCATCTAGCTCAAAATGGATTTGTCATTAACTTTTAAATTTGTTGTATTTTTGTGTCTATTTGCTGACGTATTATATTATGAACTAGATAATATGAACCAGGTACATTTTCTGAAGAAAATGTGAGTGGTGCTTGCTGTGGCAAAACTTGGGAATATTTATAATATTTAACAATGTTAATATGTTTTAACATGATGCTAACACCATTGTACATGATGCCAACATGTTTTAACATGATGCTAGCATGCTTTAGCATGAAATGGCATGATTCAAGCTAGCACTTTTTTGTACGCCCTAAAACATCATACACCCGATTGCTTATTACAATGTCATAGCACACCCCTCCACAATAAGCTGGTCGATGTGACACCTCATTTATAGATCTACGACAAACTATGTGGGAGAGTAATAGTTTGCAAGCACCACTAATTATACATGTTAACGTTCTGTCCCCTATTCATAAGGCACTTTATTATTATTTATAAATATTTATATTGTTTTACCTATTTAAAGCATTTATGTGTAAATACAGACTTTGGAACACAATTAAAGAGCATTAATACCAATGCATTGCAAGACATATCCCATGATCTCATTCTGTGAATATTAACTGTGGAACTCTGCCTCCCACTCAGCTATAGCCTGTAGTTTTCAATTATTACGCATCCTGGGTGCAGTTCTCAGACTCTTAAAACATACAGAGAAATTAATATTGAAATTTGCCTCATCAAGCATTAGATACAGAATCATAGGAGACACTTAAAAATAGAAAGTGAAAATTTTACTTTGTGCTCTGTGGGTATCTAAAAGCCCAAGACTTTTAACTATGTTTATTTGTCATGAGTTGAAGATATATGTTGGGAAACTGCTGTGCTTTATTTACAGACCTTAGTCACATTAGACGGTAAGTTAATTAATATGATATAAAATATCACTTTAAGAGATGGAAGTACGGTTATTGTAGTTCAATATGTCGTGATGATTTGTATTTGTCACCTGGGGTTTCAGGATGATAAAAAAAGAGATATTTTAAAACAAATAAATTAGAAAAATTTAAGATTCTGCAATTTTTCTTGGTCACCAAGAAAATGGTCATCAAAAGGGCAAAACGGGACATACCAAATACAATTGCTGATTATTTGTAATGATTTTTAACAAATTAGAAAAATGCTAAATAGATGCATTGTCCATAGTTTTCTCAAATCTATGAGCCTTACTGTATATGCACAAGTAGGCCTACACATGTCTCTGAACTCAAACTGTCTCTGTTAGTCTCAGTGTAGGCCTGAGGGCAGGGCACCTAGCCAACTGCCGAGAGGAAGATTTATGATTGTGCTATGTACAGGAGAGGCCTGGGATTCAGTGCTCAGCTTGTAATGCGCCTCAAAATTAAAAAAACAACAAGAATCCAGCCAACCCAGGAGGGTAGAGTATGTTTTGTAGAAAATTAATCTAAAACAAGCATAATCAATGCAGCAATAATATACAGTACAATGTTATTGGAAATGTCTTTCCGGGAACTCTTGAACATGGTCACAGTGTTTACTCAGCAAGATTTTCATAAAATTATCTCCTTTTGTGTGCCACAGAGGTAAATCAGCCAAGGGGGGAGTGAACGATGACAGAATTTTATTTTTGGTGAACTGTCTCTTTAAGGTCCTGGGGTTGGGGATGTGTGTCCTTACAGAGAAGCAGAAACACATAACTGTTATATGAGGTCTCATTCTTTCTCCTGTCATGTTGCAAAAATAACAAGCCAAATTCATGCAGCTCCTGTCTGCACTATGTCACAGTCTGGTGAATCTGTCATGAGGGTCTGAATGATATTTATCCTGATAGTTCTGTTCTTTTCTCTGATATGACTTTGTGGAAGACAAGGAGCCCATTTAAGGTTCCTTTATGCTCTCATATTATCCGCATATAGACTTTATAGCTAAAAATCTAGTTTGTTAAATGGGCTGTCTCATGTCTAACACAAACACACACTCACACGTTTACAGTAAACTCAGTCTTTTACACACACAGGGTAAATGTTCTGACATTAAGTCTATAATTAGATGAACGAATTAATGAATGAAAGAATTATTTATAGCATTCCAAAGGACACCCTAATGAGTCACTGGTATACCACCCTCACATACACACACAGACTCACACACAGCTGTGAGCGAGGGCTTGTCAGATCGTAAATGCATTATTGATAATGTCATAGTCACATTCTGCTCACTGGGGCCATTTCCTGTCTGTTGTGTTCTCACACAGACACATTCTCATAGACACACTTACTCATATAGACTTACACACAGATGAAGACAAAATCAGTCATTTAACAACACAAATAGCTGAAATGATAAAAAACATTCTTTATAGCTTCAGTATAGAGTATCTTGACACTGAATGATTATCATATTCATTTACCATGATATGTAACTTAAAGGAGCTTCAAAGATACAATGGTAATATCATGGTTCATGTCTAGAAAACATGGTATTATTATGGTCCAAAAAACAGTCTTAACAGCATTAACATTTATATATACTCCGACGTGCTCTTCTGTTCATGTGTCAGAGCACCATGCAGGTCAAATGGGCTCTATGAACTGAATGTGTGTGCTTGTGTGTGTGTGCTAACTGTCAGTTTTTTCTTTTGCTGCCACCATTAATGATAACGGAGATGGGTGAAAATCATACTCCTGAGGTCAATATAAGTGTGTGTGTGTGTTTGTGTGTATTT
Organism: Chromobotia macracanthus; assembly: GCA_036877525.1. Lineage (NCBI taxonomy): Eukaryota > Metazoa > Chordata > Actinopteri > Cypriniformes > Botiidae > Chromobotia > Chromobotia macracanthus. The sequence continues at coordinate 712,488 of JAZGTH010000034.1, read as the reverse complement.
TCTGTAGGGTTATGCAGCCTGTAAGAACAGGTGCAGTAAATTTCTGCCAATTATACAGCCTCTATTTTCCTGCTGTGACTGGAATTGGTGGATCTGTCTGTGCGCAGATGTGCATTCACATGCTAGAAATAAGTATATTAATTTTCTAAACTTAAAGACCAACAGAGCGGCCTGATTATGTTTGATTAATGAGCAAGAGGTGTTCAGTTTCATTGGACATGTACTGACTTTGCAGGCATCCAGGACTACTCTCCTTAAATATTTTAGGCCTTGAGGCTACTCATGAAGCTAATATTTTGTATATCTTTGTATTAGTATGCCTCTGAAATAATTTACAGGTTAATTTGTCTCTCTTTATGCAGAGAGCACCGCACAAACAAGTAGGAGCTTTAGCATTAGTTTCCATGGGTGGATCTGCTGGATGATCGAGGTCCCAGAAGTGTAGTGAGAAGCAGAATTATAAGTGCTGTGACTCATCACCTCAGTGGGGTATGGAACTAAATTTATGGGCACGTTGTAAATGCTTACACCCAAGAATGGCCGAGTGAAGCTTGTGGCATATCTCAAGAACATAAATATATGTAATATTTCACCCTGATATCCAAGGTAAATTATGTTTTGCTTATGTTTAGGACCACTGACATTTTTTGCTTTGTGACATTATTTAAGTAAAGAAATATTTTTCATAAATGTATATATATTTAGATTGTAGATAGATTTTAGAGATTTTCCTCTGATTTGAATGGAAATATCTTGTCTTGGATGTTTCTGCACCATTGCTATGGTATTAAAATAATGCAGGAGTTGTGAATACTACAGGTTTAGAGTCTTTCAGTCTAAATCTGACAGATCTACCATTAACAAGCAACCTATATGAAGTACATGCCTGAATATACAGTAGCTGTGAGGAGATAATAGGCACAGAACAAGCAAATGAATCAATGAACCGCACGGTTCATAGCATTTTCCCATCATTTGAACTGCATATGGAGATCTTTTATATTCTGATTGATTGAATGTGAGTTGCACGAAGAAAAGAAGAGAGAGAGGCAGAGACTGAAGGTGTGTGGCATTTGTATGTTGGCTGAAGTGATCAATGTCGTCTGTATAATCAGAAGTATGATATGTGAATGGGCCCTTCATTATGACCAGTTAAAAAGGTTATGTTATAATGGAGGAAGTGATCCATGTCTGGTGCAGTGCTCTGGCAATACAACACAGACCTCTTGACATACAACAGACCACAAAACAAACACATTGTCTTTCTTTCGCTCACTTTGCACTTTTGAATCTTTTAAAAATGTAATAGTATTTTACATATTTTAAATAGTAATAATATATTTTTATACATTAAAATGTAAAAATGTTGAAAAAATAAGTATTACATTTAATATTTTAACGTGTTATATTTTTATATATTCACACAGTTAATCCTATAAAATCTGTCTGATTGTGTTTTAAAAGTTAAATATTGTATTTTTTTATCTAATTTATCATCATGCAGTCATGCTCATTATCAATACAGTCATTAGTGACGATGTGTTATCCGAGTTAATTTGGACTGCACATATTGTGTAAATAAAAAACAAAGCAAATAAATAGATAAGGTTGTGTGTTATACCCCAGTGCTCTAGTAAAACTAATCAATATCTCTAACTGCTCTAATTCAGAATGCAAATCTATCTGTAAACCCCAGTGGATTTTTTGTGCTGCTGATCAAGTTTGAAAAAACTCATTATAGTCATATTTGGGTTTTGGTACTGCAAGCAAATCTTGGATCAGTGAACTGAAGGAAGTGGAAATAAAATGCCTGTATGTCCGGTTTCAAGCCCTGTATGTAAGTTTTTCATAAATGAACTTGACAATGGCAGATTTAGATTAAATTCATTATTTACTATTTACTTTCCACCCCCATTTCTGTCTTTTCTTTCCCCCTAAGCCAGTTTATATTCCCTAAATTAGTTTATGGTGAAAATAAACTCTGAAACAGAGCTGACAGTTTTTCATTGTCAACATAGACTGTGTGTGTGTGTGTGTGGGTGGGTGCGTGTGGTAGAGTGAGCGGGAAAAAGGAAGGCAAAGGGTGGACATGAGAATATGAGTATATTTCTATAAAGTGAAACATCTGGACTCATACATATTCAAAAGACAGATACAGTATTATCTGAACTGGTAGAGCTTGCAGCACTAAGGTCATGGGTTACCATATCTGACAAATATGTCACTTTCACGCGCACTGCAAGTCGTGAATACACACACACACTCCCTGGGAATCAAACCCATGACCTTAGTGATGAGTCACACTTTTGAATATAGTGATCTCACTGCAAGTTGCTTTGCATAAAAGCATAAAATGTATTTGTAGATGTTAAGATAATATTTTCATCTATATGATATGAGTTATAGTATTACAGAATAACATTATTGGTAATTAAAGGTAGACTGAGACATTTATGCAGATGCTTTTATCCCAAGTGTTTAAGATACATTTTATCAGTTCATGCGTTCCCTGGAAATTAAACCTGTAATCTTGGCATTGCTAGCCCTGTGCTCTATTGTTTGAGTTAAAGGAACATATTTAATACGCTTCTGTGCAAAGATATACTCACCTAACAAAATACTGTAATAGAGACACCAACCTAACATATATATTTTCCTTTTGCTGTCAGAGCCATTACAGTGTGATAAGAAGCTGATGTAGTTACAGTTGTGGTTTTCAGGACCATGGACAGCACCAATGCGATCTGACTGACAGTTTGTTGCTTTGTTCTCATACCAACATTGGATCCATTGCTCAAACTCTATACTTTAGATGCTGCACCAGGTTTACAGTATGTTTGAGAAGCACGGGCCCCTTATAGGACAATTTAATGTTCTGGTCTTAAAATATGCTGTCCTGTTGAAACAGCCCATTATCACCTGGTTGACTGATGGACTTGAATGGGTGCAGATGGTGAGCAAAAACACAGCTGTCATTGGCTGGTTGTAGCCATGCAGCTAGAACAAGTAAATGACATTGCCAGATGTATCTGTGATTTGCGAAAGCGTCCCAGGTGTAAACATACCAGACAATAACTGCACATCCTTCAGCCTGCATAGTTTCCATCTGACCCTCTTGTCAGCTGGAAACAGATGGAAGCGTGTCTCATCAGACCATCCTACCTCACTGTAGTCATTATCTGGCCCCTGTGCCTTAAAATCCTCATAGCATAATGAACAATGCACATCACGGGGCTTTGCCATTTTTAACTTCAAGTGGATTTTTTGGGAAATGTCACCTGGTGCTCACTTTGAACAATGCGTAATTGGTGCATCACCAGCAGATTGCTGTCAACTTTCTTTTCTGAGTTCAGATATTGATCGTTTCCAAACTGGCTTTCGAAATGCTTCTTATACCCTTCTGTAAACACCTCTCCTGACATTTTCCAAAAACACAAGTAACCCCTCCCAAACTCATTGGCTCAACACATTGGTTGTCTTGGAATGCAAATTTATTTGTGTGTTTTATCATGCTGAAATTACACATTTCATCAGACTCTGTGCAAACATAGAACCATGCCAGCTTGTGTGCAAAAAGGAAACAGGCTTCTTTTAATAAATTCATTTAATAAGGAAAACATTCTTTTTATAAACTGATAAAACAATTTGTAATAAAAAAATGTGCATTTACACTTATTAATTTAGCAGATGCTTATATCCAAAAAGATTTACAGCAAGAGTTTAGTTAGAAGTTTAGTTAGAAAAGAATGAAGTCTTTTTACGACTGCAAGCTTTTTCACTATAGTGGTGAACTTTTGAACCCTACTGTATATACAGGGTATATTGTATGTATGTATGTGTGTGAATAAGAGGGGAAAATGAAAAGAAAGGCCATTGACCATGTCCTCAGGCCCCACACTGAATTATTCTTTCTTTAATTTTTTATCCCTCAAAGCATCTCCAATTATTCTGCATGACTGTGCCTCTCCTTCACATGCACTCGCTTACCTTTCTCCCTCTCCCTGTTCTCTCCCTCTCCTCCTTCACTCTCTTTCCCCTCCTCTCTCCATGTTCCCTCCCACTCCCCATCTCATTCGCTCTTTTCTCACCCCACCTCTCTCTCTCTCTCTCTCTCTGTGTAGTGAAATGAAGCAGGAGTTGGAGGAGGAGGGCAGTCGCTGTTTGCTCCTGTCCAGGCAGCACAAGTTCAACGAGCACTGCTGCATTCGCTGCTGCTCTCCCTTCACCTTCCTGCTCAAGCCCAAGCGCCCGTGTCTGGAGTGTCACTATAACGTCTGCAAATCCTGCTGCACCTACAGCCAGAGCGAGAGAGGTTACGTCTGTGCCGCCTGCCAGAAGAGCAGGTGAGTGTCCTCGCACAGACATGAACATGTTCACACACACGTACACTGGCCAAAAAAAAGGACACATCTGCACTTCCTGTCAGAGGGAAAACATCAGCCGTGTTATGCAATTACAGCTGGACGGATGGAACTGGTGGCACATGGTAACAGACATATACACACACACATTTAAACAGACACATATGCTCAAACACACATGAAACACACACAAGCAACATTGCAAGCAAGCATTCACACAGATGCAGAAAGATGCTACACTCATGTGCTGACAATGTAAGTGATTTCAGATTTTACTATCCTTGTGGGGATAGACTCTGGCAAAGCCCGACCACACACAGACACTCACTGACAGGGCAAATCATTGATTCTTGTGTTAATACTCCTACTAACACACAACATGAATTTATGAATGGGCTAGAAACATGAATTTGGAGACAGACAGACGGAGATTGTTAAAGGATAAGATAGTCAGATGATGTAAAAAGGGTGTAAAAATGACAGTAGATGGTGAAATTGGAGTTACTGAAGAATGAAAAGATAAAAGCTAGTGAAATATGTGGGAAGGCTGTGAGGAGCGCATATAGTATCAGGGATTTACTTTGGCAATAGCAGGATATGTTTCAGCAATGCTAACATCTCAGCCCTGTTTGCTTTCATAAATGCTGGCTTTACTATGGCTGAATTTGTGCCCAGCCTCATGGAGATCTGACAGAGTGTGTGTGTGTCAGGAGAGGGAAGAATAGAGAGTGGAAATGTCAGGAGCGTATGTTGATGATTTATAGTTTTCATGTAGCTTGACAGTGCATGCTGTAAATTAAATCTGTGCGTATTAAAGGAATATTTCATGCAAAAAGAAAACTCCCATCACTAACTCACCCTCATGTCCTTCCAAACCCATTTGCTATTAAGTTTGGTGTGGAACACAAATGGAGAATTTCTAAAGAATCTTCATGCAGATCTTCTCAAATACATATCCAAATATGGCAACTTTAGACATGCTGCATCAAGTCAGTGACGATTGGTTACATCACAATGATGTTATGATCGCTGATCAAACTTGTTAGTAGCTTGACAACATGGTCACTATAAATTATTATTGTCTGCAAGGGAAATTCTCTTTTTAATAGTTTTAATGATAGTGGTGTGCACTGAAATCAATCAGGAAAATGTTTCCCATCATCCTTTGCTCTCTTTCTTACTCTCCTCATTTGTTGTGTCTCTCTTCATCTCTTTCTCTCTCACGTACAATCTGTCCATGCCTGAGGCATCGATTCTCCAGCAGGATTAATTCTCTGAGATTTTCCTTGCATGTTTCCTTCATGAAATGTTCTCTATATGAAAAATCAGGCTGCAGATTTTATATTACCAGATATCAACATGCATTCATGGTATTAGCAAATAATGACTTCCCCTGTCTCCTGCTTAGCCCTGTAGCCCCAATTTTCCACACAAAAAATTGATTAGTGCAATGTTGAATGAAATGATGTATTTCTTGAAATTAACGCAGTTTGGCGATCACATGGCCTTTTGAGGGAGATGTGAATCACCATTTAAATTAAGTTGGCTTTTTTGTGCCTGTAATGATCATTACCTCATCTCTCCATGATAAGGAAAGTTTTTTAATAGCTTTCCTTAGGAGCTTTCAATAGCATATTTATTGAGTTTGTAATTAAAGGAATGTTCAGTGTTTAAAACAGGTTACGCTTTATAGACAAAATCTGTTGATTGTTACAGACAGTGATTTTGACCTTAAGTTTGTAAATATAGGCAAAAATTACACTGCAGTTGTACTGCACTTAAGTAAAAGTTGACTGGCCTTAGCTATTTAAAGGGCTTACAAACTTGTTTCTGTGTTAAATCACTTATGTTCATTCTTCCATACAAAAATGTGTCATCTGGGCTGTAAAAAAGTCTACAGTCTTGTCGTGGCCATTAATAGTTAGTCTTGTCGTGGCCATTAATAGTTAAGTCACACCCTGACTTAACTATTAATGGCCACGACAAGAGATTTTAGCAGTAACATTACTTTAACTGGTGGATGAACAATACCAGTATAATTCCTACCACTTTGTAAACAGTCTCTGGTGTCCTTGCACCTTTAATTTGAAAGTTACCTGATTTAAATGCCCATAACAGAGGTTAGAAGATTAGATACTGCATATCTATGCCCAGACATAGCTAATAAGTGATTTTGTCACACTAGTGTAATGTAAGTGATTTTTTTAAAAACAGCATGTATATTGTGTATTTCCATATTTCAATATGTTTATTGTAACCACAATTTTTTAGTTTGTTTTAACAAACATAGGGATTCAGAATAATTTAAATGTCACAGATGCTGTTGATAAGATTGTTGGTAATTAACCTGGAACATTTATTTAAGTAGATGCATGGTGTGTGTGTATGTGTGATGCTGACTCAGTCGCAGCTACCTTTCACTTGCACTCAGTGAATTAACACATCCAGTAATGCATCAAAACACTGTACGTTCTCTTTTGATCAGTTAACTTGTATATGTGTGAATATTTGTGTTTATGTTTTGAAAGTTGAAGTTTCTCTCTTTACCGTGGCACTAGGTATCACTGTATATTGTCGGCTTCAAACACAAGCACAGACACAAGGGTTTGGATGGCTCAACACGCAGATGGTGAAATAATGTTGTGTGCATGTACAGATGGGGCCTGACAAGCGTAATAGTTTGAGGTCTGCTCCAATCATCCACACTGTAGGCGGGTGTACAAGAAAGATACAAGAAAGCTGTTTAAAACCAGGGCTGAAGAAGGAACATCTAGAAAATAATAAAGTAACACACAGACTTACATTGAAAAATGAACCCGAGCAATATCCAAATATTAGAATCTTGAGAGTCTAAAGACCAATCAGGGCATCCTCAGGTTTGGCAGTGTGGGGACAACCTTTGCATGGGCAAGCACCACACAGAATGTCTTATATCAGGTATAATCACAATATTTTATTATATAAATTATACGTCAGTTGTTTTATGATTTAGCTAATAATATTTTATATCCCCTTTTTTAAGCATACCCCCATGTCTATATTTTATTTTAGATATTAATTAAAATAAGGACATTGTTTACTATATTGTGGGGAATGTTGGCTGGTCCTTACAATGTAGCTGTTTTTAGGTTTTACTGTCATAAACATCCTTACACCATAGGTAAAACCTGACCCACAAACACTCACAGACACAGGCCAGTCATAAAGCATCTCTTGGTTGAAACTGACAGTAACTGAAGAAAGAAGAGAAGGCTTTTAAATGCTCCGTAATCGGAGTTGACAGAGGGGAAGGCATCGGGCAAGATGTGTTCAGTCAAAATTTAATTGTACATCTCCTTGCCTGACCCTGACCTGAAGGGCTTTACCTCACATACACTCCAAACATCTGATCCAGTGGATATGTGTGCAGCTGATGTGGGGAACAAACACATGTATTATTACTATTGTTATCATTATGGTGGCAAAATTCCAGACATCTTTGTTATAGTGATCACCTAAAACCGCATCTACTGTAATAAGTACGCAGGAATTGTTTATATATAGCTTTTCACACTGAATGACACTGTCACTGCTTGAAATTTTGTGTCAAAAATCTGTATTTTGCTTGTTTGTTTATCTATTGGTAATGAGCAAAAACGTGTATATTTTTACATCATTTGATGTCTATAGCAGTGATTTGTTTGGACAGGCATCTTCACAGTTTATTGTTTTGTTTATTGTGTTTGTCATGCTGTGTTGGCAGGACATCGCTGTGTGCTTTGTGGCTAATTGTTTTTGTTATTATGCATTTCAGCACCAACCATGTGTTAGCTGATGTGTTTGTATGAACATTTTGGTATATCATCTTTGTTTATGTGTCTGGTTGCAGTGTGTTAAATGCATTTATGTTTCCTTTAGATACTGTATACCACAGTAAATTCTCCTGTGAAACACTAACAAAGGCATGTCGTCGTGATCTTTTGCAGTAATAACACATTTACATTAAGGATTTAGTGTTTACCTTAATGGTTTCATGTAATGGATACATTTCAACAGATGAGGATTCTCCCCTGTGCTATTAAAAGACATTGAGAATGCCTGATAATGACTCATTCATCTCATCTTAATTACTTTCTTCCAACACTCCCTTCTCGCTCTTGCGGTGGGTGTATTTGTAATGAACACAATTAAAGCTCCTTTGGTTCCTGTAGCTCAACTGATTACGTCAAGGCCAAGGTCATAGGTTCGAATTCCAGGGAACGGACCTGTAAAATGTGTACTGTGAATGCATTGTAAGGTTTTTTAATGAAAGTATTTGGTGAATATAAAGGTGGTGTGTGACATACAGATGAATCTAGTCGTCCAGCAGACATGCTTATATAATCAGTAGACCACACATTAGATATGATCCAGTCTGCCAGGCATATCCACGGCTAATGTATCACGGAGTCCTTTACCCAAGAACACCATTTTAGTTGGACCACTACTATATGAATTAATGTCTTTTCTGATCTAGATTAGACACACAGCCAGCAATTGTATTATATGAAGATCTAACACACTGGTTTCCAATCTGCCTGATTAGTTTTGTGTTACTGTCGTCTGGTTGTATAAATGCTGGGTTGTAGCTTTGGGTTTTGGAACAGCTCATATATTGAAGTGTCACCAGGAGCTTCTATTCTCTGTTTATTCTTCTTTTCTTCGGTCTCAGTTAAAAGGATGAGAGGAAATGGCCCAGGAGGGATAAAGAGAATGGGCTTTCTTTATATTCATTTTCAGCAAAGGGGTATTTTTAGTTGTGGGTCAGGCACTGCAGCTGAAAAACACAGGGTTGGACGAGATGATTCTATACACCTTATCTCCAAAAGCTTGTTAGTATGCAAAAGTGCCCTTCAACAAAGTGAGACTCACATCATTTAAGGGCTCACATCATAATTTGTAATCATTTTATTTCCCCCGAGGTCTATTAAAAAGTGTAGTCAAAGATTGTTGCACAAGTATAATTTTAAATGAACATTTTTCATTTCTTAAAAAAAAAACAAGTTTATTTTTTGGTTATGTTCCCCTAATAAATCTTTGGCCACACATCCACACACAGAAGCAGAATTTCTGTGGTATATGTAGTTCTGTGGTATCTGTGGTATATCAAACTGACTTGAATGTATTTTCAAGATTCTGCATTTGATTGGTAAAGTAAAAAAGGTCATTGTAATAGTATAGTATAGTATAGTATCTTCTGCTGTTTAGAAATAATATTACCCTATCGTATTTCCTTCTTATTACATTGGTTGTGGCTTCACAATCATGAGGATTTCAAAACAAGGCATATTTATGCATAGTTTCAATAGACAAACCCTGTAGAGTATTTTGTCAGTTACTGTAAGTTCACAGTAAGTTGGATTTTTCATTTTAAGACAGCTTTAAATCTTCTCTAAAGAAACTGACAAACTGTCTTTAAGCATTACACAGAACATATCAGTTAAAATGTTAAAGAAAAAAATACTGTATTTTAAGAAATATCTCACTGGGCTAAAGCTGAGAATTGTCTAATTTAGTGGGCAACATTTTTTCTCTTTAGACTCCAAATAAGTTTAAGATGACTCACTCTGGGTCAGCTCCAGGGCTTGCTGTATTTAATTCTGTCAGGCACAGAGGAGCTTTTCAGACACATTTAATAAATATTAACCTGATTCTGCCCCACGGTTACAACCTGAGTGTATAGGCATACAAGATCAGTGCAGAAACACTGATCTTGTATTTTAGTACAGTCATTTAAATCAAGCTTTAAATCAAGCACAAGTTCAAATATGATAATCCAAGTTAAAAAACATTAAAATGCAAAGATTTAACAACAAAATACAAAGATTTTCTGTTTAACAACACAGTAAATCTAATCTAACCCTGTTTAGTTCCACTCATGCCATTTTAAATAGGAAACTATCATGAGCACCTGTTCTATGCTAATGACACTCATTTCTTAGTTGTGGTGGACTATGCACAGCATATACAGTATAGCATATACAGTACACAGCATGTACAGTACAGTTTCCTAGACTAATTGTGTTTGTGTGCATTAGTCTGGCCTTATAAATACTCACAGTGGCACTGAGTAAAAATATGTAATAAAAAATGTATTCATTTTTCTTCATCTTTCTGATGCAATTCCCCCCTCCCTCTCTGCTCAGATGAATTCTAGGTGGGGTTTTACTGTCCTGAAGACATAGCAGGTTTAAGATTATCACCACAGTGGATTTTCTGTCAGTACTATAGCAACATTTCCTTTTGCACGTTTCTCTGATCTTGACTGACCGCTCTGCATCGATGAATAACAGTTTCAACACCATTTCAGAAACATCACCTCCCTGTATCCCTGAGGTTTCATCCCAGAACATCAGAAAACGGATGCTGTTTCCTGAGCACCTGCTGTTGTGTCATAATGTTTAATGTGCTCCATCCATTCAGCTAAGTAAAGTTCCATCCATTCGCTAACCCCATTCTATCAGAACATCATTGAGTGTCTCTGTTGCATTATTTCAAGCTTTTGGATGCACCCCAACTAGAAAAATTCTGTGCATGTGTGTGTATGCTTGACTAATGATCACAGAGGTCTGGTTTACAATTTTCCATTGTTCTGGTAATTAGAGAACAGATTGGTGAAGATCCATCAACTGACACAGACGAATCATCTTTATTTAAAGTTGCATGTTTTATCTGTGGCTGGTCTATGGTTATACAACACTTGTGATGCCCCAGTGGGTATATGTCTAATGTAACAGTGCAAAACCAATAAAATGGTTTTGTAAAAAGTATTTCAGCTCATTTGGGTAAAGTATGTCTGGTGTGAACTGTTGTAAAGACCAGCCAATGCCAATAAGCTTATTGGCCTTTATAATTAGAGACGGGGCTTTCTTTTCTACAGTTGCTTTGTTGCACCTTCTGCCAATCCACTTTAACCAGTGAACTTTACATTCTCTCTCTCCCTCACTCTCTCTCTCTCTCTCTTCTCCCCTGCTGGGTCTGTCTCTGTGAGTTGAAGTCAAATCAGATATTGACATCTCAGCAGTTTCATATTCACAAGGCGAACTCCATGCCTGTAACATAGCGTTTGAAGATGAGAGTGCCGAGAGAAAGTGAGAGAGAGTGGTGCAGAGAGAGAGCTAGAGATGAGAGGGTACTGTGGTACATGGGGAGGAAAATTCAGCTTCTATGCAAACATTTCCATAATTGCCAAAATCCCTCTCCTCATCGTCACAATGCAGCAAGTCTCTTGTTGTATTTTCCCTCTCGTCACGTTTTTTTATTCCTCTGTCACCCTGTTTTCTTTCAAATTTTCAAATGTAGCTAACAGCATCATTGACTCTGGCTTTGTTTCAAAACCTTGATGACTATTGCCTGCTTAGGCAGCTGCCTTCTAAGACAGCATTCAAAATAAAATAGCCCCTTGTAAGTGACCGATTGGGAATGTTTAACATAGGCAGCAATTTCAAATACAAATATAGTTCAAGACTCAACTCCTATTTGTTATAGTCTGGCCCTAAAATGTTGATTATCTTAACAATGTAATTCTGTATAAAAGTATAAAAATACATAGTGCAGATACATACTGTTTAAAATTGTTCATAATAAATGAGAACACTTTATTGAAGTTTCTAGTATTTAATAAGTTCTGTGTATATAATGAATGTTACTCTTCGTGTGCCATCTTGAATGGATTTTCTCAATTATGCTTCCTTACAATTTGGTAAAAAAATCAAAAACAAAAAAAATTGAAACAAAGCCTCACTGTTCTTTGCAGACATTGCACCATTTTGTCAAGATTGCCAAGGTCTCTCTTTTGTATGAATATAGAACCGTGCTGTATGCACACACATGTAATGCAATACATTGTTCAGTTCTTTGAAGGAGACCAAGTACATGCATAACAATGGGATATGCTAATGAGCATTTCCCTTTGTCCCCACTGCACACTTGTTCAAAGGCACTTCTAATTAATGTTTTTTTTATTCTCAAACACACAAACAGGCACACACACACTTTCTGCATATCAATGATAGCGCAGTGGAAAGGCCCAATGGTGCTTTGATATTGCTGTGGGGTTTTTAGCTGAAGAGACAGCAAGATTCCTTTGGAAAAGAAAAAAACATGATTCCTTTTTTCATCTTCAAGCAAAATGTTGTATGAGAAGAAAATCCACAGAGATGTTTTCATTGATATCATTTTATTATACTTATGATATTTTAAGTGACTTTTACTGTGTAGTAGTTACTCTTTGATTCAATAAAGTGATAGTACCGTACCGAGATATTTTTGCCCGATAACACTGTTGCTGGCCAGCCTGAGCAGAGTTTGTTTACAAGGCTGAGGGCCCTTGTGTAGTCTAATTTAAGCTCATCCAAAAGGGCTGAGGAGAGGCCATGTGTAACACCAGACAGAACATTTAATGTTTGCACAGGAGATAAAAGGCTGTTGGATGCTATATTAAAACAGTTTAGGAGTGGATAGATGAATGGAGAGATTGATGGATGGACAGCCAGATAGATGATGGATGGACAGATAGATGGATGATAGATGGACGGATGGATGGAAGAAAGTTTGCATGAATGGATGGATGGATAAAAGTTAAGATGGATAGATGGATTGATGGATGGATGGAAGAAAGTTTTCATGAATGGATGATGGAGGGAAATGAGTAGAAGAAAGTTGCAAAAATGGAGGGATGGATTAACATATAGAGGGATCGATGGATGGGTTATGAAATGTAACATTAAATGTTAAAAAGTATAGAAATGAAATACATTTTTATTAAAATTCACCCTCTCCATGCTTGTTGGAGACAGTCACAAAAAGTCAGGCAAACACAAAATTTGAGCGAAACAAAATTACCTTGTTTGTATTCCACATGCAGACAGTGCCCAGATGCATGTGACCTGGGGTAGTGTGCATGAGCTGGTGTGCTCAGTGGACCTGGAACCTCATCAAAGCCATGGCTGTGTGCAAGCTTGCAGTGTGGGACTCGCTTTCAGTGTGTGTGTGTGGCACCAGGGGAAACCAGACAGCATTGAACTGGAATCCCTGCAGTTGCTTCCTTATTATTTTCAAACCATGTGGAGTACCTATGACTGTGCAAGTGCTTTTATGAATGACTGATGAATACATATACGTTGGTGGTCACCTGTAGCAAACTAATAACTGTAACTGTAGCATGATTGTGTAATTCAGTTTGAAGGGACATATTCTGTATTCTGCATTTGCCTCATTAAAATGGTAGTCAAAGCACCCTAAGCACTCAGTAATTTATAGGGTGGACATTCTGTTTTAACAGGAGTAGTTCATCTCATTGACTGTGCATATCTTCCACTTGACAGCTACTTTTTGTCTTCATTGTGTGTGATTTTTGTGTGGCTTTATCATGTAAAACCAAAGAAGCGTGTTTTTATGAAACGTGAGCTTGAAAAATATACTTCTGTTGTATTTCTTTACAATAAACACTACTTGGCTTAATATTTTATGTTATACAAAGACATTTTTAGTTGTGGCCTCAGTATCCAAACACTTTTTGAGGCTGCACTATATGTTTATACATCTATTCGTACCATCCCAGTTTGTCTGTATTTGTCTGCTTTTGTTTAGGCAGCGCCTGATGAAACAAACACACGTCTGTAATGATCTGTCTATAGAAATGAAAAGCTGACTCACGGGAATGATCATGATAAAAAAAATGATGTCTGACAAACCCTCTGACTCATCACCGCTCTGATTATCTTTCAAACTGGAAAAATGACTTGGCAAATGCAGCAGCACAGAAGTGTCTAGAAAAGACTTATGGACTAAAAATGATATCCCGATGTTTAAATGAGGATCCTGCAGTTTAAATGTTGCTGAGCTTATAGTTTATCTCATAAAACTACAGTTTGGCTGTATGTTTGTGAAACATGTTTTGGGGTCATGAGGTTCTGGGGGGCTCTGAGATGATAATTCACTTTCAAAACTTTTTTTTTAACAGCTGTGTCCTTTCGTGGTTGTAGCAACTGGGCGACATAGCGACATAGCAACTGGGCATATTAAAGTAGAATGAGCGAATGCAGGTGTGCATTTAACAGCATTTTACAATGGCTTTAAGCTACCCTTAATCCAGAGCCAGAATTTAAATATTAAAATCTGGCATAAAAAATATGAACCACTACATTAAGTTATTAAATTAATGTTTACATAAATGACACAAAAACTGTCACTGTCACCTGTACTAAAGTAATACGTTTCATAACAATATTTCATGAAGAGCATGCAATGTCTAAAGAGTTAAAAATCACTTGGGAACAGAATATTTTGAGTGTTGAACATCCTATCAATGTCATCATAATATTTACATACTGGATTGTGAATGGTCATGTTTTACCTACATATATTTAATCATTTATTGCTGCCTTGAAGATATGTGCTGAGTTCCATAAGAACAAAGCAGTTTTGGTGTAGCATATTATGTATACAGAACCAAAACTAAAACTCTATTCTTTTGCTGCATTACAATCACTGATATTTAATTAATTAGACTACACCTAGAGTCCAATACACACATATTAATTAATTGTTAGTTCCACACCACTAAACCAATAATAGATTACAGCAGCATAACTGTGTAGTTCAGTATTCATAATTATAGTTCTTCTTCTGTTAGATTGGGTTGGAAAAGGTTTCGATTCTATGGAGACCAGGCTGAAACCAAAGTGCCAGACTGGTGGGCATATATAAGATTTCCAGATCGTTATATCCAGTAATAAGGCACATTGATGCATTAAAATTACAATTATAGACATTGTATCTATTTGTAGAACATTTCTAAATTCAGACATGCAGTACAAAAACACTTGGAGACATATATTATATATTTCAATCTTTTTTCTCGCCACATGACCAGTGCTGCCTGGTGTAATTTGGAATGATGGGTTTTGCTGAACAGCACAAAGGTGATTAGCACACACCGGGCACCTGCAACCTTTTGGTTTTCAGCCCAAACCATAAAGCTCTAGGCAGCATCAGCCCCGAAATGTGATGGCTAAACTGCCAGCACAGGTAATTTTTGTTCAGAATTTTGAGTGCTACACTGGTTTTAGACTCATGCAGGTTTTAGTATGCATGATACATACTGTCAGAGGTCATATTCTTGAAAGTGTGTTTGTATGTGATTGTTTATTTATTCTATGTGTTGTGCTCCACTGGGCCAACGTTCCAGCCCACGGCTCTGTTTCATTACTCTATTAGTCACAGCGCTTTAAGAGCCCATTTAGAATCACTCATCTACAGCATGTGCAGAAGTCATTACCACTGGTGACTGCACCATGATTGGCTTTTCTTCCTCTTGAGTATGTTTTAAGTCGGTACAAAGTGCTCAGTGGTCTGTAAGAGGACTATGTGTGTTCTTGGAGGATTCAGTATTTTCTACCCCTCTTACAATAGAAATAATGTGTTTTAGTTGTTGCCCCTTCAGGACTTACAGTACATTAAGTAGAGAGACAGTGACTTGAGATACAGTGTGTAGCTCACAGGCATGATATGGACAGGGCTGTATACTGATGTCACTGGCTGCCTCATTTCCTGCAGTACTACTGCTTAAGAATAAATTTGCAAAATGAATTTACTTTTCTACCGGTATTGTTGTGCCATTGATAACAACAGTAGCTTATTTCTTCGATACTTATATAAACGTCTTACATGTAATTTTCAAGTTGGGCAAAAAATGTTGTTGCTGTATATAAAACAGGTGTGTGCGTTTTTGTCTTGTTTTAAAGCATAGAGTGTTGACAGATTGTGGCATTGTGGCATTTGTTGGAAGGCAGTGCGATTGAACTGAGCCAAAACAGAGGGTCTCATTGTTCATGAAATGTTTGTTAGTTTCGCCTTGTCTGGAAGACGCTCTGTCGTCTACCTTGTAGCGTGTGACGTTGAGTTAAAAACACAAATACTTCACACTAAAGGTGGGGTCTTTACTGGAAACTTATTACTCTGGTTAATATGCTTGTCTTTACAGACTCAGAAGCCTGAGCTATGTTGAGTCTGTTTGGTCAGCTAATGCAAGCTGAAAAACAGATGCAATGTTGCTAATTTTGACCAATAGTCTGTGCTGTGCTCAGCATGACAGAAATGAACACATTTATTGAACTCATTAACCATACTGACAGACCTTTGAAGTCAAAGGGTATTTGTGGAGGTTTTTGTGATTTCTAATGACTTCTAGTCAAGCAGAGCACAGCAGTCAAGAGAACATTTAAGCATGTTGTAGATGAAAGCTCTGAGACAGCTGAGGGGTGAAAGAAATAACTGAGGGAATAGAAGATTATGTTTGAGAATTACATTATTTAATAAATGGCAAGCATGTAATTATAGTTTGTGATAATTACATAATAGTTGCAGAATAGTTTGTGTGTGTGTGTGTGTGTGTGTGTGTGTGTGTGTGTGTGTGTGTGTGTGTGTGTGTGTGTGTGTGTGTCTGGAATATGTGGTTTACAAGGAAAATGTGGTTTACATTCACAAATGTGTATAATGACATGATTGACATGACAATGACAAGGTAAACATGATTTACGAGGACACTTCCTGTGTTTTTAATTGTAAAAATGCAAAGTTTTCTGTTGGGGTTAAGGTAAGAGTGTTATAAGAGGGTTATATTGTTTATAACTAGCTAAAAACAATAGAAGTCTATGAAAAGTCCCCATTTAGATAAACGTGTCTGTGTGTGTATGTGGCTCTATCCCATGGTTGAGTAGCTTTGATGCTGACTGACTTTTTGTTCTTTTTATTGTAATATTTTTTCTTAACCTCCAAACAGATTTATGTTTAGTTAGTCCTACAATAGCCACTTTAAAGTGACACAAGCACATGTACTGACTGTGCTGTGGTACATTAATCATGGTTAAGTTTCTGAAAGTAGGTCTGTCTCTGATTGCTAAAACATTTTGATGTTTTGCCCTGGCCCTCTGAGGTCAGAGATGCTACAGTAGTAGAATAGTTGAAGCTCTTACATGTACCATCCCATTTTTCCTCATGCTTTCATCATGCTTTGCTGTTATGCTCTCATGGGAAAGTTGTTATTTTACATTTACAATTATTTATTTTGGCAGATGCTTTTATCCAAAGCGACTTTGTATTCTAGATATACATTTAACCAGTACCTGTGCTCTCCGAATTTTTTTTTTTTTTTTTTTTTTTTTTTTTTTTTTTTTTTTTTTTTTTTTTTTTTTTTTTTTTTTTTTTTTTTTTTTGTTTTTTTTTTTTTTTTTTTTTTTTTTTTTTTTTTTTTTTTTTTTTTTTTTGTGTTTTTTTTTCTTCGTTTTTCTGGGGGCTGGGGGGGTTTGTGGGTTTTTTTTTGTTTTTTTTTTTTTTTTTTTTTTTTTTTTTCTTTTTAAACCCCGGGGGGGCCCCCCCCCCCCCCCCCCCCCCCCCCCCCCCCTCCTTTTTTTTTTTTTTTCTTCTTTAAAAAAAACCAACCCCCCAACCAAAAAAAAAACCACCCCCCCCCCCAAAAAAATTTTTTCAAAACAAAAAACAACACCAACAAAAATCTATTATGCATGTTTTAATTGAATCCACAACCTTTCTGCTGCCAACTAGCTATCTCTGTGCAATTTGTTTTGATTGAAAAAAAAAAAAAAAAATTAAAAAAATTTTTTTTTTTTTTTTTTTGAAATTTTGTGTGAGGATCAACGATTTTTGGACAGACTGTTTTTCAACCAATAACAAAAAACCATAAAATTTTTTTTAAAAAAAAAAAAAAAAAAAAAAAAAAAAATTTTATTAAAAAAAAAAAAAAAAAAAAAAAAACCCACCTTTTTTTTTTTTTTTTTTATTTAAAATAAAATTTTCAATTTTTATTTAAATTTTTTGAAAAATTACATGGCACAACAATTTATATTCATTGGTGTATACTTCATGTATACAGGACAGTGTGTGTGTGTGTGTGTGTGTGTGTGTGTGTGTGTGTGTGTGTGTGTGTGTGTTGTGTTTGCTCCTCTTCATGAAGATGGCTATGGCTGTTTAAAGTCTGGTCATGTAGACATTATGTCCTAGACTCTCTCTGGCAAGTTTGATCACCCTGTTTATGTATGTGTGTCACTTCTTAACCAGTGTGTGTGTGTGTTAATGTGTGGATACCACTGCTCTAACCACTGACCCTGACTATGTGATTGTAATAGAACAGTTCCTCAGGGGAAAATTGAAAGAGGGTGACAAACATTTTTCACCAAACTCATTGACTAAGCAAGACTTCTAGCCCTTAACATGAATTAATTCTTCATAAAACAGATCCCTTAATAAGCAGGTTGTTAAAGGTTCAAACACATTTGAGGGCAGATAATGTTACCTATTTAAAGTTCTTGTTTGTTACTCACCTCGTCGCTTTCAGTGTAGACAAATGAGTGCTATCATTATTGTGGTTTAAATATTATCACAAACTATTTCACCTAGTGTATTTGTGAAACTCATTTTGATGCAGGAAGGACTTCAAAAATAAAAACATAAAAGAGTGTATTAGTGTAAGATGGAGCCTGTATAACTTAAATGAATGTGAACAAAAATGCATTGTGGGATTGCTCTTTCTGCTGTAGGCTGCTGCTTCATTAAATCATACATTATAAATGTCATTTACTTTAGAAATAGTTGATAGCGTTCTTTACAGAGCTCAAAGTCTGCATCTTCTTTCTGAAAGTAGGTCATAAAGATGCAAACTGGTAAACCTCATTGTGTCTACATATAATAGAATATTGAACACCATATAAAAAGCAGAATGCATACACATGCTTGCCTTAAAGCAACGTGAAATGCTATTCATGACCCATTTTACTTCCATAATCATACATATTTCTGAGTGAAACAGAATATTAGATGAGAAAAAAATGTAAGTGGGACTCTAGGAATTTTGTACTATGTAAATTGATTGGATTGTGAAAAAGGGTTTTTCGGAGACGACACAAATCATTAAACTTTCCTAGAAAATTTCAAAGACAAACATTTTTAGACTTTGGAACAATGTGCACAGACAAATCATTTCACAGACAAAAAGAAAAATAACGTGTTAAGACTGTATAGAGTCACCCTAAATTTTCTGAATACCCAGGCTAAAAATGACCAGAAATGAGTTCACCCTCAAGTTAAACCCACATTTCATTTTTTATGCAGCTGCCTGAAGTAAAAAAATATTTGCTCTCTCTGCTATTAAGAAGTTATCTTTTTCCTGGAAAACAGTTTTGTGAGCTCTCCACAAAGAGAAAAGCTTTCATGCAGTCATGTTCAGTACTACAGCCCCCAGCAGCCACCTGGACCCTATTATCTTACTCCTCCTCTGCTCATGTTGCCCAATGGATGCAAGTTCTATTCATTAACGCTTCAGAAAGTCAATTATTGTAATGGTCTCCATTGCCAGGGGAGATGTGGGGGGAGCTGTGCTGACTCACAGAGCGTTTTAATTCCCAGCACAGATTTTATTTCCGTCTTATTAGATGAGGAGAAGTGGTGGGCTGTGGGAGTCCTCTCAAATATATGAGTTTTGAGAAAACCATTAATCTCTGTATACATGGTCAGCCTGCAGTCTGACTGAGTTTTGGTAGAGGCTTTCTGTGTACAGTATAAAGTACATGCTTAAATGGTTAGTTATGTGTGTGATGCTCTGCATATTTCACTCATGTTTAGCACACTGTCTCGTACTTTTGTTTGATTTTTTTTTATACTTCAGATCAAATCTCAGAGCTGACTGGTTTGTTTTAAACCCTTTATTAATGAAAATAAGCATTAGAGCTTTGATCTACTGCAATTGCCACAAAGCACCATAGTTGTCATAGAGCAATAATTATGCAACATTTCTGTTCTAATACATCAATGTTTTACTACAATTGAAGTGTCAGCAGAGTTATAGTATAATGACTCCATAATTGTTCTAGTAAAGCAATATTCTACTCTAGCTGTCAAAGAGCAATTATAAAACAAAGTGATAAATCCAGTTTAATTCTAATAGATCAGTATTGTTTTAATTACATGTTAGAATAAAGCAGTGACGTCTCAATCATTATACCAGAGCGATGACTACACAATGCTTATCATAAAACAGTGTCAACACAATAGCTGACATTGAGTAATGACTGCACAATAATTATAAAGTGTTTTTACTCTATGTAGGCAGTGACAGGACATCATTTCTGTGTTGGCAGTGACTACCCAATTGATTTTAAAGCAGTGTGCTGATGTAAATGAAATAAAGCAGTTGATTCATAGTGTTTGTATTAAAACTGTGACGGCTCACACTCACTATAGTATATGAAATCAGGCTTTGCAAACGAAGATGTATACACACATGAACATGCCAAAAACATACAGTACACATACAGTACACATGCACCCTGTCTCAGAAATTCATTTTGCTTCTGTAGAAAAGTTGTTTTAAAGGTCACATCAGTTTACATGGATGTCTTTACTGTGGACATTGTTTAATGAAATAATGTTATATTCTTGTTATAATTAGAATAAGCCTGGAGCCATTGTAAGGCTTGGCAACTTCATTTCCAGTTACTGTATCATTGTGTCTATTTGCATCTACAGCATAGTTAATCTGACTTTAATATGTGTTTAATTTAACATCCACCCACTGTCTTGGTGTGTGTGTATGTGTGTGTGTTTGTGTGTAGGCTCCTAAGGACGCAGTCTCTGGAATGGTACTACAATAATGTTAAAAGTCGTTTTAAGAGATTTGGCAGTGCCAAAGTGCTCAAGACCCTCTACAGGAAACACATCATCGAAAGAGGAACATTATCTGAGTTACCAGGTACCATAAACATATTTCATGCAGTTTTTGTACAGTTGTGTTACTGTAACCCAGCTAATAACTGTAAGTTGTAGCAACTTTTCATTAAGTAACAAAATGTTTTAAATGTTATTTGGAAAGTTTTAGAAACATTCAAAACATCCAGTTTTTTGTTATATTAACATTGTTGCTTGGTTATAAGAAAGTTATTCAAACATTATTAATTTTGTAATGTTTTTAAAACATTCTACTAACTACTTAAACAATGTTTTTGTTATGTTTGATATTTGATATTAAAAAGTTCTGCTAACATTACTGCCATACATGTTTTTTGATAACTTAAGCAGGGAAATTACTGTAACTGTACATAGTCTCTGAAAACGTGCTCTGCACATGTTGTATATAGATTATAGACATACACATGGAAAATAAATGTCTGTTATAAGATTGTGGTCAATAATTAAGCATAACTCATGCAATTTATTGCTCATATAAAAATAAAAAATAAATGAAAAATAACTACTGCTTTCAAAGAAACAGCTTAAAAAATACAGTTTCTGCAGATTTATGCACTGCTATGTAATGTATCTTTCCCCAGGTCACCAGGGAATTCATTAGAAAAACGTTTTCTCATGAAAGTTTGTAGAGGTGATATTAAAATGTTGCACAGTCCACACAGCTACACACGTTTTCTTTGGTTTTTGGTGTAGTGCCAAAGCAGGAGAAGCACAGGTGGTATTATTGTAACCCACATTATATTTGGATAAAATCTGATCAAAATAAATAATACCACAATAATAGACTATATTAAAGCATGTGGTATAGGGTAGTGGCTTTTAATTTAAATAAGGGCAGAGTTTGTGCAAAAGTATATAGACAGCACCAAAGAAACAGAAAATATGAGTAGACTCCATGAGCATAATGTTCTGTCATTCATACTTTGGTACTGATCATATCAATATTCAATATTTTATTAATAAATAATCACCTGTTGTGCCCCTGATACCCTCATGCACAGAATTTGCATAGCAGCCAGCCTATCTGATTGATGGTTGGTCGACTGGTGCATTTTATTAACTGTTCCTATTTTAATGTAAAATAAGTCTTAGCCTGACGTTGCACAGCCACTGGCCAGGTGGGAAACAACAGGACAGTAGGACGTTAGTATCAGTATTCAGTTTGCTATATGTAGTAATAGTTGGTCTATACCAGTATAGTATTGTTAGCTATGAATGGGATGTTAGTGGTAAATGCAATAGTTATAGTAGAAGAAGCTTGCCTCTCACTCGAAACATAGTGTAAAATCAAATAATCGCCTTACCATTAGGCTACACTCACACATACCTTGCAGCTCTCTCTATCTCTCTCTATCAGAGAAAATAGGATTACTTGATGCTAGGCTTTCATTTGAAATGAAAAATATGGATTATCCAACATAAGTCAGTGACATTCTGCCATCTGTGACATAGGCTTTCTTCACACTACACACAAATCTGATCTGGTTTTCAAATCTGATTTTGAGCTCACTATAGCTCACTATACTGTACTATACATATTTTACTGTGTAAAATATGTAATCAGACTCAGCTCTAGAAAACATTGCAAACACTTTTTATTATGTTATGACCAAATGACAAAACAAACAAAAAATCTTACCTTATCATTTAGATTGGGACGCATTCAAACAAAATTGCCTTTTAAACCACATATGGGTTTTTGCTGTTAGTCTGAGAAAAATCTTTGCAGTCTTACAGTTTCATTTGCACTGTGGCCTTGGTACTCATGTTTATTTTTGGGTGTGTTTGCGTGGATGTATGCTTCACCACATACAGAGGTATGCCATCCATATACAAGTTAATCTGTGCAAGAGAACACATATTTTTATTTATGTACAGTTGCTGCTTGTATAGGTCAACGAGTTAACCTGCAAGTCTGTGTATGTGTGTGTGTGTGTGTGTACTCTGCTTGGCTGTTTCACCATGTCCTTGAAAAGATAAGATTAAATAAGAAGACACTGCTCATACTGTGGGTCATGGCTACAGCTGTTAATAGACTGTGACTTTATAACACAACATTTTAACTGCACCCACAGACATAGAGACAGATCACAATAATTCAACCAGAACATCATCTTGCTAGCAAAGAATTCTGGCAGAAAAATCATGCTACTGCTGTTCTTAAAAAATCTTGGTAGTCTATGTACCTGTTATGTATGTGTGTGTGTCTGCATTCACATTAACATGAACTGTTGACTGCCAAATGAACTCATACAAATTCTCAGCATTTCTAAATTGAAAGCTATTTTAGTGATGTGTTGTGTGAGTGACATCCCTAAGCTACAAGCCAGACTGTCTTTAAGAGCATCACTGAGGGTGGAATATATTGAGGTTTATAAGTTGAAATAATTTCCCAGGATGTGCTGCTGAATATATGAAAGGATAGTATTTAGGGTCAAACGCCCCTGGTTACCCCGTTTGAAATAACCCACTGTGCTAAAAACACACGCAAAGGAAAGAAAATATACAAATAAAGATATTTTAAATGTTTAACTGATATTAGGAGCATTAGAATTGGTAGATGAGGGCTTAATGAACTAACTTTTGTAAAAACATAAAATTTGACCAAAATTCACTGAAAAAAATAAAATAAACAGACCAATATTAATTATCCATTGACAAGACTGTTGGTGGAATTTGGAGCTGACACAAAAGGGAGGTAACATACTGTTAATGGAAGGTTATTGGTGAATACTGACCAATATACAGTATGAGTACTGTATGAGTCTGTCACTAGCTTTTGAAATAGACTTACAATTAAGAAAAGTTGTCATTTGCAGTAAAACTACACTGCTTAGATGTCAGTGTTTTCTGTTGATGATAATTCTTCCATCACGCCACAAATACTATAGAGATAATCAATTTGAATATCAATATTCCTTCTGAAGGTCTACATTCTGTCCAGTAGTGATATGCTGCATTCAGACAACTGTGTTTCATCTTTGCATGTGTTTCTGCACTGGGCAGTTACAGATAAGGGACTGTGGTGGTCTCTATCTCTGTGCTGTTGTCATGGTGATATCGAGCTAGCTCTCCCGTGAGGTCAGCTGAAAAAGTGGAAAGGTCAGATGGACGCAATAATATGTCTTTTTTATAAAATCTCTCTCTCTGTCTCTCTCTTCCTCTCATATCTCTCTTTCTTCACCCTCACAGTTAACATTCTAGTTTCGATCCCCAACAGTTTATTCACACAACCCAGAAGGATTCATACAAAAATATGGGCAGGGAGTGTTACATGTGCATATGTGTGTTTGCATATGTGTCAGTTTTTTGTTTGTGTGTGTTTGTTTGTGTGCACGCATATGTGTCGCTCAGTGCACCCCATTTACAGAGTACAGGCCCAAATCTATCTGTCACTATTGTTGTTACACTTCTTTACTTATCAATCAGAACACAAGTGATGCCAGACATATGTACAGATTACACAACACCAGGGGATTTTCACAGTTAGATACTGGGCCCTTCCCTCTCATAAACCTTGCAAGGGGACTCAGTTCTGTTCAGATTTTTAGGCATGTTTATTCATTTGGATTTGTTTGCTAGCTTTGATCCTGCACCCAGATAAGTTTATTTTGGATGTGTGCGTCCATCTGGATTATATTATCAACATAACTCATTATGTTTTGAAAAGTTGGAACAGTTTCCTGATGATTCAGTAGCCTTCAGTCTAAGTGTGTGGAGAAAACATCCCATTAGACATCATTTACTTAATGTTTATTTTACCTATAATAATATTTGCTGCAGGCACACGTGTGTCTACATGTGTGATTCTACGTGTCTTATATAATCATGTTTTTGACTTGAACAAAATGTCAGTTCTGGATCTGAAGTGCAAAAAAATACATTTTCAGTGTTTACTTGGTCAATGTATCATCATTATTCACACCTTCACTGATACACCCTAGCACCTCTCACACTTGGCAAAGCTTTGGCACTAAGCTCTCTCTCTCACACACACACACACACGTTTTGATGCTTTGTGGGGACATTTTTATAGACATAATGACTTTTATACTGTACAAACTGTATATTCTGTCCCCTAAGCCTCACTGTACCCCTAAACCTAACCCTCACAGAAACCTTTTTGCATTTTTACATTTTAAAAAAAAAAAAAGCATTATGTCGTATCATATCATGTAGTTTCGTAATCATGGAACTGCTGTCTGGTCCCCACAATGGTAGAAAAACAAGAACATACACACAGATCCACACTGTGATTTCCAGAGTTTTACTTCTGATGTTCTAACATTCTCCAAAAATCTCCCATCTTTATCAACAATATTAATCCTTGGTTTTTACATTACATGCCTGCAGATGATGCCTCCCATAATTCCATGCTCTAAATCTCTATGACAACTGTACCAGATGAAATGAAGCATCAGACTCTGTCTCAGAGACACATGGAAGCCTGTGACATTTAAATACTGAAGAAAGGATTTTGAGAGCCGTTCACCAGACAGTTTCAATACTGAATGTTGGGAGAAAAGACCCTTTTAAATCTATTGACTTTCATTGATATACATTTATTTGTCTCTTTCCCTCATGTTTTGTTAGAGGTGAGCGCTCATGAAGGCAGTAATGATAATGGAAGCATTTGTGATGGCAGCGACTCCACGCTCTACAAACAGAGTGAAGGTAACATGAAAATCAATAGACTTCTGCTCACTGCACGTGTAACTTTTCAAACCTGTAAACACACTGTAAATCGGCTTGTGGGACTCTC
The DNA here is from genome assembly GCA_036877525.1 of Chromobotia macracanthus. Taxonomy (NCBI): domain Eukaryota; kingdom Metazoa; phylum Chordata; class Actinopteri; order Cypriniformes; family Botiidae; genus Chromobotia; species Chromobotia macracanthus. The sequence goes on along the minus strand of JAZGTH010000034.1, from coordinate 686,586 downwards.
TAACCCACATCTAGATCAAGCTTCAATTACCTTAATTTACTCAATAAAATGATTTAATATAAGTCAGCACTTTACAGCTACACCAGTGCAATCTGAATTGGCTCTTTAAAACAGGAGAAATTTAATAAGCCACAGAAAGCAGGCATGCTTGCACTGAAATAATGAAAGTGACTTCATTTAAATTTATGACAGTGCTATTTCTGTACTCACAGTGTCTGTTTAAACTGGATTCTGGTTGCTTAGTTACACAACACGTGTTTACATTGAAAATCTGAAATTTGCTGTAAATGTTTACTGAATTCACATTTATGTTAATGAATTCACATTCTTTTCAGATTCAATATTTTATATCTTCACTTTTGTAGCATTTTATTTCATGTTATTGACCCTAAGGCAGTTTTTGCTACTGTGCCTTTTAGAATTCTATATGTAAATATCCTTTTTATGATGTGTTGTTTTTATGGGTGTGAAGTTGCAGAACTATTATTAAATAGTGTTTGAAAATATTCATTTAATTTAAACTAACCACTTTAGACACAAACACCAACATGTGTGTGTAGAAATATAAGCTGTTAAATATGTGTTTTGTATTACCTGTTGGCAGTAGGAACAAGGACTCTTGACAGTAAAGTGTTTGGTCAATAACTGTAATTACAGCAGCAGTCAAACTGTCAATGAATTACTATGAATATTAACTCCCCACATGTATAAACACAACAATATGTGCACAAGAAAACCGTCCTATACTGCATTCAGCTTAATAGACTTTAGGTTGTGTGTGTGTATGTAGGGCATAACATGGCAGAGACGCTCACCGTTGCCCTGCGTGTGGCAGAGGAAGCTATAGAGGAAGCCATCGCAAAAGCAGAGAGCAACAGAGACAGTCTGGTAAGAAGCTCCTCTTTATATTTCTTACATCCAAACACCTATTTGTGCAAATATTATTGCATACATCCATCTGTTTCCCTGTGCAGACATATAAAGCACCTGACAACAAAAAAATCACTTTATTTTTTAGTTTGTAATCAAGTATTGTTGACCCATGCATTTCTTGGTTTAGGCCATTACTCAACTTTTATTTTTCTGAAACGTATTTCTCCCTCCCTCACCCCTCTCACTCTTTCTCTCTCTCTCTCTCTGATATGGCAGGAGAAACAGAATGAGGCTCGTTATTTGCGTGACCATAAGGAAGAGCTCATAGAGGAACTCGCCACTACAATTGTTCAAAAAGTAAGAATTGTACTGCAAATGAGAGAACAAACACTTTCTTTTTTTGTTAGGTGAGTTAACTGTGGCTGCATCCGAATTCACATACATTTACTAGGCATTTATCATGCAAAAGTACATACCTTGCTATGTTGACAGTATTAAGACAGCAGACAATATAGTATTGTGTCTTGCTATAGACCTCATTGTGTATGATGTTAAGTACATTAGCATCTAGCTAAATTCATTACATTAGTAGTTCATAAACTGTGGTTCATATGTGGTTAAATGGTCTGCTAAGTTGATTGGCTGAAAACAAAAAAATAGACCTAAAACATTAACTGTTTAACATTAACTATAATTGACCTATACCTATAATTGACAAAACTTCAACACTGAATTAATCAACAGATTTATAAAACCCTAAAACAATAAATTAGAAGATTTTGTTCATTTGTGACAGTTTTTGTTGTTTTAATTGAACAGCATAGCTAAAAGATACTGTACATACAGCTTCTTATCTAGCAGACAGTCAGCTCATTTAGGTTCATTAGCTAAACACAGAAGTCTAGTTATGTAGGTTCATTAGCTATAAGTAGCACTTCAGTTAATTGCATTGAAATTACAAAATTGTTAATAGAGCTTAAGTGATATTTAACCAGAAAATTCCTTTTTGCTAAACCTTTAGGTTCATACAATTTACACACAAAATTGCTTTGACCTCACATTTCTCAGGACTGTCATTACAAACTGAAAAAGATAAGAGAAAGCCACAACAAACGTCTCTTCCGCAGCACAAGGGATTGTGGGCCTAAAGCCTATGCGCAGATATGCATTCTTTTTTAGTGCGTTATGATTTTACATGCACTAATCCTAATTACAGATCATGTACTATGTCTTATGTGGCACCATGGTCCTGGAGGAACGTTGTTTTATTCCACTATGTACTGAAACTGCTATAATAAACAATAATAAACTTGATTTCTTGATGTGTGAATTGTGATGCAGGCTGTTATCCTTTCATAACTCTGTGGGTCATCTGGTTTTCTTCGGTCTTACATTTGTCTCAATCTCTCTATCTGTAGATCATTCAAAGGGGTAAGAGGTCTGAGATTCAGGCAGAGTATGAGTTTGTATGGCCTCAGATTCAGTGTAATGAGTTGCCGTCGCCTGCCCCAACACAAAACACACATGCAGTACAGCATTCACATGCTACCTCTCAGCACGGCGCAGTAGCACAGACGGACATAACCAGCTCCTATTCACTGTGGGTAAGAATGTACACACACATATACATGAAATATATTTTATAATAATAAGCACTGATCACATAGTATTACAAGTTTCAGAGATTTGCATTCAAACATAATCTGGTAAACGTCACAGTGATGATCAACTTTTTTAAACAATCAGGTAATTTTCCTGATCTCATTCCTGTAACATCAACTGAATGTGTGCATGCACACAGACACACACATGCACACAATCTATGTGGCTGTAGCATGCTGAGATTATGGTGTTTTAAAATTGAATTGTATTGTAAGTATTGAATCTAGGCAAAACAATGATGAAGATAAAATTCTATAATATGTGTTATAACAGAAAAGAACACTTTAAGTTTCTGATATAAACATCTGAATAAGTAATCACCCAGTTGTTTTGTTTGGTCTTGTAGTATTGCTGTAAATTGGACTTTTCTAAAAGGCAACCACAGTAAATCAACGTGATAGGATAGAAACATGCCTCTGGCTCTCTCTGCTGGTAGAATGTATTTAATGCAACCTGTTTGTATTCCCGTAGTACCATTCTTATTTCAGTCAGATGTCATGCACTACTAAAACATTTCACTATGTACAACAGTTGGACATAAATTGTATCTTACAGTATAAATAAGAGGGATTATTGTGGTGGGCAATTTCATTCCTGAATTATTCTGATAATCTATTCTTGTAAGTCTGAGTGTATGCTACTGTCAGCTAATTTACTGTCTGCTCATGCACAGATATTCGAATTAAGTGTTTGTAATTGCAAGACGAAAGAAACAATTTAATGCTTAAATGGATTCTGTAATGCTTGAAACATGAAGCTTTATTTGTCAATTAAACACAAACACCAAGTAAAAAACTCACACACCACAGTTTTGTAAACACTGGTCTCATTAATATGAGTAGATTATATTAATCTGTAAAACATTACAGTAGTGCATGTGTGTGTGTTTATATGTTGAGGGATGTGTGCCGATCTCAAGAAGTAATACCTCTGTACTCTACAACAGTTATTTACAATCCTCTAATCTAATTGTATATGAACTCTCATTTCAAGTGTGCTGATATTTTGTATAACAGCACTGGAACATTGTACTCTAGTTGATCTTGCTTTGGCGTCTCTGGAAACTAATTTTACTGGCAATGACAATTTTGCCAGTAAATTTATTTGCCAGTAAATTTTGCCAGACAATTTATTAATGACAATTTACCTAAATGTGATCTTTTAGAGGTCAAGATCAGCATTCTCATTGACGAGTGACGATTCTCCAGAGAAGGGCCTAGAGGTGGGTATGGCCCCAGGAGGCCCTGAGAATACGGAGGTAGAAACAGACATCCAGAATTACTCTTCACTCAGAAGGGAGTCCAGAGCATCATCACTTCCAGGGTGGAAGAGTGTCGACCGCCTGGACAACACTAGTAAGAACACACACACTTTTTAGCATTAGAAGAGTCTAGTGCACCTGAACAAAACCAACAAACACAGACTTTTCAAGTTATATTAGTAAGGGCCATGTGTTTGTTTCTCTGTCCATAGGTGCATCTTCAGTACTGCAGTCTCCTGATGGTAACTGGATCGCCCTGCAGAGTTCCCAGCATTCCCGGCCCAGTCTGCTAACCAAGCGTAAGAGCCTTGTCTTCAGCATACTAGAGAAAGAATCAGGTGTTGTGTCTGCGTATGATGAAATGGGCTCCGATTCGGACCCCGAGGACCAGGGGGGCTGGGGGGCCGCCCTGTTACAGTTTCGTAGGCGTCTTTCTGATGAAACATATTATACTGACTCTCAACATGACCCTGAATGGACGTACACCCAACACCCACCTGTGACGTCACCCTCCTCGGGTCAATACACCAACACTGAGACCCTCAACTCAGACTCAGAAATGTCAACAGGCCCATCAACTCGAGCCCACAGACCCTCCCATGTTACGTCCCAGAGGAAAAAAGGGCCAGCTGATCCACACCTTTGTCCTCCTTTCAGACACCCTTCAAGCACTGCTGCTCCATCACTTCTGAGGCCAGAGGTCCTGGATGTGAACTTTAACCCCCATTTGGGAGGGGACAGTAGTGATGGGGAGGAGCGGAGCGAGCAGGTCAAAAGGTCACGGAGGCGACGCAAGAGCAAGCGTGAGACATTGGAGCCCAACCAAGCACATAATACACTGTACAGTGCTGCTACAGCGGTGAGAAAAACAACAGCTTTGTTATTAGGGCTGCATGATTTCACTACCATATTATTAACATCTAACACAGAGCTTTGTTGCTGCTTGGATATCAAAACTAAAAGCACAAATTCACATTGGAGCAGCTCTCCGTTTCAGTAAGCTTTTTTACAAAACAAATAGCAACTTCTGTGTAATATAAATGTTTAAATGCTCCTTCCAGATTTGGAGAACTTATGTCATGAACTTACGTGGTTGTGGTTTTAATTCAATTCAGATGTATCCTAATTGGTGTATTTTACTTGAAATTCACAGATCATCGCTAAAAGTTTTGCTATGAACCATTTATTTTAGATAAATATATATGATTTAAGGCTGAAGCTGTTTTCCTGCAGATGAAAAACTCTAAACTCAAAAATAAATAATTAAAATAAGAATTTTATTATTTATAATTTATTAAAGAGACAAAAAAGAAATTATGAATGTGGTTTATATTTAACTCCACCAGGTGGCAGTATAAGGCAGAGTTGTAAAAGCTATGTCCTGCCTTAATAAGGATGGTGCTGACAAAACTACCAGACACATTATCAATACTTCCCATTCTTCACAAGACATTCTTCACACACATCTGTCACTTTGTTTTATTGTTTTGTAAGCCTATTTCATCCTGATTCTTTATCTTTATCCTCAACTCTCTTCCTTCAAGGAGAACAGTGCTCTGCTACTCAATACCATGATGATGCACCAACAGGAGATTATAGCCCCTCTCAGTCACCACACTTTAGACACTGTGACACCCCCTGAACTTTTGACCTCTGATGCCATGACCTCTGAACCAGACTATCAGAACACAGTGACTCAAAACTCCAATACTGCCAGCCCGCCAATGCTCAGCCAATCCGGGGTCAGCAAACAAGGGTTCAGCATTCAGGGCCCCTTGCTGAGGGTCTCTTCTGTTCATGAAACCCTGGAACAGGAACTGAGATCCAAACTCTGTGAGCTTGTTGGCCAAGCCAGCGAGCTAGATGGGATGTCATCCAATTTTGAGCCAATCAGGGAAGCTGGCGACAGGATAATGAACAGTGTGAAGGAGAAAGAACGTGAGATAATGAGACCAAAGGAGAGGCATGAAAGTAAAAGAGTCAAGAGGATTGATAGAGAAATTGAGAAAATAAATGAACAGCACCTAGAAAGACAGATAGTTAGAGACATGGGTGCAAGTGATGCAGTAAGACAGATAAATAAAGAGAGAGAGATGAAGAGAGAGAGAGAGTGCCTGAATGAAATAGAAAGACAGGTGAAGAGGGAGCAAGAGAGACAAAGAGTGCTGGAAAAACAAATCGAGAGAGACAGAGAAAGACGAGAATTTGAGATGCAGGTTGAGATAAAACACGACAGACAAAGACAAATGGAGATACAGCTGAAAAGAGAGCAGGAGAGACAGGCACAGATGGAACAGGAGATTGAGAAACAAAGGAAAAGCATACACGTGGACAGAAAAAATTTTTTGATTTATTTAAAGGGAAAAAAAAAAAAAAATTTTAACAAAATTTTAAAAAAAAATACCCAGGGGAGTAAATGCAACGAACCAGGAGTTTGGAGGAAGACAATGAAACTGAGAAGTCCAGTGAGGAGAAGGTGAAAAGAATATCACCACAGAGAAGCAAATCAGAAACAGGGTCAGAGAAACAAGAACAACTTGAAACAAAGACAACAAGAACAACAACCACATCTCCAGACAGCACCCCTTGTGGTATGGAGGAGCCAATGGCTCCATCAGAGGTAAGCAAAGACAGCAGAAGCTCAGTTTTCACCCAGGCTTTGTTCCAAACCTTAGTGAGCTGCTCACCCAAGCCAGTATTTTTAGCTGTTATAAATTGTCTTTCAAAGCAATAGTTGTGAAGAATATTTTTTATTCAAGATGGAGGTAAAAGTCAATTTTATATATAACTATATTTTTCAGTACTGCCAAGTATCGATAGAAATCTATTTAACTTTTACACCCAATATTTGTGTTTGTATGTATTTTTTTTCTAATTAGTGTATTGAGTGCTGTTTATTTGGTGGACTAAGTGAGTGAGTGTAGAGTAGCTCACAGTTAATAGAGTATACTCACGATTTATATATCTTAGGTGTGTGGGGGATGTAGCTGCAGGCGGAAATAATAATACTCTATCCTTTAGAAGATATCAAAAAATTTTGGATGTGGTACCATGGTAATCCCATGGCTTTTTGGACATGTACTGTGGTAATATAATGGTATTCTTTGAAATCTCTTACATTGTCATTTGAATACCTTGGTACAGGTGTATAGTACAATAGTAAACCATTATGATCACTGTAGATATCAAGCAAGCTCACTTGCAAGGTTTGAAATGAAGTGATATTACACAACCAGGTTTTCTTTATCCAGTTTGATAAAGAAACAAATGTTAAATTTATGAGACTATGATTTACACAAGTGAGAATGTTGAATGTTGGATCAACAAAGGATGTTCACCCAGAAACATGGTCTACTTGTGTAAATGAAGCTGTGCCTCATATGAGACTGAGCACTCGCATACATTGTTAAGATGCCTGTTTCTCTAGAACCTTCCAGCTCTCTCTCTAACCCGCCCTCACACACATCTGTGTAAGTGATTAAACTCAGAATGAAGGTCTTATGATCAAGTGCACATACAGGAGCATGTCTGACAAAATCCTAATTCTGTGTTGCCACCTTGGACTTGTGTTGTGCACGTGGAAAATTTGGTGTATGAATCTAATGCATGAACCAGCCTGCAGGAACCTCTCTAGATGTTGTGAGAACATCTGTATGGAACTTACTAGGGAATGCACACAAATGGGGCAACACTGTTATTCTGTTATCTGTCCTCTTCATCTTTGGATTTGCATTTGGTCTTGTTCTGTAATTTCCAGTCTGATTTCTGTCTGTTAAATTAAAGAAATAATTCACCAAAAATAAAAATTCTCTCATGATTTACTTTCTCTTATGTTGTTCAACCCATATGCTGTTATGTTTAGAAAACAGATAAGGTAAAGGAAGACATTTTGAAGCATCTTCATAGAGATCGTTAAAAAAACAACATATAACCTTCAAGGTGCCCATGTCTGAAGGCTGCACTTAATAAAACATACTGTGGTTGTTCTGCGGTACAGTGATGGTATCAGATTATAAGACTTGATATTTTGACCATGGGTAAACATGGCACAAATTTCCTGTGTGAACAAAATAACAGCATATAATAGTTGAAATGACAAGGGTGTGTAAATAATGACGGAATTGTCATTTATTATATTGGCTGAACTATTTCATTTAATGTTTGTCCTGTCTAATGTCCTTCATTTCTCAACCCATTCATCTCTTTGTATCTTTCTTTCTTTTCACTTTATTTTCTGTCTTTTTCTCATCTTGTGCTTCGATCATTGTTTTACCCCATGGTTTCTTTCTCTGTATCCCTCTCTGTCTCTGTATTTCTCTCTCCACCCATCCATGTTGGTTCAGGAGGGGCTCGGTGATTGTGCCCTACAGCAGAAGCTTGTGTTACTCTCCTCTTTCTTACAGCAGGTAAGATACATTATGAGCAGGAGATGTGGTGAAGCTAGATCAGGCACAATCACACTCAATGTGCAGTCCATTCATATTCCTGTAGAGTCTATTAGAGCAAGATACACACACAGTATGATACACACAACCGCTTATCTCCTGCAAACACACACTGCATTCATTCACAGTCAAGGATTCAAATCTGAAGAGACACTCTTCCTAGAGATGTCTCTTGCATTTAATTCTGTGCCAGACAATTGAAAATTAGTGTTTACCAAAACCTGTGCTCTTCTTCTGAGTTGCCCAGCTCTTTTTAGTACATTGAAATCTGTACAGGCAATTTCTGTGAATAGAGTCAAATAACAAATACTTTTTGTTTGCTAACATACAGAAAAATTGTTCATCCACTAGGTCAAACTAACTTAAAGGTCAAACGTGTTTTTTAACCTAAAATGTTGATGGTGAAAAAAAGACAATTGTCAAGTGTCTGTGTGTTTTTGCTTTAAAGAAGGAAATGACAAACCAAATGAATCACATAAGTGCCTAAAAATGAAAAATATACATTGCCATGTGTGATCCTTTGGGGATGTATAACCTGAAGTGTACTGTGTACTATTTATGATGTTAATAAGTAAATATTATGCAGGTCTGGCTGTGGTCTGATGTGTGTGTTGGTGAGCAGGTGTGTGTCTGTCTCGCAGTGTCTTTTAACTTTTAGGTTTCATTGAGGTGTTGAATTAATCAGTGCTGTACACCTACCTGTTTCCCACATGTTCCCTCTCTCCCACGTCCATTTGACTAGAGCACACAGCTTCTTTCATAGTTAGAGGCACTGATGCTCTGAGGACTGCATTTGGATCAATTATTCCTGTGATCAAAGCATGAAGCAACCATTAATTGATTCCTCAAGTATTCATTACTGAATCACGCTGGTGTTCTCTTTCTTCCTGCTTCTTTCATTCTCAGTTTCTCATCTTGAAAAAGTCATTTCATCTTATGATTTTATTTATGTATCCCTACTGTCTTGCACACACATCAGTGTACTTCTAATATTGATGTCTTATTTGTATTCTGACTGAACTCTTAATACACTTTGAAAAACGTTTTCACAAAAACAGATGTACCTTTCCCGTCCTTTCACTGTCTCGAGATGACGTGTGTTCTGATGTTCTAGTTTGTTGGATTATGTCAGCGTGAAACGCACTCTCAGTCACGTCGTGTTTTTTATTCGCACTGTTATTTCTTAAAGAGACAGTTCACCAAAAAATAAAAATGATCAAATCATTGACATTAAACCTGTGCCAAAGGAACAATTTGATTTTGGAACTAAAGCAGCGGGGAATATTTTCAGTGAAAAATGGCTTCAGTTTTTGTGTTTCGTATTCAAAACTGTTCAGTAATTTGGGATATAATGAACAAATCAGCCCATATTTATGCTTTTGTCTTTAGCAGGAGCTAATTTTTGCTGTATGAAAAAGAAATTCCTCAATATTTTCCTCATGTTTTCCATGGAAAAACTAACATGACTGTTTGTTAGTGACTATATTCATTTTTGAGTAAACTAATCCTTTAACCTTCAAATATGGGTATGTTGACAAGTGTTTGTTACTCTGCCTTTAAAACACCCTTAATGGTAACCCTTAATCTGTGATTTACAAGAGCATCTCTTGTCCCCATACACGTCACTTTCTTCTTCTGCCATAATCCTCTTATCCTCATTGATCCGACAACTCAGACATGACAAGCAATGTGTCCATGTTTAATTACCAGTGCAAGGATAGTCTTATGTAGCTATGTGTGCCATGTAAATATCAGGATACACACTACACTAGAATGTTTCAGCAAGTGTGTGTGTGTGTGTGTGTGTGTGTGTGTGTGTGTGTGTGTGATTTCTTATTCTTCTATTAATAAATGTTTTTAATACATGAATAAGTTTGCTCAGAGAATTCCGTTTTTGTATGTATTTATCTGAGGTTTTCTGTTCTCCCATTTACGTGTACATTCATGCTTGTGGGGCAGAAGTATTCAGCTGCTTCATTATGCAGCATCACCACAGAGGTTCTGAAGGTTCTAAATGCAACTGAGGAATTGCTCGGAGAGGCAGAAGGCAAAGTTCATGACCCTTCTCCAGCTGGCACGCCACTGTCCTCTGGCCCAGAAAACAGGAAGTTGGATCAGCATCTCACTAAAATGGAGGAAAATGTAAGATTTAAGGCTTATTTAAGGCTAGTTTCTGTTCTCACTTTGGGGAAATAAAATACTGATTACTGCAAATATCGGTTATTTGCTGTCTGGTTATATTTTATTTGTGGCAATATTCTAATTTTGCCCCAGTAGCTTTCACAGTAGTATTTGTGAAATTCTTATCCTTTGTGTGCAGGTGTATTTGGCGGCAGGTGCTGTGTACAGCCTAGAGGGGGCGCTAAGTGACTTAGAAGAATGTGCTCGCAGCATTAGCAGCTCCACTACAGACACTGAACTGGCCTTCCTGGAAGACCAGGTGGCCACAGCTGCCGCCCAAGTGCAGCAGTCCGAGCTCCAGGTGTGTGTGTGTGTTCTTGTTCTTTACCATTGTGGGGACCAAATGCATTGCTGTCCCCACTCCTGCATTTGAGAAACAAGAGAAATTGATTATTAAACATACTTAATGATCCTTTTTGGAATGTGTAAAAATGCACAAAAAGGGTTGTGTGGGGGGGTTAGCTCTAGCGATAGGGTGAGGGTTAAAGGATAGAATATACAGTTTTTACAGTATATCCTGTACGTTCTCCTGTAGCTCAGTGGTAGACATTGCGTTAGCAGCGCAAGAGGTTGTGGGTTCGATTCCCAGGGAGCACATGTAGTGACAACAATGTATAACTTGAATGCACTGTAAGTCGCTTTGGATAAAAGTGTCTGCCAAATGCATAAATGTAAATGTAAATGACAGTATAAAGCTTATTATGTCTGTGGAAAGTCCCCACAAAGATAGTTGTATAACAAGCTGTGTGTGTGTGCATTTGTGTGACAATGGTGTCTGATTGTTAAATGTGTTATTGTCACAGTACCTTGTGTTCACCGATAGACTGTGAGTGGATCATCTCTTTATTATGTTCTATGTAGATCTCAGATATCGAGGCAAGAATAGCAGCCCTTAAATCTGCGGGTCTAAATGTGTCCACATGCACACGGTTTCCCAAGTACAAGTCTAAACCTAATGTGAGTTTCATCTCCACCTTGATGTCACACCCAAGACTGAACCTTAAAGTGTTAAGATCTGTTGGCTGTGGTTTATGATTCTCACATCAGTCATGTTGTGTAGTTTTACATATAGAAAATATCTATGAAATGGTAATGTTGTTTTTCCTGTGTCAGCACCAGACACTGGACTCTTCTCGACAACAGAGGAGGAAACTCCCAGCACCTCCTTTCAGAAGTCTATCAGCAGGTCAGAACACACTTACACATACTAATGTTTAGCAATGATTTAATTGTTCTGAGGTTATAAGTTTACTGAAGAACAAGATTATTGGTTCATAACAAATAAAATGTAGGTCTGTTTCCCAACACAAAGGTAATGTACAGCAAGGCTTTTGGAGCTTATTTTATGCCATTTTGAATGTAACATGTCTAACAGCATCAATTTGAATGTCAGTGATGATGTGAAATATGCATGTCTAGTCATAGACATCAAATCTGACATAACATGTCCTGACTTCCCATGTGTGAATTGAAACAGATTTAAGAACTACTGCTGGTGGAGCTATTCATTACATCAATCAATCAGTTATATTATTTTCAGTGCTTTGTCATGACTTCCCAAGCTTTCATTGAGATCTAGCCTGTCCAACCTTTTACCAACCTTTCATGTTGTTATATAATGGTTTATTTAACATATTTCTTTGCATATGTAAGTCTTTCATTCATTTTTAGTTGTTTTATTAAACCTCACACAACCTCCACAAGGCATTTATCTTCAACTCTGTTTCAGCAATTATGCTCCTAAAATATCAATATTATTTTCCTCCCTGGTTTAGCTGTAGTTTATCTCCAAAGAGCCTGTAATATTCTCCACAGATTATGTTTCAGAAACATAAAATGCATCTTTTGCTTTAGCCTTCATGGTTTTTTATTGGACCGCCATGTGCTGTACGTTGTGTATGTGTGACCGCACCTCATGAACCTACTAATATCTCAGAGGCAACATTTCAATCGTCTTCAGAGAAAAAAGCATGCTGAGCAGGAGAAGACATGGAGAAAAAACATGTTATCACACCAAGTGACATTACACATTTTGATTTGAAAAGAAAGGTGGGATGGGTTACTAGTGAAAGGGTGTGAGACTTAATGCATCATGTAGAAAAACACTAGGAGAAGAAAAGAGGAGAGGGTCCATTAGAGGAGTAACTACAGGCCAGCAAGCAGTATTATATTTATTCCACTCTTGTTTTATGCCACTAAATGTTTCTGCTAATTAATAGGATTTCTCTTTAGCCCTGGCCATTGATTTGCTCATGATTCATTTCAATTCCTTTATTTCACATTAGCTGCATCGTCAAAGGACAAAACTTACATATTCCAGATTAGCTGTTAGTCACATAAAACTACCAATAGCAGGTGAAGATGATGGCCATCTCGTAGGAGGTCTGAAGTGGTTCTACTAAGTAGCCAGCATTGTTTGATAGCTGTTTTTCCACATTATGCTTTTGTGATGTTTTACATTGATATATTACGTTTACCTTTAAAGAACATCTACAGCCTTTAAACAGTTCAACATGCATGTAATACATACTAAAATACATACTACACATACAATTTGCATGCATACAATAGAGGTTGTTTTGAATTTCTTCCATTCAAATAAGGAATTCAAACATACTTCACATGCAATTTACATGCATACAATAGAGGTTGTTTTGAATTTCTTCCATTCAGATAAGGAATTTAAACCCGAGCCACTGGTGAGATCTATGAGGCCATGAGAAGAGGATACGTGACCTCCACGTTTCTCAAATATGGCTTTGTATTACTTCACTCTTTGACTGCTAGGACCATCAGGCTGTTCCACAGTAGTGCCTTGATCCAACTTCGGTCCTCCAATACGATCAGCACTAATGCTACTAGACAACCCCGGGCCTGATCACAACCCATGTAGGGTTGAGCTGGAGCTTTACTTCTCTAGACTCCAGTAACCAGGGCAACTACATCAGTTTCTTTCTGCCTTAAAGGAGACCACTCTCCTCCAACAAACTACCACAGAGGGTTGTAATTGTAATTTTAGAGTATACCATAGATGGACAATGGTAAATGTTAACAATCTTGGACTTTCTTTCCCTTTTCTAACTGTTTCCTGAGTGTTGTACATTGAATGTTGTCTGAATTCTGTATGTTGGAAATGTGAATAGAGTAAAAAGAGGCTGGCCCATATGTGGTTTTCACATAAAAGTGTATGAAATGTCTATGTGGAAATAAATACAAAATATCTGCAGGACCCTTTTGAAATTGAATTCACATTTCTGTTTCTGTTTTTTTCTCATATCTGGCCCCAAAACATGTTTTTGTTTGATTACAATTTTTGGAGTTTTTCTTTGTTGTTGGTGCGGTCAATGAAACTATAGTCAGCATTTAAAATATCTGAGACTTGAGAAGCATCTGAGAATCTAATTCTGAGACTTGCATTTTGTATGTCATTTTTTGAGAAACAGTGTCAAGTATTATTGGAAAGTGCTTGACCATCTTGTAGGTTAATGAGGTTGTGCATGTATGTGTGAGCACATATGTGAGAGTGTGTTTGCAAACCCATAAACCCCCTGTGTATTTACACGTGTCCAAATTAACCCGAGCTATCCAGAGACCTCTTGAGTAGAAATATCAAATCACTGCCTCATTCTAAGTCAACATTCCATCTCAGTACAACACACTTTAGTACTTTGCTCACAATTGCTGTGGATTTGTTGACTCCTAATATTGTTTCATTAATCTGAAATACCCTGGAGTTATTGGAGGATTGCAGTGTGTTGCTTTAATGTTAAAATTCAGCTACAAAAAGAGGATGTCTGTATTTAAGATGCAAAGTAGTTAGACATGCTGTAAAGATTCTTTCACAAAAAATGGTTTGCAATTGATAATCCATAAGAATAGTAATTATAATCATTAGCAAAAATATTATGATAGCACAGTATTACATCTTACAACTGGATATTGTCTCAGTGTGGTGAGAAAAACAGTATGAAAATGCTTACTGTGTTTTTAAAACCCCTATAATTGGTTGTACAGCCATGTGTCTTTAACAGTATTAAATTGAGACAGAGATCATTTTAATAAATGTTGTATGTTAACTAATGTTACTTGCTTTGGGCAATTCCATAGCAATGCAAATCAGATATACTTAAATGTAATCTGGAGGTAGGTGGAGACATTCACCTTGGTATTTTATTGAGAAATATCACGTTGTGTGACAATATGTCACATACGTCATACTGCCCTACCATGTGACTTATATGAATCTATGATTATTAAGCCTTTTAGAAAATGGGTAAAAGAAATCACAAAAGCACGTAGGAAAATTCATTTTGTGTGGCCTTTTGGTCCTTAATTGTTTCATTACAAATGGCAGAACAAATGTTACCTTATTGAGGTATTTCACAAAAACATATTTAATATTTCATTTTATGTCCCCTTTTCAGCCAATAAAATGGCTTAAAATGCCCTTTCCATTCTACTCTCTACAGTTTCTAGTCTCTCAAACGGGTCCTGCTCTCTGTTGTCAATGGCAATGTTTGTGTATAAAAGCATGTCACCTTTCTAATCGATGTACAAATGTCCCAAGAAAAGCACAGTCAAGAAATTAAGTGTCCCACAGTGTCATGTATTTTTCTATTTTAAAACGCAAATGCATATTTAAATTTAAATAAAGTACAAAAAGAGAAGAGACAGACATGCAATATCTTAGGTTCTGTAAGTGTATTTTGGGTTTGTCATGATAACTGAATGAAAGGACATTTGCCTGCCTCTGTCAGAACAGCGTCTTTGTGTATTTTAAGTGTTAAAAGGAGGAAAAGTAAATATTCTGAAGCAAAAAGCCAATGAATTCTCATGTGCCAAATTTGTTCAGACAGAAACAGTGTTAAGATGTACATTAATAAAATTTGCATTCCGGAAAAGATTCTGAGCTGTTTGTGTTTCTTGTAGTATCATATATTTTAACATTCATTTTGTGTACTATAATTGTGGATTGGTAATTTGCATAATCCATTTTACTAATCTACTAGTGGAAAGGAGTCAGACATGTACATTTATTGATTTATTTATTAATATAGATTGCATTTGTAATATGTACAGATATTTTCATTTGCCAGTCATTTTAATTGAAATAATGTTGAGACACACAGCCAAGGAGAATAATGGGAAAACTGATTAGTTATTCACACGAATACGCTTGAATAATTACAGGCAGCAGGTAGCTGTAGGCATGAGGATGTTATGGTAACCAGTCTGAATCGTCTTGAGCCAGCGTGTTGCGCGAGCTCTCTTTATTCCTGAGGGTGTTCAGCAGAAGCTCCAGAGATCTGACTACAGGCTGTAGCCCTCCTGTACTCTGTCTCTTTCCAAATCGCCCAATGGGCCTCACACCACGCCCCACATACCAGAACGGGTCAATCTCTGGACCTAATTGAATAGATCCAAAGTTACAGTTAGGTTTACTCTGGTCTTACTGTCAATAAAGAATCTCATGCTTATGTTAAACAACATATGTTTAGAAACATCTTAATTACACGTTGTGTCTGTTTAATGATTATTAAAATTACATGCATTATAAACATAATCACATAATCTGCTGAGTGCTCTCATAATACATAACCACAGTTATGACACACTATAATACTTAACTATTTTAATTCCACCTGGAATTCATTTCAGTTAAACATGATAAAAGTCACAGTTCCAGTGATGCTTTTTATTAGTAAAACTAGCTCTGCATTAAAATATTTTGTAGGGTGACTTGTGCTTAGAGTGGTAACATCTTCCTGTACTGTTTAAATTATTTGTTCATATATTTGGTAACAGAAATCATCTTTGCTTTAAAAAAAAATAAAAGCAGCTTATAATTATCACTTTTAAAAAGATAAAGATAAATAGGAAAAAATGAAAAGTAAAGATAAATAACTTCTCCCTTGTACAGTGCATAACTCAATACTTAAGTTATTATGACTGTGGTTGTAATCAAGTGTGTTAAAATGATTATAAATGAACTTACTTCTGTTATCGACGTTGTGGACGATGTGGAGGTCGTGCTCTACTGTGGTGCCTTGTGCAAAGGTCGCAGTCGCGGACAGAATGAGCAGCACCAGGAACGCGACGGTCCCCAAACGCGACGCAATCAGGCACTTTGTTACCGGCTGAGCGAACGCGTCAGGCAGCATGCTTGGTCTGGATACAGGGCACTGGAGCAAAAAAGTGCATGAAGATGAGTGCAATTCTCTTTAGCTACTAGACCTTTATATGATAATATAATGGTCACACTTTACAAAGTACTTCATTTGTTAAAATTAGTTTACTACATTAGCTAGCATGAACTAACAGTAAATAATATGTCTACAGTATGTATTTATATAGTACTTGTTTATTAGTAGCAAACGTAGCAAAAGTGGTATCAGTTAACGTTAGTTAACGCACAATTAATTACCGTGAGCTAACAATTAACAATCGTTGTTGCATTAACTAACACTGACAAAAAATAATAAATACTGTAAACAATGTTAATGAATGAGACCTTATACACTAATATTTTGAAATGCATTTAATGACATAACGTGTAACCTTTCTTCTTACAGTAAACATCTCCGTAGGCGAAGACGCATTTGAAAGTTATGTTAAACTTTGACATCGCGTCTTTAAAACGCAACGCTTACGGCCCGTTTGACGCGTGCGTTTAAAAATCAACGCGTGCTACGTGCACGCCCCCTTACTACACGTTTCGCCGCAACTGAAATCAAATTTTCCTCGAAGCAAAATTAACATTTGATTGCATTTGCATACAACAACATTTTAATTTCTGCAGAGAAATTTGAGAAATAAAACTGGTCATCAACTGGAGTTGATGGACTTACATGTTTCTTTGGACGCTTGTTGTTCAGTTACAGTTTTCTCTTGGCTGAGAGTCCAGTCTTCGCTGTTAGTATTCACAAATGAAGATGTCGTGCTTATATATCGTAAAGGGTCCCTCCTTGCACACGCACACACCACATACCTCCTCCTCCCATCACCCCCCTCAGCTTCTTTATTCTCCTTGATTCCTTGACATGGACCAATTACAGTGAAAGTTATAGGAGAGATCTCATTCATTTGTGAATCAGACATGCACTGACTCTGTTCATCAGCATCTATCTGACACACACACAAAACTTTACTTTCTTTAAAAAGAAACACAAACCAAAGTCCAAGTCTCAAGGGTTCACTCAAAATGCAAAATTATACTCGGTATTATAATATTCGTGTGTGATGTATACGGTTATGCACCAATGCATGTCATGATAAAAACTATGTAAAACGAAATGATGCATTCATATACATTAATCGTTTATCGTTTTATCCCCATTAAAGGATTATGGTAACAGGATTATGGTTTATAATAGCTGTAATTATTTGTAAATGACAAACCCCAGCATACTAACTGTATATTTAAATAAAGTTTCCACCAAAAAGTGACAATTCTGTCATAAATTATTAATCCCATTGTCTTTCCTAACCCCTTTGACATTCTTGTGTTGTTATTTTGCACAATGTTCAGTATGGCTCTTTTCAATACAGTGAAATACAGTGACAAACATACTGTAAAAGGTTTGCAGAACATATTCACAGGTGCACCTGGTTTAATTTACATTAAACTTGACAAATCTCGTGTTGTCTTGTATTTTGTAATTTCCTGTGTGTGTGGTTCTGCTCTGTGTATCACAGGAGCAGTACTGTGCAGTGAGATATAAGCCCCATCAGGCATGCAACAAATGCATAAATCTATCTGCTTTTATTACCACATTCAACATAATGATATTACAAATATGAGCTGTCTCAGTTCCAAACAGATGCACCAGAATGGATCTTCTCTCCTGGAATATTCATCCAATGAGATGAAAGAGGTTGTAGGATATGCCCTGCTGCTGTTGTTGGTTGCAGTTGTTGTGTTTGCTAAAATCTGTCACTAGGTAAGTTTGTGGAACCCAGGGTCAGCATGTATTGGATTTTTACAGGACTGTCAGAATACATACAGGATTTCCTACATGTATAGGAAAAAACATTTTAAATAAGTGCCTGGTAAAGTGCTATCTGTCTGAACAGTTACATTTAATATTATCTGCAAGGCAATTTTGGGTGGGGGGGTGGTACCGTGCATTCTGAGGGCTCAGAGATCAACCTCCAATCAGACAAGACATGCATTTCCTGTGAGTTGATCTAGCTAGCAGCTGTGAAATTTTAGTTAATCATGTTAGGAGTTTTTTTGTTTTATGATTTTGATGAGCTGTGGTTTAGGCAATGAAGTTTAACTCAATAACATTGAAGGACCAAAGTGAGAAATGGTACAAGAACAAAGAAAAACAAATAGCAAAGCTATGGAGGCAAGATAAAGGTGAGTTAAGCTGCTGGCTTGTTTCACCAGTTAAAAAAAGTTGAACATAAAAATGATCATGATAGCATTTGGATTTCCTAAAGCATATCCAGTTAAGTGGTATTTTCAAAGAAATTGAAAGGAATAGAACATTTTGCATTCAAGAGGCTTGTTGTGGCCTACTGGTTTGAGGCAGTTTGACGTAACCAGAAGGTTGCTGGTTTGATTCCAATGCTGGCATGTAACAACTGAAGTGCCCTTGAGCAAGGCATTTTAACCCCAATGGCTTCCCCGGCACAGCAGTGCTGCCCACTGTTCTGTGTGTGTGTTTTCAACTTGTAGTGTGTGTTCCTCATCGCTGATGGGTTAAATGCAAAGGTCACAATTCAAATATGAGTTACCACAGCTGACAAATACATAACTTTTACTTTTTACTTTCATTTACATTTCTGCATTTGGCAAGACGCTTCTATCCAAAGAGACATACATTCAAGTTATACATTTTGTAAGTGCGTGTGCTCCCGTGGGGATCACACAATCTTTGCACTGCTAACGCAATGCTTTACCAACTGAACTACAGGAACTGAGCTTTATACTTCCCTTCTGGTAACATTGTAGAAAACATAAATAACATTAAATAATTATCTAACCTAAATGAACTGGGTGAATTAACTTTTTAACATGGCTATGGAATTTCCTGTGGAGTTTAATAGAGACTGCATGCTTGACAGATTTATTTAGAGGCTTCACCCTAAATAGACAGCCAGTTCAATCACTTCCATTTCCCCAGCACTGTTTTAGGGAGGTCTGGGGTGTAAATCTCAGCCTACACAGAGAGTGGGTTGAAACAAGCATTGATCAACTGTAGTTTACTCTGCACTAAAGTCCAGCCAACCAGCCATTCTCGCACAATGAACAATTATCTGTATCTAACTAGTGTGGGTGTGTATGTGTGTGTGAGCAGGCATGTGTTTTAGAGACAATTATTGCGAAGGCCAGCATCATCATGCAGAAGTGCAAAAGACAAAACTTTTGATTTCTTTCTCTTCAAGTTATATAATATAGGGTCTACAATAGACAGTTAGGAATGCAGTTATTTTATTCTGACTCATTCTTCAGATCTGTATTGTCTATATTTAGATTTACTGTGTGTGTGCTACACATTGTGCTAAAGTTACCAATAAAAATGTACTAATAAAATGTTTTTTAAATTTCCACTGAAATAGTCTATCAAAAATTGTAATAATCAGTAAATAATCTGATCTCACCATCACTCAGTCTGGGAGTCTATAAAGATAGAAGAACTGAGTCAGCCTAAATCCATAAGGACTGCAATAACATGTACAGGGTGCTTGGAATTATGTCAAGATGCCTGTTGTGATGTCAAGCTCCACTTCATAAGAGGATTTTTTTGTAATAATAGTCTTACTGGTACCAAGTCTCTGAAACCAGCTCTGGAAGCATCTAATGTTATTTTCATGGCACCAGCCATGTTTGTAATCTTTGTTGCTGTTGATAGTTGCGATTTTTGTTTTGGTCTGAGCTAGACATTTTAAATTGAATGTTTTATTGAAGACAGCTCTTTATTCCTGTCTTGCCAACAGCAGCTTGTAGTGAAAGCAGGAACTTTCAGCAGGCCCTGGCCATCATTGTCCTTGAGACTGGAGGCTTCAAAGACCCTTTGAAATAGAACCTTCAAATTTCCTACAGTTAATATTACACATCTTTGGCTTCTTAGACCTCTGCTGTCAACATTTCACTGCAGTAATTACATTTCACTGCAATTAAGTCTTAAATACACTAATCAAGTCAATAAATCAGTAATTAAATTATTTGTGGCTTTTATTCCAGGTCTGTTAGTTTAAAATATCAGGTATATCAGTTTTTCCTTTTAAACCTATGCCTCCTTAGTGCTGCACGTCACCCTTTTTTGACACCACACCAGGTCATGAAGTTCTCTATACTTATCCAGTCATTGTAAACAAGTCTGCAGATCTGCAGACCTGCCCGTGTGAACAATGTCTTTATTAAGGTATGATCATCCCACATTTGTGCTATAAATGAGATGCTTCAACTCGTGGAAAGCAACATATGCATTACTTTTCTATAGTAATTGTATTGGAGGTACCCTCCATCAAAATATATAACATTCAATGTTAATTTGAAAAGGTAAGGCTGTGATGTTAATAATTGATCTGTGACTGAAGACCAGAGAAAAGGAAACTATTACATAAGTAATGAGGTAATTTTCTATCATTTTAATGGATGAGAGCAGTTTGAGATTCATGATGTGGATGAAAGTTAAATATTAAAATTACTTTTGTTTGCATAGATTCAACACAGTTTCGGTATATTGTTTCTACAAGGCTCTACAAGTTTTTCCACAGAGAAAATTAGCATTCTCCTCTACAGCATGCCTGTTTCTCTGAAATATGTAAAGATTGCAACAAAGAGCACAGTATAAAGGAAATGTTTGCCTTTGCCCACCTGCAGGTATTTGAGGCAATTAGGGGATACATCAATGTGTCAAATCAAGCTTAATGGCTCTTTCAATGGTGAGAGAATGATACATAAGTACATCACTTCTGTCTGACAGCAGTGTAAGTATTTGTTCCATGTCCTGCAGTAACAAGTGCTTTTTAGAATCAGCCGCCTTTGTGATTATTCTAAAACCTCTGCGTTTACATCTGCTTTATTTCAGTTTTGTAAGTTTTAAGTATTCACATCTGAGTTTATTTTGTAGGTCAGAAAACGTATAAATAACCCATACATTACAATTCTATCCTATCCCTCTATCCTATCCTTCTATCCTTACAAAAAAAATTCCCTTTCTCTAGTCCATCTTTCTCTCTAGTAACAGAATACAATGTCCGCTTGTAAATGTAGCTTTGCAGACTTGGCTCGTTGGCGTACAAGACAAAATGTTCAATGCTCTCGTCCTTTGTAAGTCGCTTTGGATAAAAGCGTCTGCTAAATGACTAAATGTAAATGTAATTCAAACTGGGGCAGTTACAGTATTTATTCATAAAAAATATGCAAATCAAATGAGGAATATATTTATAGTGGTTTTCATTTAAAAAAAAAAAACAAAGTCCTTGTAAAAGTTTAAATACTCATTTGTTTTGTTTTCAGTAAACAATGCAATGATCTTTAAAGCACAAGCCTCAGGTTTTCAGACTCTTTTGAAGGTCTACGGAAGCTTCTATCACACAGATGGAATGTAGGCAGTGACATCATCGAGTCCAGAGCTGTCGTTGTCTAGATATTCGAGAATGACGTTGCCTCCATTGTGCAGAGGATATTCAGCATGGGACAGCAGTGATTGAAGGCTTTCGTCCATCTTAAAGGCTTCGCCCGTCTCAGGGTGACACAGACGAAGTTTCTGTACAAATCACGCAATGGTGAGATGAAACAAGACCAACAAATCTTAACAGTATATTTTAATATATCAAAAGCACCAAGGACCTTAAATGTACAGACTATTGTAACAGTGTGTTAATGCCAAAAATCAAACTCACCACATACCACAGGGATAAATAACTATTATAGTATAATAAGTATTAGTTTTAGTCCTCAAAAAAAAAAAACAGGAACTTTCTGGAATGCAAGAACACTGCATAAATTAAATGTAGTGCGCTATTGTGTTGACTGACCTTAGCTGTGAGAACATTGTTGTTGTTTTTCAGACCAGCCTGAGATGCAGCAAAATCCACCACTTTTCCGGCGCTCCATTTGGAACAGAAGAACATGGGCAAGCTTGAGTCTTTCCCCTCTTTGGGTAGAAACACCTGGAAATATGTCCTCTCTGTCTGTGAAGGAGATCAGATCTTTAAGGTAATAGCTGTTTACAGCATAGGCAGAAATGTGGGTCGCTGCAATGAACTGTGCATTATTGTACTTGTTTTTTTCCGATACCTGTGGTAGGCCTTTATCTCCTGAAGCATTCATCTTAAGCTTCATTAATGCAACCTTTGCAGCCGTTGCAGCGTTTTTTGCTCCTTTCCTGCCTTTACGTGCTGGCGCATTTTTCTTTGACTCTGTGTAAATTAGTCTGGAGATTATTCTTTGAATTGTTTGACCTCAAGGCTGCTAGTAATCTAAGAATGGGTCTCTACTGCCCTCTGGTGGACTATAGGATTATATACACCAAGCAAATTCACAAGCAGCACAGCACAACCTGATTTGTGATATCAACAATCCAAACAGAGTAAACAGAAAGCCATTTAACTGACCCACTATCTTCTGCACCAGCTCCTGTGTTGCAGCCATGCGAGGTTTTGGTGCCTCCAGCTTCTCACACTTATGGTCATCTTGATGACGATGCCTTAGCAGAAAGGAGAAATATGGACTACATTTCAGACCCCACCAAGTGCACTCACAGGCAAATAGATTTTAATAATGTCCAATCTGTTTCAAATATAGGATTAATACTATTGAAATGTCTCTCATACAGCATACTGTACAAACAAAAGATGAATAAAAGATCATGCAGAAATAAAAGGAACATTTCACCAAAAAAAATTCTGTCATTTACTCACCCTTATATTATTATAACTCATATGACTTTCTTTTCTGTATAACACATCAGGATATCCTATCCATGAAATAGCTTTGTTTAAAGAGCAAAAGTAAATATTGACAATAAGTGTGCTGTTACTCACTGTGACTGGATCATTCACCTGAACACAAGAACCAGATCAGTCTTCATGAACAACCATTCAGGTTTTGTGAAACAGGTCAATGATTTATGAAAAGGATCAAACTACTTGTTTGTTGAGGAAACAGACATTGCTACTTGCTCTCATGCACAAATACTGAATTAAAATTTGTATTGACCACTTTTATGATTCACCGGTAATGCTTTTTTTAGTCATTTAGTCCCAGTTCATATTCACTTTCATTATACAGAAAAGAGTGACAAAGATATTTTTAGTAATTCATCGGTTCACCTCATAGGTTCCACCAAAAAAAATATCTCATTAAGGTTTGAAATCACATAAGAGATAAGTATAAGTAAATAATGACATTTATATAATTTTAATTGAACTATTTACAATAAATATATTAACACCATTTTATCTATCGATCTACCCACTAGTTCAAAGATTTCACCCTTTCTGTAGTAGTAAGTAGGAAATATAGGGAATATTAAAGATATTCCTACACAAGGCAGAAGTGTTTTTCACAATGTGGGCAGATGACAGGAAGAAGTTCTCTTGCTTTGCAATCCTCAAAGCTGCAAGGATGTGATGTGCTTTCTCTAGACCCAGAGATCTCTCTCTTCTCTGGCACCTAAACACACACACACACACACACACACACATATATATACAGTTGTTACTATTTTAATGTGTTTTTGCACCAAAACACCTTCACACTCACCTTTGGACAGGCGTGAGAGTCTCGACCTCTGTGTTCCAAGCTTTTAACATAAAGAAGAAAAAATGTTACGAGTAATAGAAATATTATATGATTACAGTACCACTTATATATTAATCCCAAATCTAATCCGTTTTGGAATAATGTGTAATTATTCATGGATAATAATAATAATCAAGACAATTTGTCAAGTGTACTGAAATGTTAGCATGCTAACCAAACATTAAACCTTACCAAAACAGTCCAGAACAGCTGCTACATACGAACGGTAGAAAATCTGCAATAAAACAGAAAACACGAACAAAATCAAATCGTCTGAGCGCTTTTAATAAATCATCTTTAAAAAGAAAACATATTAAGTCTAGCTTGCAGTTTACTCAAACAATTTTAATTGTAAATGTAATTAATATAGAGCACAGATAGGCGATAAAGTTTAATATCTTCTAATGTTTAATAACAGCTTTGCGCTAGTTTTTCCACAATTATATAAATAATAAAAAACCTTTTTGTTTGCATGATTCAACATCACAATGTTTTCCAATATCTAGTTCAGCCATGTTTAATTGACGTCATATATAGTTTCAAAATAAAAGCACTCTGCGGATGTACAACGCAAAAACAAACTTAATTGGCCGTTAAAAAATTAAATAGTATAGATAATTTTAATTATTATCAAGGAAAAGAAAGCAAAACAAAAATCTTTTGACTGAAATGATTGGTTGATAATATATTTCGAAAACATTTGCATTTTGATGCATTTTGACCAACATGACCTTAAACACTAAGAAGTCCAGACACCAGACAAGCATGTTTTGCACAAGTCTTTTCAAAAAGAACCAGGGAAAACTCAAACTAAGAGGCATTGATAAGTCTTGTTGAGGTTTTTGTAGAAAACCTTTTGAGAAAAAAATGGCAGAAGCCAGTATTTCAGTGGCTCAGGACCAATTCAGTTGCCCAAATTGCCTGGATCTGCTGAAGGATCCAGTGACCATTTGTTGTGGACACAGTTTCTGTATGGACTGTATTACAGGCTGCTGAAATTAGGAGGATCAGAAAGGAATGTCTGAGAAGAGCAGTGTTGCTACTTACACTTGCACAGTCCAGCTGTATCCTGATCATCCAGACTGATTGATTACTGGATGCAGGTGTTGTTTAGAGAGAGTGTGTGTGGACTGCTCTGACTCTGAATGCTACTTCAGACACAATAACAGACTAAACTCAATTTAGTGTCCAGCTCCTATAGAATAGCAGTGTATGTGGATCACAGCGCAGGAATTGTCGTTCTATAGTGTCTCTGACACAATGACCCTCATCCACAGAGTCCAGACCACATTCACTCAGCCTCTTTATCCTAGCTTTTGGTTAAATAAGGCCTCAACAATGAAGTTATGTAATCCAGCAAAATAGATGACATAATCATTCTACACATAATACGGTCATACCTTGACATGTATGAGAGTTTAGTAACAGTCAGATTTTATCCTAGACAGTAATGTAATTAAACTGGATCTCAAGTCAAGTCAAGTTGAGTTTATTGTCATTTCAACCATATACAAATACATAGGAACTAGGTGCTACATACAAACACAGGACTACAAGGCTACATAATTTATACATAAAGTGCACAACATGTGCAGACATGTGCAGACAGCACAAGCCAGTACAATGACTCCTGGGGCAAACAATGGACATAGTATGTCCCAGTCCAGCGCAGACCAGCACACAGTTCTGTTCCAGAGTGGCCCTGGTGAAATAAAGAAGCAGGCAGAGGTTTAATAATGCAAAAGAGCAAATTAAAACCAAAGAACTTACACTGGATAAAAAAAGACTCAGGTAATGACTCTGGAATGAAAACCTGGAACAGAACTACAACAGGAAACAGGACAGGACTACAGACTAAAACTTTACAAAATACAAGCACTGAGACAAAAGGACATCACAACCATCCATCCATTCTCCAAATCTTGTCCCCTGCAGGGTCACAGGAGGATGGTTGTTCCTTACGATCCTAAATCCCGTCCTCTTCATCTGGTGTACCTCTTCTGAAATGTGGTTGTTAATGATTAATTTAGTACTCATTTTGCTTTCCTGAGGTTAAGTTAGTGGAAGATAATTTATAAAATTCTTACTTTTCACTTATTTTATGTAACTGGTTTCATCGGTTTTTAAAAAGAGATATTTGAAATACAAAAAGTTTAGAAAAGAAAGCTCAGAGAAAGAAGAGACTGTCTGACTTAATTTTTATATTTTACGTGGATAATTAAAACAAATCCATGGTGTGTATTTTGAGATGCTATTGATGTCATCTTAGAAAATGCATGTTTAGTCACTGGTAGCCTTTGCATCATTAACGCTACACCTGCTGTGTGTCCTTTGAGCGCCAAATGTTGTTGGCTAACTATGCTAACTAACACACAGCTATTGTCCTCCAGGGGGCGCTTGGTGGCTCAGAACGTCTGGGCGAGTATTTTTTTTGTATTTGTGTATCTTGTGTATTTGTACACTAACAGTATAATCGTTTAAATCTGTTTATTCCAAATATTAATCTTTGGCATAAAATGGTAATAAACTACAAAATTATCTTCCCGTTTTTATAAGCAAAGGTGATTGGTCCATCCTGACAACCGTTCTAAAAAACACAGAAACGTTATAATACCATCCGTTTGCTAGCTGTTAGCAGCTGTTTAATTGACAGTAATTTATGGATGAATATTAATGCAATATTTAAAGCATGAACTTAAAATGCAGCATTAAGAGTAAATAGGAAACTTATTTTTAACCTGTCGTACCTGACTAATAAGAAGTAACATCCATTCAGATAGGCCACGCCCATTTTAAAAGTTTCTTATGCGTTCTGTGACGTTATTCTTCTAGTGGGCGTGTCTTCAGAGACAATCCTGTAGATCAATTCACATGCGCACAGGTGTTGAATTCAGGAAGTGTTGTGGTGCTGTTGTGTTTTGAATTGAACCTGGAAATTAGCCTGTCAGGAATTCACTTTTCTCGAGATCCTGTATCTACCTGATATTTAACATCAGCTAATCCTTTAACTGGAATTCAGAGCAATTTAAAATGAGTAAAATTTCAAAGATGTTTAAAGTGAGCTCCTCAAGCTCATCCAGCTCCAGGCCTAGTTCTAGTTCTGGGTCCAGCTCGAGATCTAAACACAGATCTCGGTCTAGTCCATCACCCCAGGAGGCCATCAACAGACTGAGAGAGACAGAGGCGATGTTAACGAAAAAACAGCAATACCTGGAGAGCAGAATCGAGCAGGAGATTATGATTGCCAAGAAGAATGGTACCAAAAACAAAAGAGGTAAGCAGAAATAAAACATAACCAAAATGATGGTGTATGCCTGAAACTGAGTTTGTGCTTAAGTTTGTTTCCATTTTAAATATTTTCTCCAACATTTAAAATGTTTAAATGTGATAAGTAGTCAAAACAACACTGTTACGTAATGTAGTTATCATCACTTCAGTTAACTTTATAATCATAAACAATTAAAATCTTGGTATCCCTAATTAGTTTTACTAATATACCTCTTATAATAAACAATACAATTTGCAATAATACCGTATATTCTGTATTCAGTGTGTTGTGTACATATTTAATAATTTTCCTGTTTTCTGTTTTTTTCTTTACATTGTATGTAAAGCTGTTTTGAAACAATGCAACATCGTAAAAAAAAAGCGCTATATAAATAAATATGAGTTGAATTGAATTCCGTTCTTGCTGAAAGTGTCTTTACGCAGTAAGTCTATTAAACAACACCCATCTGAAACATGTTAGTGAAACATTGCTTTGTTTATATGGTTTGACGCCCTGTTGCACCTGAAACACGCAGTTTGTCTGGACGCGCCTTATTTCCGATTTTCCATTGCACACAGTCGTTTAATTTACACCTAGATTTTCAGCATTCATTTTTCACACTTTGCCTCAAGTTTAAATGCTTTAGATGTGACACGGTAAACATTTAAAACTTTGATGTGTCTTTTGTTGCCCACTTTTTATTGTTTAGATTTGAGTCATTGAAGTCTTGTATGACAATCCTGTCCAGTCTATGAAGGCAGTTACTACCAAAACTACAAGACTTTGTGTCTTTTTGTATCTGTTTCAGAAATGTTACACCTTTGTGAATGATAACAGTAGTGGTTTAAAGTTTAAAAAGGAATTTTGCGATACTTTGTGTGTGCTAAAATGCTACCGATACTGTTCAGATTATTGTACTGATGATAATGAGAGCCAGTAATAAGCAAATCATTGTTGTGTTCTATTATTTTTGCCTTAAAGTGTTTGAAGCTGCTGCTAATGACAACAGTAAGATGCATACGATTATTAAAATAAGAAGATTAGATGGAGAAGATAAGATTATAAGAATCTTAATAAGACCATGTCTTCTTTTTCTTAGCTGCACTTCAGGCTCTAAAGAAAAAGAAACGTTTTGAGCAGCAGTTAACACAGATCGACGGGACCCTTTCCACCATTGAGTTCCAGCGAGAGGCCCTGGAGAACTCCACCACAAACACAGAAGTTCTGAAGAACATGAGCTATGCAGCCAAAGCCATCAAAGGTGTTCACCAGAACATGTGAGTGTCATATTGTCATATAGTACCTGATCTGTGTTTAATACAACCTGCTGAATTATCATCACACAGTATAGTCTATTGAAAACATGCAGTTATCAAGATCTCACAATCTCAGTTTAACCACATTTTGGAGGATCTGTAGTTTAGATGAAGACTACAGTATCAGCGAAAGCCAATATTTATTCTTATGAGTTGAGGATAAAGGTCAACATCTAAAGTGACCTACATAGCACATCATTATGCTGATGTTAGATGAAAGGTATCTACATAGCGGTTTATTGGTTTAGGAGTTAAACGATTAAATATACACACTGGGTATTTAGATCTTATTGTCTCCTAATGTAAATGTAAAAGACTTAGAATTATTTGTTAATGTAATATATGCAATCTGTTTTTCCTGTCTCTTTGTCTAGTTTTGTGTGATGTAAAAACTTGTAGCGCTTGTGACATTTTCAGGGTTATTACAAAATTTTGTATTTCTTTAATTTTGTAAACAGTTAGATG
Organism: Chromobotia macracanthus; assembly: GCA_036877525.1. Taxonomy (NCBI): domain Eukaryota; kingdom Metazoa; phylum Chordata; class Actinopteri; order Cypriniformes; family Botiidae; genus Chromobotia; species Chromobotia macracanthus. The sequence goes on along the minus strand of JAZGTH010000034.1, from coordinate 657,353 downwards.
TAAACTTTTTTTTTATGTCTTCTGTCTAAATGGCAGTATGACATTTTAGTACCTTGTGTGGTGTATCCCAGTACAAACACATGTATTGTTGTTATCAGTAAGCAAAATATTATTAGATGGTAAAATGCCTAGTTTTGATGTTTTTGGCATCCTCCTTCTGGTTATGTGACATTTTTAAGGAATTCTTCTGGGTTTTTAGGAGTGGTCTTTCCTTTGCTGCGGTGTGCCTTTTTAAGATGTTAATGCTTTTCCTGCTTAAAGAAAATGCAGACATCCTTCAGGATGGATGTCTGCATAATAAATTAATGTCTGCATAATTAATAAATTAACAAAACCCAATTTATTTACTACAAAACCCAAAATAAATTGGGTTTTGTAGTAAATTGTTTATACAGATTATTATTGACAGATAGTTGAACTGCTTAACATTAGTGTCGTTCATTTGATTGCAGTTATAAGGGGGTTTTACTCATTACGCTTTGTGTCAAATAACTTTGACTTCTGTTTCTTAACAGAGACCTGGATAATATTGACTCCCTCATGCAGGACATTACAGAACAGCAGGAAGTTGCTCAGGAGATCAGTGATGCCATCTCACGACCGTTTGGTGATGAGTTTGATGAGGTATAGTATGAAAATCAGCTTGAATTTGTCTGTACTTTTAATTAGAACAGCTTTTTTGTTGACATCTAATAGGCAAACAGAATTTAGAATTTAATGTTAAAATGTGCGTATTGTGGAAATTAAAATTTTCAGGTGCTTTGGCTGATCAACCATTTCTCTTGCCCTTCTCACTTTTTGATTTCATTAGTTTATTATAAATTTGTCCAATCTTTCAATTATGTCTCAGTTAAGATAAGGTCATTAAACTATATAGGTGGACTAGCATACAGATGTTTAAAGGATAATGTTTTTGTGCTTTTATGTGTATTAAAAATGTTTTTTAATGTGTACTAGACATAGCTGTGTAGTTTGTTTATTAATAGCATTGATTATAAATAGGCAAGTGTTTGCTTTGAATTTATGTTTCTGCAGTGTTTTGTGCTTATTTCTTTGTTTATTTGCAGGACGAATTGTTGTCAGAACTGGCAGAGTTGGAACAGGAAGATCTAGAAGAAGGTATGAAGGATATGGGCAGATTACCAAGTGTACCAACAACCAAATTGCCCAGCACAAGACCAAGCCACCGTGCAAGTAAGGACTCAAGACCACCACACTACAAATACAAAAAATATAAGCAAATCGCACAAAAATGAATAACTAATACTAATACAGTTTTGTACAAGACAGCTTATATCTAAATGCTTTTCACTTTTGCAGCATCCAAGAAGAGAGTGGAGGATGATCATGACATGAAGAAACTTGCTGCCTGGGCCTCCTAGCCAACAGTACAGAGACACAAACTTGCTCTTTTTCTGTTTATTGTCATGCACTTACACGTGTGTATGTTTATGTATGCACTCTAAAAGTCCCAAGTGTCATGTTCTGCACTGCCAGAAATTAGTGTCAAATTTTAATGGCTAAAAAATAGAAAATGATGAGAAATGAAACAAAACATTTATAAATAAACCAAATTATATTTTTGTTATGCATTTGAAAATCTTTGAGATGAAGGATTGTACTGGAAACTTTCTGTAAATAGTTTATGAAGGTATATGAATAGTTTGTTATGAGTAGTTTGTTTTTAATTGTCATTAAATGTGGAATACTGGGGTTTTGGGTGAAAATAAATTGATAGTATTTCCATATTGCTTCATGAATTAATTATCTGCTTAACAAAACAGTTACCATAGAGGAGACAACAGTGTTTGCAAGCCTTTAAACCAAAATTTATTAATGCAAGCACATTAATGCAAGCATATTGGTTATGACGCAAGCACATCTGTCAGCTGATCAAAGCCAGGTAAATAATTTGCAAAAACTGTTACAAGTAAAAATCAAAAAGAAGGTATACATTATTAGAATATCAGCATGCTTTCTCATTTGTATGCCTCTTTGGACGTGCTTGGACCGCTAATAAAAAAATCCTCACAACAGCCTGCAGTTCATTTCTAAGAGGCGCTGAAGCCTCACGTTCGCTAGGTGACGTCATGACGCACTCACGCACACCCACCACACTCCCGCCCTTCAAACGAGCAGGAAATCGCTCTCTCTCTCCCGGATTAACAACGCGAACAAAGTTACAAATACGTTATCGCCATGAATTCAAACAGACCATTAAAATCAACCGGTAAGTAGTGTAAAGGAATACTTGTGTGTATGTCTTTATAAAGCAGCTGTAGTACTTCAATGGGTGCTTGTGCGCGGTGTTCAAATGCGCCGATGTGAATGTGACACGTCTCTGTTTTAGACAGGTATATCACTCACAGGTGGACTAAAGTCACAGACGTTCTTACTGTATGATCAAAATGACAAAGTGTAGTTATTTTCACACAAAGACTCTGTGATTAGCCTGAGTTCCTCCGAAGTGTCATTTAAACAGGAAGAGTTTACACTGAAAGTCTATGGCTTATCCCTGTAACATAATGCATCACATCTAATAGGGGTTTGGAATGAAAGCTTGTTTAAAGATACCTAATATCTATCTCTGTAGATTCTGTTAGAAACAAATCTAGTTTTCAACTATAGTTGTAGTAAGTCGTGGCAATTGAAGGCTGTATTTACTCCAAAAGCTTTTGATCACGTATTTCCTCTTAGCTGGGAGTTGCACAAGAAACTGGATAACATCGTCATAAGATCAGATTTCAGTTGTAGACACCCTATACTGTCAGAGCTTACTTCAATGAGAACAAGCGAGTATGATCAATGTTTGATATATGTTTATCTTTTATAACCACCACCTAGGGGTGGACGAGTTTTCCGATTTTTTTTCGATTAATTCGAATTTACGTTTTAACACGATTTATTATTTTTTTTGTTATTATTATTATTATTTTTAATACAAATATTAGGGCACGCATCCAAATTAGATACATTGTCAATACAGCAATGGTACAATAATTAAGAGTCAATATTTCCCGACCGCAAGATGGCGCTCCTAAATAAAGGCGCTGTATGTAGAAACGTAGCGTCTGACATCATGGAGGCGGATGGCTCTTCTGAACGTGTTTAGTGCCGGTGGTAATATTGACCTGTTACTGAGCATGTCTTAAGCCTGACAGCAGACAGACAGACAGACTTCCTTTAAGAAACCTGTGGGGAAAACTACTACATCTTTATTATGTTTCCACAATGGTCTGCATAGTGCTATTAGTGCAGCTAATAACTCAACTGCTGTTACTGTCATAAATGTAGAATTTGCTTGTTGAGTTGACTGATATAACAGAATGTTTACATTGGTTAAGATGTGGTCATTTGCTTTGATATTTCATTCATATCTTTTCATTCATAACTTTGCAATAAAAAAAAATTTCTTAATCAGATGGTTTTTCAAAGTTGCTAATAAAGAGAGTGTTATTTCTTGTAGTTATGTTTTATTTTGGCTAGTAAAACATTTTTTTTAAAAAAACGTGAATCGGCCAAGCATTTCGAAAAGTCGAGTTTTTATTTTTTGCTAAATCGCCCAGCCATAGGAGTACATAAATAATAGATTTATTTTACAATAATGGCCATCTGACTGAGCACTATCACACTTATTACAGAGTTTTTTACTACATACAATAATAAATGCAGGTTAAATATTTAAGTTTGTATTATTTTATTATGTGAGCAGAAAGAGACAATTAGTTGTCTGGGACAATGGTCAGAATCAAGTTCAGAGAGCTGTATATTAATTATTAATAATAACAGAACACATAGTCACTAGTATATTGTTTCAGCTGACTTTTGTGATACTTTGTGTAGTATAGACAGACTACTGGTGTCTTTATACGTGTCATTGTGCCCTACAGCCGACGACCAGCTAGACCCAGAGGAGAAGAAGCGATTAGCGGCAGACGCCCGAGAGGCGAACCGCCTCCCAGAGCTCCGTCTGATCCTGCTGGGCTGGAGATGGCCAGGTAAGAGCTTAACCGGCAACACCATCCTTGGCCACGAAGAGTTTCGGCTGGAACGTGCTGCTGATTTCTGTGTGAAACGTGAAACCGAAGTGGACCAGCGCAAAATGTTGGTAGTAGACACACCTGGATGGTTCTCAAACCAGACCACACCAGTGGATTATCAGCAGGAGATGGTGCGCAGTGTAAGCATGTGCCCACCTGGACCTCATGCATTTCTGCTGGTCATACCTGTGGGTATGTTCACTGAAACAGACCGGACTCGTATAGAGGAGAACCTGGCACTGTTTGGAGAAGACGTATGGAAGCACACCTTGGTGGTGTTCACCTGGGCTGAAATTTTGAAGGACAAATCCATAGAAAGACATATACGAAGAGAAGGTCGTGACCTTCAGTGGGTGGTGGACAAGTGTAAAAAAAGGTACCACGTTATCAATAACTATATTTTCGGGGAGCACCCACAGCTGCCCCAGCTGATAGAGAAGGTTGAGAAAATAGTGGCTGAAGAAGGTGGTTACTTCACCCTTAAGACAGATGAATCTCAAATGCAGAGTCAAGCACAGAATAAGTGGCAGAATGAGAACCTGAATACCAGTAATGTGAAAGAGAACAGGGAGCTCGGTGCCAGACCCAAACAGAACGGTTCCTGCAATTCACTGCGGGCCATGGACGTCGACCCTCCCTCCTCAGAGTAAGTGAATGTCCCAATGACTGTAAACAGATTTCTATTAAAAAATGTTTTGGCATATAAAAATATCTAATTTGTAGCTTTTATTATACCATTTTTCATCTATATATAAATGAAAGTTTATACATAGTATGTATAAACGGTTTTGTATATACACTGGCTGTTTTAATTGGTTCGGAACAACACTGTACCATAACAGGTCAACAAACATTGTGTTTATTGCATTTTTATAATCAATGTTTTTTGTATAATCAAAGTTTTTCTTATACCGGCAGGTTAAGTTGAAGGAGTGACTAATAATTTACGGACTGTTCCAGAGCTGCTGTGTTCAGTTACCTCAATTCTAAATTACCGCTGAAATAACCACACACATCTTTGACTACATCACTTCATGAAGCTTCAGATTGTCTAGTTTACAGTACAAACACTGTATCCCTGTAGCTTGGAACCCATAGAATTTAACACATAGCATCAATAAGAATCATAAATCACATTTGTTTGTTAGTAAACTTCTCATATACTAATTGAAATTATGCATGCATGTATCACTGCTATAATTACACTGTGAGCCATTTCTTAGTCTATTACGCTGTAATTTCTGCAGCATTTATGTTGTGTTGACATTGTTTATGGTGAATATTGAGGAAATGGAGTCATTAGATGCCAGACCAAAACACTCCCGACTCTCAAATTATTTGCACTAATGAATTAAACATGACTTAATAGCATGTAGAAATGCCTCAACTAATGCACTAATAACAGTTGTCAATTGTGTGTGTCATAGATTAGTTACACTGGTGACTGTTGCTATGATTTAACAATTGGTCCAAAACTATATTGAACAAAGATTTCCAGTTTGTGTCATCCCTTTTTGCTGTGTTTCAGATTTAGCCCCAGTTGTTCTTAATGCACATTTATAAATGTTAAACATGTTACTATTTTTTTCTAATAGTATTCTTATTGCTGTATTATTATCATTTGAGTGTTTTCATGTCTTGATGTATGCTTTCAAGTTACTGATGTCTTGTAGTTGCTGTGATGCATTTTCTTTCTAGTTATGTCTTTGTGTAAGACAATATTTTAAAATTACAGGCCCAATTTGTTTTTCTATCTATGGCATTACGTACCAACAGATTGAAAATCTTCCCCTTAATGCTATACCTATATGAATCATTACAAATGGTCAGAACTTTAGTGTTTATGCTATTAATTGTAATCAACATCATTGCATTCCTTTTAAGATGTATTGAAATTTCTAACAGCTATAAAAACCTCTCAGTCAGATCAGTCTGTGTGACCTTCTATTTACTGTATATAGGTGGTGACTAGCACAACAATGCCACCATATGCTATATAGTGACCTTTTGATCCTAACATATAGAAATGACACAGAACCATATAGATGCTACGATTATGTTATGCCTACTCACAACAGTTCTTTTTATCCTGAAAGTTGCAATGTGTAGCTTTTTGCTCATTTTTCATCGTTGAAAGACATTTTCAGTGGTCATTGGGAAAGATGTTACTGTGTTTCTGAAGGGACAAATTGTTGGCCTGCATCAAAGAAATAAGAAGATTTTTAATTTTATATAATTTCTGTTATAGTCAAAATAGCCTAATAGTATTTCCATCATCATCATAGCAATGTACATTTTTACTAAATTACTAAAAAAAAATTAATATAAAATTACGAATAATAATTAATTATTTTTTTTTTACTAAATCCATAATACGTAAGTTTGTTGCTTCCAAATCAGTTTACACAATAGTAACTGCTTTCAAACACAAGGTGGTGACTATTATCAGAACATTTTTATCGAACCAAGACCACAGGGATTTTTGCTCTTATTATCTATAACCACATTTAGAATGTTTATCAGGTTATAAACAAATATATATCTGGTATGGAATTATATAGCTAAATTATTCTGCTCTTGGCTGAATTATATAATCCACATCTGCTAAATTCATATAAGTGTGTGAAGAACAGCCCAAAAGCTAAGTTCTTATAAATTAAACAAGAATTGAAAGAATCTTTAATTTCATTTTAAAAGAAGACAATGTTCATTTCAAACTGTCCGCTGTAAGACAATAAGCATGTGCAGTCAAAGCAAAACATTTATAAATCATAACTGTAAAACAGCAGGACAAATCCATAGTCCATTAGGACTGCTATAAATAATGGACCATTTGTCTACTCCAGTGTAGGCTTCTGGTATATTGAAATCAATGCATCTCTACCCATAAGCTTCATCATCAACTAAGCCATAATTAACATTGTTTTGAGAAACAAGTGTTCACTTTTAATGTCTTCATTGAAGCTTCTTTGCAAAGTTCAGAAAGTTCCAATCAGCATCATCATACATCTATCTTACCCCTATTTCCAACACCATTACAAAAAAAGAATTCTTTACCTGCACAGTAAACATTCTATGCGATAAACTGTTGTATTTCCATATGATCACATAGTTCTTTAAATATATAGTACTAGACGGCACTTGTATTAGGATTACATCACATTCAACATTCCAATACAGTTCCTTAGATTAGAGATTTGAAGACATTACATACCCGGCACACACGAGAGAAACAATTCAGCAGCTGGAAAAAGGAATTCAAATATTCCCATAGGACTACATGTATTGGTGGGAGCCCAAAGTTAATATAGCTGCTCAGAGAACTTGTCTAAATAAATCCACCACTCTAATCCAATCTCAGTCAGCACAGATAACATATATACATATATATACATACATATACTTTTTACTAGGGCTGTCGTTAAATTTCAAGGGGCCCGGGACACAATGTTTTGAGTAGAGGACTATAGAGTACCTTACAGGCCCAGGCCAGGGAGCAATCACCCAAATCACCCCCCAAAAACAACCCTGCTTGTAACAATGGCTCTTCCTAATAAATCTCTAGAAGAATTCCAAGTTCTGGGAACTTTCTGTCTCAGCAATGTGTTATCATCTTGGCTTTATAAATAGTCCTTTCAGGGTTGATTCACTGTGTTTCCATTTAAATTAAGGTCTGCCTAGACAACTGTAGCCTTGTTAAAAAACAGGAAAATGACACATAACTGTCGCAGACCTAAAAGAAAGACAAAACACCCACACACATAAGTGACTTCATTTAATTTCTAAATAAAATGGGATCTGCATGTCATAGTATGTGATTGTGTGATGAATCAGCAAAGAACAACATGTGATTTTCATGAAGAAACAAGATAAACAAGATCCAGAAAACCATGTAATCTAATTTGTAATGTACAACTCTATGTAAACAATCTGAGTTTATTTAGATGAAGAATATTGAACATAACAGTGTTTTGTTATTCACAGGCATATTAAAAGTTTAGCTACACATTTAATTATGATCTCTGCGTTCCCCATCCATTACACAGACATGTATGGTATATCACTCTTGTCTGAGCAGCAGATTATATATGAGGGTACTTTACTTGAGCAGGCACATGTTTACACAGAGCTCACATTTCCTGTCCCAGGTCTCCTGGATTTCCGTAGTTCCTGAGCCATTAGGTTCTGGATCCTGAAGCCATTGTAACAGACTATTTTTTAGCACACAAAGTCGCTTCTCCCTTCCTCTCTGAGCTGGGAAGGGACCCATGGGCAGATAGTATCCAAATGCTCATTAAACTCACCAAAGAAAGCATGGCAGCATAACACAGGTTAACATGAACACCGCTGGGAGTCAAATACTGGAATATACTTAATTCATGTGTAGTAATATTGGTAAGTTTGTCTTACAGCAATTATAGCATTTTGATATTTTTTGTGGGTTTATATACCTATATACATAGGTATGAATGTCTTGGAAAATCACTTCGAAAGTGCTTATGTTACTAAAATGAGTCATTTGACTTTAAGGCTCTGACATATATAACAATGCGAAGTACAGTGCACATGTCTAGCTAAAATAATAATAATAAAAAAACCAAAAGAAACTGTTTCCAGTTGTCGAAAATGTTTTTTTTTCGTTTATTTGGTCTGTTAATCACATTGACTGTTTTAGTAGTTTTATTGGTTCGTTTAGTTAGTTTTGTTTAATTAACACTTTACAAAGAAACCGTAATAGCTTCTGGTCCCATATTCCTTGATACAAATCAGCATTTTTGTTTTGTTTTATAAAGAAAAGTGCATCATCCCATTAAATCTGCATTTATCCTCCTAAAGCTACAAGTTGAAGTCATGAGATCTTCATCTTCGCGCCTAAGTTTTTCTTCAAAAGAACCTATATGGAACCGGTAAGGCATTTTATCTTAATGCAGATTTATATTCAGATGTTCGCAAAGCAAAGGTATTGATAAACATAAAAAATGTCTCACAACATATAAACGTTTAATCGATTCAAAGGGACGAGTGACAAATTTCCAAAGCATCTTTACATGCAATTCCACTGCTGCCCTATAAGAGTCGCACTTGTTACGTTAAACATGTTGCCATTATTGAGTACTTTCCTCACCTTAGTTAAAAAACTTACAATTATGATTTATTTACTACTAGTAATACACCTTCCATATATAATAACAGTAATAATAAATTTTAATACAGTTTTTGGGAGATCAGACAGACCCATTTAAAAGGCAGTTTGGACATGCTGGAGACTAATTAAATTATTATAACAGCCGAGATCAAAAATAATATTTACTTGTTTTTTTTACCTAATCTATAATCTTTTATTTGTTTCATTTATTTATTTCAAAAATATTTTTGCTACGGTTCTGGGGCCTGTTTGCCCTTTTTAAACGTCCCCACATTGTTTTTATATATAGCGAACATCGAGGGAAGATTTCCAGCGATTTAATTCACAAAACCATATCTTGGCCAGAAACCCAAACTTTTCACATCGAGACATGACAACCGCTGTCGCCTACGGAGCGAGTGCGACTGGGTTTGGCGTGCAGAGGCATGCGCAGAGGGGTGGGTGGTGAATGTAGAGCGGAGAACGAGTGTGTGTGTTTCTTGCACGGATGTCACACAGCGCGGTGCGCATTTCACACGATTTGAGTTCAGAAAACGATCGCTCGCTTGACAAACACGTAGCGGAGTACGCATGCATGCACAAACACCCATGCAAGGTAACATCGCCGTTGTAAGTAAACATCACGCGGACGAACGTAATGTGGGCATCATTTCACGGCGCGTGCTGTTGGAATCGCGACTGAACAGCTCGAATTAACTCCGAGCTTTGCGTCCACGGAGCCCGAGGTGTTGACGAGGTGTACCGTCCCATCCCAGCCCCTGGGGAACGACTGAAAGCAGAAATAACCGGTCTTGTTTTCTGGATGAAGAATCGTTCAGCGCGTGCTAGTAGTTTGTTTGCGCGTGCTGCAGTAGGCATCATCTCACGCACCGTTAGCCCAACATCTATACGGCCTCGGAAGTGAATTTGTTTGTTTTTCATTTTCACTGCTTTCGGTCGTCTGAACAAACATTTCTATCTATTCTCTGGACGAAACCACGCTTTAGGATGCCAGATCAGATATCTGTGTCAGAGTTTCTATCGGAAACAACAGAGGATTACAACTCTCCCACCACCTCCAGTTTCACCACCCGCCTGCAGAGCTGCAGGAACACAGTCGGCGTGTTAGAGGAGGTAAGCAACTGCCTGCTTTTTTCATGCAGTAATGCGTTTTATTTGTTCACAGTGCATAGATGCATAACATCTTTTTGTATTAGTTAGTACAACGTTTGTAATATAACCAAACGTTGTTTTAATGCAAAGTATCAACGTAGTAAGATGCAATACACTATTGCATAGGTTTAAATTTGTATTTTGATCTCTTTACGTTGTTACTTTGAATCTCTTTACGTAATACTTAGCATTAGTACTTCTGTTTAAATTGTTTCTTTGCATTAGTACATAGCAATTGTGTACATTGGTACTTTGCAGTGTATTATGAATCTGTTTATATTTTTACATTACTGCATTGAATGTTGGATACTTGTGTTGATACATGCAATTTCAAAAGCAGTAGTATGTTGCAGCTGTTTACATGGCTTCTTGTATTACTTCATTTTTACATTGCATTAATGCTGCATTGCATTTACATACCTGAAATGCAAGAGGCAAGGAACAACAGTCTGCAGTGTGGGCTGCAATTTGTTCAGCCAGCTGGTCTGGCTTCTGATTCCACTGATGAATCATTGGGTGTACAACCAAGCATAGAGACTCATATCTTGGCTGGATTTGAGTGTTTTTGATGTTCATAACAGTTGACTTATAAAATGGTTTATTGGAGCTAAATGAATAAAGTCCACTGGGAGCTGCACTCTGTCATGCACTTAGGCGTGTGCCACTTTTAATGCAAAGTGGCACTGGGACTGGCTGGCCATTTTCCATAAGACAACCAGAGACAATCTCATTGTGCTTTGTACATACTGTAGTTAAATGAAGGAAAATGCAATTGTGATTGCGGTTTTGTTCCCTCCTTATGACTTATATCTTTAGTTTACTTCCACTCAGTTGTTGTGTTTGTTTGATTTGTGCTGTTAATGTTCAGTTAAGCCTATTGTTAAAACAGTTGACATTGGAATACTTGAAACACCTACTCCAATATCAAAAGAAAACTTAGACTCTAAAAGTCTCACATGATCAAGCAGTTCACTAAGCCTGATACTATTCTGCCTGATCAGCTAGACACTCAAGACCGAATTCAGTTTTCAGAAGAAAAATCTGTCACCACATGTTAAACTAGAAGCATTGTGGCATCTCTACAATATTAAGCACTACATTATTGTACCACTTCTGCTCATATTTGCAAGACAGGAAGCTGTTCTTGCAATGATTTGAACAGGGAGTGACGAAAATCACTTGGTGTAAGATCCAATTCCCTTTAAAAGCAATAGAGATGGACATTTTTAACACACTGGAACCAGCAGGGTGGATGTATGCCGTTTCTTTGAAATCTTACCCTGATGTGAAAACAGAAGGACGAAATGACAGTTTGCAGTTTTGTAAATGCTAATAAAACAGATGAGTAACAGTGACTTCCATCAGATAAGATGCCATGAATGCAGTGAATTACTAAGTCACTCATTGTGTCAGTGTGTATCTCAAGCTCTTAATGTTGACATTGGAGATGAGGAAATTCCAGATAGATCCAAGCTGCCAGTTGGGTTAGTCTTGTTATCTGGGCCACATTGAAGAGTTTCGTATGCCAAAGACCGCAGGTGGTTTTCAGCTTTGCGTGTCTGTTTTCCAAACAGTCAATGACATTGTGTGGAAATGATCTCCTTTGCTTGTAGAATAGCCAGAAAGTTTCAATAAAATCTAAACACTGTCAGGACCAAATGTGTTATAATTCACAGTTCAGTAGTAAACCAGTGTTTGTTTTAACTAAACATTTCTTTAGTGTAACAAAAGCTATTTTTACGCAGCTCATACAATTAAATTTCATAGTTACCATGTTTTTCAAACACCAAAATGTGATCACTGTGAATTGTTCAAAGGAAAAAATAACAGCATGAGGGGGAGTAAATCATTGCACAGTTCTTGAAGATTTTACATATGTTGTCATCACTGCATTTATGGAAGCAGTCATGTGTTAAGTGCTACAGCACATTTGGGATCTGAAACAGTGCGTGTGTGTTTTTGGTGCTATATTGATGTGGCGTGCCTGCATGTAGTGTGCTGATGTTTCCGACACATGGAGGGATGTTGTGCTGAAAGCTTCCAGCTTGGTCATGCTTTATTCTGTTATGTAACACTCATCCTCCAAAAGCAAAGCATGCAGACTGCAGGTCAGAGAGAGAAAACAACAGAAACACAAAAATGAGGAGGGCAGACTGACAGGGACTGATGGAGATTGGTGATTTTAGGGGAATTAGCTGTGCTTTTAGGATTCGGCAGCATAAAGCATGCATGTCACCATTGGCATAAATGTAAGGGCAACAAATTATTCTGTAGTGTTTTAGTGTTTTTTGGATGTTTGTTTTGAAAGTGTTGAATTCCCTCACATTTGCATTTCAACTGAACCATGCACCATGGATAAGCTATAGTAACCCACTGGGACAACTGTTGTGTGTGAGTAAACTGCCTATGCAGCAGGTCATGCAGTGCCACTAATTCACACGCTGGTGATGTTTGCACTTGACTTTGCAGAGTAATACTTAGTAAAAATTAGATGTTTGCTATTTTTTACAATAAATATAAAAATTTAAACAGAAGGATAGCTTAGGGCACATACGCAATAATAAATTAGATTTTTTAACACTCCCCACATAATGACAGTGATGAAGTTGTTTTGTGTCTTTCTCTGTTCCTAAATTGTAGATTTTAGCACAACCGGAACTGTAAAACATTATATTGAATTACCACATAGTTTCAGTCAATGCAGACAGACATACAGTTAAATGACGTAATTAGGTTAGTGTCTGTCTGGTTTTGTTTGATGTACACGCAGATACACATGGTTGGAACATTGTATTGACCAATGAGCAACCAGGCTAGAACTATGCATTTTTTACACATTTATAGCTAACTAATAATAAGTCATGTCACGTTGCGTGTTATAGTGTTTAGCGGTATGGTGTCAGTATACCCACAAAGTACCTTCACAGAACTGCATGTCTAACACAATTAACTACCTCTATTGTCCCTACTTGACAATAAGTATGTACTATGGGACTAAAAGCTTGTAAATCATTTGAATCAGCATTTTGCACAGTGTATGTTTCTAAGCATTTCAGAGAAAACGAGGGAGTGTGGGGGAGGATGGAAGCGTGGTCTGGCAGGCAGAGATCTGCTTCTCATCCAAATGAAGCCTGCATGTCCAGCAGAATACTAACGTAAACACAGCTTAGCGCTGGTGTAACGAATGTAATATCGAATGGCCTAATGGTTTCAGCCAGAGCAGATAGACTTACAGTTGAATGATTTGCGCAATTAAGACGATGTCTGTCTGGTTTTATTGGATATGCATGCAGATACACGCAGAGAGGTCACGTGTTTCTTACCTCACGTTACATGGGTGGGGGGTTACTGGACACTTATCGGCACAGACAGTGCTGCACTACAGGAGGCCTCTCAGCCTCGTGCCATCTTTGTCTCTTACCATCATGTGTCAGAAAGTTACAGCTAAAGACAACAGTTGGATTAGAGAGTTTTATGAGCTGTTTACTGCATTTTCTGTCACCATTGTAGTGCTCAGCGATATTTCTGAGGGAAGGATTTTTATTCTGCTGGCCCAGTTGGGCTAATAGTTTGCTTTAGTGGGCATTTTTTTGTGGGCCCTGCAAACATTGTCACTGGCCCCAGCAAAAAAGATAGATTTTTAAAAATGTTTAGCAGTTCTTTTTAATATGCTATAACTATTGCTACTGCATTTTTCTATTAAATGTTACGTTTTCGTTACAAATTATGTTTAGTTCACTAGAATATACACATATATATCCATGACAATTATCACAACAATTCAGTATTTTCAACATTCAACATTGCAATTTGTAGAATATAGCACAGTTTGCAGTGCATAAATGCATATAAAAGATCAATTAATATAAAATTTTCCTTGACAGCGCAGCGCTGGTCCCAAAGGTGAAGGGGCTATTCTGTCAACTGGCCTTCAAACTCTTGCACACTGGCCCTGGCCCATTGGTCCATCCTTATTGTTTGACTGCTACTTTAACTTGTATCTAAAACCCTTCAGCCTGTTTCTTCTGGCATGTCTGATCTAAGTTCTTTAATGTACAATGTTTAAAAATTTGACCACCTTTTTATACAATGCATCTCAGTCAGAGGAAAGGTCTGAGTGGAGTAGTTTCTCATTTTGTATGTGATACATATGTATTGTTGTATCAAGTGTCCAGTGCTGTCTGGCTGTGTCTAAATGCACTTATTTTTGCTCACTGATGTTACTATTTGTTGTGGCTGTTACAATTTCAGATTTTTTAAAAAAAATTTTATTACCGTGCAGATACACTGTTAATTCACTGTCTGGACAAACCACCAGCATAGACAGACAGACAGTTTTGAAATCCAACTAGAGAATCACATTCAGCGTCATTTGTTCATACTGTTCTTTCTATAGTTTCTTACTTGTCGAGATGTTTGTCTTTCTTTCCTGAAATCTAAACATGATCTGGTTTCTTCTGTCAGTGTGAGTGAAAGAGTAGTGGAAAACTGTTCACGTGGGCTAATTTCAGTCCAAACTAACATTTAACCCACCAACATCTGTTGTGTTGGCAGACATCAACACATCTGTGGCTAATGCAGAGGTTGTCAGAACAGTGATGGCTAGACCTTGATTTCTGAGGAGTCAGGTAACAGTGAATGGAAATTATATTTGCATGTATGATGATGAATATGGCACTATTTCAGAATGTAGTGAGCTGCCTTAATTATAGTGCTGCTCTCTATATTACCTTATCTTGGTTAAATCCTTTGTGGAGAAATCCCAGAATGCATGGCGTTAAATGTTAAATTGTCATGAATATAGTTCAACATGTAACTACTGTGATTTTTATCCATTAATTTGTTAATTGTATATATTTTCATCTATAGGATATTACACTACACAAGTACAAAAGAAGCCCAACTTCGAACTTGACATACTGATCATTATCTTTACAATTCTGTTAGGATACTGCCTTAGAAGGCAGCTGCTTATGTAGGCAGTAAGGCAGCTATATAGGGTTTGGAGCAAATAATATACCTTTATTACTCTCAATAACAGGCTCAATTACAATGCTTATTTGACAATATATTTCAGCTGATTAATTTGGCATAGGTTGTGACAAAGAGTATGATGATGTAGAAATACACACCTTAGTCAGAGATCATTAACCTGCCTTATGTCAATGTCAACTGTATTGTTACAGAGTCATCTTGTACTGTGTACTTGGCAGCTTGGCATTGTGATGTTTATTTTGACACTTTTGCTGAGAATTCTGGGCAATTGTATTAAACATCCAGTCTTGTCAGAGGTGTAGCACAGCCCTTAATGCAGGTACTGTTAAAACGTTGAACTCTGACAAAGCTTTGAAGATTCCTTGTACTTGGAATAACATTTGTTATTTTTATTCCCACTGAACTTTTATTCAGGTAATTTGCACCCGTTTTTATGCCACAAGCATGCATTGCATTATGGGATGCATGTTTCTTTTACAGTGATGTCATGCTAATGTCTAAGAAGTTACATCAAAGTTCACATCAACGGAGTTGTCCTGTCCAATCACAACACGGCGTGTGTGAATTAAACATGAGCTTTCTTAATTCGATTGGACAGCTCACTTTTCATCAACATTGTATTGTTGCCCTGTCTCAGAACGTCGGCTTTGTTTATCCACGCCACAGGCTGTGCGTCTTACAACATTTTGGCGTAACCAGGAAAAGTCAGTTTTATGAATTACCTCTCTGGCTGGCTGCCTCCTCGCTTTGCAAGCCATGGACTAAACGAAAACCATCTGTTGGATTCGGGAGGCCGGCATGTGCACAGGGCGGCGGTGACTATAGCTGCCCCTGAATTCGAGCGTGAAAGGCCGAGATCACATGACACACTCTTTTCTGCCTGTAAGAAAAGCTCCAGCAAGGCGTTAGCGTGTTTCTGTCTCGAACAATGAGCTAGTCCTTCGGGACTTAGCCCATTTGAAGAATCCATTCCCAGTGTGATGTGAAATGAAATTTATTCTTTTGGAGCCATTGTGTAGTGTAATGCTAGCTCTGTATGAAACCAACAGATGTTAGAGCATTACAGCTTTAATTTATGGCCCCTGACCTTGTAAAGACCAGGCAGAATTCCAGCTTTCATCTGGAAGTGTGGAACTGAACCTGTAAAAGGGATGATAGAAAAATGCTGTGTTGTTTCGGACATTTAAAGACAGGCTCATCAGTGAGCTTTGTGGTTGCCCGTAGGTGCCTTATGGGGGATGTTGGCCATAGTGAGGTTTAAACTTCCTCTTTCTACTCATATGTCAACTTGGTTTGACAGTACATAGAGAATTTGCTGTCAGACAGCAGGGAAAATAGAGCTAAAAGCAAATAATGAAATGCAGCTAACCATATAATTGTGTATTAAAGGATAGCAAAATTAATAGGTTTAACTTTAAAAAGAGAGGAGAAAAGGCTTTACATATCTTTTGGTGTTGATGTTAAAGAATGTGCATCCAATCAATTGCTGTATTTTTATGACTCATCTCTTTAAATTGTGAACAAATCTATGTAAGGTAAAAGAATTATTACTAAATATGGGTTCACTTCAAAAAAAGATGGGTTTGTGTCACAACACAATGTGTTATTTTATTGGCTGCCAAGAGCATGACACTGCAGAATTAATTATTTTCAATGGTTTCAAATACATTATGAGGTAGTTTCTGTTTACCTCTGTATGATATACAATTTTGGGCCACTTGATGTTCTGTTTACTTCTGTATGATAAACAATTTTGGGCCACTTGATATCCAGTGTTCTAGAACTTGCTAGATATTTCTTAATGCTTTTGCTTGCTTGCTTTTTCTCTCTTTCATGCACACATAGACACACACACAAGCACACACACATATATATCTCATGCGACTGAGCATTTTTGATATCAGTATTTCCCAAAGTTGTGGCAGAATTTTACTTCAGCACTTTTACAAAGACTTCCTCCTGATGACACCTCAGACACAGCCTTCTCCCTCTCCCTCTCCCTCTCCCTCTCCTCTCTCTCTCTCTCTCTCTCTCTCTCTCTCTCTCTCTCTCTCTCTCTCTCTCTCTCTCTCTCTCTTCTGCTCTCTTCCTGAGGACAGCTATCTTTTAGCAGAGTTATTCTTCTGTGTGTTGACAGGGTAAATTATGCAGAGGTACCGAGTGAATATTTAATGGTGTAACCTGAGGGCTGGAACAGTCTACAGCACCTTCACTCTGCTGGCTGGGCTCCTCCGCACTGTACTGTGGTGACTTAGGACTAGTGTCCTACAATAGATCACATTAGAACCTCATTAGAACGAGCAATATTACGAACAAATATTAGAACTTATTAATATTACAATATCAATAAGAAAATTAATATCCGTGAGCTTGGAAGAGCCTGTGAACTGAGATGACAGATTAATTACAGAACGCCTAACCTCTCAGAATAATGAAAGATGAAGGGGGTTTTAGTTTTAACTTTCCATTTTTCAGAAGTTTAGACCCTTTAGACCCTTGTTTAAATATTTTTGACCTCAACATTCATATATTTTACTGTTCTGTTAATGCAGATGCAGGTCCCTTAAATAGGCTGAAACTATAGGTGGATGGAAAGTGAAGCAAACCATTCAGAAGAAATTGAAACTGAAAACACACATTGTCTGTCTCTCCCACATTTAGCACGAAAGCATTACAATTATAATTTTGTAATGCCTAAACAAGCTCTGCTTCACTTTTCTGCCAACAAACCTTATATTGTTACCATAAACGAACCATGCTGAGATCAGTTCATGTTTTAAATAGAAAACAATTTCATGGTTTGTTAAGCCTATTTAATTAAGAAAACTTTGGCTATCATATTGATAAAAAAATGTAATCCGCATGTTGATATCATCAATTCACGCTGTAAAAGCTCAATGTCTCTGTTTGTTTGTTTATCTGGGTTTCACCCATAGTCAATTTATAACAGTTCGTATCTCTAATCATTCTGCGGCCTGCCATCATTGTAGCTTTTAGCAACAAAAGAGAGAGACCAGACAAGATCTTGAGATAGGACCCGCTGAAAATAATCTGCGTCCTTTACTGGAAGGAAGTGATGTCTATAATATGTAAAAGGAGTCTGATGAATTCGCACACCCACTTGTACTGTTTCCCCTCTTCCTCTTTTAGTGCAGTTGACTAGTTCAGGTCAGTTAGACTTTATAAAATAGATTTTTAGTTAGTTTTAGTTTTTAAACCTAAACTAAAGTTTAAGTTATAAAATTTGTGCTTTAGCCCTGTTCTCAGGGCCTCTGCCTGTTCTGGGGTCCCCATTTATAATCACTCCTGCTCTCAGGCTCCTGCTCTTTGCACTGATTTATAAACATATAAACAGTACACGTGTTGTCATATGTCAGCAGTTATAGGTATAGTTAGGGGGTTACTATTGGTAACAGTGATTTCCATTGTTGCTTGTCTCTGTGGGTCCACCTGTGCTGCTTGATAAACAGAGTTCTGGCCTGAGTGTGCTCTTCATCTGTGTAAAACACAGATAAAGACCTACACTAGGTGCTGCAGCCTTGTGAGAACAATTGCATTGTAATTAGGATGGAGACCAGCAAACTGTTAGAACACTTCAGCACATTATGAGGACGTTATACTGGTAGGGCATACACTGTATTTATACTTTTCTAAAGGGTTGTCAGGTCTACAGTGATTGGCAGGCAAAGAACACTTCTGATTGGCTAAAAAGTTTTGCTTTATATAGAGTGATTAAGAGTGGTCTTTTAGGACATCAGTGATTCTTGTCAGGTTGGGACAATTTTTGTGTGGTATTTGTATGTGCAGTAATTTATGTGTGTTATGTGGTAGTTAAAAATTGTGTAATATAATAATCCTTAGTTGATCATTTGTAACCATGATCGTTTTCTTGACCCTATGATTCATGTCATGTGGCATCATGTAGCTTCGCTGCATGCTTTCATGCCCTTTGACCATTGCCTTCTGCTCAAGTCATGATTATGCCCTGACATGCTGTGAAGAAACTAGCCTGAATAAGATTCTCAGACTGTGAATCAGTGGTTTGACCTCTCAGTAAAGCAGCCCACATTAGAAAACCACAGAAATGAAAGGGCCACAGAAACACTCTTTCTAAAGGCATGTGCCTATCCCTCAGGCTTGCAAAAGCCGGTGGAATGCATCATCTGTGGTGTCCAGGCCAGAGCTGGAATGTTATGAAAATAGATCTATGATGAAGGGGAGATATGGCCATGATGTGCAAGTATGTGAGAAGCAGTGGGGTTACAAATGTTTACATGAACTGTGGCCCTCTAAAGCCATCAATAGAAAGGCAGCGCACTGCAAAAAAACCTGTGGATGCCTTGCTACAGATGTGGCAGGGCTGTAGGTCCATCAGGGTGGCAGGCGGTATGATGGTGATGAGTGGTGTGTGGCCGTGGTCCAAACCTCACAGCTGTGTTCTGGTCTTTTCATGGCCCCTGCCAATACTACATGCTGGATTGAAACAGACCCCTGTGTGTTTGCTGGAGTGTTTGTGATGGAGAGAGAGGCCAGAGTCGCTGATGTGGGTCACTATTGCTTATTTAATGTAGATGGGGTATTTGTTTAAGCTTTGCCATTACTCATATTTGACCTATAACAAATGAATTTAATTATAGCTCTTGCCTATATAAAACAAGTAGATTTGAAGTGTTCTGAACTTGCCAACATGACACTAGAGTGTTTGGCATGGTTAGTAGGGCATTGCTATGCTGTTGCTAGGGTGTTCTTTGGGTGGTTGCTAAGGTGTCATTAGGGTTTATATGGGTGGTTCTAGGTGGTTGCTCACTGATCCAAGTCAGACAAAAGCCCACCACAAGTTTGTGATTTTTGATATCTTCTTATATCGTAAGCCTTCATGAATTTTGTTTGCATCAAATGAGTTCTGGATAAAAACGTCAGCCAAATGCATAAATGTAAATGTAATGTGTTTATCTCATCTGGAAAGATAAAATGTTCTGCATTACAAATTGTGTCAACGGAATCTTGTTAACATCAGACCTGCCCAGTGTTCAGAGTTAAATTATGTGTGTGTTCATCATTTGGGAGTGATGCAGTATCTGTGTGTCAGCCGCCTCACAGATGGTCGTCTCTATCGCCCAGGCAACCATGTAGCTCAACAACTCCCTCATGTCTTTGTCATCCCACACCACATGCTCATCATGGCATTCCAGAGCCAGACTCAATCCTCCAGCCACCCTGGAGCCACAGTCATGACAGCCAACAGCCTCTATCCCTACATACACATTTTACAATTATGGCAGATGTTTTTATCCAAAGCGACTTACAGTGCATTTTATGAGCATGTGTGTTGTGTCAGAATCAAACCTATGACCTTGGCCATGCTCTCCCAGTTAAGCCACAGGAACATGTGGCTCAGTTTGTGACTGACTGAAGAAAAAGGTCCACTTCCTGGATTTACAAGTTGTATGTTGAGATGCAAGTCAAGCTTGATGGTGATGTGATGCACTAAAAATGAAATCATTTATTTCATTTAGTCACCCTCATGTAATTCCAAATCGTATGATTTTTATTCCTTTGTGGAACATGAAGTTATTTTACAGAATGTACTGGCCGCTATTTCTCTATACAGTGACAGTTTTAGAATTTAGAATTGACAAGTTTTAATGACAGTTTTTGTACAGCTAAAAGTCTGTTCCTCATCGCAGCCTATTCTGGCCAAGTGTCACCCACCCACACACTGACAAATAAAAGTAACCAACCACAGTTAAGATTTTATATGTGGTTTAGGGGCAGGTTGTCTATTTTTGTATCCACAAATTGCCAGTTTTGTTGTAATCATCAGACAATCAGTAGTCTAAATTTGTATGGTGGGCGGTACAGGCATGCTGGCTCAGACTAGGTACACAGTAAACAAAAAACAACATTAAAGTTAAAGATATCATTGTTGAATTGATCTTCATGAGACAGATTGTTTCAAATGCATGTTTAATGTAATGTTGTTCAGTTGTGCTAGACCTTGTCGGATGTCTGGAATATTAAACAGAAAATGACCTAAATTTTTCATTTAATCAGAATTCGCAAGTTTCCTTAATGTTCTTTAATGTTTGGTTGTGTTGGTTTCCTGGCGAAACCCCAGACTGAACGTTTAATGTGCTGCTGTTTTAGTTCCCTGTAAGCACTCATTATTTTTCAGCTTGATTAGAATAAAGTGGACAGTTTACGTGTGCCTGGTGCACTGTCAATGAAGTGAATTATTTAAAGAATACACATCTCTTCCCTATTATTCTGTCTCTCTCTTTGTGTTAAGGCACTGCTGTGCTATTTTTGGCCTCTTACCTAATGTGGTTGCACAGTTGACCATAGGAACAGATGTGATGGGCTGAATTATTGATGAGTTCAGTGTACTGCATTCATTAAAGTGTTTCATTTTGGCACAGCCTCAGTTATTCCCACCTGCAGCGAGAAAGCTGATAATAAAGAGTGATCATCCATGTGTTTTCTTATTTCCTGGCTTCGTGTATGTCATCATGGCAGGAATCTCTATTCCCTATTGATGTGAACACACAGCAAAACAGGATGCAAGTGCTTCCAAACTTTGTGATTTATCACTTTCATTAACTGCTTTGAAGCAATTTAAATGAGTAACTTGGATCGTCGATAAAGCTAAAAGGAAACCACAAATAGTGATATCATACTCAAGATGGGCAAAAGGAAAATGACATCATTATTTGACATTGTGGGTGAAAACACTAGGGATTTGCCAAACAACATATTTTTAAAACTCAACTAGTCATTTGGTTGTCAATATGATCAGTTAACTAGTCAGTTTTAGGAAGCCCTGTATAATTAGGTTGGGGTGAGTCATGTCCACCAGACATATTTCTTAGGGACCCAGGACAAGCTAAAAAACACATAGTTTGGAAATGTTAATTTCTGTGTCTTTGTACAGACCAGTGATTAAAAAAAGTATGATCAAAGAGCATTTTACTGTTGTCATGCCCATTCCTAGCAATTACATATTTGTTATTTAAAAAGAAAGTTACGTTAACCGCATGTTAACCATGCAATAAAGTGCAATACACTGTATTTTCTCGGGGCCTGACAGAACTGACATGACTCTCCCGAGACTGTCAGCAGTGTTGGACAGAGATGATTCAGTGGATACTTCTAGTCCTGCTGGTTATAAGACATCAACACAAATACACATCAGCTGGTGACTCAACAGCATGGTCTGAAATAGCCTTTCCACAGATTAGGTTTCTTAAAGGTCTCCCCATATATGCTTGACCTTCTGTCAGCACTCGATTCATAATTCCCTAAAGCCATCATTTGTGAAAATACCAGATGTTACGATAGAGGTCAGAACTGTCAGGGTAATGTAAGCTTTAGCTGCCATGCCGGTGCATTAGTGATAGAAAGACAGAGAGACAGACAAACTGAAATAAAGTCAGATGTGTGGACAATCCTTAATCGGATTGAACATGTTTATAGCTCCATTTCATCATGTACATATGCGCATATTTACTTGCCCTTTCAGGAACAGGACACCCAAAAAATGTCAATTCTGTTTTTATTTATGTACCCTTTCTAATAATTGTTCATGTCACATATCTAAAGTTACTTTTTTGATCAGACATGGACACAAACAAGATTTATGACCTGTGAAGGATGTCAAGATTATTTAAATTTTTTTCAATCTGTTGACTAAATCTCATGCACACAAGTCACACAAAGCTGTTTTATAGCTTCAAAAGACTTGGGCCTATTATGATACTTTTATAGTGTTTTTTGTGTCTATAGTGTCTTTTATAGAGCTTGACAGACTTGGTGACTATGAACCACAGTTGTATTGTAAACTAGGTCTGCCTAAGGTTCTTGTAAATGGGATTGAGGAGGGATTTGAGAAGAGTGAAAGGGAGCGTTTTTGAAGGAGGGGTGGAATAGAGGGATGGGGGAAATGCGTAGCGAGAGATCAGGAAGTAAAAGCCATGCTGCTGTTGCTAAGCTAAGATTTCAGCAGGGGTTGGAGTAAAAGGAGGTTTATAATCCATCGACTTCATTTAAATACTTGTGGAACCTGCAGTGGTGTTAGCTGAACAGCTGTGCGTTTGTATTTGTGCGCATGCTTATGGAGTGGTGATTATCAGTGGCACCCCATGAGCCAGACAGATCCGCAGACGGGGATTCCATCCATAAGGAAGATAATCAGGATTCAAACATCCGCACTGAGAAAAAAAGGTCACAGGGTTAGGCCTACAGGTTCAGGCTGAGCGGTGTCCTTGACTGATCCCATGTTGTGCCAACCAGATGCTACCCACAGCTGGAGAAATTGGAGCCATTTGTGCAACAAAACAAACACCTATTGTTTGTTTCATATGCATTAAAAGGCTTACTGGAGGTGTCTGTTTTGGCCTGTGGGTTTGGGGAACACTCTGCCAAGTCTTCATATCATTATTGTAGTAAGTCAGTGTGGTCTACAACCAAGCACGTTGTTGATCAAAGATAATTTTACCCATGTAAGTTTCTTCTAATTGTTTCAAGGGGATGATGGATGAAGGCCATAGATGGCTGAAATTAAAGAATGGATTAAGAATGTTTTCTTAATATCTGTTTAGTCCAAACATTGCTGAGCAAACCCCCTAGTGTGAAAGCCATTTGCTGGCAGGGCTGCCAGTTATAAGGTCATATCACAAACAGACATCACAGATGGAGTTAATGGGGGGCACAGTTTAGAGCTGCTGTCACTGAGAGGTCTGTGTGGCACATGGTCATCCTTGACCAATTGGAATCCAGTGAGGTTTGACTGTCCAAACGTTATGTCCAGACACACATCATCTGACACTAATATTAACAAGATATTACTAAGTATCACTGTTATTGTTGTTCATACTTAAGCACTTATATATGAACTACTATAACTATATATGTATATATGAACTATATTATTTGATACTACAGCAAATATTTGAGCTTTTTAGCTTTGCTGCTGTTTTTGTAAGCATTCGGAGGTACTGATTTTCACCTGGAAGATGTTAAAATGGTGAACAAATTAAATTTAGGGGTGGGCTTTTTGGGCCAGTTTGCAACTACATAGCGATGCATTCATTTACAGCAATCTAGCAGTCTTTTTTTGAGCGTGAAGGGCAAGAATGACACATTCACTCCAGGAGAGATAAAAACTTTGCTGTTAACTACGTAGTAAAGAAGTGAATATGTAGCACACAGAAAAGACTAGAATCAAAATATAGACTTTGCCTGATATGCGGATTTGAGTAATAACTGTCCTTCTGAGGGTGTGTTTAAACGTTTTTCTCTGCAACTTTGGATCTACCCCTTTTAAGAGGCTTATTGGGAAGCTGAGAGTGTTGGAGTCATATCATCTCCAGTTCAGAAGATAATTGTGCAAACATTTCTTTCTTTCTGTTGTCTGATTAATGACTGATCTGTGATTTTGATGCATGCTTTGTTTAGTGAGGAGATTTCTAACATTGTATATGTCTATGATTGTATACCTGAAGTACCAATATTCTCTTAGGTCCCTAAAATTGAAAAAACAGTTGTTTAATGTTATTTATAATTTATTCTAGCTTGTTGGACACAATGAATTGTTGGAAAAAAATGCAGGTTTTAAAGGTGTCTTGGACATTTATTAGCTTGTTAGGCACGGGGACCAATTAGACTAGCCTGACCAGAAAAGACCAGAAAATTGAGATGCATCATTGTAAAGTTAAAATGAAGTGGCAGGTTGAATTGGGTTAGGCCCTCTTATTTTTTATTTTATTCTCGATTTTACTGTCCGACAGTTCTTGTTGTACCTTATCTACTCTACATATAATCCTTATTTTTTAAGCATTATTTTGGGTAGATAGCCTTGCTCTGTAAAATTAACACCATACATAAGGAACAGTGGAATATTGTTTCTTTACTTTTTCTGTGCATTTTTATGTCTGCAGTATGGCTAAATAACTAGGTAGAGTTGCGTTTGGTTGGGAGATGCATCTTGTGCTAGCCTTTCAGTGCTCAGAGCATAAAGAGTGTCCACTAGCGTTAGCTGGCTTTGAGTATGAAGGAGGAGATGATGATGCTGTTTAGCCCAAGGCTCCGGCTGTGTCAACCTCATGCTGGATTTAGCATCTGGGTGGAGACGCTTGTGAAGACTGTTGTCAGTCGCCTTGAGGCTGCACAACAGGATCCTGAATCACCAACTTCCTTTTTAAGATAGTGCAGCATAGCCTTGTTTAGTAAGCTCCCTCATAACCCATAGAGGATAATTCACTTGGCCCAGAGAGACTGAACATGTTCTAGCTTTTAATGTGCTAGCTTTTAAAACTGTTTGTTAATCTGCATGTTTCTAAACAATATATCTTTGGATATATTAAAAACTGATTTTGGATCTTTTAAATCATTAGTGTTTACTTCTAAGATTTATTTCTAACTAGCTACCTCCTACGATATGTTTATTTGTGTGCGTATGTGTGTATTTGTGAGGTATGTGTTTTGGTTGGAAATGTAGGTCAAGCTGGTTAGGACAGCAGGGATATATTCTGCACCATACAGGTAGTGGTTTTAAAATGTAGATGGGCCACAGACTGCACAGTAAAGACTGAGAAACTTCATTGTAATGTTCTGCAGCTGCAGGTTACTAATTAGGTTACTAATTAGGTTACTAATTAGCTTTCTGTGAAGCAATGAAAGCATGGAAGAAATCTTGCATTCATGGTTTAAATGATTCATATTTTTTATGCAACATAGTTTGGTAGTTGAATAGTTGAAATGTTTGCTGTAACATTTTAGACTGTCCAGTTTTCCATGTTAGTTTTCACTGTAGGCTTTGAATCTTTCCTATTTTCTATTTTTGAATCTTTTAATTTCCTTTTAACAAAACATTGCTGCTGTTTCTGAACCTCTGATGACAAAATATCCCATTTTAACTATTTTTAGGTTGGTAGATATGCAACTATGAAATAACTAGCACTAAAGTTATTTGTTACTCAAATTGTGCTAATAAAAAAAACACTTTTTTCAGTTAGCCATTATGCTCAACACACAAGTAACCATCCCCAAGGGAAGTTAGACGAAACAATTGGGCCCCTAAAAAAAAAGGGACCAGAAGAGCACTTGGTAATCCTTTTAAACCTGGAACCAAGTCTGTTTTATATGAAATAAATATTTTAATATATTATTTTAAGTACCGTAGTTTTAGTTTGTCATGCGGGGGGGGGAATTTTTCCCCCCCCCCCCTCCTTTCATTAAGATGTGAGGATTCTTAAAACAGGCCTTGTTGCTGAATTTTAAAATGCCTTTTTTGTCATGGTATTAGGGCCAGGGGGTGCCAATAATGCTCAAAACATGACCCTGAAAGCATAATAAGTTGCTGTGGTCTTATAGCTTTGGATGAGAACTTGATGGTAATGCATGCAGTTACCATCTCATTAACATGAATGGCCCTGAAATTTAAGCCACAGGTAGTAAGTGTGATGTTTAGCTGTTTATATATTCTATAGCCCTGTAGAACAATCGGATCTTAAACCATCTTGCATATTACAGTCGTTTCTTCATACAGTATAGACACTGCTGGCTCTTGTCACAACACCAAAAACTCAGTGGTCACGCCACAAAAAATTGTAATGGTATAAAAATAGATATGCTATTTAGGGAATAATAGCTATGCTGACAATGAATGAACATTGTGTGTGTGTGTTGCTTTACACAATAAGTGGCTTTAGTGGGAGAAGGAACATGCACCCCTCCTCTCCATTATGCATGGATAATTCAAGCACTGATGAGCCAGGAGGATGAAGAGGATGTTACTGGTCTGCCTGCTGCCTTATAAAAAGCTGTTCTTTTGTTTCTTCCTCAACTCTTTTACTGTCTTGCACATGCACACAGACTGGAACACATGCGATTCTTCATAAAAGCAAAAGAATGCCGTGTACGCCCATAACACATACATCCCAGAGGATTTGGCAGTAACTTTTTCTTGTTTTCTTTTGAAAATGCCTGCAAGTTAGCTGAAATAGTGGAAAAAGGAATGATAATTCACAGTGTCAGAGGCTTTAGAAGTTAAGTACATAGTTTTTGTTTCTACGTTTTTGTGTTAGGGGAGGTTTGCCTTCATTGTTGGATGAATGAAATATGTCAGTAGACATTTGCTCTGGGTGGAGTGGTGTAGGCTATGGAGTAAACTTGGTGGAGTTCCAGGATTCCTGATTTTGGAAAAGCTGCAGTCCAGTGGTCCAGATTGTATCCAGAACCTAAATGTCTGCTACAGATCTAAAATTCCTAGGGGTCTAAAATTCCTTTCAGTTCATTTTTTGGAGAATTTAATTGGCTGCATTCCATAGGATGTTGAATTGGAATAGGAATGATTTGCAGTTGATGTAAATTCAAAGAAATTCACACAACAGAGGAATTTCATTTACCAAATGGTTTGTGATAACACATTTGTAATAAAATGATTTAATTAATTATGCATATTTATTACCTGATATTATCTTGATTAGATAATATTCCTCTAAACTAAAAGCAATACTGTCAAAACAATTACCAGTGCCATCAGAACAGATTTGGGTATGGAAATAAAGTGTTTATCCATCATTGCCCATAAAACGAATATTCCACAATAAATATGATATATATACACCTATATATCTGTCTGTCTGTCAGTCAACCTGTCTACCATCCATCATTCATCTAAATGCCTGTCTGTCTATCTATCTATCTACACCTTTATATATACCTATCTACCTATACATCTATACTTGTGTAGATTCTGATTTAAATTCGAATTCTGCACCTAGTTTGTTACCTCATTTCAAATTTATTTCTGCATTATGTGTGACTGCATGTGGGACTGAACACAATGAATATATCATGTAGCAGAATTAAATGTAAATATAAAGGAATTTTGTGTGAATATAACTGTATGTTCTCAGGCTTGGGTTGGTCTGTGTGCTTATTTCCAGTATGGGAAGGAAATGCCTGCTCTGTGTTGACAGGATAAGACAGTAAGCAGGAAACATGTGGCAGCCTTGACCAGAGTAAACTTTCATCTCTTAAACTCTGCGGTCAGCTGAAAGTCCTGCAAGAAATGTCATTTGGCTTTACGTAGTACATGTTTATTCTTATCTCCTTTCTTTGAAATGTCACTGAATAATTTTTAGAAGTGGTTAGGTTGTGCAAGTAGTTTAGTTTGGATTTTGGTTAGTACTTGATCAGTGAACTACATTATTTTTGACATAATTATGTATTATACCTGAGGTTGTGAGAAAAGCATGCAGACAAAAATGTACTAGGCTTGTGTAACTGCAGACGCCATTCTGATTTAATGGAAATGAAAAACAAGGCTCTTTGAGGTAGTGTTGAATGTTGTACTGTTCTGAATGACACTCTTGACTCAGAAGCATTCTAAATGCATCATTCAAACTGCAAATTTCAGATGAATAAACCCCATTTGGATGTCAATGTTTTATGAATTGAATGATTAGTACTGTGGACATGCAACATTGTTTAGTAGGTGGGTTGCCTGAACAAGTGAATGCACAGCACAGCAGTAATGTAAAACATATAAATTTAAGAATTGGTTTTTAAAAATACATATTAGTCAATGACTATTATGAGTATTTTGAATTTTTTGGTACTAACTGGTGGTAGGACTCCTTGTGGGCACAGATATTATTCAAAAACCATCCCTGGAGATACATGGCTTCTTTTCTTGGAAATGCCATACAAAATGCACGCACTCAATCTTTCACCCTGCTAGGGATTCTTCTGCACCCTTGGAGAATAATGAAACAAGCAGTGTGTTTCACTTCAGTGTGGAGAGCTGTCAGATTTTGATGAGCAGTGAGGAGCTGAGCTAGGCCCTGTGCTGTCACACCTTCAGTGTTTCCCATCTATCGTAACAGAGGCATTAAATCAGTGTGGTTTTAATCGTGGCCATTGTGAGATGGGAATATCATGCCACATTCTCCGAAAACAAACATCTGTCCTTAATTTAATTGGCCACTTTTCGTCCAGGGATGGTAATTGAATAAATGTGCGCATTAATCGAGCGGTTACAAGCGCATTACGCAGTCTCATTCAAATCAAATAATATTTGTTTTTATGATGTGACTTGTATGGGAAAATTTTAGCTTTAGTTTGATAAAGTACATGTGAAACATGATGTTTAGAATAAGGAGAACAAGATCAGAAAGCAAGTTATGAAGGGGCATGTGGGATTAAAATGTGCTTATCTTTGCATTTGTAATGAGGAACAACACAAGACAGACACTTAGTTACTCCAGTGGAATAATAATGTTCGTTGAATTGTAAGAGCTCCTAAAATGTATGCAAGCATCATCTTTTCAGGAACCTCACAGTTTCCTGTCTTATAGAGAGGGTTACTTTGCACAAGACTACAAGCATGCTCTGATGGGAGGGTTTGAGCATGTGTGTATGAGCTGATTAAGTGCAGTTCATTAAACCAGGCTCCTAATTAGGGACTTCTAGCACATCATGGCCTAATTAGTACAGGACCGCTGATTGACATGATGATCTGGTGATTTATTTTTTGTTTAATTAGTCTATTTGGGGAGAAAAAAATTGTTACATTTATGCATTTGGCAGGTGCTTTATCTACACAACATGCAGTTATTCAGACTGTACATAATGCACATTATACATTCTGTGGGAACTGAACCCATGACCTTGATGTTGCTAGCACCATGCTGTACCAGTCAGTCCTGTTATTACACAGTCACAGGTGTCACATGTTGGAGTATTATATCTTGATTGCACATCTTCATGGATTGCTCTCTTTTGTATCTCCACAGGCATTGGATCAAGACAGAACTTCATTGCAGAAGGTCAAGAAGTCTGTCAAAGCCATTTACAATTCTGGCCAAGGTACATTCACACCACACACACATTGTGGCAGTTTCTGTTGAGGCTGTATTAAAGGGATAATGCACTCCAAAATTAATTTGTTTTTCTTTTTCATTTACTCACTCTCATGCCATTCCAAACCTGTATGATTTTTTCTTCTGTGGAACACAAAAGATATTTTGAGAAATGTCTAAGTAGTTTTGTGTACATACAGTGGAAGTTCAAGGGAGCCTTTGTTGTTCGATTACCAGTGTACTTCAAAACATTTTTTGTGTTCCTTAGAAGCAAAAAAGTCATACAGGTTTGGAATAACATGAGGGTGAGTAAATGATGGAAGAATTTTCATTTTTGGGTGAACTGTACTTTAACTTAATGTCAATAAGCAAGCTTATCAAATTCAAGTTTCTCAGATATTTCCTACAGTGTCATGGATATGATGATGTATTATATTTTTAGTGTTTACAGAGGAGCCTGTAATACCGTTTAAGCCAATGGCTATATTACTGTTAGAATCAGCATGTTCACACGAGCTATTTACTTCCACCCCCACACACACCTACTCACCTCTCTCTCACACACATACCCAGATACACACTGCTCTCAGGTATAAGTGTTTAATCCCTGTATCTCTCTATTGAAACAAGCAGCAAAGCAGGATCAGTTTATCCTTGCAGAGACCTTTTGCATAATAATTATTGCACAGAAATGTAGCACGTTTTGTGCCCTAGATTTCTTTAGTCATCATTATAAATCAAACTTGAATTCATCAGCTAGCAACAATTTGATTTGCCAAATCCCACTGGTCCCCACAATCCCCAGATCTCACATTTTTTTTGCCTGTATCGATATCCAGAGAGCAAGCTAATAGAGACAAATGTTACAGGAAAGCATATGTACAAAATACAATTCAGTAATTGCAAATGTATTGCACTTAAAGGGACAGTTCACCTAAAAATGAAATTTTCACGTTTATGTTCATACTTTTTTCAGTAAAAAGAAAGAGGATGGTGATACTAACAAGCTGCAAAATTGCCAAAATGGCGCCAATTAAGTTTAAACATTAGGACGAGTAGGCAGTGATATTATTGGTTAATTACTAGTTTTTTCTTGGTTTCACCAGCAGAAAAGTTGTTGCAGAGGTAGAGAAATTTCAAGTCAAACATATTTTTGTGTTCTGAATAAGAGCAATTAAAAATGAAAACAAATGAATCTTTAGGAAAAAACACAACTAATTTTACTACAAAGAGACCTATAGAGATTGTTGTTCAGATACATGCAGATGCCTGCATATATAATTGATCCCTTAGGAGAAATATCTGAATATTGTAAATATATATAGTCTTTAACATATTTCATCCTACTCTAAAAGTCTTAGTTAACTGTTCATGTCTTTATATGTTCTGTTTTACATTCAGATCACATTCAGAATGAGGAGACATACGCTCAGGCATTGGATAAGTTTGGCAGTAATTTCATCAGTCGGGACAATCCAGATCTGGGCACGGCCTTTGTTAAGTTCTCCACTCTCACTAACGAGCTCTCAGCCCTACTTAAGAACCTGGTGAGTCCAGAATATCCTGGAGAGCAGATCTTCAAACCAGAATGAGCAACAGATTTGAAAGTGTGTTTGTTTTCTGAGCGGCTAAAAGTGATATATGTTTTCTGAGCTGACAAAATGCATTTTTTGGAGGAATGTGTTAAAGTCACATCTAAGAACAAATTTAAAGATTTGCACTTTGCACTCTCTCTCTCTCTCTCTCTGCTTCTCTCTCTTCTGGCACAACCGTGGAGATACAGCAATAAATTCTGAGTGTAGGAGTTGCAGTAGCTACAGTGCTTCTCCTTTTCACCCCTCGCACGCACACAAACACACACATTCCTAAATCACAGTGTGACTGCTGGCGGCACTGCAGAAAGGAAGTCACATCCATGCAAGCGGAGGTTTGTGTTCTAGCAGTACACACCTGTTCAGTGTGTGCTGACAGATGAGGATTTTCCTTTCTTTTCATTCTCCATTTTATCAGTTATTATCAGTTTCCTTTTATCAACTTTCTTTTTGTTTGTTTGAGTTTGTTATGTGTTGGTATCACAGCACAGTACTACCGTTGTTTTTTTTTAATATACATATATGTTTCTGTAGCACAACTGATACAGAACCCTAACCCTAACTGAGAATTGCATTAGCTGAGCAAAAGGTAGTGGGTTTGATTCCCAGGGAACACACATACTGATCGAATGCATTGCTTGAATCCACTGTTAAGTGGTTAGTGGCTGCCAAAGTGTATGTAAAGTTGGTATCAAAAATGGTTCTTGTATTTATCCTAGCTCGTGGTAGGCATTGTTATTGCAAGTTGTGAAAAAGGGGGCACATATACTTAAAAAATCAACTTGAATGTACTTTAAGTCAATTTGGATAAAAGTGTCTGCCAAATGCATAAATGTAAATGATTGCCATCTTTATCTACCATAGTATTTACATCACTGTAAGTTCTGAAACCACTCCACTGTACTAGAATATCAAGGAATTTACCAAGGTCTGTGTAGCACTTGGCAGTACAAATGACCTTTTTTGTTGACCACTTTTGTTGTATGGAAAACTCTTTGAATTTCAGATATCCCTTTGTCCTCTACAGAAGAATCTGCCTGATGACTACTATGGTGCCTTAACCACCAATTGCGTATTTGGTATTACACTAGTGTGTTAATGTACATTTTTGCCTCCCTCTTGTTGTTTTCTCCTGCTGACAGCAGCATTAACATTTTCCTGATTCATTTCCTCAGGCGCTTGTGTCATCAGTATATCCTCTCCTTTACCACAGCACCCTGCAGAAGACTACAGCCTCTTCCGAACACTCATAGTCTAATGTAGGCAGATTACACACCCGCTTGTCTCTTACATAGCAGCCTATCAGCATCTGTGTGGAAAGCCATGGAACTGTTGGCATTGTGCTGTGTGACTAATTGGTTTCTTCCTGCGACTGGTGTTTCAAAGATGCGTTCAAGCACAAAATATTCCAGTGGTCGATAATGTACAAAACAGGGTTAAGCGACATTAACATAATTCATTCTCTTTTGGTCTCTTTTATCTCTCTCTTTCTGAGAAAAGACAGTTTGTTGTCTGGCTGTGGTGCTTTTAGACTGCTTTGGCACTGTTATGTGGTATTTATTACTGTGAAACAAGAGCCTCCATTTAGTAACACTGAAGAATATTGAGGCAGAGGAAATGGACGGAAATACTCACTTTATTATGGCTTAACTGTCCATTTTGCATTATCTAGCTTCACACCCATATGGAATATTGAAAGAATTAAGCGTTTATGTATAAAACATGTTTTTTTGTGTGGCTGTCCATGTCTGTAGTGTTCATTTGCCATTGGCATTATCTGCCAGAGGAGCTATTCATCGCCTCAGACTCTTGGCCGCCACATGCAATGAAAAAAGACTCAGTTTAAACACATTTATCTTACTATCTGCACATTGACCTTATAAAACATACAAATCTGCCTTGTAACAAATTCTTTGAGAATGCCACCTCAGAGTGGCTTTTAGAAATTGCGTGTGGAAAAGTGGCTGGAAATTACATTTCTAAATGACAGATGCAGCGCGTGACTGTATTATTTACACTGTGCCAGATGGCATGTTTTGATGTTATTAATGTAATATAATAAACCTGTAATATTAATTAACAATCTTCCTCCAAAGTTGTCATATGTTAGTCAAGATGCTATCTTATATTCATGTAGAGATATATATATGTCATGAGTACACTCAGAGAAATACCAGGGATTTTTTTCTTCCAAATCATAAAACATACTGTAGTAAATACAGAATACTGAGCCAGGTAACAAAATTTATGTGCCGGGTAACAAAACTCCTATATCTCAACTGATCATCGCAACGAAAAAGCTGTATGTTTGATTCATACTGAACACATGCTACTAAATAAATGTATAGCTTGAATGCACTGTAAGTCATTTTGGATAAAAGTGTCTGCCAAATACATAAATGTAAATACCTAATTGTTACTAAATTAAAACTACTACTTACATTATACACATGTCCATTAAACAGTATAAACAATACATTAAACAATATAAATTCAGTAACATTACTTATCAGTATTATCAGTTATCTGCCTTAACAAACAGTTATCACAGGCTATCACTGTGATACAATTACATATACATGCAATTCTACATTTTTCGCAAATGTGCATGAAATGTGTGATGCCAGTTTTTGTTTGTCCTTATGTGGCAGTACAATTTGCGAATACAATTTGCGAATACATTTGCGAATGTGCATTTCATGCACATTTGCAAATGTGCATGAAATGTGTGATGCCAGTTTTTGTTTGTCCTTATGCTTTAATCATTACCTTATTTTCAGATTATGTACATTTACTATAAGGTCATGCAAACCTGCCACGTCCCCAGTTCGGCACTTTACAATAGGCCTCGTCTTGTTGTTATTTGAGTCTAAACAAAGTGGCCCCTTGTGTCTAAAACATTAATGTTGAATAATTTAAAAGATCTGTCCAAAGCATCAAATGACACAGCGCAGGTCTGCTCATGTGTGTCTCCCTCAACAGGTTCACCTATTTTTCCTGTGCTGTGCTTATGCTGTGCTGAGTATCATGTGTTGTATTAACACAGTATCTTCTCTGTATTTCTATTTCTACCTGCAGCTCCAGAGTCTCAGTCATAACGTTATCTTCACACTGGACTCCCTGTTGAAGGGCGACCTGAAGGGCGTGAAGGGGGTGAGAAATACTTACAGACCTTCTTGTTGACCGACATAAACACACACATGTAGGCTTAATACACATACAGACATTTTTGTCTACTAGGTCCTCCCTGTTCTAACCTAAATACATGAACAGCATTTTAATTTGTTAATCACATGCCAAACCACCTGTGATGGTAATTTGCAGGTGCTTGATGGCTACATGAAACCCTTAATTACGACATATGTGCATGTAACCAGTGGTGGCATTTTAGTGACCTCAAACTAGGTGGTGTGTTGCTTAATGCAAATATGAATGTTTATATTTTTTGTTGTTAGATGTCGGGCCTAAGCCTGATATTAGGGTTCTTCCTAGAATCTCGTTCATGGCTACTCTCAGTTCATGGAGCTGTATTATAACTGCACCTTTCAAGAGGTTTTTATGTGAAAGTTACTCATGCAAAGAATGCATGAGTACTGCAAGAGGATGATATGTGTACGTGTAGACCTTTAAAAACCCCTGTGTATAAACACTGGTTGTATTCTAGTACACTGACTCATGACATCACATGCTCAGCAGATAGACTTGTTTTAATGTAATATGGCACATAAAAGGACCGAAATTGTGCTTGAAGGCTTTTGATGTGGCTATAATATCTAATGGAAGATCATCTGCCCACCACACCAGCAGCCAATCAGAGCCCTTTAATAGATCTGTCAGTTACCACAAGTTATTTTATTGGCTATTTGTACTGACTGTGAACAGTACTTGTCTACAATTGATGTGAGGCATTACTGAAAGTGATGCGATGAAACTGTCACTGTGCTAATGTGCTGTTTACCTTACTGCTTGAAAGATGTTTCCCTTCACGTGTATACAGTTAGCCCTGCTTGGGGTATATCTGCATTATATAACACAGTATATCTGCATTTACATATGCATTGTCTGAGTTTTTGTGTGATATCGGATATTGGTTTGAACATGAAAGACTGTAGTTCCTGCACCTGGCTTATTACTGTGTTTTTCTGTTTTGTTATTTCTAGGATCTGAAGAAACCCTTCGACAAGGCCTGGAAAGACTACGAAGCCAAGTTGTACGTTTGCAGTGTTTGTTCAATGAGTGTTAGAAGAGTTTGTTTATATACACTGTTGTCCTGTTCAGATTTCAGACCGATTACCTTTGGTCTGTTGGCCATTGCAATTACGATCTAATTGCTTCATCAAAAAACATAAGTGATGACAATTTTCCCTTGCAAATATGACTAATGTGAAATGAACAGCACTTTGTTGCCAATGCAGATGAGTTTACTGAATATACAGACATTTTGCTGTTTATGATCAAGCATATTGCTGTGTATCAACATTATTCAGTACAAAGATTGAAAAGGAGAAACGAGAACATGCCAAGCAACACGGAATGATCAGAACAGAGATTACTGGGGCGGAGATTGCTGAGGACATGGAGAAAGAGCGGCGGCTTTTCCAGCTGCAGATGTGTGAGGTCTGTACCACAGATAACTGCTTACAGAACTCTACAATAAAAGCATGTCAGTGCATGTTTTGTTTTTGTTTTGTTGTTTTGTTGCACTGCCTCACTTGCATGCCTCACTTGGGTGTCATTATTGGCTGTGGGCTGCACACCCATCGACCAAAGATTGTCTCCCATAAGCATTCCAAGCACCACAGAACAATAAAAAATAAGAAAAAACGAGAAACACCAACACCCAGTTCTTGTGGATCATAAGTAATGGTTGAGAGGGATTGACCACACTTTATTTTGGAAAGTCACACATAGCGCACCTTTAAAATCCATCACTTAAACTCCAGCAAGATACTGAAAACCACAGATCTGCTGGGAGTTTTAACTTTTCAGCAGATTGACTGTTCAGTCTTTGTTGACCCAGTTTAATTCAGTGACCATTTGTTAATGCCTCTGCTATCTAACA
This sequence comes from Chromobotia macracanthus, assembly GCA_036877525.1. Classification (NCBI taxonomy): domain Eukaryota; kingdom Metazoa; phylum Chordata; class Actinopteri; order Cypriniformes; family Botiidae; genus Chromobotia; species Chromobotia macracanthus. Next base: position 620,502 of record JAZGTH010000034.1, on the reverse strand, counting down.
AAGCCAATTCATTAATCATTCAGTCATAAGTTCACTTGTGACCTTATCAGTAGATGCCTTTAATGACATCAGCATTCTAAAAACCATACCTGCAGCCAGTCAGAGAATGCGGTTGGGTCTGCACCGGTTAGCATGTTGCTGTGTTAGTACTGAGTCACATCAACAGCTGTTCTGATTGGTGCTTCTGAAACAAATTATGTAAAATCATTATATAATGCTGCTATCTCAGTGCTAATGACCTGTTTTTCTTACTGTTTGTAAGATGCCTTCGATCAACACTGGAGCAGATGGCTCACATTATTATGGACATGTTTGTTTTGGCATCATAACCATCAATGTCATCTTTGTTCGTTAGAGAGGAAAGCTGCAGGTTATTTCACATGGGAATTAATTGAGGTTGTCAGTAGGAATTTTTACAACTTGAAATGTTTACTTTACGTTAAGGCTTTTTCTGCATAGTAGTTGTAAAGTTAAGCATCCTGAATTCTTAATAGCAGAGGTTGATAAACTGGAGTATAGTGTTTCACCCATCACTACTATGCAATTGAGAAAGTCACTAAACCACTGGTACTGCCTGGTTCTGTACTTGCAAATGCACTGTATGTATGTATGTAATGCTTCTGCTAAAAATATTTTAGTGACTTGCTTTCCAAATGTATCTAAATTAATTTTGTTGCACAAAGATTATATGTATATTCAGGGGATAGGATACTAGCTTAATGTGTGTCATATTACCCCAAGATATATTTGCACAAACTAGGGGCGAAACAAGAAATTCATGAGCATAGCCTAAAAAATGGTTAGCTGCAGGGATGTTGCAAGATGTTCTGGAGTTTTCCACTGGGGGCTGAGACAGGATTGCATTGAAGTTTAATTCATTTGTTTTGTTGGCTTGTGTTTAGAGAATTGTCATTGCATGTTACTTAAACATTTCTTATTAAGTTATTGTAAATACAAGAATAACATGGAGGGGGCCCATGTTTTTCAGTGAATTATGTCACAGCAGTTAAATATCTTGGTGCTTGACTGTTTTTGTATGTGCAAACCGAAGTTTGTCTGTTTTGCAGTATCTGATCAAAGTGAACGAGATAAAGACAAAGAAAGGGGTCGACCTCCTTCAGAACCTGATCAAGTATTACCATGCACAATGCAAGTAAGTGAAATCAATGTCTTTTTGAGGTCAGTTTAGTGTGTGTGTGTGTGTGTGTGTGTGTGTAGACTGAGAGTAGACTGACTCTTTTGACTGAAAGACAAGACTTCTGTTCCTACAGTTTAGCTGCCATATTGTGCATTGCTATCTCTCACATTTATTTTTCTATGAGTGTTTCATCTCATGTTATACTATTATACCATCTCTGGTGAAGTATTTGATTTTTTTAAACTTTTGCTAGCATCAGGTATGTGTTAATCAAACATTTCAATAGCATGTCATTACGCAAAATTAACAGAATAATAATTGACCTAATTCCACATGAATCCAGCACGTCCCATAATAATATCAATTTCACTATCCACGAAAGATAACAGTCGATAGTGAAAGTTATTGCTCCATGTAGCCTTACAAGTGTCAGTGCACTATAGGTCTGAACAGCGCTGAGTGAAGAACTGAAAGTGTGTAGCAGTATCTGTCTCTCTAAGTCTCCAAAGGTCAGTGTTATTCTGAGCTAGCATTTCGCTATAGATGCCTCAGCAGAAACCTGTCCGATTGATTTCTGTAAGCTTACCTTGCACTTCAAGGATTTGATATGTACATGCTTTGCAAAGCTCTCTTCTTCAGAGATTCCCCAAGGTCACTTAAATGCAGAATCATGCCTGGACCTCACATATGCATCAGGCCAAGAGTGCAGGACATGTGGCTGCAGTGTTAGTACTGCTGACTCACCCAACCTGACTCTGACATGACACTTTTGGCAGGTTATGTTAGCAAGATATTAGTCACTGTCAGTATTTAAAACTGGTTGTTTGCATCAAAGTTACCCACAAAAGAAGCAGGTTTTTGTTTGTTACTTTAAAGTTTTGAATGCCTTAGAAAGTTAGTTTATCAGAGAATAGGTTGTGGACTGGTTCTCATTTAGAACTGATCCAGTTTTTCAAAAGTACTTCAATCAAATGGTTTACATGACAAACAGTTCTTAAATGTCTGCATTCAAACAGAACAGCATAATAAAATGAGCTTTTCAAATGAGACCTTCAAAAACCTACACAATTCTTAATGGAATCATTAAGGGGCCAAAGTTGGAATCAAAAACAAAGTCGTTTAATTCTTTACGATTTTCATACATATTAGAAACCAGAACGCGAGCACTGCTGCAGTACGTTACTGTAGCTGAGCCTATGAGATTGCATATCATTAACTCTCCATTATGTTACCAAGTGTGTCTGTTATATTGACTGTTGTCTAGAAATTGTTGTATAGAAATTGTCCATAATTTCCCATCACTGTAAAAAAAGAAACTGGCTGTCCTCTGCTGTTTGCAATAGTAAAATTGTTATTTCTGTTTGTCTTTTCAGCTTCTTCCAAGATGGCTTGAAAACGGCAGATAAACTAAAGCAGTATATTGAGAAACTAGCAGCTGATCTTTACAATGTATGTGCCTCTCTTCTCAAATATAAATTATTTAATTTGATTTAATAAATCCTTTTTCTGATTTTGTCTGGTCAGGGCACTCTGTAATGGTTTGGGTGTATTTGTGTAACAAGTTGTTTTGCTTTCATGACTTTAGATAAAACAAACACAAGATGAAGAGAAAAAGCAGCTCACTGCGCTGAGGGATCTTATTAAATCCTCTCTACAGCTGGACCAAAAGGAGGTAAGCAGACAGTGTGGTGTTCCACATGGCACTGGCTTAAGAACCAATGCTGATTTTTCTTAATCTACCCAAAAACAGTTTGTAATGTCTGGTAAAATGGCTGGTTGGGGCTAAAATATTTTCATTGGGGATATTTACATATGCGTTGTCTGAGTTAATTTGTTCAGTATTTAAAATATGCCCACATTCTACAGTTTTATAGTTGTTTAACACCATGGGTCAGGCAGAATCTTACCAGTTAAACTTAGTAATACATCTGGGGATGTAATGTACTAGAAACCCTCCCTAATGCTCGACCTGTACTGGGGAGAGTGTAAGAGGGAGTGCCCAGTGCTGTACCATGCTGGTAGCCAGTATGAAATAGGGCTTGCTGGTAACCAGTGTTGTGCCCCACTGGTTGCTCAGAGAAAAGTTGCTGTTTCTAAAAGCTTTTAATTAGGAAAATAGATAAATGAACAGATGTTTTATGTGGCAAACAATGTCCTGCCAGTCCATTTGCATTGTTTAAAGGTATGTTCCAGGTTCAATATTAAACTCTAGTGACATCTGTGGCAAAAAATGTTAAAATGTGTTAATTTAAAATTGTTCTGACAAGGTTTAGTAAGTAGTCACACTATGTTTCATGTTAACACATAGTGTTGTACATTTTGGTGCATTATTTCATTTACATTTCGTGTGAATACCTTAGTAAGTGCCAAATTTTTTGTGGTGTGTACATCAATGCCACAGTTGTTGTTGAGAAAGAACCAAGAACATTCCTTCATTAGTCTAATGAACTGTGAGATTTAGCTAACCGGAAGATTCCACTGGGAGAGGTTTGTAAGATTAAAGGTTAGCATCATTCAGCAGTAACCACGTACACAGCAGACACGCTTCCATCCGTTTCTATCATGTGCCATGCTTTCACACCCTCTCCAATGTCTCTTTCACTCGCTGCCTGTATGGAATGAAGTCTAGAAGAGTAAGTGTTTAGCGTCTTCAGCATGCAGTGTGTGTTTGTGATGGAGATGTGTGTGTGAGCAAATACAATACATGAATGTCAGGAAAGGCTGATTTAAAATTCCAAATAGGTCAAAATTAAGGTTGTATGTAAAATATAATATGTTCATTTTAAAATCTTGGTGTACTCCTATGGGAAGTTTGTTTTTTAAATGTTGCAGTATTATGCGGTATTTATTTTAGTTGTATTTTAGCTGATTGTGTACAGATACAAATAAGTATTTTGAAGAAGTGTGTGTGTGTTTGTACTTGTACTTGAGCAGGACTCTCAGAGTAAACAGGGTGGCTACAGTATGCACCAGCTGCAGGGAAACAAAGAGTTCGGCAGCGAGAAGAAAGGATGTCTGATGAAGAAGAGCGACGGGTATATTAGCATTTTTATTTGTTATCAGGACAAGTTGAGCTCTTGTAAATAGTTTCATCTGGTGTAATTGTTCTCTGCAGGTTGAGGAAGGTCTGGCAAAGGAGAAAGTGCTCAGTTAAAGGAGGAATTCTCACTATCTCTCATGCCACTGTGAGTTGAGGATCACACACACAGATACACACTCAGTTTGAACCCATGTCTTCCTGTCATCAGCTTTATTAAACTGAGGCCTGACATTAACAGTGAAAAGACTTCATCAGCTGTCTGAACTTCAGCAGTGTCTCCATAACAACCCAGACCTCCGCTGTCATTCTTTAAAAGCCCACTGCGAAAATGAGTGTTAAAAACGTGACTTTCCATATGCCTTGCATTTATATACATAAATATATGTATGTTTGTCTCTGTTTAGTCAAACAGGCAGCCAGTCAAACTCAACCTGCTCACATGTCAGGTCAAGCCCAGTGCTGAGGACAGGAAATGCTTTGACCTCATTTCCCGTAAGTCACCAGACGACCAGATGAGCTTCTTGTGGCAGACCACATGAATGATTTAGTAGCTGAATGTAACAATGTGTCTGTTTACTTTACTGTAATGATTTCTGGAAGATAATGATCAAATTCATTCTTAAATTGTTGTGTAATTGCGTTGTAAATATGAAATATGACTTTATGACTATGTCTTACAGTGTTTAATTAGTTGAAATCATTTTGTGTTTATAGAGACAGGCACCTCATATTTTACTTGTCACCTGTTTCAGATAATCGCACATATCACTTCCAGGCCGAGGATGAGCAGGAGTTTATGATGTAAGAGTTTTTGTGGGATTTCTTTTTTACCAAAAATGTTGTTTTAATTTTTGATTGTTTTTAAACATGTAGGCTAAATCTTTATTTGAAGCATTTTATCTGTGAGTACTAGGGTTGTTTGATAGACTCGCATTAATTTTGCTAGCAATATAAAATTAAGCAACACTGTGAATGTGCGTTTTATTTGTGGTTTTAGGTTTTCTAATTAGTTGATTGATAAAAATTGCAATCCATCCCTAAGCTTTAACTGTATTTTAGTTTTTACTCTAAACTTTGTCTAATTGGTAGCAATGGCTGTTTAGATGAAATGATCATTCTTCTGAAAAATAATATCATTCTTTTAAGCAGTTTCAGAGCAAGTATATAATTATGGACAAGGGCTAAATGATTGGGATATAATTCTTTTAGCTGTATTGCCCAGCCCCACAAAATGCACAGACCCTGTAATCTAATTTCTATGTGACTGCAGTAATCTCTAAGAAATGTTTTATATGCTGATTTTGGGATTTCCTCTTTGCAATTTGAACAGTTATGAGCAATAACAGTAATCTGCGTGCAACTGTTAAAGTTTTGTGTGACCAAAATACCACTTATCTCTTTTGTGACTAGTTTTAAATACTTTCATGGCAAATTAGCATCCTAAAAATAGTTGTAGTGAGGTAATAACAGATTGACACGACCACAGCGGAGAGTTTAAAACTTGTCTGAGTCATTCCCTCGATGCCTTTTTTTGAATCTGTGTGGTAAGAAGTCTGTGAAGTGGCATTTTGCTTGTCTTAAGTTGGCACAAACTCATTGAGGTCACGGAGACCACATTTGACATTTCCCAGACTGCTTTAGACATAAACACACTCTCACAAAAAGCATAACATCTAACCAAAATCCTCTCAGTATTTATAACTTTGCTTCAGTTTTACTCACAGTCCTAGTGGTACCACACACACACACACACATAAACACACTATTGTGAGCTCCCTGCCGTTTATCATTGTCATCAGCAGTCTGAGGTGAAGACTTTCTTACTCAGCCATTTAACAGCCATTATAAAAGGCTTTTAAAAGCACCAAGACTGATCAGAATGAGCCCCTATAACCTCTTTATACATCAATCCTACAGTCCTTTCAGGCTGCTTTTGACTGGACACTTTTAAAGGACTCGATGGCTGTGAGCCAGACGCCAGATCCATTATTTAAACACGGTGAATCGTCCCATCTCATGTAAATCTGCTGAATTAGGAATAAATGTCAAAGGGAATAATGAAGGTCATAGAGAGGCTCTTACAAAATAGCTTGAGGGCTGGTTTAGCATTTAGCTATTGTTTTTGAGGCAGAAAGTAACTTGTGGCAGTTAAAGCATCTTTCTGGTTGTTTTGTGTAGCTGGTTTTGAGCAAAAGAGCACACAACCCCCTGTGCGTATGCCCACACCTACTGTGAGGGGGGCGGCATTTGTCAGAGTCTTTCAAAAGAAAATATTCTGAGAAAACAGACAAATGGAAAGTTGGACAAATGGACAGGACTACAAGCAAATGAAAAAACAAACAAACTTTGCCACACTTTGCAACACACAAGTGTTGGCGTGTACTTTATTCTCTTCAGTTTGTGTTTTTGTGGTTTGTCAAAAAACTGTTCTTTAATGTGTTTCTTCCTCTACAGATGGATCTCTGTGTTAACTAACAGTAAGGAGGAGGCACTTAACATGGCGTTCAGAGGAGAACAGAGTGGAGGAGATGATGGCCTGGAAGATCTCACTAAAGCCATCATAGAAGATGTGTTACGCATACCTGGCAATGAAGTCTGCTGTGACTGTGGAGCTGGGCGTGTGTATCTTATTCTTCAGTATTCACCAAACTGAACAAGCATATTCAGACTTGAATTTATATTTCTGGTTTTCTGTAAGACCTTTTGTGTTTACTGCATAAACATGAAAAAAGAAGTATTACAGAACATATTACACGACTGCCATGTCTACTTTTTAGCTATGGCATTCTCAGTTGTGATATTAAGCTACAAAATTCTTAATAGATTAAAGGATTAGTTCATCCAGTAAATAAAATTCTGTCACCATTTACTCACCTTCACATAGTTAAAACCTGCATGACCTCTGTCTTCTGTGGAATACAACCGGAGAGATTTAGTCCATTCATCCATGATTTATTAATCATCCATCAACTATTTGTATGTACACTTTGTGTCTGTTTCTCCGATTTTTGTTCTGTACCTCTTTTTCTTTGCCTCCCTCCCCTCTCTCCAGCTCTCCCTCTGTTTCTCACTCTCTAAAGCTCTCTTTCACTCTCTCTTTCTCTCTTCAGTGGTCCCTCATCTCTGCTTTACATATCTTAAGCCAACAATCTGTCTCCCTTTTCTAATTTCTGTATTGCCAGTTATGAGTCTTTCTCAGTCATGATAAAAACTGCAGCAGCATCACTGTAAGTGTGAGACTGTACTAGGGACAGCCGACGGCCCTTACATCACTCTCTTATGTAATTGGCTCATATGGGTTGTACTGAAAGTTCTGAGAGGACAGCTGCTGGGAATTATTTGATCTCTTGCATTCGTTCTGTGTTTTCAGTGTATGGAAGAGAGAAGAGTATGTGGCCCTGGAAAGGGCTCAGGGGCATTTTTGATTGTTTTTATCTGTTTTAACACAGATAATCAATGAATAATTACTAAATCTGAGACACCAGATATTCCATGTGATTTTTATGTTTTCAGTAAAATATTGATTCTTTCTGTTAGAAAACATTTTTGATCAGCAATAAGTTGTGCTACATTAACTTTTATAATATCGCTAACTATTTAAATCTAATTAAAAGAACTGTATTTCTGCACCAATAGTGCCACTTACTTGAATTGCAAATATTGTTAATAACATTTTGAAAGGCTTTCAGTACACTGTTTTTGGCAGACAAGCAAACTGTTGCCATTGGGACTTTTGAACTCTTTTGAGTGAAGATGAATCAGTTAATACGTGTTTATTGAAACACACCATTCAGTCAAACTGATTCACTGAAATAAATGTGTTTGATGCCCATATATTTTGTGTTTGTGTGTCAGAGGGAGGAAAAATTTACTGGGATTTACTGAGCATACAGCGATAACTATTGGGGAAGACTTGTGTCTGTATATAGCTAGTGTGTGTTTGTATCCTTATCGTTTAGTCCTTTCACTGGTTAAGCTCAGGAGATTTCCCTGGTGCTCAAAGAGCTGTTCTCTCTCCCACACACACAAACATACACACCCCGCTGTCAACATCAACACATTCATTACAGACAGAAACATCATCTCACAGCAACACTAATCAGGCAGTGTCTGTATGTCTGTGATAACATTCTTAATGTTTTACAGCTTGGAATTAAACTAATACATTGAACTAAATACTTGACTAAAATTAAGTTACGAGTCTGACGAGGACCCCTAGTGGTGACAGAGTCAAATGGCAACCAGAAAGCACTAAATGTGTGTTGATTTTTTCCCTTGTTTTTTAACAATCTGTTTTGATGTTCTCAGTTCCAAAATGGCTGTCGACTAACCTGGGAATTCTGACGTGCATTGAGTGTTCAGGCATTCATCGGGAGATGGGTGTCCACATCTCACGAATCCAGTCTATGGAGCTGGACAAACTGGGAACCTCTGAACTCTTGGTGTGTTTATTGGCTCAAATATTCAGCATGTAAACACATGTAAACATAGCAATAGAAGTATGTTTCATCAAAAAATATTTATATTTTCAGTGTGGTCCCTTCATCTTGTAATATAAATGAATCGTTTATTGCACATAGGTGTTGTTTATTAAGCATTTATAATCTGTTAATTGTTTTCCTTTTTCAGCTGGCCAAGAATGTGGGGAACAGTAGTTTTAATGAAATAATGGAAGGAAATCTTCCTTGCCCATCTCCTAAACCCACTCCTACTAGTGACATGTAAGCATATGTATGAAAGATCTATCTGTGTGTGTTTGGATGTTGAGCTTTCTCTCAACCCAATACCCCAGTATTTGAGCCATTAAAAAATTGTGTTGTCATTCTGCATTATCTCTTATGTTTATCTTAGGACTGTTCGTAAGGAGTTCATAAATGCTAAGTATGTGGATCATAAGTTTGCAAGAAAAACCTGCACCTCGGCAGCTGCCAAGATGAATGAGTTGTATGAAGCGGTCAGGTCACATGACCTGCTAGCCCTCATCCAGGTGTATGCAGAGGGGGTGGAGCTTATGGAACCACTCCCTGAGACAGGACAGGTGAGTGGCAGCTTATCCTCTGATGTATGCGATGTACGATATGTTTAATTACAAATGATACAGGAGCCACAGTTACTGAGATCATAATTACTGTCGCTCAGCTGGTAGAGCATAGTACTAATAATGCAAAGGTCATGGGTTTAGTTGGTGGGAATTCATGGACCAATGATCAAATGCATAAAATGAAATTAGTAAATGTCAAATGTTAGTAGTAAGAAATGCTTCAGATAGAATATTTGCTTAACGTTAAATTTAATATAGATTCTCTGAGATTGTCTTTTGAATATTGACTTAATTTTTTAATATGCCTATTAAGTGCCACTCTAATGGATTTTTATAAGGTTGTTTGTGAATCTAAATCGTGCAGAGGATTCTAAGAGGAGACCCTAGGTCTAAAGAGACAGAACCAGGGTCCTTACACTCAAGCTATTGCGTCACATAATGAATGACCCGTCCGTATTAGGGCTTTTGATGAGCACATATTTTGAGCTCTGCATATCAGGAAGCAGACACTTTGGAAGTGACTTGAATCTGCATGCTTGATCTTCTTCCAGTTTCTGCACTGAGAGACCATTTGTTTCTCTAGAAAATGTCTTTAATAATACTGGTGCTCAACTGAATAGCCACTTCTAAGATGGTGCAGGCAAATCCACATCATCTAAAATGAGCTCCATTTAGTTTTTATAGTATATGTTCCATCAGCCCACAATACATTTATTGTCTGAGTAAATTGTCTTTTTATGCACTATAGTCTACAGTCAGTAATGCTGTTTTAATGGATTGTCATTAGTACATAAAGCAGTTGATGTTGCAATAAATAATTTGCTTGTCATGTGTCATATAGATTCCTAACAATGGGTAGTAAAAGACAACGTGTTCACAAGGCATTTCACTTGTGTAATACATTTTTTGAGGCAAAACGGAATATTCAGCTTGTAATTTGGTTTAGCTGATACTTTAAAGCTGTTAATTCTAATACTGATCTGATCTGATATGCTGCAATAAAATGCACCACCCTGTAATATTCCAAACAAGTTACATTTTGTGAAATGTCAAAATATCATTGGCAAGTGCATGCAGTAAATTCAATGTTTACTTCTTATCAGTTAATGTGTTCCCTGGCACTCAATCTCATGACCTTGCCTTCGCCAGCACCATGCTGAGATACAGGAGCATTTGTTCTTATGACAGAAAGAAGATGCTGTCTGTGTAATAAATACTTGGTTTAAACTGCACAATAATGTTGTTTGTTATTGGCTGTTGTCCCATAGGAAGCAGGGGAGACAGCACTGCACTATGCTGTGAGGACAGCTGACCACACCTCACTGCACCTGGTCGACTTTCTTGTTCAGAACAGGTGAACAGAAGTTTATAAGCACAAAACACTTCTACTCACATATTCATTGCCATGTTTCTCATGGAGCTACTTGTTAAATTTGAATTTAACTGCTGTTGTCAAGCAGTCACTTCTTGTTTAGTAAAAGTGACATATTTGTCAGATATGATAACCCATACCTGAAATGTGACCTCTGCATTTAACCCATCACTGGTGAGGAGTGAACACACACTGCAAGCCATGAACACACACACACACACCCGGAGCAGTCTGCAGCACACTACCTACAAGCCAGGGGTTAGGTGCCTTGCTCAAGGGGACTTCATTTGCTACCTGCCAGTGCTGGAATTGAACCAGCAACCTTCTGATTACAAGTCCGACTCACCAGTAGGCCACAACTGCTCCTAGGCCACAACTTAGGAAGTATCATGAAAGGCTTGAGAGTTAACCAGGATAAGTTTTTAATATAGTTGGTCTCTAGGATGGCAGGTGTTGGTTTTTGAGAATTTCAAGTAATTTAGGTTCATCTTTGGCTCAGTTTGTTTCCTTTGCTGTGTGGATTAAAGCTTACATAACAGCATTAGAAGAGAAGGTCATTCCTGAGGCAGAACTATACTTGGCCGACATCCTAGTAAATAATCATAATTTGATTTCCCTGAGAAGCGGAACACTAAAACTGCACCCTGAATTTGTTCCAGGTTTGCACTGACAGCTGGTTTTAAAGAAATATGACAGCAGATGGGATAACAGTGATTAGGAAACATCCTACCCAGTTCTTTTTTATATTGCTTCTATGTGTATCTTTATGAGTAGAGTCCTAATTGCTCTGTACGTTTGTGGACAGTGTATTGGATCCAAGCAGATCCAACAGTAATAGTAATCCAATGCTATAAACTTGATAAACTATAAACCACCACTAAAACTATAAACCTGTATCATTTAAATACATGGCAAAAGCTTTTCTAAAATGATCCCAAAAGAGACCATTAAACAGGTTTTCTTTTTCTTAGAATTAGAATTATTAACCTGATTTTAGAATGCTGTGACTTTTTATTAGCATGGAATTAACCTTTTGGGTAGCAACAGAACAAGTCCGTAAGTCTTGCATTGAAAATGTTCCAGACAAGTTTGAATCTGGGTCAGTGATATGAGGTTCTGCAAACTGAATGGGGATATATGGCTGTAGATGTGTCGCTTTTCTCTGTTTCTTCCCTATGCTGTGATTCCCATTTGGTGATAAGAAGTGGGTCATAAGCTTGCTCTCTCTCCCCTGCACACTGCCAACCTCAATTCATGTAAATTACCAGAGTTGAAAGTGGTTCATTAGGTGTAAAGATCCATTTAATGTCACAGTTTTAATAAAATGCTTCAGCAAATTACAAAAGAGTGTGATCAGTTTGAATAGTACAGAGCATTAATGTCAATATACTTGAAATTAGTGCTTAAAGTTTTTTTGTTACCAGTGGGAATCTGGATAAGCAAACAGAGAGAGGAAACACAGCGCTGCACTACTGCTGCATGTATGAGAAACATGAATGTCTTAAACTGCTGCTGAGGGGGAAACCAGCTACTGATATCAGTGAGTTACACACACACACACAAATGTGCACATAAATATGTACTATGTTATACGTACTATGTTATATGTACTATATGTACTATGGACTTATCTGTTTTGATTCATAACATGGTGTGTTGAGGCTGTATTACCACCTGAGGTGTGTGTTAAAAGCACAGTAACAATCAAATTAACTTATGTCTTGCATAGTTCCCCTTTGTATTTTTCACTATAAAAACATACAGTATGCAAGTTTTTTTTAATCTCATCTGAATTTCTCACATTCTGACTTTGTTTTAAGGTTAAGTTTTTGGTTGTAAAGACTAGGCCTGCATCGTTAAAAGTTTTCCCATAAACTTAACATTGTGCCTCACACAGATATTGCAATAGTCTGACAAATGTCTAATGGCCTCATTTTTCAGCCAATCAGAATGGAGAGACGGCACTGGATGTGGCCAGAAGGATGAGGATCAGCCAATGTGAGGAAGTGGTGAGTGACTGGATGTGGAAACTGTTTATGGACCCTCAAAACATATTTATCATGATCTAAGAGTTGACATTAAATATACACTGGAAAAAATAGGCCCTGGGGTGTATCAGATTAGTGTTTTGCAGAAAAGTGGGTATGTGACTCATGACTCATGTTTCTGTGTGTATGTGATTCAGCTGGTACAAGCTGCTGCAGGAAAATTTAATCCCAAAGTCCACGTGGAATATGAATGGAATCTCAGACTGGAGGAACTGGATGAAAGCGATGACGACCTGGATGACAAAGTGAGGTGTTACCCGCAGGCATATTTTAAAATCTGCAACCTGTGACTCACAGATCTAATAGTTGGCTCTTTTTTCTCATTCCCAGCCAAGTCCCATAAAGAAGGACCGTTCTCCTCGACCACAGAGCTTCTGTCACTCATCGAGTCTGTCTCCTCACGACAAGCTCTCTCTGCCTTGTTTTATTGGTCAGCGTGATAAGCAGCGCCTCTCATACACCGCACTGACCAATCAGATATATAGTGTGTCCACCGACTGCCCCTCCTCCCCTGTCTCAGATGCTCCGCCTCTTCCCCCTAGGAATGCAGGAAAAGGTAACCCAGAAACCCAACAGTTTCTCAGCCAATTAGAAACTATAAAAGTTGAACATATAACTTGTTCTCCTAACCAGTCATAAATCAATCTGATCTAGATATGCAGTATTTCTGCAGAACACTGCTTTATACAAGTTACCTATATATTAAAATCCAGAATATTGTTCACAGGGATAGGAATAGGATTATCAGAAAGCAGACATTTTTAAGATTCTTTTAGAAAAAAGCATTCAAGTTTAGGTGAAAAACAACAAACTGTATATAAGAAAAAAGGCTACAGTACAAAAGAAATATTTCATATTTACATTCTTTACCCACATGCTGTGTTTTGTTATAGCATGGGACAGTGATGTTAAATTTGTGATTAAGGCCATTTATAAATAGGAAGTGATTAATGAAACATGCAAGCAACTCAATATCTGTAATGTCTGTACAGTAAAAAAGCTTTAACATTGTTTCTGTTACCTTTCACAGACTCCAACTGTTTGGTTTTCATTTGATACTTTATGCTTTCTGTTTATAATTTGACTATTTAATATGACTTTGCAAATTTATGTAAATTACAGCCATCTTTCTTATCACTTTCTTTTCTTTTATTTTTTCTTCTGCTCTCTCTTGCAGCTCCTCCTCTGGCTTTTCTTGGTTCTCATTCACACTATGCTACTCTGGCTAGCACTCGACCATACATCAGTGATTATCTGCTTCTTTATTTGCATAGACTCCTCCTAATAATTTAATGAGCTCTTTCTGTAATCCCAAACATGTCCAGGTCATATTTCACCCCAAAATGAAAAGATAAAAAAGGTTTACATTATATAAAAAAGTTTCGCAAAGAAAATGAAGCTTGTTTACATTGTTACATAATCATTATGACAGTTAAGATAAATTTTCCTCCCTATTTCTTGATACTGCAATGCAGTTGTTCAAATATGACCATAACATGTTATTAATGCGGCTGGTGCTTCATTTCCTCCCACTTCACCATTGCATTGTGGGCACTAACACAGCTGAAGTGTGAATTATAGTTGTCCAGTCAGCATCAGCTATAAGAAATCTTTCTTCATTTTCACTTTATTTGTTTGAAATTTGATATTTTGATATAAGCTCTGTGATGTTGCTATGATGATTGGGGTAGGCTTTGTGTTCCTGTGTGTCATTATGTCTTACGCACGTGGGTGTGGCATAAATTTAGTCATCAACAGGGTTTGCACCGACTCTACATGTGTTCGTCTGTGCATGCCATTTAAATCATCTGTATGGGTTTATGGTTAGTGGAATACTGTATAATTAAGAAGAGTACAATGCCTGACCATGCAAGAGACAATAAGGCATAAAATGAAGCTTACCCCAGGCTTAACTAACATAAAGCATAATGTTGTTTGCTGAAGTTGATGACACCTTGTGGCATTTGCTTACATCTCAACAACTGTCCTGGTTTTCTCAGACTGAGCTTTTCACTGGCTGTTTTGCTTACAATGCTGTCCTCCTACAGGTCAGACCGGATGTCTGTAGAAATTTATTTTCTTCTCGTAAAAAAATGTTATTCTTATTTACAAAGTCACCTCATTCACCTTTTTTGTGGTGGCTTTTTCTGAAACCCCTCTTCGGTGTTCTCTTAGTTTGAAGCACCCCACTGTTTCTGTTTCAGTGGCGCTTAACCTTGGGGTGATCATACTTTCCCTTTATTTCTGTCTGTTTTACCCCATATTCTCTTCATTTAATGTTTAAAGCTAATGGTTCTTCCATATGACCGCACCACAGCATTTTTTGTTTGTGTTTATTTGTTTGTTCTCCCTCCAGCCCCTTCTTTGTTGAACCTGCCTCCCACTCCCCTTACCCCTGCCATGCAGAGCTCTGGTAGTGGCAGCTCCACCCTGTCTAAGAAGAGGCCACCACCCCCTCCCCCTGGACACAAACGCACACTGTCTGATCCCCCCGCCTCTCTCTCACACACCCCGCTCTGTAAAGGTGGGCTACTGTACCTGAAGGCATTGGCCCACTTATTTAAGACTGATTTGATGCGAACACTAATTCAGTTACTTTTGAATTAAATTGTAAATAGTTTTAAAGCACAAATCAGTTTTTACCATCATAGGTGTGACTCCAAGCTTTATGCTTATACATTTGGTTCTCTCTAAAATATCTCTGAAATCTTACTGAGATCTTACACTAAAAAATAACAAATGACTGTCATCCCTTTTATTCTCTTTGATGTTGCTACATGTTACATTTAAAATAATAGTAGATTTTTAATCAGCCATATTGAAAGGACAATGTTGTCAGTGAAAGGCTCAGCCTAATGACTCCATCTTGACCCTTTGATCTCTGCACTGAGTCCCATCCCAGTGATGATGTGCATGATGCTTACTTACCATGTTGAGTTATAACAAAAAGCAAGCATGGCAAAATAATTGTTGTGATTCACGTATATGGGTGAGAAACATACTTAAAATATTTACATTTAGATTTATAACTTTCAAATCCCATTTTAGCGTTGGTTGACTTTGTAATTACATACGTGGTATATAATGCAAAATGTGCTTATGGCTCTGATGGATTATTATTGTGCATGGCCTGGTTCTAATGTGTTATCACCGTAATGTTACAACTCATTGTTAATAACAGAAACATTAAGCTCTTGGTTTTTGCCAAACAAAAAACAAATCAAAATAGTTTTTTTTGGTATATTGATATACTTTCAAACAAACTCATAATTCCAGGAAGCGATTCAACACCTTCACCTGTCAACAAGATGTCTCCCATAACTAACAGATTTGAGGGCATCCCACAGCAGCAAAGGTGAAAAAACTTCTCCCAAGCTTCTTGCACATTAAAACTAATTCAGAATTTGCAAACTTGAGTTTGATGTGTAACATAACCCATGTTTTATATGCACTTGTGAGCTATAGTTAGAACTGTATTTGCATTAGAAAGGTCACCAAACCTCAGACAGCAAATTTATATTTGTTTTTTAATGTTACATTTGAATATGTCCACGTAACTGTGTCTGTGTGCTATTTGCGAATGCAAAACAGTTGCCATTTTACAACATGGCATGTTTTTCACAGAATGTTAAAATATAATGCTATCAGACATTTCTTTGAGAGTTGAATGTGTTCCATATTTCAATCCTAGTTTTAACACAGCTAAACCCACACTTGGTCCACGGGTCCTTCCCAAACTACCTCAGAAGGGTAGGTAATATGCTTTCTTCATCTGAACATTGCATTAACAAGAATGAATATTAGAATGATAGACAGTCTATAGTTAATGTGGGATTTCATGAAATAATAATTTAGTAATATTAACTTGTCAGATATAGTGCAATGACAAGCCACATTTTGATGTATTTTGGTAATGGCATGAATTACGTCAACATTGATTTACAAGCTTTAATTTTAGACTTTGAGCATATGTTGCATCTTCTAATTTTAAGCATAAAACTGATACAGCTAATTATGTTGAGGATTAAATACTGTGAATGTGCTCACTGCTTGTTAAAGACCAAACTTCTGACATTGTGTTGTTTGTCATAGTTGCCTTGCGTAAGATTGACACCATACATCACCCATCTGTGGACAAAACTAACCAGGTTCCTGAGGCTATCATGTTCCAGAAAACACTGCAGAGTTCTGACACCTCACAGAAGGTTCCATTAGCTGACAGACCTCAACCAGGGGATATACCTCCCAAACCACAGTCTGCAGAATTACCCCCAAAACCAGGAGAACTACCTCCTAAACCTCAGCTGTCAGACCTTCCTCCTAAACCCCACCTGGGTGATCTACCCCCCAAACCTCAGCTGAAAGACCTTCCACCCAAGCCCCACCTGACTGACATCTCCCCACCCAAACCCATAACCACTGAGGTTTTACATAAACCTCCTCCTGGAGAAGTTGTCTCCAAGCCCCAGCCATCAGATACTCCACCTGTCATTCATCAAGGAGAACTGTCACCTCAGCCTGTCCAGTCTAGTGAAGACACCAATGGAAGTCCAACATATACACAAGAGACACCGGTACCATTACCCAGGAAAACAAATTCGGTGAGAATTAGGTCCTTGTATAAGTACTTTGAAATCAGCTTCTGTTACAACAGCAACGGTCCTCTGACAGATGTTATGATTCATCTTGCTGCTTTCTTTCAGACAAAGAGTAAAATTCGAAGGGTGAAGACCATTTATGACTGCCAGGCAGATAATGATGATGAGCTGACATTTGTTGAGGGTGAGGTTATCGTGGTAACAGGAGAAGAAGATCAGGAGTGGTGGGTGAGTAGAACATATCCAGAAGACTCCATGAGACTTCAGGAGCTGCTTTAGAAGCTGCATCAGAATCCACATAGATCTAGCCTGCCTGACTGTAAAACATTTACATGTGGTTACCATAATGTAACTGGAGTAGACCACTGAATATTGCAAATTAAATATACTTTAATTCTTTATGTTCTGATCACATCTTCTTTATCCTCAGATCGGGCATATCGAGGGACAGCCAGAGAGGAAAGGTGTTTTTCCCATGTCTTTTGTTCACATCTTGTCTGATTGACACACAGATGTCAGTCCCTTGCTGAATACCTCTTGCTATGGGACAAACTTGACTTTGCTGCTGAATCAACAATGCAACTTCTAAGATAGAATAACAATGGAAAACACAATAGCAACTTACCATTAAAGACAGACTGTAAATAAAAAGTGTCCAACTGTACCACCGTTTCTCATTCCATTTTTACAGTCTGCGGTTAGACTGTCCCCATCCAGCACTTTCCCTTCTCCATTACAGTTACTGTATCTTTGTATATATTGTACATAAATTTGAGTGTGTGTGTTTCACACAAGAATGGTGTGTGCTTTTGTGCAAATATAGAAACTTGTGTTAGTCTGAAATGGTAAATTTATGTGAACTTGTACTCTACCTGCTAACTGCTCACAGCCAGGGCCAGTTTTGTTTAAATAGTATTAATGTGGCCACTGTAGATATCCATGGCAGAGACAAATATAAAAGGTCAACTTTTCCAATTGAAATAACTGGATTCATACTTTTCCTAAACATCAGGACTTTTTCAGTTGTTTTGTCACATTTCCTAATACACCACTAAAGCATGTCCAAGAGTGAAATGTTAACCTCTTGCTACTTCATATAAAAATAACCTGTGCATTGCACAGGTTAATCATGTCAGCGTGTGGTTCAGTCTCTGTCATATATATCAGCATTTCATCTGCATAAGTAGTTCTTTTTGTAGTTTAGTGATGGGTTATGCATAGCCTATCACTAATTTTCATGGTTTAAATGTTACACTTCTCATTCTCCACTATTGTGACAAGCATTTGAAGTTGCGAGGTCTTTGATACTTGAACTACTTTTATTCTGCAGTTGTGGTCATAGATGTTATATTTTCACGTAATATGAATGTACTGTACTATAGTTAGACTCAATGCTATTGTGATCCACAAATCCCAAACTAGGTTTAACTTGCACTCGCTAAAGGACTAAAGCCACCAGAATCTTTCTACAGGTTTCATTTTGACTGCAGACTGAGGACTGTGTCCACTGTCTGAACATGTCCCTCACTTACCATTCCACAATCAATAAAAAAAACTCAATGTTAAACTGTCTACAGTTGTGAAGCATTTTTATTTTGGTACCAGACAACAAAGTTGACCAACTCAGGAATCACTTAATGGTGCCAAATGGAACTAGGATTCAAATCACACACAAAATTAAAGTGAAAACCGAAACTCATTGTCTGCGACATACTTCAAATGAATTTCATCCATGCCAAAAATGGGTTTCTTTAAATGTGGGGACCCAATTATACCATTAAATAACTTTAAAATCAGCTTCACTTTAAGCCAACATAAAGTGCTATGTTGTTTGGAGAAAAAAAAAAAAAAAAAAAACCTACACCTCTTGGGTTCAAATACCAGATTGGTAAATAAGGAATTATAAAAGACAACTTCATTTTGATGCTTTTTGCTTTCTTGTTTGGTCCACCTTCTCTACAGACTTGATGACTCCAACAGCAACAGTTTGTTTCAGATCCCTTGCTGCAAACCGGCCTGTTAAGAAATCAAAAGATGTACCAGTTTAACCATTGGTTTAGTCAGTATTATGGCCAGCCCGATCAGGCAAAGCCAACAAATTGAGGATTTGTTTGGTGCTACTTGTGGTGCAGGAAATGCAAACTTTAAAATGCAGCTCCTTACCCAGAGGTGGATAACTGAAGAAGCTCTCCACACACATGGGTCTGTTGGGGACAAGTTTGACTGTAGCACCATCTCCGGACATCAGGTACTGGGGTGAGTCCTCCAGCTTCTTCCCTGAACGCCTATCAAGCTTCTCCCTCAGCTCAGCAAAACGACAGGAAACATGGGTCGTGTGGCAGTCCACTACAGGGGAGTAACCAGCTTTGATTTTGCCAGGGTGATTCAGCATGATTATCTGTTGAAAGACCAAAATTAATGATTAGTTGTTCACCAGTTCAAGTCACAAGCAAACAAGCAGTTACCTGAGCAATAAAACTGCTGATGTCTGATGGTGGGTCCTGCTGTGCATTTCCTGCAACGTCACCTCTCCTTAGATTCTTCACTGACACATTCTTAATGTTGAAGCCCACATTGTGGCCAGGAAGGGCAGCCTGAAGACCCTGGTGATGCATCTCAATAGACTTGACTTCTGCAGTCAGCTTTGCTGGTGAGAAGGTCAGCAGCATCCCAGGCTTCAAGACTCCAGTCTCAATCTTACCCACAGGGACAGTGCCAACACCTTAAGAAAATAGACCAGATATGACCCGGTTCAGACAGCCATACTAGGGTACAAAAATAAGATTTGCTCTAGGTACAGAGTCAAATTTGCATAAAACAGACCTTTTATACCTACCACCAATCTTGTAGACGTCCTGCAATGGTAGGCGCAATGGCTTGCTTGCATTGCGCACTGGAGGGAGTAGAGAATCAAGCACCTCCAGCAGGGTTCGGCCACTTGAGAAACCCTCTTTCCCCTTGAGCTTCCAGCCCTTGAACCATTGCATCTGGTTCCATTGCAACAAATGACAAGCAACTGAGATAAGCAGACGTACTACATAACCTTGAGGGAAAATTACAGCGTGGTAATCACCTTTTGGGTTGGGGCAATCATGTTCTCACCACTCCAACCAGAAATAGGTATGAAAGGTACAGTGCCAATGTCAAACCCAATCTTTTTGATAAACATGGAGATGTTCTTCACCACCTCATCGTAGCGTTTCTGGCTATATGGTGGTTCAGTAAGGTCCATTTTGTTGACACAGACTATGAGCTGTTTCACACCAAGTGTATAAGCCAACAAAGCATGCTCTCTTGTTTGGCCATTGCGAGACACACCAGCCTCAAATTCACCCTTTGCAGCAGAAACTACTAGCAAAGCTGCATCAGCCTACACAAATAGATATTTAGAAAGTCACACAGTGGCAGAAACCAGAACAGACCTGCAGTCAAAGACACTTCAGATACCTGTGAGGTGCCCGTGATCATGTTCTTGATGAAATCACGATGGCCAGGTGCATCAATTATGGTAAAGGTGTATTTCTGAGTGTTAAATTTCAGCAGGGAAATGTCAATGGTAATGCCACGTTCTCTCTCTGCTTTCAATTTGTCCAGAACCCATGCATACTTGAAGGAGCCCTTTCCCATCTTCAGAGGAGAACAATAAAATGTTTAAACATGCAAACCATTACCACACACACGAGATATTACAAACAAAACTAATATTAACCTGGGATGCAGCCTTCTCATATTTATCAATTGTTCTGGGATCGACACCTCCACATTTGTAGACGAGGTGACCAGTAGTCGTGGACTTGCCGCTGTCAACGTGCCCAATGATGACCAGGTTAACGTGGATCCTTTCTTTCCCCATTTTGCTTGTCGTTTAGTAACACAAACTACACACGTCTCGGCGCCTGCGTGGTTTAAAGCTATCACGACATTAACAGTAAAGGAACCGCTTAAGTATAATCATGGTGATTGAGTGCTGGTGAGATCAATCATTCATAACTGCTCTGCTGATGGAGCAATAACGACACCACGCCCACAATAAAGCGGAATACAATGTTACGTGCTCGTCCGTTATATACAATGTACTATGATAACCATCATTTTTTTCCGCCAAAATATCACCGATAGGCCTTTTAATAGTTCCGGTAAAATCATAAAGAAACGAATACGGATCCTATTTTAAATGTAAAGCTTTCTGCAATTGAAATCGTACCTATTTAGTTGTTTATTATTATTTTGGCCGTGGCAAACAGCAAGTTACCAGTTTACTGCATGCTAATAACAATATAATAATTGGAAATTCATACCACGGTGATTGTTTTTGTAAGAGCCTCTGGATCTTTTTTTTTTCAATTGTATTATATATCGCTATATTACATTTACATTGCATTCATTAAAATGTAATACTTTTTTTAAATAAAGAGGATTATTCATTTCACCCATCTCTGTATTATTTACAGGTTTCTGTTCTCTTGGACAATTTCGTCACTCGTTAGCAACTTGTTGCACCGGTTTACATAACGGGACTTGATCCATCAGGTGTGTCGCTCGTGTGCAACGGCAAGTATTGACCGACAGAGGGCGTATTGACTAGAACCGCATTAACTTACGTTACATTATTACAATGATTGCATGCATGATATCTAGTGAATGTCGTGTACTTCTTTTTCATAATGCACGGTAAAGTAGGGCGCTTAAATGTATCAGCAGGGCGTTGAGCTGAAATGAACATGAGTAGCACAATGACGTTTTAACCCGGAAATAACAGTCAGTAAAACAGCAGCGCAAGAGAGAGAGAGAGAAAGGGAGGGTGAGAGACAGTCAGACTGAGTGAAAGAGAGCGCGATCTAAACCCTTCTCCCTGGAGCTTATAGCGTGCTACCTGGAGTCCATACGTGTTTTTCAAGGCTGTGGGATAAAGGTGAGTCCTCGATCTTTTCGGACGTCGATCGCTTGCACTTGTTCTCTTTAAACTGAATGTATGGGGATTTACTCCGAATGAAATAGTGCAAAAGTACAGCATGTGACTGAGCGGTGTGGTTTCGGCACGATGGCACCCGTTGTTTGAAAAGCCATAGACAGGATGAGCGTTTGACAGTGGTGTGGAAATGCTTATATATAACGAGCTTGGGTGGAAACGGTAAAGCAGCTATACTGTAAGTCGCACAGTGCATGGTAAATGTAACTTCTCCCATTGACGGCAAGCATTGTGCAATATTGGTCAGACCTGTTCTGATCATTCTCTCTTTGTAAGCATGCTTGCTTATATTGAAGACACTGGCTGTACGAGGCTGTC
Organism: Chromobotia macracanthus; assembly: GCA_036877525.1. Taxonomy (NCBI): domain Eukaryota; kingdom Metazoa; phylum Chordata; class Actinopteri; order Cypriniformes; family Botiidae; genus Chromobotia; species Chromobotia macracanthus. The sequence goes on along the minus strand of JAZGTH010000034.1, from coordinate 597,978 downwards.
TAAACGGTGCTATTGCACAGGGATCTGTGATTGTATCTGTTTAAAGCTGATCCTAAATTGTAGCATAACAAAACAAGCAAAATAGAACTAGGGGTTATCTATCCACATACAGTGTAATGATAATATTTGCAAAGCATTTTCTGTTTCTAAAGCTCTTTGCTGAGACGTGACTGTCTGTTGCATTAATATTTGAATGGTTTGCTATAAAAATCAATGGTTTGCTATACATATGAATTGGATAAACATATGCATTTGTTCAAGCAGTGGCCAAACAGGTCAAGTTCTGCAATCATGTCGTGCAATTCATAGAACTTCCCTTTTTAAGAGTTTTTTGTTCTTCATTTGCAGTAATGTTATGGATTGGGCATTGTTGCTACAGTATTGTGCCATATCAACAATGCTAGATGATCATACAGTACAGCAATAGCCCATCTCCATTTATTTGAGATTTTTTTTAATCATTAATCAACCACAAACCCTGGTAAAAACAATCGATCACTATTTCAGATTAAACACCTTTGAATAAAACCATCAACCTCTGTCATTGGTCATTTACATTACCAGCCCAGATTACCAGAGATCGATTGACATCTTGTTGCATGTCCTTCCTTTTCCTTTTATGGTATGTACATGAAGCTGGAAGTCAAGTATACAGGAAGTCTTTGACATTGTGATTTTTGATACTTTGTATTATGTTGGTGATCTGGCCTGTATATTCAGTCAGCCAGATTTAGTTAAATTCTTAATGTGGTTACCTGCTTGTCTCTGTAAGCGGATGCTGTGTACGTACAATAGGTTGCCTGTAATAATTCTAGTGCATCAGGAAACAGTAAATTGAATGGACCATCATTTATGTAAATGTGATGCTATAGGCAGGGGAATATATAACATCTTGATGCTCATAGTTATGATATAACCCTAAAGTGTATTAACAATGTGAATTATGTAGAAAGAGAGAGTTAACTCAGTGAGAGTGGTTAACTCAGTGAGAGTTAACCAGATGTGGAATGGATAACTGAGTGAGTCAAATAGGAGAAAAATCTGGTTTGTGGACATCAGACTCACTCATACTGAATATTTGGATATTTTTCATGCATAGTTGGGTAAATTCAAGATGGGACCTTACAATTCAACATCAAGGCAATGTATCGTTTATCCTGAATGTTGAACCACATGGGGCAAACATTGTGGGTATGTATGTTTTAAGGACAGATTTTGTAAATAAAGGTACTCACCAATGTGTTTAATCTGCTTCTAACAAGTAAGTGGTAGGTGTGGGTAAAACAGACATCTGTTTGATTGTTTGGGAAAGAAGAGAGATGGTTGGCTGCTTTAGTATGCATTCAGCTTAGTGGTAGTGGCAACATGGTTAGTGTTTAGTGTTTACCTAGACACAATTGTAATTAAGAGGGGCTATACAAGAAATGTCATAATCTATGTTGAGGGGTTGGGATTTTAAACCAACCGGGAGCTTTCTGTTCTTATCTGGAATGACACATATTTATCTCTCTGCTCCTGATAATGGTAAAACATCAGCCTACAGTTGCTTGGCATGTGTTTCCTTGATGTTGTTTATAGGTTAGCTGATAGTCCACACACTTCTTATCCTGTGTCAAGAGGAAGTGGGCTTTGCAACTGGTGCAAAAAGTGAAATTTTATCAGAAAAATACCTCTTTTTTTTTTTTTGGACAAAGCAAAGTCCATAAATTGTTGTTCACTGTTAAAGACCCCATGAAAAGGTTCAACAAACAGTTCTCTTTCCTGTGTTGACATAAGTCTAGTGCCAACTCCTGTTTCAATAGAGAATATAAAAAATCACATTCTTTTTTAAGCAACGAGTAGCTTTTAGTTTATCACAGCCCGCATAAAGCCACTTCCTTTACAATCAATCAATAGTTTGGGAGGGAAATAAAATGTGAGAGTGCAACGGAAGACACCAACAAACTGTGGTTAGACTGGTGTTATAACATTTTTTTGTCACCTCCCTAAATTATACATGCCCATGTGTACTCAATCAGTCATCAATATTTATGATTTGATTTCCCAGAACAACTGTAAATATTAAATGTGTACCTGCTAAAAATGTACTTTTAGGAGTACACTAGCATATAGATCGCCTCTGAAGGACCATAAAACATTTTACCTTCAGGGGGCTTTGCAAAGTACTTATTGGTAATCTCTTCATCCCAACAGGATTGTTAGTTCTGGCAAAATATTTAGTGTATTTTCAAGTTAGTGAAGGATTGGTGCTGTAAAATTCACACAAGAGTGCAATGCACCTTAGGACTGCCCAGATCAATGGCAGATGTAGTTTTCTACATCTAAGAAATGCTTTATATAGGCTGTCACACTCAGAAAGGTTTTTTATCCTCAAGACCTTTTCCACTATAAGAACAGCATTCATTTACTTTAAACATAAATTTAGGCAATGTTTAAAGCAGGCAGCTTTACATTTAGCCTAGGTTTAGTTGGTAGTAAAATTCTGTTAAGATTTAAAGCAAATGAAGGATGCTGTCTATACTGTAGGTCTGTTGTTCAAAGAATGCTAATCTGTAGAATTTGCCTATGAAAGACGTAAGGAAGCTGATTATAATAGTTAATCTTAACTTTGACCTACCTCGCCAAACTTCCTGTTTTACCACACTTTGACCTTTATCACGGTAAGATGCCATTTCAAATGAAATGATACTTTATATTTCGAATATTTGTGCCCATCAGAAACTTGTCAATGAACAGTGGACTAAAAGAAAAATATAAATTGCTTAACATTTAATTAAATAATTAAATATTTGAAGATTATTAATTTTATTCTGTCTTGTGCACATTTTTAATTCAACTAAAATCAAAATAAATGAGCAGAAGTATTAGGTATTAAAGTATTAAACTGAGTAAATGAATTAGGAATAAAGCTACTGTAGGTTACATGAACAAAACAGGCAATTTATTAACTACTTGTATGACAATTATCACCAAAATGTCATAATTGTAATTACCCTAACTCTGTGTTGTAAGCCTCAGAAGCACAAAGCAATGTCTCATTGGCCTATACGTCACCTGAACGGTGTGGCTCTTTACTTCAGGTGATCGCTCTGCTCTGTCTTGCAGCTGCATGTAATGTTGTACTTTCAGATTGTCGTGTCTCCACATGTTATTTAGTAACACAGTTGAGCTGAGCAGTGTAATTTTCTGTGATTGCCACATCATGCTTCTAACATTTCAGTTGTTAAGTGTTAAGTCTTTTACGTCCTAAATAAATACAAAAACAATGTGACACGTCTGTTACCTGAGTGCATGTGCTTATAAATGAAATATTAGAAGCTAGATTAGTTTTGGTTTTTCTCACATATGCATGTTTAGAGCAGCAAACCAGCATTTATATGTGTGTGTTGTTCATACAAACAACGTGTGTTGTGTACATTTTTTTCCCCCTGTAAATTCAGTTTCATTCAAAAGACATCACAGTACAGATGTTAAATAAATTGCAAATTCTATTTCATGTTGTCTTTATAGAAATACAGAAACATACTTGTAAGTTATGTATAGATCTGTATTCAATTTACTATTAAATGCTGGTCTACTACATGCTAAATGAATTTTCAGGGATCACATACATCAGACAATTGCCAATTTCTGTAACTTTAATGCTTTAACTTTAATTAATCAACTAGAAGCCCATTTTCAGATTTCACTTCAGTTGTGTCACTTTGACACTACATTTATTGTCATCTCCGTGTGTCCCCACCCACTTGTTTTCATGGCCAGAATTGCTGAACTGGGCAACCTGGCAAAGATAACTTGGCAACAGTTGGGAAGGAAACCCACTAATATCCATCTGTTGCCTTTACCATGCCAACATCTTCAGTTCAGCAGAAGGGTTACACTACAATCTCTGCTGAGGAAAATAGCTTTAAATAGTTTATTCATGTGAAGTCCCAGTAGTGATGTTGTCACTGAGTGACAGTTTGGTTGCTGTGAAGATGTTTCAGTTGTATTTTCAGAGAATAAGTGTTAAAATGAGAATTTGTATTTTCGTCTCTTTAGTCAACCAATGACTCTTACTGGTTGAGGGCTGGGCTGATTTTAGATAAGACCAAGATGTGGACTAACATTTCCCTTTTAGTCCAAAAAAGGGTTTACTAATCTATGGTTAGTAAACCATAGTAAAAAAAAGATCTTTGCATTTCTTTTTCAAGCTTTAAGGTGCAAAAATACGGAAACAGGCTAGAAAGGTCATTTGTTTAACTAATCAGAATATGGTGTCCAGACCTAATGGATTGTGTTTTCCTACAATGTAAGTCTCTTAGAAATGTTTCACAACAAAGCAAAATTTTAAAACTTTAATTTACTTTAATGTCTGGTAAACACTTTAAGTAAGCACTAGCATTTGTTCTGTATTTCTGTAAGCACACACAAAATCATACAGTTCATTCAGAAACATCATAGGTTATATGACCAGCCAGTCTAATTCCACATTATCACCATATCATTTTCACTGGACTAAATATTAGTTTTACAGCAATGTCTGTCTGGATGAAACTGATTGCTTTAGTTGTTTGGAGGAAGATCTCCATGGTTAAAGATTTCATAAGAAATACTAAATACTACATTTCAAAATGTAGTCAAATAACTGCATCTTAAGATATTAAGAAATGAATATGTAAATCCTGGTCCTCAAAAACAAACATTTTTAAGAAATGATTAGTATAATGTTTTTAAAAGGGGCCTGTGTTGTTGAAACAAGGCTGATTGTTTCTGATCTCTTGCTTTTGGCAGGTGTTAGTTTTGTGCATGCTGTGTCAGCTTTTCTCCAACCCATACTCACTGTCTCACTGACCTTCCTTAGTTTATCTTCACTGACAGTAATGCAGCTCTCTCTCAGTGTTTTTGTGGGTCAGGGCAAACGGTGCACTATAGGGGTGTGGGGGGTAAATACAGTCTTCTCTTTCATTAAGCTTTAAGGCCAAATGTATCAGAGCTGTGGATTGCAGCTTTAAAATAAAGTCCATCTGGATTTTTTCTTCTGAACGACTGTATTCATAAAGAAAATGCTAGGTAACTTTTTAAATACCATTTCTTCACCTGTTGCTGTGTGCGTAGTGTAAACGAGCATCTGACACAGACAGCAGACACAAAACATGACAGAGCAGAGACAGCACGATCAGCAGAATTAACATTCATGTTTATAAGTCATACTGTATACACCTCAATCTAATTCGCTGCATAATGCTCTGAATGTGCGTGCAATATTTGACTACAGCACACAGTAAATTTGTGGACACTGAATGCTGTTCTTGTGAAAGTGTGACACTTGATAACATGATTTCACATACAATATATATCGCACATCCCTAATTTGTGATTCTTAAGTAAACTAGTCTGTTTCCAAATTGATTAGCTGCGCTCTGCCAAGTAAAAAGGCTCCATCATTTCCATCCTCTCCCAAAGCTCCAGCCCCTCACAGCACGGGGTCTGAGCTGTTGCCGTGGTGATGTTCCAAGTAGCGTGTTCTGTGTTTCCAAGTTCTGAACTCATTAAACCTTCAAGGGTGTCAGTCGTTTCAAATCACAGCAGCTGCCATAGTAACGCAGCATTCCCAGGTTTAATCAAGAGATTAAGTCATCCACAGGAATAATCTTATACAGTAATGGAGATGATTCAATCAAAAAGTGCTCAAGATGGAAAAAACTGAAATGTGTTTAGCCCAGATCTGTGTAAAGACAGCATAACCTTGGGAATGTGACATTTAGTGTGAATATAATATAAGTGAAACAGAAATTTTTGTGGAAAACTATGTCAGAAGGAACATGGTTTTAGGGGTCAGGATTTGATTGGATTGTGAAAACAGACTATATTATTGGATAATATTTTTTTTCCCACTTATTTTGGTTACATCAGCAGAAAACTTGTTTCAGAGGACGAAACGTTAATAAAAAATCTTTTTTAGGACATTGTTAACTAATAAAATCAGGATTATATTTTAGCGAGAATCAGCTGTGATTTGACTGGTGATATAGATAAATGCTAAATGAAAATGTACAAACTATAACATGACTTTATTTAGATCCCCTCTTGCATCACAGGGCAGACAATATTAGGTTATATAGATTATAGGTTTAACTGTCATAGTGAGTGTATATGTGTGTAGCTGTAATGCTGCATACGAGGGAAAACACAACCCATGCACAGTTCACAAAGCATGATGTGCATTTTGCCTGGAGCTCTCCAGTGAATGATTTTCAATCTAATGTGCTGCATGTGTCCTGCAGAAAGTAGCACATGCTTTACCAGCATCCACACAATGGGCAGCTGATGGCTCTGATTGCACTCAAGCATTCCCCACTGCTCTGCTAATTGCAGCTGCAGCGGTATTGTAGACTGCTGCTGTTCTACATCAACACTGTTAGGAATTCTGATCTGGGAATTCTGATCTAGGAATTCAGAACAGATGTTGGATAACTTTTGAATTGTGTTGAATGCCTGGATTATCTGAAAAAAATGTAGAGCAACAAACCTCTACAAGCTTTTTAAAAAAATAATAAATGAAACACCGATTTTCTTATATTTTTGTCTGCATCACCTTGCAGCCCAAACTGCAACCCAAAAGTAGCTTTTTGTGAATGCAGTTTTAATTAATGCAATCACTGAATCTATAGATGAAATGTTCTACATTTTCTAAAGCTAGATTGGAAACCCATAACTACATTTACATTTAGGCTACATTAATCAGACACTTTTATCCAAAGTGACTTACAAGGGGAGGAAAACAAAGAAGCGATAAATCATAGAGAGGCGATAACATCAGCCATACACAGTTACAATTTTTATTGAGTGCAACATTTCAATGCTTGATAGAGGCAGTACCTGTTGGGAGAGGGGAGAAAAAGGGTAGTATTTGTTTTTGTCGTACTTCAGGTATCAGGTGTCAGGTATTCATGAAAGACTTTAGCTGTTTCTTGTATATAGTGAGGGATGCAGCAGACCAAACAGAGTTTGGAAGATCATTCCACCAGTGAGGGATAGTGAAGATGAACCTGTAAGCAAGTGATTGTGTGCCCTTTGAAGATGGTATTACAAGGTGACATTCTTTTGCTGACCATAGGGATCTGAAAGGGGTGTAGATGTGTATGAGTTTGTGAAGGTAAGTAGGTGCAGAGCCAGTAGTGGTTTTGTATGTAAGGAGTGGAGATTTTGGATGCGTGCACTTGTGCGTGCAGCAACTAGTAGCCAGTGAAGGGAAATGAGGAGAGGTGTGACGAGCACTTTTAGGCTCTTTGAAGACCAGTCGAGCTGGTCTGCATTGCATTAGTCCAGCCTAGGAATGACAAGGGCCTGGACAAGGAGCTGTGTCACATGTCACATAACTAAAAACATTCGGTTGCATACTTGGAAGATTTATTGTCTTTCATCTTAATGTGTAAGGATGGAGGCAAAGTTAACATCCTTAAAGTCTTTTTCTTAGACTGGACTACATTTCTGACAGCCCAGGCCCATTAAACTTAACCAACACACCTAAACCGACAGCTTAGTGTTCAGTAAAAGAGATGAATCTATTAAGATAAGCCTGACACAGTCTTTTCAACATGGTGATTCACAAACATGACCAGAATCAGAATGGTCAACAACCAACTGGCCGACTAATGAATTGACCTAAATTTTGGTTTTCCTCTGTTTTTTAGCAGTGGATTTATATATGTGCAACTAAAAATATGCAGACAGCATAGTAACGGTAGCCTAACTTTTGGACAGTTAGCTGCATGCCAAAGTCTCTGAGAATCTGCATCACTGTCCTCTGTTGAGGAGTAATGCCACAGCTATTAGCACACCACTTTCACAACAATACATTTAAAAACAAGTACTGTTGGACTCCAAATATAATTTAAAAACTGGTTTGAATTCTCATACTGATGAACAATAATTTTTTTTAATGATTTTAAAATTGAGTTCATCTGGAAACCTATATTATAAATAAATATATTCCTTTCCATTCTGTTTTTTCTGTCTTATTTTATTCAAGAGTTGTTTAACATGTTTTGTTGGCATCTGGTGGATGTTACAGTAAACCAGCTTATTTATATTATATCTAGTGATACAGGCAACGTATTGACTGACTGATTTTGAAAACATGCAGATTTCAAGTATGGGATATATTGTGAAATCCCCTGTAAATTATATTGTGATGCCTGTAGCCACAAGAATAGAGCAAAGTCTTTTGTGTTGTCTCTAGGGACTAGAAACTTATAGATAAAAACTTCCCCTGCTGCCAAATGGCCTTCTCTCCACAGATATCCATCTTTTTGATACAGTCATGTTATATCCTGGATTGATGGTTTGTTTGCAAAATATAAAGCCACATCAGGTTCCATTTAATTAAAGAGGATCACTGAATCAACAGGTGTCAGCCACTGTGTCATACAGCTCCATTAGATAAGCAAGCATGCTTTATGCTTTTATCAGCTTTGTGTTGAATTCATTGTTACATATTTCTCAGTGTTTAATCTGTATTGAGTCATTCCATGCATTCCACAAGGCCTAATATTGCAGATTCCCAGACACCACGAAGTGGCTGAAGATTGTGGAATGATCAAAAGGGCCATTTTTGCAATATCAATGGAAGAGAAACAGCTTTGAAGTCACCACTCAAAATTCACTGACCTGATGCGTTTGAGGAGGCCAAAATGAAGTCACCAGGAAATGTGACACGTGTTCAAGCAGAATTTTAACTGCCTTTGTAATCTGACCTTCTGTTCAAAAGCTAAGCTAAGCGTATTTTACAAAGACTAACATTACCCACAGTCAGGAGGTTGCAGTTTGCTAGGTTTTGCTATTTTTTTGTTTCTTTTCTATCATGTTAACCTTTCACACTTCCCAGAAGACAGTGATATAGTTTGAATTCGGATTAAAACTGTGACTTTGTGAACACAGCTGTTTCAATTAATTTGGCATTGAATTTAGTGTCATTCTCTGTGGTATCAACTACTTTGTAGTTCCTTTCTATGTGGCTGCTAAGGATTCTGGCAGTTGCTTGACCCCCAATCCTTTGCTTGAGTCCCTTATTCATTAAAAGTCAATGTAATACTTTTAACATTATCTTCTGTAAAGTCTTATTGTTTTAAAAGAATTATCACACCCCTCCTCCACAGGTCATGTGATTTGAACTATCCCCTATGTCCATAATGTAAACAGTACAAACAAGTTTAATTCGTAATGGGCAATAGTATACTGACCCTTGCCTTACCAAACACAAATAATTATTATTAAGCTGATATACATTAATTTTTGGAGAATTATAAAATTATCATCATGTCTCACTGTGGGCATCCGTCCAGCAGCAGTACACGGAGTAACTATTGTGAGTTAAGGGTAAAGAAAGCTGAGGTCTGCAGTGAATAAGAGGAAGTGCTGCACAAGAGGAAGTGGCCAGATCACATCCCATACACCACCAGCCTGTTTGTGCGGCTTTCAGGGTAAGCAGTTCACAAAGATGAACTCAAAGCTGGACTAAATATTTAAACACCATTATCATCCAAAATCTACCTCCACCAAACCTATGCGGACACGTCCCCTACCCTGATCAAACCACAAGTCTGTATTTGCTGATGGTTAGAGTCTGTTGTGGTTTTACAGAGTTGATAGATAACAGTTATTAGACCAGAGCTTTAAACAGCAGCTGACTTTGATCATTTTGAGATATGAACACACAAAGGACAAAAGGTTTCTGTGATAAAGGACAAATGATGAAGGTTCAAGCTGTAGTGCAAGGTTGTATTATTAGTGTTAATTTAATTGAAGGAAGGCTAAAGTGAGTTTGAATCCAGGAACTTCACATGCAGTGAGAAGTGGTTGAGTGATGTGCCTGTGAGAATAAATTAGTGGGTGAGAGCTCATTCTGAGGTTTGAATTATGTTTTTACGGGGAGAAAGTCTGTAAAAAACATTAATAGGAATTGCAATTAAGTCAAAAGGCTTAAGTACTGTTAAGTGCTAGAGGTTGTGATTACTCTGGTTTAATTCTTTATGGATAATTCAATGAATTGCCCTGTTTCTTTTGAATTTTTGTGCATTTTTAGTGATGATTCTGAAATTGACCATTTCTCAATTTCTCTCTTTTCTCTCTCTCCACCCCTCATCTGTTTTGCAGATTGTTAGAATTTCTGTTGGAGTACAGTTTCAGCCGGGTGCCTGGTTAGGCGTCACATTTGTCACCTGTTTTCCTGTTGGTAGGCATCTCTACAACACACAGCACATGGAAATTCATTATTGTCACAGTGCAGTCATTTTGCTGTTTTAAACTGTTTAACGACCTGTTTAGAAGTTGCTGTTCCATTCACAATATGTTGTATACCATTTACAATAGAATACAGTTCTGTTATAACTTTTGTGATGTCATTGCTTTACCACAGTGACAGTAGAACAATGCTGTGTTATAAATATTGCTATGTATAATATTTCCATTTTGTGTCTCCTGCATTCTCCTGATATCTCGGAGCAGGGAAGCATTCTGCTTGCATTATTACTGAGTCCCAGCTCTCATCAGATTCTGCTGGACTGGGTGTGGGACATTCCTCATCACCGTTTTCTGGTATGTGGTCTTCCTGAGTTTATGGCTGTTGATGTATTGCAGGTGCAAAGCAGTCTTTGTGTTTATCATTGCTCTTTGCATTTGTGAGTGTTTTATACATTGAGAAGTCTCCAGCTTTTTTGTTATTTATTTATTGTGTTATATTTTACTTGAGGTAGTATTTTTTTATTGCATATAGAGTTTGTTCTTTTCATGTACACTAACACTTGATCGTCTTCCACTGAGCAATCAGGTATTTTCCCCAGCAGCGTACCACGTTTTTTAATAAAATGCTTCTCCTTTTATTCCATGTTTTACACCATAATAAAAGAGAAAAAGACTTGGCACTTAGTTTATCCCCTTTAGTGTTTGGATGAAGCCGGATTGTGTAACATGGCCATTGCAGAAGTGAATGGCATTGTGGGATATAAAGAGGACTTGAGTAATGCAGCTTCCTGTTCCTCTAGGATGGCAGCTTATGCAGTCAAAGAGTCAAGAGTTTATAAAAGGTGTCTCCATTTATATCTGAACAAACAAATAGTATACTGTATTGTGGCCTCATTTAAAGTGTTAAATGGATACTGAATGTGTGCCATTATCAGCTATGTGGGATGCTGAACATTACACATAAATTATCTTGTAATTGAAAAAATAGATTTTACAAGGACCTTTTTTACTTTAGAATTATTACATATCTGAATGTGAGACACATTTTAAACCGCTTCCATTCCATGAAAAAACAGCGTTATTTGAGTGAATATCACTTTATGTCACCCAAAAACACCTGAAGAAACCTGCCTGTAAAGCTACAGTGCTATGAAAAGTTTTAGCCACTTGTTTAAAAATGCTGTGAAGTAGGGATGCTTCCATATGTCATAAATAGATTTTATTTATCAATTAACTTCTATAACTAAATCAAATAAATATTTTTTTGTGAACACCCTTTGGCAAAACCTCTTTTGTCCTTGGTAATCATGCACATAGCTTTTCAGGTCGCTTTGCAGGCAGGTTTTGTCAAGTGTCTTGGAGATGCTGCCACAGTTCTTCTGGATTTAGTCTGTCTCAGTTTTTTTTGTTGGTTCATAATGTAATCACAGACAGACTCGATGATTGTGAGATCAGATCTCTCTGTGGAGCACTGGCTGTTGTCAGTCTCATTGTGCATACAAAAATCTCACTGGATTATTGGCAAAAAGAATGTTATGAATGTTATGTTATGAAAGAAATGTAATCTTATAATTCCTACTGACACTACAACAAAAGAAATAAATAACTTGCTTACATAAACTATATATATATATATATATATAAATTATATATACATACAAGTATATATATATATATATAAATGTATGTAATTAAATATTAATGTCATACAAGTAATTTCATCATGTATAAAAACTGTATGAATTAAGATATTAATTCATACAAGAATTAAGTTTTGCATTTCATTCTTTTGATTTTGGGGAAAAATGTCACACAAATACAGATGTTATTTCATGAGATATAATATATCTCTTAATATATCTCTCTTGATTTCATGAAATTATATATATATATATAATTAATAATAATGTGTGTAATTAAATTATTAAACCACTGAAAAAAATAAACCAAGAGACATCAAGTTCCATTTTTTATGACACCATGCCTCCACCCTCATGACTCTTGGCCCTCAGTTCATTGTTTTGTATTATTCTTTTTTTTGCCCTTAGCCACCCATGTTTATTTTGCCTTTGTTTCCATGGATATTGGGTCAAGCTGATACACATGTATCAGCCACTCTGAAATAGAGAACACACCTCTGAGTCTGACAGCTTTCAGTAAGCTAAAAGTGTGTGCTTGGATTCACACACAGTTTTATTATGCCAGCTCATGATGCAGGAAGATGCGTTTGGATTATTCCGGATCTTGTGACTGTAAGCCAATAAAAACTAGGAGAGGATGGATTATATGGGTCTAGTAGTGAAGCCTGAGGTCATATCTTGACAGTGTCGGCCCCTCCTCCTGCATTTCAGCCAATGCTGCCACTGTCTGGTAATCTTGAAAATCGCCTCCCTCTACAAGAGGATTCTTCAGTTTGAGGATTTGCATAATTACTGCAGGAGATTTATTATTTGAGATAAATATATGATTAATGCATGTTTATTTTCAAATGGCTGAAGGTGTTTGAAGCTGCAATAGTAGCTGTAGGGTTTAATAAAAATATTTTATTTACAGATGAATTTCAGATTTGGGGTGATTGGATAGTAATAGAAGTAATATAAATAATTTATTATAAATATTTATGCTTTTGACAATAATTGCTTTAAACAATGCATATAAATGTAGAGTAGTACATTTTTTGACATATATAATTTTTGTTTTTTCTGTGGTGATAATGGTGAGATTGTGCTTGTCTGGCACAACTTGTTAGTCAGTAGCCAGGGCATTGCTGTGTGGTTGCTAAGGAGTTTCCATAGTGTTCAGTTGCCTAAATATGGTTTGGGTTTTCTTTTGTCCATTTTTCCTGTTACTTAAAAATTGAAAGAAATTAAAGAGTGTGGTAGGCATTTCAATAATAATAATAATAGTGGAGTTTGCCTTAAGGCAGAGACATAAGATATTGTATCATTACAATTTTTAAGAAAGTCACTAACTGGTTTGTAGCACCTAAAATAGAACATGACTTGTGCTTACTTTATTGTAATGTGTTCAAACTGGCCTGGTGTTTCTAAACTAAAATAGACACAGGTGTTTATGTACATGCGGTGTTGGATTGCGTTACAGGTATTACATACTTTGTCCAGCAGGTGGCACCATCTGCAAAGTCATGGTTTTCAAATGTAGGTATGCTTTTTGGAGAGCAATGATTTTTGTTTTTTAGCCACTTCCACCTATATAATCCTGCATACCTTTTTATTCTAGATTAAATATTTCCCAGCAGATCTGAACTGACACAAGCTGCAAAATTCTTCATTGGGTGGTGTAGGACAGCAGCTGTAAAAAGCTTGGACGGCTCCTAACTGTCACTTGCTAAACATTACATATGGACATTGCAGAATCCAGCATTCATACTGCAGACTATACTATACTATGGTTTTGTCTTAAACCATATAAGTGACTTATAGTGTGTCCAGGTTATTTCCTGGGAATCGAGCCCATGACCTTGGTTGTTGCCTGCACAATGCTTTACCTGTTAAACTACAGGAAAGCTCTAATCTATGCTATAGATTCTACCTTCTACCTTTAATTTGAATCATTTATGTACAATAAAACGTTGATCACCAGTTTACATGCCTATCACATACCAGTGTTACCTTAAAATATGTAATGACCTTCTCTGTGAAGAACCTTTGATCCATGAGTAAAGCTGTTGACTGTGGATATTGTTGGTGCTGTTGAAATAAAGCATTCTGAAGCAGTTTAGATAAACTTATGCTGTTTTATAAAAGGGCAACTATAAACGGGCAACACATAAGTTAAAGTGGTGCACAGCTAGCTAATGCCCGATCTATTAGATCTGAGATGTTTGAGACATCTTCTAAATATGGATGGATGTCAACATGTTTTGTGAATCAGTCAGCACACTGCTCTCATAGACATGTTGATGCAGCTGAAGGGAGGGGAAGGATTAGTTAAATATTCATTGGGTTAGCTCCCCTTTCATTTTGTGTGTGTCATATGCACACCACACTTACAGCCCACCCATGAATACCACAGACAGACATTTCTTATGGATGGTGTTGTTTCATTGATGTATGAAGGTCAGAGGCAAGATCCATGAGTCTTCCTTCTTTGTTGATCATCTTAAAATTCTAAAATGCCATTCATGAAACTCTTTTGGTAAGACTGTGCTGGTCTGTTTTTTTTTTAAAGCTTAAGTATATCAAAGCACAAACTTGCACCAATGGTCTCTACAGTCAACTTAAGCTGACAATGCTTTTGAGAAATGCTGTCCTGGCAGTCAGAGATATTCACAATCCTAATGTCTTAATGCACATTCCTGGTCTCTCAAGAAAAACAAAATTCTGAAAAAAATCTTGTTTAACCTCTACAACGACATTTTTAGGAAGCCATTAACATTTTTAAAATCTTTAATATATACAGGTGTTGAAACAGTAAGGTTAACATTTAATGTGGTAAATATCACAGTAATTGCAATTTAAAAAAGGCAGAAAAACTCTTTCTCCACTAAAAACATTCAGGTCTGAAGGTCTGATTCTGTATGGAAGGAATTCTAATCCATTCCCTTTGCATAATATCTAGGCACATCCTACAAAAATAAGTCACATAAATTTCTTGAAAGAATTAGCTGTTATTATAATTTTAATAAAATAATGTTTTTAGGAACCTCAGAGATTAGGGAGTGGCCCTCTGTATATGCCACAGTCAGAAGAGGGCACTCTGTGCCCAAAAATTAAACTTGTGCTGCTTAGCGTAAATCCACTGCGTGCCACAACCCCACCCCCCCCACACCCCAAAAAAAATCCCATCTCAGTTTGACAGCGCCCCACCCCTCACACTCAGCACGAACAGCTTTCCTGCATGCTAAAGACTTGCTTTGAATTAGTAAAATTGAAAGAAACCAAAACGAGCATTTGGCATTTCTCATAATACTGAGTAATATGTGTGAAAAATTGCTAGATAAAGGGTGAAAAAATGTTGGATTTATTAGGCGTGAAACAGCCAATGATCAAAGGGTGTTAGTACTATAGAAAGGATGTTAAAGAATGCTGATACACATTGTCATGCTTCGTTTGCATGACACATTTAACTTTATCTCCAAGATCTCCATAGTCAGACTGTGCTGGTGTGTCGCAGCCCATGTTCAATCTGTATTCAGAGGCTGAACACCCTGTGCTATGCTATGACTTTCTCAGCTTTCTAAGACCTTTTCCATATAAAGCGACACCAAGACCAAAACTACTGTATTCTGCCCAATCCTGAAATGAAGAGAGCGTATGCATTTACACATTGGCATGAATGCTGATGATGACATTGAAAAACAGTTGAAAAAGCAGGATGCATAAAGTTCTATCAACAATTATTCTGTGTTATGACCTATCATCTTTCTCAAGGCAGTTTCATTTGCGCGTGATTTTATAGAAAGAACCTTTTGAAAGATTACGGTAATCTCAGTGGCTTCTGCAAGTGACGCATGTTTGTTGATTAAACAGACTTTGAACATTTAAACAGGATCGGCTTAAAATTCCTTCTCCCAACATTTCAGAAGAGGCGCACTGTTTTGGCTTATGATATTCGGTTGCCATGGTTTCTAGCTTTGATCGTGAGTGGTACAGTGTAGCCTAAGAGATCCTATTGTAGGAGAGATTAACCAAAAATCCTGCACTGAACCTCTCAACTTATCAGCATGTACCACCGCCTACTTGTAAATTATGTACAATTTTTAAACATTTTTAGCCTCGTAACGTATGGAATGAGAAAACCATGAAATGCAGATGTTGTGCCTTTGTATTGCTGACATGAAAGCTAGTTTATGTAAAAATGTCACAGTTGCTATTTGACTGTGTTGTTGTTGCAGTAACAGTCAAACTGTCAGCACCAATCACTGCCATCCTTGGAAAGCACTGCATCCTTATTGGCTTATTCTGCAGTTTGTTTTGATTTAGCCACAACACTCGTAACGAGGGCATTATAAAGACTGTTTACTCCAATGGCCAGTGTAGGCGGGGCTACAAATCACAAACAAATACACACTCCTCCTCCCCTCACCCGCAACTCAAAGTACGCACCCTTCATCTTTATAATGCATCACCTCGGTCGGGTGGGGTCAGGCAGGGTCATGGATGTGGTGCGTGCAAGTGTTCGGAGTGGATGATGGATATTTGCTCACCCATTTTCTCTCTGATTGGGTGAGTGTCAGGGGGTTTGGGGCGGGACCAGTGCGCAGCTACTCGACTAATGCGATGTGGCGGCACGCCCCAGGAAATTTAGGTCAAGTGTAAAACTGCAGACAAGAATGTAAGTGATGCTGCAGGAGAGTGACACTGCATGATGCATCACACGCACACACAGATTACTCAGATTACAAAATAAAACTAGCTGCATGCTTTGCATTTGGAGTCACTGCTATAAACAATAGTCACATCGATAAATACTGATTTAAAGCTCATGTTGCATAGATCAGTCTGGCTGTACTAATAGCTCAGCTTCTACAACGGTAATTTTAGAAAATTCTGTTCAAATTAAAGTTAAGTGCTGCCCTACTGAAAATAAGATGACAATATTTATCCCTCATTATGTTCAGTCTTGCACAATCTTACACATTTTTTCACATACATAAATGGATTATTGCATCCACTCAGTCAAATTATTGCACACAAAAAAACACGTACTGATTGACTGGCTCCCCTCCCCCTCAAAGCTCCCGGCAGCTGGTTAGCCACTCCACGACCGTGCCCACGTGATGAGGGAACGAGGGAGAGGAGGGACTGTTATTTTATTCCTATGGTGCCAGAGCAATAGTGTAGTATGGCGAAGCACGTGGATTCCCATGCTGTGGTGCTCCTGCAGAATTCCACACTGTTTTTATGCATAATTGGGGGTACAGGTGACATGTCACATGGATGTTTGTAATGTGCATATGGCTTTAGATGACAGTGTTAAAACAGAATATTGTTATTATAAGGACTGTGCGTTGTTCTATTCCTTCTCATAATTTTGGAATTTATAAATTAAATGTTTAGCTGTCACTTTGCTAGTCACATTTTGCACGTGGCTGTGTCTGCTTTGGTTACTATCCTGGACTATTTTAACCTAGGTGAATTTAATTCAATGAATGTATTATAATCCACTAGACTGGAATGCCAACCGCTCACAGAATTCCATGATTAATCAGCTTGTCGCCATTGCGCTAGCTGTGTGTTTTTAGTGCATTACCTCATCGGTATTCACGCATTCATGCGCAAGCTCTTAAGTCGGACTACTGCTCCAGTGCCCCTATCCTACCCCCCTGCCTGCTTTCTGATTGGCTGACGCCGTGTTTTTGGTAGCACCAGCTTTTTTCAACTCCATGGATACAGTGGAGTGCAGGAGGACTTGCGTGCAGCCAATCAGAATGCAGTAGTGAATTGTAAGTGCCCAGCAGGCTTAGACAATCCCCCCTTCACCCCCTCCTACTCTAGATCCCATCATAGCTGTTCTCCTCCAGCACGCAACCTCCCAGTAGGAGGCTTCCAAAAGAAAACAACCAGGTCAGAGCCTCTTCCATCGGAAAAAGCTCGTAAGGTGAACTTGCGTGGACCCTTTGGGACCACTGTGAATAAAGCTAAGAGGCAAATGCACAGTTCCTAATATTATCTGCACCTCTGTAGGCTTTGCTCTTACCTTAGTAGACAGCCGTGTGGCCCATATACCCTGTTGTTGACTAGAAGTTTTGAGGCTTGATATTTATTTTGATAAATGTTCTCCCCTTTTCTTTTAATTTACACACTTCTAACACAGTTGTTGTAACAAACCATGCAGTAATGTACAAATAATTTTGCAATATTTTTATGTAATTTTATCTCTAAGCTATTGCTTTAGGCTATTTGTTTCATTTAAATAAGAAACAGAGTTGTCTCTGTACAAATATGGTAAAATATTGTATTATTGACGTGGCTGTTCTTGATATGACCTCTGGAATGGTTTGAGGGAGCTGGTTTGGGTGGGATTCAGGGTTGGTGCACTTGGCAGTGGTGGGCACATCATTGGCATGGCTTGGATTCGGGTCAGATTTATTTTGAGTATCTTTTCAACAGTGAACATTTAGGCACATGCGGTACAGATGGGTTCATTATTATAAAGTTTCTGCAAAACCACTGGATTTTCCCATTTTCTAAGGAATTTTTAAGTGACGTTCTGGGAGTTTTTTAGCAAATTGCTTTCTGTCTTTTTGGGCGTTGTGGGTGGCAACACTCAAAATGCTAAAAATCCATTTTGGAGCTTTGTTGGTAATGACAACAAAATCCTATAACAATACATACTTCTAGGGCATCGATCATCACCATCTTTTTCTAAGATTTTGTAATGTTCATTAATTAACTTTGAGTTAATGCTCTTTTCATCACCCTTTGACACACCTAAATAACAGATCAAATGCAACCTTTGCTACAGATCTGGTATTTTGCACTTAATCCAGCTGTTTGCATAAGATTGATCCCGTGACCTTGAACTCTAATCCTGATCTCCTTTAGCCCTGACCTCTAGATGATCCTTAGCCTGGCTGTAACCTGTCACTGCTCCTTACAGTGTGTCCATCTGCGTCGTCTCTCTTGGAAAGTGTGGTGGTCTTGGTGTATGTAGGAGCCCAAGCAGCTCTTTGCTCTGTCAGTTTGGGTTAGAAGGCTTTTGATCAGTGATTTACTGTCAGCAACTTCCTGTACCATCCCTGAACCTGATCAAGACTCTCTCTCACACACACACACACGCACACACACACATTCAGAAGCTTACCTGTCTCACCTGCGTCACTTCTTGTCAAATCTCTCATGCTGAATGTCTCTTTACCTTCGCTTCCAGACATACTCTCTTTCTGTCTTTCTGTTTACCTGTCTAACTGTTCACATCTTAACTTTCCACCTGTCATCAGCCTGTCTTCTGGTACTCCACATGCATGTTACCCTCTTCGCCCTGTCTCTCTCCTGTGGCTTCTTAACCTAGACATACACAGAAGTTCATACCACCACAAATTTTGGAGGAATCTCATACCTTAGGCAAGACAGCAAGATATTATCTCACCCCAATCACCCCAAAACATTTTCATAATATTTTGTGATAGTATATGCATATATTTGTTTTTATATTTTATGCTATAAAATAGCAATGCAGTACTTTATATTGCCACAAGTAAAGGTGCCTTGTTAGAAAACCACTGATATACTGAAAAAATAACGTTATTAGCATCAAAACTTTTAATTAATTTTTCCTACCAGTTAATTAAACAAACCACTAACATCATTGACTTCAAACATGTAGTGATCTGCTTGTTTATCCTTCCAGTCTGCATTTCGCATTCATGCGCACCTGCAAACACAGTCAATGCTTACGTTCATTGTAATCGCAGAAGCGTAGGCGCGACTGTTTATCCTGCGCTTCCTAGATTTGCATCTGTTTTAGTGTCCCGTCTTACCGTCAGCCATGATTATATAATACTCATTCACACACACGCACACGTCTGTGACCCACATCCAGCCCGCCTGCATGCTCATGCATGTGTACTTACCCCCTCGCCCTTCCTGCCAGAGCCTCAGGAATCATGGGTAATGCACTGCTGTTGTTGTGGTCTAGATTGACCCTTTCCATCTCATTTGCATTCTGGCTCCTCTTTCATCTCCTTCGACAAGCTCAATGTAAGCACAAGTCTGTCCCTTTATGTGTCTATCCACTTTTATGTATGAGATAGACTGTCATTATAAATACACAATGGTTAAAGTCAACACATTTGTATAGCTTTGTGAGTGTGTTTTTTATAATTAGTGTGTGTTTAGCGCTCACCTGCTTGATGTGATATATACACTGAGAAACTGATGATGTGACAAGCTTGTGATAAGAGGTTCTGTCTCTTTTTAAATTCTTGGTAAAAGCAACATTAAACAGAGATCAGAGTTCTGGCTGTTTTGTTTGTTTGTTTTATATACTTATCTACATAACTTGTTTTTCTCGGCTATGTATGTTATGTTTTTCTCGCTAGTTGTTTTTAAAACGTCAGTTTATGGTATTGTACCTTGAAGATTTCAGTATATGCTATGTTATGTGAATAGTTTTTTAGATTTGAAAAACAAAAAAAATCTGAAAAACAAAAAATAAGCGTCATTGCACGTTGTGATATGGTGGATGTTTTTATATCTAAAGAATAAAGGGAAATCCATTTTCCATGTTGTGAACATGACTTGCCTCAAATTTGCATCTGTGGAGTGACTGTTTGACCTTTTGACCTCGCGTCTGTTCCATTGGCTTCACTGTTATTTGCAGAAACCGTAAATGCAAAGGCCCTGTTGACAGTTTTTCCCAAGAGTATTAAAGGGGTTTTTACAGGTAAGAATAAAACACTACAGTTTACTTCCTAAATCTTAACTTTGAAAGCCTAGGGCCCCTCAATAGGGAACTGAACATGAGCGGTAGGCATGACATGCATGGTTGGCACTGGCCACCAAAGCGCAAGGATTCCCGTAACTCTGAGTGTGCTGGAGGAGGGGGGTTACAAACTGACATCTGGTGGCCGACGGCCTTGCACAGGAAAACCACTGTGTCTGGAGAGTGGAAGCTGTGGGGTAAAGAAAGGAGCATCGACTGGTGGTTGCATGGATGATGGTTTCTTAACTGATAAAAGGGGAGATTAGTACCATGATGGAATCAAAGTACTGTCGCCGCCCATTTAGAACCTACCGATTTGGATCTGATGTTACAAATAGCCAAAATCATATAATTATAAGTCATTTTATTTAACTTTCTCCATCTCTGTTTCTCTTTCTTTAGGTACGTTGTCATGGGGAACCTCCTTAAAGTTTTGACATGCACAGATCTTGAACAGGAGCCCAACTTTTTCCTCGATTTCGAAAGTGAGATATTTCCTTCTACCTGCTGAACCTTATTCCTTTATCTCCAGTACATCTGTAAACAACCTTCCATTCTTAAACTTACCTCACAATGCACTGCTTTAGAAGAAGAGCACATCTCACATGTCTGAGGCCATTGTTGGTATGCTCGGGCACCGTGCCATTAAACTGAATTCTGGGAGACTTGGCATAGGTCATTGCTTGGTCACCATATAAAATGCCAGTTGACCTTGGATGCACCAGTGGTCTATATCTCAAGTTTGGGCCTTGATACTATCTTAAACTTCCTTTCCCAGGGGAATAGTTCATGAGCCACATGTAATCTGCTGCCATCTCATTTGTTTGGGTCAAAGGCTCATTTCAAAGCAAAGGAAGGTGAATGAACCAAAACAGAGAATACAGAGAGTGTTGAGAAAGTGGAAAACAAAAGTTTCCAGGCTTTTATTACCTCTGCCCACAGAACATTTCCACCCTTGCAGTGTTTGCCTCCATTTTTAGTTGCCTTGCAGTTCATCTGGAGAAAGACAGGAGGCGATGTGGAGTCAGCTTTAAATCGTTGCCTCATTCATGGATGTTCAGGCCTAGTTCTATAAGAGCAATCCATATAGTGTCTACACAACAGTTATGTAACATTCATAGAAAGGGTGGGAGAGCAAGACACTGCAGGAGAAATGGAACATAGAGTACAAGAACAGAATATACCGTATCAAGACAAGAACATACAAGATAAGCAATCTTGGCACTCTTAATGTGTGGCATGTGAGTGCTTAGTGAGCAAGGAGGTGGCCCTTCATTTCTTAAATTGTACTTAAAGCCAGCTGTAGTTAAAGCTGGCAGTGTCTCATTGAGGTTTGTCTTCAGATGTGGGCCTGAAGTTTCCACCATTTAAAATTCCACACTCTGTCTTTTAAACATATGAAAACAGCTGTGGAGTTTTGACTAAAATGTTCTATAAGCTCACCAGTAGGACACTCTTAAAGTGACAATTCACCTTAAAATGAAAATTCTACTACTTTTTACGCCAAACTCTTGTGACTCCTTCTATGGAACACAAAAAGAGATGTTTTGCAAGAAGGTCACATTGCCTTTTTATTGAAAATAGACTGAAAAGATTAAAAATACAGTGTATTTTTAATCTTATTACAGATATTACATTTATCACAATGTAGTCCAAGTGATTTGATGCAGTATGAGTCAGAAATAAACTGAAACTTAAGTTATTCACTAAAGGTATTTCCATTCGCAGCACTTAATCAGATCTTGAGTGTGAGAATGTCCAGACTTGATGTGAAGTGATAATGTTTCTTGCATGCCTCTTAATCTATTACAGTGCACCAAGCTTTAATTTGAGATATGCAACCCCTAGTCACTAAGCAGTGTGGGCATGTCTTAAAACATCCATGGAAGAAAAAACAACAAGAATTTTTTTATCTTTTGGTGAACTTTTCTGTCTGTGGGATCTTCTGTTGTAAATGACAACCAATAGAAATGCTCCTTTTGAATTATGTATGTCAAAGCTGACAGTTCAAAATGTACTGTATATAGTTAACAGTTTAAAGTTCAAACTGTGTCAGAGTAGATATAATATCAGTACACTTAACAAGGTTAAATAGTGTAGAGTGTAGAATGTGTCAGTAAGTTTTCTTTGTTCTTTTCTTCAGTTTATTTCTGTGATCTCTGAGGTGTAAAGCTCAGATCTCTTTCATGAGCTGCATATATGCAGAACAATTGATCTTAATGTTTCATACTCTGGTGTGATTTTGAAAGACCTTTTGATTATAGACCTTTTAGACAACTCCATTCATTCCCTCTCTCTCCAGATGCCCAGCCCACAGATGCAGAGCAGGAGACGTGGAAGGAAGTGGATGTTGTCCTAAAGGATGCGCTGGGAATACTTGACGAACTACAGGCATATAAAGGCGCCGGGCAAGAGATACGAGAGGTACACACTCTTGCATATCAAGAAAATACAGAGATCTGTTTTTGGCAAACGTGGCACTGCTTTAATTAGCATGCTTTCAACATGCTTAAGCTGTTAGACAGTTTGTACACTTTGCAGTTCTGGTAAACACATTTAGAAAAGATACATCTTCAGATTCATTCCCTGTAAAGCATTGCTGCTATAGTGATACACATTCATAGACGTCATAGGCTGTTGAGTCATGCACTGTTTTGTTTGGTTATCTTGTCATAGGCAATGTGTATTTAAGACGCATCGGGTCAAAATAGTCCCCTGTATTCAGTTTGGTTGTATTTCATCTGTTTTTGAATACAAAAAAAGTATCTTGTGTAAAAGTAATGGAACAGATCAGGGTCAGGTAAAACAGAAACAGTTATTATGTCTTCTTTTAAGACAGATTATTTGACTAGTTTCTCAGGCAACTCACCAACCAAATCTCTAGTCCTCTGTGTACCATAGTCTCAGTGCACATATATTCACACAAATTGAGTTGAGTAAGGCCCAGTTTTAGAAGCTTAAAAAACCTCACATCTTGTGTGTGCGTGATTGAATTTTTTTTTTTTTACTTTGTTCAATCACGCTTTGCTATGAGTGAGTGTCAGGGTGATTGATGCTTGTTGCTACGGATACTGTTGCTATACGGATACAGTTGCCATGGAGGAGCGTCTTGTGCAGAATGAAAGTGAATTTTTTTATTTCTTCTTTAATTCACTCAAAAGGATGTGGCACATTTTTTTGATGCAAGAACCCTCAGTAATTTCTTTAATGAGGCACATTTATTTGAAAACTGAAGAGCATACAAAGCCACCAAAAGAAAACATTGACTAGATGTTTTGTGCAGTGTCACTGTGGAACACATAATGAATAAACCTCTTGTGTATTTATATTTAACATAATTTACATCCACAAATTGCTACCCTTTACTGAAAAAAAACATCATTTAAAACCTCATCCCACATATAGAGTTCTAACACATATTCACTGTCATAAAATATTAGGTTTAGGGGTTTTGACTGTTTATAACCGGCCAAGTGTTGTACTATTGTAATGTTATGTTTGTTTTTTAGGCAATCCAAAATCCTAATGATGAGGCATTACAAGACCAGGCATGGGCAGCTGTGGTGCCGCTTGTAGGCAAACTAAAGAAGTTCTATCAATTTTCACAGAGATTAGGTACAGTAGCCTTTTTATTATAGATTTTAGAGAACAGGAGTTATGGAAAAAAATTTAAAGGGATAGTTCACCCAAAAATGAAAATTCTGTAATTATTTACTCATGTTGTTCCAAATCTGATTTTCTTTCTTGATTTGTTTTAAATTTTTTAATGATTTTCTTTGTTCCATGGGCACAAAAGAAGTTATTACACTGCCTTTTAATACTTAAAAAACTTCAAAAATGACAAAATTCATCAAAAGCATAAATGTTATCATTACAGTTTGCTACTATATATTCCGGATCTATTTAAGCTATAAGCTTTGTGTGAGGAACAGAATGAAACTAAGGTTACTATTCACTGAAAATCTGAAATTTTATTTGCATTTACACGTATTCAAACCTGTGTGGATGATTGTGTCATCATTGACAGCAAAGCTGTTTCAATGTTTACTGAGACATATTTTTTTACTCAAAGCTGTCATATGAATACAGGGGACATAAAATGAGGTAAAATGAGTCATTTTAATTTTTGGGTGTATTATTGCTTTAAATGTCCAAAGCCAAGCAGTTCACATTCATTATTGATATCGGTTCCAGTCAGTTTTCTGAACTGTGAACTTCTGACATGTTAAACACACACCCTGACACATTGTGTACAAACACCTGAGCAGCCCCTGAGAGGAATCACAGCTGGTCCTTCATAATCACATAAATCTTAACTGGTTTTCAAACTAGCCTCCAAACTGCAGCTGATGAATAGGCAGTTTAAAACCATAATTGTTGTAAACTTTACACTGACCACAGAAAAAATACAGTCTGTGCTAGTTGGCTTTGTATTAATAAACATCTTGAATACCTCTGTGGCCAGCAGACTTTGTTAGCATTAGCTATTATGTTAATCTAGATGCAAGGCTAAGACTGTCTGGATCAAATCTGGTTTTGTCTTGCCCTAAAGCCCAAACCTTTAAATCTCTGTAAAGGCTTATGAATGTGTAGTCAATGAGCTCACGGCAGTCGTCTGTTGCATGTTACATAACTTGCCAAATTGGGTCATCCAGCTTTCCCGCGCTTTACGCTCCAGAACACTAAGACAGCTTTTGGCGCGATCGCTCGTTTCTGACGTGTTTGTCTAAACTACACTGATTGCCTGGCATGTAATGTTCTGTCCTGACAAATGAACCTATCGCTGTATATTAAGTCAGGGTTTGGGACTTTGGGTGTCAATGAGGTTGTAATTGTCACTGTCTTTACAGCATGACAGAGGCACATGGTTGCAGCACTATGAGGAGTCTGACTTATCATAAAGTGACATGCTCCCCAAACATAGGGACAAGATTTATGGTTCAGAATGATTGTATTAAAGAAATTTCACAAAAATAAATTATACAGAAATGTCACTTACAATATGAAAAATAATTATTCATTTTAGATTTTCAGATTTCTTTTTATTTATTTGACAATATAATTTGGCATTACTAACTCATTTAAATGTATGTCTCTATGGATTGTCCAGTACCTCTCTGTTTAAATATTAATATGTAAATAGTCTGCATGTGGAGAAATCAGGGTTGGGCAAAATTCAGAATTTAAGAATTTGCTCTCATAAATTTGAACTGAAATGACCACACGCCTCACTAAATGCTGAATTTCTTTGCTACCTTAATTCATATTCAATTCAAATTCAGAAACTTTCTACCATTTAAATACCATTTAAATTGAAATTAAAGGTATTTCTCTGTTCATTTCTGAATGGCAGATAACTCTCTGAGATGTTTATATTGAGTTAATGTTTTGTTGTGACAGCTGGTTCATCTCAAACTATTTTCTCTTCTTTTATGCCTATGTTAGTTCTCTCATTTTAACATTGCCTCCATATCTTCATTCTTCTCTCCTGCCTTTTCATGATATGATCAAATGTGACATGCGCTCCCTCGCCCGACCCGTCCTTTCCTCTCATCTGCCGTCTTCCCCGCATGCTCGATTCTTAGAACGCACCCCTAAAAGCGGCTCGTCTTGAGCTCTGTTTTGACTGGATGAAGAACATTGTTCTTCTGTGGCCATTTCTAATCAGCTCAGTTCTACCAAGCTGACTAAAGCAGATGGAGGTCTTTACTATAGAGCAAATCTGCTCATTTTACTCTGTGTGGTGCTGCTGCTTGAGTTACCAGCCACTGAAAATTCTTTCCCTCTCTTTCACATTCTGCTGTGGAGAGGAATCTGTTTGACTGTACTAATTTGGTTATGTAAAACTTTACAAGGTTTTCTTGGGTTTTTTAAGGCCATATGGGAATTTCTAGGTTGATTGACAAAGCTCCACTCTGTCTAACGTTCCAACTGCGTTGATTGGTGCAGTGTCAGAATAAGCCAATGAAAATAAAGCAAAAAAACCCAAAGATTATTTGGACTCCCAGAGCAGCCTGAATAGTCACTTGTTCATCAACTGTAGTTGATAGACGGATTTAAACCCACCCAGCCGTCACTTTTTACTTTCCATTCCTCTGTCTGTCTATGCTGTATGATTTTCTGGAGCAATTTCTCAAAACTAACAACAGCACAAGACAGAATAACTCCAAAGGCAACTCAGTTTTGTTTATGTGTATATTTTAAGGCCCGTAATTGAGACAGGGATTGAAAATTTGTTGGACGTTGGGTCTGTGCACTCGGGCTGAGATCATAGCGTACCTCAACCATAAACTCATTTACGGCTGCCTGGCAGACTCTTGTTATGTAATGTAATTGCTCTAACATGCTGCTACATACTCTATTGCCTCAAAAGAGCAATGGAGAGATTGAGAACTGGAACTGTGATTTAAAACAGCTTCTTGTGTCATGAAGGGCTATGCTGGGGCTGAGAACATGAGCTTGTGTTGTTGGTAATCCTGGAGCTGTAGATTAGGCCTTATGAAAGACTGTGCTTATTGTGTACAGCTGTTAAGACATGTATGATATCAGTCATTTTTATTTTATATTAGTTGAACTGTAGGAGTGCTTGTTTGCAGGCAATGTGACTGAATAATATCAGCATGTCACAAATTTGTAGTATGTTTTTAATCAGCAATTCAGTCTGTGAATTTATTTATTAATAACTAATAGTGACTGGTTTGATACTGATACTATATGACCCATGATGTGTCTCCACAGAAGCAGCACTGCACAGTCTGTTGAGAGCGCTCACCAGCGAGAAGTATGATGACGCCACACAGCACCTGGAGAGAGAGCAGGCCCTCGCCAAACAGTTCGCCGAGATCCTGCACTTCACACTCCGTTTCGATGAACTGAAGGTCAGGACCTTACCTCCAGACAGTAACTCTATAAAGAATATATATTTTTCTAGTTTCAGACAGCAAGTGTTATTAGCTAATAGCTTAAAGAACACAAAGTATTTTCCTCCAGAACACTGAGATCCTCCATTGGGCCGCATGCAAATCTCAGTTTTTCTTGAAACGCTTGTGCACTGAAATTATTAGATGTAAACAAATACACTATTAAAGTCTGGTACCTTATATACAAATGCAAATCTGCCCTAGCAACTTTACAAAATGATTGTCAATGCATGACTGGAAATACATTATAAGTTAAATCATTCTGAAGAATTTTCATTGAGTCAGTCGTTGAGTACATTTGCATTTGAAATCCTTGTTTATTTAGATGTATATATTGTGATTGATGTGTGCTGAGATTTTCCTTATTCCGGTGCAAGTTAGAAAGTCTGGGCTGGGTGCAAGCTCTAGAAATTGGATAAAGCCCATTTAAAAAGGAAATCAATAGGAAGTGGCCTCATAAAAGCTATACTTAAAAAAAAAAATCACAAAATTTTCTTTTTTGCTGCCATTGACAGTGATGCTAAACAGCTGAGTAAGTGCAGATCTAGACCAGTTGTGAGTTTGAATAAATGCATGAAATACAAACTTTAGTGATCTGTAACTACCAATGAGTCATTTGTTTAATGTTCTTTTGAGAAGTGAAATAGCTTGCTCATCGTGTAAATCAACAACGTTTTAGCACGCAGCATTTTGTGAAACATTGCTTTGAGACAGATGAGCCCAACCAGGAATAGCAAGCTTCCACTTGTCTCTAATGACATTGTGATTAGAGACCAGCTAATGAGAAAATAATTACTTTCCAACCATCCAAGTCAGTTATCACTGGCCCAGGTGCCTGCCAAACCTTTCTTGACATTTAAGATCACAGAAAAAAAACTTTGATTCACTGCATATTGTCATCTTTATTCTTCGCTTAAAAACCTGCTGTTTGTTTTGTACCAGGTTAATACATTTAAAATGTTAAGAAACCATCATACTCAGCTATAGTTATATAATTCTTATATATAGTTATATATTTCTAGCTATATTTCTATGCCCTATTCACGGTTATATAATCTCCTGACATTGCGTGTCAAACCCTCATACACTCTCACCACCTTAAATGGCCTTAAAGACACCACCTAATTTGTTCTGGGTGACATGTCCAAAAATATCAAATAATGTTTCGTCTAGTCGTTTGTTTTCTCATTTGTCTCAAGGCCAACACTAGCATACTCCTGTTTTTTAACACAAACATTCAGTATCAACACATAAACCCAGACACCCTGCGGCACCGAGCAGGGATGTCCCAATTAAAGAGCCCCCCAGATGGGGTTGCTAAATGTGGGTAGGCAGGGAGTGCAAGGTGGCACGCCAACCTCTATCTAGCCATGCCCTCATCTCAGCTTGGCGCATTGACCTACTTCAGCCCGCCAATGCTGTAGAGCCGACGCTGCAGGGATACGACTGCTGTCTGGTCTGGCACTGTTGCAGCTCACAGTAAATAGACTCCACATCCGTGGTATAATGCCACATAGACACGTGTGTCATTTTAAGGTGTTGCTTTGATTTTCGTCTGCAGGAATGTTTTCATTTTCTGCATAGATTTTGTTTTTGTATAATCTTTTGTCTGTCACTATCTGTCCAAAAGTCACCGTAATTTCGGATAATTAAAGGTGACCTTTGCTCCCGTAGATCCTAAAGAGGTCATTTTTCACCCGTCTTAACGTGCACCTCTCGTCTGTTATCAAATGTGCCTCATCCCTAAATGAAACGTGACTTTTTCACGTTTAAGTATATTTATCCATTTGTCAAAAGCAGCAGATTCATTGCAGTTGGGTTTAGGTTTATAAAAAGTCTCTATTAGGAGACATAGTCTCTATAAAGGTTCTGACAGATATATTGTCTAAGCTGTCAGATTGTTGTGATTATTTAAAAGAACTGGTGCTTATATAAAGCTTTAGCTAATTCTGCAAGTTATTTTCCTTCTAGAGTACCTCATTGCATTTGTGTACTTTAGTCTCGTCAGTAAAACCGTTCAAAAAAAGTAGTAAATTGGTCCTACTCTGTTCTGTTGTAAATTTTGATTCTGGTGCATTTTCTTCACTGCAAAGTCAGTAATATTTCCTCTAAAAAAGTAAAAAAAAAATTAGTCACTACATTTTCTCTGGATATATTGACTAAAGATTTGTGTTCATTCTATTTTAGATGACAAATCCTGCCATTCAGAATGACTTCAGTTATTACAGGAGAACACTGAGCCGCATGAGAATCAATAACATTCCTGTAAGTTCTTAAGAATTAAAAACCGTCACCTCTGTTTTCTTATGATTTCTACTCCCCCTGTTTACTGTATATTTACTTTTTGCTATATCTCACTCTCCACTTAGCTGCTCTCATCTGTACCATCTCCCACCCCACCTGTTTGTTTTTCCTTGTAAATGCATAGCTCCAGTTTAATATAAAACCTGTTTCGCTT
Organism: Chromobotia macracanthus; assembly: GCA_036877525.1. Lineage (NCBI taxonomy): Eukaryota > Metazoa > Chordata > Actinopteri > Cypriniformes > Botiidae > Chromobotia > Chromobotia macracanthus. Next base: position 567,987 of record JAZGTH010000034.1, on the reverse strand, counting down.
AACTAACACACTTCTTTCTCACAAACATAAACACATATTCACGCACTCAGCCACTTACACACACTGGCCCTCAGGGGACTGCTGAGGACCCAAACAGAAAATGGTCTCCCACTGGGAGTGTGAGTGAGTTTCTTGAGTTGCTCACTGAAGTGCATTGAGGTGCATCAATATAACACCTGATGGTAACTGATCTGTGGTCAGCTTTGTGCATGTCCTCCCCAGAGACAGCCTTCCCTCCTAAGACTAAATATCTGATCTGAGAGCGGGCCACACACATGCCCCTGAGGGGCACCGTGCAGCCCACATACATTGCCTTGTGAAGTGCTGGTTTTCCCCCCATATTCTCTCAGGCTGAACTCAGTAGCCCCGCCGTGGCTCCCCTGGGCCCTGCTACTGTATAACAGCTAAATAAATCACTCTTGTTAGCGCCTTTCACATCTGCCGCTGGCCCCAGTTTAGACTATTGTTAATGTATACATGTATTTTTAGATATGGCACACTAATATTTGCAGGTGTATGCAGTTTACTGTAAGATGAAACTGTTATTTTATGAAATAAAACAGCTTTGTTGTGTTTGTTATGTGTGTGTGGTAATGTTGGAGCTGTTTCTGGCTTGTATTTGATAGCTTTGTCAGTTAAGATTAAATTCAGCATAATGCAGACACAACAGTGCTTCGATTTAGGTTTAATTTTGGTAAAGTTTAATTATTCAATATGTATTTTATGAAGAAACTAAAGCTGGTAAGTTTCTGATTATCTTTTCTTTTCCCATATCTGTCCAATTCATTGTTCCTTTGCCCAGAATCCATCTGTATCAATAAACCAAACAGACTAGTTGCATTCTGGAATATTGTATCCTTACTCAGGTGATTACTGATGATGATATAGTTGACGGGAATGCTCAATTTGTGGTAAACCCAAAATTTAGCTGACGCATATTCCCTGCCCATTTGAGCAGAAGGCCTGAGAAACATCCATTCATTATTGAGGGAGTCATTTTTAATATGCAGTGCATTAATAATGCCTTCGAATTTTAGACTGATTTTTATTTAAGAGGATTAGTTTTTAGAGGAAAAGGCCCCTCAGATTCATATCCATCATTTAGTCTTTGCGTTTTTACTAATTTAAGTTTTCTGCTTAAATTACTAAATTCTGTTGTTTATTTATCCCTTTATGTAGGCGGAGGCAGAAAGCGAGGTAAATAATGAACTGGCCAATCGGATATCTTTATTTTATGCTGATGCCACGCCCATGCTGAAGACATTAAGTGATGGAACAACAAAGTTTGTATCTGAGGTAAACAAACCAAGTGTAATGATTTTAAACAGGTGAAAAGTCCAATGTACAGTTCAGTGTTTTTTGTACACTAGACAATAGTTTAACTATTGCCTTTCTTTGCCAAACAGAATAAGAACTTGCCTATTGAAAACACCACAGATGTATTAAGCACTATGGCGAGCGTGTGCAAAGTTATGTTGGAAACTCCGTAAGTCTGCCATAATTGTCTGTTTTTGATGGCATCGTAAATTTTACAGAAAGAAGCATGTAATACAAAATAGTCGAACACAAGAAATGTGGGTGATAACTATGTAATATGAACTTAGAGCCGTCAATATTATTAAGTACCATTAGCCATGACTGTTTTTCTGATTGTATTGGGTTTCAGAGAGTATCGTAGCCGTTTCAGCAGCGAGGAGACTGTGTCCTTCTGTCTGCGTGTCATGGTAGGGGTCATCATCCTCTATGACTACGTCCATCCTGTTGGTGCTTTCGCCAAGTCCTCTAAAATAGACGTGAGTGAAGCCATCAGCAGACCCACCACAGAAGTTCTTCAGCCTCCCACCAGGCACAGACTTATAATCACAGTGCTCAGAGAACACACTGGTGGTCTCACAGCATTGTGACTTATGAGGTTAAGTGCTTATTATAATGCCAGTCTAACCATGGCTGCTTTTTCTCCAAACAGATGAAAGGCTGCATCAAAGTGCTCAGAGATCAGCCACCAAGCAGTGTGGAAGGTCTTCTGAATGCTCTCAGGTACTGTATCGAATAAAGCAAGCCTAAAGGTAGAGCCAACATTTCAATGGCAGGTGAATTGAGAAAATGGAAAATTAAACTAGCTGTTTTTTTGTACTATATCTGTCAAAACATGTTGTTTTGAGGTAAAATCTTTTCCTGAATTAACCTGATAAATCTGGTATATTTGTCATTAAAGTAGAAGTAGTTAAAACATGCACAAGCTTTTTTTAAACTCTCGTTTGGTGTTTGGCAAGTGTTAATTTTTAACCCCACTTACAAGACCTGTGATTATACTCTGCTGAACAATTATCCACAGGAAGTGTTAGATCTTTAGTAACACATAGTTATTTGGCAACAGTGCAGCACTTTGCTTGACTTGTTTGCGTTCCAACAGAATACAGCAGGTCAAATAATTAATATTTATTGTTTTTTTGTGCAGGTACACAACAAAACATCTTAATGATGAGTCAACCACTAAGACTATTAAAAGCATGCTGCAGTAGCAACCAACTCTGGAACACACACCACTGGCCTCAAGTTAATGCTCAGGAGATGCACACACACACTCTGTCCTGAACTAAAGCGATGCACAGAATGTTTTTTATTAAACTTAGTCACACAAAAGGTTCACTATTCTTCTGTTATCTTTTTACAAAGCAGATGCTACTGGCTTTATGTGTGGTTTTCTGTGCCAAAATGGTTTTGCTAAATTTCTCTTCTTTAACATCTCTGAAATACAGCCATGCTACTGATGGCAGCTATGAAAGCATTATTAGATTATGTTTGTGGTTATTGTTTTAATTTGGATTGTTTCCCAATAAGGGGAGGGTGAGTGTTTTGACATACATATATATATATATAATATAATATAATATAATATATTATCTATATGATCTAGATAAACACATTACAGAGAGATTACATAAACAAAGAATATATTATTTTTGTTTGAATTAATATTTAATGTTACATCCACTGCATGGCACAATGATTACATTTCTTCTATTTAAAAAAAAAACAATGTTATAAATTAATTTGATTGTGTTTAAATGAAAAGATGTTTATGTTTTAAAGTCATAATGGTACATGGAGATTACAATTGGAGAATAATTAATAGAACATTTCAAATTTTATATTTTTATAGGTTTTGGTTTGTGTATTTGTTTTTTGTCTTGTTTTTTAGGTGTTACAATTTACCATTTTTCGTTATTTGACAACTAGCTTTTAAAAACAGATAGATTGTAATTTGTTGAGTGTCAGATGTGATGAGAACATGACTTTAAAAGAAATAAAATGCTTTCTTTTTTATAATATTTGGCTACTTATTATTAGTGTTATCACCCACCAGTTTTAACATGCAATCTAGGATGGATAACATTCCTGGAGAGAGCGGGGTGTGGTCACAGGCAGTAATTGTGCAGTAAATAAAGGCATGAATGAAGGTCAGAGGAGAGAGAGAGAGAGCTTTTGATGGGAACTGCAGGGCTCTCTGCATTCTATTGGTGAAACTCCTGAGGAAGAAGAGGGAGTTTTGGGGTGTGGCGTGTATCCATGCAGGAGTGCAGATGTTCAGGAAAGCAGGTTGTGTAATGGAAGGGTCGATCTGTCTTCTTGATCTGTCAATTCTGCAGCACTGAAATATGTTAAAGAAAAATGCTTTTTAATCTGGTTTGGTACATGAGGTTTCGGAGGTAGTGAAATGCAACAGAAACATTATCTGCTTATTTGCAGGGAATAAAGTTATTAATATTTTATGATGCCTATTGATGTTTGATTGTTTTGACCACTAATGGCTTGAAAACTGAAATTGTGATATGGTGCATTAGAAATAAGTGAAGCGTTTTATAAGTGAATCATTTGCTGATGAAATGATTTCAACATAAGCACTCTCATTTTCAAAATAATAAAAGTTGCATACAGCTTCTGTGAGTGACCCTTACAAAACCTAATATACAAAAGTTGTTTTTTTTTATGTTTCTTAGTCTGGAGTTTATCCTTAACATTATGGGATCCCTGAGAGGTTTAAATATAAGTATAAATAATTATAAATATTTAAAAGAAATTGTTTTTAAGTTTGTTTATTTGCTGGATTTTTAGGAAGGATAAGAAAGTAATTAACGGTAATCTACAGGTAAATGGGAGATCAGTGTTGCGTTATAACTGATAAACACGGTAATGTTCAGATTATCATTTACGGTAATGTAAATGATAATCAGACAATCAAAAATAATTATATTTCCTATTAGATTCATTATTCGATTGAATGGCTTTGGTAAGATGTTGAGAGAATATAACGTTGCAGTTTATAATTCTGAAAACAGCATTGATAAATGAACAAATATTTCAGTAGTGTGACCTTGATTACATCTGATGATGTCACAAACTGTCTTCAGACAGAAGATATATGAACCATTTTCTTAATGGATCGCCCCGCTCTCAGGTAAGTGACTTTTTACTTTAATGACATTATAAATTTAATGATATATATATATATATATATATATATATATATATATATATATATATATATATATATATATATATATATATATATATATATATATATATATATATATATAAGTAATATCTAATAATATATAACATATCGGTAATATATAAATAATACCTAAAATGTTTATTCAGAAAAAGGATTATGTGATAATTTGTCCTCCACTGACCTCTTTAAACATTCATTGATACAGTTCTGTCACGCATTCTTGCGGTCTCATGCGGTCTGTGGACGGAATAAGAAACTGTTACTATACAGTTCCTGAGAATTCACCAGCTCAGAACAGGCACACACTATCTCATGACACAAGAACATGGTAAACCACAGGACTGTTACTTGCCAACTCTCACAATTTTTGTATTTATTAAAAGACTTTGCAAAGAGGAAGGTCTTATTACACAAGTCATGTTCACATGGGTCAACATATAAGACAGTTACGTTAATCTTTGCACTGAAAGGGGCTACAACTCATTCATTATATTCTCATCTGTTTGAAAGATCTGGAGAACAACCCAGTGATCACTGTGGATGAAAAGTGGATGAACACACCAAATACTTTAGATGTGTTACAAAATGTCTGATAATTGTTCTTTCATACTTACATTCGAACATCGCTGTCACACTGCTGCTGTCTGCCTTGTGCTGCCTTCTTAAAAAAAACCTTTTGGCTAAATTATAAGACAACGTCACATATATTCTTAGAGAATAAAGCAATCCCATAATGCATTTCTCTTAGTGTTATTCTAACACAAAGCGTTATTCGATTCATTCATGTATGAAGTTCAATTTCAGTTACGATGCTCACACTGATTGTAACTGGAAAGCATTCATTTTCAATGAGAATAGGTGATTTAGAGCAATGTAATGTGGCATCAACCAATTGTAGTGCAGAAAGCGAAGGCTCCGTAATCCTCCACCTGACATGATTGGATACTGTAGTTAAATACGAACTACCTACCAACAGTGACTGGGTGACCTCCAGTGATTTAATCGCTGTCAGTGTGAATGCATCTTTAAAAGGCAGGTACCAATGTAGGTAGCAGACAGCAAGACATCACACTAGATTTTGGAACAAATCTTCTGTCTATGTGTCACATCAGTCTGATATTTAGGCACATGGTTGAAGTCCACCAATGACATGACTGAGACCTGACAAGGTCTCTGTTGTTGTAGACAGTGAGCACTGTGGAGGATGTGGCTGAATATGGGGCCCCTCACAAAGTGCCAGCCCTGTCAGCATACAATTTACACATCAACAACTGCAGGACTTTCTCGCTCCCTCTGTCTCTCTCTCCACTTTGACACCTACTCACATACTTGATTCCTTTTACAGGCCACAACAGGGATTGTCTAACTAAGCCATAGTCTGTTTTGCACAGTTTTGTGGATATCTAGTCTTCTAGTCAACACACTAAGTTCAGCACTTCTGAAGTTTCAAATTATGTGGCTGAAAGCCCGTTCAGATCACTTACATGTGTGCTATGCTGCTACCTCCACGAAAAATGTTGCTGTGTTGCAGAAATTGTTGCAGAACCAATAGCATTTACGTTACAAGTTATTAGTTAATTTAGATTATCTAATGTGTGTAGGCTAATTTGATTATGTCTACCCAATGTATCTAGATACATTAAGATAGACCTTAATCTAGATAGATTAAGCACTATTTAATTTAAAACTGTTGAATCCCACCACAACGAATGACACAGTGAACTAATTGAAAACAGCATGAGAGTGTAGATGACATCTTTTCACAGAAACACAGACAACCCACATAACCAATAATGAGGTTAAACGGCCCCTTGTTTCGCTGAAATGCATTTTGGGAGAATTCTGAGAGCAGAAAGGAAGATAGTTGTGGGGTTTGCCTGTAGGAGGGAACCTTCACAGTCAAACCACAATGTCCTTACACATTGCAACCCCACCTCACCAGGGTTTTCTCTTCTAAGAATGACAACGGCTATCTGCTAATACCCCCTCAACGCTCCGACACTTGGTGACCCACTTCCTCTAATTCGTTTTCTTAGTCACTGAAGGTTTCCCACAACAGTTAATCAATTATGTCAAAACATCAACGGCTTTGCGCTGTACCAGTAAGGAATGCCATAATTGAGGTTTGTTTTCAGCAGATAATGAGGTATAATGTTTTAAGCGAGACAATTTAATTCTGAGATGGGTGGATACATCCTGCTTTTAGAAATGTGTATCAGACCGTATTTGCCTAATAAAGATCACAGTTGTGACTGATGGCAAATTCAAACACAGTTCCTATTTTTTGCATGATATGGGCCATGGTCACAGTAGACAGAATTATTTAAATTGATGTGAATATATACAAAGTTCTGAGGTATACTTGCATGTTTCTTAAAGCAAGTTCATAGTGACCATGTCTGCCAAGCTCCAAAAAGGTCTATAAAACTTCTATAATGGAAAGTGTTTGGAAAAGCATTTTGTCAACTAAATGATCAATACCAAGTAAACACTGCAATATTGAATTAAATCTCCCAAGGCTGCATTTTCATTTATATCAAATTAAATATGCTGTCTTCCTGACTAAACTTCATAGAGTAAAATGTTATGGCCACTGATTGTGTAGACATGCTATGCCACTATTTAGCTCCAGTTTTTGACAGACAACAATGTGCCCAGACTAATTACAGCTCAGGTAAACTGTAATGCATCATTATCTCTGTCTAGGGAAACAGCAAAATCTTCCAAAAGGACTGTGTGTGTGGGTTTATTGGCAGACATCTGATATACTGTAAAGGCCTCTAATAACATTGCTTTTGTCTTGTAGAAGGTCACAAACATGTTGTCTTAAACACTTTCACTGCATTATTTTGCGTTCTCTGCTAAAAGTCAGTAGCTGGATACTAGTTGCAATTTAATTAAAACATTCACAAACTGATAAGTTAAAGGGCAATAGATAGTCAATCACAAAGTTGACATCTTATATTTAGTGTAGGTCTGTTTGTTGTGAGGCAGATCATATTTTTCTTATCTTTTCAGGAAGTGAAGGATGAACCCCAGATCTTTTACATCATCCATCTTGTCCAAGTTTGAGTTACCTTCAAAGGCTTCAAAGAGCATTTCCGTCCCAGCCCAGAATGTTCTTGGATGAGTGATCTGAGTAAACCTGGCCCAGTTCAACTAGTCTCAGCTCAACCCTGCATGACCCACATTACTTTTTTACACCAGCTGTTGACACACACACAATCGCCCAACAACATACTTTCAGGGGTGTGTGAACCACTTTGATTTAGATGAGACAGAGCTAAACCATCTTCCTCCCTTTCATGGGTCACGGATGTCTCTCATCCATGACCCTAAGAATTTCTGTCTTCTTTACTGTTTCGTACACTCCCATCCAGTTTGTCATTTATTCTGAGGAAAAAATAATAATAAATAGTCACGCTCTGTTCCTGGCCTGTAATCTAGCCATCTTGATGAGGCCCACTTCTGTCAGGAGCTGTGACATGGGCACTAATCACACCCACCCAGATACTTCAAGTCTTGAGTTAGTCAGGCTGAGATAAATCTACTGTAGCATTACTGTAAGTGGTACAGTTAAAGGAACAGATCACAGCGAACAATTTTAGGTTTCAAGAATGTTTCACTAACAAGTAACAAAAATGTTACAAATGTTATTTTGGAAATTCTAGTTGTATTAATTGCTTAAGTATGTTATTCAAACAAATTTTTTAAATTTTGTATTTTTTTAAACAGCTTAAGAAAAACAAAACGATTTTGATATGTAATACATAGCGTTAACTATTAACATTACTGCAAGAATGCTGTTTGAAAAAGCCAGTAAATTCTAACTTCATCACCATTGCTAATAACAATTTAAGCATTGATTTCGTATTCATTGTCCCTTGTTATTTATTTAATGCTAGCTGTTTTGTTGCTAATTGTCTTCATACTGCGGTTCGGAGGGCAGCGGCAGTTACTCGTCTGTCAATGGCCTATAAATATTTGGGAGAGCCCTTGATGACTGTGCAAACCGTATTCTGTGGCACTGGGCCGGCCATTTTGGACCTTAGTCACACCCGATTTCATGAATGAGCCACTGTAGGCAATGGAGGATGTGTGAAACCAGAGAAAAGCCGGCTTCCTACAGACCGAGGGGGTCTGGGTTGTGGATGTGTCTTCCTGTTTGGTGGTCGTCTGACTTTTGGCTCTGTGTCCTGCAAGTTAACAGTTTCTGTCAGAAAAGAGGATGTTAGGCCACAAAAGGGAAGTGTGAAAAGGAACTGTATCATTCAAAAAAAACGAGGGAGGCAATTGAAAAGTGAAGCGCAAGCAATGTTTTATTGTATGCACCATTATTAAAAAGACAAAGAATTAAGAAATTCAACCCTGTATGATAAAATACTTCCACCTTATGGTTCTGTCCACAGTATATTTTGAAATAACTCCAGTCATGAACCATGTTGTGCAGGTACGGATGTTTCTGCAACATTTTCGAAATGTTCCTACAAGGCAATGAAGCAACTATTTATTCTGTGTAAACTCCATAAATCACTCAGATTTTACACCCTTTTATATTAAAGCTCTGTTAATAATGATATTAGAATGATGCTCTTTTAAACTGACTTCAGAATACAGTATAAACGCTTACCTGAACTGAACTAAGCTATTTAACCTTCATACCCCCAAGTTGGGTTACCGCCACTTTAGCCCACTTGACTTGTGTTAGCGATTAAAGTTTTTAACTTTTGACATTTTGGTTTGTTTCACTCTCAAAAGGTTTTATTGTATAACAATTTTTCATCATCAGGTGCTATGTCTCTGATTGTAAAAAACTAACAAATATGGTAACCCAATAGTTTAAACCCAAGTGTTTAAACTTTCACAATTGCAAAAATGTCATTGCTTTAGATATGAAACAAAGAGCCATTTTCACACAAAGTTTGTTTGATTTGATAAAATGATAAAGACAATGAATACAGTGTCCAAAATAAAGACAACATATTGTTGCACACTTTCTGCTTATATAAATTAGTGGAATGTGTACAAAGTTAGTGTGAAATGTGTAAAATCCACCTGTGTGAACTTGAGAGGAACTGACATCATACAGTACATCCACTATGACTTTGTGACCAGTAGGAAGGATAAAAACACAATAATTACAACATAACTGCAAACAATATGACTAAGAAAAGTGAAGATAGTTCTGAGAAAAGCTCCAGCATCTTTTGTTTGCAGATGCCACTAGTTTTTTTTCCCCTGGTTATCTCTGCAATGACATTCATGCATTTTTAAGCATGCGTTAAATGACAAAATATCTGACACCCCAACCCCAACAGGGTGATTAGGACCCCTGGGGTAAAGCGGAAGAGTCTTGTATCACCTTGAAGGGGTATTTTGTTATAATGACTGGCTCACTGCACTTTATCCAGCTTATTTCATGGCTTTAAAGACATGAATATATGGACATGAAATAATGATCTGTTTAAATTATTCTACATGAGGAGTGGGAGACCATGGAGTGATATGAGTCATGAAACCAACATAGCTATGTAGGGAAGTGGTTACCTGAGACAAGGGTCAATTATGTGGTTTAGCAGGCATTATAAAAATATATTTGAAGATAAAGTGCTGTAATTGACCAATCAGAATCAAGTATTCCAGAGTTCAGTGTAATAAAGTTGAAACAAATCTATTTTAGTTTTGAGTCGTGAACCACTTTCTGAGATAGTGTGCACACACACCTCTTGATACACATACAAACATACATTTACCTAAATATAAATTAGGGGCCTGTAGGTGGAGTAGTCACATCAAATTTATTTATTCTCATTTTATAGGTCTCTCTCTTTCTCCCTCTCTTTCTCTGTCTGCCTCTTTGGTCTATAGGGAGTACAGAGCTGCTATGACCTTACTGCTTGAGGAAAACATTGATTCAGCACGTATACACTCACAGACACGCATACACACAAACGTACACTCAAAGTCTCAACACAGCAGCACACCCAAATGACACAGATGTGTTACACACAATATTGCAAGATCAGCACCTGCATTCTATAATTTACAGTGTAGTGCCAGCTGCTATAAGATCTGTCCTTACTTGCACTCATCTTTATATTCAGTTTAATTAATGGTGTATGGAAACAACTGTGTGTGAAATATATACAATGGACAACAGCCCACAGTTGACTGTAAGTGTTATGATATGTTAACATGATAATGTGAGTCAGATATTTGAAGTTATAAGTTATTATAGTTTGTTAGTTGTTGTCTAATATTTAGAGCTTTTGGTGGCTTTGTACTGAAATGCAGACATGCTAGATGAACATTGTGACAAGAGCTCAGCAATTGTCCAGTTATTCAATGTTATTCTAGCTAATTAGGCTAATCGGCTGGTATGGTTAGCTAGTACACTAGGTGGTCAACTTAGTGTAAATTAAAAGAATGACTTTTGAAAATATCTTTGAAAACATTGTATACCCATGGTAACATGTCCAAAAAGCATTACAGAACCATTTTCATATTTTTTATATTACTGTGTTTTGGCCCCTGAAATATCTGAACCTTGTTTTTGAGCATTTTTTTTGTTGCTGTTGATGTTTGTTGCTGGAGAGAATGTTTGTCTCCTGACACATTTGTTTTGAAAGAGTGAAAGTGCGACTAAAAAGGCAGTCAAACAGAAAGAGATGGGATAAACAACATGTAAAAATGAGACTGAGAGACTTTTTAAAATACAAGAACAACTAAGACACCATTTATAGACAGAGATCATCTACAATAGCAGCATCTCAGCCACACCTTATCTCGCATCAACACACAGAAGCAGCGAGCATGAATAATGCAGTCAACACTGCATCGACATGCTCATCGCATGTTTTATTCATTACTGCCAGTGATGTCGTAGGCCAAGCTCCACTGTAACTGTTCAATTTAGTCTGAAACAGCCGAGCCTTATCGGCGTATCCCACTCCAGAGACAGGGGCACTGACCCCAGTGTCCCTTTGTATTTCTCTCTAGAGAGATTTGGTGTGACTTTAGTGTCCCTTTCAGCCTGAAACATCATGGGCTTTGGAGGACAGAGGAGTCACACATGTATTTGTACAGCAAAGCTCAAAGTCAATATCTGCTGAGAATGTCATTCCCTTCAAAGTTAATGCCGTGATGAAGATTCTATTGAATCTCCTCTGACTCCGGGGTCAAATCCCAATGGAATATTCTGGAATGCTGAAGACACAGGAGTGAAGCTGACTTACCAGTAGGCCTGCACGAAATCTGCACCCTCAGAGGAGATTTGAAGGTCCATGGTTTAGAAAGTTTTACACATGCCCCTCCTTCTTGTTTGTTTTTTTTAAATCATTCAGCTATAAATAAGAGTGCAGTACTCTCCATTTAACAGATCTGACATATTCAGAAGTCCACAAAATTCTGCTGAATTTAATTATATTGAAATAGTACAACATATATTATCTTAATATTTATTTTATTAAAATAATGTATTAAAAAAAATGTATTATAATATTACACACACATTATATTGCACATTATAGTATACTGTATAAATTAAAAATATTATAAAATAATATACAGTATATCAGTGATTTATATAATAAATCAATAACAACATTTTAGTAAGACTACATAATTGGAACCATAAATTATGATTTTAGTCGGAGAATTTATAAAAAAAAAAAAAAATTTTTTTTTTTTTTTTTTTTTTTTATTTTTTTAAAAATTTTTTTAAAAAAAATTTTAAAAAAATTTTAAAATTTTAAAGGAAAAAGGTAAAACGTTAATGTTTTGTATATTTTATACCTTCTTGACTGGTTTCACAACAAACTTTTTCTTGTTGTCATTAAAATGCATTCGAAGACCATCATGTGCACACACTAAGTCTGCGCACAAACGCGTACAGTAGCTGCCCTTGTACATGTAGTCACCCTCAAAATGTCTTTGTGAGCTAATGATGAATGTATTTGCAGTTGTTTTGCATTATATAACATGTGTAGGTAGTTTGTTTATGTGCAACACGCTGCCAACGATCCTTGACCTACGCACTTAACTGCCATACTGGACATACATACAAAACACTGTGCTGCCTGTTTTGATCTGACGATCTCTTACTGTATGTTTTAAACTTATATATGTCTCTATTAAACTCTTATGTCTCCACATCTCCTTTTATATATATATATTTCCTGTTTTATTTACATGTATATACATATATGTGTGTCATATATATACATATATATATATATATATATATATATGTGTGTGTGTGTGTGTGTGTGTTCTTTCACTGCTTGAAAGAAAATGTTAATGACTCTAACCATACTATAGTCTTGCAAACACTCTGCTGTCAACATCCCTCTTATAGAGCCTAATCCGTCCTACTGTACTACTCTGACCTCTCACCTACATGTCTTTAACAGCACTGAGTCCAGATTACTGCTGCCGTTGATGTGTTGTTTGTAAAGCCGGAAACTCAATCGAAGTGATAGTGAAAATAGGTCACAAACAAGGTGTGTTTGTATTGATAACAACTAAGGGTTAATCAGACCCTAAAAGAGTAAAACTCAGAGAAGCAGAAGGATTGTGTATACAGTACACACACAAGCGGTGAATCATAGACAAAATTTAGTTTTGAGAGAAATATTGTTTTGTTTGGTGAGACTTTATTTAGGTAATATGTCATTTAGTGGTTTATTTGACAACTGAGGCAACAGAACACGTTGATTGATGTGTGTGTGTTGAGTCAAATGAGGAAGCGGGGGATAAAAAGGAAATAAAGATAAAATATTGAAGAGATAAAACCAGGTAGACGCAGTAAACAAAGGCACCTGTTGGAAAAAAATATCCTCTGTTTTAGGAACGTTTTTTTGACTGATTCAAAGTCAGTCAGGATTCGCACATATTTACTATGTGTGATTCCGCACAGCATCAGTTAGGTATTGCATTTGTATTGAAATCAAAACATTCATGTGTTGGTGTTCTAAGTGTTAAAGAGACAGTTCACCTAAAATTGAACATTCTGCTATCATTTACTCACTCTTTTGTTGTTTCAAACACACAATTTTCTGTTTTCTGTGGAGCAGGTGAATAGGCAGAATATTAGTCATAGTTATGTTCTGTTTTACTTTTAGTTCTGTTTGCTTCTGTTATTGTTTTGTGTGCTCATTTTAAATTTAATCAATTATCAACCTTATAACATTAGGACAATTAGTGAAACTTCAAAAAAGGTTGACAAACGGGCTAATTTTTAAGTAAACCATTATCTTTAAGTAGAAAATTAGGTTTTGCAAAGAGAATGCTGGGGCACTTAGAGAAGAAATTCAGATTTTTATATGCCATAAATGTCTTAGAAATACTGTGAGGTGTTGCTGTGTCATTGTTTTGATGCTTCATTTCATTTGTGTACTGTATCTTATGGCTCTGCTCCCTCTCTTATATTCAGACAGTATTTGTTTTTGTTCAGCCATTGTGAAAACCCACCATTTCCTTTCTGCTTTGTGGCATATGAAGAGGGCTCCATCATTATCTCTCACTGTACATAAGTCTTTTAGACGGATAAGACCCAAGTGCATAAGACCCAAGTGCTCTCCATGAGAAGTCTCAAGTGTGTCACGGTCCCTTTGAAATCAGGCAATGGAGGATCTCCTCAGCTTTTAACTTTCATCAGGCAGGTCAGACAGAAACAACACTGGTCTGTTCCCTTTGAAGGTGGATTCTTTACCCGAGTCAGTGGTTTCCAAGGTAGCCAAGATATCAGCCATCGTATGCATTGATAGAGGACAGATGCTTAGTATGAATAATATATAATCTTTTAATTCAGTTTGTGATATGGCATTATAAATGATTTTGATGATAAATGTTCCGAACAGTGCTGTTGTGAACAATGAAAGTCTCTGTTTTACAGCACAATGTGTCTTCTAACAGCTTTTGTGTGCTTGTATAACATACATAATTCATTAGAATTATATAATTAATCATTGAATATATCAATGAACAGAACAGTACCATAGTAACGTAAGTAGTTACTTACTAAAATAGTAAGTTGTATCTGTTTTATAAATATATATTCATATTATTTTATATCACAGACACCTCACATGTACTGTATGCTGGGTACTTGACTTGCTTTTCCTTCACTAGCTGCTCTAATACAGGCATTTTATAAAGAAAAAATAATAAATTGTTATTTCAGTTTTGTATCCAAAGTTTGCTAGGACATAGACTGACAGACTTAATGATTGATTTGAGAAATTTGTATAAGATAAGCTGTTTTCACACTGTCCCCTCATGCACAGCTGTTTCATCCTCCCAAAATCCACAGACTGAGCTATCGAGCCCTATCTAGTGTGTGGTGGGGGTGTTTGTTATGTGCTTTATGTTAGACACAAACACCTGTTACTTTCTGTCAGACAGAACAGGAAGTCCATGACCTCAAACAGGTCCTTAATGTACTGCCAGACATTGTATTAAATAGGTAGTCTTTTTGTTTGCCAGTAACCCAGCTAACAATTTTAGGTTGTAAGAACATTTCCGTAATGTTTCCATTCAGTAACAAAATCGTTACAAATGTTATTTTCCTATTTCTAGGAACATTAAAACATTCAGTTTTTTAGATGTTGTATTAACATTATTGCTTTGTTATAAGAATGTTATTTAAACTTTTTTGATTCTGTAACTTTCCACTAACAACTTAAGAATAACATTTTTGATATATATGATCTGTAATGTTAAAAAGTTCTACTGATGTTACTGAAGAATGTTTCTGATAACTTTGAGAGAACTTTTAAAGAACATTTACCAATGTTTTGAGAATGTTCCCTGTTCCCTTCATGTTATTTACTGTAATATGCAGTTAGCTGCATCATGTGTTACCATGATTCCAGTGTTTCTTTGTCACCTGTACTGCATTTAGTATTAATGCAGGCTAAACAGCTCTCCTTACTGCATGGAATGCATGCAGCATTGCATCGTGGGTATTTACCTATACCGTGACAGTGCACATTTACACTCCATATCCCTCAGGATTTATTCCACACATCCTGAAAAGCTCTTTTAAAAGCAGGCATTAGCCTGCGGCAACAGCACACAGAAAGTGAGAGTGACAAGGAAACTGTTCTCTCCCACTTAATTGGTGTGAAAGCTTTATGACAGCAGAGATAAGATCATGCCTCTGCTAACCCTTTTCCCCTCTCAGTGATCCGCAGGCACTGGAGGGCTTGAGCAGCATTTGAAATCCATTCTCAGAAGGGTCAGGAAATGGGGCCTCCCTCTTCACTACAGATTTAAGAGTCTTCTATACAACCAGACCCTCATTCCTGGAATAACGCTCGTTTATCAAAGTGTGAGCACTACACATGTGTGAGGAGAAAGAGAGGGAGACAGAGAGAGAGAGAGAGAGAGAGAGAGAGAGAGAGTAAAAAGGGAAGCTGTCACTTTTAAAAAGCTGTAGCTTTTATGTTCATATAGAAGTTGAGGCATAAAGAAAGTGAGTGGAGAAATGAGCACATTAAAAGATTAAAACCCAAGCTGGAAACCAGAGAGCACCACAAAAGGTTTCCACACCCAAAAGAACAGGAGCATTAACCCAACAATGAAAAATGTATAAGAGGATACCAGCCAGTGATCTGAATTTAAGATGACCTGGGCTGGAAAACTCAAATTGAATTTATCAACAATCTTTGGGGACCTACTTACCAAAAGTGACCCAGATAATAAAATATGTAAGATATATAGGAAAATACTTGATTTGATTAGGTTGAGTTAAACATTTTTATAAAATGACGATAAACAGCGTAATTGACTGTTGATAACTGATATCCCACATAGCTGTGCTAGTTTCATGTCTCTCATCTCAATGGCCCATGGAATGTTTTAAAAGTCCTAGTGAATAAAGAAATCAAGTCAGCTATAAACTAATGTAAGGAATATTTTTAGAGGATAAAAAATTAAACAGGATGGACAACACAAATCAGTTCAGAAAATGTTGTTTCTTCCTTAAAACAGAACATGTACTTTGTGAGTCACTCAATAAATGTTTTATAGATTTATTGTGTGACATAATTCTCATATAATTTACAATGCTCATCTTATTATGGAGGCTTAATCCGCCCAGTTCAAAACAAACTGTGTGCACACTCACAAACGTCAATCAAAACAGAAACAACGTTGGCATGTGATGATGACCAAATATGGATATGGATATTACGCAATGCAGGGCATCATAAACTGATGTGGGCAGGATTATAGTCCAATATGAAAAACACACAGTAACACACTAACTAAAATGAAAAGACTGCCTGTCTTCAACAAACACACACACCTACACTCACTCTTTCTTGTTTCATTATTTCTGATAAGACAAAACATTCCTGTGGCCTCAAACTCTTTCTGTCTCGCTTTCACTCTATGTACTGTCTCACTTCCTGCGTCTTATCTGCCCCCCCCAAGCCCCTGTATTGCTCTCTGTCTCTCTCACGTCATTGGACATGGCCTATTTTCTGTTCTCAGCACCCAAACACTTGTCAGAGGAAGAACCAGTAAACAAAATCTGACTGGCCAACCCCTGAGCTCCTATTGTCACTGTTGCTAGGAGACCATCGACCTTCAGATGGCTTGTAGATTTACATGAAAAATTGACCTAAAAGTGATTTACTATGATTTTATCTGACAGTTTATCTGGCCATAATGGTTTTATTTAAAGATCCAAGTAAATATTAACTTACTTAAAATATTAATTTATCTCTTCAGGAAATGTAAAGAAAGCTTTTTGCTTATTTGATTAGGTTTAATTAGTTAAACAAGGATAAACATTAAATTTTATGTGTATCTGTATGGAAGAGTTAAATTCAAACACTCATCTAATGTAAATCAAATTTAAGATCATGGGAAGTGTTTCTCATGACAGATTACATAAAAAGAACACACAAATAAGAAACGTAAAATGTATTTATTTCTGCACATATTCAATATGTTCTTTATTGTGTAGAATGAGTTGTGATTTATTATATAACCAAATTCCTGCAATGCATAATCTCATACTTATCCAGACTGCTTATCTTTCTATCACAAAATGTCAAAGCAGACACTGGTGTCTCAATACCAAACTGCATGGTCGGTGGTAAATTAAAAAAAAATTGAAATTTTGAAAGTTTTGAACTTTGTGATAGAACATTTCAACCTGCTTAAGTTCTGTTTTCTTTAACATTATGTTATCTTATATAATAACACCCAAAACACACAAATACACAGTATATTTGACAAATGTTACTTCTGTTTAAGTAAAATGAGTCATATCTGATTGCCAGGATGTCAATATTCCAAATGACTTCCGGCTAGTATATATTATACTAATATATGGAAGTGATCTCACAGGTAAAGTGCAGTATGATTACAGATAATGTCTTTATGAACACTCTATGTGTGTGCAATTCATTGATTGATGGTCTTTGAATCTGGTATTATGGAAGCCATTTTGCCATTGTCCTGGTGTGCTACTGTCTGAAAGCTTACACATTTATCTCTTTCCTTTTCATTCCACAAGGTTAATACATAAGTCTTTGTCCCTGGAAAAAAATACAGTGCAGTGCATAGCATATCTCACACATTTACATTATAGACTTAATCTAAACCTATAAACCTCATACCTATGTCAAAAAGAACATCTATAAAAGATCTGCACACAAAACACTTTATTATTAACATGTTTTTGAAGCACACTTGCAGTAGCCTACTTCTGTATACATATATTAACCAAATTGTTTATGAAACATCCAGTAATTTTAAACTACTTATTGTCATGATTTATGTGTGTAGGCACCTTGTCAAATACTCTGCAAAGGTCATTATTCACATTTTTGTCAGCCTTATGATCTACTGTGAGAAAATTCAGACATGTCTCTTTAGCCACAGAGCAAATAAGGAGGCCTCTCATTCATCACATCCTTCTGAACATGAAAATAACTTTACCTCCTCATTTACAGTAACACCACATATTCCTTATATTTTATATTTTAACAGATTTATGAAGCATCTGCACAACATTGACAGCAGGAAAATAGTTTTAGACAAAACTACAGGTTTCCCATGAGCCAGTTTTTGCAAAATGGGGAAAGCGTATTTGAAGTGCATGATGTCATAGGTCAAATGCTGCAAATAAAATTGTTTTATTAAATTAAATTATACGGAAAGGTACATTTTACAGGTATGAAGAGTCGTTTCTTTAAGGTGAGACAATTTGCCTATTAAAATGTTTTAGGTGTTATATGTTAAAGTGCTCACCCCGATGAGCTGCGCGTCAAAAGACAAACTTTACCGTGACACAGCGCGTCATGCCCAAGACACTGAAATTCAGCAAGTGGCAGCGCGTTTACATACAAAACAACAAAAAAGCACCACATGAACGCAAACCAGCCATCTTTGTGAACCGTCCCGTAAGATAAAAGTACTTTTTATTGTGTTTTATGAATATTTCTGATCGTGTCAGTGTGGACTGTTGGTAAACCAGTTACAATACGGTGCAGACTTCGCGTTTCGACGCTTACTGTAGGATTGGGCCGACAGCAAGTAACCAACTTCATTTTATTGTTTCATGTATTGATGACTGGTAGTTTAGGCATGGGGTAAGACTTAGTGCTGCTGTATTTTAGTGGTTGTGGTGCTGTTTCTTTTTCTTCTGATTTAGGATCAGAATCTGGTTCACATGGTTATTCTCTATTATTAAGTTTGCGGAGTTCAGTTATGACATAAAGGTTAACCAATCATAACAGTAGGCGTGTACTTTGTAGTCTTGAAGGAAAGGCACCCTTAAACAATATTTGATTTATATGGTCAGAAAGAGGGTTAAAACTTGATATTATTAGGTTATTAAGTTATGACTGTTTTGTGAAAACAAACGACTTTATTAGAGCATTTAATGAAAAAGGTTTTACCCACTATTTCAAGCTACTGTAAAAAGGTTTAAGGTATAAAAATAAGAGAAAATGCCTTTCAATCTTGCAATTTTGCTTTGAAAATGTTTGGATGATTTAGCATAGAACGTGTTTGCTGTATATGAGCACATTTTGAATTACTGCTGTGCTATGTAATGTGTCACATTTATCAATTGAACAGATAGTCTTAACAAAAATAATTTCCTGTGTTTCTGAAAACAAATGGGAAAGTGATTTTAATTTAGTGATAAAATATCGACTGTACACTGGCACAATCTCTGTATACCTTTCAATAATAAAACAATTAAGATAGTACTTTTCTTAGTTACTAGAACAACATTCTTATTCACATAACAGTGTAAATTAGATTTGCTAAAGATAACAATATCAATATATAGCTGCACTCTGAGCAGTTTATTATTCATTGTGAATGAGATCAAAGGAAAGATTAACCAACGTTTCTAGCTGTCAAGATGGCTTCCTGTTTGCATTTATTTTATTGTGGCTGTAGAATGTCACCATTGCCCCGTTTCACAGATAATAAAACTCACCACATGCTTTCTCATTAATAATCTTTGGATGTTAGCATGGCATTACAAGAAGGCTACAGGAAATTCATGTAATACAGGCTGTACATTAAAAAAAAACCTTTTGGAGTTTTTCACTGTAACTGCTGTTAGACAAAATATCAAATCAAAAAGTTTAATTTTTAAATAACATGTTTTAAATGATAAAACCAATATACTACCAATATATTTTTTATTTTTCACATGCACGGTTATATACAGAATATAACCAGCAGTGAAATTTAAAGCAGGTCTGCTCCAAAGAAGATATTTGGAGCAATATATTTATGCAGTATATTTTGTCTGTTGGTGTAATATGTAGGTGATAGGTATTATGTCATAGTGAAACAGCAATGTTGTTGATAGAGCAAAATGGATAGCATATTTTGACATTTGTGATCAGTCAGGACTTTTTCATGTTACTTGGTGGAGGAAATTGCAGTTTGACATTTTAAGTATTCTGTATAGTTAACATACAGTAGATCAATCTCTTTTTTGACAGTTTTATCAAAAGCTTTTTTATCTGCTCTCATCATGGTGACTTTTCACTGCCTATAGTCCTTCTTGATACATTATACGAGTGTCAGCGTAAATGATAGGTTGAACTGGGTTCCTCAGCTGTCTCGAGCATTCAGAGTTGTGCTGATATAAATGTCATGCGTGTCAAAAATATTAAATGGCACATACATTCTTTCCTCAAATGAAAAAATGGCTCATAACAGCTCTCTTTTCTTCTACATTTGGCATGAGTGGAGAAAAATACCAAGTTCTAACTGACATGTCCATGTAAGTGAGCAGAACAGATCACTGTTATTTAGCAGGAAGTAGCAGGGCACGTTGAACAGGCAAAGCTGGGCTTAAAGGGTTATCACACACCATCTCTGCCTGGTCAGCAGCCGGAACATAAGGTTCATTCAACAATTGTTTGGCCACCCTGCTGAATCTGATCAACGTAGGGCACTTCATCACATGTTGGCTTGGCTAGAGTTACTGCTGCAGTTGTTTCTCAAATCACGTACTGTGGTTCTTTAAGTACTTTGACATTGTGCCATAACCTGGCACGTGTCTCCATTTGGTATTCAATGCCTGTTGAATGGTGGTGAGAGGGGAAACTGGGATTGTGTACCCGTGTCTTTTTCCAGGATCTGCCGTCACACTGCCATCTCTGCAAATACCACAAGTGCCTCAAGGGTCACTTTGATGATATGATATGCCACCACTTGCTAGATAAAAGAGCTTCTAGACTTTCTAGTGGGGACAGGAAATCTGTGATTTATGGCACGGTATATTGTGAATCTAGTCGCCACTAAAGGGTGTTGTTAGGTATGAAGCAATGATCTGTCAGGTGAACAGGTGTTTTACGCCATAGCTGTTACTGTAATGTATATTTTAGTTTGGCTGGAATTAACCAATCAGCATCCTGGAACAGTTATATTAGTTATGGAATTAATAATAAATAGTCTTTAGTAAACAATTTGTTTGTTAAATTTGCAACCCTGCAGTGCAAAATGGCCAGTCTCTTCTAATATGATATTAATATGACATAGATGTTCATTATCAAATTACAATCGCCTGCATCATTGACTCTGAAAACAAACACAAGGCTTGGCTTGTGTTGCCATGTCAACGCTGGTGAAAAGTCAATCAGAGGTAAGCTTGCTAATTGGCCTTGATGAAAAGGCTGATTATTTCTCTTGTTGGGTGTAATGTGGCGTGGCTTCTTACAGGCTGCCAGTGACCTCTGGCCTTGCCACCCGCCCCACAAAGCAAGCTACATGTCCTAATGCAATTAAAGAGATTTGCAGTGCAGTTCTCACAGTCAGTCTGTGCTGCTTTGTCACAGACCAATTAACATCCTCTTTGGCATTTGAATGGCAGGACAGAAGCCATAGCGCATTATCTGTTCTGGTTAATTAATTTTGAATCTTTTATTTTATCTGAAGGCTGAGATGAAACGTTGACTAATGTATTTGATGTTCAGAGAATTTTATGTTTGCGTATTTTTACAAAACCAGTCAAAAGTCAATCCTTTCGATCAGAGATGGGTTTATATGAGATAAGCAAAATAACTGGGTAAGAAGTTCTGTCAAGCAGTCTTTTGTCAAACAGTTGCCATTCAAAACTTTCTCTTACAATAGCTAAATATGTAGAAACAAGTACAGTATGTATGTATAATGTTATGTCATCTATAGGTAAATTTCTCTATAAAGTTTTAAAATTGCATTTCTGTGACACTATCAAAACTTTTGACACTGCAACACTGGTTCAACCAATGTCTAGAGTTTAGGGACTGTCTGTTTGTCTGACCAATGGATGACAGTGGAGTGTCCGGGAAACCTTTATACACAAACAATCCTAATTTTCACAGTTTCATTTAGTGCTGCAGAAATGCCACATCTTAGTTTAACAGAAACTGCACTGTTCAGTGTGTTCATTGTTCATTTTAAATAAAAAACAGACGAAAATAGTAATTTAATGCAGTGAACAAAAAGGAAATGGACTAATGTAAATATAAGTTCATATGTGAAACTTTTCCTAAGATCTGCTTATCAAAGCCTGACGCCCTCATTCCATTCAGATGAGATGATCCACGTACACAGAAACCTTTCTGACAGGAAACACTTATTTTTTAGGCTTGAAAGGGATAGGAACGATAAATAAATGGGTAAAGAGACAAGGTCTGCATTTCTCATGAGTCCTGCTGTCTGTGCTCTTTGAAATTTTCAGAATCAGCTGGTCTCCATACCTCAAGAACCTTACAGTGGTTAAATTGTTATTCTGGAAGAACATCACAGCTGGTTTATCACCAACACAGCCAAAATCAATAAGCTGTGACATTGGCGGTTGAGCAGATGGACGTTTTTGGAGACAAGCCCATGCAATTTTTAAACCATATGCCAAAGTTTTAAATATACATAACAGCAGCAATGCATCATGGAAGATGTTAAGTGAGCAAATGGCCTAAACAGGAATGTTATGGTGACACAAATGTTAATTTATGTAACCTTACACAGTGTATGGAAGTGTAGCATTAAGCAGATCAGAATAAACACACTTGTTGCTATCATTTCACTTTTTAGAGTTTCATACTTGGTATGTGTTAGACATATACACACTTAGCTGCCAGTTGTTCCTCTGTTTATATTGTAGCGCTAAGCACATGCTGCATTTTTGAATGTGAATACCATGATAAAATAGATTCCTTGCTGAATTCATTGCACTTAACGTTCTCTAAGCATGATATGATGAGCTCCAGAGGGCTGTGACATAGCATCTGGGAATCAGTCTGTTGGACTGCTGCTACTCCCAACCACTTCCATTTTTAGACTGATTACTGTAGTAAATAGTAGTAGCATGCATGTCATAGTCTTAATCTAAAATCACTCTTCCTGTTTCCATTCCTGTCTTCCTTACAGTGAATATGCCCAACATTTAAATTGATCTACATCTGCCTTAATATCATTCCCAGTTTTTCCCCTGTGTAATCGAAGAAAGAATTCCTCAAAATCACCTCCCGTACTCTTAAAGCAACAGTTAGTATGTTTAATATGTTTCTTATGTGTGTTCAAGTAAGTCTTTGTTGCACATTGTTAAAAGTGTGTGGGACTCTGGGTCTGTCTGGGTTAATATTTATGGCTCTAATTACCCCTTGCTCCACTCATGTTGAGACTATTTCCTCTACTCCTCTCTCGTTTGACTGGTTCTCCTCCTCAAAGGTCCTGGTGACAGTCCAACCGTGTTAAGAGTGCACCTCCTGTTTCTCCTCCCTGATCAGAGTCGCTGTGACACGGTCATCCAACCCAATGAAGGCCAACAAGAGGTTTGACTTTACAGAAACTGTTATAAACCATGTAATGAGAAGGTGCACAGGATGGAAATAGGGGTTAGTCTAGGCAAACATGTGTCTTTTATAGTTCAGGCTGAGATTATGTGAAAACTAATTGACTGTGTACCTTTTCGAATCTATTTGATGAAAGTAGTGTTAAATTAAGCAGGAAAAACTACATAGGCCTAAAGATGAAAAGAGGATGTTTTTAAATGAGTGTAATAGCTGGATAAGTGAGGACGGAACATTATTTCACCATCTGTTTAGCTTCATGTAAAGTGATTTGTTGAATAATAAACCCGGCCTCACTGCACACACACCCAGGTCTTTGGAGCCAATGTGTCTCACACAGTTTCACTCTTCAAAAGACCTTAATATTTTTTTGCTATGAACTGAAAACAGTTTTATAGGGAACTGCTGTGCAAATGATTGATTATTTATTTATTTAAAGATTGTATATTTAATGAGATCCACACTGGGAAATGTTGAATGCATGAATTTCAGAGATATTTTTACAGTTATTATGCAGACTAAATGCTAATAAAATCATAATAAGTCATGGACAGAAGCAGCTGTGTGTTTTTCCCCTCTTATTTTCCCTAGCAGCACTTATTTACTTCACACCTTATTTATTTCACTGGAAGACTCCTGGGTATTAATTTAGACCTTAAACCTCTTGCATGTAGTTAGTTGTTCATGAACATTCTACACTTGAAGCGCACATGTGGAAAATCTTATTATAGGATATACACAGAGAAGCAAACACGTTATTTTAAAAACCTAACAGGCCAACAGGCCTCTGTAAAGAACAGATTTAGAAGAAAAGGTCACAGTACATGTAGCACTGGTGAAGCTGAAAACCCAGATTTCGGTAGCGTGGAAGCACAAAGTGTGTTTGCTTCCAACAAAATCCTTACCAAAACTCTCTGCTGCAGAAGGATCGCCATATAAGTACTGTTACCTATTACTGAAATCTTTCCAGCACAATGGGAGTGAATAACCATGAAAGCAGAGGAGGAAAAATATCTTTTAAGAGGGACAAAGGGCTTTGATATTGAACAGCAGTGAGGGGATCAGGAGATCCAGAACAGAGTATGTGTCTTATTTTCTCTGCCTCTGTAAGAAGAATGCTTCACTTCCCCATCTTGTCCACATATGGCTAAGTCATATTAGGTCTCCCATCATTCCAGCTGTTTTCTGGAATTTTTACAATCTGCATTTCTCGGGTGGTATTGAGTAATTTACAACAGTTCTGTGGGCCTCAGGTGATCCATTCACTGCTAAACCTCCCTCAGGTCTAGCTGGACAAGACAGCTTCTGATTGAGGGCCATTAAAAAGTCTAATTTAAAGAAACAGTCCCATTTTGATTGTGATGATATGCTGCACTTGAGGAATTGCCACTACCGCCACAGGCAAATACATTTACTGTTTGTAGCTCTTAAAGACGATCACCTGACAGCTGTAAATGACATCACTTGGTTATAAAACATTTAAAAGACTTTGTTGCAGTAGCAGTAGAAGATGTTTTATAGGTGTAGCTTGAGGTTACACAATCAATTCCGTCGTAGCACCAGCAGCAAAAACAAATGTGAACCATGCAAGGCCCATCTGGAGACTACAACCACATTTTATAAAAAAATAAACAACTGTACACAAACAAGAGCAATATTTTCACCAAGTTAGGTAAAAAAAGTGCTTTCCATGAAGTGATAAAAACTAAATATTGTGTTAATGTTAAATTTATCACATATTGTACGTTTAGCCTTCAGATGTATTTATTTATATAAAGTAGTTTTTGTGTTCCAGTGCTCCAGTTGTTGTAGATTTCCTGAATGTGTATGTATTAATATGAGTGTTTGTCTGTTCACTCAGCCGAAAACTACTTAAACATGCACTAATGAAACCACAGAATTGCTTTATAAACTTAAGGGCCCAACACGTTCAACTGGTCTGAGTTAATAGGCCATTGGTCAGCTTTATGGATTTGGACCGTCAGTAAGTGCTTGTGGTATTTCACTTTAGAGTCTTACGAGTCTGTAGCCAAACCTCTTTGTGTAGTAAATGATTCCGCAGTGAATATACAAAAGCACATTTAGCACCTGCATATTTTCATGCGCTTTTGTCAACCTATAATTGCTTTCACCCAGCTAACGTGACACCATGGCATCATTATAGCTCACTTCCCCCGTCCGTTCTGTTCCCTCTTAGTGTGTAACAGTAGCTCACGACCTTGCTTGATCAAAAAGGGAACTAACATTCAATGGCAAAATAACCTGTAAACCAAAACCACATGCGAGTCTCTCCCTTGGGTATTGCTCCAGTCCTCTCCCTCACTCACTCACCTTCTCCTCTTTTTTTCTCTTTGGCTCTCACGTACCCCTTTACAAATGCGCTGAGGGTTGCAGGGTCAGCAAATTCATGGCTGCGGAGGTGCTGGTGGTGACCGTGACCTGTTTGATCTCAGCACCCAGCTTGTCTCTAATAAATTAACCACCAATCTAGGCTATTTACTTTGGTTGGAGGCGATCTGAGCAGAGATTGTTAAATGGGCCAGTTGTGTCGTTTATGGGACAAGTGAGAGCTTTTCCCTCCATTTAGGAGAATTCCACTCCTTTATGAAATAAAGGGTGCATTGCAGGGGGGCTCTGCTTAAGGTTCCTAATTCTGTGCTCCTGCTTGACAAAGAGTCTGAGAAGAAAAGCATATTGTGTTTTATATGTATATGGCGGGGGGTTGTAATACATCAAAGGAGTTGGTTTAAAGGTAGATGGGAATGGCCCATTGCCAGTACTTATTGCAAACAGTACTTATTGCAAACAGAAGACATCATGTAGCGGTCAGCCAGAGTGCATATATAACTCCTTGCAGCCCTAAATATGTAACATTTATATAATCTTATACAAATATATAATCTTTTTTGTGAGGCTCAAATCAGTTACTGTTCATTCACATGCTGTTTATAAACATGATATTATACTTTTATTATTTTGCATTCCCTTAACTAGCAGTATAATGGGCCAAAGACAAAAAAATTCTATAGTACACTTATATGGAAGGAATTGAAATTCTTGAATGGCAGTACTGAATTCATATTCCTCAAACATTCTGGTTAAGGTTGAGTTTTATACCCCTATCCAAATGTATTAAACTTAAATTAATTCAGCATGAACTGGTAATTTTACAGTCTTTGTAAATTTTAAACAAGTTTAGCCTTAATTGTGCCATTTGTTTTTATGTGCCATTTTTTATTAGGTATATTTATAACATTAAATGTAAAAGATTTTGTATTGTTATGAATGTTCAATGTTCAGCATGTTACCAACAATGATATCATCATAGTATTTGCATACTAAATAGTGATTGGTTGCCGTTTTGCATCTTGTTTGCATACTGAATTGTGTATCGTCTTGCTTTCCTTATTATTAACCATGTTTTATTTAAACTTGTGTTGATGTGATTGCTGATTCTTGTCATAACGTGCCGGACTAAAACTTTAACATTATTCTTTTGCTACCTTGCAATGTAGTCATGTACTATAAAACAATTAAACAATTCACTTGATCTGAGTCACTCATCAAGGATACTCCATGCCGGCATAAGTCAACAGGCATCACTCTGTTGCCTGCTGGGAAAATGTATTAGTCACTTCCCACAACCTATTCCCCTGTCATTTCTGTTATGGTATTGGTTACTACCAGGAACTGCTGTCCATGGTGCTGCGGTACTGTTGTTTTCTAATTAGCAATAAAGACATTTCCTCCCTAAAGACCTGCATACAGGTGGCTTAGCTGAGTGATGCAGTTCCCCTTTCATTCACTGCCAAATCTGCGTTTTGTCAGTGTTTCTTGTGGTTAGGACTCTGCGCTACACTCATAGTAATTCTATAAAGTCCTCAGTCGACACATTGTTAGCATTATGCTAAGTGTCTGTGGTTTAGTCTCACACAGAAACAGTGGTTAGAGATTGATGTGACTGACAAGGAGAGGTTTCTCTTTTTCTCAGTTTTATTAAACTCGTTCAATGCGAATCACCTAACTCAGTCCAAATTAAGCACAGAAATGTTATGAGCACAGTCTGCATGTGTTATGAATTACAATGCTCATGCACGTGGCTGGTTTTTAGCATTTTTTGTAGTCACACTGCATTGCATTATCGGTATCTGGTTAAGTGAGGCTTTAGACAACTGCTCCACAAATAATTCTGACAGGATTTTTAACACTTGTGTAAGGGGTTTCCCAGCGTGGTTCATCGCAAAAAAGATGTATGTGTGTGAATGTGTGTTTTAGGAGATGTGTTATGAATAGGTGTTACCAGTAATATTATGGACTGTGGTCTTCTGTTACTGGATTTGTCAGTGAGCTCTTCTAGGACAAGCTACACTGTTACTGTTGCTTATACTTAGGGTTAGGGACTGGAACTATTAAACCTAGAAGCAAAACGCAAATGTTCGATAAAAGCCATACTGTCACAGAGGGTTTTTTTCTGTTTTAATTGACCAGAAAGCGAATGCTTAGTGATGTCTTAACATTGACTTTAAATGCACCTGGCAACCCATTAGCACCACCATAGAAACCACTTAGAGCACCTTAGCACTGGCTTAGTAAATACTGGGAAGTTGTTAAACTAACATTATGGTGGTGAGGTTTTCAAGGGCAATTCACAAATCAAGGTTACTATTCTAGGGAGCATCCCCATCCCATAGATCTCTTTTGGTCTTGTGGACTTGACCACACAAACATTTGCCCATGAGATCCACAAGTCTGCAGGGTGTCTTATTTGTCATATCCGGTTTCAGAAGGGTTCTCACAAACACCCTCCTTATACTGCCACTATATGCCCTTGATATGCCCCAACACTCTGAAGTGGACCCCTACCCAACAGTGTTTGTGGAATTATGTCACCAAAGTGTGGAGGAGCAGGGGCTGAGGGTGCCATTTGGGACAGAGCCAGTACAATGATTTATAGAAATACAAGATTATAGAAATACAATTCTTCAAAAACACCCTGAGCCATACCATGTGAGACAAACCAGCAGTAAAAGTATGTGACTGAATGGTATATGTGTGCATTCTTAATGGTGTGTACTGTATCTATGTTTGAAACATATTTCTTTTCAAAGAACTAGGAGAAAGGGGCTGACTGCTTCTTGGAATCAGAGGAAGTAGCGTAACATGCTAAGTTAGGACACATCTGTCGATCTCAACACAGGCTGATTTATTGGAAGAGTGTGAGAAATGTTGCACTCACCAGCCAGAGCTGCATATGCAGACTCATTCACATTGCACTGAGAAACACACACACACAAATGTTGTATAGACACATATCACACACATACACACAGATATATAAGCATACACAAACGGGCAGACATACAGACAAATGCAGACTTATATAGACACATACATACATAGGCATGTACATACATATAGATACATATACATACTGTATATAAACAGACATATACAAATACACATATACGTGTTATTGTTTAAACACCAGGCTTTCCTGTCTACCCACAACATAACAAGTTTATAATGACTTCATTTATTGAGCTGTCTGGCACATCAATGAAGGCAATTCTATTTTAATTTTGCCAATTCAGGTCATGCATTTAACTCTTGGTGCCAATTTGTTACTTTAAATCTCCAGAGATGGGGACAAATGTGAATTTTCAATTATATATCAGTGCGTGCGCCAGATTAGCATTGCCATTCATTACAATTGCCCTCTAAACGGGTGACAACTTTGGCTGACTACTGACCAGTGTCTCTATGCCAACAGTCAATATTCTAATGCTCACTATAAATGTCATATGGATGTACTATATATACGTACTACGTAATATGAATGCTGAGATTTTGGGTGTTTTGGCTCTGTGGACTTTTAATAAAATAAACTCTCTTTAAACACACTTTTTCACACGGTCCCTAGTTTAATTAACTTTGTCAAAATGTCCAACAGTTTATTAACATATGTCATGGGAGAAAAATGACTTTTGAAATGTACTAAGCAATTATTTTCCATCATATTTCTAGTTATGTATTGTGTTTGATATCATTCTGTGCCAGAAATGACATTTAAAACATTTTTCTAGGAAAAAAATGACCTTTGTTGTGCTAAGGTTAATGACATAGCTAGCTTTTGATGTAAATCCTAATTACACATAGTTTTAAAGAAACTCTGTTCGTTTTAATAAACATCAGCCCATGGGATTTTAAAATGCCCACACTTGAAGAGAAACCCATATAAAAGCTGTTATATTAGAGCTGGCTGGTGCCGGGGTTGACCAGGCCAGGCATTGGCAGCAGCCTGTACATGTGGAATGTGTTGACAGGGTACGAGCCAGGCTCTGGGGATCTTGTTCTACAGCCAATTAAGGTTGGAAGTCTTACATTAGAGTCTGCTTGATAAAGTTACATCATTCTCACTATGTACTGGCCACAAAACCGCTGAGCTAGAGTTTGATTGTCAATTAAAAGCCATATAAACATTCCTGGAACTGAATATCGCTGACACAACTATTAGGTTCAGCCCATTATCTGGTTTACTTCAAGCAAGTGTGTTTTGTTGTGAAATGAATTGAACTAACACTCTGTCCATTGTGACATCCGTAACTGTCTTTCCTGAGACTAAAACTTGGTCTCGGAAGGAATGACACATGGCTTGCTTTCTGGGAATCCCTGCAACATCCAACTGTGTGGAAATCCTATACACAATATGCCGTTATATATCCTGCTCTGCAGGAACAGCTGTCCCTTTAAGGACAGTAATTTGATACTGAGCAGAAAGGATTGTAGATTTCTTTTGACACAGGGCATAAACTTGAGGATTGTTCGAATTACACAGGACATTACTGTGCTGTGTACAGTCAATTCCAATTTGTACATATTTGAAAGGTTGTTTCTTCTCCTTCGGCTGTTTGGACAGACGTCTTTTCGTTGCTATGAAAGCAGCTGACAGAAACGGGTTATTGAAAAGAAAAAGAGGTCATTCTGCCAAGACAAACTGAATATGATGCGTTGCTCGGCCCTTCTTTATACAGTATTCATAACCATGTTGTAAATATAAAGTTAATTTTTTTTTATAAAAGTTTTATAACCTGATGCCATTATACATGTGATGCATGTGTTTTCCTGTAAGTTCTACTTTTTTTTTGCTGTTGTTCAGAAAATGAAAATTCTGGTATTATTTCCTCACCGTCACAGGGTTATTCCAACACTGTATGCTTTATTTCTTTAGTGGAGCATAAAGGAAAATGTTCTGATTGCTGTTTCATATAACAATATATATATCATATATATCATACATATATATATATCATATATCAACAATATATCATAGATATAGTCTATAAGATATATGTGTTATATTCCATATCTCCTTTTGTTTTTCACAGAAGAAACAGAATACTTTCGTATGAGAAGAACAATTTCAGAAGCCAATACTCTGAAGAATGTAACCTCAACTTTGTCTAGTTATTTTTCTTTTCTCTTTTGTCTTGCTTAAACAAAAAAACGAAAAAAATAAATAAGATGGTTCCCTGGTGCAGTACCAGCAACTCTACCAAATTCACATGGAGTGAGGGCAAGTCTAAATCATTGTCTAATTCTGCTCTCTCTCTTTCCTTTTATTTTCCTAGCCTCACTCACAGGTGGAATTTACACACAAAAGCTGTCAGGTCTTTTCTGTCTGCACATCTGAGTGGACGCAGCAGTTTTGAAAAGCTCTAACAGGATTAAAGTTAGAACTGGGCTACACAGGGGCTGCAGTGGTTACAAGCCCCACCCACAGTTCTCATCCACATCTCCCTAATCACACTTCAGAATAACAGCACAAATTAGTCAGAAACACATGAAGACCTTTAAGTATTTCTGTTTTTCTGAAGACTCAAATGCTGCTGTGTACAAATAAATTACTTACAGTTCTACAATAGTCCCCAATGACATAGTGGCCCCAAAAAGTATCTGAATACTTAAGCCACACTTGAAATATATGAATTAGAAATTATTATAGTCTTTTTACTTTTCTGAGCCATTTTACAGTTACTTTTAATGACTAATTATTAAATGATTTTAAAGTGGATTAAAAAAGTATGACACTCACAGAGGCTCAGAGTAATTTTGACAGCCAGAAACTGTTCAAATACGTTTCCTCCTAATTTTAAACAGTATATATTTTTTAACCTTTTTAAGCTAATAAACAAATTTTTGTTTATCTTGAAACAAATTTATCTTGAAAACGATGCATGTGCCTAAAAAGTCAAATGTGTGTTTGCCTGTGTCTGCTTATAGCTGTGCCTGGCTGTATACACAGGTTTATCTCCCTCTCATCTTTGTGCCTGTGTTGTGTCAGTAATGTTTGACCCATTTCTGTTCTACTACACTCTCTGACCGAGGACCACGCTTTGGAAACACTGCTGACACAACAGGATCTTTTAGTGAAAACACTGGATCATCTTCACACACAGCTCTGAATGAGGTAACCATGCAGGTCTGGGATTTGCTTTCTTCAGCGATAAGCTGGGAATGATCATACACAATATACAATAGCCTGATTTCTAACAACTTTTGTCTAGACTTTGCATGTTTGATCTTTGATACAGTAAGTTAACACGATGTCTGGTTGATCCCATAAGAAGGAGTTTTGCAATGTAATACACTATTGGTTTAATTGCAACATATTACAAAGCAATTCAGGTCTACATAATTTAAAGCTTTCTTCTAGATAAATTAAACTTTTTCTGCAATGCTGCTGTGTTGTAAAATTTTTAATTGAAAAAAGAAAAGCTAGACTGAAGTTTTGAAATCCTGTTGTAATTGTGGCGCTGAGCTACATGTGTGTGCTTACAAGCAATGATTTTCGTTTGACATTCTGTTTAACAACAATTAGTTCCAGTCCTCTAATCTGATCTTGGACAAGCAGCTTCCCAAAATGCTGATGTTTAATGTTGGAACATTAGATTGAACATAGATGAGCGAGTGACACAAACATTGATGCGTCCCAATGCTGATATACAAAATATCTAATAACACTCTTTTAATACTGTTTGGCCACTCAAATTTAATGACCAGAACTAACTGTTATAAAGATCAGTACATTCTTCTGGCAAATTCCATAACATGAGCAGCATTCTTTCTCACTTTAGCTCATTATCTGGCATTGAAAAGTTCATTTCTTGCAAAACTCATTCATCCTTTGCCCTCCAACACTGATATTTGTCTTGCCCTCTCTGTTATCTATCTCCACCCTGTACCTTTCCCACCTACGCAGTGAGTGCATACTGTAAGTCAGTCTTAAACCAGGCTTGCACATGATTGTGTAACAAAATTGTTGCACCATTGTAAAGATCACCTAGCAGATGTTAGGAAGAAGATAAAGAGAGAGATTTAGGAATGTTGCCTGAGGAGCCAGCACATTAGGTCCCCGTCTTGCCCAACTGTTGCATAGCTGTACCGCCCTCCCAATGGCCTTATGCAATAACATTAGCAATTGCATTAGTGCAACGCCATGAGCTGTCTACAGAACAGTCATAACTCACAGAGCTCCTCTGTAAGAGTTACTGCCATTGTTTCTGTAACCAGAATGGTTGACAGTGGAAGGTACATTAGTGTAGATTTATCTTTGGGTCATAATCTTCTGGGATGCTTCTAGAAATTCTTGCAAAGCCAATTTGATAGATGTCTGTGAAATACAGAGAAAGACATCAGAACACTTAGCGTCAACCAACTGGGAGTTTGTTGTTGAATGCAATCACAACTAAGCAAAAGGTCCTACAAAAAAGTCCAGAGATTACAAAATATTTGAAAAGTCCTTTTGTACTAAGTTTGTGCAGTTTATTTGATTATATAGAAACATATTTTTTATTTGTTTTACGTTGTAATGTTTCATATATTTAATTTGAATTTAAAATCCTAAAATTTCTATTCCAGATATTCAGATATATATATCTGAATATCTATATATGCACACATAAATAAATAAACTGTATGTGCTTTTTCCAGTTAATTAAATTTACAGTATGCAGTATCATGCTTCCATTTGACTAGCTTCATATATGTGCTGTGACCATAAGATTGTCGCTTCATCGGACCCACATATGTGCTTGTTATTTCCACTTGTCCTATTTAAAAATATAATTAGATTTGAGAACTGAAAAAGTCAACATGTAATTGATTTAACAAAAATAATGATATAATTTCTCTGACAAACATAAAAAGAAAAAGCACTATCAAGATCAGATTTATCTACTGGGATTAATTTACCATGTGAATAAAGTTGCTTAATGAAAAAACATTTATTTCCCCCATAAACTAACAATGCTGCTCTTTTGGGCTGTAACTATATATTAAAACATAACAACAGAAAAGAAACATCTACTGATCAATTGGGTTAGAACCCTCAATAATGGAATACAAAGGAAGCCCATGAGAAATTTGCGAACACTCATTATTTTGAAATGCATTATAGAGACAAATAATATAAGCTTGTCTTATTGAAGCAGAGGATAAAGCCAAGCAGCTAATTGGAATTATGACTTTTGCCCCAGAGAAGCTGGGGAAGCCCTAAAGTTCTGTCTTTAATAAGGCACAGTAGACAATAGGCTGCTTAATAGATTACAGATCTAAATCAAGCTTGCTTGTAATTTAGTGAGTGAAACAATTTACAGTGGTTTCATCAGAGGCTTGATTGACTTGTGCAGTGACATTATCATATGGAATAATTAAGGTGTAGGTGTCTGCCTGCACTTTCTATTTGAAAGAGATAATGTCTTCAAACAGATACAATGTCAAGTAATTAGTAGTTACAATAATTCAATCAGCCTAGTGATATTCTGTGATCTTAGAAATTATAATTAAAAATGATGATATATGACTTCGGTTTATATAACATTGTCCCTATAATCGGATTCATAAAAAAAAAACTACTGACTACAAACTGATTGATGTTCAATCCACCACTAATGAAACGCATCAAGATGAGATACTGGACACTTTCAATATGTGCCCCATTTGCTAAAGTAATTGCTGTTAATTTGCTGGCTTTTCATCTTTTGTAATCACCCCCCATCTAAGCTTATTTTCAGTTCACCAATTAATCACCAATTATCAACAGCCATTAAAACCTTTAACCTAGCAAATTAAAAAGTAAAACTTGGGACCTTTAAAGGTTTCTAAACACGCTATTAAACCAAACACTGCCTGCCTGCCTCAAATACTACAATGTTTTTAATATACTAGACAGACAGATAGATAGAAAGATAGAAACCCTTACACTACTGTACTTCTACTGTATTTGCCCTTGTGACCCTTACTACAATGTAAGGTCTCCCCTAGTTCAGGGACTGTTTTGGAATAAAACTTCTGTAATTGTTCCTCTGTCCACCTCAATTAAAGCACATCTTAAAGCTGCCACATTTTCTCAGAGAGGTTTGTGACAGTCATTTGTTGGAGTGGTACCAGGGGAAATTCAATTAGTTATGCTGCGGCTCCCATTTTACAAAAGATTTTGGTTTCATTAGTGGGTTCCAGTGTGTCTATGCAGTAGGTTCAGTAAGTCAACTCTAATTATCTCAGAAGGATGGATTACAATGCTTGGGTGCTACAGCCAATTGGAATTGAAGCATTTATCTGTTTGTGCAATATGCACATTTACACAGATGTTAGGTATACTTAAGAACTGTGTACTGAGAAGATTAAAACTTTTCAGAATTCACTATAAGCACTATAGCCTACTAAGAGAACTTTCTTCATGTACAGTATGTGAAGCTTTAGCTGCTGTTTGGTTGAACATTCTTTTCCATTGCTGATCTTTCCCTTGGTTTCCATTTGTAATTCGTAGCATGATTCAATTGTATTGATATGTTCACTGTGGATTACACTATGAGAGTTGTCATGGTTGGATGTGACAGGTTGATGAATCTCTTTCTTCAGGAAGTTCTCCTGGCTGATGCTGTTTTAATCTCAGAGCTTTACAGCAGGCATTGATTAGTATACTAACAAGTGCACCTTCAGCTTTGATAAGCCAGTGAAGTTCCAAAGTGTGTGTAGGGCCCTAAACAGTGCTAAATCGACATGAACTGAGAGTAGATTTAATTATGTGAGGTGTCGGTTTAGTATTTGAAGAAATGTGGTTAAAACTTGGAGGATTGTGCTAACAGGATATAACAGAATTAAAACTATTGGGTGTTTTTAAGCCCCCGTTTCCTTCATAAATAAAATGGAATGCAAATTCTGCGTAATTGATTTGTTTATTTTTACTGAATTAAGATGGTTTACGTCAGAGCCCAAGGTTGTGTTTCTTTCCTGTTCCAAACTACACTGTCTTTAATTACCATCAAATGTGCTCAAAATCCCAAATAATTTCTAATTGTTCATAAATGTTAATAAATTGTTCTAATTGTTAATAAATGCATTTGACATTTATGAACGCCTTATAGGTGGGATGTTCAATATTGATTAATGAACAGTTTAAATACAAAGTACACAATGGGGGCAGTCAGTTGTACATTAGAAATAGTTACTATTGAGGCTATGTGGTATATAGTGTGCTATGGTAGAGATGTGTCATTTAGTGGAGATAATCCTGTATTGTTCATACATTAATAAATATATTTGGCTATTATTTGTGGCTATTAGTGTGAATGATTGATTTGCATTATTCACATGAGTAATGTCTCAGTCTTATTATGATCAGGAATAACCTGGTATTCAGCATGTAACGTTCATTTATTTAAATTAAAGAATTTAAACTTTATTCACACAATGTACCATTTACTCCCATAATGAATTTACATCATTTCTACTTATAATTAAATTCTATGAATATATGCTTTTTTTAATATTGTTAAAGGCATTGTATTAGATAATTCTCAACACATTATGACATTATTAACTGACTACCTAATGACTTAATTATTATAATGTGATGACTTTATTTTACAAACATTTGTGCTAAAACACCATTAATTATCCTAATCACACCCCAGTGTTTCCATGAGTGTCACTTAATACGGCAAAACACTGAAAATGTGAATGATATAAAGAACACAGCAAACACGAAGCACTACAGGACGCCTCAGCTTACTTAAACTCAGTTTATCACTCAGTGCCAGCCTGCTGTTTTTCTAGATGTGTGCCAGAACAGGAACAGCTTTCTACCTCCAGATTTTGGCCACATGTAAACAAGGGCCTCCCACAACACAGCACCCAGCAGGCATTTCCTGGCCAGAAAGAAAGCCTATGGTTGGCTCTTCTCTTCTGTTAGCTGAGTAAGGTTGCAAAGCCGAGCTTTCTGGTCCCAGACACACATGGCCACCTTCTTGAGAGAGCTATAAAACAGGCTATTTAGGTCTAACTTAATTACAGTCTAGACAAGTTTCTTTAGTACACCCAGAGAGCTGTGAATATCCATTTGCATTCACATATGTAGTCACAAGCATTCTTTGGGTTATTTAATCTGGACTGCCAGGCACTGAAAAGATGCTTACTCACTGGGAAACTCATCAAGCCAATAACAATCAGCTGCTTCTAGATTAAAGAGAACGTTGCGTGGGATCTGGCTTTAAACAGAAGATTAAAGAATGTAAAAGAGTGAAGGCGTCAACCAAGCATTAGGAATTGCACGCCTGTTGTTTGAAAAAAATATGTTGGAACTGATGCAAGATATGCAGATTCACGAACTCAGATTTCAGATGATTAAGGTGTTTATAGCTTTAATTATTATGTTATTATATTATGTTTACAATTTTAGAGTTGTAAACTGTAAAGAAACTTTTTATTAACAGATGATCAACAAGTTTATGGCTATGATGTTTACAATTATATATATATATATATATATATATATATATATATATATATATATATATAGTTTACAATGTATATTAGATATCACAATGTTCATGGCATGCTGTCAATAACCATAGAAGTCAATTTCTGCTATAGGCTGCCATTGTAAGGTTACTGTAAATTACTGTAATTTTACAGTAATTTTACAGTCTTTTTTCTTCATTTTTACTGTGCAGTGTGTCAGAATTATTGCCTGTGGTATTTCACAACATTCCACAGATGTGAATTGTACACCAGGGATATTCCTTTAAACATAACATGAGTTTAACATCAGCACATCAGTTAGGGCTAATGGACAAACATTGCATTAATATTCATGAGCAAAGTTGATAGGGTCAGTAACATGCCCCACCTCATACTATGCTTAAAATTTCCTTTAGTTTTAATACTCTAGAGAATTAAAAAACTAGCTTCTAGCATCTAGTGATCCTACAAAATTAGCTTTCATATCTTCGTACAGTTTTCTACTACAATTTTCAGTCCTTGAATACTCAAGGAATAATAAATCTAATAATATATAATAAATATATAAATCTCTTCATAAATATGTTATTCAGATTTTTGTGATTATGGTATTTTAGAGGTATGAAAGAATAGCATTTCCTTTACCTTCCTTTGTGTTGAAAGTAGCTATGAGGGCTGTATTTGCTGTTTCCTTTTTCCATAAGTCATCAGGTCAAAATGTGAGGTAATCGCACTGGAATGTTTCATTTGAACTACAAGCCCTGTTTCCACAGCCTTCACA
The DNA here is from genome assembly GCA_036877525.1 of Chromobotia macracanthus. Classification (NCBI taxonomy): domain Eukaryota; kingdom Metazoa; phylum Chordata; class Actinopteri; order Cypriniformes; family Botiidae; genus Chromobotia; species Chromobotia macracanthus. The sequence goes on along the minus strand of JAZGTH010000034.1, from coordinate 529,568 downwards.
TGGTCAGTACAAATAAATGTTACACATGAACATCATTTAACTAATGCATAAGAATCCATGTTAAACTAAAGATACAGAGTTGTGGCATGACATAGTAGACTCTGTAAATGATTCTAATAAAGATAATGCTTGCTCCCCAACAGGTTTCTGCCATTGGTTGAGACAAAAGTTGGCAATTGTTTGCCACTTAGATTAGAGACTTTTTAAAGGACCAGCTTTTTGTAGAGTCACCCAACAAAGAGTGTACTTGTAGTTGACTGTACGTTTTTAAAGTAGATTAAAAATTATTTTAATCTACTTTTTATTTTTATCAATCCTAAAATGTTTAATTTAATATAAAAGACCAACCTTAGCTTTCAATGGTTACGTCCCTTTCCAGACTACAATTACATTACATCAAATTTATTATTCATTAAGTATGAAACACATTAAGAATGTACACAGAGTAAATGATGTATGAGTCTGAGACATTTCTCCCCCATGTTTGCTACACATATGTTAGTGATATAATCTTAAAGAAGACACTAGAATAAATCTGCTTAAAGCCTTTGCCTTGTTCTCCAGATGGTTGAGCAGCCTTGACTGTGCTTAAAGCGCTGACATATTAGATCAGCCTAGCACTTCGTGAAGTTCAAATCCATTTAGTCATATATCTTATTCCCTCCAAATTAACACAGTCTCTTACCATAGCAGAGATTTATGACAATGTCTTCTTGATAAATAATTTAGCATGCTTTCAGAATAAAGAATGACTACACTGTGGCAGGATAAGAAATATATCTGTTATAGTTTATTTAAACATAGAAAACTTAGTTTGCTTTCTTTGTATATTTAGCCCACATTTTGTCATCAGTTACAAATTTGTAGTTTTAGTGTAAATTAGACATTCCTATGACACATTTGTTTTTCTAAGTCATATTCTGGCAATACGGTAATACATTTCATTAAGTTATGTATTATATATAGTTAAATTACATAGTTAATGTAGTTCCAAAAATAGTTCCTGCAAATCAGCATTATAATTCAGAAAGTTTTCAAATTTTAATGTTTAATGAACTTGACCCCTCTAACCTTGTTGTCAAAGCAACAGAGTCTTACAAATGTTGGTCACTTGAAAAGATTCTCACAGTTGAAAGAACTGTACATAACCAAAGGCCGATCAATACAAATTAAACAAACACAGCAATTTGTCTTAGAGGACTTCAAAACTGCCTGTGTGTGTTAAACATCCTTAAAAAAGACATAAGTGGCTTTTGGAGTTTGCAGTGGAAGTTTTTGCTATTATTTTGCTTCTACACCAATTAGATAAGTAGCTATTATCCTTTCTAAAGACTTAACTGATAAAAGAAAAAGAGGGCACTCATCCCCTAACAGGACGATGAAAGGATCCTGATGGATATTCTGTCAAGACAAAGAACATCCATCAATCTTTGGGATTCCAAAAAAAGAGCGTGGAACGCACCACATTACACAAACTGCAGTTTGATTTGCCTCCTTTCGCAAGAGACCCACGTGTTGTCAAAGCATCTCCAGGGTCCTCTGATTGCTCCAGAGGAACGGTGATGATTACATTGGTGGTTTCTGGTAACACGTCTTTGAAGAACTGCTTGCCTTCTTGAAGGATGAGTTCTTTATGGGAAAAATGGACTGTCACACCATTCTACCCCCTGCTGTCTCCACAATACATGTTAACAAGGCGTACATCACACCTCAAGAGTCTTCATTCAAACTCTGTCACCATTCATGGCCATCACTTCCTTAAAGACAAATGCCCTCAGAAGGTACCTTTTATCCTTTTGTCAGAACTCCACTGTCTCCTTCCCAGTCGGGACCCTGAAGTAGAGCAATGGCCTGTTAGCGCTAGCTCGGGCCTTGACCCGAGGACCTCTCCACAAGGAGACCCCCCTCTTTAGACCACTTTTGTTCCCAAGATTGGTGCCCCAAACTGAGGCAAATCAGACCCCAATCGTCCCTCGGAAGGCGGGAGCCACCAGGAGTGCCATTGTGCTTCCATTCATGAGTTAGACAAACGCAGGAGAGTGGACTGGACATTAGCGGTTCTTGTCCGGGACAATGTCCACGCCGAGTGACAGCTCCTACTGAGAGTGGAATGTGGGCATATTAAGGTTAATTCTGTGATTTGTATAAAGGCAAGCTGTATCATTTATTATGCTGAAATAATCTGTATTTTCCATCGTGAATATGTTGCCAATGACAAGGAAAAGTGTTTTTTTCTCTTTTTTAGCTCAGAAGATTTTAATGTTTCTCAAATATGTTTTATGGAATTATCAATTTATCTAATGTTTTTCTTAAAACACTTTGAAAAAAACAATTTAAAGATTTCTGTGATTTTTCTTTCCTATTGGATAGCAGCTCCATGGATAGCAACTTTAACAGTACATTTTCCATTCACCAATATACCATTATGCACTAAGTTTGTTATTGTTGACAGTAACTGTCAGAGCAAACAGCAGATCCAGATCAATATTTTGGAAACAGCCAAAGCGAAGCGCATTTATCCTCTGTAAAACTGTTTTAGAGTCATGATGCCAGAATAGCAGCTAATTCCAACATCACTCTAATCGATCAATGCAGGCAAAAATCAATGCAGACATTAAGATGAACTGTGCTGAAGTGTGTGTTAAATTAATGAAGGAAGTAAAATGTGATTTATACCAGTATCTGCAATTAGGAAAGTTTTTCAATATTCTTTTTGTTCAGACTAAAAATGCTATTCAACATCTGTTTTGCATTTTTTGACAATGTTTTTAGACTGATAAATTACATTATCAGCATGACTGAAAACTTAATATGCATTTCAGAATTTCATATTATCTGTTGTCACCCTTTTGTTTTAATGACAGCAGGCCTTTGAGCTGGCATGAGCTCAAGTTTGTGCAGAATGAATGATGTTATCCCAGCATGATTTGAGAATATTCCACAGAGCATCTTGTGTGCTTCAGTGAAAACAAGTCAATCTGACCTATTGTACATGATCAATGTCACAAATGTGCTTTTTTAACAGTGACCTGGAATAACAGTGTAGATTGTTTTATTAATTAAACATATGACATTTAATTGTTCAAAATCCAAACATTTGTTTATTTCCATGTTTAGATTTTAAATAAAACATTTTCAATGTTCTTTGTTCTTAAATTTTATTTAGTTTTAGAAGTAGTTTGGAATTAGTTACATTTTAGAATTAAAGAAAGAAAGAACCATTTATAAATATCTCCAGTGCATAAGGAACACTAAAAACGTCTTGGGCTCTAAACCCTAAAACAATACTTTATTTTATACTATAAACCCAAGAAAACCTACAGCATGTCTTGGATCACAGGATGAGAGGTATTTCCCTGCTCTCCTTTTTAGGCTAAAAACAACTCTGAGTGTCTTTGTCAGTGACCTCACTCCCCTTTTGCCTCACAGTGACCGTCTACAGAGGAAGACATTTATCAGCTCTGATTGGTCTCAGGCTACTGTTTGCTTCCAAGACTTTGAGGTTCTCTCATCTTATCCATTCAGCTCTTTAGGGGGCGTCAGAGTGCCTTGTTTGGACCACTCAGACCTCACAGGATGAACCCTTGAGGTTACAGAGGGGTAAGTAACAAGGCAACAAAAAGGGAGGTGATCCTCACATAGTGATAACCTCCCCTTCTACTGTTCCTGCCAGGCCCTCAGGAGACATGGATTACCGAGGAGGTGCAAGAGGTTGACGTCCTCAATCCTCATTTTAGGGTGTAATCCGTTTCACAGTCTTGGCAGGGAGAGATGGTGTAGTTGTAGGCTACATTTCATCTTTGTGGATTAGACTAATGTTAATATGTCACCTCAAAAAGCCACTTTTTCATTGGTTGAAATACATGTGCATCCTCTTTATCACTCGCTTACTCACCAGCAGTTTGTTTTTGGCAGAGGTTCCAGTGTGTACAATAAATTATTTGACTTTTCCTGCTCTGAGAATAGGAACAGGAAAATGTTTTGTGATCAAAAAAGATGAGTGGATGCAAGGAAAATAATGTAAATCATCAGAGCACTCCGCAGGACAGTGAACTGCGCTGAGTGTGACCTGATAGAGTTTGTGGCTTCCATTATTAGCCCAAAAAATGACATCACCATTTATTTTTATTTTTAGAAACCGAGATAAGGAAATCTGTAAATAGATTAGCTATGATTAGATGTGATGCACTTTTTGAAATCTAAAAAACTTTGTGCTTTATAACAACCATTTTTTTCCTGCCTGACAACAATTAGTAATTGTTTATACTAAAAGAATGTTGTGTGAATTTTAAAACTATAGCCTTCCTATCTAAATTCTCTAAAACAAACCCAGTGTGTTGCTCACTGGGTAAATATTATACCTGTGGAAAAAATTAGCATTTTAATTTAAATGTCACTTGTACTGTACATTTTCTGATGAATTTGTGAGTGGATCCTGCCCATGCAAAACTCAATGCCATGTCTATGTCTGTTGCTATGTCTAAGGTGTGAGTGTTTATAGTGCTATGCAGTTGAGGGGGGTTCTGGGTGGCTGCTCACCCACAAGGCTGTATGATATTCTGGATTGTGTCTTTTTATCAGTGTAAATATATGGGATTTTTCACCTAGTTTGTCTGCTAGGCAACAACTGCAAGTCTCATTGCATGTAAAAGTAATAGCCCAACTGTACTGAAAAAAGCACAATTTGAGATACTATTCGGCTTTAAATGAATGTAGTGGGAGCAGTTAATCACTAAAATTTGTATTGATTTATTGCTTCTTGATCACAGTGGGCATGTATCTTTTACCTAATAATAATAATAATAGTAATAGATATCATATATTGAATTTGCATTTATGAATCAGTTTAGAGGACAAATTGCACAACATTAATGTCTGCACTAATGCGTGCTTTGCAGCTCCATTATCATGTAAAAATAATACATTCTCACATTGACCCATGGCTCGGTGACAAAAAGATATGCATCACCTGCTGCAGTTTATTCTTTTTTGAAGGATAACACACTTCAATGCACAAGTGCTTCTGTTATTAGGTTCTCAATGGGGCATCTTTTAACCTTATTAGATATCCATCTTTGGGAGACTCCACAGGGTGTGTTATTGAGATGGGCATCCCGCTTGGCTAACCTCAACAAATTCAGGATTTTTTACTATGTCCTCTGAACGAGTCCCTGTTTCTTTTCCTGAGCCTTTAAAAGGACCGTAAGTGGGTCACAGCAACGGTCTAAATCTGATACTGTTTGTCCTGATCCTCCCGCTCTTATCGGAATTAGCTTTGCCACACCAGGCCCGACGCTTAATCAGACCTCCCTTACCAGGAAACAATAAATCTCGGCATAAGTGCTGGCTAAGTGGGAATTAGTCTCTTTGAGTCTGTCTCCCTCCCATTGGCTCCTATCTGCAGCAAAAACAGCTGGGCTGCATTACGCAGAGGGAAGGGGGTCTGAGTTTCCTTCCTTAGGAAGATGCTGTCTGCTGAAAGGCCCCAGGGCAGGCTATTTTGGCTCTACAACAGTCCACTTACATGTGGCATGTACATGTGGCTGCCGCGGTTCATTAATAATGGACAGCTTTACCGCCAGCTGCTGTTATGGGATGCTGGAGAGGGCGGTGCTGGAGAAAGTGGGTGAGGATGTGGCATTTTAATGATGACATCAACAAGAGGAAACTATACGACTCAAGTGGAACAACATGTATCACATTATATTGGCCTGTCTTATAATGGGCAAGTCTTGTATTTAATTTGGTTGATGGTTTCGCAACATGGCTAAGGTCATACAGTCAGGGAATTGTTTTAGCAGGCTGATTTTGGTTCAAACACGAAGTCTGAAATCTGTACACGTTGCACACCGCAATTCCAGATCTTGCAGCCAGGTCTGATCCACACTGTGTTCCAGCCACCTGATTAGGCTCTTTTAAATTCAGATACTGTCTACACAGTGTGTCTGGACATGGATGATTGATTATAATGTTCAGCTTTGTTGTTTACTCCATTTTAGTGCCTTGATGAATTACTCCTGTCATAATCAATAGAAAATGTGCGAAAACATCTATTTTAGATCATTCATTTCACCACCAAATTTCCGTAATCATAATTTTTCATATTTTTTTGCTGTTTTCCATAACCTGAAAAAGGTTTACTGCAGCATTAGTAAATGAAAATGAAGCCACAAAAAACCTAACGAAGTCTATACATTATTTTCATCTCTACATTGTCCAATGGGTACAAGAGTGTGCCAGTATTTCATCATAAAGGTGGTGCAAATAAACTTTATGTAACCTTTAAACTATCTATTGACTCATAGTTAGCAGAAAGCAAAGTTTTCTTAGATTGCCATTGACCTTCCTGCTTATCTGCCTTGCGCGGGCCGAGTTGCCTTTTAAAATTCTACATGCTCTGTTTATCAGCACTAATCTTTTTGTGTAAACTGATAAAGCGCTGCTTCACAAAGACATCATTTACCTGATATATGTGTAGAGAAGAGTAAAAGGCATTGCCAAAATTTAAGGTAATGTTATGAATTGCTGTATATGTTGGCACATGCTCTATACGCTAAGTATTTTTTCATGGTTTATTTAAAGAAAAACAAGACAGCCCAGTTTTTTATATCAATGATAAGATGTTCCAGACACCTACATCAAAGGAAACCAAAAATATCATGAAGGTTATCAAAACCTGAAGGTTATCACCTTCAAAGGTGATTTATGAGGAATGAAATTTGTGTGAGTTCTGGAGACAAAAAAGTTAAAAGTTAGAAACAACTCTTCAAATGCGTAATTTGTATAATTTAATAGATCTGAACTGCTGCATTAACGAGAATATATATATATATATATATATATATATATATATATATATATATATATATATATATATATATATATACAAATGGGAATTAGAGGCAGGGGATATACTGGTACATTGTTATATAGTATAAGTACCTGTTGTTATAAGTACCTGTTGAAGATAAACAGATTTGGTTAGACATGAACAAGTCAAAAGAACACCAAAAACTGACATTTTCTCCATTTGCCTGTGATGTCAAGCTCTGTCAAGTGTCATGGAAATTATTATGTCATTCACCAAACACTCTGAGTGCACACTATCACCTGGTTTCTAGGGCAACAGAACCATGTTGGCAGTTTCCTTCCTGCCTGACTATGTCACCACACTCACTTTTAAAGCTTAACCATTGCTGTTATGAGAAGTGTCTGATCTGCTGCCTGTCGTGTTTCAAAAAGTGGACTTGTAAATGTCATTCAAACAAATTTTACGATTCCATGTGATCATTTGAATTTATTCAATACTATAGTTTTAGTTTGTATAATACTTGTGTTATACTGTGTAATGCTGTGTTAGATCCTATGACTTTTTCACTAACCATTTGCAAACCAGTTTAAGATGCCTGGTGGAACCAAGATAAACAATCCCAGTAAAGTGTGATCAGAATACTTGATACATTTTCTACCACCTAGAACTGGTCTGCAGGTAAGGGATTTGTGGTGTGCAAATTGCATACAGCCCAAATTTTTTGGGGCTTTAGTGAAGTTCTACAACAATGCAGACAAATAAATCGGTGGGCATAATATATTCTTGGTAAATTTCCTCCCTAAGTCTGGAATAATAAATGCTAGGAACTGATGGATGAAACGCCTTGTTCTTCAGGCACACACGGCTGCACGGTGGAACCACTTGTAATTGTTGGCCCAGATTTTGAAACAGCTGGTTGTGGCAGTTAATGGAAGTACAGGCTGGCTCATGGTTAAAGTCATTTTACTTTTACATTCCCAGTTAAGGAGAACTTGCCAGACAGACCACATGGACCAACAGGGGTGACTGGGGGCAATTGTAACATTTGTAATATTTTCCTTCATAACCCAGAGACCACTACATGTGTAATCTTTTAGTATAGGAAATGTTTATATGTGCCAGAAGCAAATAATTAATATCCAAACAATCAAGTGTTTTTTCTCTATATGGTACTAATTATTTTAGCTGTTGGAAATAATGTGTGTTTAAAGCAAAAGGTGAAAGCATGATTGGAATTTTTATATATATTTTTATAAATTGTTTTATAATTTTTTATGTAATTATTATAAAGTTAAACTAGATGGGTCAATTAATTAATGTTCATTACAATTTTTAAAGGTTACATTTTTCAACTCAATCATACATATTTTAGAACTACAGGTAAAATTGCCCCCAACCTCAAAGTCAGGACAAATGTTTATATGGTAGCTACTAGCAACAGCATAACCATCTGTCATTCCTATTACCTATTAGCCATTGGTTTACTGTAACTATTAAAAATAGATACCAGTTTAAATTTAAAGGCATCAAAACAGACAGCAAAATAAAAATATTAGACATTCAAAAAATAATAATGTTTATATATAATGTTTGTTACATTCATAAAGTGAACCGATCACACTTTCACTGGCAGAAAGCGAAATATACTGATAATGTGCATTCATCTTGTTTGAAATTAAAGCAATTTAGTGGGTTAGTATTGCTCCCTTTACCCTGTATATAGAACATACACAAGGACAGAAATCACACCAGCCCTTCACATGCTCACACCAGCACCTGGCCAGAGCACAGCTGACACATACACACAACACAAACACAAATGAGTGCACACAAAGCAACCCATACACCTGTGCTTGACTGCACACCTCCTTAATAAACGTGCAGAGAGAGTGACGCACACTTTCTGACTGCCTTGGCATCATGCCAGTCCTTGATCCTTCACGATCAGGCCTGAGTGAGTATCGCCATGGCAACAGAAACGCCATTGTTGCCAAGGGAGCAGCTGGCGCATGGTGGCAGATTAGCCCCCAAACAGATTTACTGGCAGAGAGAGAGAGAGAGTGAGAGGGGAAAGAAAAAAGAAAGAAAGAAAAAGAAAGTGAAAGAGTATGAAAGAAAGAGTGAGAGGAGAAAGAAAGAAAGGAAAGAGGCTAGCGTTTGTATTTATAGATAAACACTTTTGATTGGTCTGTCTGCTATCTGCAGTTGAGGCAGAAAACAGAACTTTTAATAAGTGTAATTGTATCTTGAGCCAAACAGACCTTGATAGAAGCTTTTGTAATTTATGGATGCTGTTTAAAATGTTTTGCTTCATTATGTGTGTTTTAGAAATGCCTTGCGTATCATTTTGCGTATCAACGCCTCCTGTATCATTTTCATGTTGGTTTTTTTTTACATATTAATTGCATGGATGTTTGAACATGTCCCATGGTAATACTTTGGCATCACACTAATATTTTTTCTCAATCATAATAGATCAATTGCACTTACATGAAAAACAAACCCATTTTATTGTAATACAGTCTGGTACTATCACTGCTCCATGGTAACACTGTATATTTTATAAAGGTTGTGCTTCATTTCCCATGTCTATTTTATCTTTATTTGTGATGTGGCTGACACCCATGACACGAGCAGACAGATGCCAGGATCTGGTGATCTGGCTGGCCTCCACAACCCAAGATTCACCACCCTGCTTGATCTTTCAATTAAAGCAAACAGGCTCCAGCATTTCATATGCGCAGACTGAGAAATGTATCTGTTAGTAGAGCTGGACGGGTCTGCCATATTAAACTGCTGACATTAATTATTCTCATACTCGTTGATTTACATCTGCAGTGTCGTCATCGGCAGACAGCCGAATGCACCGCTCAGATAACAAGCGAATTACCAGCAGTCGAAACAGTGGCTAGCTGATATGTTTTGACACTACCTTTCGTGTTCTGCGACTGAGGATAAACAGATGCATCTAATACTGTGCATCCCAAATACTAACTCGGACATGAAGGTCATACATGAATATGCAGAGGATATGAGGAACAGACATGCTCTCCAAAATTCAATTTTCTTAAATAAAACCAAATTGACAAAGCAAAAAATAATTCAATAAATGCTTCAAATATCCCACAGACATTTCTAAATATTTATTTTCCTTACAAATTGCAAACATTTTGTTGTAAACATTTGGTTTTAACTCCTGTATTCAGATCACTGTGCTATTTTGACAGTCTCAGACTCCATTAAAGCTTTTTATGTGGGCAGTTTCTGACATTTGCAGAGTTTTATAGCACCTTCACATGGGATGTATATAGCTCTCCTAATGGTCAAGCCTGCAATTCCCAACTTAATGTGACCACAGTTTATGTTATTGATGGGATGATTTCTGCACTAGGGAGCAGTTTGGCATTTAGCAATGAAAGCATAACCACCAAATTTCATATAATGTGTGGTGTGCAAGTAGAGAACAAGCAAAAATCATATGATAGTCATAATTCTACAAGTTTTTATTAAACCTTGTGTCCGAAATTGGAAACTTGTGTAAATGTGTATCCTGTTCCTCTATTTATATACTGTATATTTTAAGATTTAAGAGGTTTAGAGGTTTATTTCTTGATTAGCTATATTTTCACAAATCAGAACCCGTATCAAAACATTCGCAGGACAATATCATTGCTTAATTGGTGACATGAGATCCTCATAAAAATGGGATCATGTGATATTAATTGAAACTAAAACATTGACAGATTTACAGTAATATATCGTATGAATCAGATTTATTGCTTTTATAGTATTTTTATGGTGCTGCTTGTCATTTTTGTAGCTTGATGGCCCCCTAGTCACTACATGCTTTGGCTGAATGGAAAAGAGCAGCGTAAACATTTTAAAATGTGTCAATTTGTGTTTCACAGAAGAATAAAAGTCATACAGATATGAAACATCACAAGTAATTAAATGATAATATTTTTATTTTTTACTGAACTTTTCCTTTAGTGATCACCTGAAGTTGTAGTTCTTCCCCCGAGACTGAATTTAATGAATGATTGTATGTGGATATAAACAGAGATCAGTAATAAGGTTTAGATCTCTCTGCTGTATCCTACTATAGAGAAGACATGTTTGGACCTGCCTGAGAAAGAGAGTCTTATCATCCAATGAAAAGATGCAGTGGAAATATGACTGCACATGTAAGAGACTGTTTGTGTGTGTGTTTGTCTCTGTCTGTGTACTGAAATCATTCAACTCTCCATTAGATTCAATTTGCTGTTACATCATATTAATTTTAATTGTATATATATATATATATATATATATATATATATATATATTTGATGCAAATCGCTTATTATATATATATATATATATATATAATTTGGTCTAAGACCTTTGATCTTTGCATCAAATCTGAGTACAATTTAAGACCTTGTTGAGATCCCTTCTGAAACTATGGATTACTCAGGTCATCTGAGAAAAATCTAAAAATCATGAAATTTAAGCACAAAAGTCTTATTTTGCTCTTCATCTCAGTGCTGTATAGGAAAAACAATTGGGATATTAAAGAATCTCATTTGTGCTTATTGTGTTTTAATGGGTCAAAAGTCTTGATGGTCTTTCACTTAAAAACAGTAGCATCAAATCTTGATAAGTGAATTGATCCGTGATTTCATATCATAATTTCAGATCATGTGGATTTCAGATCATGGTAGGACATGGTAAAAACACAGGCTGACACACAGGCTGACCCTGTGCACTGTCATTAACCCCTCAATGTGGCTACAAGATCACCCACAGCTGTTCCAGACAAAGTTTACTTTAGAGATGTCACCATTTTGACTGAGAAAGCAATTAACCCATATCAACCTTTTTGGTAATGACATCACTTTAACCTTTCTAAAAGCAGAACAGTAATTTACTGCTTCCTTCTCAGTTGCTCACAGTAATCATTTTGTCGCATTCATATCCTGGTCATAACCTGTGTGGCGAGACTGGGACATATCCGCCACCTCTGTCTCTTGTCACTTTTTCGTGAATTATAAATTATGTTCAGGAAGAGCATCTGTCTGGGCAGAGAAGGTCATAGCCAGTAAACAAAATTCAGCAAGATTTGAATGTTAGTGTCTTTATTCTCAATTACATGTGCACTGATAGTCCAATGTAAATCTCCCTCTGGTCTTTCTCAGCTATCTTCTTCCTTAGTTTTATCTTAAAGCTGCACAGCATATCTTTTATGGTTACCCTGATTGGCAACGGTAAGTTTATAATAATGATTTATAATTTGAGCTGTCAGGTCTGATTTCCCAGGAAATGCCAGTGTGGTTTCACTTGACCTTAACACCTAAAGGAAAGTACGTAAATTAATCTACAATTTTATGTTTCAAACAGAGAGAGTAAAGGGTAGTGAATGCAGTAAAGGAGGGAAAGTTACAGATTGCAGCTTTAAAGTAATAGTTCACCTAAAATGACAATTCTATCATCAGTTACTTTCTGAATTGTTCCAAACTTATGACTTTTTGACTTAACATGAGAATTTTGGAAGAACTACAAAAACACATTTTTCCATACAGTAACAGTTTATGACCATGTCTGTCAAACTTTAAAAAAAAATTGTCCAAATGATTAATGGTCTACATATAAAGTCTTCTGAACATTTTACAGAAAATATGATCCTCTGCTGTAGCTCTCAGATCAAATATGGCCCGATTAGACGTGTCAGGTTTGACATGGTCATGCGCCTTGTGAGAACAAATGAGGTATCATGTCATTGGCACCGTATTTGAGCTACTGTATGGAAGACACAAAAATGACCAAGAAATAATGACCTGAATTTCAGTCTGTTGCTCACAAAAAGCTGTGGCTTCAGAAAACTTGGAATATAGCAGATGGCCACATGGACAACTTTTCACTTTAATAGTGTTTTTGGTATTTTTTTAAGCATATGTGGTCAGTGAACTTTTCATTTTTAGTTGAACTGCCCTTTTAACAAAATTGCTAGGTTTAAATCAGTGCTCATTTTAACACAATATTTGTAAATTCTCTAAAAACAATAAGCAGAATAAATGTGAATTATTCCTTAAAAAGGTAGTACTGATTTTTGGTGATGGTAATCAGCCAATAAACTCAAAATGGCCAAATTGTGTTCTGCATGATTTATCACTTCTGTAATCAACCGTTTAAACATGGCAAATCTAGCCTTTTCCATCTTGTGCATGAAGCCATATGAAAGCAAAAATAATAACTTGTACAGCGTAAGAAAATATAATAAATTTGTTAATGTCAAAAACTCCAGCCTGACTAACTTACAACCTACACTGAGGACTGCTTCTACTGTACCTACTGTACATTATAGCAGTGATTTAAAGCCCGGCTAAATGAAAGAGGCATTTTTCTGAGGCATTAAACATGCAAGCAGGACCAATGTTATTTCTGTACGTTAAGCCAATGGCTGGATCCTGTGTCCAGTGGGAGGTTTGGCCCGAGCTCAACTATGCCGTGAGGCTGGAAATCATTTCTGGCGGTCTGCTGGTGTATGGTTGGTTCTGCCATGCTGTGGTGTTTTCATTAACCCCACCATGGCTCACAGAGAAACACGCAGGAGGAGAGCGATTTGTCTGCAAGCGGCTGCGTGGCTGTGGAATGGGAGCAAAGTCTGGATGGATAAAAGCAAGCGATTTGTTGTACCGAATGTCTTTGTGTGAGGTCATAAAGGCTCGGAGGTTTCCTGAAATTACTATAGCACTGATTATCAATCATCTGTGCCTTATCTTTAGAATAATTTATTCTCTGTAGAGTCTAAAAAAGTCTCCATACTTGTTTTCTTTGTAAATGATTCCCATGTTACAAATAAATTACCTTATCTTTCAAAGAATCAGCTGGTAAATGGAGTAAAGATATTTCCTTTCACTTTTTTTAATGCACTGCAAAAAGCAGTAAAGAAATAAAGTTATTTCCTTTTCTAAGGGCAGAAATGGTGGGAGTTGTGTTCTTTCACTTTTTATAGCGTCTCGGGCTGTACGGTTTCTGCCCAAACTGTGTTGGGGTTAGTAAATTAAAAGCATATTATTTCTTTCTCTGGAGCTCTGAGGTCTGAATCCACCACTGTTCCAATGCAAGCGAGTTATATAATCTTTCCGAAGGCCTTCGCTGTTGGTTGGCGTTTGTCCCTGAGTGAGGCTGGGCTGCACTGGCAGATTTCCAGTCAAAACTGAAAACACTCTGTCATCCAACCTTGTTCTTGGCACCAGCTGTTTTGCTGGATACTTCAGCAGCAGCTGAGACCTTTGTTTCAGTGTTTTTCCTTCTTTTTTCTTCTTTTTTAGTAGAGAAACTTTTAAAGGTCCACTTAAATATATGCAGTTAAATCCATTTATATACTTTTCTCACTGCCTTTAAAAGCTACAGTGTCTAATTTTTTGTCTGTGGAAAATTTTCTCCTGTCCCAGCTTAATGTGCAGAGAGAATTATAAGTAAACCATTCATAGGTCGATTCCCTCAGACAGTATAAACTCTGTTGGTGCGTCTCAATCAGTTCTCTACTGTAGGTTGTGAATCAGTGTATTGTGTACATGTGTTAAGACACTAATAAGGATCCTGGCATGACTTTATACTTGCATTGTAAACTGTCACCACTGGTATTAAAGAGGCAAAAGCAATATCTTCCTGACATTATTTTTATTTGTATCATGTTGTTTAAATGATAAACATTATGAAATACTTTGATTGTTCTAGTGATGTATTTTACGCACCACTAAATGTATTTAGTGATAAATTCTATACATACTGTCATTTTAAAACTTAAGAAAGCATGTTTGAAGACAGTCTTTATTTACAGTTTTAGTTTGGTGCCAGCATTTAATAAGTAGATCAGTGTATTGCAGCTGACAAACACCTGCTCTATTGGGCCCTGTGTGTGTGTGTATCCCACAGTGGGTCCATCTCCACCCAGCCTCTGCTACTGTAGCCCGATCAGTGAAAATCCCCCCACCTGTTTCAGCGCTCCAGCACCAGCCGCCTGTTGCCTCTTTCTTCTTTTTCCCCCTCTCTGTTATCCTGTAAGCTCCTGGTCTTGTGTAAACAGATGACGTAAATCCCTAACGGCTGCTGCTGCAGCATAATGACCCTCTCCTAAAATCATTTGCCTTTTGTGACTTTCGTTTGTAATCCAAATCCCTTCCGTTGAAATGGCAGGTCACTCCGCAGACCCTTAATCTGCAGTTATTGGGCAATTAGTTAGGCATTAAACAGTAAAATCTGTCGCTGTGCCAGTATACAGACAGCTGTGGACTTTAGGTATTAACAATGAGCTTTATTTCAAAACAGCTGAACTTTCAGATTTAGTAATTCCACTAAGATACCCAAATTTACTAAGAAACATGTAAATTTTGGACACAAATACTAACCATACTTCTGTTGTTAGGTTAGTGCTTCATAGTGCTATAAGCGACTTAAGCACAGTCAAGATTGATTTGTTCGCCATCAGGTGTGTTGGTAAATGATGGAGTTCATTATCTCTCTGTTGTGTCAGAAAGAATGACATTCCTCACTTGTGTCTCATGCTGTGGTTGTGCTGTGACAGCTAATGAAGACTCCAGAGATCTTTGTGAATTTTGTTTCATAAAAAAGACAGAATGTCAAGGTGGTGAAACTTTGTGGTGATTGTAAGAAAAAAGATCTTTTGGAAAAAATGTTTTTGTCAAAATTAGTTTGGCATAATTTTTCATAGAATAAAGCAGTCCGAACATTCTGTTGATAATTTTAGATTTAGATGCTTTGAATTCCCCTCTGAGTGACCCCTTGAAATCATGTATTGGAGCAGTCGGGGGCTCTCATATACGTAGTTCCGGTGGGCTATTAGATCCTGCTGTTTTATGTGGCCATTAAAAAGCTGTCAGAATGATGGCCTAACTGGTCTCCCCAGAGATAAAGAGATGGATTAGAGATGCAGGCCTGAAAGCAGCGAATGACGAAAGGGTCACCGTTCATTTCCTTGATGGTTTTGTGATTTCCTTGAGAGTTTAAGCATTTCCTGTCATTAGAGCTTTGCCTGATGCTGCATTGATTTACACATCTGGCTTCATCGCAGTGTCAGGCAAGTCAGTGGTTTGATATTGATGCAGTTGAATAATTGCTGTGATGTTGAAGATGCCTGTCTTATCAACATCAACAGTTTCTTGCTGTCATGTAAGGGGTGATTTTTCACACTTCAGAAAGCTGAAATTATGCATTCTGATATAATTCTCCACTGATGGGAACACAGTGTGCATCTGTATGTTCTGCTGTATCTGGCAACCTTTTACCACTTGTTTTTTTCTGAGCTCAAATCTACTATTTATAATGATTACATTTGGGGACTAACTAACTAAAAGTAGCAACAAGTATTGTAGCTTGTCTAGTAACAGATATATTTACGAGTATTGGTATAACATAACCGTATTAACTGTTTTTATATTTTGTTGTATTGAATATGCTTAATGTTTACACTGTGAACTGCAAAATAAGCTAAAGGAATAATTGAACCTGCTCTTTTAGATGCTGCCTTATATTTAGTGTTATATTATATAATTATGTTATGTATGTTATTTTATGTTATGTTCATTAAATTAGACACATATGTTCTTTTTAATATAATTTAGAGAAATGCACAGTTATGGAAAGTGAAATATTTATATATAACAGAAAAAATTGACTGAACAGTATGTTAACTGCTTTAAAATGAGCTTGGCAAACTAACCCAGCAGCAGGTTCCCCAACCCTGTTTAGAGCTAATTCTGGCAGGTTAAATGTCTCAACTGCCAAAATGAAGACAAATTTAGATTTAGTTTACACTGAATGAGAAAATAAGGAAACCCCAGTCTGCGGGGTGATTTTTTGAGACAACAGTGGGAATAAAAGGAAAGCTTTCCTGAACAATCTGTATCTCATTATGGTACACTAAACGGCCTCTTCATTAGTCTTCTTAAAAGGCCTCCAAAAATAGAACTTACCGGTGATATCCTCATTAAAAGACCAAAGACTGAGCCGACCCAGACCAAAGAGTGTTTTAATTTATCAAAACTTTTGGGATAAAGCCAAATGTTTTTTGGTGGGGGTTCACACAACATGGCCGACTGTGTCTGACTAGATATTTTTGATGGTTTGCTGTGAACCATTTCATTCTTATTAGACAAAACTGTAACCGAGAGAATATCTTGATGCAGTTTTCATCTAATCTAAAGCATAACAGTAAAATCATCAGTGGGTGATAAGGTGACCGAAATTTCCTGTTAGGTTTCTAAGAATTTGATGCTAAGATGAGGAAGTATGAGCAAAACTGTTGTTTAAATGTGTCTAAAATATGGCTAAAAACATTTGTTCAGTGTCTGTAGCATAACAATGGCTTTGACAAAGGTTCAGTTCCAAGCAAGTACACATGCTCATGAAATGTGTGCATGTATAATGACTAAATAAATGTAAACATATTATAGACTGTATATACTCAAAGTAATCAAAACTCAGTTTGTGCAGTGTGACCAATAAAGATATGACCTCATAACAACTGTTGTGACTCACTCCAGACGGACAATTAAGCCTCAAACAGCACAAACAGCGCTGTCTGCATCAGCTCATTTCCAAGTCAATTTCACAAACAGTATGATTGTAGTTAAAGGGAAATGTCATTAAAAGGTCACAATAGGACAAATGAATACAGTACAGGGACTGTTTTCAGGCTGAGAGGACCATTTGGCTCAATGACGATTCACCTGTTGATGCCAGTCCTGCGTGATGCATCCTTAAGTTTTCTGTGTTCAACCATTCAAGCCTGGCTGGTTGCCATGGTGACTGATATGGCATGTGTAAGGGAAAGAGTGAGTCATCTGGTTCAATAAAAAAGCCAAATAAACAGGAGCTTGCGTCAGGGACATGACCCAACGTACTAAATGTCAAAAGCATTGTTTCCCTAGCAGCAGAAAGAGAGAACGAGAGAGCGGGAGAGGGTCATTGGGATATCTGATGCAATAAAGTGTTGGTCTACACTGCATACGTGGCAGAAAGGTGGCATAGCCTTTATTAAACACCTGTGCAGCATGAGTCTACTTACTCAGGAAGTGCCTATTAACAAAGACTTTATGCACAATATTCAGACATTAAAAATCTTTTTGTGTCTTTTTTTTATGATCATAAAAAACAGGGGTTTTATTTTTGATGTTTTTGTTCCACTTTATTGCACTGATATTGTAGAGAATTATTGGGAAATATAGGGAAGTAAGAGGGGAAATAAGATCAGGACACAAAGGTGCAAACCTGCACCATCCACATGAGCACCAAGGTAAAAGGGTCATGCACTAACTTAAGTACAGCTGGAGCACTGTATGGACCAATTAGCATTCCTGAACAGAACTATGTGGTTTATAACAACAATTTAAAGAAGTTTGGATGGGACACATTTTTAAATAGACTGTAGGCTGTAGTTACATAACAGCCATCATTTGCTACTCAGTTGCAGGGGGTTTTATGGAGAGATATTTTCATTCAAGAGAGCATTTGTTTGGACAAAAATCTGTGTAGTGCAAGATGAGTCATCAGCATTTTTCTCTGTTCTTGAAAATACTCAAAATGTAAAGATTTACTAACGGTTACTTTTGTCAAGTTTTAGGAGTGCACTAGCATATTGTCTTCAAAGCTAGACATGAACTACACAAATAGACACGACCCAAACAACACAAAAATCAAATTTTAATTTCATGAGTTCTTTAAGACATCAATCATTGCATTTTTACAAAAAGAAACAGAAAATTGTACTTCTTTTTTTTACTTTTCTTTTTTGCCTTTACCTAGTTTATACGTTCACACGTAAATGCACAAACATATACAAAGCCTATGTTTTGTCTCAGTGGACTGTAACCATGGCAGTTAAACCCCATTAATAACTCCCTCCCTTACTCTCCCGCTCACCCACTCACTCACCCTCAAAAATCTCTCTTTTTCTGTCTTTCACTTTAATCTACTCTGATACAAGGGAACAAAGAGTGTTACTTGGCCCACCCAAGGAGAAGGCGGGGCCCAGTGCAGTGCTACGACCCATCATTCATTATTAATCAAGGTCAAATTTAATGCCTGGTTGTCTCATTTTGACATACATTATTGATAAAGGGGGGTCAGAGATCTGCCGTCAGCTCTGGCTGCAGAAGAAGCCTGGACACAGCAGAGAAATGCAAAGACATACACACAATATTGATTCATTTCTGTCTCAGTCAAATCCATTATGAAACCATATTTTCAATTAATTATTCATGACGCGGGGAGATGGAATGAAGAGCTGCAATGTGAAATGGAGACCAAGAAACTGGTGAAGAGAGAGAAACTAAAAGAATGATGGTGGGATGGTGAAAGAAAGAGGGCGAAAACAAGCAGTAATATGAGAGAATGAGAGGTTCTCTCCAGAGAAACCTAAAATGGCCTCCAGTTGGGCCAAATACACTCCAAATTACACTTTCCACTCATTACAGTCCATCTAATTGAGCAGAAAGGTTCAATAACATTAAATGTCCTAAATATACCAGCAACCACAACAAAAACTCCAGAAAACAACGTCTGTGGATATGGTAGATTTCAACTCTAAGTACTCAGTAATCACAGTTGTTCAGTAATCACAGAGAACAGTTGTTGTTGTTTTTCCTTTACCTGTGTTGATGTATTTCCTATCTGGACTAAAAAGGCTTGTCCTTTTTGGTAATAGCCAGTAAGATTTAGTTACATCAGAGCCATGAACCAGCTTATATTCTGGTCAATGGCAGGGAGAGAAACAACTATTGTAGTGCAACATGAGTCCATTTTCCCTGAAGAGAATTATTGTACATTTTAAATGTGTTTACCTGCAAAAGGTTGGTTTTATTTTTAGGAGAACAGCAGCCTATGGATGGCTTTAAAGGTAACAGATACAAAACCCAGTTTTGATTCTATAGGGTCTTTAATGGTGATCTTTATGGGATCTTTGATGTCAGTTCTATCAGGTTTTAAACCATCAGAAGCCAATGTCATTTTCCAATCCCAGAAACTCTGCTGTTCCCTGAATTAACCTGTGTTTGCACATTGATTTGTCTCCCTGTAAGATATGTTCTTTGTTTGTCTGACAACTTGCACAAACAAGTAGGTACGCACAAAGACAAACACTCACACGTTCAGAGCGCCATGTCCTATAATGTTTAACTGGGGTCCTTAGCAGCTGTTGAATTCTCAAAGGCAAGTTCGACCTGAGTGTAGTATTTATTCTTTATCTTCTGCCCACCCCTGATTTCCCCTTTCCACTGGTTTGGAACTGGTTTGGAACTGGTTTCAGTGACACAGATTCAATCTAACTTTAAAATAATTACATCACAGTTCATCCAGATATGAAAATGACTTTGAATTAAAGTAATTTACTAACCTTCATGTCATTCCAAATGTGTATGACACATAACACGTGCTGTCAAAAGGCTGCTGATTTGAAAGCTATGACAGAAGATGTTTAAATTTGTTTTTATTGTGACTTTGGAAGCCTTTGAATGAAGTGTATCAATTGAATAAACTGGTGTATATATTGTAATATATATGTCATGATTTGGTCACAGGTGCTATAGTATCATGTAACTCCATGTGTAGCGTCCAAACAGATGCATTCAACCATAAAATCGCTTCTCTCAATCAATCAAGTTCTCTGTTCTCTTTCATGTAACCTCAGAGCTGTGACCTGTGACTGCACTTGGTCACTTTGTTTGTAGAGGGGCCCTGGGGTCAGTATCACAACACGCGTGTCCCTGACTGCCCGGGCAGCATCTGACGAAAGCACACATATGCAGTAAAGACCTTGCAGGATAAAGAGAAGGTGAAGGATGTGGTAAACGCAAGCAGACTGGCTGTTCTCACACACACACACACAACACATATACTTCATATGTGGTTTACGGGGACTGTCCATAAGTGTAATGATTTCATTTTACGCTAATCAAATTTCTGTCTACTTTCTACTCACTTTTTGACCCCAACCCCTAAACCTAACCATCACAGAAAACTCTTGACATTTTTCATTTTTTTTATTATTGCACCATTTAGTATGTTTGTAAAACCATTTGATTTATGAGGGCACAAGAAGTTTACATTGTCATACACGTCATTATACACATTTGTGCCCTTTAAACCACATATACTAGTATGCACACACACACACATACACAGTTGATTACTTCTAACATTTACTCATAATGACTGATAATCTCACGATTAGTTCTTTAATACACATATGTATGAGACAGCAAAACATATAATGCAATGTTATTTAGTTGGCTAAAGTGATTTCATTAGAAAAGAAAATGAAATACACAGGAAAGCTTTTGATCTCTACTCTATATACACTAGTAATCTGCATCTCCTCATCTGAATTGCCCTCAGAGAGCTTTTTAGCTGCATACTAAATGGACTGGCTGAAATTGCGTACTCAGATGAAGAGGTTTTTAGGCGTGCTACCAAGCCTTTAACAGGTTTTATTGCTGAAGTACTTGTAGTAGAATTATAGGATTTTATCTCTATTCTCAAACTGTCTTGGAAGCACTGAGGGAATGTGGCCTTAAAATATGAATATGCTAAGCAATGCTTATAAGGCATCACATAAACCATAATGAATGGCCTTTAAAAGGAAAAGTTCCTGTTATGTTAAGAACATGTTTTTTCTATAAAATGAAATGCAGTGACCAGGGACTGTGATAAACAAAAAGTAGTCTGTATGACTCATGCATTATATAATAGTGTTGTATGCGAACAAGCAGCAAAATTGTTCTTTTAAATGTCTTATTTAAATGTCTTATTAAAATGTCTTGTGTTTCATGGGAAAAAGAAAAGACATACAGTTTAGAATGATGTGAGGGTGAGTAAATAACAACAGAATGTTTATTTTTTGGTCAACTGTCCCTTTTACAGAAAGTGTGCACAGATTAGACACTGGCAAGTACAGGGTTTTTCCTGCTGTGGATGAATGGAGATCTGAAATAAGCTGAACATTGAGAGATTGTGGAGATTAGAGCAGAGAGGGGCTTTTACACACCCTGCACTGCCTCAGATGCTCTGTGTACTCGCTGTGTTGTGAAATTCACTTTGGTGTCCCTAACATTGCTTCAGTGAGAACCATAACAGCTGCATTAATGTACAGGCCCTGCATCCAGCATGCACAATCTCTCCTTTATAACAGAAAGGTTGTGAAAAACATGGAGAGCAGGGGCCGGGCTTCGCACATCAAACATATTCATATTAATGAACTGAGTGCAATGTAATTAATCAATACATCACATGCTCACAGGCAGCAGTTAACGTAATTTTCTGAAGAAACAAAATTCAGACATAAACACTATTAAAGTAGATATATGTGTAAAACACTATAGATCATCATTAGTACATCTTGTTCTAATTTAAGTACCAAGCAGCATTCATTTATGAATTGCTGAGGTTCATGCTGAGCTGAGTTCCTTAAGATGGATTGTGTAGATTGCTAAAGATTTATGTTCTTTTTTATATATTTAGTACCACAGATTTAAATTTATTCTCTCCCTCTCTGTCTCTTTCTCATCCTCTTCTCTCTTCTTCTTCCTCTTTTTTTGAGGATGTTTTATTACTATCACATAAATCTTTCTCTCTGCATTACTCTCACGCTCTCTCACAGTCTCAGACCTCTAATTCAAGCTTAAACAAAAACAAAATCAGATCCGATGCTCTCAAAATAAACCTGACCTTTGGATCTGGGCTGAAGGGTTGACACCTGCCAATTACCTTAAAATGCCACTGCTGTCAGTTACTCAACACCATAAGGTGACAGGTGCAGTCCCATGACTTTAGGGTAGGTAGTGCACATGTAAGAGGATTAAGGGGATACTGTGATGCCATTGTATTGATCTGTAAAATTTCACCTGGTCATGACCCCTGTCTTCCTTCAATCACAAAAAAATGAAAACTTCGAGAACATGTTTAAAATGTGAATGATGGTTTAAGCCTGTAGTTCAGACTACTTTGAGATAATTTATTAAACAGACTATTTATTAAACAATGGCTGGACTAAGCCCCTTTGTTTCACTTTTGTGTTATAGTTTTTCCCAGATTTGTTCTTAGAAGAATGTGCCATATGGGCTGAAAGTCACATGTGAAGCAGGCAATGCCATTTGTTGAGGAAGGGTGAAAGGCAGATGGCTCATCCCTTGCCAGGCTGCAAAGAGCGGGCATCTTGCATAGCGTTCACACTGTCTGTGAGGTCTATTGTCATGTTCAGATGCTTGATGGAGAAACCCAGCTAACAATTTTGGATTTCTATTAAATTATTGATGTTAACGTTATTTTGAAAATTATAAGAACATTTAAAATGTCAATTTTTTTAATTCTGTTACATTTATAAAACGCTCCACTAACAACCTAAAATTGTATGTATGTATGTAAATAATGTATTTGATGTATATGATATATAACATTAAAAAATTGTTCTAATAACGCTACTGCAAGAATGTTTTTGATAACTTTGAGAGAACTGAGAATGTTCCCTGTTGGGTGGAAATTCATTACCAAAGTACCAATGCACAATGATTTAAAGAGAAACATAATCGGTTCAGCAAGGCTAACCTCCTGAGAACTGTGAGCATTGAAAAGTATACAATGATTTAAATGATGACTTAAAAATAAAATTTCTGTTTAATGTCATTCCTTACATTAAACTATTATATGACTTCAGAAGCCTTGGAATTCCATATGGAATACTCCAATATTCCATACTGTTTTCATGGTACTGTTTTATGTTATTTGTTCATTTTTGGAGCGTTACAGACCCTGGTCACTATGAGCTGTCAAGAACTGCTTAACAATTTGAAAAATGTCTACTGTTGTTTTCTATGAAAAACTAACAGTATATGGATGTGGAACAACATAGAGAATTTAGAAATGAAACTGTTTCTTTAATGATTTATGTGTGTGTGTGATTTTTTTCCAGGCAAAACTGGTGCTTTTGGTTAAAATTCATAAACATGCGTAAAACTTGCATGTTCTATCTATACTCATGCTTCTAAACAATAAAATCACTCTGTTATATGTATTGTCAGGTAATAACTACTTTGGGTAACTCTGGGTTAACTGACTGTCAGTCAACCCTCAGTTAATCTGAGCCACACACCTCATCTGCCGCTCTGTTAGTCAGTATCTCCTGGCTAAATCTTCTTAAAGCTTAAATAGAGAGGCTTTGGATCTTGTAGCCTTTGTCTTCACTGGGCTATCAGTGTTGAGGGCTGTCTAGTTGAGCTGTACTAGAGGCAACTCAAATTACCTCGGAATCTGCTTAAGTTGGGTCTGTGTCTATTCCATCATGAGTGTCTTCCTATATATAACAGCATCTGTCATTTTATATCTCGCCACCGGGTCTTTGCGTTCACAGATGGTAGACATACATTGTGAATAAATAAACATATTGCACATTGTTTGGTAGATTTCACACTCAATGCTTGCTAGTGCCTGCGCCAAGTTCAACGCAGTGCAGTTTAAAGGCAAGTGTAATTTTCTTGTTCATTTCCTCTGACAAAGGACAGTTACGGGTCAGAGCTATTCCATCTGTTCAGAAAATTCACTTTAAACTAGTTTTCTCTAATATTAATTCAAATTTACCATTTACTTGAGCTTCTGCAGAGCTAAAGAAACCCTTTGTTGTTGGTTTCTGGAGTGAAACTCACCATTATAACTGAAAATCTGAAATGGTGACGGATGCTTTTTTAGTGGTCTTCGTCCCTGTAGTATTTTAGTATTTTTTCTTGAATTTTCTCTATAGAGATTTAACAAAATTTTTCAGTAAGTGTAAACCATGAACAAAACCAAGCAGCTCTGAGATGAATCACAACAATACAAACTTTGATTTGTAACAAAAAGTATATAAAAACTAGAAAAATTTGCAAGACTGTGTGATTAAAGGGTAGGACAATTTTTTGTTATGCTGGTTAAATGTTTCTTCACATACAGCAGTCACTAAGTGGTATATATATTTATAAATATTATATAAATATATTTATACAAAGATATATCTTCGGTGAAAAGCACAGGACCATGAAATGTTCATCCAAGCATTGCTTTCAATCCAATTGCAATGAGTCTCTCCAAAATTGTGTACCCTACCTTTAATGTGCTTGTTGTTTCAATGGTAACAGCAATCATCTAATTGTGTAATACAATAAGCTGTCCATCACAGGATTATGGGTAGTGTAGTTCCTTTACCAGCAATAAAACTATTAAACACTCTTTTTAAACACTTATGTTGATATCACTGACTTAAGGGTCTTAGAGAAGCATATAATGTCTCTTTACACTTTAAAATAAAGGCCTTTTTTTGCTTTTTCTGTTTGAGGTGGTCAGAGGGTTGGCTTTACACTCTTGTACAATTCAGACAAGATCTGAGCTGTCCACCGAGGGTCACTGTCAGACTGGAGTTATGGATCAACAATATCAACCAAGAGCAGGACACAGGTCAAGGAGGTTTCTCAAACAGCTGATGGTGACTCACACATATCGATTCTCCATTACCTAATGTCTGTCCTCATTACTGGCTGAGCTCCAAAATCTCAACTGAGCAGTTATGAAATTTCATGGAATGAGAGGTCCCCAGAAATGTAACTTTGTAAAACAGGTTACCACAGAATTCTGATCTGAACATAACTAATCTGTACAGCGAAAGAACAATTTAAAGACTAGCTTATGGAGAAAATAAGTATGTGTGTTGTATAGTATAAATGTATAAATAAGTATAAATGTGTTGCCAACCTGTGAAGAACTCAGTGTAATAGGATTTTCGAACTCTGCTATGTGGTTGTCAGGGTGTTGCTAGACTGTTACTGTGGTGTTCTGTGTTTGCTAAGTGTTTGCTCACTAGCCTAAGTCAATATGCCACAAAAAAGGCTTTGCAAGTACAGATAATAATATTTATGAAATCAGCTTAAACAGTTTCTTGATGGCTTGCCATAAATAAAAACCAATGCTTTGGGTTTTAGTAAGAATACACTGTGAATATTAGGTGATGCATTAAATAGTTTTGTTATATAAGGAAACACACAAGTATATATGTGGTGTTAACATAACTCCAACCTGGTTGATAATCTATGTACGCAGTATTCATGTGTCCACTCGTTTTGACACAGTGTTGCTGTGTCATGTGGTGTTTCCCAAGCAATTTCAGCACAAACCCCAGACCAGACTCTGTGGTTTACCTGCCCGTGATGTGATACAACTATCTGAATGTGTTAAAGTGTGTATGTTCATGCATGCATTAGCTAACCATCCTCAGTAGCACCATTCATAGCCCTGGCCTCTGGAAATGCTTGTGTGGAATCCTAGGAATGTGCCACATCTCTCTTGCTCTCCTCTCCAGCCCCTTTCCATCCTGCTGCTGTGTGGACTTGTTGAATATTAACCTTGTAGAACTAGTAGACCCAAAGGCCCAGTTCCTAAGGGCTCAATCCCAAGTTCAAGAGTTCCAGGAAAACAGCATGCCAGTCGGTCACATTGAGCTCATGTGAGTTTGTGAGATGGAAACTCTGAGGACACTGAATCTTCTCTTTTTAAACTGGGGGAAGATTTTCCCTATACATGTAGAGAAAAATGTACACATACACATTTTCTAACCTTCATTACATGCTTGCTGTCACTCTCATGCAGGCGTACACAAACTCACATACAGAGCCATATTTACACAGTCTGTCATTTTTTTAGCAAAATATTTGTGCTTCATATATTTATTATAATAAGCACATTAAGCGTTAAGCATTAAGAGACTGTAGATTATCCAACTGTGGTAAAATTACTGTAATGTTTGTCCGTATGATTATTTTTATTTTAGTTAAACAGTAGCAACAGAAATATAAAAATAATGATAAAATATAATAAATATGGTAAAAAAAGTACTTCTGCGAAGTAATAATTTTATGACTGACAAAAAAATGTTGAATTAGTTTAGAATGTGCTGTCACAGATCCCAGCTAACATTATTAGGTTGTAAGAACGTTTCCCTAACATTTCTATTCTGTAAAAAACAAAATGTTCTAGGAGCGTTCAAAAATGTCCAGTTTTTTAGATGTTCCATTAATGTTATTGCTGGGTTATAATAACATTATTCAAACATTTTTTAATTATACACCTTTTACAGTAACAGAGAGGCTAAGGGACATCTACAGAATTTGATCTGCAAAAGGGGCAACCAAGCACAGATTTTACCACTGGAATGTAACTGTGTACAGTGCAAGTGCATCTCTGAATGAGCCTCACATCCAGTTGCATTCTGAATATTCCATATTAGATAAATCAAGAGAGTGATGGATAGGGGTCTGTACAGGGACATAATCAGACATAGTGTTGTAAATCTCCTGAGTTCTCCTGTAGCTCAGTGGTAGCGCATTGCGTTAGCAACACAAGAGGTTGTGGGTTCGATTCCCAGGGAGTACATGTACTAAGAAAAATGTATAACTTGAATGCACTGTAAGTCGCATGCCAAATGCATAAAAATGTAAATGGAAATTTTGAGGGAAAATTTTTATTTGATACAGCTTCAAAATTGTTCGTTTTATCGAAAGCAAGACCACTGAAAAGCCTTGTTATCTTGCTAGAACCAAAGAAATTAATGAATGTTTGAAAAAGTGCTGTGTGAATCTGTGTGTGTCTAAAAGAACCATACAGCAGCTGTGTGTGTCTGTCAGTGAATAGAGAAACTTCCTGCTAAGACACACAGCAGATTTACAGCAGATTCAGGGCAGGATGCCCTACAAGCCCTGCCGGAAGCTTTTGTGTAGAAGAGTGTGTTTGAGTGTGTGTGTGTGTTCTTATCCCACAAGCTTTTACAATGATGTCATTGTTAGACTTGCTACTGTTTCTTTAATGAAATGGACCGTGTGTGTGTGTATTGTGAGGGTGGATCTAAACTATAGTAAGGCTGACATCAGCTTACAGTAACGAAAGTCCATCAGCTGTTTGATTTCCTGTTTAATACAATGAACAATAAGTGGTACAGTGAGTGCTCTCCTCCTGAAAGTGAGTGCTTCTGCACATAGTTTACATGCATTTTTACATACAAGAACAAATAATTTATGACAGACTTGTTATTTTTGGGTAAAATAAAATATTCCTTAAAGTATGAGTATGTTCATTACTTTTAATACATTAAATTAAATCATAAATCAAATCTTCAATTTAAATGCAACAACAAAAAGCTCACATTTCAGCTAAACATAGGTGCACTGTGATTCTACATTGATTTGTATTAATATAATGGTGGGTCTTTCCCACAAGGGCCTTAATTACAAATTATGGTACCATTTATGTGGAGTTTGGATGTTTCTGTCTCTACCGTAAAAGCTGACAGACTTCTCTTGTTGCTAATGTTGGAAGACCCCTTCGTTTCCCAGTTTTCACCTCTCTGCCTCACTCCTGCTTCTCCTGACAGAGCTTCTCTTTCACAGCAGAAGAGTAACTCATTCAGCCCTCGTAGCGGCGCGTGATCATGGCCACAAGCTTAATAATCACTAACTCATGGAAACAAACAAACAAAGAGTTACAACTGTCACTTCTAGAGACAAAGGCGTAAGCATTCAATCTGCTCAGAATTACCCATTTCTTCAGTTATACAAAGAAACACATGAGCATTGATTCCACAAAAACATTTATAAGTTTGCTTGTTTTAAACTGTTTTTTGGAAATTAATGGTATGTTCTGTGTTCAGTAGAAGTTAAGCAGACAATAATTTGCAATTAACTCAATTTGTAATTGAGAAGGCAACATTAAAATACACTGTTTCAAAAGTATAGCCACAAGACTTTAAAGAAAATTCTTTTTAATACTAGAGTGCATATTGATACTGAATTAGTAATTTCCAGTCTTTCCCCTTCTTTCATGACCATGCAAGCCCAGGAAAGACAGTAACTTTCGTAATATACATGTAGGAATACCAGAAACCGCTGACATGTAGAAAGATCCACCCACAGAAATTGTCGGTAACGCATAACCATCAACTACTATAAATATACGTACAATACATTTATATACAATGTAGATTTATTCCCCCTATATTTAGTTCACAATGTAAAATAAAGCACATGCACCCATTGACCTTTCATTGGTGTGTGTGTGTGTGTGGGAGGGCATGTGGTTTTGTGCAACAACGTGTCATTTGTGTGCATTTTTGCCAATCTTTCATGGATTGTCAAGTCTAACAACAATTTACATTCAAAGACAGAGACAGAACGCCAACAGTTGTGACCAATTTAAGGCTTTTTTTATGACCTGGGTTTTTCAGTCTTTGGTGGGGAAAGAAAGAAGGTAGAGTTGCTGACGTCACAGAATTTAACAGCTATGTGAGTCTGAACCCACAGCTATCCCACAGCACCGCAGAACAGCACGTGAGCAGCCTGCCCGACACACACATACTTCTGGCCTTCAGGAGCCCTGTGTTTGTGTGAGCTTTTACAGGGTTGGAATGGTTTAGTGCAGCATATAAAAAAATAAACTGCATTATAAAGGCTTCATCGTGAATCCTATGGCTTTTAAGCAGGATAAACTTCAGGACATTCATAACAATTGAAGGTTGTAAGAACGTTTCCTTAATGTTTCCATTAAGTTACAAAAATGTTAAAAATGTTATTTTGAAAGCTCCAGGAATGTTCAAAAAGTCATTTTCTTTGGTATTGTATTAACGTTATTGCTTGGTTATAAGAACATTATTCAAACTTTTAATTCTGTAATGTTTTCAAAAGTTCCACAAACTGTATAAAAATAATATTTTTGATATATATTATGCATAACATTAAAAAAAGCTTTCTACTGACATTCCTGCAAGAACGTTTTTGAAAACTTTGCGAGAACTTTTGGAGAATGTTAGAGCTAACAATGTTAGAACTAACGCTCTAACATTGTTCCCTGTTAGCTGGGTTTACGAACTAACGCCTTGAATCATAGTATCACATAGAAACATGAATGTTCTTGCATTGGATAGCCAAATATCAAACTAAGTGGCATCTGCAAACAAACAAAAAAAAACATCTGCAAAAAAAGAACTTTTCTAGCTATTTTGTTTTTAACCAGCTGGTCTCAAGGTCATTTAGTGGATGTATGAAGTCAGTTCCCCTCAGGTTCACACAGCTGTCTTAACAGAGGAACCACAGGTGTACTTCTCATTAAGTATGCACACTTTTCTGTGTTTAACAACCAGAAAGTTGTCAAAACTTCATTTGGTGAAATGTTTTGCCTAAAGAGTCTGTATGTGATGTGTTTCTTCAAAATTAAATGCCACCTGGGTTGATATTTTGTTAAATCATGATATATACAAAGAATATCAAAATATGATGATGTATGTTATATATAAAAAAATGGAAGGACATTTGTGTATGGTTTATGTGTTTTTTGGGCAACTGTATGTTGTAAATGAATGCATTGCATACCGTATTTCAGTGATATCTGAGAGGAACAATGCCTTACAAAGAGTTTATGTGATAAAAGTAAATAATTTAAATGATGAGGTTACGTCATGAGGAATTTGTTTAGATCACCTACTCAGTTTCACTTATGTTTAAGATTTTCCTGTTAGAATTGATTTCAGAGCTAGTTTCCGTAAGTTTCATCTTCCTAAATGACTGTCTCAGCACACATAAAAACGATCTTATCGGCGAATCTCACAGGAACAACTTTGATTTCCTGCCTCTTATTGGCTGAAAAGTGAGAGCCCATTCTACTAATTAACTCTATAGTTTTTTTCATGCAAATTAAATAAGCTTGAAGCTTCTTTTTGAAGAACACTTTTGCCCAGTTTAACTGGCAGGGTAAGTCCCACAAAGCTTAGCGTTTTTTACAGACACAAACCACAGGCGTCTTCTCATCAAACAGACTCTCAGAAGTTCTGCCCTGCAAATATTAGCCGAGATCTTGTTTAAAAAAATCAAATTTCAGAGGCGACAATGCTGTAAATGACAGCAGGGAGAGGAAAGACACCATGCAGCATGTTCTGTTCTTCGCGTTACTGTCCAAAACTCCCTCTTTTTCACACTTTCTCTCTTTTCTTCACCTCCAAATAAGCCACATGGGTGTCTGGCTTAGCCAAAATTCTGAGTGACAACAGACATAAGATAACACGCTCCCAGGCTCCACTTACAAAATCCTCTCTTAAGCACGCACAGTCAGATGAGTGTCAGAGATTGGCTATTGCCCGAATGGTCTTTAAATAATGCCTTGAAACTTGCAAACCATAAAGCTTGGCAAGTTACAAACTTCACACTGTTCTCACAAGAACTGTGCTGTCTTTTACTCACATCTGAACACATAAACCTCAAGAACACAGTATGACTGTTTTGAGAGTCACCTTGTGTCCATTAGTTACACAAAATCTTCAGCTCATTGGTTTTACTTGCTAAGGCAAGCATCACTACCATTGCTTATAATAGACATCTTCTGTATTGCTCAATGAAAGGTGTGATCTAAAGATCCGCTTTTAGAAATTGAATTAGGTATTTTTAGCTGGCCAGGCTCTTTTCTTACCCTTGAAAGATAACGTGCAATACATTTCTTCAAATGCTGTACCAGAGCTTTTTCTATTGTGGAAGCAAACTAGCCCAGCCCTGAACATGCTTAATATAAATAAAACTAATGTGGCGTGTTCAAAAGAGGTGCCATTACTTTCCATGTGATCAGACCCAAGATTTTGAATAGGCAGGTGATTAAACAAACAACACAAAAATCCTATAGACTTACCAAATCTAGATACCACAGTATCATAGAAACTTTGGACTGGGCTAGCAGCATTCTGGAAGTACACAGCCAAGCACTGCTTACATTTTCTTCAGAATTCAGAGAAATCTAGTTTGACATTTTTATTGCTCAATCCAAATTGTCACTTAAATTTGAACAACAATGTAAAATGAGTCTGAAGTCAATGTTCAGGCAGAGCTCTGTGGAACTTTATCTGCACATCTTATCAAAGCTCTGATGGTTGATTACATCTGCTTGGGACGCACGCAACCGTGTCTGAGCTGACAGTATGGCTGATGATGTCTGTCAAAGTCTGCTGTATCGAGGACACTGATGTAGACACATAAACCACAGCTCTATTTTAGGTGACACTGGGGCTTGATCTTATAGCTATAGGGCTCTGAATTCTTAGAAACTGTCACAGTTACTACATTCACAACACATGCAAACAAAGTTGCTTAGAGGCACCATGGTTTGAAAGAGAGCAGTTGTAACCGCCGTGCTGAGAGAGTCTGTTGGGTTTACTATAATGAGATGAAAGATGTGCTGGGTTTATCTCGCTGAGTGAAAAGTCTGCAGACAGGTTTAGCACAAGGAAGCAAACATAGCGTGAAGTAGCATTTTTGGCTAACTTCCTTCACTTTGAGATTGGCTGTACTGACATCTGAAAATACCACAGCAGGAAGTATTTTTCTACTTTTCTTCATAATTTTGCAGTGGGGAAGTAAAGTAGCTCAAAAATGTGTTGTCTTGGTGGAATAAGTCAAACTTTTGCTATATGTTTGTGGTGCGGTTTAAACAAGGCATTTTTAAATAAAACTCTTACCTTGTCATGAAGAGAGCATTGTGCTTTTAGTCAGGTAACGTATTTACATAAAAAAAACATACAAAATAAACATTCAAATATAAAGAGAAACCTGAGACTGTAAACATCAACGGTGATGCTAATAGACACTCACATTGTCTTTTAAAAATAAAGATTTAGTTCAGTGTTTTAGTTCAGTTAACCACTCGGGGCCCACTAGGGGGCCTCAACAAACTACCAAGTGGCTTCGAGATTACTTAAAATAAAAGCAAAAAAGGCCAAAATAAAATTAAACATCAAAAAGACTAGATGTTTCTTAATCTTTGTTTATTTATATAATGGATATACATCTTTCTAGCCAAGCCCTAGAATATTTTGCTGTGTAGAAATTGTGAGTGGGGGCCCCTTTAAATACTGTTGTGGACAATGAGTTTTGAAGTCAAAAAGACTGAGAATCACATCTAGCTTATTCCATCCCATTTTCAGGCCTGTCTTTATCTGTGTCCATATTTCACCTGTATTTGTATTTTCTGATCTGAATCAGAGGACATTGTATGGCTCTATTGACAATTTGTATTTGACTTCGTTCTCTAACATTCACAATTTCACACACTTCTGTTTTGCTGTTTATAATCTCTCCACTTGAGTATTCCTTTTACCCCCTTTTGCTTGTTTTCTGTCAATTATACCACATAAACAATCGCAACTGTGTACACAGACAAGTTTGCTGGCTTCTCCCGTTCACTTTAATGATGAGAAGCACCACACTACCCTACAGTCCTAATGAGAAAGAGTGAAGGGTGGGAAAAAGAAAGAAAAACAGAGAAAGTGACAGAGAGCGCAGAGGAGAGAGCGCTAAACCACTACACCAGGATGTGGGCTGTTTTGCTTTCCTGCCTTTTCATGTATTATCTTTTATTGGGCTTGAAGTTTTCTCTCTTGTCATCCTTTTTCTTCTTCATTTGCTGCTTCTTATGTCGCAGTTCTTTTCTCCTTTGTGCTGTCTTGTCTTTTATTGACGTTGATGGAAGTATTTCTTCAGATAAACAGAGTAAATTTCTTTGATATGCAAACTGGGACAAAACCGATTATGTAGAATCGGAGGAAAATGCAGAGAGCAGAAAGTCCACACAAACTTCCCATCTGCCCACCCGCTGTGCTGTGATTGGTCTAAGGTAAAGAAATGTATAGCAGCATGCTTACAGCGGTTTTCCACTGCTGGTGAAGTGTGGACGTAACATCAACCTCAAATCAAAACACCAACACTGCAAAATATCATAACGAATTGTTCAAAACTTCAGCTCAATGTCCTTTATTTAATAAGAAAAATTTGAGCCCACTACATTTTTCTGAAGTTAACATTTTAGCCATGTGTTTTTCTAAATCAGAGATTTTTAAATAATAAAAAATGTGTCTTTTGACATTTTCTGTGGTCTGAGCCCACATGACAGTGGAAAAGCCAATTCAAAAGTTGTGAAGAATAAACATGTCTTACATAATGACAATGGAGAAATGAGGAGGATTTTACTGTTAGCATCCATGCCTTTGTTTTTCTGCCCACAATTATGTCTATTTAACTGCTTGTTTCTGTTGGTTAATCCTAATTGCAACATCTTTATTTGATTTCTATTTTGAAAGTGTTATCTGAGAATTGTCCAACTGCTGCCAACTCTTCAATAAGTATAATCATCTAGAAATCAATTAGGCATTTGTTTATTTGTATAGAGGAAGTTAGGGGACAAAAGAAAACAAAAACATATTAATCCATCCAGATAGTTTAATTAAAAATGAAAACATAGTCATTATTAAAAATAAACCTGTTTGAAGAAACTGAGGGAGAATTTGTCAAGAATTTTTGCAGCTGTTTTATATACAATATGTTTATAGTGACCAGCCTTGGCATGCTCCAAAAAGGGCAAAAATTCAATTTATTTGTATAGCACTTGTCACAATACATATTTCGAAGCTGCCTTAAAGAAAATGAAAGTAGTGAAATTGTCATTTTGTTAGGAGTGATTTTAGATTTTTACAGGTATAGATTATGTAGTTGGTTTACATTGTATATAAATTACAATAGAAGTAAAAAAAACACAATAAAAGCACCATGATAGTAGTTGCCTTTAATTTGTCTTGTTGAGCTACTGTTAACTATACATTGAAAAGGTAGCATTACTGATACAGGCGGATGTCTCAAAACACCAGTGTTATTAGTCTGTGTAATTCAAGTGAAGCGTTTTAGCTGAAGACATTGCGACGGATGGAAAGAGAGGTGAATGAAGG
This sequence comes from Chromobotia macracanthus, assembly GCA_036877525.1. NCBI lineage: Eukaryota > Metazoa > Chordata > Actinopteri > Cypriniformes > Botiidae > Chromobotia > Chromobotia macracanthus. The sequence continues at coordinate 494,940 of JAZGTH010000034.1, read as the reverse complement.
AACACAGAGAGGAAATAGAGCGTGATTCCTGCAGTAGTTCTCACATAGGGGTGGATTTGCAGAAACGCAAGGAGCAGGTATCTGCCTGTTCAGCTGGCATGGAAAAGGGACTCGGGAATCTTGGAGCGCTGTCTTTGCCAAGCAGGCTGGCTGGTTGGCTGGCTCCACTGACACCCTTTTAACAGCTGCTGGCAGTCACCCAGTTCATGACACGGGCAGTAAGGTCAACAACTTTATGTCAAGAGCTGCCAGAAAACAGTGACTTTACTTTTCACCTGTTTCTAACAGCTGTAGGACAATACAGACTGCAAAAGTTGTTTTAAATGAGATAAACTGGCTTGTATTGAAGCTAGAATCAAAAGTTGAACCAGTCCAGACACAGACAAAGCTCAGACCTACAGTACGTATCCAGGCATTAGCCTATGAGATAACAAGATTAAATGAGTGATATTCTGTACTGCAGCAGTAATTGATGATTAGCTGATGAAGCTATATTAAGACTTAATGGGCCAGTTCTATTTATACTACACCACCGACAACTAGACGAGAGCTGCTATCACACATATAGCTCATGAGAGATGTGTGCTAATGTACACCACACTTAATTTAAATGGAGAACAAATAAGAACAAATGACAACAGGGTTTCTTTAAAAATATAATAGGCTTACTTTCTTTTTTTTATTACTTCCTGTCTGCTGTCATTTGCTCTTCTCCTATTGGATGCCTCGGGTTTTGTGTAGTTTCAAATCCGCAAGGGTGTATAGGGTAACCAGTGGCCTCCACTTGCTGCCACATCTTGGTTAAGGATTAGTCAAACCGATACTGTTGAAATGAGTAGAGGTTTTTGTGATACGTTACTGTGCCCCGGGAACATAAATTTTGACACCCACGTCCATTCAGAATGCAAGTGTCTGAATGAATCAGACATGTCCATATTTAGTGTCTGCATGCAAATGAACGTTTTTACATAACCTGTTAAACAGTCAGAAGCACTAAATGAACTTAGTTTAAGTGACTTTCAACTGCTCAGTCACTTTTTGCGAATTGAGAAGTGCAGATTGTTTTTTTTTGTAATTTAACATTATGTCATAGAAAGAACTAAAGTCAATACGGATATTACCCAACATGCTTCATGCCTGCCCACAAGTGCCTTTGGTGCGATAAGATATGATGATCAAAATTTGTTATCAAGCAACCGTTGGTTATGGTGTATTGGAATTAAGGAGCCATATTCTTCTACACAAGCGATTTATGAATGAACATTGCTTCTACAGAGCATTTGCTATTGAGGAACTGAGAATTTTGATGCTTTTATTTTAAGATACAAGTATTAAAAGGGAAGATGTCTATGAGAAATGTACTTTTTCTTATTGGTCATAATTGTGTAGAGACTGCTAAAAAGATTACAAGACTATTTACTTAAAAAATGCCCCATGTGTTTCTTTTTAATAAAGATGAGGAGGGGAAATTCAAATCAGAGACCACACAGACAAGCTATGAAAATGATTCATGAAGAACCTTTCCCAGCATGCAATCCCCCTTTTCATCTCCAACACCTCTTTCCTATTTCTCAAGAACTGTTTTGATATTTTGGAACCTGACAGTGTTAACCTGAATATATTTATACTTTACTGCCTTGTGAATGCAGTACAATATACTGAGAGGAATCTGTATTACCAGGTTTTTATGAAGCAGCAGATTTTCTGTTTATCCAAGTTCAGCATTCAGTTCATATACAAATTATCTGCTCAACAGGATCTAGGACCTGCCGTACTCTAGTTCTATGTTATTTTATTTAAGAAGCATCTGGAGGGTTTACTGCCCAAAGACTTGTGGTTTCACTCATCATGATATAGAGGAGACACATATTAGTTGGTCTTATGCAAGAGGTTGAAAATGACTGTCAAAACATGCCAATTGTTCTTAAATTTGCATGATTTATTTTTCTTTTCTCTTTCCTTATCTTTGTTTTACATCAAAACTGTCATGATTGGTGCTTGTGCATGAAGGTTTAAAGAAGATTGTGTTTTGAACAATTGGTGATCATTTCATAAATGGTTTTATGTTGGGTTTTATCAGTTTGGTTTTTGATAAAACATTTCCTTGATCATATTGAGTTCAATCATGTTGTCAACAGAAAGCTTTATACCATATACAGGATCAAAGCAGTTTATTACATCCGGCTGTTGCATATCAATACACTTGTTTAAGATGTAGAGAAATACCTTAGTAAACATCCCATGATCCTGGTGTAAATCAGAAGATTATTATGGTGAAAGTTAAACTGTGACGTGTCCCCCATGCACAGCTTATGATTTCTGTGAGCTATTTCTCTCATTGTGTTTGTGGCATTGCTCCAACAGACTGTAAACTTGCTGCCTATTACTGCTTGTCATATAGTTATACATTACAGCAGGTCACACTCACAAACACAAAAACATTGACCTTGACACAGTATTCAAACATACTACCTCGAGGCCTCTGGTCTGAAGAAAAACAAGGAAAAAGTGACAATAAAAAGTGACAATAAGACCTTTGTTTACAATCATTAACTTAACTCCAACTTAACATCACACAGTAATTTCTGACACAATAATTAAACAATTCTGTCATTTCTACTCTTTTGTTTTACATTTTAAGTAAATTCAAAGTGGTCCATGTGACCAGGGGTTGTCAGCTTACAAAAGTGTGTTTGACATTGTATTGTGTTTGACATTGTATTTAAAAAAGTAGGATGCGGAACAAACTTTTCTCTAAAGAAAATAATTCCCTAAATTATATAAATGACAGGGGAATAGGGTTTGTTAAAATTGGATAATTTTTCTTTTTTACAGTGTGGTTTCAAAGTATACCATTATCAGTATAAAAAACGACTTTGGTTCATTCGTAAAGTTGTCATGGTGCCTTTCACCTACCTGCCCAAGTTTCTAAATGAGTGTTTGTTGGGTTCAGTAAGCTTGTAAGATTTAGCTGAGTGCTAACCTTTGGCAGAATTCCAGCAAGGCTTCTTCCCTTAATCCTTAAGCTATCACAAAGAGTTTGGAGAGAGAGAGAGAGAGAGAGAGAGAGAGAGGGAGCGAGGTGTCAGAAGTGTAAACTTGGAGTCATTACAGCACCTGTTTCATGTCACAGCTGTCTGTGTGAGGCCAGCAAGAACTGAGAGTGCAGATTACAGTTTCCTCTAGGGTTACTTAGACAAAGAAGACTACTTGCTTGTTCTCCATTATGTCTGACTCACTTTCTCTACTGACTGTTTTCAAACAAATCAGGACCTTGAGGGCGATCGACCGTTCTTCTTCTAACATTCAGTCATCAGGCTGACAGGAGAAAGCGCTTTTCAACTTTCAAACAGGATCTGCTCAAGCGTGTAACAGGACAGGTGGTTCACATAGAGCAGTGTGTTTTGAAACCACCCCAGGTGCTATGAGCCCTATGACTGAAACATGTTCTGGGCATGACAACAATAACGGTGCCTTCCCACCATAAATCACTTTGTGGCTAGATTGTTGCAGCCATTGGTTCTGTTTGAAGAAGTGTAACCTCAACAGTGATCTTTGACTACTGTTTTTTTTTAACTGCTTTGAATGAATGACTTAATGCTTTTAGTATAGGGGCGACATACAATGCATTCAAGAAATACTTTACACTGGTATGTGTGTTCCTTGGAAATTGAATCCATGGTTTTGGCATTGTTAGTGTCATGCTGTTTTCCAGAAGTGAAAGTGAAATTTTGTTAACTTTTGCAGCAGTACATTAGGCCCATAAGCTACAGTAGCACACATGAACTAAAAGCTATAATTTTATTTTGAGGTCAAGGGGTGCAAAGACAAAACCAACTGTGCACATTCTGACCATTCAGAATTTTCATGAGAGGACAGCAGGAAATACTTGAATTCAGATTTAGTGTAAATACATTTGCGGATAATTACATTTAAAAGCCTAAAAAAAATGTTTCTGCATCATAAAGTACATAACATTATCATTGAGTATTTTCTACAACGTCCATAAAAGTGAAAGTTAAACCAGTTCACATTGATGAATCCCACAGATTGGTCACAGATGACGCACAATCAAGTTTCTTAAGTCTACTCAACCTGTGGGTTTAAAGACATCTTGTGTACCGTGGCACATCGCGTACTAACTAACAGTTAATCTCACATCCTGAAACAGGTCCGACCAGCATGACTCACCCCATAAACGGCCTCCAGAACGCTAACCACTCAAACAGGAAACATAACAGAGAACTTCTCAGGATCTTGTGCATTATCTTTCTGCTGCATTCTTCATCCTACACATCCTACACTTTTTCCATGAACAATTTGTTCCCATATCAAAAGTCTGTATCGCACGTGACAACATGCAGGAGTACATGAGAGCAGTATGTGGATGGAAGCCTTCTGTTTGTTTATAAGGCATTAATAACAAGGTGAATGTTGTTATTACACCTTTATGTAACAATATTTTGTTTAAGGATTTGAAATTATGGTACAAGAGAATGAATGTTTAAGTACAAAAACAGAAGAATTAAAGATTATGGTGGGCTAAACATAATATCATTTAGATCATTTTTTTTAGTTAATATTTTTATTTAATATAATTTTTTTTCTCAAAACATCCAAAGCAGCATTAGCTCTGTGTGCTTGAGTGTATAATCAGCAATCTTTACAGTATAGTGCAGAACTTTACAATAAGTCTGAATGCATGGAATTTTTTTAAATGTTTTTTATCTATTATGGTCAGTTTCACTTCATTTAGTTTTCAGGGGCTTGGGACATCCCCCAAAAGAACATAGTGGGCAGTCAGCTATTCACTTACTGCACAAATACTGCACTCTTTGAGTAATCATCAGTCAAACAGAAAAGGACAAGGGGAGAGCCCTACATCTTACACCGAAGTTTCCCCACAACAGCCAGTGGGAATCTGAATGAGTATTTGCCGTTTCTGCTCTACTTTCTGTTTATAGAACCTTTTTCTTCATGGTGTAAATGTTTTTTCTCACTATGACTCTTCTGCTCTGCAAGCATTGCTAGTTAAATGTGTATTGACAGTAATTTGATAAATAGACGGTTTCCAATTTGACTGCATGGGCAAGAGGAGTTTGCATCTGAGTTAGTGGCTGCTCACATAATGCATTCTATTTTTAATTGCTGGACTGGATAAACACACTAGACGTATGTCTTAGGACATTATAACACTTTTCCAACATCTTGAGCCATGCACACTGTTTTAGTGTACGTATAAATGGTGTGGTGCTTCGTCTAGCTATACTGAACACGAGCATGTGCATGCTTACCTGGTTTTGTTGACGTGTAGTGTATATTCAAGCCCTCTGTGGGCTATTCCATCTTTCAAACAGTAGGGATGGTATGCAGAGGCTCGTGGGAAAATCAGTCACCTGGATCCACCTTCCCTATCAGGTAGACAGGTTACTGTTGAGTGGCCATCCCTCACTTACCCCTGATATTATCACTCACACACACACATTCCTTCTGACCCACAGCATACACACACACTCTGTGTTGGAGGAACACACAAAGATGTATGTATGAGAGTGTGTGGGGGGGTTGAATATGTGGTTTACGAGAACACAAATGTTTACAATGATGTGTATAACATGTATAACAATGTAAACATGGTTTGTGGGGACACTTCCTGTCCCCACATGTTAAAAAACATACTAAATGGTGATTTTCAGATTTTTTGCATTTTAATCACAATTCACAAATATCAGAGATATTTAAAGACAATTCTGAAGATGATCACACTGACAGTGAATCAGTGATCACACTGACAGTGAGTCATCCAGGTATGCATAGCACCTGACAGTCAGAAGAAATGCAGCAAATTCTGCAGGTAAATTATGCAGGGACAGGCAGACAGGCATACACACTAATCTGTCACACACATGAAAAACATAAAAAAACACACTTGCATAAACTTCCAGTAAACCTGATTATGCAACTCATGTCCTCTATTACATCATTGTGTTGCTCTAGTAATATCTATATTTAAAGCATTGACTGGAAAACAAGATCAAATTTCTCAACAAATTGTTAGTTCTTTAAAGCAAAATATTTTAGAAAAAAAGCCAAAACACAAATAAAAATGTGAAAAAAACTTAAAGAACAATAACTAGCATAACTCTCACAACCACATACATGTACTGTACACATGCGTATGTGTGTATATATATATATATATATATATATATATATATATATATATATATATATATATTAATGAATGCAGGTGTGTATATATATATACACACCTGCATTCATATATATATATATATATATATATATATGTATATATGTGTGTGTGTGTGTGTGCGCAATGCAGTGTGTATAATGCAGGTGTGTATATATATATATATATATATATATATATATATATATATATATATATATATATACACACACACCTGCATTCTTTACATTGATACACTGTCACTATCACTGCCCTTAAAGTTCTTGTGTAATGAAGATCTAGTTAGTGGCATGACTGTGATATGATTCATTATTTTTTGGTTTCTGACCGCAGGACTTACTAGAATTCCCCTAATGTAGTGTCTGTGGTCGGTTGAAGATCTTTACTGTTGTGTTATAGTAGCTGCACCTACCACACACATGCCCGCAAAACATGTTTTGTTTCATTTGCACCGCCTCACGCTCGCTATCTAAGCATCATGCCGTTTACAATTACCCCTTTGAATCAAGGGGATTTTGAATGCAGCTACCAAAAATGTATTTGCATCTTTGATAATTAAGTTGCGTGATTATTGTGTTTTTAGTGAGATTCCAGGAAATTCAGATTAAATCTCACGTGATACAAATTCATTGCATTATGAGTTTGTTTTGTAATCGCATTGTATTTGTGCCAGCTGACGTTTGAGGCAGTCTATCCCCCACAGACATCAGATTTGGCAAGGTGGCACATATTACCAAATCATGACTACGGGACAAAATGACTTACCATGTTTACATGGACAGCAGTAATCTAATTATTGACCTTATTCTGAATAAGGCAGTATTCTGATAAAGGTGTTTACATGAGTTGCTTTTAGAATATTCCTTTCACGAAGTTTAGTACCTGGCATTCCTTTTTAAAGGAATATATAGGTGGAGTATGTTCACATTATACAAAAACTTCAAACGCAGGTGAGAGAATATCTTAAGCATCTTGTTCCCAGAGGCTATAAACAGTTATGCAAAAACACCCACATTCCATCTTATTTCACATAAGGGCTTTCCAGTAAAATTGGTATACAATATCCCCTGACTACAGGCAATAAGACTGAAATAAAAAGAATAAAGAACTCTTTATAAAATTGGAATCGCCATATGAAAACAAATGCACAATACCACCAAAGCCTCACTTTGTTTGTAGCTGAAAAGCATGTTTCAATCAAATCTTATACAAATCTTATATAATCAATCTTGCACTAGAAACAACAGAATATGTGTGGTGAGATTCTTTCACTTTGACTTTTACATCACAGTTAATATATCCTTTGCTCCTGCTTAAACTGCTGACTCTGGACAACTGTGGATGTCATAACCTAAGTGACCTTAGATTTCCTGGTAGCAACATTTCTGGGACGAATAAACATTTTGTTGACCAGTGCAGATCTAGACATTTTGAAACTGCGGCAGTAAGGTCTCTGTGTTCTCAGAGATAGGGAGTGGCTGGGTTGCATCCACATTAGCAAGACATTGAGAGAAACACAATCAAAGGGGATGTGAAACTGAACTCAGAACAGAAATACACAAGCAGATTTCCTTGCACAATTCTGTATTGAAAGCCATAAATGCTAAAATGTTACATTAATTCACATTTACCTCAATAAAAAAGGTGCTAAAAATGATTCTTCGCACCAATGCCATTAAAGAACAATTTGTGGTTTCTCAAAGAACCTTTCAGTTAAAGAACCATTTCTTTTTTTACTTTTCTGTAGTCTGTAGAACCTTTTCCCACAGAACCTTTTGTGCAACAGAAAGGTTCTGTGGATGTTAAAGGTTCTTTATGAAATCATACCGCCTACCAAAGAACCTGTTAAGACCTTTAATTTGTATATAACCTGAATAAATATCAGAACCAATTAGAAACCTATGAAAAAACTTGAAAAAGCATGACAGCAGGACAATAGCAGAATCTTACACAATGCAACCCTCCTGATCTATTACGCAGGACAGTGTCTGTCTATCAACATCATGTGTTTTGTCTAAACACAGGTGTTGCTCTTGAGAATCAGCTGCTACTGTCTTTCAACATCCTGGCAGTCTATTATCAAGCACATTTTTATCTGTAATTGCAGTTAAAGAGAGAGTGAAAGAGAGACTCAGAGAAGGCAGATCTCAGAAATTACTGCTCACTTAAACATGTTCTGTCATGAAACTACTTCAAACCGCTTTAACAGGTTGATAAGGAACTTACTTTTGTAACTCTGTGTGCTGTACAGCCAGTGAGTAACAGATTTCTCAAACAAAGAATCTACTGTGAGGCTGAGAGTTTGTTATCACTATTGGCAGCCTAATATTAAGGGAATAGCACACCCAAAAAAATAAAAAAATCTGTCAGCATTTGCTCTGTGTTGTTCTAAACCTGTACTGACTGTTTCCACAGAACATAAAAGGTGATATTACGAAGACTGTTGCTCTACCAAGCATATTAAGATGCTATGTTTCATATCCACATAATTCAGTAAGTTTGATGGCAGTTTTGATGTTCAGTTATGCCACACACAATTGTTTTGAGAAGCTGGAAATAAGCCAGCTTTTTATTTTTGTCAGGTAAACTGTTCCTTTAAGGCTGTAACAGTGTGTGTCTTATGGTTTGGAATGTATCACACTTTATTTTCCAGAATGACATCACAAAGGGTCGAAGAGAATCTTCTGCTACCTGATCAAATAACAATAAAACAAACCGCCAGACCATTAACTTCAAACTCCAGTATGAGACAGAAGTGAATGGTGTTTATTATGTTTTATTGCTTTACAACCAAAAGTAATATATTAAGGTTCTTGATCTCTCCTTTAAGTGCTCCATGTATGTACAGCACCTCCAGAACATGAGGAGCTGAATTCTTGAAAGTGCTCAATATAATCAACAACATCAACAAAAGCTATCCATCTACACCAAACAATAACTTACACTGTAACTACGTTGATTATAATAGGAGCATTCTAGCTTTGTTGCAGTATTTGCTTGCAGTGTATATTTATTGTTAAACTACCTACATTGCAACATATAGAATGACAGAGCAACATCTAGTGTATCGTTGGTTCTAAAGTCTATTTATGTGTGTCAGGTGATGTTTTCCAAGCAACATTAGATGTTTTGAAAGAACATATCCTAAGCATTCTGCTTACATCAGACATGACCGGTTGTCGCCGCTGTAATCTGATTGGCTGCTGCATTCATGTTTACTATGGACAAACAGTACCATTTATGTGGTTGGCTACCTTGCTCATCCACTGCGTAAATATATTCTAAATAGTTAATATTGATGTTAGTGGATTAAAAGTAATGCTTAATCAACCCTTTTTTATGATTAGTAAATTACAGCAGCCTTGATTATGTTTCTCAATTAACTGAACAGCTCTACAAGTTGCCAACCATTACTTTCTCAAGATGCCCGGTAGCATGGACTTAATCTGCTGACAGATGTTTAGTGTTAGCACACTATTGTTATCATTACCATACAATGTTGACAGTTCAAAATCCTCCACTGTAAACCTGGAGGTCCTATAGGAGGACTCAAACTCATTCCATTCACAATAATTTACATTCATTTAGTAGATTATCAGTCATTTAAAGGCAAGAGAGTATTGGGCATTGTAGAGCAGTAGAGTACAGTGGGGCAGTTAATCACATAAGACACATAAACCTAAAGGCCTGTTCACACTGACTGTAATTTTAGTTGCTGGAGGTTGCCAGATTATTGCAATTTTATCACTGGAGGAGGTCATTTCATGTTATTGGTGGGCTGTGCTTACATTTATTTTACATTTATGCATTTGGCAGATGCTTAAAAATACTTTACGAAGTTTTATTTTTAGTAAGTTATACATTTTATCAGTATGTGTGTCCCTGTAGCTCAGTTAGTAGAGCACTGCATTAGCAGCACAAAGGTTGTGGGTTTGATTCCCATTAAAAATCTAACTACAAATGCAATGTATTGCTGATAAAAATAAAATGTCACGCTATTTTGACAAGAACTCAGTCTTCTTGCTTTCAGTGTGAACAGATCTTAAGAACAAATTAAGGATATATTACACTTCACATTGAATAGTAACAGAATTGAATAGAAAAAGAAACAGACACAAGATCCAATCAGTACATGTTTACTTACTATATACAGAAAAGTGACTCTGCAGCACTTTCTTCTCTCTGTCACACATAAAAGCAGCCACATTACAGTTTTACAAGTTGTATGCCCTGCCGACATGAGCACGTGAGGCGCTGAGGGGTGTGAATGCATTGCTGTCGCTAGAGAGCTAGTGTTGCACAGACACGCTAGCTGGAGGATATTCTTGGGATGGTGATGAGGTTTTGGCAGGAATGTGTAAGAAGGGGAGAGGCTGTTTCAAAAAGGACCAGCCTGACATATTCACACGCACACACCTGCACACACATTCTACAGCTCTTCTCTCTACCCTGATTCTGCAGAAGCTGTAAATTGAGAATAACCCTATAGAAGTTGCTGGTATCATTCAAATGTGTATGACTTACAGGATCGATTAATAGATCTGCTCACTTCAGTGAAGCAGAAATTCTATAACAGACAAGATGCTACAGGACAAACATAAGTAAATTATCCAAGCAAACTGGTTATATACTGGGGTAACCAAACAAATGTTCACAGAGCAAAATGTTATTGCTTAATCGCTTTTTAAAACATGAGATGAATTATCAACCAAGTTGCAGATGTTTCTTTACAATATTATACAAAGAAGACAGTTGTTGACAAAGAATGTAAATCAATAAAATGTATATTGTAATGTTATGCTATAGATACAGTAATTTGGTCACAGAGGAATTTATTGAGAAATGTTTAAGTATATTAAGAAATCTCAGACTTGTGTAGCTTGTTTTTGGCAATGTTGAAATCACTTCTAAAGTTCAGGAGGAGACAAGTGAAAGCTCTGAGGTCTTTTCTCAGAAGAAACATCAGGAGGAAGCAGTAACTGTTTGTCCATTTACTCTTGTTGATGTCTAGAAGAAACAATTAAGGTGTCAAAGATCTTTGTCCCTGCGGGTTGAGCTAGCAGCAGTGGTGAGTCACTCAGAGATTTGGTGGAAAAAGGGACATGTAATATATACTGAACTTTATAACATCTCACTGTTTAGAAATTCCATTCAAATAGACATGTTGAGCCAGGGTAAATTCAATGTGTAACACTTGTTTGCTCACCAGCGTACTTCAAAATATCTTCTTTTGTTATCCTTAGCAGCAAAAACGTTTAATAGCTTTGGAATGATGTGAGGGTGAGTAAATTATGATAAAAAAATCATTTTTGGATGAACTGTACCTTTAATGTGTTAGCTAACAACTATACCTTTAAGGCGTAGCTAACAACTATATGCGCTAGCTAACATGAACTAACAATGAAAACTGTTAACAAATAAAACCTCATTATAAAGTATTAATAAAAAAATACACATTACTACTTCCTGTTACGGTCCAGCATAGAAAAATCATTCTCTCTTGCTGTGGAAAGCACATTCCCACTCATATGACATGTCAGAGTACATGATCTATAAAGCGTTACTGGAATGAAACGCAAGTGTTCATGGATGATTACTGAGGGATCCTGTTTGCACATTCTAAGTAAATATGACCTGATCATATTCTAGGATATTTTTAGACTACATACTGTTTTCTAAAATGGCATGTGATTTATCATGACATGCATTTTGGTGGAAACATATAATTTCTGTCAACATAAACAAAGCTGTAGCACTGTAGCACTGAAAATTTTCATAACCATTCCAGCAAACCTAAGCGTAAGCCACAAGGACTCATTTGCACATGGGGAAATTGTTTTTATAAACATCTGTTAATTTAGGACTTCAAATCCAGAGCACCAGTTCAGCAATGTAATGAACTTTTCTGTTCTCTGTGGTTCCAGAGGCTGAGACCAATTCTGTCAGGTCAGCATCAGGGCTGTATAAAGCATACTATTTCTGGAACAGGCTGAAAAAGAGTAAAACGTTTTTTTTACCTGTATAGCAGAGCTTTTATAAAGGACATTGAAGGGGGTTAAGTGGTGTATGTGTTTGCATGTGTGTGTGTGAGGCAGCCCGCATTGATCCAGTTCTGTGAAATACAAGAGTCAGCCATTTGCAGCAAGCTGTTCATCGAATCACCTTTCAGCAAATTCCCCTTACTGAAACGTGATATGGCAGGAATGAGCGCCAGTATATCCCATCCAATCAGGAGTAGGCTAATGTAATAGAGCACCATCAATGATGAGGAAGGTCTCATTCATCAGCTCTCTGCTCATTCACATCTGAGTCAAATGGACCACAGGCACCTCACACAGGCTCCAGAAACCCCAAGTTGTGACCTCATCATTGTCAAGAGGTTTCGGAAAGTACTTATATGGATGTAAAGGAAACATTTTAGCATCAAAATCAGAAAGAGCCTTATCTGCAAAGTTTGCTAACACAGATAGTTGTTGTCTTTGGTAACAAAAACTTGGAGGGACACAACAAGACACAGAATAACAACGTACCACACACATAATACATTTACATTTAAGTTGATATGTACAGAGATGTGCATGTACAGAATAGATTAATCAATTCAATTTTATTTATATAGTGCTTTTTACAATGTTGCATTGCTTCAAAGCAACTTTACATATAATGAAAAATAAAACACATAAAACAGAAAAAATATCAAGCATGTACAACATGGAAAACAGAATACTTGGTATTATTGCATATTTATATTGATCATTATAAGATGTATATTAATACAACTAATTAGGGATACTGAGATTATAGTTGATTTATGAATAAAGAGTTGACTGAGCTGATGATAACTACAACACCTTTGGATCATTTGAGTAAATGAATGTGCATTAGAAATCCCTTAATTTACACATAAGCTTTGAGAGCAGAACTTTGACCATGGCCACCTACACCAAATTTACCATGGTACTTACCATACATATTTTTCATATAATACAATTTAAAGATGAATGAATTACAAAAAGTGCTGAACTTAAATAAGAATTACTTATTTATTACTTACTTATTATTACATTACTCAAAACTGAATATTTTCCATGTTAATTATCCTTTGACAATTCTGCTTTGACAATATTAGTAGATTTTGAAACTGGCACAAGGGGAATGTTCTGGCAAATGACCAAGCAAGCATGATTATTACAAATAATCTCTAAATATAATCTAAAAATAGCCAAATATCAGCCGATTAGCCTTTAAAGTGACAGAGTAATCTGTTTCACAGAGAACAATAGTTTACTTAGAGATCCTAAAGCTATGTTGCATCTATCTATATATAAAAAATATAAAAATACATGTAGAAATAGTGGAGTGCACAGATGTGCAGTGTTGAGTTCAGTCGGGTTCAGAATAACTCAAAACATCCTTACCCTTTATCCACTTCTTTACGCCCACTGTGTAATACCCAGCTGTCTGCAGGCAACAGCAGATCCTCGTCTCTTCACAGCAAAGCAGCATTATTGACTTTGATGAAATGAAGCTGCTGGCTCACGAGGGGGCAGAGCATGTAGGTCTTTTCCTCAAAAGTTTGGCATTCGTTTGTGACTCCGGTTTCAGGCATCCGAGAGACTGGCAGGCCGACTGGCAGATGTTGTGAAGGTCTGTGAGGAAATGAAGGAGGCAAATAATTGGTTCATGGGGATGAATGGAGATGACTAAGTGATAATAAAACACAGTGTGTCCACTAATTAGGTTTCTAGAATGTCTAGCATGTATTAGGAGGAGGAATATCTAATATAGTCTTCTGTACAGACCGTTTTTACTTGCAGGTGGAAGAAACCTATATTCCTTCAGTTGCAAACTGAAACTAAAGATTTTGTTTCATATTTATTTCAGTTTTATTCATCACTGGAGGTGATTTCCAATCAGCGATTTTTCTTTTGCAGTTCTGTCTTTGAAATCTTCCGACTACCTTATCCACCATCGTTATGAGCTAAATTGTGCCCAGTTCACTTTAATATGATTACTCAGTCAAGAGGAAACACTAATGTGAAGTTTCATTTAACCTTTAATATGTTTTCCTTAAAAAACTTTGCCTGACCTGAAACATTACCTTGGCATTCGACTGCAGTAATACTTGAACAGGTTTGTCAAACTTACCAATGCAACTTACTGAAGTGCTGTTAAAGTACATTATTATGTATTTAAGTCATTGTATATGTCAAGACAAGCATGAGGACAAGTCCAAGGAGATGCAGAAGAAACTGACTAAGCTTCAGCTTACTAATAATGAGAAATGACAGAGTATTCATGGGAAATGGGGTGTAATTTACTGTGAGAGCTTTTTAAGTGACTTCAATTAAATGTACAGTGAGTCAGGCTGACATCTTGCTTTTGGAATTCTGTGACAGGTCAACACACGCCACACTTGCATTTAGCTCCATAAACTGAGACTGTATAACAAAAACCTTGAGATGTTTATAGAGAGAAGACTATTATGCTATATATACAGGTATAATAGCTAAATTAGTTGTATGTTACGACAGACTAAAACATCATGTACTCACCCGCATGTCGTTCCACATATGTATGACTGACTTTCTTTGGTCGAACACAAGAGATGTTGAAAAATATTAACACTGGTCTTTTCTTCCCCATACAGTGAAAGTGAATGGGGACTGAGGCTGTCAGTCATTAACATTCTGCCTAGCATCTCATTTAGTGTTACACAAAAGTCATACAGATTTGAAATAAAACAAAGGTGAGTGAATGATGACAGAATGTTTGGTTTAGAGTGAAATCCCTTTAATCTGTACAAATAGTAACAACAAGAACAGTTTGGTTATTATTGCCCACAAGGTGAGTTGTCCTAGTTCCATAGTGTGGTGCTCTCAGATGTTGACTACTGGGAGTATACAACTGCTCTCACTGTTCATTTAAAAGATGGAGAGTCCTATATGCAGCTGCAGCCTATAAATTAGTGGCGTTAAACTTGGACAGGCATCTCACACAACAGGTGCATTGCGTGAATAGAACTGGGCTGGTTAGAGTAAAACAGAGATGCTTCGAGGGACTGTCTCTTTTGCATTTGAGGTTTGTGAGCATGTGTCTTCTGCATTAGTATGTGATTATAGACCCTGATTATATGATTATAACTTCAGATTACAGAGTAGCTGTTATGTTTCAAAATGTGGTTATAGGCATTAGTGGTTTAAGTGGTTACTAGGGATTCAAAAATACTAGATTTTTTACGTTTTCAAAAGAAATGAACAAATGTCACAATGCTAGGGTATTGAAAGTAGTTTCTAGGGCTTCTAGGGCTTTATTATCTGGTTCATAAGGTGATTGGTTTGTATGTTTAATGTGTTGTTTGGTGGTTGTTTGCTAAGCCAAAGAACCCACCCCCAATTCTCCATAATATTCTGGCTCCTAGATGTCTTGGTTCCTTAAGAATTCCCTGAGATATATATATATATATAATTAGAATCTAATTATGTATAATTAGATCTCTTAACATTTGAGTGTGCTGATGCCAGGACTAAAAGTCTAAGACATTCATAACCTGCTGCACTACTGAAATGTCTAACAAAACAATCTACGCCTCTACAAAGAATTTCCCATCTTTGAAGATCTGTTTTAAGTTTGCTGAGATGCTCTTACCAAAGATGTGCTACTTCCTGTCAGTCTCAGCTAGTTTATACTTTGGACGCCATAACAGCATCAACTGTTGTGATGTGTACAATAGTACAGTAACTAATGTACAGTAGCACAGTGTATAGACAATGAGCATAACGGTGTACATTGTCTATAATACATTAAAATATGTTGTTGTACTCTCCACACAGGTTGTGCACCATACCGATTTAACTTCTTAATTTCTGAATTTCAATTCAATTGTAAATGAGGCACAACCACGAAAATTAAATATTTTTAATTAATTAAAAATTAAAAACTTTAAAATGTAAAACAAAGAAACTAAATGAACTAATCAACCTCACTACCCAACAGTTTTTGGATGACTAGTCAACCATTATGACCCCTTCCTAGTCCACATACTTTTGGCCATGTAGATTGGAAAATGAAGACAACCAGACTAGATGAAAGTATGAACATGTATCTTAATTTTTTGTCACTAATTAGTCATGACATCTGCCTATTGGTACCGCTAAATGATTTACAGTTCTTTATTCTATCCATCTCGCTCAGTAATTTCATTCCTAGGCCTGGTTTATGCAATATATATGTTGGCACAATGTAGTATAGAGTACAATAGAGTACAGCCAGAGAGGTGACAAGATGTGATGTACTCCAGACGTCGTCTTCTGTGACTGACAGTTTAGTTGGTTAGTGTTTTAGCTGGAATGGCAGATAATGTTCCAGGTAATTTCTCCCTCCACTGCTTCCTGTCACACAGTTCTGAGGACACAAGCCATCTGACATCAATGATAGAACTTCTTGATTAAACTCTCTGGCTTTCCTCCTGCAAAGCATAGTAGGATCTGCTTTGAGTGTGTGTAGAACCAGCTTGTGAGTTATGATATAATAATGTATTCTAAATCTTAACTAGCTGTAGAGAATGGACCAAGCTTCAATTCTGCCAGAACAAATAGGAGAAAAATATAATCCCAAATATTCTGTAGAATATAACACTAGTTGAAATATAGTCAAACTTTCATAAGAAACGTGGGAATGCTGGTAATACTGTATGTTAGTATTGTTTTCTATAGAGCAGAAAAGTATTTGATCTCAGAAAAAGGCCAAGTTTCATTTAAATGTTTATCAGCTGATGGAAAAAGGCAAGAAGACATCTGGTGGTTTTTTGGACATGCTGGTAAACATTAAGGTTGCCAAACCTCAGATATTATTTGGTCAAAAGTTGTCCACCAATAAAGAAACAAAACATCAAAACAACAAGGGTTTAAAGATAGAACATGAAAAACAGAAAATATTTCTACGATGTAGGGGATGGAATGATGTGACGTGCTATCTACTTCCTTAACAGGACAGACAGATGCATCCCATTTTCCAATGCAGTGTTAGAGCATATGTTTGCACAGAAAGAGTAAGACATAGAATTCACTGAAGATGACATTGCAAGACCATAGATGCTGTTTCACTATAGATTTGGGCTGAGAGTTACATCAGACCAGTGTCTTCTCAATGTAGTGCATATCTGATTTCTAACAGATGTTATGTGATGAATTTGTCCATCGTTTATGGTATATGGTTGCTATTTCTGTTCATCTGTGATCACCAAATAGAACTGCAAAAAGAATTCTCACAGCATTGGCTGAAGCAAAGTTTTCATTGCCATGTAGTTAGAATGCACAAACAATGTTTTGTTACCACCTTCCAACCTAATGATAATTGTCTCTGCATAAGTTAGGATAGGAGAAAATATTTTAACATAAATGACATCTAATAGATTACTCATTTTCTCTTTTCCAAAATCTTTTTCAGATTTGAACAAGCTCATCACTTCCTCTTTCCTCCCCCGTTTTTTTTTCTCAGACTCACATTAAGAATTGCAAGTCTTGCTGTGAGGGTGTGTCGGCAACCGAGAGGTCAACAGATCAACAGGGTCATCGAGTGTTTAGTTCAACCCATACACAGAGAACACACACTTTGTTTGTGTCTTAACTTAAAATTAAGGCCTTTACATTTTGACAGTCATTGTTGACTGAAAGGAAATGTCTGAATATCATAGATATGTTTCATATGCTGCCATGGATGCATGCATGCATGGATGAAGTGAATATATTATTCACTGGCTTTGATGAAAGCAATAAAGCAGTGTTCACCTGGTTTTCTCTTGTTTGCACAAATATTCACTGCAGTTATTCATCCAACGCCTCTCTCCTCTAGGCTTTTGCGTAACTCTTCTGTTTAAAGGTGAGTGACGAGAAAATACTTCATTCATTTCTTCTAAAGCCTTTGAACACTCCACAAAAGCACTAAATATTTACTTGAGGTGTCTCTGTGTGTTTAAATTTGGGAGACGCTGAAGGGGCTGGTGGAGGTTAACTTTAGACAAAACACCTCTTGGGTTGTGATGACTGCCAGACCACCAGGTTGGTCTCGCACATCTTCCATTGAGTGCTACCACCTCTTTGCCTCCTTTTGAGGGCATGAGGGAGTGCAGAGCCATGGACCTACACTATGACATCTAGCTCTTTTGATAGAACCATGCAGACTAGTTTTAGTTGGTCTTTTACACTGAGTTGTTAAAAACTTCACAATAAAGAATTCGCAATAAATGAAGAACATTTTTGTCAAATTATGCTTTTTGTCTGCTTTTATCTAGACACTGCTGAGATAAACAGAGTAGCAAAGTTAATCAGGTACATGCACATACAGTGATGTAGCATCAACACAAACTGCTCCCTTACTGCAGTTTACCTCAAATATTAAACAGACAGCAAATGAAATATTTAACAGACAACAACAAAGAACATACTGACAGGAACACCAGGGGATGTTTTTCTCACCTGTTTTTTTCTTCATAAATGTGTACAGTAATGAATAGTGAACAGTGTTGTTAATTATATATAATTAACTATCTATCATATCAGATATTTTGATACATACTATGGTAGTTTAATATACACACACATTACTGATTCATTTTTGTTATTATAAAGAGTATTTGGATGACTATCAATAAACCACTTTATTAGTCAAATGTGTGTGTGGGAGGGGATGTTAAATTACATATTTGCAGTATTACATTAAGTGTTTCATTAAATGAAAAATGCCATCCTCTGTAAGGCTCCTCTGTAGAGATAATTGCTTTTACAGTATCTATGAACATGTTGTTTCATGGATGAACACAATTCGATTTGTAGAGCCATTATTGAGGAATGCACTGACTCAATGAATTATGGTATCTAGCCAAAAGAACTGAGAAGGACTTACTGACAAAGACTTCAAAAGGACTTTTCTCGGTGGCAACTGTCCTCAGAACAGCTTTTGCTATGCTAAGTTGTCAAGGTTCCATCTGTACAAATGAATACAACAACTGAAAAGCTTTAACAAGACAGAAATTCATATATGAAAGCTATAGCTCCTGGTTACTTTCTTTCTCCAGCATCCCATTCACCTTCTGTTTACTTGTACTCGTAAGAAAGCACAAAAAAGCAGCACAAAAGCCCATAGCTTGATTTCTGTATTGCTCCTCACACTTTCATCCTTGAGCATAATCTCTCACACACTGTCGTGCTGAGCAGCTCCAAATGTTTATGTCCTATCAGTCTTTTTTCCTCTGACTGCTTTGACCGTCAAACCCCTGCTGAGTGACTTTTGACCTCCCACCTGTTACTTCCTGTCACTGGTTTTGAAAAATAGGCTTCGGATGGATCAACGTCCAGAACATTTTCATTTTTGAATGACTCAAAAACATGTGATAAGAAAGATAAGAAAGGCCACTAAAACTAAAGTACTTTTACCCCAGCTTATTATACAAAGACAGAAGCCATTTAAAGGTTTGATTTACTGATATGTAAAGGTGTAAACACTGTGACGTTGTGGTGCTATCAAAACATTGCTTTGTTTGTTTGAGCATCCTGACTAGCCTGACATGGCAACATTAACTCAACCAATGATGACATGGGGAGAGTTGGGGAAACCTGTTTGAAAACAGCCATTTTGGTTGATGATGCTAATGACACAGATATTACACTTATACTATCATATACTATGTTTTGTTTTCAACAGCTGACAACTGATTGCTTGATGTCTGGCCATTTATAGACATCATCTATTAATTTTGCTTCACCAAATGTTTGTGTCCACCTCTTGTTAAAGAGGTCCTTGGACCTCTGATAGTCAAAACAAAATTGCGCTTCATGCATTTAACAGGTAAAACCTTGAATGTCTAATGAGCATTGACTGTTTCATATAAACACTGATTAATAAATCATTGGATTATCTGCGGCATTATAAGAACCCAGTATTGTATAACATCCAGCAGATGTATTGTCCCCATGCATATTCTATAGACAGCACAGGCCTGCAGAACACTTGATCTGTTTATACTGAAAGTGCAGATGTGGTGGTCACGTAAGGATTCAGTATACTTTCCATGAACTCAATACCAGCATGTTTTCTCTGACATAGGGAACTGACTGACAAAGAAAAAGTCAAAGAGAGAGAAAGAGAGAGAGGGGAGAGTTCCTCTTAAAAGAATTATCCAGATTCCCATTTCAGTGAAAGAAAACACAGAAAGCACAGAAAAAATGAAAAGTAAAAACAAGAGATTTAAAATATTTAAGATAGATCTAGTCTTAATTAAGTCCAGCAGGGCCTACAGTTAAACTAATAACAGGTCATGTCGACCACACACATTTCTTAGGCAACACATTCTTCAGTCTGTAAGTGCAGGGATTTTGAAAGTTTAACAATTTAACACTTACACTGCAGAATGCTGAAAAACAGGATGAGGGATGACACAACAGCCAAAAATACTGATTGATACTGTTACATATTCTCACAGAGATAAACTAGCTGAACTCACTAATAGACTACAGCCATGGATGACTGGTTGGTGGATGACTAGTTGACTGTCCTGACCAATCCCTGGAGGGAACACTGAAATTTTACAGAGACCATCTTCTCTCCCATATGGTGATTGTGCTCCCAGTGGGACTGATGAAATGGGTAATGAATCTCTCTGTGAAACAGAAAGCAAAGGGGAAAACTGAGCAGCCAGCAGAAGCTCTTTGAAGGGGCACATCTGAATCTGCAACCTCCTCTTTAGATGTGATGCCTCAAAAAGATAGAAAGCACTGAACCAACATGGTCCTGAGAGATTCGAACATAATCGCCCTGAACTTTCAGTAAAGTGAAGGTATTGAACTTACATTAAAGATGAACTGGTAAAATCTATACATGTCACCTTGGGAATTACAACATCAATGTCCAAAAACAAACACATTTTTTTTTCGAATCAGGATTTGATCCCTGATCTGTTTCAGGTTTTATTTGAAACCCTATGAGAGTACTCATGTATGTGGTAGGTTAAACAGCAGACAAGAACTCACGTAATGATGACTGTCAAAAAGGTGACAGACAGGCATGTCTATTGACTTCTGATAAATCCTACCAACAGTGACAGGAGAAAATCTTTTCCTTATTAACATACCTTTGTAACTGCCACTTTTGAGTCACGCTCCGGGTCAAGTTCCCAGTGCCAACATTCCTAAACATCCACTATCAGATAACACTGTACAACACTGAACAATTATTGAATCTCTTTTTTTACCTTCATAGACTTCAGGCATTATGTCATGCCAGAAATATTCATACTCTGTACACTGAGACAGCATGATTACAGTTTAATTTGTGCTGTCTTCTGGTTCATTATGGTGACCTGGCAAGTCCTAACCCCACCCCCCTTGGGTGTGCATGTGCTCCAGTGTGAAAAATTTCTCTCTCCTTCACACCTAAACAAACTAATTAAATGGCTGTTCTTAATTAACACAATGAGCTACATGCTATCTAGGGGTGTCTGTTTAATTTCCCCTGGTGTTCGCTAAGTCTAACTTTGATAACTGCCTGGGCAGTGTTAGGTCAGTGCTATTAGGAAAAGTCACCAATTAGAAGGTGGGTTAATTTAGGTTATACATTTAATCATGTATTATTTAATTGATAAGCATTTTTGTTTTCATTACAAAAGCATCCTCAGACTCAAACTAGTTCTGTATTTTTCCGTATAGAAAAGACAGATGTGTGTAAATGCACTTAAGCAAATGCATGTAAGGTTGTTGTGTGTTTACCTGAATGTTGCTATGTGGTTGCTAAGGTGTTCATTGCGGTTGCCACTGGTCACTTTTAAAGGAAACAGCAAACCTCTCCTCAACAAACCGCATAATATGAGGTATCCTTCATGTTCGTAGTCAAAAAATGCTTGACAAATCATACACTGAAATTTAGTATTTAGAGATTTGTCAGTAATCTAAAAAAGATTTGTGAATCAGTAATCTGAAGTTGGAACAATAGCAAAAGGGACGTTTTCCACACCACTGACAGACTGGTGTGGAAATTATGAAACAAAACAACAATCAAAAGCCAATTTCTCGGATGAAGATAAAATCTGATATTCTCCGATTCATATTCAAAGTAGATTATATCATATTTACTGTATTAATAATGATTTATAGGCTGTGAGAAAAGTACACAGTGTCTCTTTCCTTTCCATGTTTCACAACAATAATCAAACACCCACTTGTTTTATATCTAATCTCTCCTGAAGGATCAAATGTTCAACAACTCCACCTCTGAAGTTTAGGGCATGGCAGTGTGGCATCTATGTAGGTCAGTTGTACAGTTTAGATTTGAATAACCCTTTGGTTTAGCATTGTGTGTGCGTGTAAGCGTGTAGTTCTGTGTCTGCTGTCCTGGCATGCAGTGTGTTGGCAGGGAAACAAATACACTGTTTGTAGTAGCAATGACTCACAAATTAACAGAAGCTGGAAAATGGGCCAGTGAGACCAACCCACCATCTTTCTATGGCTTTTTGAATCCCTCTCTTTTCATCGACTGCAGCTGCTGGCTTATGTTGTTTTGACTCACGCTCTAAATCTGAGTAATGCTGTGCTCTTTAAGCAGTGTGTGCCAGTGTGTGCAGAGGGGCTTCCTGAATCAAACATGCTATTCATCTCAAAAACTTTCAATATATAACCTCTCCCTCTCTTTCTTTTATTCCATTGTTTTGTTTGTCAGCTGACATACTTAGTTCATCTGTGCTAGAGATCAGTCCTTTAATATGTAACTTGCTTTTTAATGACACTATTGCACTATTGCAGTGTAAAGTCCCATTTATCTCAATGCCAGAATTGTTTTTGTTATTGTCAAAGGCTTTTCAGTTGTAATAAGTTTCATTATCATTGCAAATTACATCACTATGACACGTCCCTATGGGTGGCAACCAGCCAATCAGAATGACCTTTGGCTAAATTCTGTTACTGGTGAGTAGAGATTTCAGGATAAGTTATATTCAGACATGGGCTACGTTTAACTACCCTTTGAGTTTACACACTTAACTAAATTAAAACTTTGCTTAAATTTAAGCACCAGTAGTTCTTAGAAATTTCCATATTGCCTGGAACAGGGACTACTTGTGTGTGTGTGTTTGATTCTGTTTGAGCTGCTTGCATACTGTCACAAGCACTAGTCTATACTAAGTCATTAGCAGCTTACATTCAACAGTCATCCTTTACACTAAGGTACCTACTGCATATACAAACACCCTTTCATTTAAGCCTGAGACAGCCATAAATAGTCTCTACTGCAAGGTACTGACACATCACAGCACACACAGTACAGAGTATATAAGCAAATTTCAGTCTATAATTTTGAGAACAAGTACATTTTTGGAGTACAGGCTAAAGAGAAGAGATCAAAGCTGAAGTGTGTAATTTCTGCTCCACTGGCATCACCAAATGGAATTAGAAAAATAGTGACTGTTTTCAAACAGTTTTCTGTAGTGTGTCATTGGTCAGAAACAGATAACCCCACTCTCAAACTCACGCCATTGGCTGAGCCAATGATGCTGTGCCTGGGTTGGCCAGGATGGTAAAACAAACAGCAATATTTTGATAGCATCACACAGCCACAGTGTTAACCTTGTTTGAGTAAATCAGCCTATACAAATGGCTTACTTACAGCTGTCTCTACATATTAAGCTGTGATAGAGATTGTACAGTAACTCTGGCTTAAATTCAATGAGATTTTGATAAAAAGTTCCTGTTTTTTAGTATTCTCGTGCCTTTGCAGTGAGTCTGACATTACAGACTGTTTCCTCAACAGCTGTTGACTCGTGTGATTTCTCGCATATATATGCGTCTGCATGTTTGTCTTGGGGAGGTCTGCTTAAATATTCACAGAGACACTTTGCACTCCGCAGACTGTAAATTAGCAGCCGTTCAGCAGGAGTGATCTTTGGTGGTCTGAACATGTCTCTTAAAGTGTGTAAATCTAGGGGCTTAGTTTTCCAGTGCTGTGTTTTTATGCCTAGAATGCACTCTGTGAATGCACTCCAGCTAACACGACAGAGAGAAAGCAGAAAGCCGGTTGGCAGGTTGACAGGATGGGGTCAACAGGGCCAGGCAAAACACAGACGCCATTGCCACCACTGCCGTCTGATGGAAACAGTGAGAAAAGGGACAGAGACATTGAGAAAAAGAAAGAGAGAGAAAGAGCGAAAGAGAGAGCGAGTAGGGCTGGGCTACATAAAATTATGTAACAATGTAAACCATCACAATTATTTGTGCATTTTATGTGGTCATTATGTTCCCTAAAGGGCATGTCATTAGACTAGTACAGTGTTCTTTCTTGCCTCCTAAGTCTGTGTGCATTCAGATGTTTTCATCTGATGATCTGATTTAAACTTAATAAAAATAGTAAAAATAGTGCTAAACTTGTTTTAGGTATGTGATTCATTTCTGAGATTTAGTTCGAACTGTCCATTTAATGAATTTATTCACAACTGAAACTTTGTTTTTGTTTACAGTCTTTACATGCAGTCACATTCTTAAAATGTTTTATTAAAAATACTTTCTTACTGATATATATCAAATATCATTAAAAGACTGCAACATACTTCAGCTGTATCGTCCAGCCCTACTTGGAATTTAACATAGAAGCAGTAGGAAGAAGCTAGAGGAACAGAAACAAGAGGATTGGAACTTTAGAGGGTGAAAAGAAACTGCAGAAAGTGTGTGATAATATGGTTATAGGCAGGCAAAAGGGTGATGTCAACAGGAAGTGATGTCATTGTTTACAGGGGCCTTAGTTAGGGGGGGAAGAGGTTAACGAAGGAGACAAAAAAGACAAAGACAGAGTGCTCAGATTGCTGCCGCAGCAGAGATCTCCATTCCAAAATAGGAGGAGAGATTACATAACACGTGGAAAACCATCCAGAGAACAAAAACAGGCCTGCTTCTGTGTTGCCAAAGGAGTTTGTTCAACCCTCTCTAGAACACAGCTGATGAAACCAATTTATTTAAACTGCAGTTTAACAGAGTTCATATAAGGCAGAAAAAACTAATGTTACACACAAACCAATATTTGATTTATTGTCATTGTGTCTCTCCATGAAATTACACCTTTTACAAAACAATATATTTTTGAATTGTTTTTATTTTGGTGGATAAATGCAAGGAATGTTCCACATAAACTTTTTTCTGTCCCATGTTTCATCTGCTTCTTAAAGTATGGAAGTTCAATACATGCAGACAAGAAGGTATTTAAATGACACAACAACAAGTTTTAAATGTGGAACATTCTGAAGGTCACAACATAGTTTATATGACTCTGTGACAAAGTAAAATTGCAATTAATCAAAATCTGGTCAAAATGTTTGCCAAGAGTGTTTTACTGCTTATATATGAATTCATATTGGTTTCATTTGTGATGATTTTTATACAAAAGATTTGTAACTCCATTTCTATATCTGGCTCCCCAGTGCATTTATATTTTTGCTAAACACTTCCTCACAAAAACAATTTAGACTGTTAAATGTGGTCTTCGCTGATCTCAGGATATACCTCTGTCTCAGACTAATCCTAAACCCTGTAGGGACCTTGACTGTGTATTAGTGTGTGGTCTGCCTCCCTTAGCCAAACATGTGCTTCCATTGCCAAAGGGAATCATGTAACCTTGAAGAAGGATAAGCCAGGAAACCAACGTCTTTAAAAAGAAGCCCTAAAAAACAGAATGCTTATAAAACCAAACCACAAAGCCTTAAATGCAGAGTAGACATATTCCTCATATGAAAGCATTCATATTTTAATATTGTAGAATAAATGCACAGAACTGGTTCAATCTGTAATGATCTGTGCTCCACACCTTAATGTACACCTGTACACAAGTCTCTTCACCCATGTGTCATGTGACAGTGTAAAAATGTGAAAAGATATAAGAGACCTGGGGCTTCTTTACATATCTAATAAGGCTTCTTTCTGCATTGAAATAACAGACACATGCTCTATTTATGCATCTATAAAAGGACACAAATACGACAAAATAAATATGGTCTATGCTGAAAAAGAACCATGCTTTGTTACTGTTTTATTAGACTGTTAATTATTGCAGAATGCTTCTCAGAGTTTAGGACAACATACAAATAAGTTAACCATGCAACCTATGGAGAACCTATGGTATTGTAAACATTTTAGAGCAATGATTCTTTTTTGTAAAATATTTAGAGCGTCTTGGTGCAAAATGGCTGCGCACAAACTCTATGAAATAGAGCTGTTTATGAACTATTTCTATAAAGAAATGGTTAATTTATTCAATATTTATAAGACTATAGGTACATGATTAGTGGCTGTCAGACGTATTTTAATGTTATGGGAACATATGGCTGTTTAAATAATACAGAATATGCACACATTAAAAAGACAGCATTATAATATAACTGCTTAACCATTTTTTCTATCTATCTATCTATCTATATATATAGATAGATAGATAGATAGATAGATATAGATAGATAGATTGATAGATAGATATACCAGCTATGGTATACATATATATAGTGGGACATTTTTATAATTAATTATAAAACTGCTTTCTGTTTCAAGAGATGAAGTACTTTGTTCATAAACAATTTCTTGTTGGATAATGTAAATAATAATTATAAAACCCCAGCGTCAGATTATACATGCATTTAATGTCATGCATAGAGATTATGTCCTATTGTCAAAGCATCAATTTTATGCATCAAAAAACAGACACATCTGCACTTTTAATAGACACAAAAAGCGTCATAACTCACTGTAATGTAATATAATTGTTTACTTACCCATTTTCCTTTACTTGATTCAGTTACTATTGATATTCCGTTTCAGGTGTGGAGTTATTTGGGCACTTCGTCTCGAGCCTTTTTCCATGTGCTCGCAGCACGCGCTCCGCGGCACGCGCTGCATACAGTCGGATACCGTCCATGACGTCACTTTGCCCTAATACTGGGCTGTCTGGGGGAAATCGCGCCGCGTGTTTAATTGTCATGGAAACAGATTCACGCAAACAACGTAGTTTTCAAACCCAATCACCCTATTTTAATCGATCTCAGCAGTGTGCGTGTTATTGCCAAATGTGTGCAGAGGCATGCTATTACAAGCGTTGGTGCTTAAAGGATGCGTGAATTGTTGTCTACGGAAGCTGGGAGGTGCCTCTCGACGAATCTCACCTAGATATAATGCTCTACAATTGCTTGCTTTGAAGTCGACATAGGATTGAGAATTGCACTGAATTGTGTTGATAAACGATGTCAACTTCAAATGCGTCCACAATCAAACCTGCAGTCTTGCTTACTGCACTGATTTGAGAGTGGTTTATAGCTCAGTGCACAACTCAGACCTGCATTATCAGAGCTTTGCCACATCCATGACAGGTCCCTAATGGGGCACGCAGATTTAACACTAGACTGAGGACTGTTCTGTGTCATCAGCTCAACACTCACCATATGGTAAATCACCTGTATTTGCTGTCAAATTCCCCTTTACTTGGTTTCCAGGCAGTGCCCCAAATAATCTTTGCATTTACTCTCAGTTTTAGACAATGTTGTTCATCTTTTGTTTATGTGGTCTGTGGTGCATGGCTATGTATTTTTTATCATGACAATCGCATGCAATCACAACAGATTGTGTTAGCTATGTGAGATCCTAAATACACTAACCTTTATCACAGCGACTGGGATAATCACTGAACTTTTTAACATCACATCCACAACAGACTTAGGGTATTATATTTGGAAAAGAAAGACAAACATCAATTATCTCTGAACTGAGAGTGCCAAAGTCTCTTTGAATTACAGAATGTTATAGTTACGTCAATGTTTGTGTGTAGTATCTGTGTATGTTCAATGCATAAAGATTAAACAGAGACAAAGAGTCGAGTTCAGAAAGAAATGCATTTATGTTTAAGAATTGTGAAAACATGGAAAACCATATAGTGAAACAAAATATGACAATAACGCATAAGCTGATACAGTTCCAAAAATACCTTTCTTAGGAAATATTAATTCACTATATACAAAAACATACAAAACATTTTACTTTGTAGGATTGTACAACCCCAATATTTTCTTAATTTTATTAATAAAAATAAATGACTTAAATACAAATTATTTATTTAACCACCTTGAACTTTAAATTGGCAGTTTAAAACATGGAAAAAACTTACAATGGTCAAAAGAAAAATGCTTTGGACATGCAACATCACAACTATACACGGCAACAGTCTTTAACTTGCATTAAAAAAAGCATGGGGGGAAATGTTTCTTGAAAGTCTTCAATTGGACTCTGTGCCTCAGATGCATTAATGTGAACTCCGCAGCTGCTGGAGCCTGTTCTTTAACTGTTCGCTTTTTCTCCTCAGCTGTTCTTTGATTGACAGCAACCTCTGTTCATCCAGTTGCATGCTGTGGATGCATTCTGTCGCTTTCTTTAAGATCACCACTTTGGCAGCTTTCTCATTATTCGCGACCTCTGGAATCTCATCCCGTAGTGCGAAAAAGCTGAGTTTGAGTTCGTTTCTGCGCTGGCGCTCCAGTACATTGTGAGTCCTGCGTTTATCATTGTCCTCAGAATCTGATGTCCGGGGACTTGTGCACTTGCGTTGTTTACCGTGTCTGTTGCTGCTGATCACTGCGCTGGCCTCCAGTCGAAGCCTCTTGACTGCGGGTTGGTCATGCCGCGTGGAGGGCTGGGCAGCGTAGTTGTGCTGGTGGGTGGAGACATGGCAGCGCTTCAGGACCAGGGGACTGGAGTACCTTGAATCTGACACCTCGGTCTCACTCCTTTTCTGGCGCTTTTCCACTGTCACAACATCAATTTCTATCTCATCTTCTTCCTCCTCATCCTCCTCCTCCTCCTCCTCTTCCTCCTCCTCCTCCTCCTCCTCCTCCTCATCTTCTACAATTAAATAATAAACACAATTATGAAATTACAAAGCAAGTGTTTTGTTAACTAAATCACCTATTCTATAAAGTCATGGGAATATAATGGAATTTAGCAATGACTTTCCACACAGGGTGGGGTGGTGGGGGAAATCTCTGCATTCCATTTCCCACGCACTTTTTCCTCTCAGCTGATTGAACATTGCAGCCTTTTCTACATTTCTGACTTGTCTAGAAGCTGGGGGTCAAGCAGGGGAGAGGAGAAAGCTTATGCAACTACCACTTGCATCAAAGTCTCTGGGAAAAGGACAAAGTCCTGTGATCACCACACCACCCCATTACAAGGTCATATAAATAGTAAAAAATATGAGCATGCAAAATTTGTTAAATGTCAATACCTCTTGTGCATTTAGTAGCAAATTAAAGACCATTTTAAATACATCTAAATTACATAATAACAATAATATAATCAAGGTCACTAATACATAACATACCTGAATCGCTCCCACTGCTGCTGGAACTGTTAGGTGGAGTTTCCAATAACAGCATGGGCTGTGAGGGGGCAACCTTGTCGGCTTTGGGTGACTCGGTGAGCGGATAAGGAAAGACCACCGATGGATCAATGCA
Organism: Chromobotia macracanthus; assembly: GCA_036877525.1. Classification (NCBI taxonomy): domain Eukaryota; kingdom Metazoa; phylum Chordata; class Actinopteri; order Cypriniformes; family Botiidae; genus Chromobotia; species Chromobotia macracanthus. The sequence continues at coordinate 465,214 of JAZGTH010000034.1, read as the reverse complement.
TTCAGATGCAGAGGTGCTCAAGTCCTGCAAATAACTTGCATTCAGTCGATTCGAGCTGCTGTCCGTACTGTCTGCCATTAATTCCTTTCTGGCAGCATGCAGGGACGCTAGTCTCTCAGAAACCACTTTCTCCAACTTGGCAGCGGCGGAAAAACCGCTCCACATGCAATCCTGGATGATGATGGACTTGATGAAGGACTGGGAGTAGTCCGCATCGCAGATGAAGCTCTGATTGACAACGTCGTCTCCCAGGAACTCGCTGACCATCTCCAGCTGGTCCGCGGTTGAGAGCGACTGTCTCCGGCTGGGCGAGAGGGGCGGCGTAGGCAGCAGCTCGAATTTTTTCCAAATGTCTTCGCTGGGAGCCGGAGGTTGAGGCTGTCCTTGTTGCTGATGATAGAAATCCTCATCGTCGTTATCGAAGTAGAAATAGGGCTGGATGGAGTCGTAGTCGTAATCGTAGTTTTTATACGCCAAACTCGCACTCACCGGCATTTTGACACTGGTGAACAAAATTGAAGAGAAAATTATTATAATGCTCGCTATACAGCGATCAACGTCTAAGCAAATGAGAAGGTGCACATGTTTATGTTGTGGTAAACCTGCACTGTGTGAAACAGATTTGGGAAGCACCTAAATCCTTGACGACAAAACCAAACTAACAGCAGCCAACTAATGCAAATAAACGACAACGTGCACAAATGGGTGCGACTGCACCTTAAAACCGGTGTGTTACTACCTAAACATTTATACGCATCCTTGCTTCTAGTGCTTTCACAACGCTGTAACTCTACAAAACCGTAGGCTACATGCAACCTTCCAAAATCAGCAACGTATCATTTCATTCATCGTTTATCTTATGTAATATTAACACCCGAAAAACCTAAATGCATGTGCTTAAAGTCTACGAGATGCACAATTGCTCTTAAAAGGAACCGCATTCTTACCGTGTAGTAACCAGTGTCGATTAAGAATAGTTGAGTTGTAGACTCGACGCAATGAAAAGGGCAAAAAATCAAGGAACGACGAGTACAGTCCAACAGTTTACTCCGTTCTCTTGCAGCATAGGTGGAATGAGAGTCGTGGGTCGTGGCAAGTGATGTATAATGTGATTAACAGGACGCACTCGTTCACCTCTTGGATGCTGGACAGACTGATAGTCCGTATGACAGTAGCAGGATGAATAAGTTCTGGAGCTCCCGCGAGCTGAAGCAGCGCCCACTGTCGTATGACTGCGCTAGTAATATTTTCCCGCCAAACGCAAAAGCGCTTTCTAATAGATCAGACAACACTTTACGCTCACACTTCAAATAAAAAAACGCAAACGACTTTTGTGAATGCGTGACTGTCGTTTTCTTGCTCAACAAACAAGTGTTTGATCGCGTAATTCGTTAAACCTGGGACTATTTTTTCTCGCGGAGGAGTCAATTCCTTAGTGGAACTTTGTGGGCGGGTTAAAGCGCTCCGACGTCATGGGAGTGGTGGAGCATTTTATGGTCAAGTAGTGACAGCATGGTTAATGGAAACAAGTAAGAGGCATCCTGAGTGTTTGCGTAATAGTTTATGTTGTTGCAAATTTAGACCAATGCCATAGAGTTGATTTAACATGGTGATAATTGCACATGTTAAGGTAGACAGTATATTCCTCTGATAATCTCATTTAATTTTTATCTGTATCTGAATCAGTGACGTTATAAACAGTTAAATGTGCTCACAGTAATGGGAATGACCGGTGTGCTTAATGCATATGATGTTCAATTGCAGTTCCAATCTAACCTAAATGTTATTGAACCTAGTCATACATTTATCGCTTTAATTTCAGGATTATTTTGATTTTAATGTCCACACTTATTCCTGGGCTAAATATTTTCGGTTTATAGTTGATACGAATGTTTCATGGTTTGATGAAAGCACTGTGTTTCATGCAGATGCATGAAACATGAAACATGTTTTTATGCACTGCACATGTTTCATGCAGCACCGTGGACATAGATTTCCTTACAAACATGTTTACAAAAGTTAATGCTGTAAACGATGAATACGTGGAGCCAGTTGTAGCCTAATACCGACTGTCGGTGTTACAATTTTGCACTGTAGTTTATTCAACGACATCTGAACAGCATATAGAAAACTAGTGCACTTAGGGTCCCTGAGACCACTGAAGACAGGACGTCAAAAGATTTCGCTGATCCAGAACGGAGCTGTTAAACGATGAATGGGTGCATTCCGCCCTCTGCTGTTTAATACGAAAGTACTGCCTATATAAAAATACGCATGTAAATAATGAACACATTTATTAGATTTTAAATAGAAATTATGTTTTAGATCATTTAAGATAGTCAGAGACAGGTTTTGATATCAATTATAAAAAATTCAAAACAATGACTTGCATGAAACAATGGCAGCATTTCCTAAACTCACAACATTAAAACTGCCTAGTAGCCAGGTAAGTATATTCAGTTTCAACCTCCCAGTTGGATAACATTATGCCATAGCTCCCTGTGAAAATTCACTAACTCACTAGACTGATGCAATCAAATGCTAATAAAATACTCAAATTGACCATTAGTTTAACTTTTAAGGAACGACCCAAATATTTTCAGTATGGTACCGAAAAAACATAGGGAAAAGAAAACACAGAACAATGGAAAAACAGTTATGTCAGCAAATGTTTACAACAATTGACATTGGATGAGACACCTCTAATGGAGGTGATAAATAAAAACAGAAATTATAGGGCAATATTACTGGCTTTTTAATTTTTCAGCAAATGCCTTTCTAGACTAAAATGGAATATGAAATAGAGTTTGTTTTACATGTTTAGATGAACAGAATTGTGTTAGCAGCTCTTCCATGGTTGCTTTTAGTGGAGCCAAGTAAATTATTAACATGTTTTCTTTTTGATTTTCTCTTTTAAAATCACAGTGGGTGAAAATTATTGAGTCACATACATGTGCATATCTGAATAATTTTAAGATTTGAGTATTGATTAATAGCATTAATGCACTCAGCACATTATTAGTTATGTATATACTCATTACATAAAATCATAAATCACAAAATTAATTATTTAATTATTTATCACAATTGCTGTTATTGATATGTTATCCCATGCAGTTTAATCATTCATGTGTACTTGAATTATGAAAGAATTATGAATTATGATCCAAATCTTACCCTAGTGTTGTCATTACCACCTTTTCCCACATTAAACCTCTTGTGTGTCTGTACAGTTGTCTGTACAGTAATTTCCATTTATTTCTTGTTCACACCTGCCTTATCACTTCACATCATTGCATGATTGCCAAACATTTCTGTCTGGATGACCAGACATCTGCAATTGGCCAGAAACCTTTATTGCCAAATTCTCACTACAGACAACTCAATTATTTCTCCCACAAACAAACAAATAAAACTAAATAATAAAAACCTTGGTATTATACAGGTTACCTGTATTTTAGCTACTGTGTGGACATGTAAATTTCTTCTGAAGAGTGTCTGCGGAGTCAGACTATTTCTTACCAAAGAAGCTCAGATTCTAGTGCAGACCCTGCCTTCTAGCCTCACTGCATATGCTATTAAATCTCTGCAGCTCATGCATTATCTTCAACCTTCCTGAATAACTGAACTTCCTGAATAACTGAGGTGCTACACTGTACTCTCACTGGTCCATGATCCCCGCACACTTGTCCTGGCATACAAGGCACATGACAGACCAAACAGCTTGCTAGCATTTACTGAACAAAACCTAAAACCATAAACAAGTCTTTAGTCTCATATATATTTAACAATTCACTACATTTAATAGACACATTTAAATTATAACATGTTGGATCGAATTACTAAAAAAAAGCATTCTTTGGTCATTGCATCAATGACTTTCTGGATCAGGACAATTTCACACTTAACATACCGTTGTTTATTTATTAATCTGTGAGATAAATATAAAAACATTACAGGCCATGGTCTTCCCTTACTAGCATTCAGCAGAGGGCGGCAGAGATTCAATAAAGAGACCAATGATTTGAAACGTATTAAAACGTTATTCAAATGGTCTTTTAGATTGTACGGTGCTAGCATACACAATAATATGTAATAATAAAAACAATTGAATGCATTTTACATTTTAGTATTATTTAAACCCTGTGTGACGTCAACAGCTGGAGAAGGAATTTCTGTTGTGACGCCCCACGTGTGTCGGCACGAAAATAAATAACAGAGAGAGAGACAGCTACAGAAGACAGACTTTCAGCTCGATATCTGTGAATACTAGTACTAAATGCAGAACCTCAGCATTGTTATACGACTTTTGTCACCGTGACCGTTCACCTGCGAAGAAATGGTGATGATGATATGATAGTGAAATGTTTGGGTGACCTTCCGTCTGCTCCTGCACGGAAACGCTGGGAAGGACAGCACAGCTGACAATGTCTCCAGTTTTTCCAGTTTACCTTCAGAAAGCTGAAAGCATCAAAGGCTGGTGCTGATCGGTTAATCTTTAGTTCTGACAAACACATGGGTATGATGGACTGTCTAACGCGCACTGCGTACTGGCCGCTTATTCGATTTCTGGTGCCACTGGCCATTACTAATATAGCGATCGACTTCGGAGAACAGGTAAGATGAAATCATACTTTTGACCGTACCTCATATTTTGGCATGTATAAACACACTGACTGCCTGAACAGCAGGTGTATGCAAATATACACATGGACTCTGCTGGTTAGAGGCTAAAAATAGGATCAGGTTGGTGGATCAGGTTGTCATTTGTCAATGTCTGACCCTGGGTGTTGTGGTGTGGTAGGCAGAGACCTGGGAGATTATCAAAAGAATCTGGGTGAAAATCCTACAAGCAACTATCACATTGTACCACAGAGCATGTATCTTGAGCTGGATAGTCCAGTGAGACTGACCTTGTAGTAAAACAAATGCACTTTGGGTAAATGAATCAGCTAAGGGGTCAGTATTATCAGTATTATCTTATTTATTAAATGCAATTCTTTCCACTATACCTTAGAAATGGCACATTCTCTCTCTGGCACTACGTCATAGACAATCATTTATTTTTTGATTATTGATTGATTTCTCTGAATGCAGTGGGTTTTGAGTTTGTTCTCAAAAACATGAGGTATGTTTATGAGTATGTTCCTTATGTAACATGTTACTAAGACTGCCACTCATTTTTTAATAAGAAAGGCGCAGTGAATTACACACTAAAATCTGGTTATTGAGTGTGTGGAAAGGCTGATGGATTTGTTTACAACAGATACCACTTACAGTAATAATGCACAAAGTGAAATGTGAAGATGTGTGTATGTATGTGTATATAGTATAGAATGTATATGTATATATGTATAAGTAATACAGAATAAGACAGAATAAGTGGTTGTGCAGTGTCATTAGGAAATGCGCAGACATGCAAGTTAGGAGCTTTTTTTAGAATTGTTTTTGAGAAGTGTTTCTTTGATTACATCTTCAAATGTCTGCCTCTACAAGATTTACGCTCTCCAAAATAGCTGGAAGCATCACAGTGAAGATGTTTGCTGTCATTTCAGTTCAATTAAATTTGATTTCCGTACCGCTTTTCCCAATAGGCATTGTTTCCAAAGCAGCTTTATAGAAAACCTTTTAATTCTAGAACATTTAATCAAAATCTTTCTCTGTAAGCACCCAGTGAACAAACTAAACGAATGAAAAAGTCCATGAAGTGCTGGTAGAGAATTTTGGGCTAAATCTAGCATAGTGTCAATAAATTTGTGTGAAATACATGATATGAGAATATTAATTTTGCATTTTACATTACAGACTGTAAAAATAATTAGGTGTCCGTAGGATTCTAGACGAACAGTTGTATCTACAGTAACATAAAGTGTCGTGATACGTGAGCAAGGTACAGGCAACTGTGGCAAGGAATTAAAACTCCAAAAGGTGTAATAGTGGAGACCTTGGGAGGAACCAGATGTGAGAATTTGGGCATATTAGAGAAGCTTTATTATGCTACCAAGATGTACTTTAAACACAAAACTTTATCTTGGTTGATGCACCTTTATCACTTTGCAGAGAGCTGGTCTAACCTTTGGTTGCTCTGATCCCAGATACTGGTTTGTGTATGAAGTTAACAAACATAATGCATTAGTTTCCTTTCACATTCAAGCATGTATACTGTGTCCTTTACTGTGACTTGTGGGTAGGTGACAGTCTAATTTGTTATGTGTGCATATGAACAAGTAGAGAGTGGTAAGGATTGGTTTTATATAACCTTGTGAGTTTATTTATAGGAACTGTCTGGGCTGCATTGTTACTTTGTTATCTGATCTGTTCATTGTTTTAATAACAGTGTTTATGTGTTTGTAAAGGTGTGCTGTTTATTAAAGAAATACAGAATTTATATAAAATGTACAGAAAAATGTTGGGATAATATTATAGCCAACTATGGTATTTTATATAGGGATGGTCAAAAAGTTCATATTACATCAGATTACATTTTGTCAGCCGTTTCCACTGAACAGAGACATTTGAGTCATATTGTGTTTGCTAATTGTGTATTTAAAGCTTCTTACTAAGGCAAGTATTACTAATAGAATTGCTCATGCTTTAGGTTTGTCTCGCACTGTTTGTCCTATGGACATGAATGACACCTCTAATTGTGTATCTTGATGAGAAAAGTTGTGCTATTTTTCATTCCTAAGTGTGGGACCCGAGCCCTATGTAGGGAGCAGAACATCATAGATACTCGAGATTCTTGATTTGAACCCTTAAGCAATCACCTAGCAATGCTGCACTAAGCACCCGCAACAACCTAGCAGTGTGCACCATCCAGATTTTCTTTTTAAAGAAAAGAAAATTTTTAAATTGAACTGTTAAGGTGAAAATGTAATATAATTTTATTATGTGGTGGTTATAATAATAATGTGTTGGTTAATTATTGTATAACCAATAACATATATCCTCTTTGTTAATGTTTGCAGGCTCTGAACAGGGGTATAGCATCTGTGAAAGAAGATAAAGTTGAGATGTTAGCCAGTTACGGTCTGGCATACTCACTTATGAAGTTCTTCACCGGACCCATGAGCGACTTCAAAAATGTGGGACTGGTGTTTGTAAACAGCAGGAGAGAGAGAACAAAAGCTGTCCTTTGCATGGTCGTGGCAGGGATCATTGCCATTGCCCTTCATGTCCTCATAGGTGTGTCAGATTTTTCAAGACACAAAAGCTGATTTGGCAAGTCAAATTAAGGTTTTGTTGGATTATGCAGTAATTAAACAGGTATCGTAATTTGCAACAGTATCAGTGTGTTAATGCATTCATTTCCCCTTTAAGGAATGAAAAAAAAAACTGTTTAAGTATGTTGTGTCAGCTTGTGCAGATGAAAAGCGCAATATATGCTATTATATTTCTCAGCCAATCAAATCAGAAATCAAAACTGCCATATTTCTCCCAGCTTATACAGATCTAGGTTACTACATCATAAATAAGCTCCACCATGTGGATGAATCAGTCGGAAACAAGACGAGGAGGGCCTTCCTGTACCTCGCGTTATTTCCAATATTAGATGCAATGGTGAGTGTGAACTTCTATTAATAAGCTGTAATGGTGAAGGAGGTTCAAGTCTGAAAAATATCTGACCTCAAGTTCAGATCATTTCAGGTATCATATAAAAGATAATGCAGTGTTCACTTTGAGTTTGGGAGTCTACAACATAAAAGAAGAGGTGCTACAAATGTGTCGTATTTTATTTTTGGTTCATTATTATACTGAAACTGAAGCTTTAAAATCGTCATCTTGCATTATGTTAGAATTCAAAACAACACTATAGATTTAGTATATTTTTTGGTTTGTTAATTCTTTATGAATCTGGTTTGTTTTGTATATGGTTCATAGGCATGGATTCATGCAGGCATCCTCTTAAAGCACAAGTACAGTCTGCTGGTGGGCTCTGCCTCCATTTCTGACGTTGTGGCACAGGTAACAATACCAATTTTATCAATACCCTGGTATCCGATGGAATACCATAGTATTAATGTAGTACTTCCAAATATACCCCAGAGTACAACATTTACATACAATGGTACTATCGTGATACAGTACACTTGATACATGTCCAAAAGATGGTAGTGCCATGATACTTCTTGGTACTTTTTGTAAGGGAAAAATATCTTATTTGTGCCCATCTCGTAATTCTTCTCATGAAGTATGTCTCCAGCGTATTAGCTTTTCAAGTTAAAATCCATTTTACAGGTGTGTCATAAGTTTAAGTCTTTTGATTTTGAATTTTTTTCCAGCATTTACTTGATCTCTCCTCTTCATCTGCAGATAATATTTGTGGCAATTCTTCTCCAGAGCAACCTGGAATGTTTAGAGCCTCTTCTTATTCCTATTCTCTCTCTGTATATGGGAGCTCTGGTACGCTTCACTATCGTGGGACTGGGCTACTACTGTAATGTCCACGACAACATCCCTGAATCGAGCAGCATGGACCAGGGGGTATTTATTAAGCTTTTGTAGCCCACAATACAGTATAGAGGTTTTGTATGACTTTCCTGCTAGAAAAGCGAGCGCAAACTAGCTTAAGGTGGTCCAGCTGGTTTTTGGAACATCACAGTGGTTTGCTGCTTGTCCAAGGTGTTGGTAGTGTTTTGGTTCCTCTTTGTAAACCCAATTTCTGGAGTTTGCCCTTACCCAAGTGTACCAAAACAGCAGGTTCTGCCAAATTTGGTCTTCTACCAGCTTGGCTTGGCATGTTCTAAAAAACATCCCACTGGTTTTAGTTGGATTTTTTTACAGCATAATTTACTTGTGTGGCAAATTTTTTTTTGAAAATTTTATTATATTTATTTGTTTGTCATTTCCAGGGTGATGCCACAGTAAAGAAGATGCTTAAATTCTGGTGGCCACTCGCTCTCATTTTGGCCACTCAGCGCATCAGCAGACCAATTGTCAACCTGTTTGTCTCTCGGGATCTTAAAGGCAGCGCCGCCTCAACTGAAGTGAGCAGTGATTAGTGTCAATATGTGTTACAGTCAGTCTGTTTATAAAACAAAGCAATCTGTTCTAACTGAATGTGTGTGTGTTGTTAGGCGGTAGCTGTCCTCACAGCGACATATCCTGTGGGACACATGCCCTATGGCTGGTTAACAGAGTTACGTGCGGTCTATCCAGCTTTCGATAAGGTAGGTAGTAAACCTGTTTTTTGGTGCCAAGGACATGAGTAGTACCTCAAATGAGTATTTCTGGTATATATTAGTGGTATTTTTCAAAGTGACTTGATGTACAATTTTTCAAGCAGCAGACAATGACAAGTGTGCAAATTCCCATATACTTATGTTAAAATAAGGACTTAAACCATATATAGAGGCAAGAATAGTTCTTTTGACTTGATTTACTAGGTAACCACCTACTAGTCGTCTATCAGCTGCATAGCAATGTGGTTAAGGACTAAGAACATGTTAGCAATTGCATACCAATGGTTTGGGAACCACCTTGAATATCTAAGCATCATCACTGAGTTTCGCTCAGGCAAGCACCAAATGTTCTCATGCATTTTTTTACCAGTGACACACTAATGTTCCCTATAAAATGCGTCATCCTTCATGTCTAATTACATACTAGTCAAAAATTTGCAACAGTTTACCATTCAACCAGGTGTCAAGTGTTTTTGAAACAGTACCAAAACGTCTGATTCAATTTGTTTGGCTTTTGCTTGCCTTTGATTACAGACATAGCCAGTGTCACTTCTCTAACCATAACCAGTCTCACCGCTATAAGAGCCATTAGTCTTTAATTGTATGTCTGAAAGTGAGGAGTTTAAAGTTAGAGAGAACTTATTTGTAACATTAGTGCAGTTAGTAGCATTCAGTGACAACAGCTTGGTTTTTGTGGTTGTTAGCACATTATTGTGTAGATTAATATCACATAAGAACGTTCTCATACTTGGATTAAAAGCATTGCTTTGTCTTTCATTTTTAATTTTTTTTCAGACAAGTTTTTCCACACCTGCAGGATAGATTACATACATCTTTATTTGTTCGTATCATTTGTGGGTTGCTAGATAACAGAGTCTGTTTTCTTTCACAGAACAGCCCCAACAACAAGTTAACTGGTGGTCAATCGGTCACCAAATCCCACATCAACAGGTTCACTCTCGGCTGCATTATTCTCTCCTTAGCGGTAAGATTTAAAACTACTATTTGAATTTCAAGGATTTGGTTTAAATATGGCTGGCAAGCTGATGAGTACCATGTTACCTTTATCCAACATCAAGATTTTGGATTAAAAATTTATATTTTGCATATTTTGACTTAAACACAGTTTATATCCGTTTGTATCACAAAACATCACCAAGCTGGACCAGGTCAATGAAGTGTCACAAATGGTAAAGATTGTGTGAAATGAAATAAAACTGTTGTGAAATAAAATGATGTCTATTGAAGATAAATAGTGTATTCATAGACAAACATAAAAAACCTGTTTTCAAAATTTTGTTTTTGTGACTTGTAGGCGCTTGTTTTAAAATTATCAGGATGACTGAATCAAATGATAAACAGCAGATGTTGGCAGATGTTTCACACCCTTTTTTTTAGACTGAAGACCTAACACATGCACATTAGCGGAGACTCCTCTAAAAACAGCCTCAGGATGTTTGGCTGCTCTCCTGTTTTTCTCGATTCATAATGATAGTGAAGAAAAAAAACCAAACAAAAGAATCTGGATTCCTCTAAACAAACTGACAAACAAACAAATTGCATAAGTTATTTAAAAAATGTTGTCACTTAAATTGTCTTGCACAAGAGAGCTCCCGGTGGGTCTTTAAAGATGGTATTTCTATAATAAAAAATTAGGTTAAACATAACTACAAAATGCCCTTTTATGTTACACTTGCAAAACCCATAACAATAGTAGTTTGTCTTTATAGCCAGGGTTATTTGTTCATTGAGGTGCTGACTTGTGGTAAATTACACACTTTTAGGGTGGAACAACATGCCCAAACCATCTACACACCCATCAGCACAGTCTGTTCAACGTGCTCATTTTGGTTTGCAGGGTTTGAAAAAGTATTTCAGTCTGGATGGAATCTTTGTGACTTGTGCTAACAGGATACATGTGGCCAGGACTGGGGTTAGGAAAGTGAAGTGTAACATGGTAGTATGTTGGTGATATTTTTTTTACTGCAAACAAGTAAATCAGGCCTGTGCCAGATTTTATTATTGTACCAGAAGTGAGGAATGCCCGTAGGCAGGGCGTTGAGGAGCTTGGCACGAGACAATTGCATAATCTAGTCTTGCTGGAATCTCCTTTAACAAAGACACAAAGCAAACAAGCACATCCAAAACGGGCAGTCATATTAAAGAATGAAAAGATATGTGCTAAACATGGTGCATAGGACACATTTGTGTTTCACTGGCGAATTGAAGTGCTGGTTACTCTTTATTTACAGTTTTATTTTGTATTTACAGTGTACTTGTAGTGTACTTACTAACAAAATACTGGTAACTATGTATTTAATTATGTTTTAGTTTCAGGGCTGGTACTTAGTAATTACACAGTTACACAGTAAGTACATAGTACATACATGTGAAACAGAACTGTAAAATTTAGTGCTACCAAAGTGCTTTTAATTTTTGACATGAAACTGATGTAGTGTCACAATTTGTGTGATTACGTAACGCTACACTGTAAAAGTGATTCATTCTGCTTTGATTGCAAGTTAATGTCTTTTTTTTGTTTTGTGATTCACAGCTTTGCTTCTTTGTATTCTGGACCCCTCGTGTTTCAGAGCTAATCCTGGTTAATGTCATCGGAGTGGACTTGGAATTTGCACAACTCTGCATAATTCCACTAAGAATCTTTTCCTTCTTCCCTTTTCCGGGTACTTTTTTTGCCCTCATACTGCCTTTGACAGCCCATGTCATAAATTATGCATCTATTTCATCTTCTATGTATGTGTGTAATGCAGTGACGGTTCGAGCACATCTGACGGGCTGGTTGATGACACTGAAGAAAACCTTTGTGTTGGCGCCCAGTTCTGTGCTGCGCATTATTGTGCTGATCACCAGTCTTCTGGTTCTGCCCTACATGGGGTTGGTATACACACCTATACACACCACAAGAGCCCTGCCTCACTGTCTGTGACATCGGTACCTGTATTTCCAGTCCAGGTTCAGGTCTTATGCTAAACAACATTCACAGATAACAGAATTTAAATATTAACATTCTGGATCTTCAAATTTGTTTTAATATTATTATTATTATTGTTATAATTATTAAGTACAAACATTCCTGCTGAAATATAAAAAGGTTTTAGATATCATTTCAGATGTGCTGTATTCTCGGCTCAGACTAAGATCTGTGAGCGTCATGCTTCATATGTATTTTTAGAGAGGCTAAAAATATGCAAATTAGATTTCCTGCCTGCATTTGTTGAATGAATTATGAGTTCCATAACTAATGTAAACACCTACTTTGAAAACGACACTTGCTTTACAGGGTTTTGGTGACCTTTTGGTCTTCTGTTGATGACAAAAATATAATGATACATTTTGTGCAGTCTGCTGTTCATTGCAGTTAATACTAGTGAAGGTTTCTTGATACTTTAGGTCACAGAGAAGGTGGAAATACAATCATGTAAAATGAACGAGGATCAGACCTTTTATGAATGTGAATGACACTTAGTTACAGGCTGTAGGTTTATGGTTGGATTGGTAATTACCTCTGTCATGCTTCAATAACAGCCTCTTTGCAAAGCCTTCAGGGTCATGAAACAGTCCACCCTGAAGTGTGCAGTACAAACTGTTATCAAGGAATTAAAATAAACTTAACCCACTCTTTTCTAACATAGCATTACATAACATTTCAGCAGAGTTGTAAGACAGAATGAGTGTAATTATATTACTCTTGTCATTAGTTATATGCCAGCGGTAGAGATTAAAAGGTAGAGGATAATGTACATGCATTATGTACATTATCTTGCTTATTACACAGCTACTTGCCACATGAGTAAATAACTGCACATGAAATGAGATGGTTTTATAAAGACAGAATATAACTGCACACCTACTTTAAAATGTATTTAATTCCAATGTTTTAAATTGTAAATAAATTTTAAAGTGAGTGTGCAGGTATATTTCATCTTAATAAAGCTTTTCATTCTAACTAGTGCCTCCAAAAAGTGTGTGTTTGCTTCGGTACATAATCATGTTGATGGTTTTGTCATTGTACAGGGTACATGGTGCTACATTGGGAGTTGGATCTTTATTGGCAGGATTTGTGGGGGAGTCAACCATGGTTGCAGTGGCTGCCTGTTATGTATACAGACAACAGGTGAGGACCCATCAGACTGTCAGGAAAAAAAAAATATTAGTACTAGTGTCCCACATTTAAAGGTGATTTGTGTAATTTCTGACACACTAAAAGCACCAGATAAAATCAGTTCACACAGTGTTGCAGTGAGCAGTGATGCTCAAATAAACAGTGTTTCGATAGTGTCACAGTGTTTACACTTTTCAGTGGAATTAGCATATGGATAGCTTTCTTACCATTGTCTCTGCATATTAGGCTGAAATAAGTTCTTTTTAAAAAATAAAGAATTGCACACATCACATTTATGTTTAACCCATAACTAAAGGGTTAAACATAATCAGGAGTATTTTCACATTGGCCTCCATCAGGTGTGAATGAATTTTAAAGTCTTTATATTTTCATTTTTTCAGAAGAAAACCCCAGACACAAAAGTTGTGGAAGAAGATAATTCCTCCCCCATGACTGAGGTCACTTCTCGGTTAGATGCCGCAGAAGATGAGAGCGAGAGGACTGAAAGAGAAGATGAATGAATCAAAGGATACAAAGAAAAACAAGGTGATCACCATGAGAATGGAATGTACATATGTTTTTAATTGGAGAGGATGAAGAGCTGGATGCCTGGAGCAGTGCAATCAGTGTCTCATTGGATGTTTGACAATTAACTAGGGGTTAAAAAACTGCTGTGCTGTTTTTCAGTTGGACTAATATTTCTACCTTTCTACAGTCTGCTTTACTGCTCAGTTACAGTGGAACTGTCAGTCGACAGATGCTTGTATGAGAAAGAATGAGCAGATTAGACAAATACTGGAATACTTGCTACAAATACTGGAATACTTGCATGTCTATATCAATTGCATCCTGCACTTATGAAATCGTTTTGCATTGAGGCATATTCACATAGAGGTCTTCAAAGACAGTGCAGCCGGTTAACATTTTATGCCAGAACAAAAATGATGCACCATTCTCATGTCTCACATAAAAGTGCATCAAGGTGTTTTGGTGACAAAACTATTAACTTTGACCCTGAGATACTGGCTGTTTTCCTCTGGCCTCAAAGCACACAATAAATACACTTGTTGGATCTGTGCTAGATAAAGTTTTACAGAACTGGGCACAAGCGTTAAAGTTTTGAATGCGTATTTCAAATTATTTATTTTTGTAGTCGATATACACTGCTTCAAAGTTTGTGCATTTTAGAAATATCACTTTGGGTGATCACTCTTCTATATGTATATTCTATATTTATTTGGGGTTTTGAGAGCATTTAGCCCCAATCTAAACATGATCATATGACTGATCTTTTCTGCTAATATTATCTGACCTCGTATTAACCATATCGCATGTTTCTTTTTTCATATTACTGGGACCATATTATAGAATCCATTTGTAATTTTCCTGTGGAATTTCTTAAACTCCTAAAGGTGCAAATAAAAATGGCTATCTTTGCTGCCCATTATCTGCTGCTTTAGGTTCTGCTTTAGCTGTCATTCCCAGGTGCCTAAATTAACAATGTCCGTCAGCACACTGTAAGCAATCAAAAGTAATCATAAAAGCATTAACAAGTCTAAAAAATTATTCAGTTGTGTGTATATTAAAACCAGAAGCTGCCGTGAGTCATATTTTTTTATTTTCTCATCTTGTCTTTTAGTTCTGTCCATTTTATATAACCAATACTGTCTCACACACTTGTACCACCATTATTTGGTGAAATTAAAAAAAACTCAGTGTTACACTGTCGCTCATAAATACAAAAATGAAAAGCTGAAATGAGAACAAAAAACTACCACCCATAAAAATGGCCTGTGCATTTATTCTGGCTTGTTGTGCAAGTGGTTGTTGTTTAACTCCATGAGATAAACATTAATATAAGCATCCGAGGCCTTAGCGAGCAGTATGCATCACTAGCTGCCTGTAAATGTGTAAACGTGACATATGCATGTTACTGTGTCACTTTCAGCATTTAAGAACACAAATGTAAACATACAATTTTTTTAGTAATAGTAGGTGCTCATTTTTTGTGTAGCCCCTCATTGGATATTAAAATCATCCTTTTACAAAAGCAGTTTTCTCTCATCTACATGAGATGAACAGTCTTGGCAGTGATCAGACTCAGTACAGAAAACAAACACTGTTACATGAGGCATTTTTAAGTAGCATTGCTTATTAAATGACAAATTTTATCTTACTGTATTTTAACCTTGAAAAACAGACGTTTTATATTCTTAAACATAAATTTGACAGAATCTAAATCAAATGGACTCCAACAGACCATTATCTTAATTCCCGTATTACACAGAATATATTAACATTCAATTATAATTAATGTTGTAAACGCTAGTATTTTTAGCGACGACAATGAAAATTCCAACTGTAATCCAACAGTTAACAGAATTAACAAGAACTCCCAGTTAAAGTAAAATGTTTCTTTCTGAACCAATGTTAATAATCACAGTATTTTCTAACAGGCACTGTGTTAGTTGTCATTCATTTGGGGGAAAATGAGCACTTCTGTTTGCAATACGATGCCATTGGATTGCTGTGAATTTTATTCATTAAACCATTTCATTCACTGAATTAATTTCAAAAAACAAAAAAAACATGCCACTCTGTAGATCAGACTTGCTCTGAGGTCTTTGTTGTTAAGCGGTGGTGATATTGTTTCTTTGCTGGTGTTGCGCGGTCCTCCTAACAGGGACGTTGTAATGGCGGTCATCCTCGGTGACTATGCAAATGCAGGGCCACTCCTGCTTGTGGTCATCTGGGTAGTGCGTGACAAACTCGTCCGTGTCTGTCATGTACAGACGAAAGGCTTGGATGGTGTGCTGTAAGGCATAGCCCAATAGAAACATCTCTACCTGCAATGCAGACAGAAAACAAACTTTAACTTACTGTTTTTGCTGCTATTGTACAGTAAATCAAAGGAAAAACAGTACATTAGCAGGCCATATGGTGTACAGTGGTGTACAGAGTAAAATAAGTCCAAAGTAAAATATTTATCTTAACTATCAGTTAAGATAAATATTATATTAGGTTGGGTCATATTACCTGTTCTACCCCTCCAGTGAAGCCAATCTGGCTCAGGTGATTGGCCTGGAGGGTCTGGGGGTTTTCTGATGTGTCGCGGGCAAAAAGAAGCCAGCAGAACACAGGCACTTCCTGGTCCGCCATCATGTTGACATGAAGCTCAATGGCTTTGGCCAGCATCAGAAACTTGAGTGCTTCCAGAAGACCATATTCCTCCTCTCCACCGTGAAACACACGGTCACACAAACTCCGCCTCTCCTCTGGACTCTCACAGGCTGCTGCTGCCTGCCACTGTAGAAACACAGTACATTAGATTATAGTACAGTATAACAGATTAGAATTTAGATCAATCATATTGTGCATAAAATATAGCTCATTAATGCTCAATAATGGTCAGTAATAATTGTAACTTTTTAATAATCAGTGGAAAACAGAGGTTCACCTTCTTTTTAAAAAGATCCAGATAATATTTCAGCCTCTCTACAGAATCCTCCTCCTTGCTTCCCCAAGTGCATGCTGGGGGAAACATCCAACCACCAATCAGATGCTCCTGAGCCTCAATCACCTCTGGCAACTGTGATATTGAGCAATCAGCAAATTGTTAGTAAGCATAACCTCAGTTCTGATTCACACAAGTCAAATACATTTATCAAGAGTCAGCAACATTAGTAGTACATTAATGAATCAAGCAGTAACTTGAATGTTGTAAGAAGGAACAAACTTTTTGGGTTTGTTGCAGAACATAATGTTCCGCAAGGAGGTCCTTTTTCAAGGTAACAAACTTTTGTTTTGTCTACTGAAGGATAAACGTCATGTAAACCACAGTATGACATTGCGCAAACTGCACGTTCTATTTTGCCGTCTGCATCTACCTTGACCAAATGCTATAACAGTACTGCTCACCGACAGAAAGCCTTCATCCTGCAGCCAGGTGGGTGTCTGTGTGCTGTTTGCCAGTACCTGGTACAGTGTGGCTCGCAGGGCACAGTAGTTATCACCTCTCACCTGCTTCAGAGCACTGAAGCTACGGGACATCTCACTATAACCCTGAATAACAAACATTAAAGTTGTCACACTTGACTCTGAATCGAGCACAAATAGTTCCCCCAAAATGCATGGGTCCACTTACTGTGTTATTACATTCCATTAGGGTAATATATAAAACACATACATTATATATTTATTATACACACAGACACACGTACATAAATATTACACACACTACTGCGGAACATGCATAGTTAATGTGATGAACTTCATCTGTGTTGGGCCTTAGGACCAATATAAAGTACAGTAATTGTACATTATTTAATTATAGTTAACTATGCAGTATTTTACAACAGTAAAATGAATGAAATGGAAATCATTCATTTTTAAGTGTGGCTTGTGTGTCCAATAACTTTTTGGGCAAGTGGATTGAGTTCACCAGCATCTGCCTCATTACATATGACTTATGTCTACCATATGACTGATCAATGACTGATCAGTAAAGCACCTAACTTCATGAATTTTACAGTATAAGAACACAATCTGTTTGTGTTGTCGCTCACCTTCCTGATCAGAGCACTCTTGGCTGTGTTGCCTTTCCATTCCCTCTCACTGTAGGCCAGTATGTCCACTGCTGGAGCTAAACTACTTCTGTCCACACCAGGAACTAGACAAGAGGAAAAACACACCATGAAAACACCATTCAAGATGCTGATCTACAAGCAGAGATGCTTGGACATCTTTTCCAAAATTATTTAGCTGATGGCCAAAGGTACACAACTGAGAAATGTGCAACTCAGTTACTGTATTTCACAACTACAGGTCCCAGTTACATTTTAACAGGCATATTTAAATATATTGTTTTCATGGTTTTTAATACATTGTTCTTCTTTGTAAGGCTCTTGCATTAGTGTCCAATGAATGCAAGCATTTAATCAATGAGGTTGCAATGGAAAGATATACAGTGCTACAAACAGTGAATCATTAATACTTGTAAGCTCCAGCACTGGTTTGGATGGCTTATCTTTGCTGGCTCCCATTTCCGTTTCCTCAGGTCCCAGATACAGGTCTGTGCTCCTATGACATAAAGGGGAACTATTACGCATATGATGGTTACATATGACAAACAGTCATGAGGAGTCTTTCTGGAAAAGCTAAAATTAATACAACGGTACAACATGTACATAACATCTCTAAATGTTAATTACTCCATAAAACAAGTTTAACTGGATTACTTTGTTCCAAAAAGGATTGAGCCAAAACCACATCAGAGTTCCAGCTGTGCTAATATATGATACAGTACATTTGTATGTAATACTCAACAGAATGAACATACTGTAATATGTATTAAATTTCAGCCTGTTCAAGCATTGTTGGAACATGTGACTGAATAAGTGACATACTCATCCAGGTTCTGCACTTCCTCCATGCTCCCTTCTGAGGGCACAGGTATCAACTGTACATCCACTTTATCACTGATGAATATGACCTCTCCTTTTTTGGTCTCAGAGTTTTCGGTGTCTCCTTTTTCTTCATTTGCCTGGGAAACACCAGTTTCCTCTTCCTGTTTATCCTCTTTCTGCTTTTCTCTTTTCACTGCCTTCTTTTCTGTTTCCTCTTCTCTTTGTTGAGGATCAGGCTCTGCACCATCTTGTGATGTCAGTGATTTATCCTCAAACAGGGCAGTAACTTCACCTTTGACCTCTGTGCTTTCTACAGCAACAAACTCACTGTAAATGGAAACGTGTTGGTAAAGTTAGTGAACACTTCACATAACTAGCGTATAATTTGGTGTCACATGTTCTCTGGAATGTGGACTATTAGATATGACATTGAAAATAGGCCATTTTAATATTTTAGAAGTCTATACCCACAAACTGTAGTCCTGAATAAATTCAAAGAAGAAAAAGTAGTAGTGACGTGCAGGCCAGGTATGGTGACCTATACAGCATTTAACATACAAGTTAGTGCACCCACACATTAGAAGCAGTGAGTAGTAAATAAACACAAGCTGTGAACACACACACACACAGAACAGTGGGCAGCCATTCACTGTGGTGCTCGGGAGCAATTGGGGGAAAGGTACCTTGCTCAAGTGCACCTCAGTTGTTTCCTGCCAGCATTAAAAATCCAAGCCACGACCTTTGTCGGACTCTCTGACCAACTTAATTCTCCATGTTCAACCATTTACCTTGTTACCAAAGCAATTAAAATGAAAATAATCAATTTTTGTTTTTGGGAACTTGATCAATAATAATAAATCCACATTTTCTCCAAAACTATGCAGGCTCCAACTAAGGGATCGCTGAAAGTATGCTGAATTTATAGGATGGTATATGATATTCAGACAATGTAAGATTGCTACAAAAATGGCAAACCTCATATAAAGTAAATATAAATTAGCGAGATGTTCAAACAGTCCACATGTGGGCATTTCCTCTATATTCCTAAACTGTGTCAAAAGTAACTTCGGTCTCTCTCAATCACACAATCTGTTCTTTAAATGAGAATGACAGGAATGCTGTTTAGACAACAGCTGTCTCGAGAACCGCAAAAACATCAAAACAAAGCTTAACCCTAATACACCAAGTAATCTTACTTGGCATACGTTGCATTGTGGTATACACAACATTGCCTACAGGAAGTAGATAAGACAAGAAAACAACTAATTTACAGTTTATGTTGACTCATTCACAAAAGCAGAGAACAATCTGACAATCGCATCTAATGTTGACACAATGTTACTACGTTAAGCCTTATCTTTCTACTTTAAACTTGATGTTTGTCTGGCTGCCATGACAAATACTTCCCCTTTTGTGGACTTACCAGTCTGCTATTTTTACAAATGAGATTTTACTGATAGCCTGTTAACACAGTAAGGTGATGTGACTATCACTTAGTGATGTCACTGAGTATTTTTATAAACGTTCAAATTGAGTGTCTTGCTCCACCTAGTGGTAACAATCATAGCAAAATTACTGTACTAACCTGGTTTTCTCAATGGGACTGGATGCACTAGGGGAGATCAGACCATTTTGAGCGGGTTCAGTAGCCTGTTGCTCTTCTTGGTTCTTAACACCAGGTATGTCCATTTCAATAGTGCTTATAAAAGAATAGAGCTAAAGTTAAAAGTCATACCTGAACACAGGGCATGAAATTGAGAACTATCAACTCCAGATATGTATAAATATGCCACCACCAGACACGACAGTTTACTAATTAACCCTATTGTCCTATTAAGTCAGGGCTCCAATCTTGCTCCAGGCAGGCCACTACTCTGCAAATTTAAAGTACAACCCTCATCAAACACACCTGACTGTAATGTTCAAGTAAACCTGAAGGCCTAAATAAGCTGGTTCAGGTGTGTTTGATTAGGAATTGAAGCTAAGCTGTGAGGGATAGTGGTCTTCAGGATCAGAGACCTATGTATGAGGTGGTAATTTGAAACACCTAATTTGATAAATTTACAATTTAAAAAACCACACAAGACATAAAGAAAACTCCAGAAACAGACAATGATCCTTAAAGACATGCAAAGCTACCTTGTTTTTTGTTTGTGTTTAGAGTCCTCTTTATTACCTGTTAGTATATGTATACGGTTTAGATGACGGTTCTTCACTCTCAATATCTAAAGGCTCCCCACT
Organism: Chromobotia macracanthus; assembly: GCA_036877525.1. Classification (NCBI taxonomy): domain Eukaryota; kingdom Metazoa; phylum Chordata; class Actinopteri; order Cypriniformes; family Botiidae; genus Chromobotia; species Chromobotia macracanthus. The sequence goes on along the minus strand of JAZGTH010000034.1, from coordinate 444,263 downwards.
TGGTTTCTGGACTGTGTTGTTTTTTTTATGCAACTGCTCCACCACTGTGACATCAGCATTTGTTTCATTTTCAGTGTTGAGGCTGTTAGAGTCTTTCATTAGCCCATTCTCAACACCAGGAGAAAATCCATTCGTAATATCCACTACAGGAGAGGATACTTGCTGTAAATATTCCTGAGCTTCAGAGATTTCCTGCTCCAGTTCTGCCATCTCAGTACGGGTGTCTTCTAAGCGCTTCTTCTCCACTTTCTTCTCCGCTGTGGACTCCATGATGCATTCTTCACCAGCCACTTTAGAAACACTTTTCTCTGCAACATCTAGATCATTTGACTGACCTGAAATGTGTAAGTCAGGTTCTGTGCTGCTGTTGTCTATCACTGAACCATCCCCTGTGTTATGAAGTGTAAGGCCATCCTCTTCATGTTTCACATCAGTGGTGTCATTCAGAGGTAGCTCCCCAGTTTGGAGCATCTCCTCATCTGAAACATGTGTTTCTGGCTTTAACTCAGATGATGATTTCTCAGCTTCAACCTGAACAGACACAGGTGCCTCCTCAACAGATGCCTTACTAAGAGGTGTTTCCCCAACAGGTGGTTCCTTAACAGAAGTTTCATCGTTAACAGGAGTTTCCTCAACAGGTGCCTCCTTAACAGAAGTTTCATCGTTAACAGGAGTTTCCTCAACAGGTGCCTCCTTAACCGGTGCAAATGTTGAGTCCTGGCTTGCTGCAACAACCCCTGTATTACCTGCCTGTTTTTCCAGTGACCCATGAAGATCCTCTATTTCCAATTTTGCTTGTGAAGCACCAGCCTCTGCAGGTGCTTCAACTTCGTCTTGCAGTATCTCTGTGACTTCAGTTGCATTAATTTGGACTTCTTGTACTTCAGTCTTTGTTTCTATAGCTGAGCATCCAGCATCTGTTGGTACCTCTGTAGTTTCAAGCGAGACATTATGATTCACTTTAGAATCAAGAGAGACATCAGTGTGTAATACAGCTATTGTTGTAGAGTAAGAACTCAGAGCTTCAGTAGTTTGACTCTCTGCATTTGGCTGCTTGTTTACAACCATTTCTTCATGTTCTGGTTTAGTGTCTTCAAACCTGCTGAGATATTAGAAATGTACATTATTCTTGAGAAAGACATGTCATAAACAGCATTTCCTTGCTCTTTTGGGAAAAAAAACAACAGCAACAAAGTTTCTTCTACAGTGTAGATACGTATGGCCCGACAAAGAAAGATAAAGTTACACATACAATTATCAAATAAATAGGGTAAATTCAACAAGCAAGTTAAAAGCCAATATCTTCATTACCCTTTCTCTTCATCTGAGACTGGACTGATGCCATACTCCATCCCAGCCTTGGTTGATGTCTTTGATTCAGAGCTGTGTAGAAGCCCTTTCTTCTCATCCTCGGTATGGTGACATGGGGTTTCTTGTCCGCAACAGTTCCCCATATTGGCAAAGAATCCAGCAATACCTTCCAATAAACCGCTTTTCTGGGTTCAGACTGAAGGATGTCCAGTGCAAGCTGATTTAACATCCAGAAGGCTAGCCATACACAATATGTCTCCACACAAAATCCTATGTATCTTGTATGAATACATTTGAGTAGTGTCCACAAATAAAAGTCATTTGTAAGACTAGTCTAAACTGTGCTTTCAAATATTTGGTCATCTGTTCAAACCTGTTGACAAAACAAAGACAAATCTGCATGAATATTACATGTACAACCTCATGCTGAATATCTTTGATTAAAATAACTCCATATGAAAAATTAAAAACACAATAATTCAGATTGTAATGTTAACTTATGATAGTACCACCATCCCAGCTCAGCTTACTCATGCTGTTGAACATGAATCCCTCAGATAATTAATACTTCATATGTAATTAATTTGACATTTTTAATGATTTTATTTTAATTTCACCTTCTAATCTCATTTTTATCATCTGTTTATCGGATATGTGTATATGAATATGACTTATTTAAAACGTTTATCACCTTCAGTTGTAAACAGCTGAACCAAGCAAGTTCAACAACGCATAACTTTCAGTTTTACGGATACGTTACACATTCAGTTTCATTTCAATATTTAATTGAAATATTTATTTAATTTAATAATTAATTTCAATAATTAATTTTGAGTTACGGTGTATTTACAGTGTTACACGTGGTCGTTTGGGGTGCATGGCACAAGATCTCACGGCGCACAGAAAGAAGACATTGTTTACCACTGTTGCAATACTCATACACGTTAAGTGAATTATTATTATTAAAACAAAGTATTAAAACAAAGTATTATTTTACCAAAACAAGAGGATGCAACGTCGATGTTGTAATCAAGCGATTTAAACAAGCGCAGCGATTTGTAGTAAAAGTAACCATTAACACATCTGTCAAGCGCGTGCGTTACGATAATCGATACGACACATCTACAAAGTACGTGTGGCATTGATCTTAAAATGCTCAAAAGTAATCTACCCTACCTAAATACGGAGAGTTTAGCCTTTGCTCGTCAAGACAGGCCACCATTTTCGCCTCCAGGAAGCTTGGCGTGTTAGTGGACTGTATGTAGTTTCACTTTCCGTCTATGAATAAACGCCAATAGGAAACGCTGAACTTCACGGTTACTCGGACTGATAATGTCATCTATTAATCGAGTGACTTAATGTTAATGAACCAAAAAAAGAAATGAATCAGTATATCGGGAGTCCGTTTTTTATTTTATCTTTAAAACATTACAAGACGGGTTGCATGGACTCGGATTAGAGGAATGTAGTGAAATCTGATTCTGAAGGTCTGCGCATATCACAGTACACAGCATGGACCCGCATAAACAACCTGCTACGTTAGTTTATTTTTCTACATTTTAAAGATGCAGCTTTGTATGTATTATTAAATGTGGCGCTAAACTTTTCACAAAGCTTTGGCCAATACTGACTGGATACTAGTGCATCCTAAACATGCAATATCTCAGTCTGCTTCAAGCTAAACTTCACTTTAGATAGTGTTTCTTTACCTGAATGTTATAATAACTTTACATAAACAGCTTATAATGTTGGCAAAAGGCTTTAATTAGTTGAAACTCTTATATACAGTGTTGTCAATACATCAGGTGCATATACTTCTATCACAAAAGCATCTGTTAATTGATAATGTACTGTATGTCTTTGACAATATAGTTTGAATACTTTCAATAAATGGATGGCGGTAGAAAACAAGGAATGCATTTTTATTTTGAGAAACTGGAAGGTGTGAATGTTCATCAAATCTCAGAACCTCCATAATGGCAGTACAGGTACAGAATGTAAAATGCCATGGTATTATTTCAGCAAAACTGTGCAATATAACAGAATCACAGCTCTGGGACAAAAAATAAATCCCACCTCAAGTCTGCTATCTATCGGGGTCAACTAATGCACAGGCTATTTTTTTCACCGGCTAAACTGCTTGCGCAGTAGCCTGTTTCCTGCCCACACAGGATGTTATTCAGACACCCTGCTATGAAGATCACCACAAACCAGCTTGGATGCACTTCATGTGTCGATAATTCGCTGAATATGACATTTCAGCTCTTCTGGCAACCCTAATTGTGTTACTAAGTCCAAGCAGCACGTCAGTAGCTGCTCCAAACTCTCTTCTATGGGGAAAGAACTCAGAGATACAATCCTTGTTGAGTTTTCACTGACATCACCACAACTATCAACCTCTCCATCTCTCACACAACAGTCCCCATCCTTGTTACAGCAGCCGGATTCTCCACTTTGGTCCCTCTGCTCAACATTTAGGTCTTCCATGTTGTCCACCATCTCAGTCACAGTAAGCAGAGGCCTTTCCTGGATTTTCCTTATGGCCTCCACTAATTTATCCTCATGTGTCTCCACTCTCTGGAAAAGACTGGTAACAGAGGCTAAAGCTGAGCTTCAAGGCACCTGAGCCTGACACCAGCACTGCACAGCACTGCAAATGGAAAGACATCAAATGGAAAGATCAAACAAGATGTCCAGACATGATAGAAGGTGTTTAACATAAACACAGAGGTACCATATGTGACCTGTGCTGGCAAAATGAGCCATGGGCTAATTACAATTTACAGAAAAACAAGTGAAATATGTCAGTTTTGGTCTAATTTGAGGTTTATACAATAATGAGTGCATTAAGTCCTCGTCTAGCGATCCAAATGATCCAAAACGGGGTACCTTCCTAAATCTTTCATTTGTTTTAATAATTGAAGAAATATTGTTGTTTTCCTGCTCTCTTCTCCTCAGACAGGTGCAGCACATTCAGCTTTTGTCCGATTTCAACAAATTATACATCATTAAGGTAAATTTTAATGGAGAATGTGAAAATAACAAGAACTCATTTTTGAAAATTTGATCATTGTGGGTCATTCAGCTAGAACGAGTAACATATTCTAGGTTAGTCACGTGATCATGATAAGTATGGGGGTCAGCTAATGCAAAATCACATGACCATATTTTGCATGCATTTCGGAATGCATGCACCTGTTTAACCCTACCCACTCCCAAAGTACAATGCATTCCCTATTGCATATACATTCCCTATTGAGAATATTTTACATGGACCCAAAAAGCCCTAAAACTAAGACAACACAAATGCGGGCGCTTACCTCATGATTCCTTTGAGCTGAGCGATGGCTCTCATTTTCGTAGCTCCTTCTCTGTATCCCGTGTTAAAACCAACCTGCAGTGCCACTCCTTTCCCGGCATCAATGCCATCTCTGAAACCATCCTGACAGAAAACCACATGGCAGTCGTTTCTAGACTGCACTGGTTTCACGCGCTACACCCTGTGTTTTAACCCGATTGTTTCCCTTAGTATCTCGCCGGTGCTTTTAAAGACCCTTACAATGCAAAAAACCCCACCAACCACTATTTTAGATGGAAAACGACTGAAACACTGATAAAACAGATACATCCTTCTCATGCTTGCATGTTGGGGAATCGTGGATCACTGACTGTTCACATACCTTTGCGCGTTTTTCCATGTTGTATTTCCATTCTTTGTTCTGTAGGCTAATATCATCCACGTCCTCGTCGAAGACATCTTCATTGGATGCCACTGACTTTACCCACGACATGTTTCCAATCTAGGGGTCGCAACAATTAATCCCACTGAATGTAAACTAAACGCATAAAACATCAGATGAGTAAAAGTTGCTTGTTTCGGGCTTTGACAGGGTGCACAAACCATATTTACACACACATGGTCATACGACTGACGTCATCATAATGCATATGAATACAGTATCTTCTTCTGCTCAGTTCTGAGCGCGGCAAAACATCACATCGCCACCCGCTGGTCTGAATTATACTGTATGACCTTTTATTTAACAAAACAATTTTATATATATTTTAAAAATAATAACTTAAAAATTTAACGTGATAAACGAAGAGCAATAGTTCCCTCGTACTAGACTGTGTTTTTGTCACAAAAAAGTTTAGCGATCCCTTCCTGTCTCCTAAATGGCCCAAATGGGATTCACTACATTGCCCTTAACGAAAAAGGAATCATAGTTATATTACAGTTTACCCACAAAAAACATGGCTACCCTAGTTAAAATTTGGTGTTTTTATCATGGTATTTGTAGTAAAACTGTGATTATATATGGGAATCAATGCACCAGAAACTACACTTTTACTGTAGTAAAACCATGGTTAATTTTCGTAAGGGCATTACTACTTGATACTTTACACTTTTTGTCACTTTATTATTACCTGCACTACATTTATATTTTTATACTGTGAGATTATTTCATATTATTATTGTTCCTATCGTGCATTGTTTACTCTTATTCATACTGTATATTGTATTGTCTTTTAATGCATTGTTATTTTGTTTATATGTATTGCTGTTATGATTTTTCCTGGTTTATCCGTTATTGTGTATTCTTTAATATTTATTGTCTTTGTAATTTATTGTTTCTTATGCCCATCTACCCGTCTTTATGAGGGCAATCGACAGAACAAAATTTGATCGTCTCTGGTAGTGGTTAGGACGTTTCAATCAGGTGTTCTTGTAGTATATTACCACCAGATGTCGCTAAATCCACGTTAAACTGTATCCTGTATTTTTTTCAGACTGATTTGAGATTATTTATCGAGCATTTTCCCAGCTTGAGCGTTTTCCCAAGCTGCAGTCAGAAGTGTTCAATAAATCAACCCTGAAAAGATATTTAGTTTAATGTAATTGCTCGGTAACCCACACATGTTAGCTAGATGCAAATAGTCAATTAGATAAAATTTGAGGAATCTTATTAAAAACCAGTTACAATGCGCATTGTAGACGACACCGTCAATCATTTCGTCAATAGCCAATAATAACAATTAGGGAAAACGTTTAGAAACACATTTAAAAAATCAAGTGATTGTCCTTTTCTCTTGATACTCTGGGCCAATTAAACTAATTGAAAGATAGAACAATTTTCAGATTATGAGATCAATACATTAATTAAAGTGTCAACATCACTTAAGACGCAAGGCTTTATTTATCAGATGTGTCAAGCTTAATGAGAAGCCTAATTCATTTAGCTGGTCGAATTAGAAGAATTATGTTACATACGCTAAATAGAAGAGTATTTTAATATGAAGACGGTCTGCCTCCACAGATATGTGACCTTTACAATTATGCTAATTACAAACCTCTCATTTATCCTCACTGTTATTCTGGAATAGAAATAATTTCCAGGTATGCAACTTTTTAAATGAAATCTACCTGAGTCATTTGTCATCCTCATAGATGCCCTGCACACCAATGAATTGTGCTTGATCCCAGTTACAAATTATGTGTCATAATGGACCCAGTTTTACAAACTGGTGTGAAGGTTCAAATAGTAAAGCGGCTCAGCAGGTGAGAGTTTTATGAGAAGAGAATCATCCTCTTTTTCCCTGTGGGTAGAAATGTACCCATTTAGGGTTCTTTTCCCCAGCGTTAACACTTTGTTCAGTGCTGATATCAGTGTGGCAAATCCAAATTCATCACAGGTGCTCAAAACCCTCAGGAATTCTCATGGTGGAATTTAATTGAAAACCTCAAGTACAGTGATGTGCTTAGAGTCTGAATGGAAAAGTTAAACAGTTACAATAAGCCAGTTTAGGTTTACACTAAACCTCCATAACTGTAAGGACATCCACCCGTTAATATACTTGTAAAAAAGTAAAAAAGGCTGAAATATTTGGTTACATACGCCCATGTCCACTTCCACTTTCTTTTTTGTTTATTTCTATTTATTACTTTACAATATGATGATATATGTTAACTTGAACAACAATGAGCAATACTTTATCAGACTTTAATTTTGCTTAATGGTAATTTTTACATATGAGCCTCCTAAAACATTTTGAAGCATTTATCATTATTGCATTATGAAATAACATGAACTAACATGACTGAACAATAGTGTGTTTATAAATTAACCATAGCCATGATGACTAAATACTTATGCAAACATAATGTATTGTCAAACCAAATATTTTGTTAAAGCATACATAAAAAACCTTTTCCTCCAATTTATTTTTATTTTCAAAACCCCTGGAAAACAAAAACACTTTATAATACTTTTCAAAGCATGTTATCTTTGCACGCTGGCTCTTGCGTTTTTGTTTCTTGTACACAGGTGCTGGAAATACGTTACAAGTGATGACAAACACATTACCCTCATCAATATTGCATTTTCCCCCTCTTTCTTCCACACCACAGAGACAAAGAAAAGATGTCCCTGCTTTATTTTAAGATGGGTTATTCTTCATCTTGTGCTTTAAGGGAACACACAGGAGAGACACAGTGGACAAATGCATTTCACCTTGCACAGAATGCATTTGCAGGGCCGGGCAACAATGGCCTGCAGAATACTCTGGAGGGCCGCGGCAAGGGCCTGAAAATGGATTCCGAGGGGCCTGTGGGTCTGAGGCTTTCCGCCGCCACACCTTCCACCTGCATTGCACTCTCTCTTCCTCTCTCACTCTCCAGAAGAACAAAACAAGCAGCCAGGGCAATCACCTGACACATTTCCATCCAATTTCCACTGCCGAATGTGTTCATTTTCGGGCCTAATGGCATGTCATTTCAGCGGAGCCTTTGGTCAAGAATTAATCCTGGAATCAAAACAGATTTTCCGGGGAGCAATCTTCCATCATGTATTGATTTTTTACACTCACAGAGCCTGTACTCCCTAATTTAACCTGACAGCATACTGCACAATGGACTAGAGAGCACCTTGGCGACTCGCAGAGGGAACTCTCTAGTGTTTTCTCTTTCTCTCCTGCTTCCACTTTCTCTCTCTCTCTTCCTCCCTCGCTTTCATTCTCTTCCCCCCACACGCACCCCCACCCCTTCCTCGAGCAGCTTTTCAAAAAGTGAGGTAGAGAAGGAGAATTTTAAGGCGAAAGGTTTAAAAACAAAGGACTTAGCAATGACTGTGTGGGGATGATGGGAGATACAGTCACTGTTTTACCTCTAATTACACTTTGGAGTGCATGGCGTCTAAGGCGTGCAGCACCAACAAGGGCTCTAGGAAAGGGAAAAGAGGGGAATTAAGGAAAAGGAGGAAGGGGTAAAGAGAGAGAAGTGTTTTCCAGGGGCTATCAGGTGTCATTATGGGCCTGTTGACATCCAGGACTCTCTGTACAATGCACCTCTGAGATTTCCTCCTCCCCCTGCAGCCATTTTCTTTTTTTGAGTGGGTGAAAAGGGTTGCATCAAGGTTGGGAGAGGAGGAGGAGAGGGGGTCCAGGAGAGGCTGAAGGCTCTGGGTGCGGCTAGTAATGAGCGGTGGACCTCTGTGTAAGGACTTCCAAAGCCTCAGCTCGCAACCTGTCTCCACAGTAGGGACATTTTGATTGTTTTATTGTCTCTCATGGAAAAGAAAAAGACAAGCTGATGTTTAAAACATTGACGTAATAACCCCATAAACATGACAAAGCCACATATGAGAAGATGCATAGCAACTTTAAAATATCATCCAAATGTCAGAAAAAACAACTTATAAAGAACTACAGTATATAACTTATAACAAGGTCACAGAACTCCTGAGGCATGGCTGCATTTACACAGTATGTGCAGAGCCCTTTAACAACAGGGCCCTAATGAAGTTTTCTATTATGACCTTGTGCCCAGGGCAGGGGCCCACATGTAAAAATTTTGTCCCATAAATTTTTGTGATTGCCCTGTGCAGGAGAAACACTTTGTATTAATGCAATGCTCTGATCTGTCATGTCTGTTTAACTAGCATTGTCTCTGTGGTACACCATAAACAATTGTGCCTGTTTAGTCAAAAGCTTTTTTGTTGTGTGAAACCAAAAGGAACCAGCAGAACACATGTAAAAAACAATTCAGTCACATAGTGCTATGTTTAAACTTTGAATTATAAATCAAAAATCTTTTTCAAAATGTCTATATCTACTGCTTTCATTCAAACTTTCAGAGGAATGGAGACTAAAATTGCACCCTCCATTCAGAGCAATCTCCAAAGCCACGCCTCCTCCAGTAGTGCACAGAGGTATTTAAATACATAGTTAAACAGGCAAGTAGACATCCTATCATTGCATTCGGACTGAATGTAATGATTGAACAAACATTTTATTGTCCTGTTCCTTCCACAGAAGATATATAAATGTATAAATATATTTATATCACTTAACTTAGTGATTGCTATCAGGATGGGAAAAGACTAAACCAGCATAACACAAAATGTTTCTGGAAAAGACTATCTACCCTGCCTTTAAGTGCGTAAAAGCATTTCAATAATCTATTTAAGCCAAGACAAAATATCCTATATTCAAAACTAAAATATATCTATTTACGTACAGAATATCCTGTCATGGTATATTCACTTATTCATCTATGCATGCACAAAAGACATGTTTCTGGGTCATAAGGGATACAGGCAGTTATGAAACATTAACAAAGATGTTTGTGAAGGAAGAGGCAGATGTTTTACAAATATAAAAATTAATAAATAGAAATATACAGAAAATAGATGGATGCAGTATACAGATGGATGAAAACAACTCTCTCGTCTCATGTCTTTTGTTTGTCCAGAAACGCACTAACAATAAAAAGTCCTTCAAAGGCTAAATACTTTATCCCAAATGTAATTTGAGTGCAGGTCTGAAGGTAAACTAAGATGAATAGTCTATTTCAAAGCAGATTTTCCTGAATGACACCTAATTATTACTTCCCATCTTTATTAGTTTTTTTTTAAAATAAGAGTTAAATATATTATACATTGCATCGCACAGCTCACGTAGGCCCACAGCTGGTCCCACCACAGACTTGGCTGGCACTCGTTGAACACTAAAACGCCACTTTAGCTGCTAAAGATAAATGGAGCGGAGGGCAATTGGATCTGTTGTCCCAGTCACATCTCCATCAGCATCAGACGTAGAGGCATTATTTACCCTGCTGATAATGGAGAGGGGAGATGGACAAGGGGAGAGGATTGGGATGGGAGCCCATCCACTGACACCTTAGACAGGCTGTGAGCATCGGTAATTGCCCCTCCGGAGGCAACAAGGTGTGCACAAACAGCAGAGATGCCTGAGCGGCTATATATTCGTGTATGCGCTTCGGAGTGTGTGTACATGCGTGATGCAGAGGAAAGAAATGGACAAGAGAGTAAATGTGTGTTGTGTTGAGCGTAAGATACGGCAGACGCATTTGAAGGATACCGCGACAGTTCATTTTCCCACAACATCGTCTCACTGCTGAGGAGATAAGGCGAGAGAGCACCTCTCCACTGATGGGAAAACAAAAGAACAATTTAAAACCATCTGCATCACCCAAACACGCACGTCTTCACACAGTCCAATATTCACCCTCACTTTTTCTTTCACAGTGTCCTGACTGATATTGAACAGTAATCCATTTGAGTTGCTGACATCTCATAATGTTTCTCTTCTCTCGTCTGCCTTGGCTTTTTCTCTTTGAGGGCAATTTCTGACACTTGGAAGCTGAACAGAAATGTGTTCAATTGAAGCAGACGATGAATATAAGGGGAATCTGCTTTTGAAAAGCACTGTGAAGTCTAGCGTGAGGATAATTATTGCTTTCACTGCCCTAAACAAATCGATCCAGATATGCGGCATTATCGAGAACTTCTGCTTTTAGGAGCAGTTGGTCCACAACAGGATGTGCCTCTGTTTTTTCATAACAGGAAATAAATCATTAATCGGGAAAAGCAGAATGACATAAAACTACATATTACAGCAAGAAAACCCATTTACACTGGAAAACGTCACTTACAAGTTGGCACACTAATTTACAATGTGTGTTTTCTCTGAGGCCAATTGAAATTTGTTTTTGGCAGATTTGCACATTCAAAATGTACAGCCTTTTACTTCTCTGCCAAAAGCATTCTGCACGTCATGGATTTTTGTCTAATCAAATGCTTTCTAGAATGAGCATGCCTCTCCTACAATGCCACCTGCAACTTGCAAATAGCAAATCATAATTCCTCACAATGCCTTATTGACAAAAGTCTATTTGCTTTTAAAACTTTTCAATATGTCCCAGCTAAACCTTATGTTTCAAAACCCTGGTCAAATAAATAAATGGACATTCAATTTTATTTAAACTTAATTTATTTTATGTGAGAAATACTGTAAGAGGTCGCAGAGTGACATGAGACATACTAGCATAGCTATGAAGGATATTGATTGAAAATAGTCTGTATAATTTAATGATCATTATACAAAAATATCTGACCATTGAATGATGTAATTGACTAATCACAATCAAATACTTAAGAGAACCATGTAATACTGTTAAATAGAAGTATCTATTGGTACAAGTTAAAATGTAGAAAATTCTGATTAAAAAAAGACCAAAGCTTAACTTTAAGAAAAGTTAAATACAGAATTGCAAAATTGAAATACATATATATAAAGAAAACCCTATGGCTTAAAATGAGCTTAAATGATATCAGCAACCCAGTGATGCAATTTCTGGTCAATAACCATGTTTTGAAAAGTGCACCACTATGGTGAAAAAAAAATGCAAATACCTTCTACATATTCTTTCAATGCCTCAGTAACGTTTACCCAACTACAAATTTCGTTTATTTGTCTAAAAAAAATCCTGTAATTGCCTCAAAAAGACTGAGCTGTTGTATTCTCTCTGTTGTTCTCTGCGATGCACGGCAACGTTTTTGAAAAGCTTCAGGCTGAACACCAAAGACAATGGTTACAAAAATAGTGCATCTCTGCACGTTCATTACGGAGCTAATGGAAAGAATGATGAAATGGGAGGACCAAACAAAAGAATATCAAATAGCGCAACTTTCAGCTTACAACTTAAAAATACATCTGGTACTTTTGAAACGAAGAAGAGTAGGATGGGGGAAAGGACAGCACAAACATCAGTTCTCAGCCTAATGTTAATAATTTATGTTGTGTGTGCTTCTTTATGATTAATATTTATTTATTTACCGCTCTTCAATTTGCCAGCCTGTCAAGCTTTCAAAGGCTTCATGGACAAGAGAAACCATCTCAAACTTCAGAGTTTACTTTCAAAAGGCTTTCAGAAGAGAATGTGCTCTCTCTCTCTCTCTCTCTCTCTCTCTCTCTCTCTCGTCTCTTACAGATGGCTCATTATTGTTATCTATTGCCGCAAAGAAATGAAATATTGATGTGAAATAACCCTGGCATGGATTTCTCGCTATTGACCCCATGGAAATCTAAATGAATTGCTGCTGACCCTGGAAGCCCGTGGGCTGTTGGTTTGCTTTAAGGTGCGAATTCTGTATTGAAAGAGAAACAGAAAAGGTTGTCGGTGTGACTCTTCACTTTAAATCAGCCATTACATAGAAGAACAGAACATTACTGAGGAGGGAACGAAAAAGACAAACATTGTTCTGAGGAACAGACAAATCACCTGGTAAAATAATTGGTTTGACTTGGTTAAACAGCAGGACAGTGTCTTTTAAAGGCTTCGAAAATCAGCTTCTCTAAATCCATACTGGCCTATTACAGTGAGACATGATTTGGTAGTGAATGTGTTGGAAGAGGGCTGAATCTGCCCTACTTGATAATTGCATGTTGTGTCGTTAATAACATAAAGATACAAAAAAAGATATACTATAATGATATAAAGAAATTACTTGCTTGGTATAAGTGCCATTGTAATTTTTTATAGATCTTTTCACATGTATTTACTGATGTTTTCTGTACAGTATATCTAGGTCTACTGATTTTGGAGACTCAGTTTCCTTATGGATAAATATGTAATAGCTCCCCTGTTTTATCTGTTCTCTTTAATACTGATATTCTTTAGTAACAAATGCAGTCAATGTGTTTCATGTCAAACAATTGTTTATTATTAATCATTATGGTACAAATTAATGTGACAGACTTGAAGCTGTTAAGAAATACACAAAGTGCAGCTTAACTGACCGAACAGATATTGCTCTATATAATACATACAGTTTTCAGTCTATAAAATTAAAGCATCCATAGCAGGTAATCAGCTTTGGTTTCGAGGTCTTCAGAGTAATAACAATGTTAATGTTTCAAACTTCTTGTGTGTCTGTGTTTATATATGTATACCAATGTGTTTTCTTCAATAAATCTCAAAAGGTTTTCCATCATCTTTTAAAAACAATTCAATTGAACTGCAAAGTTTTCTTTGTTCTCTTTTTATACAGGCAATTCCAGGCAATAAAACTCAAAAACTGTACCTTACATAGTAAAGAGAGAGAAACAAACCGTAATGCAGAAACCAAACAAAAAGAAAAAAAATCATGTAATATTGTGTAGAATGCTCTATACACATGACCCTGGAAAGCACATCTACAGAAAAACAGGTGAGACTCAATCTATGCATGATTGTTAAAAACTACTTACAAACATATACACAAGTCCTTTGTTAATTTGTTGTCGACCTTTGGGAAAAGGGATGATGTTGTAACATTGCTCACTACTTACCAGGACAGTGCTGAGGTAATTTTAATGATATAATCCATTTAATCAATTTTCTTCAGTTACATATTTCAAGATTGTCAGCAACATTTAGCCATTTCTCTGTACAATGTGCATATAACTATTGAGCTTTGGTCCAGCATTGAAAAGATGAGCAAAGGCAGAACGCAGATTCTCGTCTCTTGGTTTTAATTTTTGGTTACAGCTTTGTTTCGTAAGCCTGTATACCTATATATGTTTCCAACCACATCATGCTTCTAGACCTATGACAATAAAAAGCAGGGAAGAATTTGATCTTACACAGTATGATTTGAGTTACTGTGATTAGACAATTGACAAATCACAAGACATTTTTAAATGAGTCATGATTTCATTTTCGTTGTTGAAAACCAGACATTTTTTACTGTAACTACAATCATAGCAAATGTCCATAGTGACGTATTTGCATAAATGCCTCAAATGATTTTCTTTGTTCTTGCCATTATTTATGGTTCATTGTTGATGGGGAAATGTGGATTAAAAAAACACTTATAAGTCACATGATTGGCCATCATAAACCAAACCAATAAAATATTAGCTTGCAATAATAACAGCAGAAAATAATGATGTATTGAGCATTCTGAATAGATTTAAGTAATTCTGTATAGTTTATGTTTGCAGAGTTACTATGCATTTGGACAGTATTTAAATGTCATACATCTACAGCTAAAACAGTCTTATGACAACCGTAATGTTACAGGAAAAGGAAAAGTTTTAAATAATACTAAATCTGTAAACATGTTTTGTTGTCTTTGTTGTTTAAATCATTTTTAGGTAAGCTAAAATTACCAGTTATTAATAAATTAAATATCAAAATAACATTTAAATAATATTTCTTTTATAAATAACAAAATTTAAGAATCAAGAATTTTAAGAATTTAAGAAAAATATGAAGAATTACGGTCATTTAAGCTAAAGATGTGCCCAGTGTAACTAGTATGCAGAAATTTCCTCCGTCTGGTTTTTCCACCTTTCTGACTGACATGATGGAGTTTCACATAAAGTAAAATCCTTTGTAAAAATCCCTTAAGCACCAAAAATGAAAAAATACACACAGTCAAAAAGACAAATAATAACTTGCATAACCAAGTGATAAAGGTATTCATTTTTTTAACTTCATCTCATTTACTTGAAATCTTTATATATTTTTTGTTGAGAGTGACCAATAACAATAAACCTGTTGACTTGTTTTTGGTGATAAAGTAAAAGAACCATCAGATCACATGAAGAAAATAATGAAAAACTTGAATGGTTTAAGAAAGATCAGGCCAAGGTATGACACGGGTCCCTGGGCCAAAATTGTGTTCTTTGGCTAGGAGGCTTTGGCAATACCATATAATAGCTTTAATCACAGCTGCAATCAATGCGGTTTCTATGTTATGTCCACTGAGAATCTCTTTGCAAAATAGATGTGTTTTATAACACATTCCTTCCAACTGCAGTATTTCATTAATGGATGAGATGGCAACAATGACGTTACATAGACAGCAGAAATAGAACTTCGACAAAACATATAATTTCGAAAGAAATATATCGAAAACATAAACATTTCAAAGATAATTTTGGAGCTTGTGATTTCAATTTGTTTACAGATTACCATAAATATTTACATAAAAACCCGAGTGATAAAATAAAACAAAGATTGAACATCACACCGCTGTAGCCCACCACACAAATCTGTTTCTTTTTTTCCCCTTTTTCCCCAGTAAAAATGTAAAAATGTAAAACACATTTACAATTAAAAAACCTCAGGAATCAGATGCAACAAACTTTGGTAAATAGTTTCTTCAACATCCTTGATTTAAATACGATCCTTGTTCTAACATCCACTCGAGAAAGCCTTCAGGTACTTTTCAGGTCATTTTCATTTCCATATAATTTGTTTTAAACTCATTTGGTTTTTGCTTTTATTTCTCACTGTTTAACCGTGACGATGTCACTGACAATATTTCTTTTTGCTTTTGTTGACAGTCTATCCAGTTGATAGAAAATTGGACAGTAATGGTCCAGGTCTTTAAGTCCAGAAGTTTTACTGATGGTGTGTATTTGTCGCCTTGATGTCATGTGGAGCTAAGGATGTTCTTCCATGTTATCAACCAGAGGGTCCATAGATGCGACTGGCCCAAGCTCTGGTTGTTTCAGCCTTTTAATAGTGTTTTTCAAAGCTTGCCTCTTATTGCAAAACCAGACGCGCACCACCTCACGGTCATAATTCAGTTTCTCTGCAATTTCTGTCATCTCCTGACCGGAGGGGTGAGTATTCTTTTCAAAGTGGCTGTTGAGGATTTCCAGGGCCTGTGGCGTGAAAGAGGTCCGCCGTTTGCGCTTTTTGGAGGGTTCGCTGCCTATAAACTCGGTCAGGTTCTGCATACCGGAGCGATGGCGGGCTTCCGCCTCGGCCATCCAGCGCTCCAGCACGGGCTTAATCTTCTGGGCGCTTTTTGGGGTGATGTCCAACTTCTCGAACCTGGCAGGATATAAAAGGCCAGGATTCAGTTTGCCTGTCAGACTGCTAGCTATAGTGTTCTCTTGGGCTTCCTGTGGTAGGAAAAAGTGGCTTCTCAGGATGGTGTGTCTAGGGAAAATTGAAAGAGAACAAGCTTACTCAAGTGCCCCGACTGGGCGAGGGGTTTCCTGTCTCATCCAGTTTCCCAGGAAGGGCCTCTTGGTCCAAGCCACCAATGGGACAGAGAGTTTAGTGGCTTCATTTCCTTGCTCCTTCAGCAGCTGCATGCTGGAAAATGTACTTAATATAAAGCCAAAGAACAGAGTTGTGCAATCCAGTATGGGAGACAAAAATATTCCTTCATATATTAGAATTTTCACTCTCTGTACCCAAGCTGCATTGAACCAAGAGGACACTTCCATTGACTGGTCCAAATACAAGCAAGCACCTGAATGAATTCTTTTTTATTTAATAAAGTAATTTATCGGCCTTGCATTTTCTTTTCTAGCTATTTTATTTAATCAAATCTACACACGGTATCACATAAAATTAGGAATTATACTTTTTATATTTTAATACATATTTTTAAAAGGATGCACAAGCATGCAATAAAACATTAAAAACATTAGTAATTCACAAATGGCTTAAATTATTCACTCAAATTCACACATATTGGAATAGTTCTCCAACTTTCCCTCTTCCTCAAACAACCCTGATGCTCATTAAATGTTTAATGCTAATACACTTTCACCTTCACTTTTGAATATGTCTGCAAGTTTATATGGTCCCCAGGGAACTAAATCCCTCTAATTCTAGTTCTCACTCTATGGTATTGCAGCAGGAACTAGAATTTACTTATAGAATTTACTATAGTTTTTGCTCTCTATACAGCAACAATAATGGAAAATCAAATTTGTCACAGTAAATAGTTTTACACTTGTTTAAACTAAACACTCAAAAACACTACAATAAAATTTCACATACTGTTGCAGCTGCCTGAGCTACAAGAAAGACTTTGATGGAAACATTTTTGTATGTTATGATTGTTTATTTGGGCTCCCACTGAATAATGGGAAAATTCTGAAATGTAAGTGGTGGTACAGATGTGCTGTATAAAGTGTGATTCCTAACTAATATGTCAGGTCTGTGTCTGTATATCTTTGTACAAGTTTCTGTGTATTTAGTGCAAATCTGGCCATTTGTAATAAAGCTACAGTATAAGATTAATACTAACACAACATTTGTTCTAATTCTAATACAACATTATTTAACATAACAACAATTATGATGGTTTTGCAATAGCCAGTTATCCCATGTTGTGTTAATACTTTATTAGTTAATTTGAGTTGAGAGTTAATTTTTAAACGAATCATGCATGTGGTTGGGTGTATACAATTTATTCAACATTTATACATTTTAATCTTGATTTTAAGGGCTTTGACTGAAAAAAATTTGTTGCTGGTGTTTAGTCAGCACTTTATGTCCAATCTGAATTGTGAAGCAAAACCAGCTGAGAATCTTTGACCTAAAGGAAGCTTTTGCGTCCACTGAATGTGGTGATTTCCAAAGTGTGAGTCTCACACATGCTTTAATGGAGAGACGTTTCAGTGAGGTTCTGACCTGCGTTCCTATCCAACACATGGACATCTGTCAAACAGAAAGCCCAGAAAACCGAGCTGAGCGGGTTGGTGGGGGGTGAACCTCTGCTCTAAAACAACACATAGCCTCTCCTGGTCCTGAACTCCTAGACAGGCTCCTGTGATGAGGCCTTTGATGGAATCTTAACTGGCATTTGAAAAGACGCCTGAAGCAGGGGCAAAGGCCCTCGCTCTTTCAGGCCCTCAAATGCACAAGAGACAATTTTTGACATAGGGATGAGTGACAGCACCCAGTTCAATCCAGTTGAGCAGGACACAATACCAGAGTCAAGACATATTGAGATGTTGACTTATTAAGTCAAGTATTATTGAATTTATTAATTTCAGAATCAGTTCAGATACAACAATGCCAACAAGAAGCCAAAGATTCTGGCATCAGGTTGGACAGGAAAAGACAAACTGTAGGGCAAATAATGATGATAATGCAGGTGGAAGTCTCATCATAACCAAACAACATACTTGTTTGACAGTTTGTTTTTTCTCTTTGCTATTTTTATTTTGTATAGTTATCAGTCATTTCTTGACTCATT
The DNA here is from genome assembly GCA_036877525.1 of Chromobotia macracanthus. Taxonomy (NCBI): domain Eukaryota; kingdom Metazoa; phylum Chordata; class Actinopteri; order Cypriniformes; family Botiidae; genus Chromobotia; species Chromobotia macracanthus. The sequence continues at coordinate 425,655 of JAZGTH010000034.1, read as the reverse complement.
ATGTTGTTTTATTTTTTTAAGAATGAGGATTTTAAGGAACGTAGGGGGGAGCAGAGATAATTGTAATGCTCAGCAATGTACTATCGGAAATAACTAAATGCACTCACTGCCATATTAGGAATGTGCCTGGCCTGCACATTTCAGACATCTTTCTCTCAAAACAACAGACAATTTCAGTAAAGACCGACACAGATATGTAAAAAGAGTTTTGAGCTATTTGTCAGTTCAACCAAAGGCAGATGGGACAATCAAACTCATTTGTTTTTATGAAGTTACAGAATTAAGTAATTTGTTATATCAAGAATGCAACAAAACATAAACCTTTTATTACACTACTGTTGTTCACTGATTCATTTAGAAAGTCTCTTTGTGGTTTAAAAATCATCTGTGGAATAATTTCTTAATGCCACAATAAAGGTTCTGCCATTGCTGGTTCCAAAGGTGCATCCAAGACTGTTATTATTTCAAAAATGACTTTATTAGAACTAACTAAAGAGGTCATCAGTAACTTTGTCATATTATTATTTTTAACAGTTATGCTGACTGATACAAAACAGTAAAGTGCCCCAATATTGTGCTGGTTCTATATGAGCAAATTTTAGAAAAGCTGATTGTTATTGCAAAACTTCAGGACCCTGATGTGAAAATTTGATTTGAAATATTTGGAACAAATGCAAACCTGGCATGTTAAACAATACAGTGGAGTGATGCATGAAACCTAGATGAGGGCTGTTTTATCAGTTTTAGTGGTTATTATCAGGGTATAGCAGAACTCGAATGTTGTGAATGACTGAATATTTCAGAATAACAAACAAAATTTTGGCCTATAAATGAGCATAAAAGGGGATTTATCTCCTCTCTCTTCTATAGCATTTTTCTTTCCTAATGTGTCTAGCCGTGTGGTTAGAAGCAGTTAACTGGTTTTGGAGGTGAATGCAGCCTTATGGTAAGTACAGAGGACAGCAGAAATAAAGCATGTGAACTGCAGTATGAAAAGTAGGTGTGATTAAATATATATACAGTCATGCTAAGCAGCTCTTCTGCCCAATTTGTTGTGCAAATTATATATGGCAGCTTTGCCGCCTGAAACATGAATCATTGATGTGAACCCAGTGTTTTAGCCTGGATTAATGTTGTAAATCCGTATGGCTTAAAAGTGGAAAAGCGATTTCCATCTCGCAATTATGTGACAATATGACACCTCATGAGCTTCCATGTGTAATGTTGCATGCTAAAGAAGGCTCGTGCTGAGAACGCCTGTGAATCGTAGCGTGCAGATAGAGGAAAATTTAATTTGTCGCGCTGAGAACAAGCATAGTGTATTTAACAGATTTAAACAAATTAGGTAGCAAATCATTATAATATGATCCAGATTTTATTTAAAATCCTTTGAAATGCCTCTAACAGCAAGTTTATAATAATTATAATATCTAATAATTATAATACCTGTCTTCTATTTGCAGGTGAATAACACTAGCGTGATTCTTTATTATTCTGAATAAACTGAATAAGCGGAATGTATGTTTTATGATTTCATTGTATTGATGTCATAAGGCATCTGAATTCTCTGGCTTTAATAATGACTGCAGTCTGTGATCAGTTTTGACGATGTACTTTTGTGATTGTTCAGACGAACCAATAAAGCTTTGCTCCAATGTGAACTATGAGATTGGACAAGATAGAGACATCTGTCAGGCTGAGTTTGACTGAACACAGACTACAAGGGCCCCAAGAGCTTGCACACTCACGAGCAAAAACACATTCACCTCTTTCCCCTCTTGTCTCTGCTGATGTTAACTAAATTAAAGCATGTGAAGTCTGCCTTTAAAGTCAAAAACACTCTGCACACTGTCATGTCCAATGTCATACAAATGAGGAAAAAGCCCTCATCTTCTCTGAAGAGATGAAGGAATGCATACAGAAAGAAACCCACATCACCTGTTTATTTCAGAAATGTATGCTGTAAATATCTCAATAATGAATGACTAAATATTTTTATGCATGATTTTAAAGACTTCCTGTGCTAGTTTGAAGCATCATAACGAATTTCCTCACTCTCCCTCCACCGAGAAATTTCAGGTTTGAAATTTTCAGAAGCATGTGACAGTGACGTGTCAGGTAAAAATAAACGTGTGTGTGTAAGCCTTTAACAATTTGACTGCCTTATAATTGAAGAGAAACAGGAAACTGAACTAAAAACTATTGACAATTGCAGAGAAGAATGTGATATTATCACATAACATCACAAGCTTAAATGAAATAAAATCAAAATTAATGCAGTACCATAGAAGGTCATGTACCTAATTTAAATGCAACTGAATTTAGTTTACATTATTGGACAAAAACTGTTTTTATTTGTCATATTTTTCATACTATATTCTACTACACTTCAAAGCATTATATACTTTCTACAGTTTGAATGCACTATGAATGCATTCAAACTGTAGAAGTGAAGTCACTCTGAAATGTAAATGTATATGGTTTTTGAGGGTGTATACTTCCTGTACCTACTGTATTCATTGTGGGGGTATACAGTACTTCCTAGAAGTACTTCCTAGACCTACTGTATTCTATGTGGGCATATACTTCCTGTACCTACTGTATTCTTTATTTGTATACACTTTTATTTGTACACACGTATTCTCATTTGTGTCTATAAGCAGAAACTCCATATCACATGCACTGTAAATGTAATCTGTAAACATATTTTTTGTCCCCTTTTGACAAGATGCTGTGTGAAAAAGTGAACTGCTGAGGTCATTTGAATGAGCAGCAGAATTTGTGCTTTAATGATGATGTTAAATATTTCATTTGCTAATGCTACATAATGTCCCAGTTTATGACCAAATCCATGTCGTTGTTGCACTGTGGAACAACATTTTTAGGTCTAGTCCTGTCAAGTACCCTTCAGCTAAATGTCATGTGAAAACATGGCCCTTAGAAATTATTAAGTGGTCTAAGTGCTTCTTGTAATACCACAACTGATGTATTTTACATTACTAACTGAATCTTCTCATATAGACAGGGCGGAGATGAGTGATGGGCAGAGACTGGAAAAATTGACTTAAATTTTTCATAAATTATAAATATTCTCTTTAATGCCTTAATTATTCGTGATTAAATATAAATTGGTGTACTACTTCAATGCAAAACACAAAGTATTTTGTTTGACAAGATAAGATGATGATATTGGGCTTGTTGCAGTTTCTTTAATTTAATAGTTGCTGTATTATAATTTGCTATTATACACTGCATACCCCTTAAGAAAAGCATTTTGTACCATTATCATGATGGATAACCATACTGTTATTTAGAATAACAGCACACCTGCTTCTGTGCTAAATTATACTGCTAAATTATTTTGTCTTAAATATACTAAACAATTAATTCAAGTGAATTCCCATATGTAATGTCTAAATATATTGACATTTGTTACGTTGTAGCTTCTGTTTAGACATCCATACCTGCAGATGGCAGACTGGCTGTAGGCGGGGCCTTCCGTTGCACTAAGGGCCTGGCCTACCTGTGTCTGAGTCAGACCCAGAGACAGCCGGCGGATTTTAAATGCTTTGGCGAACTCTCGAATCTCCTCCAGGTTTACACCATCCACTTCGCTGGGGGCATTCTGTGGATCTACACAACAAAACAGAGAAGAACAAAGCTGCTACTCTCTACTCATACAATTTTATCACCTTGAAAACACTGTATTGCTATTCTTTTTGTAGTGTTTTTTTCTATAGTTTCCATACAGAATAATATGGATATTAATGACATTTCAACTATTGCAAAGACACAACTAAAGACTTTTCATTTCATTAAGAAGAATTTGAGGGGCACTCAGGCTCAGTTCTTGTACTCAGTACTCAGCATCTTAAATTCATGTGTTTGTTTGGCCTATCTACAATTCACAGCATCTATTTGCATGATACAACAGGAATATCAGTAGGAGACTGAATACAGAACAAAATATAAATGTATAAATGTATTTCTTATAATACAATTCTGACAAGAATGACTTTAAAATAGCTTCTTTTGAACTATTGTTCCTCTATTATTCTTTAATAAATGACTTTTTTCTTTAAATATGGTTTCTGTTTTTTTCAGGTCTGTCTGGTAGAAAGTGTAGGAGCCACTGACAATAAAATCCCCCCTAAATTAAATTACACAGAGTAACATAGACTGGGAAAGATACTTTCCTAATAAATTGATTTGAGGAACTTTCAGAAATAGTAAAGAACATTCCTGAAGCAATGCATATCCATTTTAATTCATATTCCTTTCTTGCTTGGTCATTTTACTTAATTAGACATTAAACAAAGAGCTATGCGGGGTTCAATTGAATTCCATTTTATTAGCTGAATACACTTGATGAGTTTCTACAGTGTAAACTACACTTTGATTTTATTTTGTGGTGCATTATGGTTAATCAACTGTGAATGGGTGGTATACATCATTGCCAGGTGGTCATGCATCTTATCTAAGATACATTTGGTTGAATGAATAATTCAAGGCAGTCATTATGAATAAATTATTAACAGAATCCATCAGCCATGTTTAAGGTAAAAATCTATTGAAGCAGCACCCTGTCATTCCCTATATGTAAATCTGATCTTGAAATTTAGCTCAGAACTTAAACTTGCTCTAAGCAGTTGTGATATTAAAGAATCCTGGGTAAATATCCAACGAAAATGTATGCTTTGTGTTTCCAACCACATAATGATTTGATACAAAATGAGCTAAACTGCCTCATAGTTGTCAATTCCTTTTAAATAATAATTCTACAAATATTATAAATTACAATGATCAGGTTAATTCAATCACATTAAATAATATTTTGGATTTGAATCATATTCCTGTTACCACACAAAGTGCTTTTTTGGTTACCTGACAAAACATTTTAGATTTAAAAATTTGACCAAAAAGAACAACCAAAATTGTTTTTCCTGTCTTTCCAAACCAAACAGTTAGCACCAACATTGTTATTATAACTTTTTGATCTTTTGGAGACTAAAATATAAGTGCAAACTAGAATCTTTCAATACACAATGCATATGGTCCTTGAAAGTACTGTGTATATTCTCACCAAGCTCAGCGATTATTCTTTTGTGGCTGTGGGGTCAGTAAATTTTTTTCTTCCATTCAAAACATGTTCTGCAGAATTAGCGTTAGCCAAGGACATCACGACAAACCCAATCTGGCATGGAGAGCCATGCCACCGTGGTAAACTGATGAAATGAATAGAGAATGCTAAGGGTATTATGTGTGTTTTGAACAAAACAAAAAAGAAAAGGAAAAATAAACAAAGAAAGAGTTCATTGGTTATGTCCACATTGCTGATCAATGGTAACTTTCTGTTTATTGAATCCAAACTCTATTGCAAAGCTTTTGAAATGCTTTTGGGGCAATTGGCTGTGACAAATGAAAATTTATCTAAGTAAAATAGTTTTTAAAAGGGCCGGCGTGGCTCTGACAGGCAGGAGGGAGTGATTTATATGTGGTGTTTCTGGGGGCTAAAGTCACTCTAAACACAACCCTCTATTCATTAGGTCTATAGTTTGGTCAGCTATATGACAGAATCAAACGAAAAGCATTTAAAGCCACAATGAAGAGGCAGCATATTGATCATTATCTGAGAGAAAGGAGATTATTATGATTATTAAAAGGGATGTTTTTTGGGTACGTTAACACTTTTGTCAATGTGCAGGTATTCATTACTATGTTTTTTGAAAAGTTCATGACAGCCAGACAGAAATTCTGTCATGATTTATTTACGTCAAATTTCCTTTATCTGTATAATTTTCCATCTTCTGCAGAACAAAAAAAATGTTTTTTTTAAAAAAAAGGTTTGAAACTACATGAGGGTGAATAAATGATAACAAATTTTAAATTTTTGGCGCATTATCCCTTTAAAATAGCTAACATGTGGAGATACAGTGGACACTCACTGCTGACCAGCTGCCCAACACTGAGAGCCGAGGAGGAAGATGATGTTGAGGAGGAGGAAGAGGCCTGGCGGAGTGGACTCTGGCTGTGAGGCATGCGGAGAAGATTCGCCTGCGACACAGGGGGAGCGTGCGGAGTCTGGGGGGCCTGCGGCAACTGTTAATGCATGCACATAAACAGACACGCACAAACACATGCACACAGGCAGTTACATTCACATACACAGTTGCATATACACCAGGAATTACCACAATAAAATTTTGGAAAACATACTTAAGAGAAGAATGAAAGAAAGAATAAAACCTTTAGTAAAGCAGTGTTTTACTGAACTATGGTAGAGTTATAATATTAGATGGTAATGCCATGGTTCTTATATATGCGTCATGGTACTGAATGGTTACTACATTCATGTGTCATTATTGTGCATTGCAAGTGTTCAAAAACAAAATCACCATACATTTCGGCAAAGTTTTGTTTGCTTTTCTTAGCATGTATGTATACAAGGGGTTGGGGACAATCTATATTTTTAAGTGCTGACATATTTTACCTCATGATACTGCAATAATATTTTTATCAAGAACCCACATTTTTAGTTAAAACCCTGTTGATAATTTGTCAGAATGAACTAAATGTAAGTGAGTAAAGGATTAAAATATACAGCTTTAAACAACTACAAACTCAGTATTAATATTTGAATAGCCGGTCCCTGCTTATTTTCACCCCTAAAGGAAACATTGTTCAGAAAGCAATAACATTTTGAGGATTAATAATTGATAACTGAATACACACAGACCTACATTACTTTTTTGGTTTTGGACACAAAAGATTTAGAGTATTGTAACTGTTTACACACTGCATATTTTAACTGGTGAGTCTGGTTACTTCCTTGTGTTGCTCCACAATTTTTTATTGAATGCACCTGTCAGATACTTTGTATTTTCTTTCTTAAAACTACTTACTTCAATGTTTGGCTATTTGGCACAGAAACTTTAACATGAAAGCAAACACACAGCCATTTACTGAGCCCAGAAATCAAAATCATGTGGCTACAATATGAGCCATTATTTTGGGCAATGTGGCATGACTGCGGCACCATTAATTTTCATGTTTTATGCACCATTGAGTGACAAAACCCAGGTTCGTGCATCTCCACTGTTCAGGAGTGAAGCCTACTCATCTGTCTCAAAGTGGGTTGGCTTTTCTCGGCTGTTGTCTTGCACTATTAATTCTCTTCTGTGTTTGTGCGAGTGTGTTTTTCCTTTAAATGGTGAGAGGTGTCAGTAGTTTTACACACACTGTCAGAACTGTCGACGGTTCTGTGAGAATTACCGGGCTTTGGTGGATCTTTGCCGTCATGGTGTTTGACAGCCATATATTATAACTGCGTGAAAATGTTCAGGAGTCAATTTGAAATGCAGACAAATCCATAAACATTATTACAAATGCATTACCGCATTTACGCCTGTGATCAAAGGCTCTGAGTAAATATGACACAAAACTGCTCCTTAAGAAATGAAGTAGACTTGTAGATGCTTTATCAGACAGCAGACGGTTGTAGATTATAGAGTGGGGTGTGAGATAATATGCACGTCTGTGTACTCTTTGCTATTTTGCATGATTGGTAGCTGTACTGGTTAAACTGTGTATTTTCAGTACCTTTAATTGTATTTTGACTGCTTGGTATATAACTGTATAACATTAAGCATAGTATATTAATGTCTTGACATAGGGTACTTTACAAAAGGCACATTAGTTGTTTTACCAAATGAAATTAAAATAAATAAAATGTATTTTGTTTTATAAAATGTAAATGTACATCATGGTATAAAACCCTTATGTAAAAAAGTAGTGCCTGTTTTCTCATCACTGACCTGCTGTCCAGGTTTAATGGGTGACAGTGTGATTCCCTGGGTGTTGATTACTGGCAGGATCTGGTTGCCAATCACAGTGGCTATAATCTGGCCCTGCGCATTGGTCAGCAGCTGTGGTGTGATTGGCTGAACCTGCAGCGAGGGAGTGCCACCCCCTGATTGGCTGGAAGGTCCTATAGAGTTTGGCATCAGAGGGATTGTCCCAATGATCTATAAAGAAGGTGATGATGAAATAAATAAAATTCAGTTTGAATTATTTTGAGTTATTTAAAAATGTGTTATCTACTCAAGTGTCCTTGTATATAAATTATATAAAGATATCATTTTAACACCGCTAAAAGCAGAGAGAAATCTATACATCAAAATGATTACATTTAAAAGACTATTGCAACAACCTTAAAATGTCAATAATTATAAAAAAGTTATAATATTAACAACAACATTTTGACTGTGTTATAAAAACGGCCTTACAACTGTCACTACAGATCATTACTGCACACAGAATTAAAGCATTTCTGCAGTTGCACATGAGGGGCATGTGCAGTCAAACTCAGCATCTTTTTACTGCACAAACATGGCGCAGTGATCTTCACACTCTAAGGACTTCATCAGTGTTAGAGTATCAAAGCCCTTAGATAACTGGATAGAAGGCTACTTAGTACAGGGTGGATAAACAGACTGTGTAACCTTTGTATTTTTAAGAGAGGCTTCAAAGACGCACACACTGATACATAAACACCTGCACTGAACCACAAACCCACATGTACATACACAGCCTAAACTCAGACACATAAAGAACACCCCACCCCTACACACACACAAGCACACAAAATGTGCTCTCTCCTCCTCTGTAAAGGTCAGACTCAGAGTACCTTCATGTGTACTGGTGCAGACCACTGACCACTTATCTTTCATAAGACTAGAGGAAAAGTGTGTGTGTGTCTGTGTGTATAAAATGCAGAAAAGGGCTGAGGTATTAATGTAGCCTCTTAACCACTCGTCCATCAACTTAAACACACACACATGCCTAATTCTGGGTGTAAGGTCCCACAGTCTTTTGCTCTGCATGCCCCAATCTGTTCTACAGTTGTGTCAGATCAAAGGGTGTGACCTGTGTGGCTCTACTGTTTCACTTCTCAAGGCCACGGCTTTAAATGAGCCATGTAAAACAACAGCGCTTGTGAAAAGGACCCAATACTCAAAAATAAGGGGTTTTGTCAATGGAATCGCAAGACTTAACACCCATGTATTCGAAGCCACACACCAGCATTAACACAGGCTGCATTAATACAGGAGATATATTGTTCTTTTATGGTCACAATGATAAGACACATTATAAAGCCAATGACATGTGGTGGATCCTTTAAAAGCCATAGTTCTCATACGGACTGACACAGGTGCATCCTTTGCTGCATCCCAGTTCCCTCTCTTCATCCCATTTCCTGACACTTTGTTTATCAATAAATAGGAAAAAGTTAGAGCCGTGGTTTAGTGGTTAGCACAAAGCCCCCGAATTTTCAGATAAGTGGTCAATCTATATGGGTTTTAACATTTACGTTCCCCAACATGTATTCCCAAATATTAAACTCTGGTTACATCCTCAGGTTATCAGGTGTACACCACACACAAGCCATGGTGTTCATACAGGAAAAATAGATTTAAGTCTAACCCAACACAACCCCCACCACACAAAGAAGCTTAAAAAGTGACCCAAAAAAACACATTACTATATAAATTACATGTCAATTAATATGAGCATGTCTTAGGGTTTTTTTTTATCTCTTGTCTACAAGTGTGCAATTGTGCACAGACACACATTTGATATGCCATCTAGATTAAAAAGCACAATTGATCTATCTCATATAATTTACCCCCGCCTGCTGGCAGACCCCCATCTGTATAATCTCTGACTGCTTCTGTTCTCTCCTCTCTTCCTCCGCCGCTCTTTGACATAATGGCGATGGGGCAGTGGAAAAAAGCAGCTCTGACTATGTGTAATTTATCCTCAGCACGGCTCATTTGGTAGCGTTGCTTCGCATTAAGCGACAGATAATTTATCTCTCTCTCCCTTCCTCTGTCGCACTTTATCGCTCTCTCTCAATCCTCTGCGGCCCTCTCCGCTGCCACTTAGCATATTTTATTGTGCGGTGTGGCGCTTGTGTCCCCCGACGTGGCATTTGCATGCCGGCTTGTCTGAGAGCTTGTTCCGCTCAATTATTCCTTCTCATTGGACTAAGTGGCTGCTCTAACACGAGCAATAATACAGCACAGGAGCTGACAGCTACATACTGTCCCGGCCACTCTGCGCGGCACCACCTTTCTGTGGCATATCAGACCATTTCTCTACATCTAAAACTGCATTAACCACATCTTAGAATGACATTCTGTGATATTGTTAAATGCTAAGTTGGCAAAAAATGAATTGAGTTAACTTGGAAGGACAAATTAGGTTTAATATGGTTTGCATCAAAGGCTGACACAAACTTATGCAAATCAAAATCTATCTGTTTAATATATTTACAGATATGATGTACAGGTTGTGACCTCACCTTACTGTGGCATATCAGACTTTGTCTTTACACCTGAAACTAAATTACCTGAATATTAAAATTGCATTTAGTGAGATAAAAAGGTAGCAAAGCTGGCGGAAAAATGACTTGCATAAACACAGAAGGGCAAATCAGGTTTCATACGGTGTCCATCAATGGCTGACATCACAGAGTTATTATATTTCTCATAAATCCTTGTAAAAACAAATAAAAACCCATCTGATATGGTAAAACCGTGTCTAACATATGTGGAGTTTACAGGTGACTCTATCATGTTGGATGTAAACAATTCTCAGAAACACTCAGAAACATATCATCCGTGCCCGCATTACGCCTCTAAATCTGATCAGGTATTTTGTCCACATCTGAAACACCTGCCTGAAATGGAAGGAGATAAAAGGATTACTGTGAAATAAATTCTTAAAGGTCCATATATTGCATAAAACATCTGTCAGGAACTGTTTTCTTGTGTTTTTATACAATATTTGACTTTTTTGCTCTTCTACGTTGTTTGTTTTTGTGAAATGTACTTTATATGTCGATTACTCTGTGGTGTTAGAATGTTTATATCCCATCATGCATCTCTCTCTCTCTCCCTCCCTGTCTCTCTCTCTCTCTCTCTATTCCTTCATTCTCTCTCTCTCTCTTTCTCTCTCTGTTTCTCCTCTATGAGCAGAACTCATCAGGATTATACTGTCAGTGATTCCCAGGGAATGTCATCTCCTCCTCCAGCCAGGCCAATCTTCAGCGTTAGCCATGGCCGCCAGCCAATATCCCTGCCCATTTTCTGCCCTACTGCCCGCTGTTTGGAGGGGAATAGGATGAAGCCACATATTGAGAGAGAATTCCAAAGTTCTAACATCCATTGCTGTGATAGAAACACAGATCGGAAATGGTCATAGACTGACTGTGTGTTGTGATGTCTTCAAAGCTTTCATTCGCTTGGCAAGCTTAGATAAATAGTAAGAAATGAATAAGTTTACATGATAGTATATCTATAGGAAAAACTGATATAACTATTAACATTCACTGTAACAAACTGTTTTGTCAGGTAACATAAAAATATGCACCATGAGACATTTCCATTAACCACCAGTCACTGGCCCAGAGAGACTGGTAGGGTAAATCTGGTGAAACCTATGATCTTAGTTTTAAGTTTTAGTGGTTTTAGTTTCTGGTTTTAGTTTTAACCAGACCCTGTCAATTCTACAAAAAATAATTAGGCTAAACACTAAGGCTTGGTTTCACAGATGAGGCTTAAGCCCAGTCCCAGACTAAAATACATGTTTGAGCTGTCTTAACTGAAAGTCACTTGCACTGACATATTTAAAATATATATTATATATAATATATAAAAATGCCATTGTTTTGTCTGTGTTGTGTTTTTTTCTATGGTACATTTATAAAAGCTACTTAAAGGTCCTAATGTAAACTAATTTAATTTAAGGTCCTTAATGTGAGCCTCCTGGCTTAATCTAAGCCCTGTCTGTGAAACCAGGCCTTAGTGTTTTTCACAGTTGATCATTCGCCTACATTATGCTTAAGTCAAAGCCATATGTTTTGTTGTACACTCAAAGCTTTGCCATTTTAAAAATAATTATGGTCAAAACATTTCAAACTAAGTCATATCCAGAAGACAAAAAACAGAAAAGCTTCATTTTGTGTATACCAGCAGTCAACAGTATCCTTAGCATTTACCCCCCTAAAAATGACTTACTGTTTCATTATTAATTTTCAGATGCATAAACAGTATTTATTGTTCTCCTTAAACATCACGCCAAATCCATGTCAAATAAACCACAGCAATCTCTCCATCTAAATGAGACAAATGTGTGTATGATTTAGCTGAGAGAAACAACACAACCACATTTGTGTTATTTTAGTAATCTATTAGCAAGCCAACATTAATGCCTGAGAGATACATTAACAAGCAAAGCAAACAAAGAGAGTTTCTTTTACTCTGGTTTAACACACTGCCTTAGACCATCCCTTTCCATCCACCTCTTCAGTCTGAGGCATCATCTGCTGCTCCTCTGGCTATGTCCGGGGCCTGTATTAGTATCACTTTAATGTTGAAAGCAAAATGAGGGATTGGGGAGAGACTCAAAAGGGTGGTGTTTTAGCAGGCTTAGACTGAATAATGCAAGTTGGTAATAAGGTCAGGAGCAGAGCCTGCAGCCCTGGGCTTTGACCGTCTCAGTGACCTGATTATGTCAGCCAGTGTCAGACGGCACGACACTACAAACGCACAGCACATCCCATCAGCGGCATCGCCATGCCGATACGTCCAGTCACGCCCTGCAGGCACCATCAGCATAGAAGAGCCTGTACCAGTTTGCTAGGTAACATCTACCATACACAAGCACGTGCATAAGATATGAGTGACAGTATATCATACACTTAAACATAAAAGCACAACGCTTGAACATAAAAGTCATTTATATTCACTGAATCTTTTATGTGTATGTTAATTCGTACACATTGAATTTATTTTTATTTATGTTTAAGTTTTCTATTAGTCCTTACAAATCCTCTAACCACGAGTCAGAACTAAAATTGCGAGATGTATAATTTAAAAAAATCTATGAATGTTAAAGCATTCGTAAATGTTTGTATGTTCAAAGTTTTATTTGTTTTATTTGTTGTCAAAACTTTGAGCCTGAATGTTTAAGCATCAGTCCATCTTTACATAAAAATACTTACAAACACTAATAAAATCACATAAGTTTCCACCCGAACATACGTCATTATATATAAAGCAAAAAGAACTCTCAATAGTATAGGAATAGAAACCATAAACAGGCCCACAGCATGCAATTCCTTGAACAACATTTTCTATTGCTTTAAAGAACAGGAAGCGTCACTACAAAGGGGGAATGAGACAGGGGTTAGGGTAAATAATGCCGTTTGTAGCGTGAAAGGGCACATTGGCTATACAATCTTTCCTTTAATATGGGAGCAGTGTGCACCTGCGATAAGATGATTCATTAGATAGGGCTCTGCTATGACAAGCCTCATCGTTCAAGCCTCTGGCTACTGATGGAACAATTCTGCAACCGGCCACATAAATATGACAAGGTCAGTGTTTTACCCCCTGTGCTCCCACACTGATGTCCAATCAAAGCATGATGCCCTTCTCGGACGCACACTAACGTGGCTAAAGATAAGTTGCAAAAGTCAACATTAGACCAATATTTGAATTTAGTTATCGTTACAACTTAGGACATACAATGTGAATGCTTTCTCTTGTGATTAATAAACCGCAGGCTTCAGCTTATGTGTGTATTTCAATTTGTTCTGGTGTTCTAAATAAATGAGGTGAGTGTGTGTTAACATACCTGTCCTTGTGCATTGGTGACCAGTTGCCCAGTGACCCCCTGCAGGCTGGAGAGAGCATTACCAAATACTTGCGATCCGGCAATTGAGCCCATCGCTGCTGCTGCTGCTGCGGCAACCGCTGCCTGACTGGCCAGAGGGTTAAGCTGAGGAAATGAACAAAGAATTAAAAACCAATGACACAGAATTAAATTAGCACACAGAATACAGTAAGCATTTCTTGGGTTGTGAAAAGTAGTTTTTATATGCCTGGTTGTTGGAAGAGAGGGTTTAAACAATAAGAGAGCCTGATGACATCAGCTAATAAAGCAAATTGTTTTTTAGAGGTTACATTTTGATGAAAGATTATAAAGACAAATTTGAAATAACATGCACATAAATTGTCCACAATAAGACTAGGGCCATAAATAAATAAGTCAAACAATACAAACTTACTTGAGAAGTAAAATGTAATAAAATAATCAGATGTTTTATATTTTAAATTTCATAAATTTTCATAAATTATCCTAAAAAATGTTCATCATCAATGGCTTGTTGATGATGTAAAAGCAAGTAGTACACGAAGGTCTAGAGTCAAAGAAGGCAACCAGTTTCTGTTAACCCCCGCAGTTGATTTCTATTGTTTAGTAGAGCAGTGTCAAACACACACACACAAAAGCACACAGGTGAATAAATCAGGCTAACCTCCTAATAAGCAGGGAGAATGCAGTGCTTATTTGGTTGCTGGGCTGCAGAATACAGCCTTATTAGGTTCTTTAAGTAGATCAAGAGCTCACACAGGACTGCACACAGACTCCCCAATTACTCATCACAATGAGGCAGTAATGGAACCAGCGCTCGGAGCAGACAGAGGAGAACAGGCGCAGTGACAGCAGACAGAGAGAGTCAAAGAAAACAGCGTATCCTAATGGCAGTCAACAGCCATATAGGCAGCAGGTTATTTCTGAAACTAAATAGCTATTCTTTTTGATAAGTTCTGACTTTGCCTTCACTATGAGTCACGGCATATAATTTCAAACTAAGATGATGTCAGAAGGTTTGCAAGTATGCAACAATAATAACTGTGATACCATCACGCTTTAAAAGAATAGTTTACCAAAAATGTAAATTCTGACATTGTTTACTAGTCTCTCTATTTTTTACAATGAATGAGGAATAGAATTTTTAAGCTTCAAGAAAGATTTAAATGTTATTTATAGGACTCGTGCACTCATACTCCAAGCCTTCTGAAGTCATATGCTAACTTTGTGTGAGGAACAGTTCAAAATTAAAGTTATCATTCCTGACATCTAACCTAGATTACTTGTTTATGGGAGTTTATGAGAGAAACAGCAAGAACAAATCAGAGTTAGATTATTCTAATGAATTGATCTGGTTTACAAAATCTGAATGATTTCAAATTGGAGGTTTGCAAAATCTTAATAAAGACTAAGAATATAGCAAAACCATTTTTATATTGCTTCTGCATCCCTATTGAAGCTTAAAATCTCCAGTCCACATTCATTGTTGTTGCGTTGTAAAACATAACCTGTACATTGTTCAAAATATTCGATTTTGTGCTTCACAAAAAACAGAAAGTCATACAGGTTTAGGAATGACATGATGGTGAATAAATTATAACACTTGATGTATTTTGGCAGATGATTTATCCAAAGCGACATTTAAGCTATACATTTGATCAGTACATGTGTTCCCTGGGAATCAAACCCACAATCTTTGCGCCCCTAACACAATGCTCTACCAACTGAGCTACAGGAACAGTATTTTAATTTTCATAACACAGAATTTTCATTTTTGGGTGGTTTGCTCCTATAACTGACGGTTTACAACAGTATCCAACAAATTTCAGGCAACACTGGCCCCTTACTCCCTTGTCCCCCTGACTGCTACCCCCCCTCAAGCATTCCCACCCACTATCCCCCACCCCCTGCTCCCAAAGGGGGCCATTCAGCTTTGTTAAAGTGAGAGCATTCAGCTGCCATTCATCTTTCATCTTATCACACCATCATATATTACCAGACTCTCTGAAATCAAATGATGAGAAAATACCACAGAGCGATCAATACTTTTTCATTGACAGTAAAGGTTAAGCACATTAAGAATGACATCGCATTTGTCTTATGAAATCATATTTCATGTTGGTGGCCTAAAATTGGCTGAGATTGATACTATGTCCCCTGAACTGAAAGTCATCCATTTTTTTAGCACTAATCACAGAAATCGCCTCTTTGTGGCCATCATTTTCTTTGTCCTTCTGCAAAAGTCAAGTGCCAGTTGATAATATCAGCGACCCAAAACGTTAAGGGCAACGATTTTAGTTCCTCAATGCTTCAAACATGTGGCTATCGTGAGTGATAAAAGCTCTCTGAGACTTGAGGACATTTCTGCTTTTTCTTCCATTTGTCAAGAGATGTTCAGATGATTGATCTGTATGCGACCACAGCGATGGGATGCTACTTAAAAACAATCATGCAATATTTCATAATGCTTCAGTCAGACAGGGGCTAAAGTGCAGCGGTTTTGCGGGACGATTCTGTTGTTGTTGCATTAGTAAAAATTCAGAGCGCTTGTGATTTTTCTGACGACAGCAGTGAGTGCTTATTCTGTTAAACAGAAAAGCAGAATAGCTTTGTGATCACAGGAAAGGTGCCTGTGTGGAGAGCATCTTATCTTCAACATCTTTAGATAATAAAAACATGTATTTCTGAGGGCGTAAGATATAGAGAGAAAGCATGAGAGAGAGAGAGATGGACATAAATGGCAATATCAACCAAGGATTGAATTCACAGATAATCCTTTCAGCCTATCCGAGGGCAAACACTCTCTTTCTGTCGCCTACACTCTCTTTTAAAGAGATCAGATGAAATGCGTTATACTGAAATGATAAGATGGCCAGTGAATTATCTGAGCAGGATCTTCTTTAGTGATCCGCTGTCAACTGAATGGGCTATGTTGATTTCCTCAAACATCTGTAGTAAGTATCTAAGTTAACATTTTAACAACCACAGCTGCATGGTTATATGGTTATATTTACATTAACATTACATTTTTATCTAAAGCGACTTACACAGAGTGAGAGCGTTTAACATTTTGGCCTACGAACCAACAAGCCTAGTGTACAAAGCTACATTTACAACTGGAAATAGTTTTGATGCTACTAGAGACAGGATGAACAGTAAAGAACATCAGAGCATTAGAAATAAGTCAAATGTCTGTGAAACAGTTGTGTCTTAAGTTGTTTATTGAAGGTTGGAATGGTCTCAGAAGATTGGGTGGAGGCTGGCAGCTTATTCCACCAGAAAGGAACAGAATAGGTGAATGTCTTAGAGAGCGATCTGGTACCTTGTTGTGAGGGGACAATCAGACATTGCTCGTTTACAGAATGTAATTCTGAGCCAAGGTTAGAGATTTAAATTTGATGTAGGCAGCAATAGGTAACCAATGGAGTGAGGAGGGGTGCGTCATGGGCTCTTTTTGGTTGACTGAAGACCAGATGTGCTGGGCATTGCAGTTGTCCAGCCTTAATATTACAGTGACTCATTAACTCCTAGTGCTTTGACTAGGAGCTTTGTTGCATGCTTAGACAGGAAAGGTCTGATTTTCCTGATGTACAACACGTACCTGCATCACAGAGAGATTATTGTATTTACTGGTGTAACAATCAGTGTATTTAATGTTCCTTGGTGATTATTTGGGCTCCAATGATTCAATTGGTGACGATTTACAATAAAAAAAACATTTAAAAGCATTTAATGGCATAAATAAATTGCATTTAAATTCTATTAAAATATGAAGGCTATTTTAGATTATACAGAAATATGAGTAAATTTTCATTTGGGGTGAACCATTCCTGTACTGAACTGTATAATTTTCACTTTAAAAAAAATAAAGTTTCCTCAAACCATGCATCTCCAAGGCTATCATTTTTGGAAACTGTAAACTGTGTAAACAGTGTGCAATACATTGTTTTCTTTAAGGATCTCAGATCCTACATTTTGTTTTTAAGGAGAAGGCCTTAAAGTCTACAGCTCTGGTTATTGTTTATCAGTTCATTCATGTAATTTTGGGAGGAGATCAATAATATTTAAGCCCATTATAAAATCTTCAGCAGCACAGCGGGGCAGATGGAGGCTCCGTAACTTCGGGGCAGCAGGAAGCAAAATGTGAGGATTGCAGGGGATTGCTGTGTTTGTCATCTAAACAGGTGATTTTCCGGCAGGCTGCCTTCACTTGGAGTCGTGTGGGGAGGCAGGAAATGGCGTTGCCGCTCCACTATTTGTGTTGATTGCATGTGTGCATCTAAACAGCTGGCATCCTTTTTTCTGAGAAACAGCAGATAAACCACTGGGTAAATGTGGCAAAACGGTTGTCTGTCCTTGCTTTTCTTCTTTTCATCTCTTGGAAAGGTGGAGAGTGAAGTTGGAGAGGACAGCTGAGAGACAGTTTTATGTAATGTGTGAAAGATTTGTGTGAAAACAACAGGTGGATTATTTTATAGAGTAAAACTGACTTTGAATAAAATAATTCTGAAAGGAAAAGAATCAATTGTTGGAGAAAACAATTGTTGCAGATGTTAAAAAGTAAAAAAATTGTTGCAGATGTTAAAAAGTAAAAAAATGTACCCTATGAAAAAGAAAGACAAGAGAAGGGAAGAAAGAAGAAAGAAAGAAAGAAAGAAAGAAAGGATGGAGAGTGTGAAAAGCATCACACACGTTTTGCACCCCATGGCAAAGTGGGTGAGTAAATTTTAAACTCTATTAAGTTCTGCGAGGCCTGCAATGGCCGTTTGACCGGCGGGGTCAGATGGAGCAACAACCCATGTAATCCCCTGAACAAGTGCAAAAAACAGCTTTCCGTTACCATGGCGAGGGACTTCTGGACATCAAAGTAAAGCACTCAAAAAGCTAGAGTTCATTTTACACCTGTTCCGTTCAGACTGCAAATTCAGACCTAATCGTTTTCACTGCTATTACAATAGAAAGACACAGAGCCTGAGGGAGAGACTCCTGCTTACACTACAGGTGAAAAGAGCTGAAACTCACCCACCATCTTAGAGATAATAAATAGAAAAGCATATATTGGCAGGAAGTATAAAATCAGTGACAGATTTCATGTGATTGGCTTAATCAGTGTTTGTATAAATTTAACAAAACATGCTTAAACCAAAACAAAAAGTATAAATTACATACTATTTCAAGACTTATTTTCAGAAAGTATATATTCTTTTTTGTAACCCATTGTAAAATTGTATTTTATTGTTTCAAGCATAAACTTCACTACAAAGTGTATTAGACTTCCTACATTCATAAGATATTCTCTGACAATAATCAATAATACTAAACAATTTTGCTTCTCGAGTATCTTTTTTTAAGAATGTTTATACATTATTCCCAATAAACAAAACAAATTATTCTTATGAAGAAAATAGTTTTTTTTGCAGAGCTCAGCTTGACTTTGTTAGTTAAATGGTAGGAGAGTCAATGACTGTAGTGTCAGAACTACTCTTCCATTAACAGCTATTAAACATCTAAAAAGCTGGATTTTTTGTATCATATAGCAATTTCTATGTCAACCACACCTCTGTTTTACCTTTTCTTTATTCCTCTCTTGCCCTCTATTTTGCCCTGTATTTCTCTGTTTATTCCCATTATAGCGAGTGGACATAATCAGAAGTGACACATCTGAGCAGGCTCACAGCCTCCCCAGCGTCACGTCCAGACCTTATGCTATCTCCTTCAAAAAAGCTCTCTCTCTTTCTCCCACGTTCCCCAGCCTGGAGCCTCCCCTCCGTCCGAGTACATCAAAATACCATTAGACTGTCCCAAACACCTCAGCTCCCCTGTTGGACCCCCTCAGTCCATCACCTGGACTCTCTTTGCATCACTAAAGCTGCTTACGAAGCCCCATTTCACCTTTCCATTGACAGTAAATAATAGGTGAGAGAATAACAGAAATGTACAGACTTGAGGCAAGAACAGGAGAGAAAGAAAAGAGGAATGAAGGGACATGCAAAGCTGCAGAATCTAAGCTAAGTTGGGTCAGTCCTCCCATGATGCATTGCTCTGAAAACTGGCCACATCTTTGAGAGCTGTTTAAAATTCTGCACTTCATCAGATAAAAAGCACAACTGTTGGGAAGAGAGGGGGCAAGAGGGGTCACATTTAACGGGCCGAATGCAAATGACAGAGGAATCAGGAAGAAGATAAATGACAAATGTACCTATAAATGTGTGATGAACTGCCCAGAGCCGACCGTCAATTATGTTACTCATTAACTCCAATCATAATTAACTCCTTTTCATTTCATTATATAAAATACCCGTTTTTCTGTGCTTCCATAATTGTGTCCCTTAAAATCCACACAGAAGTTTTAACCCATTATTCATCTTTGCTCTATTTTTGCAGCAAAGAGGCAGTCCTATAGAGTGGTCTTACATTACATAAATACATATTTTATTTATAAATTCCATGTTTTATCATTTTTTCTGTTGATAAATTACTCAGAAAAGGTCCAAGTAAAATGCTGACTGCAGTTTTACACAATTATCAGTGTTATTTTGGTATATTCTCACAAAGTTTATGAAATAACAAAAAAGTGAACAGAAGGCAAGACTGTGCTGGAGAACAACTATGTCTAACTCAGTCTGTTGGATCTGCTGTTGTTGGTAAACTAATTGTTATCAGAGCTTCAGTTTTATGAAAAGTTTCTATTGCATTTTCAATGGCCACCAGAGACCAAGTTTTCATCAAATTTTTAATCTCCACTGTAATTTCCTGTGATAAAAAAGGATGAAAATAATAAAACCATCAAATGCAAAATGATCAATGGCCGTTTGTCTTAGAATGATCGAAAGCAAAATACTACATGTCTTAATCTAACAGAAGCCTCACAACAATATGTCTCAATTTAAGGAAACTTTAACTGTTTAAATTCATCATGTCAAATCCTCCTCTCCGGCATTTGAACAGAATGCCATCTTTTTTCACCTGCTGTTGTTTGACATACAAATCCAGTATTTGAATGACTTTAATATTGGCTTAATCAATGGCTGGTGATCTTTTGATGGCCTCTATCCAATAAAGCCCAGCGTCAGCCGTGTGTGAGTTTCATAACTAGAATAATGGTAAATGATTACTCCTCCACTTGGTGTCTCATGGTGAGCCGGGCTAATGAAGAGAAATGGTTGGGTTTGGAGTCGGTGCTGCCAGCTGCCATTTGAGATCTCAGAGCAGAGATTAATGGTGAGTGTGCAGGCCTCTGTAGCTGTGGTCAAAGTTCTGATCGATAACACAGACACACACAAATCCACGCGTTTGTATGTACGAAAGGCGCAAACATTCTTCAGCATGCAAATTCTCGAAAACAAAACTTAACACACATGCAATATCATTTTAGTTGGAGTGATGAATGTATGACAGTGGACGCAGCATTGATCTGCCCCTTCCCTGTGTTTCTCTGGGCAGTTTACAGGGGTCCAAAGAAACTTAACAGGTGCTATGTGTTATTGGACATCTGTTTCCTGTAGCCATGCCATTATCCTGCGTTACTGTGCTGTATTTTATTACTTTTATGATGTTTGTGCATGTGTGTATTTAAATGTGAAGGGGGGTGATAGAGAGATAGAAAAGATTAGAAAAAAGAAAAAGTGTAAAGATCTACTCATTACAGAATAAATTAAATTAGTAAGACAGAGCCCAGAGAGGGAGAGAAAAAAAGAGAGTAAATTCTTTTGAAGACATTTTTAAGACAAGATGGTAATGCCCACATGCCAGCTTTTTTATTCAGGCTATACAATCCTTCTACAGCTCAGATATACTTAACAACTAAACAGGGAAAGATCAAAATCTTTCAAACTGAATATGTGACTGTGCTGGCAAAATTATCAGAATAAGCACAGGCTGATTACGAGCTACATACAAAATGAGTAAAAAATTTGATAATTTCACAAAAATGAGTTCATTAATCCCACATCTACTGATCCCAGTGCTCCAAATAGCAGTTACACATCTAAATTAATCTCTATTACTAAATTTTTCCTTCCTTCCTTCCTTTCCTTTCCTTTGTTTTAATAATCCATGAAAAATTACGTTTTTCTACTCTCTTCCTCACAAATGATGCTTCAGACAAATGTAGCTCATTTGTTTTTTTTTAGATTAACCCTCACATCTGAATTTTTATTGGAAGTCCTCTAAACTTTCGTTCCTTACTCTTGTAGGTGTCTAACTGTAGGCTCCAGTGCACAAAATAATCCCTAATTTTGAGTAAATAAAAAGTTGCTTTGCTTTCAGTGCTCAGATTTTCTTCACTGACTACATAACATGCTTTATAATTATTCATACCATACGCCCTGCTGCCGTTGATGGGCAATAGTCTTATTTTCTGCTTCAGTCACCAGTGCACATTTGTATTTTCATACAGTGAAGTTAGTTATGTAAGGCAATTTTCTGCCTTCTTAAAAAAGGCTGTCTATTGGTCTGCATTAATGAGACAGAAAGAGAGAAAGAGAGTGTGTGAGAGAGAGAAGGAGAGCATGGAAAACAGAAGATTAGACATCTCTTTGACGTATGAAAAGCAAACTTCCTGTTAGGCAGGAAGTGATGCGTTCAATGTTTATTGACACAAATAATCAACAAAACACCAAAACAAACGCTGCACAAATTATAAAAAACAATAATTATAAATAATTATTTACACATATTTTAAGTATCATATACAAAAAGATTGTATCTCATTGTATCTAATTTCAATCTAAACAATGTCTAAATAGCAAATTGAGTTTATTAGATAAATATAAACTTAAAAATACTGAGACTACATAAAGCAAACCACATAATGTAGTTTTCAATTATTTATTTATTTACTGACAAAAGCTTGGGATCAAACAAGTAAAAATGAGGCCCTTGCTTTTCATATAAATAATGACCAAGGGGAAATTCAAGGGCAGGGCTGTTGAAAAGTGGATCACTACATAGACTGGAGAGAATATGTTCTTAAAAAGCCCCTGCTAGAGACAAAACAACAGTGTGTGTGTGTGTGTGTGTGAGCATATGTGTGCTGGAAGGGTGTCTGACCTTGGCAGGGATGGGGTTTCAGAAGCGAGCTGTAATGATGGCTGATTGCTGGGGAATGATAGAGAATGGACAGAGAGAGAGAGAGAGAGAGAAAGAGAGGTATGAGAGGAACACTGAGATACAGTAGGAAAGGAGGGAGGAGAAGAGGACGGTGTAATTGCAGCACTCCTGGGCCTGAGCCTCCTGTGGCACACATCAATACATCAGGAGGGGTGTGTCTTAGAGTGATGGGTAAGAGAGAGAGCGAGAGAGGGAGAGAGAGAGAGAGAGAGAAAGAGAGAGAGAGGGAGAGAAGCTAAAGGAAAGTGGGGGTAAAAGATGGGGCGAGTGGGGGTGCTGTAGAGTCAGGAGAGGTTGAGTAAAAGTAAGAGGAACAACAAGGGTAACTGATTGAAAGGCCGAGAGATCGGAAATGTGGATTGGTGACAATGAAATGAAAAGTAGAAGTGAAGTAAATTTTTATTGCTGAGTTACTCATCTATAGCTCAGGAGATGTAACTGAGCTCTCAGTTGTGTTTCAGGTTTTATTTACTTTAGATGTTTCTCAGTAAAAATAAAATTAATGTGAAGACCATAGCTCAGATAGTTGATCTATTTTATAAAAATGTTGTTCATAGTAAAATCTAACTTTTTAATTGCAAGCACTGATATGTTAGGAAATCTCAGCCCACTTTGAGACAATATTAAGATTCCTTCTGAACTATTTGTGGAAACATGTAAAAATAATTGAGTCTTTCTCACAGGACAAAACTTGGAGAAGTAGAAGACTTCAGAGTAGGTCTCAATTATCTAACTATAACTCATTTTTGATTCTTCTTTTGGTCATATACAGGAAGTAATAGGAGAAAGCAAGAGGAGACTTGTGCTCCTGTACCAAAGACAAGCTGGCCTATAATACCTGGGGACAGTTTTCTGGTAACATTCCCTTTCATCTCAATGGTAGCTGCTCAGCTGGCACATCAATAGTGAAGCAATCCTGATTTGTGATGTCAAAAACATGAGACAAGGAAAACATATTCAGGATAAAGTTTCATGCCCTCCAAAAAATATAAAATAAAAAATATTTTTATCACTGGCAGTACATCTACTATAACAATGAAACTGTAAGATACTATAAGATAGTCTTTTTGGCAGCAGAATGGTATAGTTGTGGCATTTAACAGAAGGGGCTAACTGACCTTTATCAGGCTAAGGGTTCTGCTAAACCAAAGCCAGAACGCAGACTTCCCTGCATCATTATTGTTTCTACCATCTCTGTCTCAGTCTTTCTGTTTGTCCCTCTGTCAGTCCAGGGACCTTGAGTTAAACACAGGGGCAAGTTTAAGGATCGTTAGTGAACAGACGCATATGTCAGAAAAAACATTACTGCCTGTGTTTGTTCAAATTCTATAAGGTTGACAATTAGAGCTGTGACAGGTAACGAGATTAATGTGATTAATTAAATCACATTAATTAAATTAATGTGATTAATTAAATGTCACAATAAATAGCATCCTGGTGATTGGGTAAAATGATCTTGAATGATCCTGATTGGCTGAAATAATGATGATGATAATAATGATTAGCTGAAAAGCTGATGTTGATAAGCAGGCACTAACCATAGCAGGATTACTGCTTACTGCTTGTGCATTCGTTCAGACCACTGACCATGCAACCAGTTGTCTTCTGAGCTTGGTCATTATTTTACACGACCAGCTGCATTTTGTTTTTGCATTGCAACCCCCTAAAATCAAATTATTAAATTTAATGATTATTTTTCAAAATGTATGTGTGTGTGTGTGGTGCTCAAACACAAATGCGTGTATGTCTGTATGTGTGCCTGAATGTGTGTGGATGATCTACTTTGCTCCCCTCTCTCTTCTCTCTCTCTCTCTCTCTCTCTCTCTCTGTGCCACAGACCTGTGTGTGTGTGACTCAGAGCTGATGTAAGCCAGTGGAGTGGCAAATTACAGCAGACCTACAGCTGTAGGCTGACATTATGATTAATTTGATCAGTAATTTCTCCTGTTTTTCATTTTAATCGCTGTGACCATTCTGCTGTGGCAGGTCTCTCAGATCTAATTAAGATCAATTCCGGTGTAACCAGCTTGCCCACCAAGCAGAGCCAGCTGCCTCCCCCCAAATCCCTGAGTCTCCTCGGCGTGGAAAAACCCCTGTCGCTTCAATCAATCAGCACCTGCAAATCCAGCCACCCCGCAAATCAGCCAATTAACACACTTAAGCAAATTTCATAATCTCCACCGTCTGGCTGTCATCATAACAGCCCTGACTCTACCTCCCCTCTGCTTCTTTTTTAATGCCTGTACATCTCTCTTAAGCTAACATGGTTGCTCTCAAAGGACAGTTTGCTGTGCAGTAAAAGAAGAGCAGTTTTTGGAAACAGATGGGTATGTGGGTGGGAGAGATTTTAAATACTGTTATTAGATTGTGATGGTAGTATTTTTAACAATGTTGTGGTGTTGGTAACTAAACATAGAGAGGCTACTAACTTAATTACTTCAGTAGTGTGACAGTCACTAAGCTTTATGAAATAGCTTTACTAGTAACAACTAATTTTTTCCTACAATGTAACAGTGTAGCATAAGAAAACACTTCATCTGTTTTTTGTCACATTGCATTGTTCATCCTTACAACCAAGTGAGCAAATAATCAAACACACACACTCTGGTTCTCTTGTGTTCTCACAACTAGTGCTGGTTCAAGAGTTTGATTTATTCCAACAAATTCATTGTTTCAAGTGGTTTGTTTTAATGAATCCATTCATTTTAATAAACAGGTTAATATTATTCATAAATCAAAAAACTTAAATCAACACTTAATAGTGTTCACAAAAGACCTTGTGTGTCATTTTAAATCTTTCTTATAGCTAAATATATAAAAATACTGCTATTTATCAGTGTGTTTTTTATTCTGTGGTTTTAGTTGTACAAGTTAGATTTAGTGTACATTGTGTTCACGTTTAATGCTGTCTTCATATTGTTTGCCAGAAAAATGCTGCTCATTTTTTTTATATAATCATATAGTGGTAGAAAATATATTGCTAACTTGCTAAGAGATGTTATCTAATTTTTGTTGTAGTGTTTTAGTCATTTAGCACTATTAAACTAGCTTTGTCACTTACATTTAACTAAAATACAGAGTCAGGTTACATTTTCACAACTGGCAGACACTTATGTTCTAAAGCAAATGACATTGCATTCAAGCTATATGTTTTCTCAGCACATAAATTCCCTGGGACTCAAACTTGTGACCTTGGCATTACTAGAGATGACTCTACCATTTGAACTGCAAAAGCCAGTTTGTGTCACTAGAGGCTGGTATCAAAACATCACAGCATGCAGCAAAGTCTCCCTGCAAAATCCTAAACTTTATTTATCCTGCTGTAAAGGAACTCGGGGTCAGAGACTTACAAAAAAGCCTGTGTGAACTTTTGACCAAATAAAGAAAAAGCAATATCGAGAGAGACAGAGGGAGAGAGAAGGTGGTGAGCACTTAGCTTTCACACACCGGACACGCTGGCTGTGGTATTATCAGAGTAGGATGCTAACTCACTGTCATGTTGTCAGTTCATATACAGAAGGGCTCTATCTGGGCCTTTAGGTGTCTTCTGATAATAGGAGACCTGTCTGCTCTTTCAGAATGATTACACCTGAAGACAGGAACATGGGGAATAAAGACAGAAAGGTTGGGGTGGTACCTGAGTAACCAGAAGGTGTAATTATGACAGACCCTGGAAATACACATTTCCTGAATTCTCCAGCTGTATGCAGTACCTAACTGCAGCTGTCCCTAAAGGCCAGTAACAGTGCTCTGATGAAGCCTGCTGTAACTTTACCAGTCAAACGTAGACATAAGCCCAATTATGGACTCCAGCCTCTCAGGAGAGTCAGTCTATAAACCCTTCCACACACACAAATGCAGT
Source organism: Chromobotia macracanthus (assembly GCA_036877525.1). Lineage (NCBI taxonomy): Eukaryota > Metazoa > Chordata > Actinopteri > Cypriniformes > Botiidae > Chromobotia > Chromobotia macracanthus. Next base: position 398,963 of record JAZGTH010000034.1, on the reverse strand, counting down.
CGCATTGCTTAAGTGGTAACATGGACCCCCACAAAGAGAGAACTTCAAACCCCTTCCGACTCATGACACGCACACACAATACACACTTATCACTCTCTTTTTCTCACTCTCACACACAGCACTTCAGTAACACAGTGGAGGGTTGATAATGACGCTGTGGTCCCTTGTGCCACTCACTTTCTCTTTGGATTAACAAGAGGGTTGCACAGTGACTCTTAGCTGTAAATCTAATCACAGACCCTCGGGATAGAAAAAGCAGACAGTGCAGCCTAAAAACCTTTAGATAAGCTCAGCCGGAAAAGTGTGTCCCTCAAAGTGGCAGTTTCGCTTCTTTTAAAACCATGGAATGCACAAACATTTTACCTCCCCACAGAACTTTATTTAATCCCATTGGATTAATTGGCAGGGGCAATACTGATGCTAATAGGTAAGTGGTTAACACATTAACTTTCTGCATGTCTGAATCAAAAACTAAAGGCAAACAGTGGTGATATGTTCCGAGCATTCAAAACACTACACAGTCTGTCTGTCTGTCTGTCTGTCTGTCTGTTCTTCCTCTTATTCGTCTAGCTGTCTCCATCGGTCACTAATAACATGCTCTCCTCCCTATATGTCCCAGTGGTTTCATTTTAGATCGAGAGAGGCCAGGGTCGCCTCTCTGCCTTTCCCCGCATTCATCAGCGTCACAGTCCTTATTGCTCTGTGCTGTGCCGCAACCCCGCCCCCCTTCCCACTTATTATGGCTTCCATCAGTTTAGCCATTTATTTCACCTTCTGCCTCTCTGCCCAGCCTGTATACTGACCAGCTGAACCCTATGGGGGCCATCCTAATGGTCTTCAGAGCCCTGAACTTGTAGTTTCCAAGGGATGCCTAGCCAGGCATTCCATATATTTCTTCATTTATAGTTGAAGCACACCTGATTCCATTTGTCAAGTAACCTTCAGGCCCTTCTAATGTATGATTCAGGTGTATCAGTGGTGAAACAGAGTAAATGAGGGAGTTACAATAAGGTTTCAGATAATGACTGGCTAACTACTGTGCATTATTCTGCATACTACACTAGAACAGCTATGTAGACAATTGGTTACCCAGGACAATGGTCAAAAATATACAGTTTAGTTGTACTTCTATATCTATATCTATATATTACTATATCAGAATCAAGTATTCCAAAGAGCCTTATATTCTGATAGCTTTGGTCTTTAAACAGTTCACGAAGTGCTTATATTTGATATAAGCAATGAATGAACAATGAATGGTTGTGATATAATAATTTTCAGGGTAATTTAGAGATGTCCATAATTTTATTGAAGCAACTTTATAAATTTTTTTTGTTCAGTTAAAAATTCAGTCTTAATAGAAGCAATAATGATTCATATGTGTCATATTTGGAGTTTGTTTTAATTGTATAAGACTGCGTGACATAACGAAAACTAAATAAAATTTCAATGAACCAACTTTACTTGTCATCATGGCATATGGTGCTGTGGCTTTCCCAATGTGAGATCTTATTTACAAAAGATAAAATATGCGGAAAATGAATCTGCAAAAACTCAGTTCCCTGCATACACTATACATTTTCAGAACATGTCAATAAGTGATTATCATAAAATTGTTTCAAATCCAGTTACACCAAAAACATCATTACCCATAATTCAATATTCCGCAGCTCTTCATTTCCAATAATAGTCTATTGCTGTCGCTAGCAAGAAGGCTGGGATAAACTCCTAACAATAAACTTTCAATTTTCATTCTTTTTCAGGGACAGGCTTGGCAAACAGGCACCTCCTCCAGAAACAATATTTGTAATATCCAAGATTTCCCCAGACAGATTCAATCATTCAATTGAATTACTGCCCCATTCTCTAACATTCATCCTAGACCATGTCTCATTCCAGAGCTCCATTCTTCCAGACATGTTGTGAATAATGTAGAAGAATGAGTTCTTTAAGTGAGGCGACATCATATTTAGGGGTCATTACATTGAGTCAATCGGTCTCGACTGCCCCATGCCACGCGACCCTCCAGAGCGGCTCCTATCACAAGTCAACTTGTATTATGGCTTTAAATAACTTCACTTTTAGTGTTTTAGTGTAAACAAGAGTCAAACCTGCTGAGGAGAAATGGACGGAATGTTGTTGGCTTTGGCTGTCTAGAAATATGATACATTTATTATGTGAAAGCTTTTGTATACACAAAAGTGTGTGCTATTTACTTTTTAGATCCGAATCCAGTAAAATTATTGGACTATTGTAAGATATATTCAGAATACTGTAGTGACTATTTCAAGGAATTAATACATTTTTAGCAGATACACACATTTAAAATTTACTGTCTTTTTCTTCTGTAAAAATAGACAATGACTCAAAAAAGAAAATATTGATGACTCATCTTAAACCACACAGATATTTGTCCAATCAAATGCTCTCTAAAATAAAAAATTGTCCCTTTTGCAACCATCAAGCAAGCAGGTTCGTTGCTCAAGCCGTAATTAAACCCTGTTGGCTATTATGTCATAACAGGACAGAAAACTATGCTTGTCATGTTATTTCATGTCAAGACTTTACAGACAGACAGACAGACAGACAGACAGACAGATTTAACTTTAGAAATTTTACCTGCAGTGGCAGAGGCGGTGTGACAGGTGAAGGTAAACTACGTGCTGGTGATTGGTTTTGTCTGTGAGTGGGCGGAGACTGGGGAGGCTGAGCTGAGCAGTGATTGGAGGAGGTACACGTGGAGGCGGAGCTTGGAGAAGGTCCAGACACCTGTGACTGGATCGGTGGTGTGAGCTGACGATGACTGGATGGATGTAGATGTGTTGGGACGCAATGCTGCTGCTGTTGCTCTCGTTCTCGTTGCTGTTGGTCTCGCTCGCGATGTTCACGTTCCCGCTGCTGTTGTTGATGATGATGATGCTGTTGCTGGTGATGCTGTAGCTGTTGAAGTTGTTGGAGATGCTGGAGCTGTGAGTTGAGGGATGAGGTAGCTGTGAGAATAAAAAAGAGAACAAAACAATGACACTAATATCTTGAACAAAAACAACTTTCAGTCAATTCAACAGGCCATAGTCAAGCCAAATCAAATTAAGAGACAATACTCCTAACTCTATAAACTGTTGCACAACTGCAAAAACTTACCCACAATATACTGGAAAGGTACCCAGTGTGATTTGGCTATTAAGAAATAATGTGAGATGCAAGTAATGCAATGTTTAAATCATAAAATTAGAACATTTTACAATTATTTTTCACTTTATAATTTCAGCTGGTGTAACGTGTCTTGGTCAGTGTGGTGGTGTTTGTATCACTCAGTGCTTTCTTTGGTCAGTAATTGTAGAGCCATCACTGATTGCTGGCCATTATGTTCTTCCTCTTTGGTACATTGTTATGATTGAACAGCCAAGCCGAAGCCTTCAAGAATCTTCTGAGGGAAGAACCATTTGGCTTAAAAAGATGTTCCCGTCTTTTGAAGTCAGGGAACTTCTTCCATCTCCTGTTTTGAGGACTCTTAGACATAATTACAAGTAATTCACTGCACTCCTTAAATGTACCTTTAGCAAAGCTCTTTTTGCAGCTACTGTACAATCTTTGATGGGCACTAAGACTTTTACAAAAACACAATGATAATGGAAGCAAATTTAACTGTAACTTATTACTGGGTCTTACAGTGAGGACAGATATCTAGTTAATATTGCGTAATTAATATCTACGCAAATCAAAATGGGCCGTGAGATGTAGACAAACAGTCCAATGTCACAATCTCTTAAGGTCCTAGGCCACGTTCAAGTTTTGCACCCAATGTTAACTGAAGTTTTTAGTCCACTGGAAATACACTGGAGAGAATATATATCAAGATTCCAGGGTACAAATTGTTAAACAGACTCACATAATAGTTTTTATTCCACACAGCCTTGTTTTTATTTGTGTAAACAAATATATGGCATCCACCTGGACTAAAGTTTATGAAAATTATCAAAGCCTTTATGTTAGTGGTAGATAAAGAGTAGAATTATATTGTGATTTCTATAAAGTCATGCTACTGTACACATCCTTTTAAGACAGCAGTAGAGCTCAAATCGTGCTGTACAGTCTTGTGACTCACCAAAGGCTTTACTGAGAATAGTCTATTGAAAGTTTACACAGAAGAGACCTTTACATACATACATTCGAATAGAGTCAAAATAGAGAGAGAGAAAACAAGATGACCTAGCTCACATTATAATCCACCTTACTGCAGCATAAACTGCAAGATGATTCACACACCACATTATGTGTATATGTTATAAAAGTTAAACATTTTAAAACAAACAACTGACGAATCAGAATTAATCAATGCAACCTTCTGCTTCTTTCTGAAGAAGGCAGAATAATGCATGCAGACATATGCTTGACCTCTGCGCTCTGATAATAAACAATCTTTACTGTGAAGTCCTCAAACACGTTTCTTGTTGAACTGCACTTACACCCAAGATGTCACACAAATTTTATGGGGACTATTATTTTGGAGCTATAACAGAAAAAATACACTACTGAGCTCTCATGTGGTCTATGACACTGCAATATGTCACTGATATCTCAGTTTTATTACAACTGAAGGTTTTATTTAATAATCAAGTGTACCTAAGGGCAAAGCATCATTAACCAACTTTTTATCTTTATTATTAATTTATTTCTTTTTGGTGATCACATGCAGACCACAAAACTGGTTTCGGTAAAACCATTTATATGGTTTTAAAATGCAACTGTCAGTCCCTTTGATACATGAACTGTGTGTAAGTCTGCACTCTGTAAAAGGACTCGCAACTGTATTGCACTGCAGTGTGAAGGCAGTACTGTCATTAAATAAAAAAAAGAAAGAAAGAAAGAAAGAAAGAAAGAAAGAAAGAAAGAAAGAAAGAAAGAAAGAAAAAGAATACATATAGAAATAGCATCTTGTTTTTGCACCTTGTATTATTGCAGCCCAGTTTTAGGGCATCACAAAAAAATCGTAACAAACAAACTGCACAACAATGGATCAATGTTCAGCCACAGAGTGAGATTTGTAATGTACTGGTAAGCATGTGTTTGTACACAGTATGCTAGATAAGCAACTGTCCATAATTAATTGATGCAGATGAATAATTAAAACCAGGGGATTTGAAGATAACTAAGGAAATGTATTGGTCCTGACATTTCTTTGATTAGTGTGGCTACTCGTGTATCACTGCCGGACAGGCATGTTTTTGATCCACCACGAGCCCTCTCTCTTACTCCGAGAGGCAAGAAAATCACAGAAGAGAAGAGGAAAAAGAAAGTGTCTCTCGACCGGTAAACAGCCCACTTTTACATTTCTTCAGTTGCCTGACACGTTGACACCTCTCTCACACCCCGACATGAATTATATATATCATCTGCACCCGGGAAAATTCCACGAGTCCAATTCGCATTTGAAATGTTGGGGCAAGTTGTCTCGCAGGTCTTGACAGGGCGCGCATATGTGGCGCTCGATCGCGCAACCAGAAGTGGTTACTAGTAAAAAAATACTAGTAGAGAGCTACTAGTAGAAAATATATTTAAAGAATAAAAGAAGAGGATGGAAAAGAGTGATGAAGAAAAGAGAAAGTAAAAGAGCAGAATTCAAGAGAACAAGGGGGAAGATCAAAAACGATGGCAGGGTCTCGTCCTGCAGCATCTGTGAGGCCAAAAAATAGACAGAACAACAAAAGAATAGAAAGAAAACAAAAACAACTAGAGAGACAGACAGAATTGTTGAGAAATCCCATGTGGCCCTATTATATGGGCAGCACTGCAGGTAAAACTGAGGGAGCGCTTTATAAACTCTATCATCTCATTACGAAACATCACTAACCTTCTGTTCTTCCTTAAACAGACGCAAGAGTTCATCAGATTCGCTCTAATCCACCTGCACGGAGGAAAAGAATCTGAGCACATTTTGAGATGCAGACCTTGAGGCAAAGAGTAAGAAACAAGAGCAGCAACAGAGCTGCAAACATCTGAATAGAGCGCAACACAATTGAAGGGAGACGGGGCCAAGTTCTCAGTAACTCACTAGATTTTAAGTCAAAACTCCAATGCAAAAATGAATAGAAATGGTTTTATCTGGAAGTAGAATGTTGGTTTCAAAAACCTATTCCATAATTGTCTGAAATTATTATTTTTTTAATTCTATGGGCTAATAAATTCAGGAAAGTTTCAGTTATTTAAAGAAGGTAGACTTCTTTATATAAAACTAATAAAGGTAAGGGTATTTTCAGAAATGTCGTGTAGGGGTGAGTTGTAACACTGATTTGTATTTGTGTTGTATTTTCATAGAATTTGTATGAACATGTCTGCTGACCAAAAATTGTTTAATATATAGTATATTTCATTTAACATTGGCACTGTTACATAAATGCTGAGTTTCAATACTGTATACATATAGTGTGACACTATTAGGAATGCAATACCAATTTTGTGGCCAAGATTTTAAGGTGAAGTAACATGGTGTCAATAATAAACATACCCTGAGAAATATTAGCTGAAGTAAAACACTAAACACACAGGAACTGATGTGGTCAAAGGTGCACATGATTCTGCTCTTGAACACAATGGATATGAAATTTCTCTCAAGAAGAAGCATTTTATCATTAAAGGTATCAGTCTGTGTGGTAACCAAATGACACAATTCATAAATGTTTTAATGCCATCACGTATCTAGCTTAACCTCTTGAAACACTTGAACAAAGGTAATCTGATCCACAGTAAGTGGTAACATAACACATGACAGTGTGAATTAGGACTCTTGCCTGGGAACTCATTTACACTTTCACCTTCTGCGCTCTTTCAGCTGCTACCTTAACTTTAATGAAAAACACAACTCTAGCTTTCTTTTTAAGCTTTTTCTTTTTTTAAGTAACAACAACAAAGTGTAATAATAGCAGTGATGTGTACTGTTACATTCAATTCAGCAATTCAAAATGTGACTGTATACTGGAGTTCAAATGGAGATATAGAAAGTAAATGTTTACCTACAGGAAGCAGTAAATATTTACATGTCTATTGAATGAAAATACCATAGAAAATTCAAGGATGCTGGACAATAATGATATAGAATCTGTCTCGTTCTGATATGGAGGGCATTTTTGTTTGTTTTGCTTGTTGATATAACGAGTGTTTTGAAATTTATATCTAACTGTTATGAACATAAAGTTTTAAAGAGTTAAATCAGCTAAAAGCATCAGCTAAAACTTTGCTGTTCTGGTTAAAGCACTTTTTTACTGGGTAAAAAAAACACTATTTATCTGGTCATGTGATTTAAACACGGCTCCCATGAAACACGACCCACCCAAGATAAAACACAAATCAGACACAAATCTGACTGGTGTCCTCATCTCATGTGTATACATCATTTCTACCATATTTTCAGGATTTTTTAAAGGGACAAAGTAATAGAATAAACCAAAACAGCAGAACTTTGCCTGGCTAGTCAGTCACTTAATAATTTGCCTTTAAGCAAACCAACTAGATTTGTAGTGTGTTTTATGATAGCCATTCATTTCCCTTTAAAGGTCATAATACATTCAAATTGCCTGCCGTATTAATACATAAATTGACAGGTCGATTAGGACCTGACTTTTTAATTCTTTCTCATTCAATAAACAAAAATTAAACACACTGGGGATGTATGAACCCTGTCAGGCCCTTAAGACTCCACTGTTAGAACAATAGAATAATATCTGACAGTCTTCTCCATCCACTCAACAAGCTCACAAATGAAGCCAGGGCTCATCCTGACAGGCCCTGTGACCCGCCTGACATATGGACACTGTTTTGCTTCCCAGCACCTGAAGCCATTCCAATTTAGCAGTTTTTCTCCCCCTTCTTTCTTTTTCTTCAACTCGAGCTAAAAAATATGGTTAAAAATTCTTCAGAACAAATCACAAGAACCCCACTGTTTAAAAGAAAAACTCAGTCGCCTCAGCTTTGTGACCCTGTGTGAGCATTTGTGTGTGTTCTCTCTGGGCACAAAACTTCTTCTGCCAAACTCCTAGTGTAAAAATCACCTGTTGTGTGTTTAATGTGTGTATGTGTCTGTGAAGCCCAGCGAGGCTGATTGTCAGAGGTTGCAGCGGAGGTCATTTCAAAAGCGTCAGGGTGATAGCACTATTTTTGTTTGCTAGTATCAGAGTGTGTCTGCAGGTCAAAACAGACTATCCAGCTGTCTCATTAATACACTGCACTGTCTGTCTATCCCAATGAAACATCCTTCCCTCCAGGGGTGTCCACAAGACGGACACAACAATGTGTATGTGTCTGTCTTCCATTTGTGTTTGCTTTTTTTTGAGCATCTAGACACACAAATTGTTTTAAATCTTGTCTGTGTAAATATGAGATATAACAGGGTTTGTATATATTTTGACCACTAAATGTCCATTTGTGCAGTCATTTATTATTACTCTTACAATTTAAAAACATTTTATAGAGATTTCTGAGGTGGCTTTCTTGTAGCATGTCTAGAAACTAGCAGATTTAAACTTATATTGTATATATTATATGGTACATATACATATTAGTTATTATTATATGGTACATATTATACATATTATATGGTACATATTATACATATTAGTGGTCAAACATAACAACATCTACGCATTAATATATAGCAATATTCTAGCAAATGAAAATTTTAAGAGCAGAAAATAACTGCAAAACCTATTTAACCACAGTGAACTGCTTTCAGTATATTTAAAATGCAATGTATTCTGCATGTGCATAGTACAGCAAATCCCTCCACTGAAATACTGACTACCAGTAGTGCATTATAATCTTGTTAATAACCTGTCATAGCTAGTGACTGATGCCAGAAATACCACACTTTACTAAATGTTAATGAAGAAGTCCACTTTAGAAATAATACTGAGGGCAAAATGAAGATGTGCACATACACACACAGGTTACACAGTGAATTAAAGGCCAATCACAAGGGCAAAGTGAGTAACATAGAGTTAATTAATTCCGTGGGAAGAGGAAAGTGAAAAGAAGTGAGGACATGAGAGAAAGAAAGAGAGATTTTTTATATCTCATGGTATTCTTTGTATTACACATTTAGGGGTATTGCTTATGGAAATTACCCATAATTGCTTTATTTTAGCTACCTACAGATGATGTGAAGAAACATAGGATGAATGTGAGTATCTAATAAGACAAACTAATATATGTGCATAAAAGGTCACAAAAATCTATTTAAATTAATCAATCATATTATCACATTTAAACATTTAAAGGATTTTGCTGTCTCTCAGTTTCTGTAATTCATCTCCTACACACACACATTCTTGCATATGTGGTTTATGAGGACTCTCCATAGGTGTAATGATTTTTATACTGACCTAATAACATTTTCTATCTCCTAAAAACCACGCCTAAACCTAACCCTCACTGAAAACAAGCATTATTATTTGGCATTATTTAATTTAAAAAAGTACCAATTAGTATGTTTTTTAAGCTATTTGGTTTATGAGTACACAGGAAGTGTCCCCATATACTATGTTTACGTGTTTATCTCCTACTCCTAAACTCAACCCTTTTACAGTTATTTATGCATTTGTACATACAGACATAAAAAGGTTTTTCACATTCCATTGTACACAATGAAGATTTCAGTTTTCCATCTTTATTGGGGACATTTGGCACTCATCCCTGGAAAAATCTACTCCAGTAGTGTGAATACTTGCATATAAAAATGGCAAAGCGCAGGTATCAGATCAAACAAAAACAACAGCATCCCATCTGAAGTGGGAGCACACACATTACAGGGGAGCACACACATTACTAAATGATTTTCTAAAAGTGATTTGGATCAGGATCAGACGATCCTAAACTGCATAGAGGCCAGAACTCAGCTGAGAGGCTCTGAGTGTTTATAGCGTTACAGTGAACAGCGTTTTGGGATCAGGCCCCAAAGCCCCCTGTCTGACATGCATGTCTGATCAAAGTGTATTACTGCTGTTGTCTCTGCTGGGGATTTAAGGGGAATTCTGGGCTGTCTTGTGGAGAGAATACGGTATGAAAGTGGAGAGTTTTATGATTAAACCTCTTGTTGAGCCTCAGAATGTTCTTTTGGTAGAAATAAAACAAATAAAACAATTTATTTCATATTCCTTTTAACATGTGGTTACCAACGGTTCTGTCACAAATCTCTCATTACTTTTCTTACTGCCATTATTAATAGTCAACAGTATTGCCTTAAACTCTGCATAAATATCCACCAAAGTATACCTGTCTACCATCACTGTCCCATGCGCCTGGTTCCTGAGGTCCCGTCCCCATTCCTGCTTTCCCCTAGTGTCTAATGCAAAATTTATGCTCACAAGGTGGTTTCAGTGGGTGGAAAAATCAATACTGTTGAACCCTGATGCGCTGGCAGAAAGAGTGCACTTTGACTGACAGTAAAAGCATGGGGAGACACTGAGGGGGCACTTTTAAAGTGAGGAAAGGTGGACAACAGCACACAATTGTCTGAATGCCCATCCACCTCATACAGCCTCATTTAAAATCGTATGTCGATAGCAACGCTGAGTGTCAAGGGTTATACAGAAATTATGTTTATCGGAGAAAAACAAGACATTAGCGCAAAGATTTTAGGATTGCGCTCCCATTCTGCCTGGCATTAAAAATGCGTTTCATATCATTGTTTCTATGCCTTCCTGAAGTTTATATCACAGGGTCTTTGTTGCTCGCTGTATGCATTGTGCTTTCCTTTGGCTTTTGGACAAAAAGACCGCATGCGTGTATGCAAAAACAATTCAGAGTGCAAAACTAGCACTTACGCGAAAGTGTTTAAAGAAAACAGATTTCAGTGCAATGGCACAACCATAAACAATATAATCTGCCCTAAATCTTCCTCCTTCTCTCTTTCACTTCTTTAATTATTCCTTTTGCTTGTCTCGAGGAGCATGTAAGCGCTGTTGCGCGGTGCTCAACGCAAGCGCGAGGAGCGTCGTGCCCGCGAGCAGTGTGCGCACCGCCTGTTGAAACGCGGCGCTAAGTGACATGACACCGCTTGTGATCGTTAATGCTCTTTAATAAAACCCAACACAGCTAGAAAACGAAAGCAGAAAAGCCACCCGCTGATTTAAAACGGGAATTATCCAGAAATATCAAATGCGTGCAAATTCGTGAGCGTTGTGCAAAGCACGCTCGTTTTAATATGCACAGCGTCCCCGACATGCATTGAACCGCTTCACAGGGCAAAGCTTGCAAACATTTTCGCAAAACATTTACAACAGCAGACTTCCTTGTTAAATGCTTTGGGGGAAAACAACCCTGGTAGGTTTGTTCCTCTCCACACGGCATTTAATACGACCTCAGCTTTTTGAGAACAGCAGTGCGATCTTTCTGCCGGTTTAGTAGTTTCTCTCCTGCATGGCCTATGAGGTATTTGAGCGGTCTGAGCGATACATGATGAATGAAGTGGCGTGCTACTTATGCGCTTATCGTGCTCACTGACTAGCAACAGGTTCAGCAGAGGCCAGCCACAGTAAATGAAACTTTTCAGCAGGACAATACATCATATCACGGCAAATGTATGCGGCCCAAATGTGCAAGCGCGTCTCGCTCACGCAGGACAGCGACGACGGGCGTGATGAGTAGAAGGGGGCGGGGAAAGCGGTGGATGTCGTGGAGGGAAAAAGGATGGAAAAAAAGCGCAACAAGGAGAGAAGGAGAGGAAAGAAATATGGGCAGAGATGTGTGGAAACGGATTTCCTATTAGCTGATGGACGTTGTTTGTTTTTCATTTTTTTAACATTAAGTGCCTTGGCTGGGAAAGTAAATAGAACTCGCCATGGCTAATATCACACGCAGGGTTCACAGAGGGGAGATTTATCATGATGAAATACTGTAATACACAACAGCCGTTCACACATTACGTGGGTGCAGTACTGTGGGACTTTTTGTCAGCGAAGGTCATCATTTCTTTGAGAAAACATTGCCAATGGTTAGCAAAAAGAATATAATATCTCAATAACATTCTAAAAAAAAATAATCTTAGGCATTTTTTTTTGGAAATGAAAGATCAGATTTAAACGATTATAAACTATTGTGTCTCTCACAAACATATTGTACAACCAATACACAAAACATATAAACGAAAAATGATAATGCAATGTTTTTTTTACTCTAATATGATGGTAATATTTTAATTTTCTGAACCGCTCACTCTGCTTTACTTATAGCCTTGCAAAAAATTGGTACCATGACAAACAGTAAAGAATTACCATATTCATGTACAATGGTAGCTATAATACAAGGTAACTTGTGGTAAGGTAAATGGTAATATAAATAACACTGTAGTATTATTAATCAATAATGTCAGCTACACAATAATGTTCAAAAACAGTATTATTCATGGCATAGTTTATATAATGAGCAAGAATCGAAACGAAATACATTTCTTTTACATTTTTAGGCTGAAAATAAATATTCTGGATCTTTTACACTCTCATCCCCCCACCCTCCAACAGTGTCCAACACTTGCCCCTGTTGGTGAGGGATGTAAGAGTTTACTGTGACGATATCACCTCTTCTCTTGCAATGTGTGGCCTACTTACCAGCTACATGATCCAACTCTGCTGTGCCTGCTGTGTTTTTACCAAGGAGCCCCCAGGGACCATTACACCCCCTGCCTTCCTCCAGGGCCTTTTACGGCCCCTTAACACTTACAGAAGACCCTTGAATCTGAACCCCTTCCCCAGAAAGCACATCTATTAATTAAGGTAATTAGGGCCTGAGACGGCAATTAGAAACCACAGATAGCTTTTAGCTGCAGCCTGTCGCTTCCAAAAAGGCTTGGTTTCAACACCATCTGCCGTGTCAGAAATCACCACAGGAGCTTATGTTTCCGGGGCTACCGGCGTTATCTGAGATACAGACCTTCACCCGACCAAAGGGTCAAATTCAAAACCTTCTCATATTTAGGATTTTCATCTGATATGAAATGACAAATGAAACACTTATCATGTGTCACTCACTATTGGCTTGTGTAGTGATCCTTATTAAAATACATTTACTGAGTTTATGCACTATTGAATTGTTAATATACCCGCAGTGACTTAAGCGCAAGAGGACAAGGAAAGTTACAGTATGTACCTGTATTAAAACGGCAGGTGATGTGTAATGATAGGTTGATTCTTTAGATATTGATTGAAAGGCACAGTTGTAATGACCAAGCTGGAATCATGTAGGTTTTTTATTGATTTCATTGTAAGTTGACAATGATAAGCTGCTAGGCTGCTATTGATTGTTCTGGACTTTCAATACACTTGTTTTCATTTGAAGATTTTACTGTACTTTATCGACAAAATGTTTCTTCTTTTAAGTTGTAAGTGGGCAGAGCAAAATACCTCCTAACACCTACCTAGTTTTTGACTTTCTTTATAACTTCCCAGTGTGTTTTAACAATGCCAAGCTCAGATTTTTTTAGAGGGGTAAAATGCTGTTAAAAGTATGATGTTTGTCACTTAAAAGGAAATAAAAGCATTCCTGTAGCTCGCTGGTAGTGCATTGCATTAGAGGCTCAAAAAGTTGTGGGTTTGATTCCCAGAGAACACACATACTGGTTAAATGTATAGCTTGAATGCAGTGCAAGTCACTTTGGATAAAAGCATCTGTCAAAATGTAAATGTAAATTCCAGTCAGAGGCCCAAAATATTTCTTGCTTCTATCTCATTCATCCACCAACATATATAATCAGGTAACACTTTGCAATAATGTTCCATTCATTAACATTAGTTAAAGCATTAGCTAACGTGACTAACAATGAGCTATATAGTTTTACAGTATTTATTAATCTTTGTTAATGTTAGTACTAGTTAGTACTAATACAATTGTTGATTATTTGTTCATGTTACTTAAAGCATCAAAAAGATTTATTAAAACATTTTATTAAAAAGATTGTGTTGATTGATTTTGATTAAAATGTGTAGTAAATGCTGTAAAAGTGCTGTATAAGCACTGTTAATTCTTGGTATGTGTGAACTAAGGTAGTTAACCAATATTAACAAATACCTTTTTTTAACATAAATAGCTTTCACACAGTATAGACTGTAAGAACCAGCTCTCTTATTTTAACTAACATCTTGAGTTCTTACAGTAAATTGCTGGAAAGTTTGAGCAATAAGTCATATTATAGACACATACGCATTGCACACCCACAAACACACTCACAAAAGAATGAAATATGGTTTACGAGGTCCTGTGACAGAGCACAATCGCACATTGTCAGTGGAGTGTGATAACCCCATTTTCATTCTGTTTCACTCCCATGAAATTACCATTAACATTACGAGTCATGCAGAACACAGATAAATGTAAAAAACGCTACCCAGTTCATCCAGACAGGAATAACAGTCCCCCCAGATTCGCATCTTTCTCTTCCTGCTTGCTCTGACTCTAATATTTCATTTGCAATGTTTCGTCAGTTCATGCTCCCCTCACTGACCATGTAAATCACTAATCAATTTCCATTTCCAGAGGTCGACATCAGAAATCCTATGAAAACTGCCTCAGTAGTCTATGCTGGAACTTTAATAAGATATTGGACATGACTACTGAAAATTAGAAGTGGAAAATGGTTTGTGCTTGGATTGGAACTACTTGGATTGGAACTACTTGGATTGGCTTGAATCAGTAAAACAAATGCAAGGAGCTTCACATGTTCCAATGTTAATGATCTTATTGAAAAAAAATAGATTAAACTGTTGTGCTTGTTAACCATTTGGTACAGCCTGATGAGAATAGATGTGGTCACTTTAATATTAAGTGATCAGACAAACAATTGTCATTTGCCAATTAAAATAGGCAAAAAACATTGAAAGAGGAAAACATGCCATGGGCCAGATTGTCACACTGTGACTTTGGAGTAAGCCCTTTTGTTTTGGACTAGGAAGCAACCACCCAAAATACCACCTCTCGGCCTATCAACAACCTAGCAACCACCCAAAACAACCTATCTATCAAATGCATAGCAACATGCTAAATCCTTTTTGCTAAAAAACTGTTGTAATCACTCAGCAATGCAACGGTAACCATTCACAACATCCTTGCATCCTGATGGTGACTTCTGCATGGGCAAGCACCACTCACATTTTCTTAGAAAATGTTCTAATTTAGTTTTGCCCAATCATGTGTGTAATGTTAGACTTCCTCTTTGGATTATCTATTCTTCTTCTTACACTTCCTCCTCCACATTCTTTTTCCATCATTACTACTATAGTTTTTTTTTTATGTCATGTTTGGTGTGTCCTGAGCAGTGTGAGGAATATATGTTTATCCTTTATTCCAACACTCACCTACTCATTTATTACATATCTGAGTGATCATGTGTGGAAGGCTGGACTCCACCAGCAGAGACGCGAGGCTCTGCTTCAGATGTTCAGCCTCCAGAGAGCTCAAATCTGGGTGAGTGGGGGTTTCGAGGGGGGTGCGATGAGCAAGCTCTAAACGATAGGTTTAATTTAATGCCAGTTTTGAGAGGCTTAAGTTATTTCAGGCCTGCCTGCACCAGTTCTTCATCGTGTGAGAAAACTGCCAGTTCACTCCTTTAAAAAACATTACTGGCGCTTCCCAATTATTTGTAGACTGATGCAATTACCATAAAATATGTATCAAACATGGATGAGTGGAGGGAAACTAAATCCCAGCAGAATCACGGAGGCATACTGTATATACAGGGCACTACGACCCTGGTCTCAGCTTATACGGAGCGCCAGTGTCTCTTTTGGTTCTTCCACAGCAGGGCTGAGGCAATGTGGCCTCCTCAATTGAAACGGACAAAGCCATATCCGATTACCATTATTATTGTCTTTTCCAATCTTCCTTCACACCCGCGCCCGCTCTCTCCCTCTCTCTTTCTCTCTCTCTCTCTGAGTGATGCGAATGGTTCTCTTTTCACAGTTCAAACAGAATGACAATGCCACCAGTCATGAAGGAGACAACAGCATGTGGCAGGACAGACAGCTGGTGAAGCCATTTCAAGACGACAAATGCCATCGATATGTCAAATATTAACGGCTGGATTTTACCTGACACTCGAAGGACCTTCCACACCCTTAATGTTTAACACGCAGGGCTGGTGTTGCTGAAGTTGATTTTATAAATCAATATAAACTAGTCAAAAATACTAATGTATTAATACGTTTAATAAACGTTAAATATATATAAAAATAATAGTAAAACATATACTACACATGTAAACAATAAATGAATAAGCTACCAAATCACAGGAAAAGGTGTTTTTTTACTAAGTGAAATCAGTAAAAAAAAAATCTTGTGCTTGTATTCTTAAACAGTAAAAAATATTAAGTTTAAAGTTTGCCCTAAACTTTGTCATATAGTTTCCCATAAACATAAAATAAATCTGACTACATTAAGATCAAATTTTCGGGTAATTTTTGTGGAATAGACCAAACTGATTTTTATAAATCCTTAAGATAACAGTTGCAAGTAAAAAGATTTGTGTGCTTAATTGTTGCTTTAGTAAGAAAGCCCTTGCAAAAATATGTCAGTATTATTATCATTATCATTATATTAATATGGCTATATGATGCTAATAAAACATGATAACATTGCCTGTGTGAGTGCTGATGTTTATTTTGAGGCTGATAATGTATTTTAACTTGTGTAATGATGTTTAACCATTACGACGTAAGATGTTTCTGTTTGTGTGTCTGGATATGTGCGGGCTAACCTCACTGAGTGCTTTTGTGTACATTACAATTTGTGTTATTTTTGTGGCTAAACCGCTGTCACATGCCGTCAACCAGCATCACACTCACAAGAATATAAAAGAAAACGCAACAATATACAAAGCGCATGGGAGATGAGAATCTTTTCCTTAAATGCCTTGAAGAACACGTGGTGCTAACCCCCGTTTGCCCGCTCACACCCACAAACACACACACACAGACAAACACCACCTCTCACTCTCAATTATTTGGCTGCTGTCACAACAAATCAATCAAATTACCACTGCAAGCCTGTGTGCAGGTGCTGCTAGCGCATTGCTAGTCACATTAGCTTTGAAATGTATGAGGGCTCCAGCAATTTTATCAATCGCGTTAAATAAATAAGAGTAATATAGAATTTATAATATATATATTATCTGCTCCAGAACAGATTAAGTTCAATGTACAGCATCTGTTGTAGTATGTTGTTAATTACCAAAGACAACAATGACTGTAAATGTACATGGTATTAAATGGGGCAGGGCATTCTGGAGCGTTTAAAACAGAGACACGCAACTCATATTTTTGTTGAACATATGTGTTATTTAAGCAATAAGGTGGTTTAAATTTTCCAGGTGGATGAACTTCTGGTTATGTTTTCACAATATAATTTCTGTAAAATATTATAATTATTTTCTAAAGTAATTGACAGATTGCCAGTCACAGAATGACAGCATATCACAGATGCTGTCAATATAAAGCTTAACATAGTTTAACTTATAATAGGTTAAAATACTGCAAAAGCAAAATCAAACTTTAATAAAACATATTAATAGTTCAGTTCTCAGTTGCTCTTTGGCTGAAAACTTTTTAATCAATTGAGAGTTTTAGAAATAATTTGTCTTGCTTACGCTGTTGCATATGATGTACAAATCACAATGTTCTTTTTGGTAGCACAAAAACACATAAATACAGGTTACATTAAACTTCTGTCTGTGTTTTCTCTACCTCCTCTTATGAACTCATAACAGAATATAATTCAATGATGTTTACACTGTACCACTTAATCAAACAGTGCAGTTCAGCACCACGGACAGCTCCCCTAGAAAATCTGAAGTTTATAGATCCAAAGTGTTTTAATCTTTATCAGCTTGTAAGAACACTTATAAACTTACAAAACTTATAAATAGAGGCACCATTATCCACAGCAGCTTTCCTTTGGCAAGTATTGACTGTATAACTAAACTAAAGTTTCTCAAATTAACTTTTGTGTGTGATATTTTTAAATATGGCAAGAGCAACGTTTCTTCTTAGTCAAAAACATGTCACTGGCAAATTATGAGCTTCCTATTGTCTTTTTCCTCCTGTGAACGTTATCACCCTTAAGGTATAAAGCTTCTATTTGAGTCGGCTACTTTCAGCTAAACTAAGTGAGTTAGTAGCTTCCAGTTCCCACGACTGTGTCAGTACTCAATCTGAAGACTTTCCCTGGTATGACAGGAGAGAGACTCCTGTAAGACAACAAATGCTCTTTTATTGAGACAAGAGGAGCAGTATTGTGATTAGAGCCAACACAGCTTCTCATTAGCCTACGAGCACGGAGAGAGGCAGGCAATTACTTCTCATCCCTGAGTGCCGTTTTATGTTTCCTGCAAAGAGAATGCACACAAGACTCACCCACAATCACTACCAACCCCCCCCCCCCGAGCTCACCCCTACACGCTACACTGCAGGTTCTGATGTGCACCATTCAGGCATCTTACAATATGAATATGAAAGAGTTCAAGTATACATTTGTTCTGCATTAACTCAAAGTAGGCTGACAATGTAGTACTGATCTTTTTATTTGCTTTACATCTCTTTAGGGAAAATAAGGCGTATTAAAAAGAATGTTTCCAAAAGGTCTTTACATGGGTCATGAAAAGACAGTTATTTCATGATCTGAGGGATGGCACCATGTTTTTTTGCGAAAGGCCTGTTTTGAGGGGTTTTCGAGATGATGAGCAGTCACGCAGGTGTTATTTTCGTTCTGCACCTTATTGAAAGATGCTTTGATGTGGGAAGATCTAGATTCTGTCATTTGATTTTGTTATGAGAATACAGATGGAATGCAGAACAGAGGGATTTGTAATTTTCAAAAGAACAAAATCATATCATTAAGTTTCACATCAACTCAAATAAAATCAAACAATGTTATTTGTGGTGTAAAGAAAAAAGTGTCAAGCAAACAACTTATTTTTGTCAAATACCTCGCATACTTTCACATTATTATATCCCATGTGATCTTTATTCTACAATGGTGGGTTTACAGCCTGATGGACAAACAAATAAGTACAAAACTGATTCATATTCTATTCAAGCTACGGCTGGAATCATACACATGGTGTTCAAGAGGGAATTTACTTGACATGTCCAGACATTAATCTTCCTGACAAAATAACAAGCTACAGCGGCGTCAGGGTTTTTAAATGAGCGCAGGGTAACGCAAGCGCAGGCTTTTATTTAGACGACCGTGCCGAACTTTATGAAGCTGCCCCATCTCTGTGACGACTATTCATCAACACTGAGATGAACAGAGCCTTCTGCTCTGTGTACCACAAGTGAATGGTCACATCAATGTTGCCATCTCCTTTTTTGAGATGTGAGCATTATAGTGTCTTAAAGGGCTTTATATGAATTATCGAATATAAGAATTATGAAATTTTTAAGTGTATGTACTGTATAATGTCTGCAAGATTCAACTGTCTTTTAATTTATACATTTATACAGTAGGGAAAGTGTTTTGCTTCTCTGCTATGCTTTGTTATTTGGGGGGGTTATAAAAATCACAGTCTACTTTTAAGTAATTTTGTTTACTATACTTCAGTTCCTGTAGCTCAGCTGGTAAACAATGGTGCTAGTAATTCCAAGGTCATGAGTTCGATTCCCATGGAAACACAAATTGATTCTCATCATTTGTGTGACTGCTATATTAATTCTTATCTAAGTGTTTTGACGCTTCACCTATCTCTAACAGAGCTGAGTATTTGAGCTAAATTTAATTAAAGCACAGAACATACTATACACACGTCTTTTTGGGGCCTGAAGTGGAGATCTCTGCAGGCTGTGATTAATCAGGCCTGGGGGCTGAGCTCAACTAAGGCTGTCTGACAGAAGTGCTGTGCCAGCAGCTCTCCATCAATAGCACTGGATTGGGGGGATTGTGGGAGCGTGTGATTGGCTGTAGGGAGAGTGGACACAGTCAAATCATTTAATGTCACATGGCATCTGTGACACTATGCCCTTAGAGCTTAAACTCAGAGATCTACTCAGAATAAGCCAGACTAGTTTACTACTGTGTTTTTTCTAATTGCATCTCAGATATACAAAATGTGAACATTCACAAACAACAGCACTACTTACATGCTCAGCATACAGTAGGGTCCAAAAGTACATGGTCAATGACACAAATTTCCTTAGTTTTCAGTAATGGCCTAAAAAGACAAGTTGCTTAAATACTTCTTATTCATTTTAGTTATAAGCTTTATTGCTTTAGATTTTGAAAACCTTTAACGTTTCAGTTTACTGTACTGTACTGAACATTACTTTTTCATAATAAAATACTTTAAGGGAATCTCAAACAAAAAGGATTTGTAAACATCACAAGGTTTCTAGAACTTTAGAACAGTCAATTAATGGACCATTTGTGCTGGGCCAGTGTACTAAAACATATATAGTAACCTTTTTTAGGTTCCATTATAGAGAGTTCTAGAAAGATAAAAGAAGCCCCACAGGCACATTATGGTGACCGGGGAAATTTTTAGATATTTATTTGCCCGTGCGAGTGTTTATTAAAAGCCCAGCCGTCCTCTGATGCGTGTTGTTATTTATGCATGTTTGTGTCCATTAGAGGCATCTTTTTCCTCTTCATCCCACAATTTTTAGCCATCCCTCCATCCATCTCTTCACTTTGGGGCAACTTTTTTCTGGTCCATGCATTATTTTAATCTCCAGCCTCCTCGCCCGAAAAGGAAATTGTGCTATTTTACATGCACTCAAATTTATAACCTATCATTTTTTAGTCAGGCATTAGAGAAGGCATCTCATCTAAGATTTATGACTGACGGTTTCCGCCTTCCGCCCCTAAATCTAATGGTATAAAAGAGACAATGTTTTAAACATTAAAATGAAAACCATTTACAACTATGATCAAAAGAGAACATTCATGCATTAAAGTTTTAAAGGGTGAGGAGAAGTACGGACATGCGGACCGAGGGAGGAAGGAGGAGTGGTGATGGAGGTACAGTGGAGAAGACACAAGCATGTTCGTGAACACTCCTACTGAAAGAAGAGAGCCGTAAAGTGCTTTGAGCTTTGTCTCAAAACGTTGACCTGTAATGAACGCAAACTACTTTCCCCGCCTATATTACCTCTGCCCTTCTGAGCACTTTGGTCATTTCTTAAACACATGCTGTTTGTGTGGGTGTGATGATTCCCAAAAAACAACTGTTGGAACATTAGATGCGGTGTGAATCAAAGGATGTTTTCATGGTATCTGCTTGTTGAAAATCCTGTGGCTACATCTCAGATAACAGGGAACATACAATGTTGACTAACGTTACAACCTTATGTACCTTACAACCTTAATACATTATATCACAGGACAACTGAGAGAGAATAAATTATTGGGGTAAGAATGGGGGGACATGTTGCAGGCCGGATTTAAACCTGGAATCCCCACATGATCACCACAGTACTGAACAGCTGCAGGCACATATCCTGCCACCATACCATGGCTCTAATTTGTTTGGTTACTGATGACCAGACTTAATAGCTGTTTTAAAAAAAGACTACAAAATGACAAAAGTCTGCACATTAACACAACAAACTTTCAAATAACTGTGGAGGTCTTTTGCAATTTTGCAAATGTCTTAACTTGAGTATGATTATTCTCATACTCAAATTTAATTTAATTTACTTTCAAAGCAGTAAAATATTACAGCATTTTCTGAGCCAATAAGAAGACATTAACACATTGAATGAAGGGACTCTTACCTTGCAGGTTCTGTAGGGGGAGTGTCATGATGCCACCAGCTGCTGCGGCTGCCACCAGGCCCTGTATGTTGGCAGCAGTGGGCAGAGAGAGAACCAGGCCCTGCTGCCCACCCAGATGCCCACCAGCATTGAATGGGATAAGAATGGGTTGGTTCAGGCCTGGAGCTCCACCAGACATCACCCCACTGACGGCAGATGCCAGTTGCTGAGCCACCAGTAGAGACTAAAAGAAAGAACAGGAAGTGTAACAGGAAGTTAATGATGTGATGTCAAAAGTTTCGGTTACTGTTTTATTTTCTCTGTATTTATATATTCCTGTTGGAATTGCAAATAAAAATGTGCCTTAAAATTCAAAAAACAACATTAAAACATGAATAAAACACAGATGGTGAGAGTGATGCATTAGACAAAAAAGTGTTTCTTTTGTACTACCACTGCTGTGTCTGACCAGTGGATTTTTATTTTGAGCTTATCCAAGAACTGCTGTACACCTCTATACACAGAGCCTGTCAGTGATACAACTCAGAGATCTACTAGACAGCTCTCTCTTCCATCTCACCAGTCAGCAATTTCTCTTTTTGTGTCTCTCTATCTCTCTCTATCTCACACACACTCACACACAGGCTACATTATCACCCCACATATTAACATTTATTACCATTTCTTTGGGCTAATCTGTTTAAATCAACTCTATCTGTAAATCACTGAAAAGAGATTTTCCGTTCAAGCAGGATCATCAGATATTTCTTCCTCAATGAATCTGTGACTGACAACTGTACATCTGAATTCTCACTCTGTAGCGATCCAGCCCACCGGGGATCTAACATTTTACTGTTACTTGACAGTTCTGTGACGTATCTCCAACTATCTCTAAAACCAAAGAATGGTTCCCTCAACAATGAAAATTATGTCATCATTCTGTCAGTTACTATCCTGTCAGTCCCTTTTCACTAACAATTGTGGCTCTGCTGTAAGTCTCGAATCTCATCCACATTTGTGTCTGTGGTGTGAAATTTCAATTCCAGACACCACTGGATTATGAGTTCAATAACTTGTTACTTTTATTATATGGTAAAGAGAAGTTTGAACATTCTACAAAATTTTTCCTCTTGTATTCTGAAGAAGAGGGAAAATTATGTGGGTTTGGAATGACATGAGGTGAGAAAATAATTGAAGAATATTGAAAGTTTTAACATTTCCATGCTAAAACTGCTCCCCTGATGATTTCATTGTTGTAATAAAACACTGCTTTATTCATTCATTTTACATTTAATTTACAACAATCTTTTGATACCATTTTAATCAAAGGCCATTGAGGACAGAACAACAGTATTAATATCCTTCTAAATGGAAAAACAAACAGACAAAAGGAATTTGACATACAGAAGAAATGGAACATGCAAGGACATGCCAATTGTCACTTCATTCATTTTGAAAACTGACATAAAGAATGCAAAAAATCAATTAAGCACTCAAAGGATGACAACAAAGATTTCTGACAAATCAGTGTGACATGCTTAATCTTTCTGTTTTAAGCATGTGTGATGTTGGATTTTTAAGGCACAAAATCAAGATTGTCTGCCAGCATCTCATCTCATTCTGTCTTCGCCAGCTGTGCCTCTGTGCCAATTTTATGCAGAATTCTCCACTTTCTAAATAAATCAGTTGAGAAATCCACATTTTGAAGTATTCTTGAAGAGTTAAGTATACCTATGGATACATTATTAATCCCCTGTGGGGAAATTACATAATAACATACTTTAAGTCTATGGTTTACCATAATGTTAACAGACAGAAGTATCTAAAATAGTGGTTTGTAGAATTATTTGTCATAATACACAGGTGGTGGGTTTTCCATTGATAAAAATGAATGAAAAAGTTTTACATGTACTGTTGCATTCAGGATTAACATGGAATGCAACTTTCATTCTTTAAATCATTTCCATGGGTTTTTGCCAATGAATGCTACTGCGTTTGGCCACATCAAAAGGAGAAAAGGTTAAATGGCTTGTGTCCAGCAGGACCTCTGTGCCAGGAATCACAGGAGGGCCGCACACTGTTCGACTCAGCATGAAAACCTGTTGTCCTCTCTAACTCTCTCTAGCTCTCTTTTCTCATGTTAGATTTACTAATGGTTCACACCATTTTCCCATCAGCCCTCTCTCTAAGCGACAAGGCAGCCGACAAACTGATCTGAACCCCAGCGTATCTGTGAAATGGGATCTCCCGGGATCAAAACACACTTTTAAATGGCTCAACAACTCTGTCTGTTCACAGTCCCCTCAGGTCCTTTAAGTCATGCTAGCACCTCACTGCTTCTTAAATGGACATTTCCATACACCAAACACACTTTGCAATGATATTAGGGCATGGATGTAATAAATACACAAAAATATTTTATTGAATGAAGATTATATTTTCTCTCGGTGTGTGTGTTTTTTGAAACTATGTAACTGTATAATTTTGTTACTTTTCCATGTTAGTGAGTGAACAGTGAACTATTTAAAATGAATCTATCCTAAAATTTGGTTTCACAACTTTCTGCATATAGACAATATACTGTGACAGTACCATGGTTCAGTAGTGATAGATGTTAGTAGTTAGATGGTAATGGTTTAGTAATTTATCTATAGGAAATTGATTGGATACTGAAAGGCTGGTGTAATTGGACCAATATTGATTTTATTATAATATTGAATTTAACATGTTAACATGTTAATTGATCCCATGTTTTTGCTCTCATTGTGCATGATTTCATGCACGATATTAAAGCACCCAAGACATAATAAGACAAACAATTTGCAAATGATTATTGGAGTTTAAAGAATATTAAACAATCGCAACATCAGCTGTTATACAATCACCACTAAAATCATATATCCTCGGAAACATATGACTCCAAAACAAAATGCTGCACCTTCCCAATCTCGCTTCCATTTTCCCAAACCCTCAATCCCTCTTCCTAATAAGAAGAACAGAGTGATCGGCCCAGTAGAGGAAGCTGTGAAAGATTAGGCGTAATCAGACTGATAGCTGTGTGCGCGAGTAAAGCCAGAGTCCCAGAAAAGAACTGGACCCATGTAGGGCTAACTGCCCTCTTACTGATCCTGTTCTGTAATGGCAGTGTACACAATATCCGTCTCTAGAGTGAGAATCCATCAAAACATATTGATCCAGAAACAAGGGAATTGGTCGTGGCATAGAAAGAGAGCAGTGTGCCTGAAAGTGTTTGTTTCTATGGGACCGTCCTGACAGGGTTCATCTATTAAGGCAGAGCTCAAGGGAACATGGAGACAAGAGTTTAGACATTGCTGCTACATGTTGGGCTGGATATGGCTACAGACATATCATCTGATTGGTTTGAAAGAGGCTATGTGTTCTGCTTGTCCTGGGAAAAGATTGTGACTGGTTTGTTTCGCTTTGGTATGAGGATAGCTGTTTGTTTTCTCTAATCACTGGTTGGGTGTTAACTTGAACGGTATGATGTCGAAAACCAACATAGAATTCTGTTCATAAAAGGTTGTGTCTTTGTTGTTCATAGCAGAACAGGACATTCAATGAGAAACGTAGGTTGTTGCAATGCTAAAGCAATGTCTGAGTAGCTGCTTGGCTATTGGTTAACATTATCCTATTGACTCTGGAGCCTAAGTGACATAAGGGAAAAGTATTTCAAACAAAGAGATTGTGTGGGGTTAATTATGAATTCATGCTAAATTCAAGATTACCATAAAATCAATATTGACCGTATTACACCAACTTTTCTGTATCCAATCAATTCCTGGTGGATAATATCAAGTCCCGCCCACATTATTTTTAAAATCTTATTTTCACAGGAACATAGGTCACATTACAGTAGTACAAAGGGCATTGAGTACAAAGTTTGATTTTTAATAACGTGTGTGTGTGTGTATTCTTACCTGTGGTCCAACAGGGTATGTGGGGTGAGTTTGGCCAATGTGACCATGTTCTGTGGGACTGCTGCTTGCATCAGACTGAACTGAACCTCCTCTCCCACCTATAAGAGAGAAAGAATTGTTTTATTTGTCCAATCTTAAAGCATCCAGTTATCTTTAAAAAATACCCCCACATAATGCACAGTATTGTAAGCTATTTCCCATTTTTCCCTCCTGTAACAACAAACACTCAGAGACAGCATCACGCTGTGAAAGCAGTGAGCCCTCAGTAGGGTGCTCTCCAACTGCTGCAGTTAAATGTTTCACCAATAAAAGAGTCTGCGCATCTGGCATTCTCTGTCAAACACACATCAGCGTGGATTGAGACATGTCAGAATGTCTTAATCCAGCCACTCAAACTACACATCAATTTACATGCTGATCTGTCAACACACACACACACTTAAATACACACAAACAAGTACACAAGGCTGACATGAGATACTGTGCCACAACCTAGATACTACACATGTGCACACACAGTATAAATACTTAAGCGCCAGGTAGGAAAAACACATTCTGTAGTGTAAGAAGTGTTCAAAGCTCAAAACCCCTTTTTATATGTTCTTATGTCAAACTTGTTGGAGAGAAACACTTTTTTGAGCAGGAATATAATGAATTAGGCAAGATCAGATCAACAGCTCTTTAAAACTTGACCTTAAAAAGAAGGCTTTGACAAGTTATTTAACTTAAAAACAGCAACGGGAGCCAGAGAAAACATTTGTGGCATGCTGTTGATTAACATAGACAATAACCTTGACCCACGGCTCTGTTTGGAAACCACAATTTCCTGATCTAATAATGGATGTCTATGGGGCAAAGCATTTCAGAAAAGTAGAAATTTGATGCTCATATTTTTTAAAAAACATTTTCTGTACAAAAGTTTGGAAGGTGGATTTTTCTCGTAATCTGTCCCTTTCCGGTGTCTTTACATTCATTGTGCAAAACTTTACATGAAACTTTACATGGCACATCTTTACATACATTGTTATGGCTTTACACAGCCATACATCCTTCAGTTAAAAGATTACATAAAACATTTTGCAGTTTTAGTCATTGCAATAAGCCACTGTATAACTACAGTCTTGTGTATAGCTGTACTTTTAAATTTTAAGGCAATGTTTATCCCAGTGCAATATTTTGGTCCTTCTGACATTAACTGAAAGTGTATTAGCTTAGAACATTTGCTTTGTACATTGTGTTATTATCATTGTTTATTAATTTTATCAATTTTGAATTTTCTTCCTTTTCTCTTCCTAATTTTCTCTACTTCTTTCTCTTTCATTTTCAATTTCAGTTTTCACTGTTAAATATTTTTGGATATTTTCTTTTGTACAGCTGCTTTGTAACAGAGTGCCACTGTGAAAAGCACTATATAAATAAATTGAACTTGAACTATTACTCTAAGCACAGTTTTGTTTGATTTTACAAACTGAGAGATTGGTTAAAAGTTTGGTTTACCTTTAAAGGAGACAAACTTTCTTTTTTACCTGCATTAAATAGCTCAGAAAAACTGACTGGTTGCTCCACTTTCAACAACTTTATAAGGGTCGACATTCAGCTGGTGTCAAGATTAAAAGTCAAAAGTCGTCATGCTGACTTGAATACAGCATCATTCAAATCTGCTATTACATAATTGATTCAAGCAGCAAATGCCATTATAGTCTTTTTAACCAGCCAGAAAATGATCAGGCAAGATCTGCTGCTTTGATAAGGGCTTCTACTAAAGCTAATCTTGTATGGTTCATGGCCAATGAATAATTTTATTCAAATTCAACCTATTGCATCTCTTCTAGAGGAGAATCACATACAGAGAATACATACAGTATTCTTTTCATAGGGCCCTGTGTTCCTTCCTCTTATCTTTCCATCTTTCAACAACTGCACCACAATAAACAACTAACTGAGAGACAGAGTCTGTACACAATATACAGTAAAATAAAGGTCTGTGCAAGTTAAGCATTTTAATGGACTATGCTATAGGCATGATGTCAATGCTATTTGCTTAGAGCAAAAACTACAGAAGGCAAGCTGTAAAGAATATTCTTTCAAAGAGATCTTTGTGTTCATTTTCTATTAATAATGACGGCAGTAATTCATCATATTTTGGAGAAGAGTGTTATAACTGGGCAGACATCCAGATGGGCAACGTAGACAAGTGCACTTCAAAAGCCCAGATGTTTGGATCAAAGTGGTGGATGTTGTACAGTCTCTAAGACGTTTGCCCCATTGCTGCATTGCTGTACACTGCAGCATCCTCCCCAATTTTGTAACTCAAAACCGAGCCCTTAAGACTGGGAATTGCAAATCGCGTTCAGCACTGATTTTGTGGGCGTGTTTAGGGTAGTACCATTTGCATAGTTCTTAAGGTGAAGTAGGTGCTAAAACAACAAAGACAGCAATGAACCACTCTATCAGGGTGCTAGATCTATTCCTAGGGTATTTTCTCCTAAATAGATTAAAACAGCCATAGTGACAAATCTGTGTTATGCATTTTATATACTGCTTTATTCTTACATTTATGTTGAACTTACTTAATAAATGGGAACATGTGATGGCCAAAAAAATCAAAACCAACTTTGAAAGGTTCTTCTACTGGGGCTTCTCTAAACATCACCATGGCAACATAGCTTCACTGTTCCAGAGATCACTAGTGGGTAAAGACCCAACTCTCTACTCTAATCTTCCTAATCTCAAACCTAATAAAAGAGTTTGTAATCAGGCTACACAACACACTTCTGAAGAACATCTGCTGATGAAAGCTCACCTGAGGAAGGTTTAAATACACTGTTGTTGGAATTTGGCCAATCAAATGTGTGCTTGTAAACGCAGCACACTTATGAGTTAGTTTTGGTTACCTTAGGAATGTCTGAGCAAACATAAAGCTTGCCTGAGAGGAGAATTGAACCTGGGAAACACAGTCAATGATAAATTTGTCTTACAGTATAAACTCAGTATAAAAAAAAATATGTTGTTTGGACTGTGTCTGAGACAGTGTGACAGTAATGCTTTTGTGACTTGTGTTAGGTTTGATCACTAAGGAAAAACATGTTCTAACAGAATCAATCAATCAAACAAACACAAGATTATTTTTTGTACATATATTATTTCATGTTATATATTAGTGCAAACATGTTGATGCTGATGCAGTTAAAATGTAAGGCAGTGCTGTTAGAGCGTTACACTGAAAAAAAGACTCAATTAGTTGTTCAAGCTTGAAGCAGTAATTATTTTACAAAATCATATAATCTAGCACAAAGCACAATTAAATAATCTGTTGTTGTTCTTCTCAAAAGTTTGGCAAATGACAAACAGAGGAAATCTCCTGTGTTAGCTTCCACAATCACATGCTCACACGCTCAATATCAAAAATAAGAAAACAAAGTTGACTCTCCTTCTAATCAAAGGAATCACTGCTTTGTATAATTAATGAGAAGCATCACATTGACACAGCACACGACAATATCATTTATAAATAATGCTTTTAACATGCATTGATGCGTTTGGTGCAACTCGGGCAGTTGTGAATAATAGATCACCTCTATGAGTACAGCTGCTAAGCTTGGCCAATCGAACCACTCAGTTCCTTTCAGTGGATGAGAGGGGAACACTTGATCCCTTTGCAAATAACTGTAAAGTTAACATGTTATAGTTGAATGAGGGCTGGGGGATCGATAATGAATACATGTACGAGCCCCTCATCTCTTGGGGGGTCCGGTGTGTTATTTTTCCCCTTTCTGCAACAAAATTAAAAATCTGAAGAGGGGCAGATGGAGGGGGTGTTTGGAGATTATCAACAGTGATTCACTCCCATTACTCAATCCTATTGCTCTTTTAAATGGTTTATTCAAACAGTCTGCACTTTAAGTGGATTATCCTATGAGCACTGAGGATGTTACATCTAAAGCACCGATTCTGAGACCGAATCGCCCTATAGCTGAGAAGAATCAATCCCACAATACATCTCTTCCCTTAACCAAACTAAACGGCATGTTTAGCCGTTTACTAGCAAACTGCTAGTTCTACTTATTGTTTTGGGATTAAAAGCCTGAGGGTGTTTCACAGACAACGTGTTGAAAAGAATAATCGCATACTTCTCAAGGCTGACAGATTTATAGTGCTCAGCATCCCAAAGAAACCACTTATGAAATCTCTCTTGTCCGTTACAGATACTCAGACTCACTCACTAATTCATAAAGTTGTTGATAATTATTTTTGAAAGTTTCACACATCCATATGGCAGGCAGAAGCGTGCCGTACTGTATATGCTAACAGGCCGTGTTTCTCTCTGCTGGTCTGACTGTGTCTCATTGATAATCTCTTCAGTGTGAATACATTTACAGTAGAGACCCAGCAAGGGGGTAGAAAACCTCACCTACCGTTGTCTCGAAGTGCCAGGTGTGATAGTGGCAAAGATACCAAGAGGTCAGAGTTCACCTTTTTATTTTTTTATGACCACTTCTCCTCATAGAATATAGAATATATCATAGAATGATGCTATGATATGTTATGTGCAGGCCCTATATTTTATCCGAGGTTGTCATATTTCATA
Organism: Chromobotia macracanthus; assembly: GCA_036877525.1. Taxonomy (NCBI): domain Eukaryota; kingdom Metazoa; phylum Chordata; class Actinopteri; order Cypriniformes; family Botiidae; genus Chromobotia; species Chromobotia macracanthus. Next base: position 368,715 of record JAZGTH010000034.1, on the reverse strand, counting down.
CTGTAAGGAGGATTAACAGTCTTTCCTGCTATTTTGGGTCCTGACAGAGCATGTGTTCTTTTTAGTTGTTCTCCAATATGCTTCTTAAGACGATGTGACGCAAAACCTTGAGTTTCTGTTTTATGACCTTTGTGATGTCTGCAACATCACAAAGAAGCATCTCTAGTTTGAATGTGCACACTAGAAAGAGAGTTTCTTTAAAATTAATGCCATGTGGTTTTGATTTTTTTTAGCTAAAATAACATTAACAAATGTGCCTTAAGAGTCCATATACTTTATAAAAAATTATATTAGGCTACATAAAAAAATACTTAAGCACGGTTTTCAGAGACAGGGTCACAAATTCTTGTTAATTGCTTATGAAAGTTATTGTAAAATGTTCCCAAACAAATTAATCAAATAACTTCTCCCTGCCATGTGATCATTAGAAGTATGAAAAGTGAATTTAATATACCAGGCACAATGAGTCTGCCAGCCACTAAATTGGCATTAATTGATTTCATCAATTACATTTCAATTGCCCTCCTCCATTTGCTCCAAGGACAGCATGAGCAAAATTACCCAGCCAATGTTTTTGTTGTCATCGGCAAACGATTCTGCACTAAACCTCAACCTCACTAAATCGACATGTCTAAATTAAACCACCATTGTGATGAGCTCAGTTAGAGGCCAGCTTCCCTTCACCCCATAGACATTTATGAATCAATTTCTCCTTCCATTAAAGAGGCGCTTTAACACTTTAGTTATCTGAAAGGAAATACATTATGTCATAACTTTGGCGAGATAGGCCATTCAGAACCGGGTCCCTGCATTACTCCCAACATTAAACAGCCCTGCATGTGCATGCTTTCGATTGTGGCATCTCATCTATTTATCATCTCGATCACTGTCATGCAGTTAATCAATTTTGAATTACAAAACACACAGTAAGTGTTCCACCTGTTTTTGTGCTGTTTAAAAGGTATGATGAACTAAAACAGCAACAGCTTAAGAATATGTTGAGTTTTAACTGTATTGAGAATGTGATATTACATATTTACCCAGACTACTCAGCTGAAAGACTTTTTAGTGCTGTATTGATCTAAAACAAAGTAAATAAAAACAATTAAGCAATAACCACTATAAAAAACATTTAACTGTATTGGCACTGATTTGATTCATAATTTTGCTTAAAAATTATGATAAAAGTCATTTCTAAGTAAAATTGATGTTTTGTTGACCACTACATCAATCAATGTTAAAGCCTATGAAAGACAACAGATTACACTGGTACTACTAAGAGTTTAAAGTTTAAAGACCCGACCACATGACTGAGAGGTCACATTTAACACAAGTTTAAATCCTGTCAATAATCAACCAATTGTGCTCAGATTGCTGGGATATTCATTTTGTTAATGTGGCTGCCGAAATCAGGGAGATATATATATATGTGACTTAGAGAAAGAAAGACAAAGAGAGTTTGACTAATACAGAGTCATCAGGGTGAGAAGGATTTTCAATGTTTGGTCTTGCGTAGATTTTAGGCTTTGATTCTCTGTAAATGAAATGCTGCATCATACCTTTGCTTCTGTCATGAGACTGAACAACTGTTTTAGAATGCCTACATGCAGTAATCAATATGCTTGTGCAGTGTGAAGGTGGCTACCCTTCAGATAACGTTCTCAGAGAAGTCCTCAAAAGTCATCTTGATGTAACGTTAGTGGACTGTTTTAAAACGTTTTTGAAAAAGAATGTTCTTATAACCAAGCAATAACGTTAATACTACATTAAATACTTACCGTTTTAAATGATCCTGCATTAGACTTTTGCTTGCTCTGTACGTGCAAGACGAATCACAACTGGTCTGACAGAAGAACCACATTGTTTAAACAAACTTTAAACTTTATACAAACTAAAAACAGCACACCTAAAGCTAAAATGATCTAAACATTGTCTAAATATTGTCTGTACCACAAGACTAAATGAGACAAATACATGAAAACAATTCTTTCATCCATCTCCATCTGCAAAAATAAGCTGCGTCTATAAGTAGCACTAATGGTGTTTCTCTGTTCCTGTAAAATCTTCCTATATGATGGGCAGACTATATTTTGGAAAACGTTTGCGAGGGAACACTCTGAATTCTTTATACAATGGAGAAGAGGTACTGTTTCACTTTATTATGTGAGATATTAAAGAAAATAGGATAGGCCTTCTGTTTCAAGAGGTTCTGCTTCTTTTTGTGATTTGTATTCCTTTTCAGTTTAATTTTTGGGCTTTTTATTGGCAGCGAAAGTGGACAGGGAATGATAGAAGGGGCAAAAAGATGCAGAAAATAACCTGACCTCATACATCTGTATAACCCCTGTCATTCTTATACTTCCCTGTGGACAAATAAAGCTTCAAATCTTTAACTATTAGAGAAACAGGAGGCTCCTCATTCTACCTTTAAATTCACAGTATCTGCCCTGACTAGGGAAGAAAGTTTGTTCAAACTGCTGTTTCTTTTAATAAAATATAAAATATACAAACATGGGGATAGATCTATGTGTACGCTGGACAGGAAGAACCTGAGGTGAAGACAAACGTGGTGGAAGAAAGAGGATATATGAAAACAGAATTAAAGCAGAGGGCAGAGGAAAGGGCATTTATGTTATTAAAAGAGTGATAGAAACTCACAGAACCCATCTGTGAGAGAGGACATATAAAAAGGCAAAGGAAAAACCTTAAAAAATGAAGGACGGGGTGTTGATTTTGCGTGATGTGAACATTAACACACAAACGGGCACATCTGTTGAAGAAGCCTCTCTCCTCAGGCAATGTCAACTCGATTACCGCGGGGTTGAAACAGACAAAGATTCATCCACATGGCTCTTCATCCTTTTAGGCCCATCTGCAAAGTCAGGATCTGAGGCCAACTCTGCTTGAAGAAATCAAACCCTTTTAGAGCAAAGACGGAAAAATGCCAGGGTCGCCATGTTTTTCACAGATGCTGAGCTCTTCCTAAATTACCTTAAGCATATTTGTGGTAAATAGGATTCCGCCTTTTGACCTCCAAGACTGTCCCTTTGTGTGAGAGGTCTCTCCTTATTTCGTCATTTTGTGAGGTGTCTCTCTGAATGTGTCCCAATCGCCCTTTCTATATGTACTTTGCTTGGCTCTCGTCTGTCGATTTATCATGCACTCTCTGACTTATGGTGAAAATGGATACTAATGGTTATTTGCTCACAATCGGGGCAAAGAAAGCAGGTACATATTTGTCTTCATTCGACAGTTTGATCCAAGCCTCTATTTAGCAAGAGTGCTGATATTCAGAATAACAGCACTGCAAGTGAGAGGAGTAGCAGGATTCTGAAGCTGAAGCGTCAGTTAGCAAGACATAAAAAACTCAGAGTGGAACTGGAAGAGAGTGATTACAAAACAATGTGAGAGGAGGAAATTGCTGTCGCTCCGCTCCACTCACATAATTAATTCCAGGCTGTGAGTGGCTAAATGCAAAGCTTTACGGTTTGGCTTCTAGAGCAGAGGTAAAACATAACTATGGCCAGGTTTCATTTGAATCATAAGTTATTTGATGTTAATGGTTCATTTTTATAAGGAACTGGTTTATTTTTAAACTTCGACACTTTATAGTTTCATGCCTATATCTCCTAAACATTCAAAATAACTAATAGTAAATAAATATAACTAAATAAAATAACTAATTTTCAGGCTTCTGTCCTGTCTTGCACATACAAACACACAATTTCTGTGTAAAAAAGCAAAACAATTACAGAAGCCTATGGGGGTAACATCAAGATCTCTGAGGATGGTGTTAGGAACACGCCAGATGCCCACATGTCATGCCCAGCACATCGTCCACTGACCCTAAGGCGTAGTCACACTTGTCTCCACCACCCCAACAACAACCAATTTCTCACACTACACACACATCTACATTCTTCAGCTTACTGCGGAGATGACCGAGTAAAACAAATTCCTTTCTATGCACTTTGCACAAGTTTCAAGTACACGACAAAGTAGTGTGTTTCTCTACACTTACTATAAAAGCATTACAACAGCCTGTGTTTTGAAAACAAATCTGGAAGGGACGTCTGAATAAATGTATTGAGGTTCAGCAAGATACCAAAAGAAAATTCAGATTGTGTCTGGTGTCACACCTGTTTCTATCCCCATCTGCCCAACATTCATTTCTACATCTATGTAGGACTCTCTCATCTCATCCCTCACAGGCATTGCTTTCTCTCCCAGGTCACTCGGCACCATCAATAGACATCATCATAAACACAAGCAATCATAGCGGGAGCGCTTAGAAGACACCACCGTGCATCTCTCCAGTTCCCTCCACAATGCAAGGTCATCCTCCAACCTGCCTCCAACCACAAAATGAAGGTGGAGGAGAAAATCAGCTGCTTTGAAGCTGCGGAAGCGCCATCTTTCTAAAAAAAAAGCAACATTATCAGTTTTTGTTTCACATTCTAAATTTGACGAGAATGTGTGAAAAAATTACATTAGAACTTCTGTGGAATGCCTGGATGGTGGAGTCACACACACTCGCAGTCCTGTACCCCCCATACACAAAACACAAGCCACAACACACAGTCAGTCTGGGCTCCCATCTCCTCAATCTTTGGTTTCAAAGGAAGTGTATAAGGTAGAGGACAGGGGGTTATGTATTAGTACTGGTCAGTGCTCAAAGAGACTTCATCATAAATAATAAAGGGGCTGTGAAGGACATCCAGATTCTAGTTACTGGCTATGCACTGCGCCTCACATCACCGAAGACAAACACGAGATTCATTTTTCATCGGGTGATGACCACCCTTCTGCCTATATGATTAGATGACGGCTTCAATTATCCCACCGGATGGAAGCAACATGCAGAGTGATGGGCAGGGTTTATTTTGGAAAACGTTTGCGAGGGAACACTCTGAATTCTTTATACTATGGAGAAGAGGTCCTGTTTCACTTTATTATGTGAGATATTAAAGAGAGAGATAGGCCTTCTGTTTCAAGAGGTTCTGCTTCTTTTTATGATTCCTTTTTCCTTTTTAATTTAATTTTTGGGTTTTTTATTGGCAGTGAAAGTGGACAGGAAATGAGCGAAGGGGCAAAAAGATAGACTAAAATTTTGGTCGTCAGATACGCGCATGAACTACTCACCAGGCCACATGTCAAATGTGAATTCTTAAAAACATCTTTAAAACTTCATTAAAGGGTGTCATTTGAATCCAGAATATTTCATACATTTCAGCATCACATATGCCTATGTTTTGGAATTTATTTAGTCAAATAATATCTATATTAAAGCCACAGTAGGGACATGTTACAGTAATGTTATTACTTGTATACGGTGCTTTTAGGCATGACACAACATCAATTACATATGATAAAAGACAGTAATGTTCAAAAAGGAGATCAATTTATAATAATAATAATAGGACCAAACAATTCTTCTGCCAGGTAATTTAGTTTTCTAGTCAAGCAATGTCGCTAACTGATCACAGGTAAGTATACTGGCATTTCACATTGGCTTCAGATGTATCTCATCCAATCAGAATTTGGAATCAGAGCTACTCACTTTCTTAATTAATTTTCTTTTGACTAAGCTCTGGAACTGAATCTCTCAGAAGCTCCAGGGTAGTTTGAGGATTAACTTAGAACACGAAAAACATTCACTTCAATCAACAGATACTTGTGGAAAAACCTAAAATATCTTCAATAACAGCCCTCAATTCTGTTGAGCAGAAAATGCCTCCCTCTGTCCATTATAAACTTGAGATGGAAGTGCCAATTAATTTCCCCTGTCCTCGCTGACCCTACCAGCAGCATGTTTCTAAAACAAAAGCAGACCCAGTACCTCTCCAGTCCAACCCCTGCAACCCCCCGTTTGAATAGCATCTTATCTGAAGCCACTGGCGGTACAGACGCATTAGCGAGTGGATTACACATGCTTGGTAGGCATGCATTAGGGAGATGGGGGCAGATCCCAGCTCAGAGCAGCCAACTAAAGGCCTCAGCCTGCCCTATAATGAGATCTAACTCCTAAGGAGAGGCACTTGGGGCTAGTGCGCTCTATTTAAAGAGGACCAGCCTCATTTAAAAGACTGTGTCTGTGTCACTTTATTACTTAACCTAAGCGAGGCACGTCAAGGCCTCTTTACATTAGCACCAAACCCCCCCGTATTTTCAGCTACGCTGATTACACAAACATAATGTGTGCTTGTTTTTTATTAGGGGGCCTCAGAAAGGTTATAGGAACCTAATGTGTATGTGAGTGTATACAAGCGCAGTTTGGGCTGAAAAGACAACTAGCTAGTAATGGGTTTGCTTGTGGCTAGCCATTAAAGCTGGCTAATTTATGGCTCCAGGTTGACTTTTAGATGTTCAACGTTACTTCAGTTCAGATGATGGTAGTCAAACCCAGCTAACAATTTTAGGTTGTAAGAACGTTTCCCTAACGTTTCCCTAATTAAGTAACAAAAACATTAAAAATTTTGTTTTGAAAGTTTTAAGAGCATTCAAAATGTCCAGCTCTTTAGATGTTATTAACGTTATTGCTTGTTTTTATAGTGCCACAACCTGATAAAGCAACATTAGCTCAATGGTTTGAGTTTGGGGCAGGTCTATTTTTGTCTGACCAGTGGCAGATGAGGAAAGTATTTAGAAAACCTGTTCAAAAGCAATCATTATTTTTGCTGTTCCACTTGAAAATCACTAGAGGCCCAGAAATGACATATTTCAAGCTTTTTTGCTTTTATAAAAATGTTATAAAATATATCTGCATATATCTTATCTGCATTGGCCAGATCCAAGATCTGTCAAGCACCATTTCAAAACATCTTCAGTTGTCCATCTCAGAACTCAAAAAGCTATCAAAAATGTTACTATATGGAAAGCATTCCATTTTAATGTTATGTTCTCCTCCTCAAAAGCTATCAGAAGTGTTACTATATGGAAAGCATTCAACTTTAATGTTATGTTCTCCTCCTAAAGAACAGTGTATTGAGTCATAAACCTTCTCTTGTCCACAACCAATACATTTTCCTCTCAAACTCCCCCTCAATTACACAAATCAATAAGCATTTCTTTTATCTTTTTGTGCTTTTTTCTACCCGTTCTGTCGGTTGAAGGTGACCCTTGGGCTGGAACACGTCCTCAATTTCGCCAGAATCATGTAAGTGCTGGCCATTTGGCGTGGACATTAAGTGTATGAAATGAGTGGCCCTGTCTCTCTATGGTCCTCTTCTCGTGACAGGCTGATGATAGAAGCGTCACATCCTGGGCCCGAATAAAATTCAAACTGACAAGAGACAAGGCTTTGGTGGCTGAATATAATGCCGGATTGTGCCTCAGAGTGTCTTATTATCTTGTCTTGGGATGCTGGAGAGGAGGCGGGTCTCTTAGAAAAGAGTAGACAGCCACTGTACACACACACACACACACACACAACCCATCTCCTATTCTGTGAATAAGAGCAAAAACAGAGTTTGGCCTCCTAACCACTGCTTTTGCTGCTAATGTACCTGACAATAAATAGGATGGGGTTGTTGGGGATGTTTGTGGGTGATGCTGGAGTGAAGCGTGGAGAAATGAGCTTTTTAAAAGGTGGGGGAGGTCGGAAAGCATCGGTAGGTAAAAAGTGAGGAGGGGACGGGGAGAGATGAAGGAGAAAGATGTTATTCTGTAGTCAGCGGCTTTGCTTTGGCCTCACAGTTAGTCATAATCCTGTTCCAAACAACAACATAAAAACAGATTTAAAGCATATAAACACATACCATATGAGCTAAACTGGTTCAGCTGTGTATTTCAGCACATAAACACACATCTTGTTCACCTCATCTTAAGAACCCACAATCCGGTTTAACCACGCTCTGAATGCACTGAAATAGTGCTGTGCAGTGAGTGTTAAGATAAGTAAATGTCATACTTCTATAAAACAAGCTCCTTTCTAAGTTAATTAGGTTCATTTTAGATTTTGCCCTAAAACAAAATCAGTAATTGCATTTAGCATAATTAACATTGGGCTATTATCTCCCACAGAAGGCAGGCGATGAACATAACTGATTGTGCAGGTACTTCTGTGCATTTTCTAGTTATCCTGGCAGTAATTCATCAAATGATGATCAAATAATGGAGAACACAGTTATAGCCAGACATACATCTAGACACATGGTGTAGACCCAGCTTTTAGGCTGTACAAACATTTCCTTAACTTTTTCATTAAGTAACAAAAAACATTACAAATGTTGTTTTGAAAGTTCTAGGACTGTTCAGAATGTTCAGTTTTTAGATGTTGCATTTACATTATAACGCTTGGTTATAAGAACGTTATTCAAGCATTTTGTAAATTCTGTTCCACTGACAACTTAAGAATAACCCTTTTGATATATAATGCTTTTATAATATATATAACGTTATATACTAACGTATATACTAACGTTACTGCAAGAATAGTCTTCGAGAAAACTTTTAGAGAACATTAGCCAACGTTCGGAGAATGTTCTCTCTTAGCTGGAGATGAGCACACAGTTTCTGTAATGCATGAATGATTTCCAAAGCCTACTGCTCAGTACCATCTCGGAAGATCAGAAGATGCACTAATTGCATTCAGCACAGGTTGTATCCGCCACAGTTTGTGCTATTATGGTATTGTTATAATTCCTTTAGTGAAACCAATGCTAAAACAACTCAGACTGAAATTGTGCTGGTGAATCTCCACCCTTAACTCTTGTACTGCATTTAAAACTAATCAGCTACTTTTATCGTCAAGCACAACCCACACAAGCATGATGAATCACTCAAGGATTTTCAACCATATTACAACCATGTGAAGTGAGATTCTACTGTATGCACTTTGTGTTTTGAGATTAATAAAGAGGCATCTATCTCAAGTGCAACAGCAATGTTTACAATAAAGAAAAAAATATGTACACACACACACACGCACGCACGCACGCACACACACACACACACACACACACACACACACAATATATATATTTTTTTACACTTTTCTTTACTCGGTAGAAAACATGTTGTCCAACAGCCTTTTAATAACTGTCACAGCAGGGTTAATTCAGAGGTAATTCAGCTGCATTCAGTTCAAACCCAGACTCCAATGCAAAAGAAAGGGACGATCAATCATTTTCACATTTCTCTATCTTTCCATCATGCTTTTTTTGGGAGCTTCTGTAAAGTTAACATCTTACCTAAGGACTGACAAAACCCACAAAATGTTCTATCCAATTGATAAAGTGCAGCCCATCATATTCTTCATCCTCTTTCTCTCTCTCTCTCTCTCTCTCTGCGGCCCTTCATATTCCTGTAGAACGGCACCCCTCAATGCTCCACAGAGGGAGCTTTTCAACTTTTCAAAGTAAATGTCAAGGTCGGTCTTTTGTTGGCCGTCACACACACGCATTTGTGCGGAAATTAGACCGTGCATTTGTTCATACGTGTACAAGTGATTCCTTGATCTGGGCTTTCATGCTGAATTTTTCATTGAAAAACATCTTAGCTATGTTCTTGTTATCACCTACACATCGGTCTACAGAAATCAGCAGAGGAAAAGGATGAAAAGGAGCTTTTTAATTTTTCCATCCTCTTGGTCGGATCTTTCAAACAGGTGATGCAAACACTCACCCAGTAAGTTTTTATACGGGTGTATCAATTTGTTGAACATCAATTGATTTGTGATACATACCTATTGCACTTCTTTGACATTTAAACGTATAGAACCTCCTTTGAGGGCAGCAGAACATGATTTAATCCAACAATGTCTAGAGGACAAAAAATAACCAGCATAAACTGTGCTATGGAGATGAGGTGGACAAAATGCCTCTTGAAGGTAGTATATAAAGCATTAGATTTAGATTCTAACTAGTCAGCTCATAAATGCAGATAAATGTAGTAAAAAATACAATGGGTGGCTGACCTCGTCAAGTTTGTGCTTTTCTTAACCAATGTCGTATTTTTAGATGTACAATATGATTTAGTTATTTCTAATTGTTTTATTATAATGTGTATTTTGGGGATATAATGATATCACGGCATTGTGACTGTTCATGCATGCATCACTGATCCTGTAAGTTTAGAATTAAAAACAAGATTTAAAAAAATTTAAATCTTGTGTATTTGCTTTTATTATTTAAAACAAATTGGAGAAAAAAGGATGAAATTAAAATGAAAGCCCTGATGTTCACCAAAGTTTAAAACCAGCAGTGGATATCACAATCAGCACACTGTGGAGGTCCACATTTTTTATTTCTCCTGTTATTTCCCATCTTTTACCTCATTCTCTATTCTGTCTGTAATCAGAGTACAATGACCTCACAGGCATTTCACTGAAGGGCAACTGTGCCCAGGGACATATTCAGCCATCCCAGTCTGCCCTGAGTAGCCCCCTGGCACTGCACACAGGCCCCGGTCTGTTCCACCTCTCATGGATAGCAAAGATGGATAGCATGGATGGTCCATTTGGTGGCTTTTAAAATAAAGGTTAATCTTAATCAAATAATTTTGAGCCTGGGCTGACTGTATTGATTTTAAAAAATTGTTTTTTATAATATTATACAAACATTTTCTGGATAAAACATGGCTGCATCAAACGTGTGTATGGGTGTTTGTGCAAATGTGTAAAAGAAAGAACGCTTCACAAAAAGAATGGTTTGACAGACAGACAATGAGCCATAAAACTGAGCATAAAGTGAAAAAGCAACAAACAAACAAAAGCAGGTTTGATGCTTATTAAAGAAAATTGTAACACTGGCATTATGAAACTTGGGCTTCTCTTGCCTTGGGATATTCTAAAAAATTCATCAGACTGACAGCGGGAACCTCAAGACTGATCAGGCCCTGACAGAGAAGTTCGGACGGGGATCAGACACAGCCCCCCTCCCATCGACACCCACCACAACCTCCACGCACACCCCCAACCCAACTCCCAAAATCAAATCAGCGAAAAGCCCTGACACACAGTCACCGTGGTGACAGTCTACACCTCGCTCGCCCGCAGTCCCGCTCTCAAATCCATTCTCTCTAAAAATTCGGCCTGCCGTGTTAAAAAACTGTGAAGTTCGCGCAAACACATGCACAGATGCGCATACACACATACGCAAACTCCTGTTATGTGTTTGGTGCACATAAGGGGGTGGCTGATGTTTGATGTATAATTCAGCTAAAAACACCAAGCAATACTCTTTATTCTGTTCTTTTAATGTCTAATGTAACAAAGCTTCAGTCATGGCTAAAACTGGACTGTGATGAGACTCGAATACCTGAGCCAGTTCAAAAGCAAATCTATGATATAAAAATAATAAATCCAGTGAATTCAGCAATATCACTTTATAATTTATTTGTTATAACCTCAACTGGAGAATACCAATGTAAGGCTGCAAAAATATATTTATAGATAATTATGCGCAATTTGGCATACTTAAAAGGTTATATTTTAAATGCTATTTATTACTTCCAATGATCAATAGATGTCATATTGCAATAAATGTATCCTTAATATCTAAAATAACTGTAGTAAAATAACTTAAATGGAAAACTATAATAATCTATATTATAAAATATATATCTTTATAACCCATACAAGCCCACCAAAAATGAATTCTTTAATATAGATATAAAAAGCCCTTTAATGGTATTAAGAATTTATTACTATCAGGTAAATGGCATAGGGTCCAGATCTATTATCACTAATGTAATGCAGCAGAGCTCCTCACAGGCATCGTTCAATGCCACTCTGAACACAGAGAAAAAGAGAAACAGTCACAGTCACTGAATATCAAACCTGCAGCACAGAATCAAACAATGAACGCCTGACTTTACACCACATCAACTCACATAATACTCTTTAGAAATATTTTGTGATAAATTACAGTATGAATGACACCAGCACACATTCCAGGAATACTTTTAAACCCTGAAGTGTTCTAATGAGGTCCCTTATTAGACTGCAAGTTCAAACAACTTTTGAATTCAATTTAAATTCAATAAAGAAGTTATTTTATCAATTCTTTTAATGCATGTGCTCTTTCAAATTTATTATTGAAGCTTCTTTGAGAATAAGTTACTTGGATTAATGCCTTTATTAAAGACCATATTACCAGTTTGTGAAACATGCAGCATAACTATGTTTGGTGGTTGTGGTGTGTATCTTTGTTCTGGCATAAAAAGTGTGCAATCTAGAATAAGAATAAATTGCTTGTAATGAATTCAGTATTATGCGCATATGAAATAAATAAATAACCACAAGATCAAAAAGTATTTCTTTATAAGGAAGAAGATTATAGCGACACAACAAATAAAAAATCAAAAGTTATTAAATTTGTGGAAAGTGGGAAAGAAAATAAAATTCAGGTTAATATTTTTTTTCTTAAAAAAATAAACGTAAAAGGGATGTTACGAGTCTTTGAAGGTAATAGCAGAGATTTGATCTGAGAAAATAACAGGCTGATTCTGAGTTTTGGTTTATGCATCTCCACCAATCAAAGTGAAAAATGCAACGTGCAATCTGTTAGAGAGGAGCCTGTGGCAAGGTTATATGAGTCTTAAAGTATATCATTAACGTCGTAAATTTGACATCCAGAGCAAACAGTCTGTCAATACACTGTGAATCCAAAGGGCTGTAAACTTACACCACTGCTAAGTTAAAGGATCTCTAAAGGTTTTCTGTTCTGTCAAAACAAGGTCTGAGCGGTCATAACAGCTGAAAGGAACATTAAATCTTACATAATGCTGAGGAAAGCACTGTTTTAGGATGTTACTTAAATTCAACATTGTAGAGCTTTAAATACACTTTGTGTTGTAATAAATGTTTGTAATTTATAAAATATGTTCAGAGAACAGAAAACATAAAGCCTATTAATTATGCTTGATCTTTTCTGTTTGCTTATTTATTAAAATAATTTTACCAATTATTTGAGTGAACTCCATTATTTACCATATTAACAATTTTAACACGTTTTATCTCTCTAATACATTAGTGTAAGACAAGTGTAAGACGTAATTGTATCCAATAATAATATCTGTAATATACAAATAATATTATCAATAAAAATAATACAATTTATTATAATCATTCATTTTTTTACAACATCACTCTGTTGAAAACCACATGTTTACATTTTGGCATTCTTCACTTATATACAAGCAGATAAGCCTGCTTATAATAAAGACTCTGGTATATAGTACATACTGCTCTTCATCAAGAACATACAATTCAGTCAGCTCAGATGTGAAGTCCTCATGAGGCAGAGGAGCTCTTCACACAACAATCACATTCCTATCCCTCAGGCCTCTTCACTTTCTCTCATTTTATCTTCAGCCTAAGCCGAGGAGATCTCAAATGTGAAGAAATGTCACCGTGTATGACAGATGAGCGTGTGTGTGTGTATTTTATGTCTCCTGTTGCCTGTTTGCCCCAGATTCTGTCACATTTTTCTGCTTTATGAGTACCAACAAAAAACTGGTCCCCAAATACTGCATGGCTACACCTCACCAGTGTCACACTAATTCCACAAGCTTTCAATATGATGGCATTACAGTGGATATGCAACTTATTGACTGGCAAATGCAAAATATCTATTCATACAGTATGTGCCAACTTAATTGCTTTAAACTTTCATTTGTACTGTAATCTGTTGAAGGGAAGGAAGTTCTCTCCAAACATCCAAACTGTACAAAAAATAAATATTTCATGCATGTTTACAAACAAACAAGGCTCACAAGAGTCTTTTAAATTGTATCAGTGATAAACATTTCCTCCATATGATGCCCGCCTAGTTACAAGGACCCAAGAACCAGCATTTGTTCCATCTACACTTTGTCCACAACTTTCACCTGCTCTCTTCCAGCACTTTCCACCAGAGCATCTCTTTTACTCACAGACACAAACAAAACAAACAAACACACACATGCCGGTATCACATTCCACACATGCACAAACCTTGGTGCCGGGTGTCACTTCACAATAATGAGGAAGATGAAGGTTGGACTCACCATACATCTTCTCCTCTGAGTCAGTGTCAGCTGAGAGAAGCAAGGGCTCCTCATTGAGCTCACTGTCCGGGCTGGCCGCCTTTTCGTCGTCCCGCAGCTCACAGGCGTCCATATCGGCACGCAGGGGGAGCAGCGGTTTGCTCAGCTGCCCTGTGATCATCGGATCCTAGAGGTAAGCAGGGGAAGAATAAGGTTGGGAAGGAAAAAAGGCAGAAGATGTTAGCCTTAGTGCACTCTGGTTCTCTCAATCACGCTTTATGGGTCTCACGCAAACACATGCTTCTCCGTCTCTCTCTCTCTCTCTCTCTCTGCTTTCTGAAACTCACCACCTCTTCTAACACTCTCTACAGTAGCGTTCACTCTCTCACTTGATATCTCTCTGTCTCTTTACTGATTGTACTTCTGCTGTTGCTGGTGTTTTGAGAGCTCTTGTGGACTGCACAAATTTCACTAATTTAGTTTAAAGATGCTCCACTTGTTAAATTACTCACTCACATGAGTATCGCTCAACAATCATCAATATTACAACAGAAAACTTAAATTAGACTGTTTTAATGTGCCACAGTTGTAGTTGAGCAGTGTTTTCTGTTTTAATTAACAAAATGTTGTTGCTTTAATGGTTGCATAATACAAATATGTTGATTTTTCAGCCTCTTATTGGTTGTCTTGACAAAAAAGTCATATGATAGATTACAGATAGAATCAGCAGTGACAACTTCATTGAGAACCTAATGGCCCACTTCATTCAGCTGTGGTTTACATGTCTCCTAAAGTCTCACCTAGAACATTTTCATCCAATCAGAACAGTTTTATGAGGTGACACTTCATACTGTTTCTGTTCAAGAAATAGCATTTTCGTGAACAACTATTCTAGCAACTTTCCACAGATTTCAATACAAACAGGTTCACCAGCACCCAAAAGTTAAATTCAGTAAAGTAAATAAATACAAAACAGTTAAGTAAATACAAAATAAATCTGATTAAACAATTTAATTTGACACAAATCAAATCAAATGTAAATGTTAAAGAAATTTAAAAACAAGTTTTGTAACCAAAAACAAACTTACCAGAAAGGTGATTCCAGACGACAGAGAAAAAAGCTCCAAAGAATCTAAAAGATTTTGCTAAAATCCACGTGCAGTGAGAGCAGTCAGAGCAGACCGGAGTCTGATGTGAGATCACTCAGTGCATGCTTGTCACAAACCCCTAAAAACCAGTGTGGATAACACAGATACATCAAGTGAGCACTGCTGGTGCAAGCCTGGGATTGCCTCTGGAGACTTGCTCGAGATGTCACCTCCACTCTCTCTTTCTCTCTCTCTCTCTCTCTTGTGCTTCAGAAGTACCTCCCCCCACCCTTTCTGATGGTTAGACACACAAATAAATGTGAAGACTTAAGGGAGGCAAAAAAAAAGCTGCTTTTCCCTTTTTACTCTACTATATCAGTGCATTTTCTGCCCAAATGAGTTTGAGTTGTGGGTCAGGTAATCGGTTTGGATAAAGCCAAACAGTGAAAGGAGGAAATCAAGTGGAGGGGTGAACCCCCCATCCCCCCCTCTTTAATTCTGCCCCACCTCTCAAAACCCCGTTCCCTGTCCAGGGTGGTGGTCGATAAATGGGAGCCTGGGGGGCTCTGTTAATGCGCTCATCAGATAGAGTGGCTGAGACTTTGATATGGCACATGATTATCTATGAAAATGTTAATCAATAGAAATAGTTTAAGCTGTCATTCTCGAAGCAGGCCTGGCTGGTCAATACTCACATGCTTTGCAACAATGTCTCTTGTCATCGCTTCACTGGAGTTTTTTCACCGTAGAGCACTTGCGTAGGGGGAACTCAACGATGCATCAATATGCCCCTCTGTCTCAGCCTGGAGAAGAAAACATCTTTCCCCCAATGCAGCTGAACGAGGGAGCCTTTCACTCTGCATTCTTTAATGCAATACCACCTCAAAGCCCCCCAACACACACCCATCCATCCATCCATTTATCCATCTATCTATTTCTCCCTTCTGTGCTTCCTTTTCTCACCTTTGAGTTGCCTGATAGGTCCAGTGGAGGGCAAAATTAATATCTAATTGAATTGTGAAGTCATCAAAATAATCAATACTTTTTTATTATTTATTCTTTACAGTCTGTTGACTGAATAAGAGTGGAGGCAAAGGGAGAGAGAAAGAGTGAGAGAGGCCAGAGAGGATGCAATACAATGTAATTTTCACTATAGGCTGCTGGAGAAGAGAGAACACAATAAAACACAGGAAAAAATTACAAGATAAAAGATGAAAAAAACAGGATTGGAATGTCTTCCACAACAAGTTAAAACTAGATTTGTACATTTGCTGAAGGGAATGTGAGGTGTGCTTACCCACGCAAAACTCGCGTGATTCTGAGGTGTTTGGTGTGTTTGTCAGGGCATTGCTATGTGGTTGCTAGGTGGCCAAGTTAGAACCCACCTGCAAGTGTCTGAGAAATTATTCTCTCTAGATATGGACAGTCTATAGATATGAGTCCCTTGTTCAATATAAATCCATAGGATTTTCACCAGGTGAAAACTGTAGGTCTGAGACCTTCTCAACATGCCACTTGATTCATGAAGGTTCATGCCTGTAGCACAAACAAAGAAGGCCAAAGGAAAATACGGTCACCCTAATTAGTTACGCTAACCTTAGCACATTTTTAATCATTTTTATACATTTATACATTTTAAGCAGTTAGTAGCAGTAGTAGTTTTTTTAGCCATTATTCACTGTTTTAATTAGAATAAGGTAAACTGCAAAAACTAACATTTAGAAGCACGTCTGTTTTTAAAAAGAAAATCATAACATAAGGCATGTAAGGTTACAGGGACTCTCAAAGGCCCTCTCTCTCTTTCTCTCATCCTCTTTTTCAAATCTCACTCTCTCTCTCTTACACACAGTTAATTACACTAATGAAACAGGCACTCCCAGGGCAGCTCTTCATGCCAAAGAGCATATGTGAAGGGATCTGGGGAGCGTGTGCATGTGGCAATGTGAGTGTATGTTTGGGATCGCCTTACTCCATCTCAGTCACACAGGAGGAGAAACAAGAAAAAGCACTCGACAACTGACCCCCTATTCCTCTTTCTCTCCTATTCTGAGGGTCATTTTAGACCCTTTCCTCGTAAGATATCCATGCTAATTGCTAATGGCCTTAGCTGCCAGGGTCTCTGCTGTCCCCTGGGGCTATGAAAATGGTCTATAGGCCCCTAAACAATATTCTGATGACGTGCCATTTTCTGAGCAATGTTTCCCCATATTAATCTCCCATCTGCATTTCTATTTTCTTTTCATCTTTTCATCCCAACAAAACTGGGATGGTGCTTTGGCCATATGACCTTTCACAGAGAAACAGTCTATTTAGTTAAGAATACTGAAATAATGATTTACGACATTAAATAATTGAAAATAATGTTTGTGCTACTAACAATTGTTTGAGCTGCTCACAATAAAATAGCAATAAAACCCAACAATTTAATTCTGTAACTAAAAACGCTGGCAATAGTATACCTCTTGCAATGCTTAATATCACAAGTTAATGATATAAACAATAAACAATCATTATAAATATAAGTATATATTACAAATAAATCTAACTTGTCATAAGAGAGACTTTGGAGATCTATATTTAAACTAAGATATCTACAATCACCTCTTTCTGCAAGCTAATAAGAACCTTCGGGGACAGTCTGGAGCTCCTAGGAGCCTGTAAGCACATAAATAAAGCATACAATACACATATTTTATCTGCTTCATATTAAGAATGCTTTTAAATTAATCTCAGAAATTACATTAGGTTTAATCATTCTTCTACCAGTGCACACACAGTAAACTACCCATAGAGGAGTTGACTTTAATAACCAATAATTTGACCAAATTATCTGACCTTAAATTACATATTACACAATATGTATAACCAGTTGATTTCCCCAAATATACTCAATGTTGTTACTGCCTTCTAAACAGCTAAAATATTTATGTGGAATGACCCTTAATTGATTTTTACTTCCAGGAAAATTGATGCAAGACTGAATTTATGGCACGCTCATCACAACAACAGCAGGACCCTCAGTGATGCTGCACAGACGAATCTACTTAATTGACTGGGATCAACAGTGAGAAAATGTGTCATAGCCTATCAAACATGAGTGTTATAGAAAGCTCTGATACGATCAGGCCCTCCCTCTGATAAATATAAAGAGTCATTGATTGTCCAGGAGAATTGCACATGTTTTTTTAACATTTATTTTTTTCTCTCTCTGTACATTGATTTCAGCACTGACCTTATGGTGCATCAAAGCCTACAGGAGCTAATCTGACCAGAGCACAGATAGATGCTGGACTGAAAGAGAGAGAGAGAGAGAGAGAGAGAGAGAAAGAGAGAGAGAGAGAGAATACATACAAAATCAAACTGGAGAACCGAAGTTGAATTTACTGTAAAAATAAGGTGTTGTGTGTGATAGTGAGAGAGACTGAAAGAAATACAAATACTCACATAGAAGCTCACAGAGAAATATCTGTTTTAAAGTCATCAGCATGCTTCCTCGGTCAGTCACTGAAGGTAACACTGTCTGGATTCTTATTAGCTGCTGGGCAGGGCAGGTTTCAGGGCCTGACACTGACAGATAGTTTTTAATACCTTGCATTTCAGCATCTTCTACCTAGCATGTATAGGGGACGACAGATATAAGAGTGTGAATACACATATGCACACAGTTGCATACACACAGGCTTGCACCTATTACCAGTAGCAAGGTGACACCATTACATATCAAACAATAATAAAACGGGCAGAAATTCCTACAGACTTAAACTCAATAGACAATCATATGCCATATCTAGGCAGCAATTTCAGAGACTTGGATGATCGTTTATGATAGGCCATTAAGCATTAAAGCTGTTAAAACCTCTCTTACAGTCTTGTACACAGTTGAACTCTTCTACATGTTTTCAGAGGTTTGAAATGTAATCTTTTTTGCTAAATGAAATATCTCCATATTTGCCAGCATCAGTGGACCTGGTACTGCTATTTGCCATTTTATCAGGCACAAAACAGTGGAAAATGACCTGAAACTATAGCTAAAGGACACAGAAGCAACATCATTTAATACAGATCCTGTTCACGTCAAATATCCAGATGCTTTTTGGTCTCCCATCACATGAGCTACAATTTTGCGTACCTGACGATTATTATGTTTCACGATTAGATCAGACATCTCCAAGTAGGCGGTTCTCGACGCCACCTACTGGTTTATAAACATTAAAATGACAAGAGGGGAAATTTCTATGCCGATGCCAAGCATTAAAAAAAATATAAATACCAGATCATTTATTGGCCTCGTCAATACATTACCGTTAGCAACCACGCACAACTTAGCTTTTTATACAGAAAAAAGGCATCTGTTGCATTTTTTTTTTAGAAAATATAAAAATGTAGTTTTTATATTAGAAATATGTAGTTTTAAAGCTAAATTGTCATTTACAAATTCACCTGTCCATCCCGTAGATATAATGGAAAACGAGTTTGGCTGGCTGGGTGTCCTAGAAGGAGGGACTTAATCCCGAGACCCGCTTAGATCCCCGAGCTAACCCCTCCCCTTTGGACTACAGACCGGGATAATATTAGGTACATTTGAGGAGGTATTTGTACAATAAAGGAGGAATTTGGGTGAATGAGGGCGTCACTGGCGATAGGCGGCTGTGTAAAGATAAATTTGCGAGATGATTGACAGGTCCGAAAGATCAGGGTCCTCCCGAAATATTTATCAAGATTAACGGGATGTTACGTCACAACGTGCCTAATAATGACCAATCAAAATTTTACGTTTCATTGATACAGCCAATGGGGAATGATCAAAAAACCCATAATATTAATATATATATATATATATATATATATATATATATATATATATATATATATGCATATATATATATATATATATGCACTAATATATATATATATGCAATTATTAGTGTGCGTTAGTAGATCTCCAATAAAAAAGAGGAAGGTTTCATTTGAAAAATAGAAAACATATCACACACTTAACACTTTGACTAATTGAAAATTAAGGAAAGCATAAATCATTTGTATGACAAAAAGAGAAGGAGCAAAAAAGATTTTTTGTGCCTTCATGAGATGCTTTGCCACAAATGTGTCCATTAATTTAGTAGCAACACAGGTAGGACACTTTGGCAAATAGCTACTCCGCAATATTTAGCAGCAATTTACCACTTCACTGAGTTTTACATGTCATGGTCATTAAGTGTGTAATAAATACTAATTGCCACTGAGGGCATTGAGCCAGCTCTGATGCAGGGGTGCATCCTAATTATAGGGAATAGCTTGGTAAAGTGATATAAGACATTGTCTTTCTCCTTTGGGAGTTAATTGTGTGGTTCAGGCCCAATTCCCACATTAAACAAGAATTATGTTCCATATTAGTTGTCTTTTAGGGAAAATTAGTATCCCTTGAGTGTCATGAATGTAATGAAGAGGTTTGTTTGTGATTTATGCTTTGGTCATGAATATAAATTAGCTTGCTTAATCAAAGAGTAGCCTAAGCATACATTTTAACGTGACATACTGTAAGATAAAAAGTCTTTATTGTTTAGAAAGTGGTAATACTTCATAAACTAATCAATAAATACTGTTTAGCTAATTATAGGGTATAAATGAGTTTTAACCAAACTGGAATAATCTATCTAATCTAATATAATCTTATATAATCTAAAAGATGTTATAATATAAAATCTATCTATCTATCTATCTATCTGTCTGTCTTTCTGTCTGTCTATCTATGTGCATACAGAATATACTATAATGAAGATTCAGTGAAACTTCATACCACATTTTCACATATCTGATAAATGCTACATTGTGGGGTACACATTGGTAGAAACCATTTGCATTAATGACCCTCACCTTTGAGAACTGCATTAGTAACTGCATCAGATTACTCCAAAACATCATAGATTATTAAATCATCTGAGCTGGCTAAAATCTCAGGTAAAATTTGTTCATTGTTACCTCAGCAGGGCTTTCTTTTCTAGACTCAGTGGGGGAGAGGGAGGGTGATGAGGGTGAGAGAAAGGGCTAGTGCTCCCCACTCACCTTCCTGCCCATGTCAGACTGTACCAGCAGGCCAGGATCGATCTGGAGGGAGAGGAGATGGGGGGGTTACAAATTGTGTTGAGGGTGAGAGAGAGAAAGAGAGATTTCCAGAGGGCAAGACAGGACAGAGAGAGGGAGCCAGGCCTACACTTGTCCAGTTGTGATCTCTTTTTCACCTTGAGACCCCTCATTGACTGTGGCAAAGGTCTGGAGAGAGTGAATCACAATCACACAGTCAGTGAAAGACTGTGACTAAATCAAAGCAGGTTCGAGACCTTTACTCATCTTTCTTTTGGAAGAACAAACACTTCAAATAAAAATACTATTATGATTTGACCCTCTGTGCTGGTTTTAAAAATCAAGCTCAAATCTGTTGCTCAACAGACAGATCTACTGTAAATTCAGACAGACTTTGCTGAATTTGGGGGATTTTTACACTGATTGTTAGGATGAATCTGCAGAATCTGTGTAACATTTACAGTGCATGAGGTAAAGGTATTAGATGGAGTTGAGACTATTATACTTCTAATGGTTGCAGAGACCACAATACAATTAGCCCAAATATTTAATCAACAAGGACCATGATGGGGGATTTGTGGAAAGAGCTCTACGGGCGTACATTCTGTGTTGGCCTGTTTATTGCTACAAAATAAAGACTAGTGCAGCAAGATATTGATTGCAGAGAAACACTGCCAACATGTCACATCTCTTTCCTCTAAAACCATCCCTTCCTCTCACTCATAAAACATGCTAAAATATATAATTTTGTGCAGCAAACATTTGTATTAGTTGTACTAAGCAAAACCACTGAAAAGACAGGTTAAACAACATGCCTTACAACAACAGAGATATTAATAAATAATGTGCTGTGATGGTGATGTGTTAAAAGGCAGTTCAGGAGGCTAAAAGAATCCAGGGTTGATGTGGCTGAGATAAGTGTGTGTGTGTGTTTGTGTCAGATGAGGCACCACAATGCCTCAGCAGTTACAGATCACTAAGGAGAGTGGCTCTTTCACTTTCAACCTGTGGAAGATACTTTTGCCCTCAGAAGATCAGCTGCACACCATGAAAAAGGACATACTGTATAACTGCATATGTGTAATTCTTATTCTAATGTCATTTTGTTTGAATTTTGGTGTAAAGCAGAACATATGCTAACAATGACACCCTTTAGAAAAAGTATCAGTGCTTGTATTACTGCGTATTGATACTGATATGATAATATAAAAAAACATTCATGCAGCTTATTATTATTTTATATTTGGAATTATTATTGATTTTTTAGTTTATATGAACTTAAACTAAAGGTATTTACAACAATACAAAGGAAAAATAACTATCAATCATTGAAATGTATATAATAACAAAACTTCCATTTGAACTCATTTATGTACAAAATAAGTACATATCAGCCCATCCCTTCAGGAACATATGATAAAACTATGTAGTATAAAAATGTATAGGACATTATCAGTAAATAATTAAAAGCAGCCTGAAGCATCATAGAGCCAATAAAGCAATAAACAGAGGAGCACAGGGTCATTTTGCATCAATTATTAGAAAGTTAACCTACACACACAGAGATGCAATGACCCACATCTGCTACCTTGCTTTCACTTACTGTAGAAGGCATTACAGATCAGTTGCACTGAGTCTCAATAATTGAGGTGTATAGGTGAATTTAACTTATGCACTGATACTATAAGTTTTAGTTCAGAAGCCTTCTCCAAGCTATGCTGAATTTTTCACTTTTTTACACTAAGCTGATTTTATCCTTTATCATTAATACAATGTTGGATTATATCTAATATAATATAATCAACATTTATTTTGCAGATGGAGTTGATTTTTAACTCATTACCTGTATAAATATGGCAAGAGCAAAGCTTGCAGCCACTATCAGCATAAATATATGAGACACATTGACAGCCTGTCTCAAAAGATCCTGTCCTATGGCAGTCTATAGCAGCAGCATGTAACAAATGTAAATTTGTAATGTAGATGTCAAATTGCATATCAGCACACGTCTTCTTCTTGACTGGTTTATTAGAATAAGCAAAAGGCTGAAGGTGGAAACAGGACAGTGATTCTTTAAGGTCAGCTGAATTATATAGACGTTTCAGTATGTGACATTAGTTGTTGAATCACGATTCGTTTTATTTAATAAACTTTAAAGGTCAATCAAAATGAGTTTCCCACTAATAAAACCAAACTACGTTAAAATACATTCAAATACATAACGTATTATTGGGGAAATGGTAGAACCTAGTCAGCTTCATTCGCATCCTTTTAAAACTACATATCCCATGATGCACAGTGACACTTCCTGTTGTTGTCATGTGATTTATTCAGCGCCCATAATGAGAAGTATATAGAAGCTGTGCTACTTTACAGACGTTTAATTTAGCAAAATAACCTATTTGAATGTAAATTATATTATTAATACTGTTGATTTACGATAGGTTAATTGGGTGAAACGGAATCGGCGTTATTTCTGCTTATCTGAGCTTGTATCATGTCGGAAGTGGAGGAGCAGGTAGGTTTCTGTACGAACATGTTGTCAAATGTCAGAGAGCTGTGATTATATATGTCGTGTTTAAATGCATTGTTTAGATGCATGTAGGCTATTCGAAAATGTATATTTAAATTTATGAAGTATTGACATGTTATTGAAGCTGACAGGCTAACAGGATGGTTTTTCAAGGCATTTGCCAATTTCACTGCCTACCACTGGCAATGTTATAATGACCGCACAGTTTATTGCAAGACTAATGTGTACTTATTATTATAAATTTATAGAAAACACGTATGTGTGTCTTTTCCAGGGAAGAAAACCAAGTGAGGAGTCAACAGATGACTCGGAGGTACAATTCAGTCTTTTATGTATGCTAGAATTCAGTCTTTTATGTGTGCTATTATCAGAGCAGCAGATTTTGAATGGTCAGCTTCTTTTACATTGTAGTTAGTAACCTGTAAGTAATTTGAACACCTTGCAATATATTATCTGATTGGGTTTGTCTAATTAGAGCTTATAATTAAAGCTATACTGTTCAAAATTAAGATGCAATAATAATGCAACAATGCAATATTTAGTATTAATGTTAAAGTGTGCATTTGTGCATTTTGTTAAAAACTCTTAAACATTTTTACACAGTAAAAGCATTTGACATTAGGGGTTACATTGTGTGCCTTGGCGAGTCTGGAGGCCACTTCTGGTGGGATATACTGTGGATGTCTGTTACATCTGCATTGTTCTGTAACACTGTTTACAGACACTATTTCACTATTGTTTGCTTGCACACTAATGTACCCCTATGATGCCAGTCACAGCTAATTATTTAGTAATCAACATGAGAAACGAAACTGAAATACAACTACTGTTGTTACCTATGTAGTGAATGTCAGAGTCATATTAAATTGATTTTCTATTACATTGTATAACACAACTTGGATATATGATGAAACAAATGGGATTTTGTGTCTACACTGAGTGCATGTTTATTTAAAGAGTGCTTGACTTTGTCTTTAAGTAATACAGAGAATGAAATGTCAAACAGTCTCTGAACAATTCTAGTGTTTCTGCTCAATTCAAAATGAAAACAGATGGAAACAACAGCTTTCAGCTCCTCATAAATCAAATCGCAGTGCGTGGAACAATCTCCTGTCCACAAACTTTGCCGCAACCACCCATGATTATATTTTCCTTTTAAATCACTATAAACTATGGTTTCATTATGTCAGAAGTGTAAATAACTCTCTCGCTCTCTTTCTCCCTCTCTATCTCCCTTTCCCTTCTACTCCCCATCCTCCCCTTAACACTCCCTGATGTTATCATGGAGGTGTTGGAGGTTGTGTGGAAATGTGCTCTCAGATGGACGACACCTCACACTTCTACCTTTTCTATTTCCTTTCACTTTCTTGATGGTTTCAGTACTGTCTTACAAGCAGTCTGGGGATTGTTGTAGATGTAAAAGAATAATTCACGTCAAATTCAAATGATGTCATTGTTTACTCACACTAATGACTTGACATTTATTCTGTAGTGAGTCACAAACAGATGAAGTTAGGCAACATATTTACGTTGCTTTTTTCTACATACTAAAAGTGGATGGGAAGTGATGCCATCGAGGTCCAGAATAACAAGAAACAGCAACAGCATCTGTTCCTATTGACTTTCCTTGTGTAGAGGAAACATGAATAAACATTCTGCTTTACATCTTCTGTTTTCCACAAAGAAAGAAACACATCACAGAATTTTCATTTTTGGGTGAACTGTCACTTTAAGAATTTTACCCTTTGGTCACAACACCTTAACACCATAAAATCTTGCCCCATAAAGAAAAGAGGACACCTCAAAGCTGGAAGAAAACATGCCACGGCCTAAATGTGATGTCATGCAGTGAAATGAGGAAAGATGCTGGCAGCATTTGACATTAATCTCTGATTCTGAGGCCCAGTGCTTCAGTATCACATTGCAACCCAGCAAAGTTTCTAACTGGAAAGACAGAAGCAGAGAGTGAAGGATGAGCATCCACAGAGTGTGTGGATGGTCACACCACTCCAGAAAAGGGGCAATTAAAGACAGACTTCCCTTCATCCCCTGCTCCCCAGGGCACCAATTAGGAGCGGCAGGGAATGAGGCACAACACTCATCCACCACGTCGGCGTGGCAATGGCAAACACTAACAAGAGGAAGAAATTATGGGATATGAAACAAGAGAGATATTATCCACCCCTCCCCACCGTAGAAAGTTTGTCAAGAATTTTTCCTCTCTCTATTTCTCTCCATCCCTGTCTTTAATGGCTTTGTAGACCATGACAAATGCTCAGGCATTAGAAATTTCACATCAGGGCAGAAAAGGAAATGGACAAGGGGTGTTGTTGGTGACCAGAGAGAAAATGTTTGCAGAAATGAAACAGCACCCATACAATACCTTTAATTTGCTTGTGGTCCTACAGCACCTTATCTTTTTTTACCTTATTCATGTATGCTACATGAATAGCTATATATTTATATCAAAATAACCTACATTTTGTTCTTTGAATGTTTGAGAACTCAATTTGAAAGACTGAGGTCAAAGGTAATTGTATTGCATTACAGTAAGAACTCTTCTCATACACAGAGAGGAAATGCCAGAATACGTGTTTTTTATTTTTATTTTTTTAATTATCTATAGTTTTTGTTAAATATAAAGTATTATATACACAAAAGAAATGAAAGAGAATGCTGCTGATCATCAAATTTTAACTTGAATAAAATGCATAAATCACATTTAAGGTTCTAGTTTATAGACAATGAGAACAGTCAACTAAATGGATTATTTTCAGCATGTGGTGAGGGATGTGGTGTGTTTCACCAGGAAGAAGACACTGAGGAGGAGCCTAAACTAAAGTACGAGAGACTGACCAATGGCGTGACAGAGATCTTACAGAAGGACGCAGCCAGCTGCATGACGGTGCATGACAAGGTGCTCAGACATTATTTAGCATGTTTTTAAATAAAACAGGTGCAATACATGATGCAGGATGCGTGTATTTAAATGTTTCATATAAAATGTATAAAATTCTAAAACTAGAAGAAACAAAGCCCGTGTTTTGTTAAAAGTAATCTTAATTCCTGTTCTAAATATTAATTCAAAATCTAGGATTCAAGTTTATAATTATAATTTTTTTGGATTTGTGTTTTAAAGTATTTGTTTTTATAACATTCCAAAAACTTTAAATTAAAAAGATTTCTGGAGGCAGTTCTTTTTTACATGTGTTGGTATAACAGTATACACTTAAAAATAGATTTTAGAATTCTAGCACAATGTTGAAAATAACATTTTGACCATTTGTCCGCATCACACTGTCACAAAACGGTGCTCGCACACAAACAGTCACAGGCCAACAGCCCTTTCGCTGATTTCCTTTTCATTTCCTGTACTTTTAGATTTCTGTGTCCTTTTCTCCTGTCTTCTTTCAGTTTTTTCCTGCATGGTATTTTTGTTGGTGGAGCATTCTACTTGGCTGGTTAATCGTCGTGGCAGCTGGTTCACTCATGCACGGATGCTTTGGAGGAGTAGTCATACCTAGTTATGTCTCCTCACCTGATGTTATATTAACTACTATTGATTTTTATTCTTCCCCTCCACTTTTCTGCTTTTCCCCGGGGACTTCCTCCTCCCCTTCCACCTCTTAAAAAGGCAAGCTTATAAGAGGAAAAGATGTTCAAAGCTAAATTTTCAATAAGAGTCCCCTCATTATTTTACCTTTTCTCTATATCTGTTTCTGTTTTTTCTGTGTCTCCTTCATATGTTTTCAATGCATGCGCGTCTATGTACATTGTAGACACATGTGTTTGGCCCTCCTGCCTAATGTTGCCTCATATTATAAGTGCCAGAGATCCGAATTTCATTTCAGCAATTTTATTTTTGATAAATCCTGTTAAGAGCCACTGAGGCTGGTGAGGCCACCCCTTTTATTTATTTATTTTTGGCTGATTTTATTTGGGGAGATTGCGGGGGTTCTGTTGGACATGCTCGGCTGTGCCTGTAAATATAAGCATTTCATTATAGACTGCAGTGAAGCATGGGGCAGTGCGGTGTGCCGCGACAGGGTGAGGGCTGTGCACGTATGAGCAGGTGTGTGGGTATGTGTGTTTGAACACACAGTAGCCTCAGTTCTGAAGATAGGCTCATTCAGTGTGTGTGTTTTAAGGTGTAAAGCCGGATGCTGTTCTGAAGATGGGTTCAATCTACTGCATAAACCAGGCTTCTTAAACACAGTAATAAAAGCTACATTGTGTGACTCAGTAGTCTTTAAAGTAAACATTAAATCAAAATTGATCTTTTAATAAACATTACTGGCCATGTTATGAATGAATTATTTATGCACATTATTCTGCAAAATATTCTCTGTTTGTCTTTGTAATTAACAGATATTACAAAGTAATTGTTGCAATATATAATTTCTCCGCCTCTTTTCTTTTGGGATGACATTACCAAGCCCTTTTTTAATTCCTCCCCTCTAAACACTTTTTAGAAGCCAGTCAATTCCTAATAGTTAAACCAAAGTTTTCTTTTTGACCATTAAATATCCTGTTTCATTCAGAAATGTGTAAAATTATGGATGTTAAATGCTTTAGGAATGTAGTTTGTAGTTTATTAGATAAGGTGAAATACAGTATTCAGAAGTGCACAGCCTTCAGTAAAGAGTTCAGCAAATGTTTGATAAAAGCTGGTGTGAATTTCTTTGTCATACAAATTTGACAGATTTATATTTTTACAAATTTTTGAATTTATATTTTCCTACACTGTAAAAGTAGAACTATAAAATTATAAAACGCGAAACTCTAGAGCAGTTTTAATTATCTAACTTTTGTTTTAATTTATTAATGACATAAATGTAAAATTGGTAGGAGGTGATATTGGGAATTCATAAGAGATAATGGCAAATGTTTTCTGGTGTTAAACTGTAAAATGTAATTATATTAGTCTGACAGGCAGAGTGTTTCACTGCTGTGTAGAGAGAGAACTGTGACCTGTGGTGCATATATTATGTTGAAACGTTTTGATATGTCGAGGAAAGAAAAAAAACGCTATTTCACACTGAGGTGCCCTGATAAATAGGCTTTTCTGTCCTCCAGCAATTTCACACTTTTTGCCCTCGAGGGGACCGGACGAAACCACACACACAAACACACACTTGCATACACGCACAAACACTGAGGTTTCACAGCCATGCCTGGTAAAACTCATTTTTAATGCCTCCACCACAGCTTTTAAGTCTGTATAAGTGCAGGATGTCCCGCGGTTTGGACTTGTATGTCTGACATATTTGTGTCCCCTGTTGCTTGCAGTTCCTGGCACTTGGGACACACTTTGGTAAGGTTTACCTGCTGGATATTCAAGGAAATGTTACACAGAAGTTCGAAATTGTAAGTCTGAAATCCTGTTATCCATCCATCTTTAGTTAAAATGTTAAATCGCGTTAGTTGTTGAAAACGTTGGAAATGTAGTTGCAACAAATCGAGTAACCCATTATAACCCATAAAAGTTTTTAGTAATTGCATAAATGTGCCTAATTATTTAAACATGTTTCATTATTAATAATACATTTATTAACAGTGCTGTAACAGTTATTTCTGTTTCTCCTCTTCATTTATGCAATTCTTTTCCAGAGTCTGGTGAAGATAAACCAGATTAGTTTGGATGAGAGTGGTGAGCATGTTGGCATCTGCTCTGAAGATGGAAAGGTGATAATTGTACATTCATTTCAGCTCTTAATCTATTTCTAAAATCAGAGGGCCTGTTCCAGGCCCTCACCCCACCCCAAATACAAAGGGCAGTGATCGGTTGATAGGAATGTTGTTGCAGGGTCAGCAAACAGTGTTGATCTAGGGACTTGTCTTATTTGTCTTATAATCACATTACGCATCGGGCAGGGCTATCAGGACAAAGCAAACCAATCAAGACTGGTTGGATGACCATCGAAATGTCAAGATATAAAGCCTGTTCAGATTGGTCTGTAGAGACTTGTTTATTCTGAGTTTTCCATGTGATTCTTTGTTTGGAAAGGTATGATGTAGCATCTTGCCATTCAGCCAACTCTGACACCTGCAGAAACAGTATTAACGCATTTGGGTCCATTTTAAAACGTGTGGATATATGTGCTGTTCCTACAGTAAAAGTGAGATCTTATCTCACCCACAGCACCTACACCAATTAAAATCGATGTGAGGGCCATTGTTCACTCTCATGCACTGTTAATCCTTACCTCTTACCGGCCGCTGTACACCTGCTGTTACGCAAAATATGACACGATTCTTAGGAGAAAGAGTTTTTGGAGTGTTCAGAGCATCATTTTTTCATTATTGGGCTTCTCAGGTTCAAGATGTTGTGAATAACATTCGGCCGCAAACCGCACTTTGAAAAATCCCTGACTATATACGTTTTTTTTCCACGTTTCCTCGGCAGAAAAGGCAACATATCTGCAATTTGAAGACAACAGTTTTCTTCCCCCACCATCATCTTGACTACCAGAGAATGCTTTAGTTTTCAATAGTTCTACTTGTTTTGAAACCTCTCTTATAAATGTTCTTCATGTTTTGTGCAGACAAGGTGTTGTTGAAATGTTGTGTTATGACTAGTTTGTAGCCATCTGGGACTGATGCTCAGCTAGAGATTAAGTTGGTAGCATAAAGGCTTGTGAGGGCAAGGAGAGTTGACCTTTCCTTTAATTGGGAGTCTGGTAGATGGCTAACTAGCCTACTGGATAGCCTGATTTTTTTGTGATGCTTTGCCCGACTAACCATTTGCAACCATTATTACAAAATGCATTTCCAGACCACAGTGATTTTCTTCTTTTCTCAGTTTGTCAACTTCTATCATTCTTCATTCTTTGTGTTTCTCCAGGTGCAAGTGTTTGGCTTGTACACCAGGGAGGGCTTCCATGAAAACTTTGACTGTCCCATTAAGGTAAACTTATTGCTGTTAATGCGACTCTCAGCTCCCCCTGCAATGTTTTTGGTGCCTGATGGGAAATAGCCATTTGATTTCGATTTCCTGTCAGAACAAGCATTCATAATTCTCAAAAACAATGTAATTTCAGCTTGCTACTTGTCTTAATTGATTTCTCTAGGGCATTTCATATCATGCATGAGCCGCCTCTGTGTCAAGTGTGAGAGATGTCACCTGTTCCACACATTAAAAAGAGCTAGTGCTGTCATCTGCTTATATCGATACTTTTGTGTATTAGACTGTGTGGATCAATTCTTTAACTTTTCCAGAGTTAAAAGAAACTTAAACATGTTTTCAGACTGAGGCAGCACAGGGCTTCAGAAGTACTCTAGTGGATATCGGTATTACCTCAAATATCTGAACCATCTCTTGTTCAATTCAAGGTTGTGGCATTGCACCCCCAGTTTAGCAAGTCCAACAATAAACAGTTTGTGACTGGAGGAAATAAGGTAAGTCCAATTTCAAAATAATCTTGGAGTTTCAAAACATGCATTTCAATTGGAGATGTTGTTTAGCTGTTAATGTTCATCAACTAATAAATGCTGAGCCTTGGTGCTTAAGCAGGAGGCTCACGTTCAAACCTGATGGATATTTGTGTTCCTTCTCCCCTTTTCTTCCCCAAATAAGTCTCCTCTTTATTTTCAATAGCAGGAAAAGTGACAAAAATAAAACAAAATAAAAATGAAATTTTTCCAATGACTCATACAAGTTTAAACATCTTAATAGACCTCAGTAAACCTTCTGTTTCAGAAAAAAGGCACACTTCATGCTCCAAGCCTATATTTTGTTGTTGTTTTTTGTGGTCTCCATCATTTCATGCTCGTGTGATCTCAGCACTGAGGGTTAAGCTAAATTATTAGAATGGAATCGTTTTTGTCGTGTTGAGTGCTGGGTATAGTGGTTACCCGAGCTCTAGCTGTTTGGCATGAAACGCTCTTATCGTATTGGCCTTACACCAGGGTCAACATGAGGAAGAGAGAGAGTGGTCCATTTTCTCAAAAGTGTTGTTCACCAAAGAGATGTTGTCTCTTCTTGCGCAATAAATAACTGTCATTACACTGAGTGCCGTAGTGTTCCCAACATGTAGAACACTTTTTGGCTTATGGACTAAACAAATACACAGTCATTTTTTTAAAAGACACAATGCTACCGACCCAAGTCGCCATAGTCTGGTTGTTTCTTGACCACATACATCTGCAGAAAAAGCACTTAGAAGAAGCTGAACTGTTTGGTTGTCCAATCTTCTTTTGGCTCCCATTGAAAGTTGAATACATTAGACCCGGATTTGAATAAGTGCCACTGGTACTTGTAGTGTTGAGGGCTGCAGATTTTGTAGAGTGATTTGAATCTTGGACCACTCAATCAAACTCTTCTCAATTTCTGTAAATCATAGATTTTTATTCTCCTCCACACGATTGAGTCTCAAAAAGAGGCTTCACACCGTAACCGCATTGTGCTTATCAGAAGCAATTAACGGCATCTATTGTCCACCATGGTGACCAAGTCCCTGCATTTTCCTTCCATTTCTGCTTGTTTCCTTTACTCTCCCTGGCTTAAGGTCCCTATAATGCAGCCCCGCCATGAAAATCAATACAGCTTCTACTGAAGACGCATCTTGTCAAAGGCAATTCAATTCTGTCTACTCGGCTCTTGGAGTGTCAACTTCTATTTCTGTGCTGTGATCTGTTAACACAGCCAAAAGTGTGGAACTGAAGCAACATTGAACCGTCTTTTATTTCGGTCTTTTCCTCCTCGGCCGGGTCAGGTTGGCTGCGAGTGATTGTGTGTGCTGTTTCTGACACACTAGATTCAAGGTTGCGCCAAGTTGCCGCTTTCTGTGCATTATTATCATTCGCCCCTGAGAAAGTTTTTTTTTGCTGCGGTAATGTCCGACAATCACTGAATTCGTAAATCAAAATTTCAAATGCTTCATTGAAAGATAGTCATGAGAGGCTTTTCTTTGTCGACCAGTGGTGGCCGGTTCAGGGTCACAATATTTGTCTGAGCAAGATAAATTTTTTTCACCCACACACATTATTCTCTGTTGAGGCTTTGATTGCGTCGTAGACATTATTGTGTCGTACACGGATGCCTCACAGACCGAACATCTCTGTTGCCTTTTGAATATGAGTGTCACTTCTTCTGAAGGCCAAATGTTGCCTTTTTAAAACAGTGACGAGCCTGTTTGTGTTATGAATTTTACTGAATCTTCTGTATTGATATGATCTAAAGAGTATAATAAGGTTGGTAAACATTGCTAAGGATCTTGTGAAACCACTGAAACCTTGAACAGCCAACACTTAAGAAGTTGTTACAATTGTTATGAGAATATTGCAATCTTGCAATCATTGTAGGACAAATAATAAAAAGATCTCAGATCAAAATTAAAAGGCGCTTTTCATACTGACTTTAGTGCTGTTGTATAGAACAGTACCTGTCTGTGCTTTGTCCTCTGTATTTTACTGCCCTCTGGTGTTAAACTGGAGGCATTACTTATGTTTCAGACTGTTTTGGTGTCTGTGTAGGATAACTCGTTATTAATATTACATAATAATCCTGTTCTGTAGCTCTTGCTTTATGAGAGGAACTGGCTGAACCGCTGGAAGACTTCTGTCCTGCATGAAGGAGAGGGCAACATCACCAATGTGAAATGGAGAGCCAACCTCATCGCCTGGGCAAACAATCTTGTATGAAATCCATTCAGTAAACCTTTAAGCATTCAAAACTGTCAGTTTGAATGTATATGCCAGTGTGCTTCTACACATTAACACAATTCACTTCTAGCATACATACACCTTTAAAATGTAGTGTGTTTATCTTCAGGACAAAGAGATAAAAAAATATTAATAACTCAACTTGCACTACACAGATTTTTGTCCAATCAGATGCTGTCTAGACTAAATATATGTCCCTCCCCCAAAGCTATATTACTGATGAAGAATAATTAACATTGTACAGGTTTACAAAAATTTCACTTTTAAGTCAATTAATGAATTAATTGATTGTGTCAGGGTGTGAAAATATATGACATCAGCACGAAACAGCGCATCACTAACGTGTTGCGGGACAACACCAGTCTGAGGCCGGATATGTACCACTGCAGTCTGTGCTGGAAAGACAACACTACTCTGATCATCGGCTGGGGCTCTTCTGTCAAGGTGTGTAATCAGAACCAATGCAGGTATTTCAACAGAATTAGCTCATAGCCTGATCTAGTGTCGTGCTTTTTTCTAAAATTGAATTTAAGTGAATCCGATTGGTTTATTTGTTTGTACTTTTATCAGATATGTGCTGTTAAAGAGCGCGACCCAGCAGAGATGAGAGATCTACCCAGTCGTTATGTTGAGATCGGTACTCATTCTATCATCAAAGCAAACAAAGTTATACACGTTGCACATTGACTAAAGTGCAGATAACATTTAATCTGATTTCTTGCAGTCTCTGCATTTGAGACAGAGTTCTTCATTAGTGGACTAGCACCTCTAGCAGATCAGCTGGTCACTCTGTACTATGTCAAAGAGAACTCTGATCACATGGTATGGTTATTCCCTCTCATCAGTTCTACTTGAGAACTTTACATTTTAATGGAAGAATAATTGAAAATTCCAGAATGTCCACCAGAAGTACATTATTCAAAATCAAATGTTTTTAGATCACTGTTGGGAGCATTATTTGTTATTGTTAGTCATTGAATTGGTTGTCACAGGAGGAGGAGTTCAGAACGCGGCCTCGTTTAGACATCATTCAGCCGTTACCAGAGGGCTGTGAGGAGATCTCATCTGATGCTCTTACTGTCCGCAACTTCCAGGAAAACCAATGCAGAGATTATAGGCTCGGTAGGAAACCATAGTAAAGGACATATGGATGGACAGATGAATGCACACAGCCCTTGATCAATAGATTTAGCAATTAATAAACTCAGGGGTTTAAAAAGGGATGAAAATCTGCCATAGTTTAACCATCCTTATGTTGTGATTATAGAACACTCAGATGGAGAATCTCTCTTCTACATCATCAGCCCTAAAGACATCGTAGTGGCTAAAGAAAGAGATCAGGATGACCACATTGACTGGCTACTGGAGAAGAAGAAATATGAGGTCCATTTTCATTTGGACAATTCATCCAAAATATTAAATCCAACATTTGAAGCGTTTCTACCACCATCACAAATCTAAAGATCACAGATTCTTTAAATAAGTTTAGTTAAAGAGAATCATTTGATTTGAATCTTTGTACAGGAGGCACTGATGGCTGCAGAGATCAGCTTCAAAAACATTAAACGACATGATGTCCAGGTAAGATCAAATGCATCTTTATTAAAAGATTTGATAGCAGAGATGGTTTAGATTTGCCTCCATCAGTTGTTTGAATCTCTCAGATTTGATCCTGGAATCATTGTTTCTGTGTTTTGTAAACAGAAAATTGGCATGGCTTACATTAATTATCTGGTAGAGAGAGGAGATTATGATGCCGCTGCCAGGTACAGTATCATTGAACATCAATCAGTTACTCATTATGTGCCATTTATACACCATACAATGCAGTACACATCTTCAATACTCTGTTCTGTGTATCTCTGTTCATTGATAGGAAGTGTCAGAAAGTGCTGGGAAAGAACATGGACCTCTGGGAGAATGAAGTGTACAGGTTTAAAACCATCGGCCAGTTGAAGGTGAGTGTGAAACACAATCAACAATCATGTGTCTGCATAATGCCAGATCCATCACAGAGACCAACAGCTGTTCAAAGCCATTTTTACAAGAGATTATCTTTATTTCTTTACCTCTCTCTATTTTCTTTTTTTAGTATGCAAGTCAATATAAGCATTTGCCAAATTGATAAATGTAAATCTCTGTCTTTCTCTCTATCCATCCATTAATCCATCTATTGATCTATCTTGCTCTCTTTCCCTCTCTGCAGGCCATCAGTCGCTACTTACCAAGAGGAGACCTGCGACTTCGACCAGCCATTTATGAGATGATCCTACATGATTTCCTCAAGACTGATTATGAGGTATGTTTTTCCACCAAAACAAGTTTACAATTATTATGCATTATAGTCAGGCATGATGGCCTGTTATCGTCATTAATTAGGTCTAAAACAGGGAATAGCTGCAAAAAGCTGCCATTTAAAATAAGAAATGCAAAAGAACAAAAGTCATTCCATGTGATTGATGTTTGTTGCACAGGGTTTTGCCACATTGATTCGCGAGTGGCCTGGTGAACTGTATAACAACATGGCTGTAGTTCAGGCAGTGAACGAACAACTGAGAAAAGACCCCAGCAACAGCACGCTCCTCACAACACTGGCTGAACTGTAAGTGCAGACTGCCGCTCTTTTAAACAGTGCAGATGTTCCAAATAAGGTGAACATGATTTTATGCAAAAAGAATTTACAGATAATGTTAAATCAAATGTAATTCAATTATCAGAGTTTCTGATCTAATGTTTCTGGTCCTAAAGAACAAAGTTTACATAGTATTTCAAAATGCAGTAACTCAAATGTAACTCAACTTTTGAACTTTCATGGACAAATAATTTTAACCAATAATATCATAACTCATACATCACTGATTAATCAAATTCCAATAGATGACTTCAAGCCCCACCTTTTAAGCCCCATTATTTTCCAGTGAATATATTTTGTTACTTCACATTATAGAAATTTTATGCTTTGTGAATGCAGCTTCATGTTGTTTTATATTTAGTTTGTGGTTGCATAATAATGGCTTGTAACATAATTGTGGAGTATGACTGCGTTCATGTGTGCATTTCCAGGTACACGTATGATCAACGTTATGACCGCGCTCTGGAGATTTACCTGAGACTCAGACACAAAGACGTTTACCAGCTTATTCACAAACACAACCTCTTTTCCTCCATCAATGACAAGATTGTCCTGCTCATGGATTTTGACAAAGAGGTCAAACATTTATTTTACGAAGATGTTTTTTTCCTTTGACCTTATTGAAGACTAAGACCTTTGTTTTGGATTTAATAGAAGAAACTTGTATCAAATGTCAGGTTCAGAAAGTTTTGCTGATGATGCACATTACAAATGGCTTTGAGGCAAATTGATTTATCGTCAGAGAGATCTCTCTGAAGGACATGTCCACCTCTTTTTTTTCAGAAAGCTGTTGACATGCTGCTGGATAATGAAGACAAAATATCAGTGAGTTCACAGCACTGGCCTCTGTCTTCTGATTAAACCTTCACAAACTCGCTGTACAGAATATCTGTGTGTCTCTCTCTTAGATGGACAAAGTAGTGGATGAATTAAAGGACAGACCAGAGCTGTTACATGTGGTGAGTAAACTTAAACTGGACTAAATATTTATTGTTTAAATTCATGCAGATGTGTTTTTAGTGTCCCTTGTGAAATAATCACAGTGCTGGACACTTCACATCTTTTTACCTGTTTTTCCTTTAGTACCTGCACAAGCTGTTTAAGCGAGACCACCATAAGGGACAGAAGTACCATGAGAGGCAGATCAGTTTGTATGCAGAATTTGATCGGCCCAACCTGCTGCCCTTCCTCAGGGAGAGCATGCACTGCCCGCTAGAGAAGGTCTGATCACAATTTACTTCTCATTTAACTACTGTGTTGTTCTTCTCAAAATTTTTTGCAAAAATGTCAGTTGGTTTAACCATCAAGTATAATGCAGCATAATTTCATTATAATTTACACAAAAATATTTTTCTGCTTGTTGGTTATACCACAGACCTTTTATAGACAAAGGTTTTTAAATAGAAATGTTTGATAAATATTTAGAAATAATAATACTTTAGTGTTTTAATAAGAGACTTGTTCTTTAAGGATATCTTAGGACACACCACTTTTACAGCTTATTTTATCCCCTATACATATCATGAATTGTTTTTAATTTGAAAATGTAAAACATTTAACATGTTAACAAGAGTAATTTATGTATTGAAAACATTGTTTGTTGTAATATGTTTTTTCATATATTTAAAAATATATATATTTTTAGTGAATTAATAATTAGACACAAAAATGAGCCAGTTACATTATAGATGAAGTCAATTAATATATGAACAAATAGCCTTGAAAAGTTGCTTTGTCTTGTGTCTTTTCAGGCTCTAGAAATCTGTCAACAGAGACACTTTGTAGAAGAAACCGTCTTTCTGCTCAGTGAGTTTTGAATATCTAAACAGACAGTCTGAAGACAACTGTTTATTCATCTGTGCCTTTCTGTCAGAGATTAGTCTTAAATTTTAAACATAATGGAGAATCCTTATATCACAAATGCAACCCAGCTCAAGTACAGAGGAGAATCAGTCTTTGTGAGGGAATCAGTAAAGATCATCTGAAATTTCAAAGAGTTTGAATAAAAATTTTCAGTGAAGTGGCAGTAGTTCTTTCTGATGCATCAGGGTTTTCTGCTCAGGTCGAATGGGAAACTGCAGACGGGCCCTGCAGATGATCATGGAGGAGCTGGCAGACGTGGACAAGGCCATTGAGTTTGCCAAAGAGCAGGATGACAGAGAACTCTGGGAGGATCTTATCTCCTACTCCATAGATAAACCACGTAGGAAAATCCAATCTATTGTGTTTACAACACCCAGCAGCATTTCTATAGTTAAATGTTCTTTAATACACAAAAACGCCTTTTCTGTAATCTGCTATTTAAAAATAATGTCTTTTTTCTCTAGCCTTCATCACAGGCCTTTTGAATAACATTGGAACCCATGTGGATCCTATTCTGCTCATTCACCGGATTAAAGAAGGAATGGAGATTCCCAATCTCAGAGACTCACTGGTCAAGATCCTGCAGGACTATAATCTACAGGTGTGCAGACCTGAGACCTACTACAGTGCTGATATAATTATGAACAAAAATTAGACTAATGTCTATATACTATAAACAAGAATGCAATTGAGAATTTATTATGAATATTAAAGTGTTGGTTACATTTTGAACAGCAAACGCAAACCAATATTTAAATATGAGAAGAATAAAAGTAAGAACATTTGTATTTCTGTTCTGCAAGCACTTATTTTAAAAATATTCTTAAATGGTGATGTAATTGTATATTTGTTGTATTAAGAAATTCATTGTGAAGATTTAAGTTTGTCTTGGAATTACATGTTGGAACGCCTATGAACATTCCAATGAAGAGACTGTTTTAAACATGTTCTTAATATCCTAATGTCTGTCTCTGCAGATCCTACTGAGGGAGGGTTGTAAGAAGATCCTGGTGGCAGATTCTCTTTCTCTCCTGCAGCGGATGCACAGAACTCAGAAGAGAGGAGTGCGAGTGGATGGTAACCAAACATTTGCGTTTGTCTCCCTCAAATTTGTTCACTAAAATTGCTACAAAAATTCTGTTGCTTTTTTCTCATAGAGGAGAATATCTGTGAATCCTGCCACACTCCTATTCTGCCATCAGGTACATCTTAATTACCGAAACGCTCATTTATCTGTATATTTGTATGGATTAAATCACCACTAGTGGTCATCTGAAATGGTTTAATCAGTGGTTCATGCCAGTGGCTTACATAATGCCAATGCATAATGTATAATGCAATGTATTATTGTTAGTATCAATTATATAGATGTAATTCAGCTTATTGTAGGATATTAGATGTACACATTTGCTAAAAATGTAATTTTCGTAAAAGAAAATCAAAATCGTATTTATGCTAAATTATCTTTAACATAAAATAATAATGAAAACGATCCAAGATCCAGACTTCTGTTAGTTAGCAAAAAGTCAACCAATATTATTGGTTCCTACCACCCACTCCTTGATTCTTTAATGTTGTTTTTCAGACACAGCCCAGGCATTCAGTGTGGTGGTCTTTCACTGCAGACACATGTTCCATAAGGAGTGTCTTCCATCCCCAGGAAACGTATGTCTGTTATCATTATGTATAGTTACTTTTTAAACAAAGGCCTGCTTTAAAGCTTTCACCCACTATCTAAAAAAATTACATCTTCACTTTCATGGCACATATATACAGTGACATCCATGTCAGTGTTTTGTATTCTCTTTCTCTCTGGCAGATTCCAGGCATACAGTATTGCAACATCTGCAGTGCGAAGCGCAGAGGGCCAGGCAGTGGCATATTAGAGATGAAAAAATAATCTTTCACCCCATAGAAGTTAAATTATACATATGACTACCCCACCTGTTACAAACATGTAAGGATATGATATTCAGCTTACTAACAGTTTCTTATGCAAGGTTTTGCTCTTCATGTTGTATTGTTTGAAAAACTGTATCAATAAAATGCATGAATACGTCACTACAGTGACTGTGTGAAAATGATGTCCTGATGACTGTTATATACTGTTAATACTGACTCAATCATCATAACATTGTTGTAATATGACAACAAATCTGAATAGCCACTAAGAAAAATTTCTTATTTTAGAAATTATTTTGTTTCTAATTATTTTGATTAGTCTTGGTCTGTTTTTGTTGATTTGCATATCACCATCTGAAACAAGCAAATATCTTAAGCATAAAATCTTACGTTCAGAAACATTATGCTGGTTAAAAGGCTCCACATCCTGATTGCAATCACTAACTGCTCTAAATATACTTAAATGTTTCTCTTCTGTGGATAGCGCAGAACCACAAAATGTTTGTCCAGTCAGAATGTGCTGCTTGCCTGTCAAACTGTATGGTTTGTGTACCCTAAAGGGCGGGATGTTCTTAGCCTCTCAGAAATTGTCTACCCTACCTCTATCATCAAATAAAAATTAAAAAAATTTTTAAGGCTAACCTTCACACAGGAAAACAGCAATAACTATTTTGTCATTTAGCTATCATCCTGTTTCTTAAAGGCACTTGCTAAACCGAAAAAGGAGTGAAAACAGATAAGCTAAGATTGTGGTTACTGTTTTATATAGCCCAGATGTAACGGTATCACTGGCTTTACCACTGAAAATAAGCGTTTCAAACAGTTCCCATCATCTGTACTATCAACACCCACAAACATTAATACAAATGACAACACCACCATCTACAGGTCAAGACAAGAAACCCACAAGCACAGATCAAAACAAACCATGATATGAGATTAGAAAGGTTAAGCTTTAATGGTTTGCCAATCATGATGGAATCAAACAAAATGCGGAGCGGAATAGAACAGGAATAGGGATGGAGGGGTTAAAGGAACAATGTTAAATGATCTATTATTTGCAATTTTTCAACTACAAATTACAATATTCTTATAGAGGGATGTGGAGGTTGTTTTACTCCTCAGAGTGGCAAGATTCAAATTCAAGCAGGCAACTGCCCAAAACACAACCAGGAAATATCTCCAAGCGATATTTTAACTTGTTCTCTAAATATATATATTTCTCTCCCGTTACTTTAATAACTTTTTCGACAGTAAGGTCACTTTAAATAATAAATTTGAAGTTGTTCATGCCTCGTCAACAGATCTTACACAAAGACCCACAAACAAGGGGAGAAAAAAAAATTAGAAATTTCAAGTTTAAGGTGAAACACTGAGCGCTCCTTTTTGGCCGGGCCGGTGTTCATCCCTTTGGCCAATCAGAGCCCAGGACCTGGCCAACATGGTAACCACAGATATGGAACTGAGGTAGTCTTCCCTCTCTAGTGCCCAAACCAAAAACTCCCAGTTCTCTCATCACAATATGATTTTTTTTTTAAATAAATCCAAAGGTTTGGGAGCTATATACTGATGAAGTGAAGAAAAAAAGAGCCGCAACAGCAGTTTTTATTTTATTATTTCTAACCCAATGTCTTGAACTGCATCCTCAAAGTGGCTTTTCTCATTTTCTAAGAGTTGGAAGATGTCCAGTGGCTCTGCCAGCCAACCAACCCCATGAGAAAACTCACCGTAATAAACTTTTGGTGCCTTGTTCTTTTGATGCAGTGTCATTTGGCTTGGTGTACTGTGTCATATAAAGCAGGATTTTATATTTCAGTCAGTTCCTGTTGCTGAGGCCCGTTTGAATGCAGTTGATAAGGGAAGGCCTCTATCATTCCAGTCTGTGTGTATGAGATTCTGAATGCTACAAATGGGCGTGTTAAAACCTGATCTTTTGTGGGGTGTTGCTTGACATCTACTGGGACCAGTTTATGTTGTATGTAGATTGTGTGTGTGAGCGTATGTGTGTGTATTAATGGCCACAGGTATCTCCAGCTTGATCAGGACTGCATTAGACAGCTGCAGGTCATCTTTCCCCCTGTAAGTCTTGCTGTAACAGTTGCAGTAGGCTTAGGGGGAAGGGAGATGGCTTTTATTTGTCCCCCAGGATGGCATACTGGTTATCTAACTGTAAATGCTGTGTGGAACCTGGTCCTCCTTCTTCTCTGGCTCGGCTCTTGTGCTTGACCACCTCAAAAGTCTTCTCGATCTCTCTGTCCCTAGAACAAGACAACAGTCTCTTAATCTCATTTGCTCTCAACATTTGCCTATAATGGGAATGGTAGGCTAGCTTACTGGCCAGTATACATTGTACAGTACAGTAAAGTAGTATTCTACATTTTTGTCACATGACCTCATTACACTGCACATTTAAGGCACCTATAGCTATAAACAGGTCAAAAGTTCAGGCAGTCTAAACACATAATGTGTCAAATAGATGCAATTAGCTTTTAATAACAGTATAATAATAATAATAATAATAATAATAATAATGTTCATTGTGGTTAGAGAAAATTTTGTGGGATACAGTATTTCACACAGCCTGCTCTGGTTATACATTGTAGGTTATTCTACACATACAAAATATACATACTGTATACTCAATGAACTGTTCTAACAGAATGGCATTCCTAACAGATGCTTTATATATAAGAAATATAAGAAAGGATGAGGAAGAAAATTTGGTAAATCAGGTTTAGTGACAAACACGGGAAGACAGTGCTGTGTCTTACTTGCGAGTCTCCACGTGTCTGGCAGTGGAGAGGAGAGAAGGGAACTGAGCATCACTGAAGATCTCTGGGGGCCCTTGAGTTGGACCTCTCTTAGTAGATGTTAACCGGGCCCCTGGGGGACGATACACGCCAGGTGCCTTGGGCTCAGGAACCTCAACCTCATCAACCTCTGCAAACAGAAAACTAAATTTGTTTAGA
This sequence comes from Chromobotia macracanthus, assembly GCA_036877525.1. Classification (NCBI taxonomy): domain Eukaryota; kingdom Metazoa; phylum Chordata; class Actinopteri; order Cypriniformes; family Botiidae; genus Chromobotia; species Chromobotia macracanthus. Next base: position 326,016 of record JAZGTH010000034.1, on the reverse strand, counting down.
TGAATTTCATAATAATGTCTACAATTTAAACTTGATTAATAATTAGTGTATAAACAGTTACGTAAATATTCCCCACTCACCAGGAGCAGCAGCTGAAGGGGGGGCACTTGATTTCTTCCACGGTCCAGAGATTTTATCACCACTGACCAGGATTATCTCACCATCCTCTCCCACCTCCTCTTTTTCATACTCTTCCTCTTCCTTCTCGTCACTATCAGAGATCAGAACACCATTACATTCTTTACTTTAAAATGGGGGCACTCGTGTGTAAACAATTGCCAAAACACTTAGAGGAAGTCACATTGCCATAAAAACCCATTATACAGCTGATGAACTAGGATATTCACTGAATTTGGAGAGTAGAAAAATGTCCAGTAGCTCTGTGACCAGACTGAAGTTCTTACCTTATCTGCAGGGCCTGGAGCCTTAGTCCACTGTAGTCCACTTCCTTCTGCTCAAAGTCCTTCCATTCTTCATCCTCCTGAAGATTTAGGAAGAAGCATTTTAGGAAAACAGAATGTGTTTTTTAAACACTGGCGAATTTTTCCCACTCCTAAAGTTGTTTAATAATTAATCATATTTTGAAACATTAAGTGTGCACAGTACTTCTGGTACTACAGTGGAGTCAGGCATGACATTCCGCTCCTCAGGGTATTACATGTACGATTAATAAATGAGCCAGGAAAACCAAATAAACTTCTGTCATGAAAAGCAGAACAGGAATGGGACATCTCCCTTCTCTTTACCAGTTTTCACACTTCCCAGATATGCAAGTGGCAAGCATAATATTAACTGTGAAACACTCTTCTAGGAGAGTTTAATTCAAAGCCTAAATATCAGAAAGCAAAATAAAGTCATATTCAGGAACGTGGTTGTATCTAACATAAACACATACATACACACATACACACAGGTAAAGTTCAATGAAAAATTCTATTGTAGTTTAATAAAATAATTAGTCCATACAACTACAGGTATAATAATTACATAGAAAGGAGCAGAAAAACTCCATCATGGCGTTGATCTAATGTTATCGTGAAATATGCAGGAGATACAGCCTGACCTAAATTAACATTCACTGTAAAGACTATACTAGTCAACAACAGCAGGTTACATTTACATGTTTGGCATACGCTTTTATCCAAAGCGTTTTTATAAGCATTTGCGTTCCCTGGGAATCGACCCCTCAACCTTTGCACTGCTGAGGCAATGCTCTCAGTTGAGCTACAGGAACACCAGATTATATTACAACTTAATGAACATTTCTGTCTCTGATGAGAGAAATGAGCATAAGACGGAGTGAAAGGACACTGGCGCAGTTATAAAGCAACTACACGATGACAGAATATTGATTCTTTATGGTTTGAATGTCCCAAAAACTGCAACGTTATTAACACCGCATCTCAACACTGACAGGATCACTGTTGGAAATGAAGTCAGGATAGAAATTACAGGCAACCAACGCAATCGATTGTCAATATAAACACAAGGCACACACCAACTTGAAATGTTCATTTTTGTTACTGGCTGAAATCAAATGATTGGCTTTAGTCACTATCGAGGGAACACCTAGGGCACATTTCTGGGCGCGTTCGCAACGCCTGACATCATGTGTGGACATTATAGGCGTTTTCAAAACGCCAATGTCCCCATGATGCCCACGAATGTGGTCTAGACAGACGTCTTAAAAGACTTTACGACATGATACATGATGGCTTGAGATGGATATTTGATTTTGAGTCTGAATCCACGCTGCGTTACCTTCTCCGTCTGCGCGTCTTGATTCTCACTCTTCGTCGACTTCTCCTTTTCCTTTTTCGTCTTTTTCACAGCGGCTCCTGCAGTCACCTGCTCTTTTCCCTTGCCTTTCTCCTTCTTTTTCTTCTTGTCTCTTTTGGCGAAGAAGTCATCCAGACTCTTTTCCACGCCGGCCGGAGCCACATCCGCCATCTTATCAACAAACCTCTTGCACTACAAACTAATCGAGCTCAAAATTGATCAGATCGGCGTCGGAGACGACAGCAAACGAACCGTTACGTGCGTGTCTGCTCGGTATTCCGTGTGTTTCATGTGTGTGCTCTGAGTTAAAGGTGTGCTGGGAGCAGCATGACACTCTGACCAGCTGAAAGTGTGACACACTCACCCAGTAAACCGGATATTATTGCTTCCCATGCCCATGGAACCCGGATGGGAATGCAGTGCTTTGATTGACAGCTCTAGTGTCCAATCGCTGAGCGGCCGTCTGAGCTTTCCACCAATCATATCGCATTGGTAGGTCTTCCAGAGCAGATTGTGCAACTGTTTTGTCAGAGTTAGTTCTCAGTTGTTATACAACATATGATGGCCACTTTATAGTTTGTCCACTAACAATATCTATGAGTTAAAAACCACCACAATATAATTTTTTATCACACCTCAAATTGTTATTGATAGCATTCTGTGATGGAAATTGCATTTACAATTTTGGTGTAACATGGCAGACTCAATTAGGCAAAATGCCTAAACACACACACACACACAAATATGTGTAACTTTTTGAAAAAAATATAGATTGATTTGAAATGATGCACAATGAAAATATTTTTTATTGATTTTTCTTATTTTCTTAATTCGAGACATCAGCTCTCAGTTTTAAAATGGTTTGGAATGAGTTCATTATTAGATTTGGTGCTTTTTCATATTTAAAAATTAAAAGTCGAGCTCTGAGACAAGAACAGAACAAAATAATATAAATAAAAGGCATTTGAAAAACAGTAAAAATAAATAATTTTTAAAATATATTTGCATTAGTGCATATGCAATATGTCAGAATGTGCAAAACAACATAACAGAAACTTAATAATAAATAACAGCATTCTAACCATGTGATTAAGAGGGTTTAAAAGCACTACAAAAATCTGCTGCTGTTTGAGAGACTATGGATGAATGAATGATCTAGTGAAGACCACAGTATGTCACACTGAACAGCACTGTGAATAGAAATGCTTCATTCAGCATACAGGACAAACAGGAAAGATTCCAGAAAACTTCAACCTATTTAAATGAGATGGGAAAACAGTGCATACAGTAGTTTTTCAAGCATATTAAACATAATAAATACACTTTGCACAAAAATCGAAGATTGCAGATTTTCTTTAACAGATACAAAACCACTACGGACACCTTCAGAGTTTTTTTTTTTTTTTTTATTGCTCAGCAGTTAAAAGTATAGTTTATGTGCTACAAAAGATTAGACATGATTTATAATATGCAGTTTTTTGTCAACTGAGCGATTATCTTACTCTCCTTACATATTTAAAACTCATGCCTGCAAAAAAATGATGATACAATAAATGGATGTAAACAGAAAAATAAGAAAAAATCTACAAATACATTTAAACAAAAAATAACATTTTACTAAGCACACAGGAAATGTGATATTTATGATGTTATGATAAAAGTATCTTATTAACCTCATTGACAAAGAAAGTACAAAATAAAATATCTCTGTATGTCTTTATCATATCTAACACACTCTATTACATCCAGTGATATCAACATTCATCTAAAAAACTGTACAATACAGCAGTAAGCACTGGAGAAGTAACAAGAAATATTGAATTAATTTTGGTCTCATTTATTCTCTTAAAACAGCATCCTTTAATGTTCACACAATGGACAAAGACAGACAAACAGAAGCACAAGCACACACATTCACTCTTTACAAAAAACATAAATATTCTAAAAAAAAAAAATATATATATATATATATATATATATATATATATATATATATATATATATATATATATATATATAGCCAACCTGTGAAGCTTTAGTAGTGCCATTTGCGTCAGACATAAAGTAAATGAACAAATATACTGATTTAATCAAACTGAATGCATTTCCACAGTTCTGCTCATGAAAGTTGAACACAACCATACAAACAATTGAACAGAGACGTTGTGAAATGTCCAACAAGTACTGTAACATTACCTTACAGACAACTTTGTACTGTATGATGCATTTTATTGGCATTTAAGCGTTTTTTAATTGTTTGTGCAACTGTGGAATTTTAGGGTGTCACAAGGTATAACAACCAAATTATATTGACAGGAAAGAAATTCCATTTGATATCTTGTCTGAAGACACACATACACCTTAAAACCAGAAAGATGCATGCAACAAGACAGGTATACTCACACAAAATATAGTGAACATCTTAGGAATGGGACACGTAATTTTGTCTTTTGGCTGGTGACTCATATACAATTTCTATATGTCATGATACGTTCTCCATCAAATGTAAATAAGCAATCGACTCAAGCTCTTCCATGAGGGAAGCAAGGGTTACCATAGTAACCCACTGAACCCATTCCAGAACACTTCCAGAATCAATGCCCTTTACCCCAGCATCCTTACATACAGAATTCAAGTGCGGCAGGCTTTTTTAAGTAATCATATTAAGTGTTTTGGGTCACACAAACATTCTCAGTATTCTGCATATCACCAAAGCCACTGTAACATAAGAGAAACCACACTTACTGTTTTTATTCAAAAAGACATAAAAACCCTTATCACAATTAAGCGTCTGTAGAAAATCCACATCAGAAAAATATGCAGGGGTTTCCCCTCATATTAAATAGCATTTGTTCTTTTTTATATTCTTTTAGCTCCTTAAAACCAGTTTAATATATAAACCACAGTCTCTAAAGGTTCACCACATATATGTATTTTTGTATATCTTTATTTATATATATTCTTCAAAATGCAAGCAAAATAAAGGAAACAAGACATCCACACCAGGATTTTGTCTCCATTTGATGATGTCATTAATGTGGCCAGACAGTATGTCTAGATGTCAGAGGCCTTGTCTCTGTTGATAAAAAGAGTCTCTTGACAGAAGGGGTTAACCAGAACCACACCGCTGTCACTGTAGTCACCATTAGGGGGCAGAAACGTCTCTTGTTCCTACAACACAGATATTTCCAAAACATTAGTACTATATACTTGACTTTAACCCTGGTAACGGCTAATCACTGGACAGCTAATTCCACAAACTACATACATACAGTTAAAGTGTAATAAACAGGTTTTTCTCACAGGGTCTATTTGCTATAGATAGATATAGTCATTTCCATGGTGTGGTGATTGAGCTGTGTCACCATGGAGACAAGGGATGGGTTTTGTGTGAAATGAAAGAGAGGACATGAGAGGAGACGAGGAACAGGTTAAACCATACCTGTTGAATAATCAGCTAATGGAGTAAAGAAATTATCTATTTGGTCATATTAAATGGGAATATTCCTTTAGGCATCAATAAAGGTTTTACAAAGATAAGGAAGTGGATATCTTTCCTGTTTCTCTAAGACACATAAAGGTTTTTATGAACACCTGAGGGTCACCAGCATCCCAGACATGATTCTTCATCATCATCACAATCCTGTGAGAAAATGCCAAACGCAAGCACGTGAAGATGAGAAAATGAAAGAAAAATAAAGCATGGAAGAGATGAAATGAAAAAACGGAGTGATACAACCATTATGAAAAAGTTTTTTCTCTATACACCAGGCTGTAATATAAGTTTAGACATTGACTATTTTATACAGTTTGGGTAACAGACAAGATTTAGCCATTCTGAGATGTGCTTGGAGACCTGGGGCTTACACACAGAAAGCAGTGTTTAAAATGCTCTGTGTAGGCCCAGGTGTTCTAGTTTCTGGTTCCCTGTCAATACCTCAGCTGTCTCCAGTGATTGTATCTCGCGTGGGAGCTCCACAGCATGACGACTGAAGTAATCCATGGTGATAGCGTCATTCCAGTAGCTCAAGTTGTTCTCCTGAGATGAAGACTTCTTCTTCTTCTTCATACAGCATACGGTAAGCAGCACAGCTGGAGAAAACAATACATGAATAAAAAGACACAGCGATACATATTTTATATCTAACCATTTTCCATTTTATGCAATTTTAGCCACACCTATCATTTCTGAATTTAGTTTGAAGTGTTTCAGAAAGTTGTAAGCAAAATGTTCTAAGTCATGAAGGGAATGTTCTCATCTCTGCCTTCTTTGGAAATTATCTTGTTGTAAGTTTAAAGATTCACTTTCACGTTCACATCATAAATAGAAAGGGTTGGAAAAACTGGAGGAGGTGTGATATTGGTTACTCACAGCATGAGGAAACAGGCACACTAATGGCAAGAACCAACCACACAATGTCCATTTTGTCCAGGCAGATGGTGTGTTTTTCATGGGGAGGAAACAGTGCAGGACCGGACTGGTTACGGGACCCCCATGGGCCCTGTGTGGTGGCTGGGACCTGCCTGTTCATAAAGCTCCCACTCGCTGTGGAAGGCGTCTTTGAGACGTCTGAATCATTCGCTGCAGGCCATGAGGCATCTGTGCTGTTGATAATGTCTGAGACGTTAGTCAGGGGGTGAAGAGACTTAGTGGTCATGCTGCCACCTGAAGTGTCCACCTTGTTTTTGTTGGATGTTGTTGTTATGTGTTTGGAAGGTGGGGGTGCAGCTGGGGGGGAAGTCTGGATTACAGTTTGTGGCAATGCCTCTCCCACTGTTTCCAAAGGGAGCGTTGGTTTTTCAGATGAAGATACATCACGCAAAGTGATGGTGTGGTGTGGAGCCGACTCCTCAACGCTTTGCCCTTTGCGGGTTCTGGCAGCTGAAAAAGATAATGATAAAAGCGATGGTGGATATTGAATGGGATCGGTGGGCTTTTGTGCTCCCATTTCTCCAGTCTCTGTGGTCTTTGGGAACATTTCTTGGTTTATTCTCTGGTGGCCCTTGGCACCAGGGGCCACAAGACTTTTGGTCCCTGAGAGAAAAGAAAGTCCAGAGCCAGAATTTGTGGCCTGATTCCCATTGTTCAATCCAGTAGTATTGACCTGCTTTCTACTACTGATCAAACCAGAAGGTTCGAACCAGCTTGGTGGCTTTCTACTGATTGTACTTGGCTTATCAGTATTAGTGCTATAGTTTAGAGCTTGAGTTTCAGAGATGAACAGTTGGGGTGCATTTGCTTTCTGTAAATGAGGGATTTGAGATGGTTCCTGGTCCCTGGGAATAACATCAAGTGTAGGAACAGGATGAACCTTATCGGCCCCTACAGTTGTTGTTCCTGTTGTCACAGCAATAGCCTGGACTATGGCAGAAGGTACAGCAATCTTCGGTGTCTGAATTGTGTGGACAGCAGAGCTTCTAAGGATGGCTTCGAGAGAGGGAAATGGTTGGTGGTGAAGCTCCCCACTGCTGGAACCCTCTTGCCAGCTGGAGGGCCCTGGTGAGAGTTTGGCAAGAGTTCTGCTGCTCGTTGACATGGAGACAAGGTCCAGAGCAGTTTGGCTAGGGTGACGCTCCTCTGAGGAGACCGCCAGCCCAAATGGCATTGACAGAATCAGGAAAACACCTAAGAAAGTAAAAAGACAGCCCGTAAGAGGGATGTAGAGACTGTTATAATACTGAACCATAAGTGCACATAAGTGGCACGGCCATACTGTATCTATATGTACTTAAAATAAGTGACGTTTTTTTATTAAAGCTTGCATTTCCTTTTTTTGTGTGCACAATAGTACATACACCAAGAAACATGTAGTCTGTACACATAACAAAACATTAAAATCATGACCATACAAGTGTCTTCTATGACACCTGAGTGATCAGAGTGAGGCCGTTGTTTCATCAACTTCCTCTTTCTGTTGCTATAGAAACCAAGCTACAGCTCTTAGAAGATGGGAGGCAGCAAGAAGTGAGACTGAGGAATGACATAGAAGAAGACGTGGAGAGATCTGAGACAGTTAAATGCCAGCTGCTAAGCTATCCTGTGCTTATCTTTGCATTAGACATTTAAAGTGTAACATTCATTATGTAAAATATTATTTTATGTGTATTCCATTTTAGATGCACAGAAGTTCTCTATTTACAGACATTAAAACATAAGTGTGTGTGCCTACATAATTCCTGGAACATGATAGCCGATAACTTACTTTTACCTAATGTAATTTTCCAATTCCAGATACTAAAGTTGCACTGATTAACAAGATTTAATTAACACATTTACGCTCTTCTACCAGGGTGTTAAATAGTGAATGTTTTAAAATCAGTTGCTTCCTACCTAATCCAAACCAGCCAATGCTGAGAAAGGGTTCCCAAGTCAGAAACCAAAACATTTCAAAGTCCATGGACATTGACAGTATTTGCCATTTCCTATTTTCTTGGACTCCAGCAGAAGAATGCTGAACCTCATCTCTCATACACCCTTGCCAATCCAACACAGCATTAATAAAACATCACCCCATAAATAAAACATGAATTGAATCCTTTCACAACAAAGTGGCACATTTAGATCAGACACAAGCTTCCAACTCACTTCCCTCTGTGCATATCTTTAACAGACTCCCGGAGCGTTTAACAAGCCGCTCTCCTGCACGGATCTGAAGGTGCACACAACTGAAAAAAATCATCTGAACATGAGCTCCCTGGACCAATGTAAACATGACGATTATTAAAAATCATCACTGCAGTCCTATTAACATAGTCATGTTTTATATATAGGATCAAATGGAAAATATTAAAGGCGTGGAAATGGCTTTTAAGTTTGTAGGCACAAAACATCTGATTACTTAGTTTGTACTTTATTTATTTTTATTTAGTTTATTTCCTGGTATTTCGGTACAGTTCCCTCTAGATAATCCCACCAGCTCTGGTAATGTGTTATTTGGATGATTAGTCATAAAATACGATATTTTAAAAGATGGGCAATCTCATAAGATCTCACAGAAGAACCCATCTCATAGAAGATCCCATAGAAGGGATCACGTGAAGATTTTACATTACAACAGACAGAATGTAGCTTTTGGAAGTGAGAAGTTTTAGAGATAGATATCACTGGTTTATTGACCCATCTTTTATACAAGTTTATGTTTATAAGTAGGTGTAAGTACTAGCATGTGTGACACAACATGATTTAGCCAATAGGACACATTTCTGAATTAACATCCCTTGTCAAGCAATTAACCAATCAGATGTTAGGGTTAGGTTATGGGCTTGGAAGTAAATAGTTGTTCAAATAACTGCACAGTAGTGTTCATTCAGCATTGTGTAGACATATAGAATTTCTGCCTGTCCAAAAGTCCAAAAAGTCCAAAGGTACAAATTATGATTTGAATTAAGAACAAGCTTTTTTAACAATCATAGCTAGTTTACTTATAACTAAGTGCCTCAAACAAAACTCAACACTGAGTATCTCTCTGAAATGTTTGCCACTAAACCAATATACTTTGACACTCACTTTACAAACACAACTTCATTTCAAGGATATCTGTAGGAACCTGAGCACCCTGACTCCTGGATGCTGCATGAAACCAGCCAATTATCTTAAAACAGGTGAACAGACTGTGAGCAGCCTGTGGACTTTCATTATTTAATAGGAATGTTGTTCCAGGACCAACAAAGGATAAGCCAGGAACATGTCCAAATTGGTTAAATCACATTAATCTACATGATGAGTGAGTGTTTGGTTGTACATATGCATGAAAGGAGCAAGTGAGAAAGAAGGAAGACAAAGAGAAAGAATTTGTCTTTTTTTGCTTTTTAAAACACTGGCCTGACCAAGGTTATCTCCCATTTATCAATGAATAACTCACTCTTTAGTGATGCCACACACACAAACATATACACACACACACAAACACCTCTAACTCACACTCTAATATTGAGGGGGAGGAAGAGGAATGAGGACACATACTACATCTCTGTGTCAGTTCTGGGCACTCTGCAAGATGAGCATTGTAGCATAAGGTGTGTATGATGGTACTGCTGCGGTACAGTTGCAATGTCAACCAGTACCATCATGAGTACAAGCAGTTACTGCTTGTTATTGTAACTAGGTAACATGCAAGGGAAGACACCAGTTTAACTGCGTTATTAAAACTTTACATGCACAAACCCCACCTGTGTCTGTCACCATAGACGCATTCCAGGAGATACAAAGAATGCAGGCTGCTTTCTTAATGCAATTTATTTTGGGATTAGCAGCTATATGTCAATAGAAATGCAGTTCTGCAGGTCAGCACTAATTGTTTTTACATTAATTGCAAACTATACCAAAGTTTACAAAAGCCATATCCCAGACAACCTTTTTGTTGTTGTGCACCCAAGTTATGAAAACCGCTTTCACACTACCAAACAAAGACCAAAGTGAATTTTGACTTCAAATGGATTGGGTCTGCATCAAAAGCTCTAGTGTTAAAACATCCTCACTCATAACCACACACAACCTCTGTGTGCATGTTTGCATGAGTGTGTGAGCAAGTGCATGTGATGTCAACGCCAGACTGGTGTAATTAGTTTGAGTAGCATCTTTCTGTACTGATGGAATAAAGGTCTTAGCAAGTCTAACACAGACAGAAACACCTGACCTCCGCAGGTCCAGAGAAACAACAGCAGGGCTGTAAAACAGGGCTGTTTCCAATGAAAGCAAATTAACAGGCCACAATGACGGACAGTCCAGGACAATGAACAGGCGTGTATTTACAGCCATTATAGAATGAAGCAAATGGTGCTCTGAGGAGAAGAGGAGAGGTGTGATGGTGACAGAACACAAGGAAGAAAATGAAGAACATAAAATAGAATGGATATGCATAAGTTCTTTGTTATTCTATGATAGATAAATTAGTTTGACAAACCAGAGCTTGCATGTGGAATGATAAACCTTGGAATAATTGCTTCCTCTGTTTGGTGCTAAAAAATGACTTTTGTTACAAATTACTCTGGAAATGATATGCACTGCCATTTGATTTAAAATACAAAGTTCAGAGATGGATGGCTGGTGAGGTCTTTCTCTGACATTCAACTACATCACATTCTGAGCTGCTGGTATGAACATTCATTTTGGAACTTTCTTAACAAGTTAGTTCACCCAGAAAGGAAAATCCTGTCATCATTTACTCACCCTGTTATTCCAAACCCATGTCTTTCTTCCACAGAAGAAAGGGCTGTGTGAATAGGTTGCTACTGAAGGTATTAGGATGTTAAATCACTAATAAATTACACTCAGATTTACGATGAAGCTGACCTCTATCCATTAGCTCATGGGGGAAATTATGCGGGAAATGGAATTTATGCAGTAAACATTCTAAAATTAAAAGTCTCTGGAATGCATAAATAGTCTGTGACTTTCATAAAGTGCTGCATAGCTTTGACATTCATAAATAATATGGAAAGATCCATCCAGCACACTGATCCTTGAACTGTCTGCTGCAAGACTACCATCAGAGCCACACACAGTAAGATCTCAAATGGCCTCGACAGACTGTATAAGTTTACAGCTTATCTTCCCATCCATCACTCAATATTATGCACTAGCATCGCCTCCAGAGACGAGCCAAGATGGCCTCTGCAGTATGAGACTGCAACGGTTGACTGTCACAGCTCTCATCCACACTAATGGATGCTAAAGCAATGCTTTTCTACACAAAAAAATAGTGGAAAATGTTTGTTGGTTGTTACATAACCAATTCAGAAATGCCAGGTTTGGAATGTGTGTAAATGATATTTGAGGGGCTAATTTTCAGCTAGTGAAGAGCTAATTAATAAGCTATTGTGTGGCTTTGTAAAAACTTACAGCACACTTAAAGCACTGAAAATTTAGCAAACAAGATGCATGGACAGCTTTTATGGTGTGTTTTTGTCATTTTTGAAGGCACCCAGCTAACAGGGAACATTCTCAGGCTAATGTTCTCTAAAAGTTCTCTCAAAGTTTTCAACAATGTTTTTGCTGTAACATTAATGAAGCTTTTTTAACATTACATATCATACATATCAAAAACATCACTCTTGTGTTGTTACATTTATGCATTTGGCAGATGCTTTTATCCAAAGCGACCTACAGTACATTTAAGTTAAAGTGTTTCATACATTTTGTCAGTACACATACTCCCTGGGAAACAAACCCACAACCTTTTGCACCACTAACACAATGCTCTACCAACTGAGCTACAAGAACACTATAGCTACTTGTTAGTGGAATGTTTTAAAACAACACATTAAAAATGTTTGCATAACATTCTTATAACCAAGCAATAATGTTAATACAATGTCTAAAAAAAGAACATTTTAAACATTCCTAGAACATTCAAAATAACATTTTAAAAAATTTTTTACTTGAAACTTTTTAACTTTTTTTTTACTTAAAATGTTCTTACAACCTAAAAATGTCAAGTGGGTAGACAGCCCCTGTTCGCCATCTGCTGTTCATTCTGTAAAACTCATAATTGAAAAGAAAATTATACGGATTTGGAACAAAATAAGGGAGAATAAATGAGACAGAACACTTTTACACAAGAACTTGGCAACAAATCTCCTAAGAGCTCCAAAGGTTCTTCTATGACCAGGTCCAATCAATCAAACCAGGAAGTTCACCAGTCATGTGGTGGAGCACGGATATGAGGAGATCCCTAAAGACAGCGAAGTGATCAATCCACCAGAATTAGGCTCTGGCTATCTCACTTTGTGCAGCAGAACCACAGCCTTGTGCCACTCTACCGTAAAGAGCAAAGGCAAAACCTGCAGAGTGTGGCACATACTTTGAAATGAGTGCCATTTCACTATGGCACATTAGTACATTCCAATCCACTGTAGGGAGCATCCAAAAATAGGACACAACAGCAGACGTCAGCATTAATGCTTTGCTGTGTGCACACATGCAAGAGAAGTGACATGCCCACCCTACATGATGAGCACTGGGTAGTGAACTGAACAAGCCTCCCTGTAGTGTAAACCTTGCACTAAACTGGGCACTGAGTCAAGCAGAAAATGTGAAGGAAGGTGCAGCAGTAAGGGCTATTCTGGGTGTTTATCCGAAGCATCGATTAGCACGCCGCTTTGTTGAGATACTCAACAACTGGCAATCAGTCTGTTTCCCAGCAAAACTGACATAAACAATGTTCCTTTGATATTACCCTTTATATTCTCTCCTGACCCATAAATAGTTCATAAATAGTGTTTAATCTCTGTCACGTTAATTGGGCTGGGACACCAACTGTCGTAAGTATTCAACAGTGGATTACACCTTTAGCCTTAAGACAAATATCTAGCAAATTACTGTGTTAAGACAAATGTGAAAGGCCTGATTCAAACCTGGTATTATATGAACTTTAAATCAGTTTTTTAAATCAGTGTTAAATACTGACATTAAAAAGTCAATCAAATTAAACTACATTCAAAAGTAGTTGAAAATGCATGTGACCACAACACATTTTTAGTGTACACATGAATGCAACTGATATGCAACAGACCATGTGAAGTACACGTTTTTAGATAATACAGGTACTCAACTAGATGAGCAATTATGCAAAATGAAATGATTGTGGTTAAATTAAAATTAAGTATATTTAAAAACAAAAGTGTGTCCTTTTTGGGACAGTAAAACATGCAGCAACACACTCATGTAGTAAGAGATATTTGCAGACACATGATCAGAAACTTTACCCTTGACAACAGCCGTTCACAAGGGGTCACAATAGACACATTTAAGCTGCATGTTAAAATCAGGTGTAAGTGGCAATCTGTCTCAGCTGACCACAGATTACCCGATTGTGCTGTAATACTAGCCATTAACAAGCTCAAAATTGTCCAAACCAACAATTTTATTAATGTGGAATAGAGTCGAAACAAGGCAAAACCTGGTAATATTTAGATTAAAAACACAAACACACAAGCCACCAAGGTCCCCTCTGTCTTTTACATTTTGGCTGTTGACATGCTAAGTAGATGGGATGCCAAATAAAAACTCTCTTTGACAGTCACACAAAGGATTATTTTGAGCTATAAATGCAAACAAAACCTAAACAATGAATCCAGCCAATTAATAAATACCACTGGTGTCTCTTTGGGAGTTCCAGCCTTTAAAGTTAGGGACGCTTAGCACCAGAGAATTGTGGGCCAGTTTGGGCACTTCCCATGTTGTGGGAGGGGTAGGGTGGCGCAGATGCGAGCTCATAGATAAGGCAGCAACCATAACACCCTATGATAATGGCTTCCTGTTTGTGATTTGGGTTGCGTTGGTCCTCCAACTTTCGGATGTTTATCCAATCGGGGGGTAGACAAGCATAATACACAGGGTACAGAAAGAATAAATTTGTTTTCTGAAGAATTCAAATCAGTTATTTACAGGAATACTAACAGATCTTAAATCAGCATTTTTGTTGTGCGCAAAGTAAAAAAATTCTTTACACGTCATAAGTCATCACTGGGCTACAGTTGCGCAAAACAGTCATTAGTAAAAAAATTCAAGCAAAATGTACATTTAAATAGAACAATTTTCACAAAATAACACAAAAAGAGTTTAAAAATATTGTTAACCCATGATAACCTATAAACCTTGAGTGCGTACTCAGAAACTCATTTCAAAGCCACCTGCAGACATCAGAACTAAAGCAACTCCTCCACAGCCTCAAGTCAGACTGGACTCAGCTGGGAAATGCTCCCTAAACTTATAAAATAGCAAAAAATCAGCTGAATTTCTCAAGACACTGAAGGCACTTTTTCGCAAACAAACTATATCGAGTTTGCATGAATGTGTGGAAATACACCTGAGCCTCAATTTTTCATTTAAACCTTTTGACTGAAACCAGAGGTACTGCCAGCAGCCATGTTGGATTTTTATGAGCATACAGTCTAAAAGCATTTGCCAGTTATAAAATCTCTCTTTAAGTGTGATCTACAGCAGAGTAAGACTTCTCTGTCTGACCTTATGTTTCTGATGCATTTCACACTAACATGCTGGGTCTCAGCCAGATGGATATCAAGCGTGCATTGTCGATACAAATATTCTGGAAGTGCTCTGAGCAAAGGGCCAAAATAACAGACCAAGACTAGATTTCCCCACAGAAAACATTAGCACAGCTGCTCTTCAGCATATGTTGGCATCCCCAAGATGATTTTTAAATGGCTTAAACTTGTCTTGCTTTCCCCCTTACTAGCTTCACCTGAAATTCTATTGTAAAATTTAGCAGACATACAGCATGGTTTAAACCTACAACTCAGTCAGCACAAACCAGCATATAGAGCAGTATTTCTCAAGCAGGGGGATGGGGCCCACTAGTGGGTCTCAACAGACTTCCAAGTGGGCCTCAAGATGACTTAAAATAATTTAAAATTGCAGGGGCCTTCAAATATTGTTGTGGACAATCGAGGGGTCTTGAAGTCAAAAAGGATGAGAATCCCTGAAGTAATAGAGCTTAAGTTAATATCAGTATAATAAGGCTATGTTAATGAGAGACTTACTCAGCAGCTGGTGGGGCAGGACCTGCAGGCTTCTCTTCATGGTATCATGTGGTCCGGGTCCTCCTCTACATTGCTCATGGTTCTCTACAGGATAAAGGAAAGATAGGAGTTAATCGTAATCTGATTTCAAGGCAGTATAAATAAGTTACGTAATGTTTTGGTGCAAAATACTGTTGTCTCCCAGCTTATATGTAGGGACAAATAAAAAGCCATTTGTGGGTTGCAATCCTCAAATGTGCAAACACTGTCATGCTATCAAAACAATGTTTGCTTGAGTATTTAGATAAGTCTGACAGAGCAACACTGACCAATAGTTTAGGGCAGGATTATCTGTTTGACGGCAGACAGACGAATGTTCAAAAATATGTTTGAAAACAATCATCATTTCTGCCTTTCCATTTGTTGAGGAATTAGACACTTCAGCCTTAATACATTTCAAAGACTTTAGTCCTGAAAATAATAAATCACTCACACTGAAATCTATATGATCTGTCATTAAAATCCCAGCTTTATTCCCCTGTGTTCAGGCCCTTGACATCCACTGACACTTTCATAGTCTTAGGAAACTGTCACATTGTTAAATGCAAATAGACAAAAACACATTTTCTCTCTCCATCAAGAGATGGGTATCTGTGAATATGTGTGTGTGCAGGATTGTCAAGGTGTCAAAATTGTCACTCTCATATCTTGTCCTTTGGGTACTGTGACTTGAACCCCATCCTGAGACATATTGAGTTGATAAAGGATGTGAAATGAGATTTGAGCCCCCCTGGGTGGGAGGATGTCTGAATCACATGCTAATATAAAAGCCTCGCCAACACAACGACAGTGACCACGATACAATGACTACAGCATTGATCCTTTTCCATAACCCATTCATTATGAGCTGACTGTCTTTTCTAAGCATTGGATTAAATAGAGCTATTCCTCAAGTAGAATTCAAGACATACCCAAACAGCTTTTAATCAATGCTTTTTCACCAGTCAGAGTTGTGTAGGCCTGCAAAGAAAATAACAAAATTTATTTTTACATTTACATTTTTTAATGTACAGTTATGTGGAGTTAAAGTTTAGGCCAATTAAATTTTACACTGTGTGGGGCTACCCAGCATGATGTCAAATACAAAACCAAATGATGAACAAAAACTCTTATGGAACAGATAGCTTTAACACTGTATCATTTCTCTTTTCTTTTTAATATGCTGATATATAAGGCTTTGAAAGATTGCTCTAATGTGATCAATATGAGAAAAACAAGAGTTGTAAACAAATCATGTCTGAGACAAAATCCTACCCGGCCAATCGCTTTAACACTAGCTTTTATTTTTTGTTTTTCCATTTCAAACTGCTTTACTGAGCTGAATTTTTATCCATTATAAGATTCTACTACGACATTTTTGCATTTGTATTTGTACTGTGCTGTATTTGTGCAACTCATTTTCATTCAGTTCAGTTCATTATACTGCAGCCTGTTCAACAGCACGGAGATTATAAACCAGCTTCCCATTATCGTCATCTCATTACTGTTCAACCCAGCCAGCCGTGAAAATCCAACCACTGCGTGTTTTCTGACTTCTCAATCAATACAGATCATGTCTCAATCAACAGACCCTCACACTCTTTTGTGCTGCTCTGTAAATGCTTTTGTGTGTGTGTGTGTAAAGGTTCTGTAGTCATTGCAACATCATCACAGGACCTTAAGAAATATCTGTGACTCACTGATGGTTTTTCAGTAAATTTGTTATCAATAAAGTGTGTGCGTGTGTGAGTTAGTGTAAGAAAAAATCCACTTTTTGGTCAAGCCCACCTACACTGAGAGGCCAGGAGAATTCAGGGTCAGTGGAGTAAAAACTAAAAAGCACAAGACAAATTGTAGGGCCGCAAAATGGATGTGTTGGCCAATAGTATAATCACTGAAAAGAGGAGTAAACTAACCAATATGCGTTTCAGGGAGCTGTGCCAAGTGTAATTTTGGTTAGCATGCTGTGGAGTTTGTACTTCCTTCTTAACAAACCACTGCATGGCAACCAGAGACCCTGCTTTAGTCACCATGGCAACCATAACAGGAAAATTATATTCAAATCTCTTTAAAGCGACAACTGTGAGATCAGGACACAATGAATTTGACATCGAGATATTACCAACGTGCCTTCTGAGCCCTTGAGCCAACAAGGTAAAAAAACAACAACCCTTCCTTTCTGAGATGATGTTTGGTTTGTGTAAATGCTGACGGTTTGCAGAAGACAGGTCAGTTTGTAAGACAGCTCTAAACTGTCTGTCTGGAAAGACAAGGGCTTTGAGATGAGCCAAGGTCATATGAGATGGTGTGGTGAAATAAAGCTGTCACAAGGGCTACCTTTCGGCCACTGCAACATTTTGAGTTTATGTTTTTGTGTAGATTAGGCTGCTGGTGCCTGACGAAGAAGGTGAAACTGGAAAGTGTGCTACAGAAAAAACATATTTTGAAGTTTTAAAAGAACTTGTATTAGTTGCAAAAGTATTTAATTCAAAACACCCTAGCAGATAATTTAGGTTGCTCTTTTTTGAGGTTGCACGTTAAACTGCTTTTTGAGGTTTGAGGTTGCTCTTCTAAAGCTTTTTCATTGCTCAGACGTTGCTCTTCTAAAGCTTTTTCATTGCTTAGAGGTTGCTCTTTTAAAACTCTTTCATTGTTCAGAGGTTGCTCTTCTAAAGCTCTTTTATTGCTTAGAGGTTGCTCTTCTAAAGCTTTTTCATTGCTCAGACGTTGCTCTTCTAAATCTCTTTCATTGCTTAGAGGGTGCTCTTTTAAAACTCTTTCTTTGCTTAGAGGGTGCACTATCCCGACTGATTGTGATGCCACACTTACAGTACAAGTTGGGTATTTTAGGAGACTTGATGGAGTTCTCAATTTATATTTAAGGATCAGCTGTATACAGTATATGCAAAGCATGACTACCCTTGTGTGTGTGTTCTAATTGAAAACAGAGTGACTCTTTCATGGTATCTTGTTTACTATAGTCTAGGTGATTGACTGAGAATATTGACAGCACTTACTTACTAATCTGTTTACAAGAACTCATTAATCCAATTAAACCAGGACCACTCTCACATTCATGACGCAGTACATGACATCATTTCCTCTGGGTTTCTGGGTTTCAGTATTGTTTCGTATGCCTGTTCAAAATGCATGTGTTGCTATTTTAGGAAGAAAAAAGAGTTTTTTTAGATTTCTGTTTTATCTCTTCTAAATGCTGTTCGCGAATAAATGAAAGAATTAGTGGATATGAAATAAGAACAACTGGTGTTGGAACACATGTTCATTTCTGGTAGTAGATTAATATTAGAATCTGCTTGAATCTCAAATTAAATCAGTGTAATAATTATCATTTATGTCAAGAGAATAATGGTTATAATGTAGACCAAATTTAGACATACTCTACATGGGTGCAAATGATTTTAGCTGAGCCAGATCAATTTCATACATACGTCTGAAATATAATTTCATAATTTAATAACAGACCTTGACTAACTCAATAACAGGTGTTTTTGATTAAGGCTGGAGGTAAACTGGGCCCTCCAGGATTAGAGTTCCACTCTTAAAATTCTGGGAATGGGGCTTAATGCATCCCAAGAGGATTCTACAGAAGAATAAAGAACTACAAACTCCCTGATGGTGGAGAACTAGTGCTTTGGTCTGTAGTTTGTTTCTCTGATGGTGATTAGCGTGTATGGCTGATAAGGTATGCAGTAATTCTAAGCTTCTGCACATGTTTCCTGTTTCTGTATGTATTTAAGAGTACCATTGTTGTAGTGATCAAGCATGTGGAATGTGACACAAGCTCCAGTGTCAGCGATAACCCAGCAGTGACCTCTCAGAATGTGCTTGGACAGATGTTTGACATTTCAGGCTGTCATTGTGTGTCATAGCCTTATTCAGTTACTGTCATTAAAACTGATAATACCCTTTCTGATCTCAGAGAATAGATTAGGAATTAAATTAGGGCTCTGCTATAAGCAAGGAGGGAAAATTGCAGCTATATTATTTGTTTTAATTTTTCTGAATATTTAAAGTAATTATTTTATAAAACATCATTGACCATTTTTCTTGATCTTTGACATAAAAGATCTTGGTGTACTTTGAAATTACATTTACCAAAACTAAGATGCAGAACATCTCGTATCAAAGTTTCATAACTTGCTTCCTATTTTGAATTCAGCAACTTGGCCCACCCAGTCATTGAGACGTAACAGGGAGGGGGGAAAATAAATTATAATATTTCAGCAGCAGAAAAATAAAATATTATACACACAATCCAGTTTGTACTGTGTAAGAATATTTTAATTGTAAAACTGTTTAAAAGGGATGAGAAACTAAACTGACATTTTTGGGCCCAAGAAACCTTTGACTAACATTATAAATGAACCTAACAAGAAAATATGGTATGACCCCTTTAAAATAAGTTGTTGACACTGCAACAGGTCTTTGTTTCCCCTGAAAACACATGAAATGTTTCATAAACGTCATAAAACAGTAAGTCAACAAGTAAAACTTTCTCTGCATCATCAGTATTCAGCACTGATTTTACTGACCTTATTTAATGTTTCTATCCAAGAACAAAGATGAAAAATTAATATATGTAAAAATGATTCACCAGGCTAGACAAAAACACCCCCCTATGACCAGCACTGTGGATACCAGCATGCAGCCCAGCATTCTGCTGATTCACGACTAGTTCTACAGCAACTCTGATGGGGAGCAATGAATTGCAGCCGCTGCGTCACTCTCCTCAGCCCCCGCGAGACGTGTAATCAATCAGTGCCGCGGCTACACAGGCCGTCACAGCTGCAGGCTCTGCACCAGGCCATTAAAAGTGCATTACCTTCCCAGCATGCCTTTCACCTCTCCCACGAGAAAGGCGACGACACTCGTCACCTCTTCCTCTGGTTGAGACTGACTGTCAAACACCAAACAAAACCAAATGGCTTCTTAAAATGATGTCCCCTTGTAAAATGCACGACAACACATCAGCGCATTTTGGCTCAATGATTAAGAGCTCAATGAAACGCACACAATGTCATTTTACTTAATTATTACTTAATTTACTTAATGTCATTTTAAAAAAACAAACTGTCAGTCATAAAGCCATGGCTCAGGTTACAGGTAGTATGCCCAAAATTGTATATTATGGTATGAACAATTCTGTATTACGTATATTCTGGTAACAGTTTCTATTGGGAAATAGTTATTTGTACTGGAATTTAAAGAAACATTGGTTCATATTTTAACCACAATGCAGTGCCTATGTTTGGTTAATCCCAAGAATTAACTACATTCCGAATTAACTACACTCCAAACTCCAAGTGTTAAGTGAAAAAGTTCTTGTGTTAATAATGTGCAGCTGGATTTCAAGATCTTCTTTAGTAATCTGTTCAGAACTGGAGAGTTTCAGCAGGGTGTGTGTCACGATGCATGACACATAAAGGCACATGTGTAGGTGTATAAATGAGTGTGGGTTCTTTTCTGTTTGTGTGTAATGATGGATGTGCCAGCATTGATTAATGCTGAAGTCACTCAGGAAAATCAGAGAACTTGTGGGTTTGATGGTGTGTGGGTGATGTCGCTTAGAGCTGTTGCCAGCCTGTGAAAGGGTCTCCAATAGACAGGATATTCAGTGAAAACATAATATGCTTGTATGAACAGTTAATTAATGGAGGCTTTTTAGAAAACTCTTCAATTTGCTTCAATTGAAAATGGTTCAATAAATTATGTAGACATGTTCTTAACACTCACAATGTGAAGCTTTATAACTGGTCCATTGAGACCATATATTAACACTAAGCTGCAAAGCATCATTCAAACATCATTCAAAATATTCTAAAACATTGATGACTCATCTTGCACTACCCAGATTTTTGTCCAGTGAAATGCTACCTCTAAATGAGAATGTCCCAGCCCCAATACCAATTCATCAAGTAATTTCATGATGTCTTTTAGGTAAACTAAATACACAAAATTCTTATGTCCCACAGACACAAATGTGTAAGTCCAATAAAATTACATAACATTTCACACTCCAGATGTAGTGGACCAGGGTGAATAGGAGAGTGATATGTGGATGAACGGAGTGACAAGCCATAAACAGATTCACAGTGTGAGTGGATCCGCACTGACAGACTGTCATTTTCTCTGTGGGGCTTCTTACAAGATGAGCTGGTGTGTGACTAACTGACAGAGCAACTGTGAGACACATACAGTCTGGAGTGTAAACTGGGTATTTTATGAATGACCTGGACATTTTTCTGGTTAAATTTCTACATATGGGCCATCAATTCATCATGCACATGCAAATAAACATAACCCACACATATATACATATATACTTGTTATAATTATTGTACGTTTGTATTGACATTTGCAACAACCTTAGAATTTTCGCCCCAAGACTACAAAGCAAATGGAAGAAATCACTAATATCTCATTTTAAAAATCTGCCATTAAATAAAACAAAATGAACAATGTATACGTCCTTCCTCTAAAACTTGTAAGCTGAAATTACCTAAAAATATTATTTAGCTTAATCCAAGTCTGCTAAGATACATTTATATTTAGTAATTTTAGTTTAATTTTATTGGTAATTTAGCACATACTTTAAATGTTGGCCACTAAGTGGACTGACTTGTTTAAAAATTGAGAAAATGCATGTGTGATTCAAAATTCTGATTAGAACAATAAAACAAATTTAAGCTAACAACAACAAAGCCAGAGCTTTAAAAGAGCAGAGGCCGCTTCTAAGTGAACTAATAACATATAAACCGAACATTAATACAGACACACATCACAATACATCAGGCATTTTAATGTTGCTATGAGCTAAATCATCAGCTCAATATCATGCACTGTAAATGCTAATGTTGTCTTTGCTTAAACAGTCAAGTAATCTTAACTAAACATTACTTAAAGTGTTGCATTTTGGCCCCATAACTAAAAAACCCTAATCATGAGTAATCATTTGTAGAAATTTTCACAAATTTTGTGTCCTTGACTGTAAAATTCTAACATACTGGGCTATCTTCAAGTGCAAGTTGTCTTTTCAGAAAACAAAATGTCCTTTCAATAGATTACAATTGTGGAATTATATAAAAGACTGCAATGGCATCGGGGTAGTCATGGTCTAGTGGTTAGAGAGTCGGCTTTGTAAACCAAAGGGTGTAGGTTTGATTCTCACAGCTGGCAGTAAATGACTGAATGCCCACTGCTCTAGGTGTGTGTGTTCACATCCCAAGTATAGGTTACCATACATTGACAAATATGTCGATTTTAATGACCATAATGGAAAAAAATTGAGCCTTTTTATACACACACATACATCAAATTAACATCAAATTATGTGAACGTAATAGTTTAAGTACATTAGTGCCAAGTTAGGTGAACTTAAAATTTTAAGTACAGTCTACATACACACCAAGTTACACAAACTTAAATATGCAAGTTTTGGGAGACTCCATTCCCCCAGTTCAATTGATGGAATGACCTTACTCAATCAAATTAGTTCAGTTAACTTTTTAGGGTTTTCAGTGTAGAAAGCGGTTGGTGACCAAATAAAAGAAAATTGAGAATTACTTACTCTTGTGTTTGACTTGAGTGGCCATGCATGGGAGTAAACTTTATGTGTGTCTGTGTGTAATGTGTGTATGGGGGCACCAACTGTCAACATAAAGAGACAGACATGCTTATCAGAAGCAATTATTCATGACAAGCAAAAAAGAGTCATCTCTTTCTCTGTCATCTAAATTTGTTACACTACCACAAGACTTTCCACCATCACACTGTTTATAAGCATACCAGCCTCAACATTTAAATAATCAGTATATCACAATAACATATACAGACCTACTTACAGCAAATCACAATGTGCTGACAAATCTCTTTATTATCTCAACTGTTTCTCTTAGACAAGACAGTAAGCCTAGTAATCGCACATGTATTTCCTTTAGAGTTTCAGAGATCTCAACAGTATCTCCAACTGTGCTCGGATTTGACAAGATACTAGTCTGCAATAGCGAGAAATGTCATTGGGAACTCAAAACATTTCTTATCCAATTCTTTATAACCCAGACCAAATGATCTGAGTTATAAATTCTACAACTGTATAAAAATAATAATGTCTGCTTAGTTATGTTGCCTCATTTATGTCTCATTTTTATTTCATTGCAACTGATTTTTATTTAATTTATCAATGGAATCAATGGAAGCCGATGCTAAGAACCCTAAGCAATGAAACAGTACAACCTCTAAACACTAACATGTTCACATGGATATTTTTGAATAAATAGATCTTTCAAAGAATCAAAATGCAAAGAATTTAGAGGCTCTAGATTTCTTATAAGCAAGCTGTGTTGCTTTCAGTCTTTCAGCAAATAACTTGCTAGACCACAAAATAAAGAGCCTGGCCTGCTGTAGATACTCTATGGTGTAAACCAGTGACAGTAAGAATGACGTTAAAGATAACCTGGGGAAGGACCAGAAGGTCATAGTTACATTACCATTCTTACCAGCCTTAAATGCACTGGAGGTCCCATCAGATCATATAAGAGATTTCTTCCTAAGCAATGATGTGACTAACTGTGGACTTATTCATTATCCACTTTAATAACAAAAGGGATTTTTTTATACATGGCAGTCTCTAAAGAGCCCGCAGGCACATTAAAAATAAACAAGGACAATAAAAGAAGATAAAATACAGGAATGCGGTAGAAAGATGAAACCACAAGACTGCCACCCCTGAGAGAGCTGGAAGCGACTAGTTTACAATGCAGAGTGGGTTTGAGATCCTTTGTGTCCAGATTTTTAGAATCTCATTTAGACACCCTACAGGATGGAACTATTAAAATATATACTAATTATGCATGCTGAAAAGAGTAAATATCCACAGAAAAAAATCACAATCTATTAATATCTTTTTTTGAATAATGAGATTGAGAAATTGGAGAGCAAAATGAGACTTGTCAACATCTCCTGTTTCTTGAATCGTAGTAATCTCACATATCTCAAGGAAATCTGAGGAAATCTCAACAATATTTCAAAGTTCTCCAATTTGTCAAGATGCTAAAACCTGAAAAATCAGAGCTTTCCATATAAACTGAAACACTTTTCATCAAATGTTTTGGTCTTCTAAAACCAAATTATCAAGACAATGTTATCAACATTAATTTTACTAAACAATTGTCTCGATTGTTTCTGCTTTTATCTCTCTGAAGGAATTTTAACATGAAAGACCAACTCTTAGTGCTATAAAAAATTTGCTCTGGGTATAAGATTTTGTGTAAGGTTTGGGACAGAATGTGTAATGGATAAGCTAAGAAATCCATACAACTGACAGTGTTTGTCTGTAGTTTCTGTTGTGGCTGTCCAGTTCAGCTACATACATTGATTTGAGGTCAGTGTCTGGGTCACAGAGATTCTAGCAGATCAATTCTTATATGTAGGGTGTTTATGACCAGATTTACTCTGAAACACACAACAAATGTATTCCAAAGCCAAAAGCCACAATCCAAACCCAAGAAATAAATCAGTCAGGGTTCCTGACTATAGTTATTATAGTTTAATAACTATATTATAATAATGATCACCATGGTTATGCATTTACATAATTGTTATGCAGTAAATTATTCTACATCAATACAAAATTATAGTACAGAATAATTGAGCATTATTACTTGCAATTGTACTTGATCATGTTCATCTGACAGCCAATTTAGGTTACTGCCTGTTCTGGCTCTAAATGGCATGCTTAACCAATCCAGCACATTGATTATTGACTGATGTGACTAAGGCCCTCTGATAATACTAATGGTGAGCTTTTGACCTTGTTTGATCTGTACATGTTCAACACTGTTGTTTTTTGACCCTTGAATGAATGGACACTGGTGGACCACCCTAGATGCGGGTGTTTCCACTGTGTTGAGTTCTTCTAGCATTAAAACAACATATTTATCTTTCCCTTTCTTTCATTGTTTCAAAAAACTGTAATGTAATATAATAATTTAAGATCTTATTTGCTGATTTAAACATAGATATTGTCAGAAGAAGAAACATATTCTAAAATCTCTCTGGATTGTATGTACTATTTGCTCTAAAAGATTATAGCTTTCAGTTCCTCTCACATCCTTCTTGATGTCTGTGTACATTCTGTCTACCACATCCCTCATGTATCCCTCTGATTTAGCATCAAAATACCCCACATACTCTTTCATCTGTGCATCTTTCTGACACTACAGAAATTTCTCTGTCACTCTACTAAAACTCTATATCAAAGGTCGTCAAGATTCCTCTCAATCGTCTGCTTTAAACTTTAACTGCTTTACCCTGGAAACCATTAAACGACACACAAACTAGACTGTGATAACGTTTGGGTTAAAGCTGTTACTTCAGAGACCAATATGATGGAAAAATAACAGAAGTTTACGCCACAAAGAAAATAAACAAATAATTTAAAATCTAAAATACACTTCAACTACACTATTTAATAAAAAAATCCTTTGATTAAAAATAAAGAAGAATAACATTTTCTTTCTACTAATTTAAAATTCAAATCAGACAGTCACAAAAAAACAACACATTGTCTCTGCATGTTAGGAATCCAGAAGGGAATTGAGACTGCTAAACGGCATTGACAGTGTTGTCTTTGTCTACAGTTTTACAACTGACTGGCTTAAAAAATACATCCATCATATCTTTAACTAATGCAAACTGAGCGATGGCCAAAGACAACATAAAAAAAACCCTGGGGACACTATGACAAACAAAATACTGCATATTCTGCTTATGCCATTTCCTTTTTAAAACAACATATTTTACAATTACACAGCCCAATTGAGATGAGCAAATGCAGAACTAAATTCTAATTGAAAATCAGTACCACCATCCCTAAAAGTGTGAGAGCAAGTAAACAGGTGATATTCTGTCCAATAATAGGTCAGCCCCGAGCTCTGTTGCAAATGGCTGTTAGACCACAGCAAATGCATTCTCAGCCCCAAATACACAGAGGAGCTAGAGAGGCTCCCTTGGCATTCTGGGTAAATGGAGATAAACAGTGGTGATGTCTGGTGTGGTGGCCTGACACAGCAGTGTGCAGCTAACAGCAGGGGAGCTGTCAACATATTAGTCCACCCACACAACAGCAAGCAAGAAACACAACAACAGAGAGACATCTGAGTCTGCTTCTACCTGACAGACAGACAAATATACAAACACAATGTCTCTGTCAGCCTAAAACCACATTGACATGAGACTCATCCTGCACTGTTCCTGTTATAGACTTGAGTGATACTGTACCTCATCGCCTGGCTTGAGGAGAGGTGTGCAGTTACTTTTCTTTTTAATCAGGCTCACTCTTTTACCTTGCATGTTAAAAGGGTGGATAAAATTCCATACACTTACAGTGAAGAGATTTGAAGGGCATTCCAGGGGACCTCCTAGAACTTTAGCACAACTACGCAGCAATGTGCTAACAGTCATAACACTTAAGAAAATGCATAGCAACACTCTGGCAACTACCCAGAACCCTGTAGCATCATAGAATTATGTTTTGCATGTTCCAGTACCATTTTTTCAGGAAATTTACGTTTTATAATCACATTTCAACATTTGGCATAACATAACCATGTTTAGTGAAGGACGGTGACCAGACATACCTCATCACAAAAATCTCCAGGGAAAGTTTATTCGGGGTTGGAATTTAAATCCCCATCAAAAGTGTTTTTTTGTCATACGGACCACAATAAACCCTTGAAGACCTGTTGAAGTTTACAAGCCCGCCTTATAACACACATTTAAAGGGTTAAAATCCCAAGGCCGAGATTGATTATGCAAGCCTATCCCCCCTTATGAATAATTCATATTTTATGATAATGGATTTTGAGTAGAAAAACTGAAAGCATTTGGTGTTGCTCATAGGGCATATAAATAAATGCAACAGACTATCAACTGTATCTTGTCCCCTAGAGGCCAAAGTATGTTTGCAGTCCAGAAGGCAATTTCACTGTAAAAGACTATTTAAGCAAAGCAAAAAAAATGCATATCTCTTGTTGAATAAAATGGATTAGGAAAGAATCAACACTACACATCTACAGTAATTAGCTTTAGGAGACCAGTGAGGATTTCACAGCGGAAACTAATAGTGTTTTATCAGTCATTTCTTTTACTAATGCAATATTTAAAACATTGCTTAATTTTAATTCACCAGTAAAATCTTTAAAAAATTATTACTAATGTCATTATTATCTATAAATAAAATAAAAAAATTCTACCCAAGCTATGAAGCGGACCCCAATATTGAGGCAACAGATGGAAAGAAATAATGTGACAAATTAAAAAAAAAACCCTCTACTGATTCATGATTCAAGTGCTCGATGGTTTTCCAATATTTGTGATCTGTATATACATTATGTCTGGAAGATTTCATATTAAACACAACCATTAGCTCCATTAGTACATACACTGACAGGGACACAAAAGCCTGAAGACACATGCATCCACACTCTCCGAATCTGCAGCAAACCAGAATCAAAGACACAGAAGTTACAAATGAATGCTGTAAGGCAGGGAAGGCCGCGCTTTTAACAGCTTACTAATTTTACCTCCTGACGCACAATCTTGACATGCTGACAATAGCAGGAACGGAGGCTGCAGTCGGAAGGATGTGTTGTGCTGGATTTTATTCATTGTGAGGAGCTTCCTAACGTTTTACGCTAAGGACACAGCTGCATGTGTGTGTGTCTGTGTGTGTGAGGTGGGGAAGAACTAATACATTCCTACTACAAGATCAATAAAGCAAGCAGGAGACTAAAGGAAAGTGAGAGTGTGTTTGAGACTTGCGTTATGTAACTATGTCTTTCCATTCAGATTTATGCATTATTACATTTGTCTTGCCAGGAGGCGGCAGCCTCACAGATGATTCGAGCCTCAAAGAAATGTGTGGTGTAACCATACTGACATCCAAAAGCAGACGGGTTCCTTATATAGTAATAATACACAAAGGCATCAAAGAGAGGCGTCTGACAACTTTTTAAATAGAAGATCCACATGAAATTTAGATTTGCTTAAAGGGATAGCTCACTCAGAAATGAAAATCCTTTCATCATTCACTCACCCCTAATTCCAAACCTGTATGACTTTCTTTCTTCCAAAACATTTACATTTGTGCATTTGGTAGACACTTTAATCCAAAGCAATTTACAGTGCATCCAAGGTATACATTTTTTTATGAGTATGTTTGTTCCGTCAGAATCAAACCCAAAACCTTTGCTCTGCTAATGCAATACTCTACCAATTGAGCTACAGCAACAAAAAAGGAGAACTTTAGTAGAATCTGTAAGCTGCTTATTTCCAATAACAATGTTCCACCAAAAAGGGAAATCATTTTTAGAATGAATTGAATGAGGGGAGTAAACAATAATACAATCGTATTTTAGGTGAACTATATGTAACCAAAAAGGCAGTGATCTCAGTTCAAGGTGAGAGTTTATTGTTTAAAAAAACAGGAAGGTTTTGCTGATGATTGATCACCATCATCACATATTAACAACATATAAAAATATAAATAACCACAATTTTAGCCTCATGTAACCCAAAGCTAATGCAAGTCTTTAAAACACAATAATATATGTGTGCCTGTCACTGTCCCTGATGGTAGTTTTGACATTTCCCTGTACAAACAGTGTTAGACACATTATAGCATGACATTTCACTGTAGAGAGGAGTAAGCAACTTTATTAGATAACAGCACTGGCCACTACAGCCAACACTGCTGCTGAATCAGGTCCTTTGGGGATGGGGTAAAATGTATCCCTGCGAGACATAATAAAAGAGCACATGTGATTCATATTGGTGCTCATTACCAAGTGTGTGTGTTTATGAGAGAATGAGACAGATAACTCTGCTTATGTCATTGGGGGGTATATGTATAGCTGTTATTTAGTGGTTTGATTAAAGCTCAGAGTTTCTTCCGTCTGACTGTCCGGTCTTACTACTATTGGGGAATGTAACATTTAGAGGCAAAATTTAAAGGTTGTGTATTTACTTTGGGGCAGAACATATTGGCGTAAATGAACAAACATGATGATCTTAGGGTTTATTTTTTTTAGTAGTCAGTTTCTGAAGGCAGTAGTTTGGAAACAGTAATGTGAATTTTTTTTAATTAAATTTATGGTTCAGCACAGACCTCTATTGGATACAAAAACTATTTAGTTTTAAACTTTTTAATGTAGTTAAATGATGTTGAAAAAAATGAAACTTCCTTGGAGCTTTAGTTTATGAATTCTAATTAACTGATAAAGAGTCAGCCAGTGTACTTGCTGTATAATAACATTTTCTCTATTGTTTGTAGCAAGGCTGTTTCACACACATTAACCCAGACGTAAGATTCTAATTGCAACCCTCACCATAACATAAATCGTCAAACATGATCTCAAGATCCCAAAGTAAAATCCTACTGGCACTTTAATTCTTTATGATTTTGCTAAATGATGCAAGAACGTTTCCATTAGGTTAGAAAAACGTAAAAAAAATGTTTTTTGAAAGTTTTAGGAATGTTACAAAAGGTCCTTTTTTAAACTTGTATTAATGTTGTATAATGCTTGGTCATAAAATTGTTATTTAATCTTTTAAAAATTCTGTAACCGTTTCAAAATACTACATTATACTACATAAAATACTACTAAAGCATAAAGTTTTTGATATATAATGCTAAAAAAACATTCTACTAACAGAACTGTGAGAATGTTTTTTGATAACTTTGTGAGAACCTTTAGAGAACGTTAGCCAACATTCTGAAAACGTTCCCTGTTATATTGGGAAAAGAAGACTCTGCTCTGACAAAATCGCAAACCTGTCCGTGAGGGCTCACACCCTCATTATGACATTGTCACGACTGGGTCTTAAAACATAGCAACACTTTTAAGATTGTGTGGACCTTGATTTGTGCCCACGGTCTGACTGTTGTTATTAAACAGCTTTAGCATGAATTAATGTCAAATCCATGACATCAATCTGACGCCTCCACCAGATGCTTATCGCACGAATAATGAAGCAATCAACACCACCACTCGGTCAGTTAATTACCCAACACCAGCCTGGTCACCAGGGATGTTTCATAGCAAAACTGTAAGGTGTTTAGAGGGATGTTTGTGTGTTTTCATGTGTGTGTGCATACAGGCTTAGAAAGACACAATTACACAAAATACTGGGCATTCTGGCAAGACATTGTCATCAGTCACAGCTGAATTAATGAATAGATAAACAGTGATGGAGAATAAAAAATTGCGGTAAGCTAGCATAATATCAGGCATGATCACATTGTAGTAACAGCACTGTTTATTAATGGTCTTGAACTAACCAAAGATACTGCCAGTTCTTTGTTTCTTAAATCCACTGGGATTGTGGCATGAACAAAGCAGCAACAGGGTGATTAGGGTCTTATAACACCCTGAAAGGGTTTGTGTTGCAAAAAAACAGATAATTGTTTATTATGCCACTTATTACATGGCTACTTATCAAACAAAAAAAAACATTAAAAACATTAAATTCATCCAAGGTATTTTATTATCTAAGAATAAGATTGTTTACCTGAGACACTGATCATTATACAAAAATGTTGTGACTGCAGGATGCTGCTATTAACCAATCATAATAAAGTATTTCAGACAACAGTGTAATAAATTTAAATATCTTCAGTCTATTGTAGGATAACTTAAAGTGGGAACTAAAATAGAAATATAGATGTTCTATAATCCTCTGAATTCATTTGTTCCTCAAATGTATAATTAAAATCTTCTTTAATGAAGAAGTAATGGGGTACAGTAATGGGGTTCAAGGGATTTAGTATTATCTTCTCCAGATCTAAAAACTCAGCCATTCAACTCTCCATAACTTTAATAATTAGGATACTTCTTTACCAAAGCAAATTTACGCTTATGACTTTTGCCTGAGACATTCTGGGCTGAATTACTACCTATTATATAGAGGAGGACAGAGTTATATGCAGTATATATGTGTTGTCCGATATGACAGATTGCAGCAGAGCAGGGTGAGCAGAAGAAAATCAGACGGTGAAAAACTCTGCTAGACAGAATGAATGTCAATAGCTTGCTCTGTACTGTTTATGGCTGGACTAGTTAAATGTCAAAAGCTTTACCCTAGAGACAGTCTGTCCTCACTCCAGACTCCTGCTGAATTTGTAGGCACCTCACTTCTCCTACAAGAAGTCTCTCTCCTTTTGTTTTATAACCAATATTTAAAATCTCTTCAATCATTCAATTTCTGTGCTTCTCTTTATATTCCGTATGTCTTCCATTTATTGTTATTTAAAAGGAATACTTTAAAATGAAAATTCTGTTATTTAATCAACCCCACCCATTTTACTATTTGCATTTGCATTGGTTTTCACTGCTGTCCACAACCCTATCAAACAAAAACAAACCTGTGACTAATTTTTGGTTCATGATCCACCAATCGAGAACCAATGCTCTACGTCAGCTTCTTTGTTTAGTCCATGAGATAATTAATATGTTGGATGTTTTCTTGCTAGTCTGCTTTTATTCCTATTGATGGAATGGCAAAGCAAATGAGCACCAGTAAATTTTATCATTCAGCATTCACCAGACATGACAGAAATGAATATGATTGAGAGATGGAAAGACACAGACAGAAAGAGAGCTCAAGAATTTCAAAGCAAACTTTTCAAATGTCCTTACCTCAAAATATTAGTGACAAATTACTCAGTTTTACGTCCTAAAATAAACATTGATTCAGCCGCATGCAGCACTTATTGGGAGCCCCTGATCTGCAGTGTCTATTTTGGCACTGACGACGCAAATTCTGCAAATGCTTTAAGCTGTTTTATGACTCTTCACGAAACAACAGAAATGCTAAGTCATGGTTTTTCTTTTTGCCGTAAAGGGAGCCACCATTCAGAATGGCTGAGGGGCGTATTAGCACAGGCTGAGCTCCAAAATGCCACTTGTCTTGAAATGTAGGAATCAAGAGGAACTGAGAAAAACAAAACTCTTATTTATTATTTATGTCTGAATAGGAGAATTTATAATTCAGCAAGAACACAAGGTGCTTCAAACAGTCCATGTTTGAACGTGGAGCCCTGGGCTCTGAGAAATAATTAGCTACACACTTGTTTTAAGGTTGTGAAATTGTGGGAACATCTGAGGTTTGTGTTCACCAGAGGGGAAGTGTATGTTCTCTTTGAAGCAGCCTCCATGTTTATTCCTTTGCCCTGTGCTCAAGGAGAAAGGTTGTATTGATATTAAGTGTTGTGTGGCACTAACCAAAGCTTTACCCTGAACTATCATTGTAGGTAATACTTTAAAACATATAACTGCAGCAGTGTATGTGCCTCTTGATAGTGATGTATCACAATATGGAAAAGAAAAAAATCTACATTAAAAAGGCATTGCAAAGAGGCATTGTTCAAATGAGCTGTGATTAAAGCCATATTTAGACCCTCCAAAGATCATTAAAAAAAATAGCCTTGTACCTTTATCTCATTTTCACTCACACATGAATATACACAGCGTCTGCTTTTTATATCTCCACTGTGGAAGTGTTATTTATTATTGTCAGCAGCCCTGCATATGGAACATCATTTGCCAGCCTGATGTTCCTCTCTGTCTTATTCAATATTAATGTCACATCACATTACCAGCCAGGTTTAACAGGTTTATCTGTTAAAGAGATGGAGCTTTTTCAGACACGCGTATAATCATGCACCTGCTTAATCACACAAAGGAACAAAACGTAAATAGTTAAAGACAGAAGGAAAAAAACAAGCAATTGAAAAAGATGTTACATAAAGATGATAAAATAGGGTAATCATATATGGCTAGTAAACAATTATAATATATAAATATAAAATAATCTTCAATCCTGCAAGGCACAATTTATGATCTATTACCTTTGTTCCTGTACAGTATGTGCTAAATGTAAAATTAGTAAGTACATTTATATCTGCTTTTTTATTTAAGAAAGATAATGTTTTCCTGGGACAATGATCATATGAACAACAAATATCATTACACAAAACATCATTATACAAAAATATCTGACTGCAGAATGACACACACGACTAATCAAGATGAATTAAGTATTCCAGACAACAGACATGTAATATCTAAACATGTAAAGACATGTATCTAATATGTAATATCTTTTATATCTAATATCTGTTATATCTACTATCAGTAAATATATTAAACTTACACCTTGAAGTGAAAACTAAGACAGAATCTAGATTTCATATTTTTTCTCAAATGTATAATAAAATATTTATTTACTTTTCTAAGAAAATCTGAGCAGTGTATGCCAGAGTTAATACTGCTATGCAACTACTACGGTGTTCTGAGTGAATTTTAGTGTGTGGCTATACAGTCACTAGAAAATTCTGGGTGGTTGCTTAATGCAAGTCAAAAGAGTCCATCTACAAGGGAGTCAGACAGGGCGTAATAGTGGAACAGTGGAACTGGGGCCCCTAGTGGGGTTAAGGGCAACAGAACACGATCCAGAATGAACCGGGGAGCAGTGGGGTTGGCCCAAGACTATGATACCTTAATCTCTAGATATGTTTTCACAAAGCTCAACTGGTAGAACATGTTGCTAACAACACCAAGATTATTGGTTTGATTCCCCATGAGTGCACATACAAAATGTATAGGTGGAATATACCGTAACTTCCTTTGGATAAAACGGTCTGCCAAATATATCAATGTAAGTGTATAACTTCAGTCTCTCTTTCAGTTATGGGACTTGGAAATAAATTTAATTTATGGGACTTAGCAAGCACCATCAATCAAGGTTAAAGAATAATAGTGAGAGATTATCATACTGAGCTCACAAAATAGAGTTAGCATAATACACCTTCTCATTTTAATCTCAATACATAGCATATGCTTTTGGCATATGCTTTTGGCACAACTCAGAAATGAGAAATGAGAGGTTATCTGCATCGATCTCTTTCTTTGCTCATGAATCTTTAATAGTGAACAAGCAGAATGAAACACAAAACTTTAATCTCAAGAAAGGTGTCTGTTATTTGTAGAATCACATATATATCTGAGTATGTACTTTGTGATAGCACTAAACAAATAAAGATAAAGTAATCTACGTTGTAAGTGTTCTACAAATCACAAAATAACAAATCCAAAGACATCAAACAATCACTGTAGTCAAACATATCTGCTCTGGTTCATATCCTGAATACAAAGCTTTAGATTTATTTTAGGTCATTCAAACTGTGTATTGCTTATTGGCTACCTTTGTGAATCATTATCTATCTGTCCTTTACAGTGCTAACAGTCATGTATGTTCAGATGTTTCTATCCAAGATCACTTATAAATGAATAAAAATACAGAACCAAACAATCAATCATAAAGATCCAACAACAGTTCATTTCAAAAGCAAGCCAAAAACTGTTAAGAGTCGAGGTATATGTATAACATGTTTACATTTCTGTGTTTGAAGGATTATGATGCTTTACATTGTTAAACCTCTCCCCAACCAGTACACGTGAATCATAGTTGATTAATTAACAAATGGAGAACAGCAAAGAGAGAAAGTGTACAGAGTTAATCAACAAGATGAAAGCGATACTGCTGCCTTCTTCATATAAGGGATTGTTGATTACTCTAAAGACTACAGAGGAAGGGTCACTTTAAAAAACAAAACCTTTGTGGCAAAAAGGAAAGAGAATAAACAGCACAGACAGGAAGATATCTTAAAAGGAGACCTGTGAGGTGACCTGACATGCCCTGTAATTTAAATCTAATGTCCAGACTAGTTTACCTGACACCTAAATCACGCTGCCTCTCTCCTTTGCCCTCTGAATCAACAGGTTGTACATGTTTAATTCATTATTGATATGCCCTTGCTTACTAAAACTGCTGCTCTGTTCTCCTTGCATGTCTTCCTTCTTTCCTGTTCCACAGAACAAACAGACTCAAGATCAAGATGTTGAAGAACAGAAGGCAGAAATTCCAAACATTCACTATGTTTTACAGCTTGTGCTAGACTTCCACAGTCTGTTTCCTTGTTGTCAGATGCTACACACACATACAAACAATCACAGGGTAAAATTTGATTGCCTGTTTTTCTAAGTCAGGAGTACAGAATTGTTAACAGTTGTTCACAAGATGCTGCTAAAACAAGCTATTCTGAGGAATAACTAGCAGTGGGATTTGCCAAAATAGTGACTTAAATATCAAGTTTTTACATTTTTTTAAGTAAACTATATACCCATGAATAGAACATTATGTATTCACTTTGGCCTTTGCAGGAATAATCTGTATTACATTTGTACAGAATGTCATGTCAACATTTTATTTCTGTGTATCACTAATTGTTGTAGTATCATTGATTTCAGATTCATATGCCTCAATTCTCATATGCCTCAAGAAGATTCATATTCAGATTCATATGCCTCAAGAAGATGAAAAGTGGACAAGACTTAACGTTGCTTGCCAAACATCTGGAACTGTGTGACTATTTAAACTCTGACATAATCAAACAAGATCCCATCAAACTAATTTCATGAACAGACTTCAGAAAGTATAAGCCCCACATTGCAGTACCAGAGGGTTTAGGTACAATCATCCCCCCAACTGTTCAGCTGATGACAGTTAATGAGATTCATTTAATCAGAGGTACATTTGGCCTATTAGGTTTTCCATATATAACATTAAACTCCAAGTCTAACCAGACAAAATAATCAAAAACTCTGGTATGTTCAATGAAGCCTGTTATATGTAGGAAGTAGAATTCAAAGAGGACAGAGAAAACAAAGTTATTTTTTCCCTACAGTACTTACTGTGTTCTTCCAATTAAATGGTAGCTTAATAGGCTTACGTTAGCGATCAAGCAAAATGTTTATACTTGAAAGAAGCTCTTAATACCAAACACTTGAGCATATCACGATCTGTTTGAAGAATTTAAAGAGGGCCAGTTTAAAAACAGCAATATCCTCCAAATTACAAATGGATTATGGTAATAACAAATGAGAAAAAGGTCATACTATAAAAAATATTTACAAAGCTCAAAATATAGCAGTAACTCAAAAAACTTTAAATGACGTAGAAAGTCACAAATTGTTATTTTATAGTTTATGAAATATCCCATAAAAAGCACAGTGAACCGGTGCGGTTAAAAGAAAAGTATGACTTATGTATTGTATGTATTTTAAAGCAAATCTCTTTAATTAAAGGTGTGTGGCACAGTGCTTTTGAGTTGTTTGTCTGCAGTCTCACTGTTGCTATCATAAAATTGTAAAAAAGCTGTCACAATTAACAACTTTTATAAATAATCAAAATTTGTTAAACACCACGTCTGGTGCTATTGCCATGGAAACACTCACACTATGACATTTTGTCAAAAGTATTGTACCTTCATCTACAAGACTTTGTTTCTCGTATGATTTAGTAATTATTTTTAAGGTGGATCATTAGCAAGGGTTATAATCTGTTAACCATTAAGTCTGTCTATAATCCTGTGGTTTGAGGGCAGCTTGCTGGGTTTGTTCTTAGTAAAAAATCTAATCAGTGCTATACACCTGCCAACATTGTCTGTTGATCACATGACAGCTCTGGGTGGGCTTTGTAACAGCAGGGGGGTAAATCAGAGATGCCCCCCCCCCCCCCATTTCCCAATGGCCCTCAACACCACCACCCCCCCCCTCCCATTTTCAAATGGCCCTCAACCCTCCATCCAGTTAGTCTAAATCCTATTAGACTTATTCATTTGGCACACATTACTAAAATGCTGAAGGGGATTCTGGGTACAGAATTTTATGTTCCTCTCTGGCAATCTTCATCATTTGATTATTCTCTTTAAGATTTAAAATCCAATACGTTTCTCTGGTTTCATTTGCTGTTATTAAAAGGCACTTTGCATTTCCACTTGTACGGCTCTTATATACGGGTTTAATGTTTAATTTAAATTGTTTTCAGCACTATGAAGGACATTTTGACAGAACTTTGTTGTATGATGTATTATAGCGAAAAAATATGAACAAAGGCTTCATAAATGATCCCAGGGCAAGCAAAGCCTGCACAAAAGCTGGGATTTCATAAACTTAAATTAGGAAGCCTTAGCAAGCCTTAAGAAACCCTTCAGGACGGATTCCGTCAAGTACACTAGACTGAACAAAATCTCAAGATCATTAACAGATCATTAAAAACGAATGTTCCGAAATATAAGCAATTAACTCAACATCATTCTTCATGATATGTTCCAATAAATTCAACCGAATCAGTCTAGAAAACAGTTTTGCAGCTCCCTTTATATATTTTACAAGCATTTTTCTTATAGGAGTTGCTACAGCACCTTTTATACATTGTTGCTTGTTGTAATGAATAGACCCACCACGGTACATTATTGCATTATTAAATCAAGTGACTGTTTGGTTTGGAACAAGCAGGGCTAAATAAATCTCAGGTCCTTTGATCAGAAGCATACCAAGAAAGTGACTATGACAGCCTGAAGCCAAACAGAAGCTTCCCATATACTGAAAAGAATAGGCCAACCCCTTTAGTATCTTGATATGATTGTAAGGATGAACAATCATTGGGAATGTGTGGTCTATCAGGATCAGAAAATGGTGATCAACAGCAGACATGGAATTCCAGGAATTCCCCTACACTGACTTCACGCCCCATCAGGTCTCCTCTCCTCCCACTTTCCCTCTTATCTTCCTCATCCATTCCTCGTTCACTAATCACCATAATGGCTGGCTGTCTGTTGCTGCGGCTGCCTGTCTCCCCTGCTGCCCTTCCTGCCAATGGGGACACGAGAAGACCTGCTGTCGTTATCACTGTTGCCCTCTGGGTAATTTAAGACACCCACTATGTCAGTGCATCAAGAAATCTATGTCAGTGCAAAAAAAAGCAGAGGCTTTTTTGAACATGTTATACAGTCTGTTCAATATTATATATTTCAGTATTAAACTCACCTAAAATACAAGAATAGCAAAGCAGTTAGAGACATCATTGCTCAGCTTGTTAAAGGGATAATTTACATAAAAATAACAATGATGTCATAGTTTACTCACCATCATCTTGATCTGAACCTGTAAAACATTTTTCTTCTGTGGAACACAGAGGTTTAGCACAATGTCACTGGATGGGGACCAGGGTCTGTGAAGCTCCCAAAAGGACTAAAAAAATACCATAAATGAATCAACATGACACATATGCCATTATTCAGGTCTTCTGAAGCCATACAATAGCTCAGACTCAAATTTTATGTCACTATTCACTTTCACTATATGCAACAGCTTGGACATTCTATTACAAATAACTTAGTTTGTATTTCACAGAAGAAAAATGTTGACATGAGGGTGAGTAAATAATGACAGAGTACTCATATTTTTAGTAAACTACTCCTACTACTCTGTCTCCTTCAGTTTGCAGGTCTTGTTTTTCCTCCTTAATTCTCATAAATGTTGATGTTCAGCTCGACTGACCAAAGCCAAACATCTTTCCTAAGGGAAAGAGCTCAGGCTGATAGAATCATCAGTGTCTTACAGGAAATTGGAGGAAATGTGCTATTAGACAGTGAGACATATCAACCAGTCCTTTTAAAAAATCTGCATTTACTAAAGCTTGTAAACAGTTAAGGCTTTTCTGTTTTAACCAGCAAGAATTCCTTGGTTCACCAAAAAACATGTTTTACCACTTTCACCAATTTTACCAGTAAACAGCATGGCTAAGCTGGTCCATCAGCTAGACCAGCACTAAACCAAAATAAACCAGCCTGAACCAACATGGAAATGTTACACATTAACAAATTTCTTAGGGGAATAAGAAGCAGCTAATGCATGTATGACATCTGTAGAAACACAAGTCATCCTACAGGAAAAGTACTTTGGTATTTTTTTGGTTAAGAACTTCTTTTTGCGCTTGTTCAGTTGTCAGGGTTTTCCTGTCCATCGAGTTAATTCACAATACATACTGTGCTATACTTGAGGTCTACAGAGTATTTACGCATAAGACACATTCCATACCATGCTGTACCACTCTCCCCTGGGTCATATGGGATTGTATTTGGTAATCGGAATAGTTGAAAGAGAGGAAGAGAGAGCGGGAGAGAGAGAGAGGAGAATGGAAACTTGTACATTGGCTTTTCTTTCTGGATACTCTGATAAGATTGTAAGGGTCCCTGATGGCTGATTTTTCCAAAAAGCATGTTGTTTTTTTAATTGGATGGCGTGTTTCTATTTTGGTACCTCTATAGGATAGCAGGAAGCCCAGCTTCAGGTTGCTATGACAATGAGTGTTTCATTGACACATGAATGATGTTTGGTGTGGGCAGGAGCTGACGCCACAAGACAGCTCATGCTGTTGTCCTGATCTGGTTACTGTCACTCTGAAATGACCCCGATTCAAGAGGATCATGGGGGATCATCCATAATCACCCCCATAAACAAGGGATCAGAATGGTTTCTTTGAAAACAAAAATCATGTTCTTAAACAAAAAACATGATCAAGTATAAAACTACTATTTCCAGGCAATTAAACATACATTCTAATATACTGATTTTAATATATTAAATATTACAATAGTATAACAAATATAAATATATAACAAATATATAATAATATATTTAAAATATTTAAACATTTAAAGATGTTTTTGTATAATAACTTCAATCTTAAGTAGTACAATGATTTTCTAAAGATAAAAAGCCCAATGACTTTTAACTTGTTCTGAGACCTATGAGATCCCAATTAAATTACACAAAACTAAACACAGCTGTTTTCTTCTCAGACACTTAGGTCATTTTTAAAGAATGTTATGTTTAGAGGAAAAAGAGATAAGAATGTGCCCCACGGCAAGTTAACAAATGGCCGGTAACGGTGGTGCCCTTTGCCCTCAATGAATCAAAGGATCTCCAGCACTTTTCAGAAAGCACTCCATTCTTTCCAGCCCCATTCCAGGTGACCCTTTTCTGAACAAGTTGTCAGCTACACAGTGTCTCGCCACTTGACCCAAGATCCGTCCCCTCCCCTCCCCCTGCCTCCTCATTGGATAAACCAGTGGAGAATTGTCCTATAGAACAAAGCATTTAGTTGGGGCGTTCTGTTAAAGACTTTGACTAACATTCCACACAATGGACCCTGGTGACCAACGTTTAATGACCCTCCACTTCTTAACATTAATTGTTCTGTGGGATCGACAACACAAAAAAGAAGGTTCGGCACTCACAAATGGAGCATCTTTATGGAGGGTTCCCCCTCCAATGGTGCTGAGCTTTAGGAGAGCCGCCTCTTTATCCAGGGCTGAATATTAATGAACAACAAGGCCAAATGAGCCTCTGTTTTGTACCCTATGAGGCATTCCTGTAGCTCAGTGGGTAGAGCATGGTCAAGCCCGAGGTCATGGGTTCGATTCCATGCAACACATATAATAACAAAATGTAAACCTTGAATTCAGATCACTCTGAATGAAAGCCAGATACTTAAATGTAACTGTCAGCTAAGTTATGATCTATATAGAGTTGCATTAGCTCTTTCTCGCATGGTAAGAATATGCATGCCAGCATATTAAAATGCATTTGATAATGGCCAGATAAAGGTTTTGGTGGTACATGAATTAAATCATTTTTATTGGTAAATAATGAGAAACATTTTGATCCAGCTATTAGCTCAGTGTGAAATTGAAGGTATAGGTGCAGCCATCAGAGTTACCAAAGCAAAGAAGGGTGACAATCTCTGATGCCTCTCTTACCTTATAATAATATGATGAAAACGATCAAAGACGCCTGTAGCATAGCATGATGTTAATCTGTTATATCCTCACAATCCTGCCAGATGAAAACACACAGAGAATCAATTATTTTCACGGGTGGCGATACCTCCAAGCGTCCCCAACTCTCCTTCAGCGGGTGCTCATAATAAATAAAGGCTGATCCCGGTGTGTGTGTGTGACAGAGAGAGAGAGAGAGAGAGAGAGAGAGAGAGACTCGGAAATGATGCACAATGAAGCAGATGTTAATTCACGAGCAAGCGTTTATGCTGTAACTTCATGTATGGAAATGATTTCCGCATCAAGCAAGCCAAACAGTCCGGCAAAAGCACAATCTCACCGAAGAATAAAATTCTCAGTGCCGGTTTAGAAAAGTCCGTAATGCATGCAATGCAACTTTGCATTTCATGCATTTCAAATGCATGCAATGCAACTACGACTTCTGTCATCACAACAGCCCCCAAAACAAGCCAAGCGCTGAATTGCACCACGAAGTCGATGCGTTATGAACGTTGCCATATTTTACAGAAAAAAATAAACTATAAGGTGTTTAAAACAAA
This sequence comes from Chromobotia macracanthus, assembly GCA_036877525.1. Lineage (NCBI taxonomy): Eukaryota > Metazoa > Chordata > Actinopteri > Cypriniformes > Botiidae > Chromobotia > Chromobotia macracanthus. Next base: position 284,394 of record JAZGTH010000034.1, on the reverse strand, counting down.
GTGTAAAGAATACGGGGTTTACCTAGATGCGGACTCCGAAAGCTCTTTTCTCCAGCCGGATCAAGCGGCGCGTCAAAGCCGCCGTGTCACCGGTCCGAGTCAATCGCGCCCCGCGAACACGCTTTCCTCACGGCACCAGAGTCAGACTGTCACGAGTGGTCAGTTCATCCCTCCCCTACCTTCATCCACAGCAACTCTCTGAATCCAGCCCCACCTCCCCAAAACACAGGACGGCCCGTTCAGAGCATAGTTAAACCATCAGACCGTTCATCTTGAGTACTAGTCAACAGGCTGCTGTTACAATGCTGGATCTGCATAGAGAGGCGACGATGCTACGTGTCGGTCAGCCGGGCTTTTAACGGCTGTTAGAGATCCGTAGACTGTAGACGGCCTCTGAATAACAATGAGCACATATTGCTCATTGCAATATGCTCATATTGCACACACCAGCATTTGGGGGACCAGGCTGAGGGGTTTTCTATCTTGAGGGGTTTGACGTCAACTGCCCTGTTGCTGGTTATACTGGGTTGCCTTCTGGTGACTGGACGCGAGACCAACACACATGAGCAAAGATTAAAGAATAAACAACAAGAAAGTACATTTGACAGTTTTTATAATACTTTATAAAGGTTGGATTAAGTTTGAGCAATCAACAACTCATGCTTTAAAACAGACATTTTATGCAAATACACTGGGGCATATTTTTTAAAGTATAAAAGAACTTTTTCAAGAGTCTTTTTTCTGTTTTTTGCATACTAATTTTATGCATACTATGCCTTCATATCAATTTATTTAATATATTAAGGGGCACTTCTTAACCTTGTTGAGCGTGTCTTAAGCAACAATAGACTACTCTCCCAGTTTTTAGGCAGGAACAAAGGGCCATTCTGTTCCACTGCTTTTGGACACAATTGCTGTGGCACAATCCCCATTCATACCTTACGGCATACATGGATATTTTCCATGGCCTCCATTAGGCACAACCCCCACAAATCGCTGCCCTTCCTCCCATTACAACAGGAACATGGCATTGCTATCAGCAGGGTGGGCTATTCTCATTAGGTTGTACTGGTCCCAGTATTCGTCTTGTAGACAGGTGGGAAGCAAAGATGTCTTATCTGCACCCATAGTTTTAGTGCTGGGTCTGGAAAAGCTGGATAATTGGAAAACTAAAAAAAAGGTGATATCAGATACGTTAAGCAGTGGAGCCACAAACAGGAATTTATAATCCCCCTCCCTCTGTGACAAATGGGGATCCAATTTTGTAATCCGAGGGCTTTGAAACTGAAGTTTAACCCCAGTCTCTGTAGGTGGCTGGTGGCAGGCTTAACCATGACCAATATAAATCACTTACAGGCCCTTATAGACCACTAGACTTCTCAAGCAAATCCAGTTCTGGCATAGTGTCAGTGACAGGCATCAAGAGATTCCACATAAACACGTTAGACAAACAATCTGTTGTTTGGGGAAAAGGGGGAGAAAGAAATGGATTTATGAACATCAAATGAAAAACAACCACCATTAAAAGGCACTTAAGCATTGTTCATTAACTGGGTATGAAGAAATGATATTTACTTAACCCTCATGCAGGTCTACTTTGATCAAAATCCAAATAAACACTAATTTGGGCCATGTTTTTAGACTTAAAGTCTAAATGTGTTGTTACAGTAATACCAAACATATGCAAGATATCACATATTAAAAATATCACAAACTGTTACCAGAACAGAACAATAGATCAATAAATCCACACCCAAGTAAGATGAAGTACTAACATGAATTAGGTTTATGACATAAAGCAGCAGCCTCAGATCTGTGCAGTTGTTGCCATTAGTAACAGAACTATTACTGTGGACACAGAAGTTGAATCCTGATGTCTTTTTATTTTGTAAGCATTAAAATGAATAAATTGCCTTAACAGCTTGAATATATGTAATAACTTTTAACACTCAGGTAATCTGTCCACTTATGAAACATGTTAGAAGGAACCATGACAACCTATTTATTGAAATGCATGTTTCAAAAAGCTACACTGATGGAGTCTGGCAAATATTATTTATTTAATATAAAGAGTGCTTGTTATAGCAGGCAATCAGAGAACAGAAAACAGTGAGACGAAGGCTATTTGAATGAAACCAAATCATTACAGATTACTTTCATACATAATTACATGTACCTGTCTATATACTAACTCAGTATACAGAGTTATATTACTAACTATATTACTAACCATTTTCTGTCTTTAATGACCTCTAACTTACTATGGCACATTTTATAAACTTTATTTCTGTTCATGTCTATAGACTTCTATAGTACTAGCTCGTGTGACAGTGCACCTACAACATATTACTCGATTAGATGCTTCAGTTCTCACCATGTGAGGAGTGCTCCCTCTGCAGGACAGGCAGTCGTAGTACAGCACAGAACAAATTAGAAGTAAAATACCCTCGCAATAAATAAAAACTAATGCCATCAAATCTATCTGTAAATCTTATTACTGTTGCAAGTGCAACAGAAATATTAGTAAAAATTGTGATTTTTATTGTGTGTGGATGGTTTGACTGTTTAACAGTGATTATGAATTCATTTGTATTGACTTTATTGTCCTATCTACATAGTAACAATGGTATACAAATGCACTTAAATAAACAGGCTATAATATAAAAGCTTGAAATGGGATGGTCTCATCTGACACGACTCTACTTTAATATGAACATTTCTCCAGATGCTTTTTGTTCGCGTGAAGATGTACTGTGAACCTTCTCTATATCTTCTGGAGCTGCACCGGAGAGATAATAAGCTTCTATTGGTGGTGATGGCTCCTGAAAAACAGAGGAAACAGCCACATTAAATTGGTGATGTTATTAAATCATATGTGTTGCCTCGACAACCATTTCAGGTCTGAAAAGAACATGCCATTACTGTGATTGAATTTCTGTTACTGGTTTAGTGTCAGCCTTTTGACTTATCTGAAACAGCTCTCACCTGCATTAGATAATCAGCCATGTATTCTGGTTAAAGACATTTGACTCCATAACCTGCAGCCTCACTCACGTTCACTCTGACATCACCTAGCTTTAACCAACTAAAATCCTAAAAATAGAAAAACCTCTCTAAAAATAGAGAGGGTTAATAATAGAAAAATAATACAAAATTAAATCAAGATAACTAGAAGGTCAACAATTGTATGAATTAAAGTCAAAAGATACCGGTTATCATAAGTAATCTGTTCTTTAAATTACAGACTTATCCAGATTTAACTGTTTGTTACAATCTTTGAAACTCATTTTGGAGTTGTAATGTGGCAACAAACCAACTAGCTCAAATCTGCTCTGGAACAGGCTTATTTAAGAAGTAAAATCCCCTTTTACCAATTCTGATAATAGATTTGAGTATTAATACATATGCTCAAACATGCAATTATTTCAAACAGCTCAATACAGATATGATGTGGTACAGATTATATTATATTGAATGTGTTAAGCAACGTAAAAGCATGGGGCCCTGGAGATAGCACAACAGACCTTAGTTCCTCCTGACTGCAGTAGACGCCTGAATCCAGCCTCTCTGACCTGATCAATATTCAGCTTCACTGTCCAGCCACCAAATGCTCCCTGCACACCAAAACAATATATACACATATTTATTTTAATCATGGGCTTGTATACCATTAATATAACAGAAAAGGCAAAGTTATGAGGAAGAAAGAGAAGAGTGAGAGAGACAGAGAGAGAGACTCAGACAATGACTCAGAACAATTACTGAACTTTTAATGTGTGCTTCCATGCTCATCTCATCCTGTGAGGCAGTAATACATCCCTAAATATGGTATGAATGTTCTACCTCCTTGTTTGTACAGTCCTGCAGTGTTTTTCTCCACTGCATAGCTGCCAGTGCCAGTTTCTTCTGTTCAGCATTGATAGATGGCAGAGCTTCGAGTATAGATCTGCTTCCCCATTCATACGGCTTCTCCTAACACACACGCATAAACACACCTACATAGTTGCATTAACATGGATAACCCACAATCACATGAGTGCAGCTGGGGTGGAAACTCTGTTTCTCACACCACCTGCACATACACCCCAATACAAAACCCTCAATTATAAACAGTAAAGGAATCATTAAAATGAAAGATGATGCCATCATTTATTCACCCAGGAAATAATTTGTAGATCAATCAACATAGAAAAATAATTTTTGTCATGTTGTTCTAAACTCATGACTTTGTTTCTTCTGACTTCCATGGAAACACACAAGATGCTCTTAGGAACATTCCTAAACCATGCTGTGGTAACACAGATTAACAGGTTTTGCTTGTGAAGTCTATGTTAGATGCATGCCGTCTTTAAAGCTTTACTTAGTGTAGTACTGAAAATATATTTCTAAGAAATATATCGACATCTGTTCTGGCTTTTATTTCAGGTACAGGAACAGACATCTGAGAAAGAGTTACTCTTGGGGCTCTTCAGTACCGTAAGGCCTCTAAAGTGCAACTGCATCAACCCATCTGTCCAAGGCTGTTGGGGGTGTTGGGCGTGTCCAGCCCCCCTGGAGCCCACTCTGGTCAATTGCATGGAGCCTCGATGACCAGCTTAGTAGCAGACATGATTTTCTGCAGCTGCCTCTGAAGGTTCTCCCTCATCTCCAGTGTCTCTGTCAGATCTTAGATTGGGAAGAGGAGAAAACCAAAGGATAAGAGAAAAAACTTTAAAGAGTAACAGACCATGAGCTTAACTTGAGATCAAAATCAGAGAAGGCTAAATTATACCACATGACTTTTAAAACCTGAATAGATTGTAAAATACTAGTAATCACTTACTTGCCAATTATATAAATGGCTAAAAAAAAAACACACTAAATGTCTGGAGAGAAAAAAAAAAAAAAAAATCACACAACACCCTACAGTGAAGTCATTCTTAACACATACGTGTAAAGAAACGTGCCCTTACATTGCTACAAGATATGTGTGACAAATGAAAATAAACATGAAGGTACAGCAGCTGGCTGCCGTTTTTTTTGCCAGTGAAAATGATCCAAGTGCATTTTTATGTGGCCAATACTGCCTACAGCTTTTGAGCCAATTAACAACAGCTGTAAATGAATTAAGGAACATCTTTAAAGATGATTCACCTCTTCTCTCGGTGCTGATGGCCAGCTGCTCTTTCTCAGGCTCCCCCACACTGATTCGCTTAGGGGTGGAGATATCTGTGATGTTATCCAAAGGGCCGACCTTTAAAACAAGAACGAGTTATAAGAGTTTTCAAACAGCTCAACCTGGAACTTATAATTAAAAACAGTACACTTGTAAATCTCTCACCCTGGTCTCTTCATCTTCTGTGAAAGTTCTGAGTTTGGTGCGGGGAGTGGAGGCAGGTGGTGACCTCTGGGTTCAGTCTGCCATCTGACTCATAGTAAGATTCATTTTGGGGTTAAGGGTGAAGGGGTAGAGCGACTCAGACACATGCTTTTGTTCATCTGCACACTAAAGAAAAGGATGAACATTTGTTTAAACAAAACAACTTTCAAACACAATTTTAAAATAGCCTAATTACATGTCCTATGACCAAAAGAAACAATGGAAGTTGATAATGCAAACGTACGTATAGCCTGTAGCCAGTGTTGAGACACTATATGTATTCCTCTCTCTTTAACAGCTTTGTATTCTTTGCTGTTGTCTCACAGTTTACCCTAAAAGATGTAATAAATGACCGAATCATCACATGACCACCTATAACAGAGAATTATCACATTAGACTCCACCTCTTACTCACAAAACACATACTTCTACTGTACTGTAGTTTTAGAAGTGTTCGATTAATTGTGTGTCAGAGACAGGGAGTTACTGTACAAGCCTGCAACAAGAAAGGCAGCCACTGCGATGAGTTCACTTTGTTTCTTGCTTAATGTCTTACACACGCACGCACGCACGCACCACCACTTCACAGAGAGGCACTATGGTTTTAGAGGCACTATAGAGGGAGAGCAAAAAAATGTATGCAACCAAATAAAACTGTCTCCCATTGGTTAGAGAAACAGGTAGCCCTGTCTCAGGCTTTTTATTTATTTAGCAACTGGGTCTATTACATAAGGACACTAACCAACTTATTCTGGTTTTATTTTTCAGAAAAAGATTCAACTATTTAGTTGGGAAAAAAATCATCTGCAAATCTGATATACTTTTGTGTCAATTAGTCAGATTGGATTTGATGTAAACAGGCCTTTGAATTTTCTTCAAAAATCTCACCTGGCTCCTAAGTGTTTGGCCAGCTAAATGAGAGACTCTCTCTCTGCTCCAGTGAAGAGAGGGTGAGACAAACTTCTGTTCTACACACATGGCCTGAACACACCAAGATATTTCAGTACTGATAACTCACAAGCATAACAACAAAACATCTTTATCCATAAGCTCATTAAATGTCCCTTTCTCACCAGCCTGGTATCTGTTGCGACCTCATCCACTGTGGTCCCACATCCCAGCAGTGGGGAGGGCATAGTGCGCCAATGCTCTCAAATGGCCAACCAAAATCTTCCCTGAGTTTTCCATGATTACCTCTATGAGCTGGGCTTCTGCCTCAGCTCCAAAATCAACCAAGAGGAACCGCTTCCCTGAGAAGAGGATGCCTTCTGAGGCTTTAGCCATAGTAGAGTCCTGTCCTACAGCTGGAGGGTCTGGAAGCAGAATGCTCTGCCTGCTGCTGGTGCTGTTAGCAGCCTGATGTATCTCCAATGTAGAGAAAGAAAAGGTTTAATGTAGAGCGGCACAATGCGTGATATGAAATAACTTGCTAAATAATGCAATATGCAGTATTCAATATGATAATGTTTTAAGCTTGTAAAATCAATTTAAATTATATTAAAATATTTAAAAACTGAAAATTATATAACTAACATACATGGTTTACATTACACTAACATACACGGAAACACACATTTCAACTAACATTTGTGTGCCAGTCTCACTACATTGACCTAAAACTTTGATTATACATAACTTTTTTAAAAACATAATTATTGCAAAACATTGCAATATGCATATTGTGACATGCACATTTGCAATATTTCAATATATCTTGCAGCCCTAGTTTAAGGCTTGGACTCATTAACCTTTCCATAGAGAAATTTTGCAGAAGACATTCAGTCATCTTTAAGGTGATCTGTGCAATCAGGAATTTATGAACCTTTAAAAAAGATCATAATCATAATACATAATTTTCCAAGTGATTAGACATAAATGGTAGAATATACTGTAGTTTGTACTGTATACTGTACTGGATAACAAACAGCACAGATAAGATCATAACTCACCAACAGTCTGGTCATTTTCCATGTATTGTCAGAGTAAGTCTTCCTCTTCTGACCTGTCGGGTCATAGAGGGTCTGGAGGTACGAAAGACAGAACCACAGGGGACTGGCATATCAACAGTAGCTGGAGCAGGTGGCAGGAGAGAGGGTTGGAGGTAGCCATCCACAAGGAGCAAAGAACCATGGAAAAAAAACTGCAGCAGCCACTGCACTGTCACTACATGGGGTCTGGGGAGAAGAAAACAAGTCTTGAGGGGAGAATTAGAAAACACAAGTCTTGTAAGGGGAGAGGGAAAAAAAAAAAAAAAAAATTTGGTGTACTTTAGGTCCACCTGACTGGGTTAAAATTAGATACAGAAACTAGCTCCCTATAGAGCCTGGCCTAGTAAATTTAACATTTTCTGGAGGGCTAATGAAAACCTGAATACTGGAAATTTTGTAAAACCAACATATCAAATTGGAGTTATTCGCCATTTTTGTGTGTAACATGCACTAGATGGTCCATAGGTGTCCCGCTTGATATTAGCTCTAAGAAAACCCAGTCTGCACACCTGTTTTTTAAGAAAGACCTTGACTGTTGGTTCTCGGGGGGGGGGGTGTTAAGCGCAGGCCTCCAGCAAACTTCAGCATATACAGATATCTAGCTCTTCAGACGCTCATAAAAAGAACAGTAAAAGGGAAGAGAGTAAAGAGCATTAAGAAAGTGTTGACGCCTGGCTTTCCAAAAAAAAAAAAAAAAAAAAAAAAGGAAAAAAAGGAAGCCAAAACTAAAGTTTATAATTTAACATTTTCTGGAGAGCTAATGGGGGGGGGGGGGGTTTTTTTTTTTAAATGTGGGGGGGGGGGGGGGGGGGGGAGGGGGGGGGGTTTTGGGGAAAAAAAAAAAAAAAAAAAAAAAAAACTCCCTGGCCACCCACACCAAAACCTGAATAAAAAAAAATAACTGAATACTTGCATTCAGTGGATATTATATATAAAAAAACATTCACACTGAAATTTGAAATTGTAATATAAACACCAACATATCAAATTGGAGTTAATTCAAAAACCATTTTTGTGTGTAACATGCCTAGCATGGTCCATATTGATAAGTTGTCATAGGTGTCACCGCTTGATATTAGCTCTAAGAAAACCCAGTCTGCATTTACACAAGTTATTATTTCGAAAAAAAAATTCACCCCCTTTTTTTTTTTTTTTATCATCTCTGCACACGCATACCAGCAGCAAAGTTGTGTATTGTATTTGTTTTGTAGTGACGTCACTGTGGTAATATATTAACTACCCTGTCTTAATTTTATTCATGAAATCTGAGTCTGTATGTCCGTCATTCGCGCCATCAGCTCTGAAACAACTTCCGCTTCACCTCTGTTTCTTTGGTAAGAAAAAACATTAAAATATATAAAAGACCGCCACCCACCGTACTGGAGGATTATAATGTCAATTAAATGAAGGAAACGTTAAATTGCGGTCTAAATTGTGCAGTCTTGGGTGTAAGAAGAAACTGCTTATTTTGTTAAAAGAAAAAGGAGAAAAGTTTTCACTGTTCGCGACAGTGTCTATAAACGTGTCTATAAATGTACTTTTGGTCAGATCTCCTGAAATTTATCCAAACCCATGTTGTAAGTAACTTTTCTTTCACTTTAAAAGATTTTCTCTAGGAATGTTCAGCTACTCAGAAAAGAATGAAGGACGATAATACATATTTGGCCCGTCTTAATGTTCCGTAATTGCATCTTATGCATTTTAGTAATAAAATGCATTTAAAAAGTAAATGCATTTTAGTAATAAAAAGTGCTGTTACCATAGTTACACATTCACGCAGCACGAGAACCTTCCCGGAAGAATGAGTTCCGCCCTTCTGTGTTTCCTTCCAGACCCAATATTGTGAGACACTGCCAGCTGATTACAGGAGTGCAGACGTGTACGTTAAGTGGCTTAAATATTTTTCTGCTGCAATTTTTCACCTGGAATAATATCATCTCGTGTTTATTAGAGTTTTACAGCTACAGCAATGGCCACCGTTGAGGAACTAAAGCTACGAATCCGTGAGTTAGAAAATGAATTGATAAAGTCAAAACAGAAGCAAAGTGATGCTAAACATCATGTCAGACCCAAGATTGATAAAATGAGTGCGGAAGTCATAGACTCAAATCCATACAGGTGAACAGTTTGATATATTTATAGTCGTGCTATGTTTTATATCTATAGTCGTATCTATGTTTTACTACTTCATGGTGACTGTCATTTATTTTTACATTAACCGGTAGTTACATTGGTTTCATTACATTTGTTGTCTTGCAGTCGTCTGATGGCTCTTAAACGAATGGGTATAGTGCAGGACTATGAGGTAAACACGTTTCCTATACTTGTGTTAGACCTTTACTGTGTAAACTGCCTGATTGTGTTCAGATGACCATTATCCATCTTCTGTCATTCTCAGAAAATCCGCTCATATGCTGTGGCAGTTGTGGGAGTTGGAGGGGTGGGGAGTGTCACTGCAGAAATGCTCACCAGATGTGGCATTGGTAAGGTAATGCATCTTTCTCCTCATTCCTCAATATATAAATCTAATATATACAGCACAACCTCAACCCGCTTTGTGGATCATGATGCTATGTGTAATTAACATTAGAGATGCTTGCATCAAATCAAGTTTTCATTTTTTAGGAATGCACTGATGTACAATTTTGGCCAATGTAGATCGATAAATATTATCATATGTATATGATCAATTTTCTAATATAAGTATAATTGATATTTCATTTTAAAACTGATTATTGAAACATCACATGCTGCAAGAGAAATCAAGCATTAAAACATTAGATGTACTGTTAAAAGAATTTTAAGATTACAAGTTAAGATTTTTAACTTGTAAACTATGACATATGGTACAGGATACAGTTTTAAATGAGAAACAATCCTGATATTATTTGCTTCCAATGTTACATTGATGCCAATAGTTAAAACCTAAAACACAAATTCTATACCAATATAGAGAGTATCTGTACTCTTTTAGAATAGAGAAATGCTGCATTCCTCAGCTCCTCTGTATCTGTAGTGTGTAATGCAGGTTGGAGCACAGGAGAGAAGCCAATAGCATAAGCCCCAGAGACATGCCTTACTGTAGCTCTGCAGTAACAGACCGTCATGCCTGATTTTGCTGTGTCTGGGATTTCTCCTGCAGCTTCTGCTGTTTGACTATGATAAGGTGGAGCTGGCCAACATGAACCGCCTCTTCTTTCAGCCACATCAGGCAGGACTCAGTAAAGTGGAAGCTGCAAAACACACTCTTAGGTGAGAGTGCAAAACAATTAATGCCTTCAGCTAATGGGTTACTGAGAATAATGTTCAGCTGGTCATGTGATCTCAACATGTCAGCCCCGACAGGGTGGGCCAATTCATGTATAATGAAACTGCTTATTGATTTTAAATTATAAATAAATTATAAATAATAGTAATCCAGTGTGCATGTAAGTGATTTTAAACACATTTCTCAAAAGTATATTTCTTTAGGGATAGATTGAGTTGAAAAAATTGATTGAAAAAATTGAGTGCGCCTTTAAAATAAAGTAGAAACTACGAAAGGTGAAGTGTGAAGAAGTGGTCACTGCCATTTCCAATTTTAATTGTCATTTCCAAACTAATTGTGTTGTGTTTTAATGGCTAGGAGCATTAATCCAGATGTTGCCTTTGAAACCCACAATTACAACATCACCACAATGGACAACTTTACACATTTCATGGAGCGCATAAGGTTTTATTTTTTAGTCTCACGTCTGTTTTTTGTTGGTTTGTTGTGTATTACTGATAATAAACAGCTTTGCATATGTATGTGTTGTCTTTTAGTCATGGTGGTCTTGAAGAAGGGAAGCCTGTCGATTTGCTGCTGAGTTGTGTTGATAACTTTGAGGCTCGGATGGCCATAAACACAGTGAGTATTGGCATTTTGACATTTCCCTATTAAACTGTATTGGAATACTGTATATAAAATGAGTTTTCTGTGTTGCTTACTGTATTTGATGTTTAAACTTGGGAGGTTTTCTATTTGGCAAATGCAACTATTTGAATGTATTTGTTTTTCTTTAAACAGGCATGTAATGAAATGGGTCAGATCTGGATGGAGTCAGGAGTCAGTGAGAATGCTGTTTCTGGACATATTCAGCTCATTATACCTGGAGAAACAGCCTGTTTTGCTGTATGACACACATATCACTCCATACAATCAAAATACTTTAATAACCTCTGCATCTTTGTAGCTACAAAAAAGACATTTCTATGTGGAATGTCATAAAAAATGGGCGTGAGAGTTTGACAGTGGCCTGAATCTGCTCTCTCTCTGTTGCAGTGTGCCCCTCCTCTCGTGGTGGCTGCTAACATTGATGAGAAGACATTAAAGAGAGAGGGGGTGTGTGCAGCCAGTCTGCCCACCACAATGGGAGTGGTCGCTGGACTTCTAGTGCAGAACGTCCTCAAGTAAGGGATGACAGTGATGACAGTCCTTAGTATTCAGGTTATATCCCTAATCACAGCCTATCCTTTGTTTTTTGTATATGAATTTGCACATAACATTAATTTTGTTGCCGTATTTGCACTGTCACCTGATTTGCATTAGTTGCATTGTTGTAGTTAACGGTCTGGCTAGATTTGCAGAGTCTTCCCTCATAGCTCTGTATACTTAGTCTGTAGTATAAATACCACTAGATGGCAAAAGCGCTCAGAGGTCTAGCCCTTTAAGCACCATTTGAAAGAACCTTTTAACACATGGTCTGAAACATACTGTCTGTGTTGTAGATACCTGCTGGGCTTTGGGACAGTGAGTTATTACTTGGGCTATAATGCCATGCAGGATTTCTTCCCTAGCATGGCAATGAAGGCCAATCCACAGTGTGATGACAGACACTGTAGACGGCAACAGGAAGAATTCAAGGTGACATGCATATAAATGCAAATATAAACACACGCATCCTCTAGTGTTATTGATATTGTGAATTATTTATACATTGATAGTTTAGTGAAATGGTCATAAATAATTAAATATTAATAACTGCACAACATTGTTAAACTCTTGATTCTAATTGGTTGACAGTTGGCTGTTTCTAAGCACAATAACTAATTGGTTGAATATGTATTTGTAAACATTTATGCATTTGCGACTTACAGTGTATTCAAGGTATACATAAACATTTTAAAAAAATGTCTTGAGATAATTACATGGCTGCACTGATACCTCAGGTGCGTCAATGGTCTGTCTTCAATAATACTTTTGTCAATGTTGTTTTTTTCCCAGAAAAAAGAGGCAGAGTGCCCTAAACAGGAAATGGTACAGGAAGAAGAGGAAGTAGTACATGAGGACAATGAATGGGGTCAGCATCCCACGCTTTGACACACAACACAACAGATTCCTCATTCATGAAAGTCTCTATACATAACTTTTTAAAATTATTGCTTGAATTATTCTGACAGGCATTGAGCTGGTGTCAGAGGTCTCAGAGGCTGAGCTTCAGGCTGCATCCGGACCAGTACCAGATCTACCTGAGGGCATTACTGTAGCCTACACCATACCTGAGAAAGTATGAGCTAATGAAACAGTTAACATTCTTTTAATTTGAGAAGTTTGTTGTGTAAAAGATGAATCCAACATGGATCAATGGTTACACACAGATAGGAACTGGCAGTCGTATTTACTAAGGTTGTGACTGTGAATAACACCTGTAGTGATACTAACAGCAAATATGTGTTTGTTTATGAGAGGTACCAGATCCTCAATCACAAATGTGGTCTGATGCCGTGTGAACATAGCCATTGTGTCTTTACCACCATGTGAAACATTCAGACATTCTTTTCCTACACCAGGATGGAGAATCAGTGGACACGGTTGAGGACACAGACCAGAGCCTGGAGGAACTCATGGCTCAGATGAGGAAGATGTAGAGAGGAAACGAAAGGAACATTTGTTGACTCACAATGAAACTTTCAGACACTGCAGACCCCTGATCATTCTTGTTCACATAAAACGGTTACTATTTTGTACTCGCATGTATTATTTTAGGTGTATTATACACAAGAGGTCTTCAGTTTATTATTGTATTTGTGGAAGGTTTTTGTGAGTAAATGCATTGATGCTGAATTCTCATTGCTGGTAATAGTTTTCTTTGCAGTGTAAAGGTTTAGAATTTTGTCATGGACAGAATATGACTTATCTGAAGTTATTTTTATTAACCGTGTGGTTTGCAGAAAACAGAAGTGACTGTTGACATTTGATTACATTACCATTCTTATCTTTAAATGTGTTTGAGAACATCATGTTTTCATAACATTGTGAGACATTTCATCAACCTGGAAGTAACACTGAAAAATGCTAAAGAAAATAAACGTACATTAAATTTGTCCTCATGTGTTTAAAAAACTGGTATATTATTAATGTAACGGAAACATGTCCTGAGTGTCTGCTTCATTTTTAATGGAATCAATATTTTCTAAGAATGCATGTATAAAAAAATACCTCTATAGAAAACACCTCTAAGCAAGGCCACAAATACTTGCTTTACAGACATTCAGAAATTAAAGAGAGTTTGCATTAGTTTTATATTCATTTATCATACATCCCTCCAATGTAAACAGAATGCCATCATGACTGGGCACAATAACTTTGAAAGTTTTTCACATCAGACAAAATTAAAAGACAAAGTATTTAAGATGAGGAAAAAGCAACAGTATACTCTCTAAACATAAATATATGGGTTATGATACCATGCGTGCCAAGGCAAAACAATGACATAAATTGGCACTTTTTTGTTTAGTATGCACTTTTTCAGTTTTACAAACATAAAATAAATGCAGTTTATTGCATAAAATAAACTAGACAGATAATAATACTGTCTATTGGCACTTCAGAAAAAATAACTATTGCACATGGTTAACAATCTAAAACCTGATATTAAATTAAAGATCACCTTTTGCAACTCTTTGTTACAAAGTTAAAGATGAAGAAGACATGGCAAAGGTTATAGCCTGCAGAGTTAAGACTGTAAAACATTCTATAGCATTTTACAGTGTTTACAAATGCAGCTGAATATTCAATCTCTGGAAAATCTCTGCAATCTTGAATATTGAAAAGCATTCTTGATATTTTGGAGAATAACTTTTATTATGAGCTGTTTTATGCTCAGACTGATCGCTGAATGTAGCAATGACAGAGAATGCTGTGCTGTGACTGGTCACACTTCAGCTTTTTCAACATTAATTGCATCTCACATGGTTTCTAAGACATTTGTTCCCTCAATGTTTGGATATTTACTTGTTTATTATTATACTTAATTATAGGTATATTTCTTATGATACCTAATAATGATTAAAAAAGAAACTAAAAAACTAAATAGAAGTTCTACATTTGGCATTGCATGGACATTCAGTAACACTATCCTGTTCATCACTGTGATTTCACTAATAACACAGTTATTAATTAAACACACAGTTTACTTGAAATGGTAAAGGCATGCTGATGTTATACAGAAGAGCTGTGGCCACCAGGAGCAGGATTTGACACCACTGCTATAGTGTGCTGTGTTACTACATTGTAAATTAAGTATACACAATTTTCTTTACAGGATGGCTTTTTTTAGAAAGAGAACATACATGCATATTAATGCATATTACTGCATTTATAATATAAAATTATAAATGCATATTATTGCACAGTACTTAAGAACACTTGATTTATACTGTAAATGCCAGTAAGAATGAAAACCAAATCCAAATGTCTTTCATAACGAATATTTAAACATTCTTGGCATTTTTTGATGAACAGTCCCTTTATTAAGACATTATAGTGTTTTGAATATGTCTAATATAGCCGAAATGACTTGATTAGTAAAGGTCAGAGTTCACCTTAATTATGTTTGAAAGGTCAGATGTCCATTGGAAGTATGAGGCAGGGCGGGGCTTCGTAAACTAAAGGTGTCGCCGCTGGATGAGTGACGTGACGGGGCTTTACCACAAACCAGGGATGGCTCCGCCTCCTTTATCTCCATTGCTCGCTTGTACAATTCTGCAGCTTTTTCAAAATCTCCCTCTTCATAACTGAGAGAATGAAAAGACGAAGATCAAGAAAGACAGAACCTAGCTTAATTTTGCATTAAGCTAACAAGTTATTTACTAACTAGATATTTTATAAACTAGATGCCCATGCACAACTCACTGGCATAATGTTACTTTGTTCATTGCTATGTGGTTGCTTTGGTTTTACTACACAAATCAGGAGACTGACCTAAGAACAGCAAGGTTTTTGAGAGTCTCTCCGACACGAGGGTGCAGTCGACCCAGACTGTCCTCATACACCCTGAGTGCTCGCTCGTACAAAGGCAAAGCATCGCTGTGCTGTTTCTGCAAACACAAACAAATCAGTGACATCATTGTACAGTATCAACTGATTCATGTACAAACCACATAATGCAAGAGTTTGGTTAGATCTGAGGTTCTAATACAAATACAGACTAGTTTCTCACCAGTTGACAGTAGAGCACAGCCAGATTAACCAGAGCTGTGGCCACACTGGGGTGTCTGGGACCAAAACTCTTTTCTCTGATCTCAAGAGCTAATTCATACAGAGGAACGGCCCTTTCCAGCTTCCCCTATAACACACACACACACACACACACAATGTAAAAACTAAACAGATACTAAAAATAAGCATTCGTAACATCTGAACTTAAAGGTTTTCCTGCGGTTTCTTACCCTGCGCTTGTAAAGCATGGCCAAGTGTTTGAGGGTGTAGGCCAGGGAGGGATGGTCAGGCGCTAGCGCTCGTTTACGAATGTCAAGCGCTCTTTCGTACAGTTCCTCTGCGCTCTCATACTCTTTCCTCTCGCTGTGCAGTGCAGCCAGATTGTTCAGAGACTGAGCGCAGTCGGGGTGATCTGGTCCCAGCACACGCTGACGCATTTCCAGGGATCGTGTCAAAAACACCTTTGCGGCACTAAGTTAAATAAATAAATGATAACACACACTTTATAATTACAAATACTGACAAAGCAGTAACTATTCACGTACTAAAGAACCAGTTTTAAATATAACACAATTACATTGTATTATATTATAATACAATTATAATTATAATACAAAGCCATACAATTAATACAACTTTATTTTATTAGGTATTTTTACTGATAAACTGGTGCTGGTGGCAAGCAGTATTAACTGGTTAAATTTAAGCTACTACACTCTCAGGTTCCTGCTCTTTATACATGGGCTTCTCTTTATATAGCTCTTTATAAAGCAGCTCTTTATATATGGGCTGCTCTGTGAATGTGTAAAATGGTTGACAGGGAGAAAGCTTCTTTCTTTTCTAAAAGGCATGTATGAAATAAAAACAATTACTCACTCTAGGTTGTTCTGCAGGTAATAAAGAACTCCGAGCTCATTAAGAGTCTTGGCACAATCTGCTGAGTCTTTTCCAAGCGTCAGTTCCTCTAACTGTAGCGCCCTCCGTTTCAACAAAGCAAAACCATACTAGAGAAAACACACACAAGTATACTGTGAGATACATACATACACAGCCGGACATTTTTCCACACATAGGATCACTCTGTGATCCAGTAGATCTGTGATCTGTTGAGCAGGACCAATGAAAAACGTTTCATGCTCCAAAATGAAATTATTTTCCTCACCATATGGCCCTTCTGGCGTGCCGTTTTCTGTCTGATTTTAATTGATTTCTTTCTTAACTTCTCAGCCTGCTCATACCTAGATAGAATTCAAATTACAGCCATCACTCATTTATAAAGTTCCATCACAGTTAGAACACTGCCTAAGAAGGTAGTTGCATTTAAGGTGAGCAAGGCAGCTCATTTGCTTTTGAAACAGAGCCAAAATCTCTGAAATCTGAATGCTTGAGGCTGAATTAAAGAAAAAACACTGTACTTGTTTTGTTTCTGGTAGAGGAGTGACAGTGAGTCTAGTTCTCTAGCCACAGTGCTGTGCTCTGGTCCATAGGCATTCTCACAGATCTCCAAAGCTTGTTTGTACAACTGCTCTGCGTTTCCAAATTTCCTCCAATTAACGTAGACCCCCGCCAGCTGATGCAGGGACTGAGCTACACTCGGGTGGTCTGGATCTAGTGCCGTCTCACGAATCTCCAAAGACCGCTGCAAGGGGGCCACCGCCTTCAAACAACACATGCATGTTAGACAAGATTTGACATGGAATACAGACGGCCCTCAAACCTTGTTCTGTTCACACCTGGCTGAGAAGACCCAGGTCTTTCAGGAACCGACCCAGGGTTTCATAGAGGTTGGCCAGTTGACTCATGCTCTGCTCACTCTCACAGGTCTTCTCAAACTCCTTTAAAGAGTCAAAATACTCCGTCGCCATTGAACACTTGTCCTTACCAACAAATTGCCAGTACGCTAGAAGCTCAGAGAAATGGCCCCTAGGAATAAACATTTGGAAGTTGTTTCATATTAACACATAAAGGAGATGCTAGCGGACAGGAAAATGACAAAGTACCTCTTATAGAGATTCTGGGACACAAACAGGTTAAGCAGAGTCATCTGGAGGCTACCTCTGTCTTCCTGTTGCTGCAGTAACCATGGCAACTCATCCGCAACACGCCATGTGACTCTGTCTTGACTTAATACACAAACACCCAAATAACATGAAAATAAACTCTTCATTTATAATCTTATTTTATTAAGTGAATTAAATAAACAAATTTGCAACACAAACATGGTCTTGTTGAATGAAACTTCATGAAGGCTATTTAGTTCAATGAATAATCCTTACAATAATCAATACATTATTTGTCTTATATTTGTGATTGGTTATGAGCTAAAAATGTACGACATAAGTAGAGGTTCTTACTCCAGCTGTTTACTGAAGAACTGAATGAGTGCCTCTCTGTAAGATCCACAGCATCTCCCCTCATCCAGAAACTCCTGTTTCACTGCATCACATGCCTGAAAAACCCCAATGCGATGCATGTACAACATGAATAAGTTCTGTTTTTAATTACTTCTGTTTTAGTTTATTACTATTGCAACAAGATGTGAAACTAAACCAAGAGCTTTACCAAATAATTTCACACTACCATATTTATTTTCACACACAGAAATACACCCACAAATGTGTCATGGGTTTGGTTTCTAGTAAAAACATAAAATGACTTCATTGAACCCATTGTTGCTTGGATTAAAGCGCCATGCCAAATGTTTAAACATAAAAATAATGTCTGCACAGCTATGTTACTCACCCAGTCTATTTATATTTTTTACCTGTACTCTCTTTAAAGCATACTTTATCTAGCATCCTAAATTACACAAACTCAAAAACAAACACAATTTAAAATAATGTAAAAATAAATACATTTATATAATACTTTTTTCTTTATGTATTAACTATTTATCCTCAGAGAGATGTTCCCAACTCAACACACCATATGTAGCATAATTTTAGGGTATTTTTTCATCCATTTTGTATAGCAAGGCCATAACATACACACACACACACACACACACACCTGTTGGTGCTGAAAGCGGATGAGGCCACAAGCATAAGTAATTATGAGCAGTCTATGCAGACTATGGAGGGCTGAGGTTAGCGCAGAGAAACTCAGATCTGGGAACAGCTCCAAAGCCTCTGATTCACTGACACCATTGTGACTAGCACACAGCAAGCACAGCAACTGCATGTAAACAAATATAGACAAAAACACTAATATTAGATAATGAAAATGTTTTTAAATGATATTCTTTGTTAAAGTGGACAGCTATAAAGTCACCTCTCTCAACATATGCTTTTCATGATCCGAGCTCAGTGAGTCTAGCGCCACCTTTAGGCCTTGTCTGTACAGCGACACTGTATCTTGACACAACACACACTGCTGTAGAGCCCTTTCCAATGTCCAGGAAGATCTGGGCCTGACACACACAGAGTTTCATATAATTAATCTTTTTAATATGCATACCCACAGACAAATGTATACTGGTAAGAGGCTAAAATATTGGCCCGGCCAATTAATCAGCCAATATTTGTCTTTTTTTTTAATGATTGTATTGGCCAATAGTTGTATGTGCTTTAAAAAAGTTTGCTGATACATAAATGTAGATACATACACTGATTCATTTCTCACATACACGCAAAACACTATCACACAAAATGCTTGCAAATGACTTTTTTCCTCTTATCTGTTATATCCATGCATATTTAAATACACACATACACAAACAGATGTTTACCACACAGACACACACAGAGCCATATACACGTAATAAAATAATACAACACAATCTACAAACATTAGACACAGGTGTACCCACATTTAAATCCACAACCTGCTCACCCACACAATCACTTACTGTGTAATGAGCCTGGCCAGCAATGAGATATAGAGCGCGTTGCAGGTCGCGGCTGAACGACAGTGCCTCTCTAACTTCTTTTCCTGTTTCACAGCAGGGGAGACAGACAGTCTAACTCAGCATACACATACATAAACAGATGCCCACAGATTGAAACTACTGCTCACCTGGTCTTTGGTGAGTTTGATGTCTGTGTTTACACACTCTGTGCTGATGACACTCTTCACCTCTCTGGGATTAAGTGGGTCAAGGTGCAGTGTGGGCCACAATCTGAAAGGACCAAAGTTGAACATGTTTTTGACAGCTAATTTTCTTATTTAGAGATTGGTAAGTGTTCATTTTTGACATCGGCCATAAACCTCCAAGCTTGCGGGCAGGACTCCACGTTTACTGACACCAGCACTCTCACGTTAGGAGGAAGTGGATCAATCAGCCACTTCATGTGACGCTCGGCATTCTGGGAAAGTCAAACACAACAACCGTGCTGCTGCTTAAGCAGGGTTTGCCAAATTAAAAGGATTTGCATGGAAATTTCATGGGATTTGTGAGTTGATGTAAAGCAATTAAATCATAATTGAAATCATTTTAAAATAAAAATCTAAATAAAACATAGACTAACAAAAAAAAGATATATTATGATTCTACATGTCTGTGACTATTAACAGCACTAGGCCTACATGATATCAAAAAACTGATGATTCCAAATGGACAGATATATGTACCAATATAATCTGTTGAAATGTGTAATAATAACAATAGCTATGCAAAATACTACTGATAAAAACTTTTAAATGCATAAGAAATAAATGTGTTTGAAGTTAAACATGCAAATGTACCATTAAATCTCAGGGTAAATAGTTTAGGCCTAAGGGTTAGGCTGACAAAACCCTGGCTTAAAGCATGCTAAATTCTAAAAGCATGCTAGTGAGCTAAGCTACATACTGCAACTAGTTACTACAGGAAGATGAAACTCATGTGGGTGACTAGTTGAAATACACACACACAGTTAAATAGGGATGTATGTTTTAGGAAGTGCTACCTGTATTTGATCAATTGAGTCAATGATGATTACGATGTTGCCATGGTGACGTGCAGATAGGCGTTCTAACCAGCGTGGAAATTCTTCAAGGATCTTAGAGGGGTCCATTGAGAGACCGGAGATAGACCAGAAATGCTGGAGGAGCTAAAGGGAGGATGAGAAAGGAGGATTTGAAGACACTTCAAGTTTTACACTTTGCTTGTACTGCTTAGTGATGACTGATGAGTGCTTGGTGACAAGTTTTCATCTGTATAAATTAAACCCAACAGGGGCTTCTCTTTTAACAAAACCTATCCCTTATCAGGAAACCCAAACCTGGTTAACCTTATTTATCCTTTGCTATGCCCAAACATAAAACTGTTTTGAACCTGAAGCCATGGGGTTAAATGCCTCATCCTGGAAATTTCACAATTTCTCAACATTACATGAATTTTGCTAAATTTCTTGACTGCCACTTACCCCATGAGAATGACTCTTGTGGTTCTTCCAGGAAAATACCTGAATGATTGTAAATCAGTTTTAAAATTCTCACTCACTTACCCAACCACTCCACTGGGGCGTGTTGGGTCAACTATGACAGGTCATCCAGAGTTAGGAAGTTTCTAATGTTACTAGATGAGGTCACCAAAAATGTATTTTATAAGACTGACAACAGGTTTACCATATTTACATGGGTACAGTAGAGAGTTCCTAATCTACCATAATAAACCATAATCCACAGAAGTATGTAGGGGTATGTGAAGAAGACTTTCTGAATATAGTGTAACTATACAGGACATTCTTTGACCTTGTTTAGGGCTTTTCCACAATACTCCTAACCCTGGGTTAAAGATTTTTTTAAACAGCATTTAAAAAATAACCCATGATTACAGAAAGACCAATAACAATTTAAATGTATGAACAGACCAAAACATTCAGAAAATATGCTACATTCTTTCCGGGAGGCATGTAATTGAAGCAATCAATTCCAGGCTCTGTTAGGTTCCTTAAAATTTAGGTTTCCACACAGTATGTTTGCCAAAGTGTGTGTCTGTGTGAGTGTGCTTTACCTTCACTGTGAGGCGTTTAATAATGAGCACTGGATCTGCACTGGTAGAGAGAGGATGGCCGGTGAAGTGATAAAGAGTCAGGGTGTTGGGAGAGTGTTTCTGCTGCAACTCTATCCTGTAGAATAATTACAAATTATTTAGCTTATTATGAATGAACATAATTATAAAAATAATTATTGTGTAATATTATGAATTACACAATAATTATTGTGTAATAACATTCAGAGTTACGATGAAATTACCATTTAGCCAGTAAAAGGGATTTGCCTGATCCAGGTGCACCAGACACCAGCAGGGGTGGCGTGGGTGGAGGGGCAGCCACCATATCATTTAGTCGATCAACATACTGCAGAAAGAATCAATAATGGATTCAGTAATTCATTAGCAGGTCTGGATGGAATCTGCTTCAACAAAATTCCACAGAAAGCTCTACGGAATTTGGAATTTACATGTCAGGCACAAAACTGTACAAAATGTATGAATTTATTTTATAATTTATGATATAGGCAATAAAAAAGCTATAACATATTACAAGGACAGTTATTTTGAATTATGAATAATAAGGCAAAGGTAATGACACAATAGGTTTGGATGGATCACATTTCTGTGGTGTTCCTGTAGCTCAGCTGGTAGAACATTGCGTTAACAGCATAAAGGTTGTGGGTTCAATTCCCAGGGAACACACACACTGATCAAATGTATAGCTTGACTGCTGTGTAAAGCGCTTTGAATTAAAGTGTCTGCCGAATGCATAATTACTCCTAAAGATCTATAATCCACTATAGTGGACACCACACCGTACATAAGAGGTATCATTGGGAAAATGACAACTGAGAGAACTGCAGTACTTTTTGGAAACTGTATCTGGCTGCAGAGCTGCAGGCCTGCTGAAACGCCTCAATCTGCTCCTGCTCGTCATGAAGATCCCACAGCACATCACCAGAGTCTTCCTCCTCCCTCTCCTCCAGTGCCCCAGTCTCCTCAAGCTCCAGCCCCAACAGCTCCTGAGGACATGCATCGTATGTTCGTAAGTGTTCTCTGATATGTAAACAACATCTGCATAGGAAGAGAGCTTCCTCCTTCAAAACCACAAATGGTTAATTAGGTTTACTGAGACTAAGAGACCCATAAGAGTAGCAGCAAGCTCAAAACCACATTGTGAAAGTCACACTTTGATCATGTTTCTGTAAGTTTATGTTTGTGTACCTGTTTGATGATTCTTTCGAGCTGAGAGAAGATTAGAGCAGCTCCTTCCTCTGTGGAGCCAGCATGGTCCACCACCTGCAGAGAACAAATGGGGAAGCTTTATTATGAACAGTTTATCTAAGAGAATTATGCAAGTCCCCATATCATTTGTACGGGTGAAATTTTCATAACACAACTTCAACAAAACTGGTGTGACATGCTGTACAGTGTCCCTAAGAAGTACCTGGACACCTAAGTCACACTTGCATGTCTTGTGTCACAACAAAATGTCACTGCAACTGATCCAAAAATCTGCAAACAATTAATGCTAGAGCTTTGTTAGAGTTAACATTATTCTTCTGGAGCCATTTGCACAGTTGCTTTTTAGCAACTGGTGTCAAGATCATTTTTAGTGGATGTATACTTTGGTCAGAGTCTTTAGAAGAACCATTAGAATCTTCTGAATGATTTGATTCTACCTTAAGTTTAGCATTTTTGTCAGCCTTGTTAACACTTTCCAGCAGTTCTCTGGTGGCTGGACTGAGGTCGGACACCTCCTCCTTTTCACCTTTTCTGTCTCCAGTCCGCAAATACAGCAAAAGAGGCCGAGAGTCTGGGGTCTTCACAAAGACTTCCTCTACATCTTCTATAACACAACTAAAGCAGCAGATAGGAGAAATACATAGTAGTAATGCCAATGCTGGTGTGTGTGAATGTGACAGATTTCGATGCTGAGAATCACACCTCGACACTGAAGATTTGAGCAGCAGCACACAAACAGAGCTCCTCTCGATCTCCTGCCTGCGTTCAGCCGCATACAGAGCAGCAGTTTCTTCCGCAAATGACACGTTAAGATAAAAATGCCCTAAACCCTCACAAAACCTCTGCAGCTTTAAAGAGTGAGTCTGAAAGAAAGAGTGAACATGGTGACATTTTCCAATGCAAACATCACAGCCATTATGCTAGAATACTGTGGTGGGTTGCCAGGGCATCACTATGCAGTTGCTAAGGTTTACATGATGGCTTTAACTGTATCATTGGGTCAAATGTACATTTAACTGTATTGTTAGAGGACACCAGGTCTTCATGATGTTCTGGTCCCTATATATGAGTCATGCTCCATATTTAATGTAAGTCTATGGGATTGTTTTGTCTGTTTTATCATCTGCCAGGTGAAAATCATAGCACAATCATTGTGAACAAGCTACATGCCAAAGTTTAATACTTTAGAAAAAAAAACATAGCGCCTCTAATATGATACGATATAATACAACATAACACTATACAATACAAATAACTTTTTATTATGGCACATAATAAAAAAAAATAATATTAAAACAAAGAGGGGAAACAGCTATTTAATATTTTTGTCAAACCTAAAGAACACTATACAGACATGTTTGTGCAGGTGTGTATACCTGTATAAAGGTTTGTAACTCGGCTCTGGTCTCCTGTGTGTATATGAGGTAGCAGCGGACGGTGTTACTCCACAGAGACTGTGACACATGAGGAGACACTTGCAGCAGACTTGCCACGGCAGCATCCCAATCATCTGAAACATACACACAACCCATCAGGACATACACAAACACACACACAAGGAGACACCTGCAGCAGACTGGCTGCAGCAGTGTCCCAATCATTTGAAACATACACACACATCAACACATATACAAGCACACAAACACACACATACCTCTGCTGACATTAGCAAATGGCCCCTCCACATCAATGAGACTGTGAGCAAACTCGGGACCCCGATGTGTCTGCTGTAGCTGCATCATGCTGCCCATCGATGGCTCGCTGCCCAACACACCTCCAGTCCAGTACTCACACTGAGTGCCTGCAGCTGGATCAGTGAGTTTTATTCTTGAGTTGTATGCTATTTATCATGGTGTAATAGATTATGTAAATAGAAATGTATACTAACACAAAAGAAAGCAATAAAAAAAGAAAATTTTCACATGCTGTAAAAGTTAAATTAGGCATCGAAACATAGTAACACAGGGAAAAAATTGATTTATAAAAATATCTTTGGAACCTGCACAACATAGAAAAACAGCCCTGATATCATCTAATTTAAATATTTGCCTCCAACTAATTCAGGTCATTAAAAGTTTAATATTGGCTGACACCAATATTTTGGCCATTAAAATACAGATATTTATAGATGTTTGCACTTAAAATACACACAATTTTCAACAAAAACAGAAAATGTGAACCTCTGCTAATGTTTTAACTATTATCGGTTATAAATGGCTAAACATCAGTTGATTACTCAGCCTAATTGATGTCACCTTCTTCCCAGAATTAGTCACTTTTTCCTCCTGAGACACTGACACAGGTCTAGACAGGCAGAATGAAACTGTTCCAGTGATGTTGACAGTTCTCATAGTTTCACAATGAGGCAATCTTCATACTGTCTTCGTATGTTTATAGTGGTGCTTGCATGTGTTTGGAACAAGCAGCACCACTATTACTTTTACAAACGCATCCACCATTTATGCTACACAACATACCTGAAATCTGGGCCATATAAAGTTGACTTACTGGTGACAGTGGTCCGGTTATCATCTGAATCTGAATCAGCTGGATCATAAATCTGGATGCCCTGAGCCTGCAGCTGTTGAAGCTTTGACTCCAGGTCTCGTTTTGCCCTAAGCAAATCCTGAATTTCCTTCTCCTTAGTCTCCCGGAATATCTGCCGATCAGGGGATTTTGGAGAGGAGCACAGCAACATACAAGGATAATACAGTAGATGAAGAAATGAGGCAAAATACGCAAGTCAAACAGAAACTAGAACATCCAGTTCTTAAGAGGAGATAAGTAAGACAGGAGTAAGACATTTAAGGTGTAAAACATACCCTGACAACAAAGGAGGTTGACAAAGCTGGGGGAGATTTCACAAGGCAAGAATTTTAGTTAAGTCAGTACTGAATGTAAATGTGAGAGAGGCCTAGATTCACACCTTAAACTGCCGCTTGACCTTGTCTCTGTCCTGCTCAAAGGTGGCAGCTCTTTCCATGGCTTGATACTTTGCCTCCAGGGCACTTTCCTTCTCTCTGAGAATCTTCTGGTAGGTTTTCTGAAGAGCCTGATGACCAGAGAAAATCATCAGTCTTTCTCGCAGGTCTAAAGGATTATTAGCATTACATTTTGAGGCAACACAAAATGGTCAACATCACAACTTAACAGTGGCATTAGAAGTCTGAGACCACTAATGAAAATCTTTTAATTTTTCTAATTTATTACAAAATTTTTCACTGCAAGTGAAAACACTAGCAGCTTCATTTTACAGTATGTCTCCCTTTGGCTGTAAATGCATACATTTGAACTGGCATGGACTTCACCAGTTGCAAAACCTGATGATCCATGTTTATCCCAGGACGATTTGAGAATTTTCCAAAAATATCTTTTTGGCCTTAATGGAACATGGAAAACTGACAATGGATATAACATGGTCAATGTCACAAATTGTCTTAAATTTCACTAGTCATAACTCTAGTCATAGCACAAAATTCACTTAAAGGTTAAAATGGATGGTCTTAGGTCCTGTTGTATTTCTACATACACATAAGAATTTAAACATCTCAAAAATCTGACCAGCTCTCTTTCAAACCTGCAGCTCAGCGCGCAATCTCTTGTTCTCCTCATCCAGCTTGGCTTCTTTCTTCTGCATGGAGGTGATCTCATTGTTCTTGCTGACCCTGAAGATCTCATAGTCTTTCCTGAGGCGCTCGTATTCAGCGGCGTATTCCAGTTCCACTGATCCAGTGGATTTGAAGCTGGCGCCAATGACGCGAGGGCCACGACGGAAGGAGCTCCGTAACAGACGAGCCTTTGGTTTCACTTCCACTGGTATCTCACATGCTTCCCCACCCTCACCGCCATACGCATCTTCAATCACCTCTCCAGGGCTCACAAGGGAGGATGCGGTGCCCATGGCAAGTGACGGGTGCCACCGAGACACCTATCTCATAAACCACTCACACACTCCTAGAATGCACATTGATTGTTCAGCTAGAAACAGGAAACACAATCGGTGTGCATTCATTGTTGAGATATGCATGCATGGACAGCACACAGCAATGGCCAAAAATTAAGCCAAACAAACACCAGATTTTAGTATAAATTATAAATATAAAAGAATAAATTCACAATTCTGTATCTAAGCAGTAGACTACTATTATTTGTCAGGGGGTATGCAGGTCTTGTTTAATCCTAACCTGCTATCTTGAGAAATCTGTGCTCAGTTATACAAATACATTTATATTACTGGATATATGTGGTCGTGTGGTGAGTGCATTAATATTTACAATATTATTCAAATATTAATATCGTCAAAGCCCAGTTCTTTTCAAGTTACTGTAACAGAAATAAACGTATATGTGTCACATACAGTGCTGCCACAACAACTATTGGGACACAGAACTTAAACATTTGTAATTGTCATTTTAATAGTTGAAATATTAAACAAAGCGGGATTTATTTCACAAAATCGAAAGATTTTCAAGCCTGAAATTAAATCTTTTATGGGTGGGCCCCCCAACCCCCTTGTCAATACGAGTTTTGAGGTCCAGAAAAGAGTTGGTTTATAAGACTACAAAATGGTGCAAACACACATAATATTGTATTATCTTACTTTCCAAGCAGCACAAGCTTATCTCAGTTTTGTTTGACATCTGTTTTCGCATCTGTTCACACTGCTCAATGCTTCTTCAGGATAATCAAAACCAACCACATGTGCGACTTATCAATAACTTATCGATAATATAATGTTCTGCCGATACCTTAATCTGCGAAGATTAAGCCGCTGCAGACATCTTGAAGATGATATATTTAGATATATCGCAACGGAGTTAAGAAAATTAAACTCCACCCTACTAAAATAACGGAGATCCAGGTCGATGCATTTCAAAGAATCTGCCTCGATCTTAAGACTTTAAAAACAAGTCAATAAGTAAAGCGTTCAGGTTTATTATCATATCTGTGGGCACACAGTAAGGTAAACAAACCACAGCGACCCGCACATTTTCTCTTCCTGTAAACGCGTTACTAAGCGCGGCTTCTGCTACGGGTCCACGGTGGGGTCAAAACTGACCCGAAGCGTTTTCGTTTTGATCCGAGCGTCTCCGTTAATGTGTCACTTACCTCGTGTATCTTAAAACATTTTGAAAATTAAAAAGTTTAGATAATTACTGCTGGTCCCACGAGACCCTAAAACAAAATATATAAATTATTCAGTTCTCTAAAATAATAATAATAATAAGAAGAAACATGTCCTTAGCGGATTACACGGTGACTCAGAGTAGCATGATTAAACATATTAGCCTAATGTGTTTGTGTGCACAAAAATTTCGATATTATAAAATATATTTTATTTATGTTTTATTTTTGACTAGCAGGACAACTAGAAAACAAAATACAAGAACTGAAAAATATGAATGATAAATTGGAAAATGTTAAAACGAGGGTGTAATAAACACGTGATAATGTCATGTGTCTGGATGTCATAGGTTATTGTTCTGCCTGTGCGCTAAAACAGGTTTCTGTGGTAGGAAACTGCAACCAAACTTTCTGTATTTGGTTATAAATACAAACTTTTATTTTTCAGTTCAACCTTATAACTTCAACTTTTGCTGTACAAAAGAACCATATTGATTTGCAGCATGAAGGGCTTTCTCATGTCTTCATGTGGTTGATTGATCCTCTTTAAGGCTTCTACCACAGAGCTGAAGCAGAGTTTTTTGGTAGTTTCTAGCCAGAAAGAAGTACATGACAGGGTCCAGCACAGCACTTATGCATGTTAAAGCTGAGGTTATGTGATTTCCCAAATATAGCATTTGTTTTTCTGATTCTGACATCGACAGGTCATTGTGTTGTGTGATGAAGACAAACCGGTTGATATGGTAAGGCACAAAGGCAATCACAAAGTTAACCACTGTTAGTACAATCAATCTCATTGCCTTATGCTGAGAAGGTGTCCTTTCTTGAAATGTCATTCTTTTGACTTTGCAAAATATTAGAACGTAAGACACAATGAGGATGACCAGAGGTATAAGAAATGCGACGGCAGTTGACACCAATGCAGCAGTGGGACTGGATGACTTTTCTATGTACAGCTGTTCACACACCGTCACATTCCATTGTCTAATCACTTGTTTTTTGAAGAACAGGACAGGTGCCATGGAGATGGTCACCATGACCCACAAGACTGCACAGACCACTTGGGCATTCCTGGTGTTTCTTAGTCTCTGAGTTTTGTGTGGAAACACACAAGCCAACAGTCGGTCTACACTGATGCAAGTCATAAAGAACATGCTACAGTAGAGGTTGACAAAGAACAGGAAGCCAACCACACGACAGGCTCCCTCCTCAAGAGGCCAGTGATCGTCTGAGATATGGTAGACCATCCGCACGGGGAGCACCAGGACATAAGAGACGTCAGCTATTGCCAGGTGCTTCAGATATATTTTGGAAGGAGTGTTGCGGTTGTCATGGCGGCAGAACACCCAAAGTGCCAAGGCATTACTTGGAACTGACAGGATGAAGATGACAATGTAGAAGGTTGCAAGAAGGACATTCTCCACATGAGAGCTGTGATACATCCACTCCTCAGAGTGATTCAACATAGTGCAGGTCTTTGGGACTTTAAATTGCTGTTTGGAGAAAGGTATGGGTTTGAATTAGTATCAGACTGGTTTCAGCAAGATCATTTTCTCCAGAACTCCAGACAATATTATCATTTGATTAAAATGCTCTTTAAGAATATATCTGACAATATGAAAGAGACCATAGTTTCTATTTTTAACAAAGTTAAAGAACAAAAACAAAGATACAGAACAAAAAACATTTTTCGTCATACTCTACAGAGTATACTTTTGTCTGTGATAATGATCTAAAGGCAAGATCTTTTATTTTATTAACCATCAACCATGACTGTTAATTCAAATAGTAAACATTATAAACATATATTGCACTTAATTAACAATTAATAATCAATAATAGTATTTATCAATAAAAGTAAATATCAACTCAGTAAGGTAAAATTATATTAAATGCAACAAGTATTTTTTAACACAACTGAAATATCACTTTTTTACACAATTTTGAAAATTAAAACATGTATTATTACTCTAATTATTTGATGGGTACTTACAAACTGGTACAGATATGTCCCCAACAACCAGCTACAAAACAGCAACCAACACCTCAGCCGGCTACTTGTCTCTGCAAGATTTTATCTGTTTCCTTTTTTAGTCATACAGTGAGCAGATAACATGAACAGACAAGCTGTATAGTAGGTAGAATCAGCCTTTCCACAACATCCCCATTAACATACACTCCCTCTACTGGCCTTTTTCTTTCTGCATGTGATTATTACATATGCATTACTTGGCCATTAGGGAAGTAAGTTTAGACAAGCGATAGATAGATAGACAGACAGACAGATAAATTGATTGATTAATTAATGAAACAACTTGGTGGGATGCTTTTCCAGCAGTCTTGAAAGACACCCATTTCAACTATATATATATATATGCATAATTTTATTTACAAAACTTTATTCAAGAATGTGAAACATTAGAAATCAGATGGAAAGATTTCTAAAATCATGAGCATTCAGTCAAGTAAGTAAAACTTTTGGATCAGTACTATACATAGTTCACATTGTTTGTACTGAATGTCATTACTGTGCCAGTGTAGGTGTAAAACAAACCCACAATTCAATTGAACTATCTGCCAAAATGTTTAATAGAAAGACAGCAGTGGACAAACCATTGTCACAATGACTTTAGGCCATGTGAATGACAAGCATGCAAAAAGTTTATTGTTTTATAACCTATTGTTTTATAACTCGTTTGCATCTGCATTTAAAGCCATACAAAGGATTTTATTTACAAAATCTGTCTGTGCAAGCATGATTTTCTTCTGTTCTATTCTTTCTCTTTCTCAACAATTTAGTATAGGCATGCATAGAAATAAACTTTGGTACAATATGTTAACAAAACTAAAGAGAATCTCTATTTTAGAGATGTTGCAGTATTTACATGGAAAATAAAAAGCAGTTTCATCCATCACTACAATTTCTTTACTTTACATTTAGACATCAATACTCATTAATTTAAGAGGCATAGACTGAGTAAAATCAAAGTTTTTGATAAACTGTAGGTTCGGTTAAGCCAGGTAAAACCTATCCTAAATGTACATATATGTAGCGTCTAACACAGTATATATAGTCATGTACGAACGTAATTTACAAACTTTGGCAAATAGGCACAACTACTGAAAAACAGACAACTTTATACTTGAAAAACAGTTGTCATGGTATAACAATAAATCTTAAAGACACTGGCAGTGCATGAAAGAAAAACAAAAAGACACAATGTTAAAGTCAGTTTGTGCTAATAGTATAATTACAGTACTTAATTCACTTACTATGACTAAAACCAATGTCTGCCAACTAAAAAAAAGCCCAATGAATACAATCTACAATCATTTAGAGACCACTAACAAACAACATACTTTTTATATACTTGCACTATGAGAATACTTTTTATTTTGTCTCCAACTTGTATGAAAAATAAATATTCTTTTCAAATGAAGTGCTCTATAAAATCCTTAAAGAAGAGCCTGCTCTCTGCAATTAAACTAGATTTCTATTTTATTTTTTTACAACAGGACTGTTGTTGTCATTATGATTCGCAGAGATTTAAAAGTTCACAACTAAAAATAATGAGAGACAGCCACTCCGTTGAATAAGGGAAATATGTAGAATGAACAAATGATGTCATGAAAATCATGCCCCCCACAAAAAGAGAAAAACAAAGTTCCATCTGAGAACAATAGTAGATACAATAGTAGAACCGGTCAAAAAAAAAAATTGAAAAAAAAAGAAAAATGAGAAAATGAGAAAGAAATCGCAGCAAAGCAGCCAAGCATTCTAGGCAGCATCCTTAGCAACAGTAACCATGGGGATTGCTGATTTACCGGCATTTCCGTTGTGCTGCCGACTGTAGCTGGTGAAGCTTGGTGTATGAATGGTGCGGATACTCTTCGCACTCTGACTCAACATAGTTGGGGAAAGAGGGGAGTGGGAAGAGGAAGAAGAGATGGAAGGTCGACCGTTTTGTGTCTGTGTGGGAATAGAGAGACCTTTAGTGCTGTGAGTGGGAGGGGCAAATTTAAGAGACCCATTAGAGAGGGAGGGGATATGAGAGGAGGGGGCAGAACTGGATCGAGGAGCATGAAGGGAGGATTTGCTAGCAGGAAGGGAGGAAGGAGAGGTAGAATTAACATTATTAGTAGAATCAGACTGGGACGAGCCTTTTCCTGCACTAGAGGAAAAAGCCGGAATTTTAGAAGCAGGCACGGTAGGAGAAGTGGATTTGGGATCTCCTCCTGATCTTTTAGCACTTCCGTTAGCCTGCAAACAAAGACGCCAAAACACACTGATTGTCAATAATGAGGGAACTCATGATTAAAGCACGAACAAAATTCTAAGCATGTTTAAAATCACTATTGGGATCTACAGTTAATTACAAGAGATTATCAAAGACACAGAAACTACATAAATAAATGATCAAACTAAACATACACACAAAAAGACAAAAACTACATTATCTGACTTCAAGGTGAGAATACAGACATATCACTTTGAATAGTAAATCAGATGGAAAGGAAGGGTAAATTGAGGGAGATGTAAGGTTATGAGTTATGCGCAGTGCAACCAACCAATATTCAATACCAAAGGTTTCATGGGGAAACAGAAGAGGTACAATTTGGATTATATACAAGGATTATATAGACCTAGTGGATTTAGTGGATCCTGGGGTTGGCCAGGGGTTTGAGGATTCCTCTGAGATGTCAGAGGAAAGAGTCTGTAAATGTGTTTAGTACAGAAGCAATCCTGTTCGTTCAAGAGAAGGAGTGTGTGGGTTAGATATGAGTACTAAGCATCAGTGAGATCAACAGCATTAGCAAAGCAGTGACTGTGGTGTTTCAGTTTAATTTTTCCTCACTTGGTTTATTGGTTTATGTAAAATCAGTCTCCTACAGAACCAAAGCCACAAGCAAAGCAAACATGCAGAAGCATCTGATGGTATTGTAAAATAACAGTCAGTTGCCTTCGGTCACAGCCAGTTAACAATGCAGCAGGAAAAGCATCAGCAATTCAAAGATGGCTGCCAGCACTAGGCCTTCTGCCAAAGAACAGTCTGTTTGGTCTCATCAGGTTATTTGCTAGTTCGTTTTTCTTACAACACAAGCCCTGCAAGAACTAACTTTCCTGTCTCAAGCATTAAGTCTTTGCCTCGGTGTGTGCATCTTTCTGACTGGACTCATGGTCCTATGATAAAACTACCTGGCGGAACTGCCTCTGAGTGTCCGGTAGCTTTTGCTGTTTTGTTGCCCTTTCTTTGTCTGAGGTGCTCGGTTGCTGCCTCGGCTTGGCAGAAACGGGCACCGGCATCCGACTAGTTGGTGAGACCACGCTGGCATTCTGCAAAGGGGATTTAAAGCAAACAGAATAACAGAATAAATAAAAAGAAAGAAACAAAAAGAGAGCCTTATTGGAGGTTGTTTGC
Source organism: Chromobotia macracanthus (assembly GCA_036877525.1). Classification (NCBI taxonomy): domain Eukaryota; kingdom Metazoa; phylum Chordata; class Actinopteri; order Cypriniformes; family Botiidae; genus Chromobotia; species Chromobotia macracanthus. The sequence continues at coordinate 250,880 of JAZGTH010000034.1, read as the reverse complement.
AAGCTATAAACACAGCAAGCTGGAGCTTGCACAAAATATCAGTGATATCACCTTGACACTTTAAAGTATGTGTACAAAAGAAACTGAGAGGTAAGGACGCATGCAAACCAGCCCAGAAAAATCTTTGTCCTGAGGACTACCTTAGAACCCACACAAAGGAACCAGAAACATGGAACAACTTGAGACTGTGATTCTAAGACTGTGAGAATTTTTAGGCCACCTTCACCTAAGGTTAGAGCATCATTAATAAACACACAAAGATTTATCTGTAAAACACCACTCTAGAAATAAACACACACCATATTTATACAAATATGTGAAAGTGTTAAAAGTTTAGATCCAACAGCTGGTCCCCTCCACCACTGGAACGGTTAAGGATCTTTAGAAGTCGCTGGAAAGGCGGAAATGATGAGGAAGTGTAGAGGGACAGACCCTGAGTCTTTGCTAAAACAGTATGAGCTAGAGAGAGACCTGCTGGGTGGGAACTGGTGTGACTGAGACCCCTGCAGTTGGTATGTTGGCAGGCCGAGGAAGGAGCTGTGGTTTAGTCTTCTTTCGGAGACCAGAGGCTTTGCTGACTGAAGAAGGCTTGGGAACCAATGTTTTGGGAGGAGGTGCTTTCTCTGAGTGCCCTAAACTCTCTTCAACTTTGCTCTCTTGAGTTTCAAGGTTCACAGAGGTTTTAGTGTTATCAGGAGCTCTTGGTCCCATTTCACTAATTGTGTTCTCTAGCTGTTTTATAGTTTGCTCTAGACTGTCAAGGGTTTTGTAGGTACTCTTCCGAATCTCACTGGTTCGTCCATTAGGTTCTTGTGTATTTGATTTTGAGGACTCTGTTTTGGAACAAGAAATTTCAAACCTCTTGGCCTCTTTGTGTTGTTTGACAGTTCCATCTGACTCCTCCTCATCCTCATAGACAACAACCTGCAAAGTCTTTTTGCCTGTTTTAGTACCAGTGCGAATGGCTTGTGTTAATGCGGCTAGCTGTTTCTTTGGGAACTTTAGCTTGAACTTTTTCTTTCCATCTTGCTTTGCATCACTAGCATCTTCTACCAATGATCCTCCCTCTGATAAAGATGAGGATGATGAAGAGTTGAAGATTTGTGGAGCACTGTCTCTAACATCTGCAGGAGACTGTGAACCAGTATCTTGCCCAGATTTTCTACCATCTCCATTTTGTTTGACCTGCACTCCTCTGTTCCATTCTTCTTCCTCTGTTTCTTCACTTTCCTCATCGATTCTTTCTTCTGCAAGCATTCGATCTAACTCCTCCTCACATTCAAAGATGGTGGAAAGGCGTTTGTAGGCTGAGCGGATATCCACTGGCTCATCAAAGATGATAATAACTGGCTTTTTAGTAATGTTGTCAGCGTTAACATTAGCATCATCTCCTGATGTTGTGTCACTACCAGAAGTGCTCGGTCTTTTGCTGCCAACAGTTACAGTCTGCACACTACCTTTCTTGGCGTTGACCAGCTGCTGGTACTCTCCAGTAGAGAGGGCTTGTACCTTAGTGTTAGTGATCATGAAGGCAAAGTTATCAGGTGGAGGTGGAGGGGGCTCTTCTCCTGACAGGTCAGGGCTGAGAGAGGCCTCATCATTTTGCTCCATTTCCTCAAACTTCCTTTCCCTCACCTTGGATGAGCCAAGCATAAGCTTTGGATTTGCTGAACCTGGCCCAACAGGGACTGCTTTAGAAAGGCCGGGTTCAAGATCTCCAAAGGAGACTGGTGAGCAAACTGCTGTTGGAGACTCTAACCTCTCTTCTGTACTAACCTGCACTTGTGCAGCCTTGACCACATGAACCTTCCCTTGAGTTGGGCTACCTGGAACTTCTTCTAAAGGAGAGGATGGGTTTGACTTCATTGAGGCAGCACAGGTCAGCTGATATTGGGACAGAGAGCTAGCTGGCCCAATCATTTTTAGGCCACAAGATTTATTAGTGGATACCTGCAGCTGGCTTTGGGATTGGTCAAAACTGGTCATGTGTTGATTGGAAGTATGTGACACCTGTGATGAGGGTAAATGTGATGTGTCTCTACGCTGTGTTGATTCCTCTGATGCTGATGGAGTCCCCTTGGAGATCTGAGCTGTGACATAGTAGATGACCTTAAACGGTCAAAGGTCACAGAAAAAAAGAATTACAGCTTAATTAGTTAAGGTTTTCATAATTCAAATTCAAATTAAGTATCCTATCTGGCATTATTCACATATTCTACAAATGGCTGGGACATTCCTTGGAGATTTTGAAGTTTCATCACAATCTGCCTATTCAAAACACTTACAGTTCACTGTTTGCAAGGACACTGCCTTTGGACTAGCCTGGCCTTAAGAACCCTTACTCTGTGGTCAATGATGATTGGAAATCTCAGTAATTATGCAACAATCAACATTTGCTCCTACCTAGGACTGGGTTATTTTTGACCATAGCTAAAACTATCATAACAACTGAATACAATTTAAGTCAGTAAGGGGATCTGATATCTATCATACTACCATGAAAAACATTGCTGCTCACCCCAGGACTCTGACGCAGTGTATTGTTGCCATTCTCATCAGTGTCAGGATTCTTGCTGTCTTGGTCTGTATGCTGTGGTTGTGGGGAATAACATCACTTCACAATGAAACATTCATAGTCTACAAGCTACTTCATGACCACTGAGAATCGTTTGTTTAATTTTGTAACAGGCTGCTTTTGAACTAATCATAATAATCCCAATATGTTACAGCTGGAAATAAAGACTAAACAGTCTTCCTGTGAAATTGTGTTCTCTTCTCAATAACAATGCTAATCATATTTTGAGAATGTAATAAACTGTTACAGATTTTTTCCAAATGACTTGTAGGATTAAAACCGTAATTTGGAGCTAGACCTGATGCAGACATGCATCCCCTTTTGCTTAAATTACATAAAAAAACAGCATAAGAACATTTTAATATTATAATTCTAAACCAAATCAAATGCTTGTATCATTGTACATTGTATCTAACTAAATTCAAAAATTTAATTTCTAAATTCAATTTCAATTTTCGAATGAAAACATTGTAAAATGTATTACTAATATTTTACCTGTAAACAGGATATCAAATTTTCATAAATTTCCATAAATAACTGTGAAAATGTTCAGTAAAAGGACAGAGGTGCAACGCAGGTAAAAGAGAGAAAGCAAGACTAAAAATCCATTTAATAAGTTGGTTTTATAGGTTTAGAGCAGGCATGCAGAAAAGTGAGAAGATCAAAGAATGAACTCTGAACTCCAGACTGCTAGCTGAAGGTATTCTTAAAAATCTTGAGGAATAAATTGAGCCTCTCCTTCATTGTGCATTTGACGGACATGGACCCTTTTTGAGAAGTGAAGACTAGATATAGGTTTTCCCATACAATTTAAAGAAAAAGACTACATTTTGCTTGTTTTCCAATTAAATTAACTTCAAAAGAACATAATTTTACCTAGGAAGCAAAACTGCAAATCTTTTGGGGAAAAAATATCTTAAATTAGGTTTATTTTTACATTCACAAAACTACTTATATTGCTGCACTTTATTGTATTATATAACTGTTTTTCTTATTTTTTTCTGCACTGGAAGCTCCTGTCACCGAGACAAATTTCTTGTGTGTGTAAACATACTTGGCAATAAAGCTCATTCTATTCTATTTTCTTACCCCATCAGCAAATAGTTTTTTTTCTTGTTTTAAGCATAAATATAACAAAATTATGTGAGGTTTATGTTTATAACAATGCTATTTGTAGATGGGGTAAATAAAAAATAATAATTCAAGATAAATTCTCTTTAAAGTTTTAATATGCAGTTTTGTTTACAAAATTTTGCTTTTGTAGGATGTGTCCTGTACAAAAGATATGTAGTTATTTTTTTCCTGGAAAACAAGACAAAAATACTGATTAATGGTGTTAATTATAATTGAAAATGTTGTTTTGTCGCATAAATCTACAAACAGTGTTTTGGACCAGACAATCGGATAATTCGGGTTAAATGTACATTGTAATAGATAAATAGTTTCAGATGGTTCAAATAGTTTAGATGGTTTTGCATGTAACCACTGAGAAGTAAAATCACACATTGTTTATTTGAATGATACTATAAAAAAAAAACACAACACAGTTGGACAGCAGAATGTCAAAAATCTGGTTTATTGACTGGAGGCCTCAGATTACACATAGCCAATCAAATCTGAAAACTCTTCCCCTTTTGCCTTTACTACAATCAGCACAGACCATGAGTTCAGGAGAAACAAAAGGAAAGAAACAGAAATCAAATGAAAGAACATTTTTTGTGTCAGATTCCCATCACAAGAGTGTACAGAGGAAGTCAGCAGAAGGTAAGAAAGCCAAACAAGCATTTATAAAGGACAGCCATCAGGGACAAGCAGCTGGAACAGCCAGGCAGTTGGAGGACCTACTAAAGGACATTATATCCTTTACCTTCTTATCTTTAAGGGGCAGTAAGGCCCCAGGTCTTAGCTCTCTGATCTGTGGCTCTACCAAACCCTTGAGCCCTACCTCCTTAACAGAGCACTTCTGGAAAACCTGAAGAGAAGAATTTGTGAGGATGGGGGTTAAAGATTGGAATCTACCCATCATTAACGTGGGCGAACCATGAATCTACAATGAAATACAATTTACCAACCCCGAAAACAGTGGATGTTTATTTAATACCAGGCAAGAGCCTTTAGTGTACACACAATTACATTTTTGCCATCTACAGCGATTTACAGCGGGACCTGAGACCATATTGAAATATCCAAAATTTACATTATTTGAAACTAAAAATAATAGTTTTGGGATTTTGAAAAAGTTATGATGTAAATGATGTATTCAATATTTTTCTATATTCAATATTTCTATATTTTCTATATAGTATTTTCAGGAGTAATCATCAGGTTTCCACAAACTTGTGGAGTTGTCGACTTAAACACATTGTCATTAAAGCTAAAGGTGTACATACTAAATGCTAGAAAATTTTAAAGCTCAAATTCATTTTTAGAAAATATAATTAGAATAATTTTCTATAACTCTTAGAAAAATGCAAAATTTCTCTAGCGGCCTCAAACCTTTGGACCCCACTGTTTATGGAGCTCATGACATTTTGAGTATGTATTTAAACATGGTATGTATTTAAAGAAGTTTGAGGGAAAAAAGCTAATATGCTGAACAGGAATTGAAACTGCTCACCAGATGAGAAACAAAGCACACACCAAAGAATAATAACACCCCCATCAAAGCAACTTCACACCCAAGACATTTTTAAGATCAAGAGACTTGATTAAAATATCAGGTTAGTGAAACAGCTGCATAAGCATGTGCATGTTTATGCCCATTACATGTATGTTTGTTGCAGATAATACTGGCTGTTTAAGTTTGCATGTGTATTGATCTGCTTAAGTGTGTGTATGGGGGGTTTACCTAACCATATATTGGGGACAAATTTGTACCCAAAAGCCATCAAAACCTGACAAATCTGAGCAAAATGTTTTTTTTTTCCATTGTAAAAATGCAGAATGTTAGGGTTAGATTGTGGGTTAGGGTTAGAGTATATTGTTTATAACTAGTTGTGTATTAAAACATTAGAATGAGAACATGTCTGTCTGTATGTATGTATGTGCGTGTGTCTGTGTGGCTCACCTGCAACTCTGCCATGATCTTATCTCCCTCGTCTTCTTCATCTGTGACAGCTGAGGCAGCAACTGGAGGAGTGTTAGGTTTGGGTTTTGGCTCTGGGGGGGTTTTTGGTACAGGCTGAGACACTGGACTGGTTGGCTCCTCTTCACTCTCCTATTAAAGAGTTCCACATTAACATCCTACAGCATCTCAGAAAAAGCCAAGGAAGGGGAAATGGGTTAACACAAAATATGTCAAGCAAACACACCTGTGCTGTAACAGCCTCCTTCCTGCTGGTGTAAATGACCTCTCCTGAGCGAGTGGTGGTCATTCCAGTGGTGCTGGTTGGGTAGTTTCTTCGAGGTGGGGGTGGAGGAGGGGACTTGTTGGCCTTCTCTGTGCCTTGAAGTTTGACGACTTTTTCCTGAATCTTACTCTGTTTCTCCAGACTGGACTTGAAGGATAGGCTGGGCTTAGAAGGCCTCTCCAAGGCCGGCTTAATGGATTTCCCTAGAGGTTTGAAAGGTTTCTCTGGACCAGTCTTAATAGGCTTATCAGGGTTTGGCTTGGGCTGATTGTTATCTACAAAACACAATTAAATAAACAATTTATGCCCATTCCTTTAAATATCTACAACCTTCCCAACCTTCCCTATTGCAGTCATTTTTACTGTAAGCGAGATGCTGTGTGAAGCAACAAACAAAGCTAATCAGATCAAATTTGATGTTTAATATATAGCTGTGTGGAGTGGGATTTTACACCAATAAGATATCGATGTGAGCGGAGCTACACAAGACAATTTCTTTATTGTCACTTTATTGTGTTAAACATGTTTTTGTTCATAACCACATTACACCAGATTGCAGAGTGCTCTCCTACCGCATTCTGCTGATGCAGTCACAGACTCATTTTTTTCCATCACCTCCTCCAGGGAGGCAGGAAGCACTGCAGGGGCAGCAGGGCAGCTCTCAGGTTCACTAGGCACCTCTAGGTTTGGTATTCCTCTCAGCATGTTGGCTTCTGCTTCATGGAGCATCCGCTCAAACTCCTGCCCATCATAATGGCCCATGTTCTGCCTCTTCTCCTCCCATTCTCTCTCTGCAGCCTGAGGAAAAATTGAGGACAAACAAAATTCAAAATGTGTATTTGCAAATATCCAACTCTGAACTATAACAACAATAAGACTAACCTGTAAGATTCATTTAAATCATATTACCCATAATGCTTACCTCTATTGACACAGCCCTGTTCTTTGTCTTGCTGTGGGTTTGCTGAATCTCTCCAGTGAACAAATTTGGAGTAGGACCCTTCCCATGCACATTAGTAGAGACTCCATTACTGTTGTTATTTGGCATTTGTGGCTGCTCAAGGGAGGTTGTTGGTTTTTTGAGCTGTTTGGTGGGCGAGGGGTTAGACTCTTGTCTCTGTGGGGCAGCAAAGGGAGTGTGTGATGGTGCTGTGGACTGCTGGGACTGTTGTGAAGCTACAGGAGAGGCCTGGACATGGTGAATCACCACAGGATTGGAGGTGATAACTTCTGACTTCACAATGGAACTCTGGGGTGTGACTGAGGCAGATTTAACAGATTCAACAATGATGGCTGATCCTGATTTTTCAGAGGCAGTGGAAGGTGTTGAGGAAACAGGTTCAGAGGGGTTCAGCAGGCTGTCTGTGGCAGACCTAGAGATGGCAAGTTGATTTTTTACAATGTGATGATAGAAATCAATAAGACGACATTCAGAATATCATGAGTGGCTTGATTCCACATCCACAACCTAAAATGTACCCAAGACCTCATGTATTCTCTAAAAAACATTTTTCCAATTACATGTTCTGGAACACTTAAAGTGTTGAAGGTGCTTTGATTTTTTTTAAATCTTAAAATACTTAAAATCCAAGCTTGTTGAAGAAAGATGTGCCATTACTGTTCTAAGTTGTCAAATTATCAGATGAACACAAACAAAACTTACAGCCTTACACAGACGGAGGGCCTCAAGCCATATCTAGGGACTACAATATCACAGAGATGGGTGATATTCTCTAGCAAATGCACAACAGCACTTTATTAACCACAAAAAAATGCCTAGCAACAACCCACAACAACCCAGCATTATGGTGACAAGTTTTGAAAAGGCAGTCAGGCACCACACACAATCTTCTTGCCTACTTACCAACCAAAAACAACAACAATATTTTCATTTTAGTGCTAATGTGGTTCATTTATTCTCATATTCATAGAGCACACCAAAGACTTGAGCCTGATCAGGTCTGACACAACAGAAACAGAAAGTGACTAAGAGCAGATGCTAAGGATCTTTCATCTGTCAAAATCTATACAGAGTCTTATCTCACACAATATTACAAAGTGAATGGAATATAGAGAACAGACAACTGAATATTAATTTCCATAATCTTCTAGCTGCTCAGATACGTGGATGGAATCAGAAGGCCTATCATATATCTGAACTACACACTGTTCCAATCAGACGCTCAGGCTGGATATAGGAATTAGCATTTACCCCGACACATTAACTAATGGACAAGCACAAGGTGTGACAGACTAAATGAAACAAATTTATTTGAAATCAAGATGATAATTTGGCTTTCCAAGCTCATAGCCTATAACATTTTTATAAACCGTAATATTTTGTGAATACATACATTTTAAAACATGTCCTTCATTCTTTCTGGTCCAAATTCAGTAAATGTTTAGTATGTGCCACCTAGCGTATTTAATTGTATTTATATGCAGTCATTGCAAATTGCATTCAAAGCTAATTCCTGTCTAGCTAACAATTTTAGGTGGTAAAAAAAAGGTTTCCCTAACATTTTAAAAACATTATTTTTAAAGTTCCAGGAACGTTTAAAACGTGTTATTTAAACTTTTTTAGTTCTGTAATGCTGTTGAAACGTTCCTCAACAACTTAAGAATAACGTTTTTGATATATATATATATATATATATATATATATATATATATATATATATAACGTTGAGAGAACTTCAGCCAATGTTCTGAGAACATTTCCTGTTAGCTGGGTGGGCCCTGTAACAATGCTTACGGTGCATGCAAACAATATTCATTCTTAGTAAATTCTCCTGTCTCTATATCAGTGTGTACCTGCGAAGGTTGCCGAGCATGTCTGTGAGGGTTCGTACTCTCTTTAGCATATTATCGAGTTTGTGTGGCTCTTCCTTGAGGAATTTGACAGCCTCCACCTCGACCCTCAGCACCGCCCGCATCCGGGTCTGCAGGGCTGGAAACTCCCCTGCAGGAGCAAGAGGAAAGAGAGTAAAGAGATGTTAAAAAAATGAGCAGGACTGGTTGTTACAGTGCTCATGGATAATGACTTTATCAGGTGTCTGTCAGGTGTCTGTCTGGGAGAATCGCCAACATTTAAACCTGTGTACACATGTGGGTGTCATGTGACGTGATCAGGGGGTTTTTTTCTTGTAGGTGTGAATTGTGCAAACCTTTTTTCCGGGGAAACAACGCTGTAAGCAAGCAACTTGCAACACTGATAACATCTTTACTGCCGTGGCTTTTACCATAATTTACACAATATCAACAGCTTCTGAATGTTTCATGAGGCTGACGTGTGCAGACAGGTTTAAATACCTAAGAAAACTCAAATGTAACCATGGAAACCAGTGGAACATCAACAACAGCAAAGCAAATTAATATAGAGTTATTTGACTGGGATACAGTGGGCCCTGAAATGCGTCTGTTTTGCATTTTTCTAATTTATTACATTGTTGTTGTTGTTTTTTTACAAATTACATTATCAGCATAACAATTTAAGTGAGAAAATGTACATGAGTTTCAGACTGTCTCATTATCTAGCATGTCCACCTTTTGCTTATGTATATTTTATTAGTTATGTAGAAATGGAGAATCTTAAATAATTCTTCTTCATTTTACGTCACAACTCTTTATAATCTTTAATTTCAAAATTCTAAAACTTTCTGTTTATATTTTCAGGTTCAAATCTGGTTTTCAGAATCTCAAAAATCTAAAATTTCAAAACCCAGATGTGGTATCAGACATTTAGACCTAGGGAACTTCTCATTTTCATGTGTAATTTAAGTTACACTTCAATTTTGTGGTACCTTTAAGTCCGGCCAGATCCTCGCCCACCTTCCTCAGTTTGACAGCCCCTTCCTCTACCTCCTTTAGAGTCACAGATCTATGAGGCACACCAGAGCTGGAGTCAGTCTTCAGAGCCTCCACGAACTGCTCCAGATCCCTACACACACACACAAATACACAGACAAAACATTATTCAATATATCAGTATTTAAATATTTTTTTTCAACATTCATATTCAAGTGTAAAATGGAACAGTTGGCCAGAATATTAGAATTGCGATTCCACTATGTTGCCACAAGAGGGCACTGCAGATAAACTGCATGTCATCCTGAAAAGATTTTTTGACCACTCAAACTTGGTTAAGACAGAAAAAATGTAAAATTAAACGTCCCTTGGGGCAGTTGAGGATTATTCAGTAATGCCAACATTATGAAAAATCATAACTGTTTATCCTTTGTTCTGATATGTTTTTGAAAATGTCTCTTAAATTGCAGTTGAAATAAAGTTTTATGTTGTAACTCCTACAGAAATGTACAAGATAATTGGCTGGCCAATTATTGCTTCCATTTGGCATTTGTGAGTGATGGCCAATGCATAAAAAGCAGTAACAGTGGTATGCAGTATTTTTTCATATTCCACGATAAAGGTGTTGTATGTTATGAAAGGTGCATTGCAGTAAATGGCAAAAAAAAACAAATAACACCACAGTTCATGTTATAAAAAATATACATTATGTTCTTTAATCATATGGCAGGCAGACAAGGTAGTTTTAAAAACAGGAAAGAAATGCTGTTTTGTTGCCATTGCCATCCTCAATCCCCAATAAAAGCCAAACTGTCCTTGTTGGCTGTCTGTTTCACAGAGAAAGCACTGCTGAGCGGCCACTGGCGCACAACCAATAAAAACAGAGCACTAAGAACAGATCGCTAATGCTGCTGCTGATCACCAGCTAGCAATGATTCCCAACGAGCTGTTTCTCGCATGTTTACAGGCGTCTGCAGAGCACACTTGTTAACCAGCTAAATTAAAGGATTTAATTACACTTTACATGCAGGAGGGCAGACAGGGTCGTAATGAGTTAAAAGAGAGGCTATAATGAGTCTCGTGAGAAATGATTTAGAACCAAAGGCATTTGTTTGTGAATTTCAGACTTTCCGTTGTGTGTCTTACCCCAGCTGTGTGAGAACTCTTTCCTGCATGGTGAGATAACTGTGTCTCTCTTCCTCCACAACGGTTCTCTGTTTCTGTGCAGGATCATCCTGTCTTCTCAGCACTTCAGCCAGTTTCACACTGATCTCCTGCTCTGCTCGCTTTATCTGTGCACGCACACACTCCTGATTCTGAAGCTGCAATCACACACACATAACACACACACAGTTGTTCACTACGCTGAGCGACAGAATAATGATTTTAAGGTGAAAATTTAATTCACCTTATTTACATTCCCAATAAATATCACTGATCTGCTTGCATGAAAAATTAGTACATGTAATTTAAAAAAATATTAAAAAAATAGATGAATACCTTCATCTGCCTTGTAACTTTTTCTGATTATGTAAGAAAGGCTATGCAAAGCGAGGACAAATATTAATCATATTTATATCATTTCACTTTGAAAAAGGTCACAATACACAAGTTAAATCGTTGTCTCTGGCATGATAGTGGCATACAGTGAGCATAATGGCATCCTTTGAGAGCCATAATTCATAGTCATTTGAACAGAATACAGGGTAAAATACATGTAACATACTTGTGGAATTTACTAATGGTTGTTACATTATTTTGCAAGTTTATTACCTGTAGTTCTCTTATATGTTGCAGTTGGAAGCGGAGCTCAGAGACATTCTTCCTAAACAACTGAAGGTTAACATGCATAGGGGCGGGGCCTGTGGGTGGTGTTGGGGCGGGGCTACGTTCAGGAGAAGCTGTAGTAACTTTTTGTGCTAATACTGGAGAGCCTCCTAAGAAAAACACAAATAGACAAAACTAAAATGCCAAACATTTTGGTCTGGTGGAAACAAGACGCAGTCACGCAGAACCATTAAAGAATGATTTATGTGTTAACCATGTAGATAATATATCAAACCTTGTTTTATAGACTGTCCTCTACTGCAAAACTGTAATTCTTTGTCAAGAGTTAGCGGTGTAGATTTAATCAAAGTGAGAAGCTTGCTCATTAAAGCTTGCACAAATACACATGCGCGCACACGCACACGCACACGCACACACACACACACACACACACACACACACACATACACTACTTGACTAGTATCTGACCAGAACACATCTCAAACTCCACTGAGCACATAAGAGAAAAAAATACTTGTTTTACTTTACAGGTGAATTCTTGCAAAAGTACATACTACTGTGAGTGCAGAGGACGGTGTGTAGACATATTGGCTCTTTGCGGTTTGTGCTGTCTTAGAAACTTGGCCTGTGTGATCGTGTGTGTGGAACAAGTGGAAGAATATGTGGCAGGCTGCATTTGTGACTGACAGATGGGTGGGAGAGATTGTTGACAGATTTTTGGGATGCACTCACAGTCATTTTGCACTGATTTACAATACGCAGCTGTGAGTCACCATGCAAACACATAAACAGCAAACACAGAAAGAAGACAGAAAATAAGGAAGAAACAAAGAAAAGTAATCAAGGGAAGGAAGTAATGACGGAAAAAGGAAGGAATTTACCTGAGCTAGATGTGCTGTGAATTGGTGATCCAGACTTTACTGGTTTCTCACTAGAAAAATGGGACATAGATCAAATGACTACACACAACACACACCCAATGTGAAAATAAATTTAACACAAAATGTCTGCAGTTAGTCTATGTTACAGTGGCACAGGCATTGCCAATCATATGGGCAAACACAGGCAAATCCACAGGTTACATTGAGAGTGAGTAGTCAATTTAGTTCATGCTCACAGTTAGTTAGTTAGTAGTCATCTAACCAACCAAGCCTTCTTCATACACTTAGTGCTTAATTAGAAGCACCAACATTATTCCATCCTGGTCCTCTTCTTGATTTTATGTTTCCTCATTTGATTTGGGAAACCCAGCTGTGTTGTAATGTGTTCTGAGAACTACATTACCCAGCTTGCCTTGCTTACCTCGGGTGCTGCTTGCTGCCGTTAGTGCTGTGGCTCTTTAAGAGAGCATGCTGTACAAGACCAGTCAGACTGGCTATTTGTTCTTCCATGGCCTTCATTCTCTCTCTGCAGAGAGATACAGAGCATATTGCATGCTTACTACTGACGGGGTGACTTTGGGGTGGAGGAGGGTGTTGTGTGTATTTGGGACAGAATATAGATATAACAACGATACTCGTAGAAACTGGCCACTCGTAGAAGAGAATATACCTATTTACTTTCTATAGTAACTGTAAAAAATGATGCCTTCAACATGTTTTTTGATCCTACGTGCATAAATAAACACTGTTTATTACTCTCTGAACCAATCTATTCCTCTCTGGCTTACTACTGCCTTTACTGTCTTTACAAGCTGATGTCAGCAGCCTCTGGTCTGAGATTGGTCTGTCGACCTTGTGTTTCCAATGTTCTCTGCTAGGAAAACCTGATGGTACACAGCCAAGTACAATAAAACTGATTTACAGGCCACCAACAAACAAACGGGCAAGATGGACCAACACAATAAAACTAAGGTGACCGTGGCAATTGCCGAACGAGGGTTTGAAGTCCTCCGTGAGTTATGTACGGCTGCACTCCTGACGAGTAATGAAATCCTTTCACTGGCTAACAGTGTCTTACTGAGTTGTTTTCAAAATGCTAAAATTCATGTCTTCATGATGTTGCTCTCTGTATAGCTCGGCAATACTATTCCAAAATATATTCCAGTTAGATCACTAGTTCATCTTGCTGGTTGTACAAAGAACAAAGAATCCTCATTCTCCATTCACCAGCTGCTGAACTCAGACAACCTATGAGACCTTTTTAAAAGCGCCTCAAAACACTCTTCTTTTCCTCAAGCAATTTTGTTTTGCATTTTATTCTGTTATTATTTTATTTCTTGTTATTTAGATTTTTAATTTTATTTCTACACACTCTTTTATTTTATTTGCACTTTTATCTCTTTTTCTTTTATTTATTCCAATTGTATCTTTGGGAATCTTTATTATGTTTTAAAAGGTTTTATGTGAATAATTTATTTACTAACCTAAAAATAAGCTGTGCATAAAGACAAACCCAAGCATAAGCTCTTTCTTAACCCTAAATGTTTATTATGTGAATGTAATGGCTACTGGTATAGCAGAGCTTTTAAATATTTAAACAAGACATTGCCATCTGGGGTGTATGTATGTTTTAGATGCAGTTAGGAAACAATATAATGTAATGGAAGACAATAGTCAAGTGTTACAATAAAGATTACTGATGCAGAGTTAGAATGAACATGACTGTACATCTTGGATGCTGCTATATTTAGGGATGTATTTTAAATGAAAGGTTAGTTAATATCATGCGTTTGCATCCATGTTTTCTCTTAATGAGTGACTTACCGTGTCTGAACATCTGTTGGTGGGGCCAGAGCATTGTGACCTTGAAGATCAGGAGTTGCCGGGGACCCTATGCCACCCCTTGTCTTTACCATGGTATCCATAGCAACAGGAGCCTCTTTCCTAAATGATTGTCTGACAGGTGAGGACCTCTCTAGAGTCATGGAACTCTGTGGTTGGCCAGTGTGAATGTCCATCATTCTCATCTCACCCAGTCTTTGTGGGGAAGGGGGTGGGGTTTTGGAGCCAAGCATGGGCAACTGGCTATCTGTGTACTTCCTACTTTTCTGTCGGAAAAGTGAATGATGGTCAGCATGTTCCATAGGAACACCGGGGTTACTGTAGGAGCGCATGGTGGTGCGGTGGTAGGCGTGGTCTATTGTGTCAGGGGGTGGGCCATGGTGATGTAACATATAGGGGTCGACATAGTGGCCTTCAGTTCGAGCAGGAAGTGACATGCTCTTAGCAGCCACATCCTCGTCAGGTTTGACATCACGCCGCTCAAGGATAGCGCTGGGGCAGGGGGAAGCCGAGCGAGTGGGGGTAGTATGTGTGTTTCCACTTCTCTCACGTGGGATTGTGGCACCTCCAACCGGTCCACCTGCAGCCCGCGGACCAAAGGGAATACGAGAGGGGGAGGGAGGCATGGTGTGAGGTGTGGTAGGGGACATGGAGCCCTGCAGGTGGGGTGGTGGGGGGCCCATCGGAGGCTGACGTAGAGGGTGACCATCCCGTCCAGCATACATCATCTCCCTGTGAACCTAAATGGAGACCAAAAATAAACACATACATGAAAACTAAACAAATAATAGCCCTTAAACAGTTCATACCACATCTGAAACACATTACTTTTATGTGCCCATTACTCTAAAATACACATAAAATTATTCAAAATCACTTAGTGTATTATTTACAAACATATTTCACAAAAATTAGGGTATATACTATCATGGTCCTACTAGTTACTGTAAGTCTAGACTAATCTAAAACTTGTAGAGAAATGACCGTTACTTTTCTATTTTACATGTGAAATAAAGGCCTTAAAAAGGCAAATAAAGAAACAGAGATTCCAGCATTCAGTGGTTTAAAAAAGTATGTGTTCGGATCAAATAATATGTCATTGTGCACAGGCTAAATTAAGAGCACCTGTAATCTGGCCTATTTTTTAAACAGGCAGCACACATGGGAAGCCTGATCTGACCTGACCACCCAAGCAGGTCCCCTAGAGTAGACTAATCACCATAATACACTTCAGATTGAGACTCGTGTTTTGGAAAAAGTGTGCAAAAAAGTATGTGTGTGGGGGGTTGTGCGTACGCATTGAGACATAGGTGGCTATGGTTCAAATACGTTCTACAATGCTGTAATTAAAAGGCAAGAGGATGGTATTGTGTTGCCTTAAACAGAGGTCTGCTTCCATTAGTGTCATAAAGTGATGCTACTGGTTCACCACAATCCACTCAAAGCCAAAGAACTGCCATGTTATTTAAAACTGAAAGAAAATACACTAGGACAGAGTTATAAAATCCAAAAGGAAGAAACATAAGACTATTAAGGTCACACTTTAGGACATCATTTTTATAGCTGCATTTAAAGTATCTTCTTCTTATTCTCTATAGCTAAGTGCATATAAATATTTAAGAAAACCCAGTCTTTACTGGATTATAAAAAAGTTATTTAGCCCGAAGGTTCTTAATTAAGTTACAACCATGTTCAATGAGAATAACTAAATACAAGATATGACTGTGTAGTTAGGAAGGCAAAATAAAAGGCTTAACAAGAGAGGAGTATGTTTTGCTGTTGACATCAAAGGCTGTGTGTCCAATCAGTCCATAAAATGATGAACATTAAATCCACATTCATTTACACGGTTTCTGTTAATCACTGTGTTCTTTATGAAGTGAATTACTGGCTGCTGAGTGCAAAAAAATATTTGAAATTCAGGAGACGTTTAGAAACCACAATTGTCCCTGTTTAAGGGCGTTTAAGTTTATATGATGAACAGTTTTGGTACTATGCTGAGTAAGAGCTGAATTAGTCCGCAACACTATAAGCTCCTGATGTATCTTAGTGGAGGAGAGGAACAGCAAGAACCTTGTGACATGACAAAGAGAATTCAGAAAAAACTATTTTAGTGAAACTACATGTGTGATTTTTTTGGTGCTCAGGGAAATGACAGTAAAACAAAATGAGATCCCTTTTTACACCACAAGTTTTTTTTTCGATGGTTCCATGGTAATCATAAACAGCTGAGCTGGAACACATAAGCTGCCAGAGAGGCTAGACGTACCATAAGATTAGTCTCAGACAGTCAGACCTTTGACTGCAGATCTGGTGTTTCATGTAGTTGGAACTGGCTAAGAACTGGCTACTCACACATGAAGGGCTGCCTGACTGACATATAAAGCAATTAATCACATTTTTTTTTTTGTTACATGCCTGGGTTTATCAGATATATTTCACTTTGGACTGCCATGAGAAAATTAACAGCTTAGCAAACATTTTGACATCAAACATGTTTGATAGTGAAGTGACAAAGGTGAAGTGAATTTTAAAATAAAGTTGAGTGTTCCATGCTATTTGTGTGGCGCACAAAGTTACTCCCTTTGTAGAATGCTTTAAATCATTCATTAGGTCATTCATTAATATTAGTTACTATGTTACCTAAGACAGCAACTGCTTGGGTAGGCAGTAAAAAACAAGACAGGTTTTGAAAACAGAGCTAATCTCTGACCATACCTGACTATAAAGTGTATCATCCAAAAATAGAAAACAAAGCAGAGATATGCAGAACAACCCTTAAAATAAAGAGCTTTATCAGATAATCCACTGAATACAAACTAATGTTTCTTCTTTCCAAGCTTTTCATTTCAGACTGATCGTCCATTCTGCCTTGCCTTTCTTTCTCTGAAACAATAAGAGCATTGTGCTGGGGTATGTCAGAGCCCAGCCTACACCCAGAACAGGTAAGAGTTCCAAGTCTTTATCTGCCTCAGGACAGCAGCAGGCTCTTTTGTGACATCATATCACCATGGCGATGAATAAAAAAATAGCTGCACTCATCAAATATCATCATCTAGTATACCAAGTTGTAGGCATATTCCCACACAAAAACAGACACATTTGTACCCAAATAACAAGTCAAACAATATACAATACAACATTAAACCTTATTTGTGTGGCAGTTGTGACCTTAAGCTAGACCTAAAACAGGGAACATTCTCTAAAAGTTCTCAAAAAACAGTAGCATTGCAGAACATTACATATCACATACATCAAAAAAGCTATTCTTAAGTAATTAGTGAAATGTTTTTAAAATGTTACAGAACTAAAGAAGTTTAAATAATAGTCTTATAACCAAGCAATAATGTTAATGCAATGTTTAACAAGTGGACTCTGTTCCTAAAACTTTCAAAATAACATTTTTAACATTCTTATTACTTAATGGAAACATTAGGGAAACGTTCTTACCACCTAAAAATATTACCACCTAAAATTGTTACTTCTAGCAAAGGCTAGAAACGTTGATATTTCTACATCACTCCACCAGAGAGATAAACAAGCAGATTATGTGGTATTAGCTGGAGCTTTACGGAGTGGGAAGCCATAAAGATCATCTCCAGATGTTACCTGAGAAACAACATGAAAGTTCTTGTCTGTCTCAACCACTCAGAATTCTCCTCTGTGCATTACCTTAAAAGGTCGAGAAACTGCCGGAGGAGGGCTGGCATGAAACATTAAACCTCTGATAGATAAATAAAGAAATCAAAAGATGACGGGATGAGAACATTTGGTTTGAATTTGACCTGAAAGCACCAAGGACACATTCTGATGCCCTTTTTCTCTTTTTCTCTCCATCTTTCTATCTCTGTCTTACAACAAATGCTACTTAGGCATTTTGTTAAAACTATGAACAAGGTAGCAAAACACATTTGGGCGAAACTAATCAATGCCAATATACTTCTGCACTTTATGGATCAAATATAGACATTAGTACTACTGATAAAGGCTGGACTCTGTTCCTATTGGTGGTTTGACCTTACACGGCACACTCATGTACGGTGGAAGTTATGGTGTGCTTTCTCTTTATGCTGTTAGTTACTAGTCTGGCTGCATAAGACTGTGTCTATAACTGACTGCATTGCTGTTTTTATGAATCTGTTTCATATTAACAGTCATCTGTAAACTGTGGTCAGGTACACTGCACAGAGATCAGCCTGCAGATTTAACAGACTGGCATTGAGAAGCACACGTGTGTGTAAGCACAGATGTGTGTGTGTGTGTGTGTGTGTTTGTGCATGAATGAACTGGATGTAGAGCTCTACACCACTGGTTCTGCAATCCTATTAAATTAAACAAAGCAAAAACATCTGTTGGACTTTCAGCAGACAAGAAACTTTTTGTTTGTTACTCTTTCTTTCTTTTCTTTCTTTCTTTCTTTCTTTCTTTCTGTCTGTCTGTCTGTCTGTCTGTCTGTGTGACACAAGCACATAGAAAGGGTGTTTTAACAGGTGCAGGGCTTATTCAATTAGTCTGTTTAAATCTGTCTGAGTATTTACATGCCTGCTTTAACTGAGAAGGCCAGATCATGTGTTTGTGTGTCTGTTTTCTCCTGCAAGTGTAGCCGTATGTGTGTGCCTGTGTGGGTTCAGTCTGCTTCGGTATAAATCTTTAGAAGAAAGAATAATGGATCTCTTGTCCCCCAACAGTGTGTGTGTGTGTGTCTGAATCATGTGTGTGAACTGCACAGCCATATTTGAATTACTGAGACAAAAACAATTATACTGTGGTATCTGCAGGCTAAACTCTCCACAGGGTATATTTCCATATTTATATAAAATGTTGCTTAGCCCTTCACGCATGACAAACACGAGTGTGGTTATTATGTTACACATCCAAGTGACCAAAAGTTTTCCTTGGCATTTCGATTTATGCTCCAGTTTCATCTGTGTGTGGTCAACTGTTTATGGACTTCCATCAGTGTTTGTTGATATTAAATATTTCCTCTTTCCCTAGTGTGTGTGTGTGTGTGTGTGTGTAGGAGAGGGAGCAGTGGATTCTCATGTGACATCAAAGTGCCATGTTTACAAATACCTGCATTATGATTGGATGAGCACTGATGAAAAGCATCTGCTTTAACCAGTGTATACATACAGCATGAACGTGTATACACACACACTCGCGCAGAACATGCTGTCTTTTACATGTTACGTGCTAAATACAGAAAATGTCAGGGCAAATGTGAAATACTACAGTCTGTAAGAAGATCTGCAGGCCCACACAGTCACATACATAACACAGGATGACTGTTATCTCATCACAGACCAGAAGACATTATTATTAGTAAGCAACTAAACTACTATTTGTAAGTAATTTCCCTCATCACTGATCAGAACAAAAGTTCAGCCATTTGTAATATATGATAACCAGTGCAAATTTACTTTTATTTCTTTAAGCAAACTAAAGGATTAACTGATCTGCCCATCCTTTAGACCCAATAGACAGTGGACCACATGGCCATGTTTTTACTGACACAACATGGGCTGGGCATGATCAGTGTCTGTCACATGGTAGAGCATGTGAAAGCTTGTAATAAACCTGAACCTTTGATAAATATTATGCAATACCTTGTGGTATAAGCTTTTAACTGATGCCCAGAAACCTTGATCATGTTAACAAATTCATACTTGAGAAGTCTGTCACATATTCTAGCTTATTATGAATTGTTACTGATCAATTTATTGTTATTATTGTTCAAATGTGTAACTTAACTCAAAGATGACTTAAGTTCAAAACAAATGTAAAGTTACACATTCCAATAAAGTTGCATACAAAATATTATAAAGACATAAAATAAGCGGAAAATAAATTGGCACTACTTCTAAAATATGTTAATTATTTTTCCACCCTGAGCCACTGACAAATACTGACACTTGTTGTGAACTTTACAAATGCCTAAACAACTTGCCAGACAACAGATTAATCTTTCATACTCTCTCTCTCTCTCTCTCTCTCTCTCTCTCTCTCTCTCTCTCTGTATTTGCATAGCTACAAGTCTGTTCACACAATGTACTTTAATCCTTTTGGACATGTGATGCAGGCAATGCACTTTTCAACTCCTAATTTTGCACACACGCTTCTATATCAGCCATACAGACAAACATATCAAGCGACAACCAAACAAAACACACCAGCAAAGTCTTTCACTCCCCTGAAACTTTTAAAACGTCCCTTAAGGGTCTCATGGCAGCATGTTAATGAAATGCATATTTGCTGTGCGAGCCGGTCAAAAGCAGGCTGGGGATTAGCAGTGACAAAAGTCTGGGGCTACCTAGTTAAATTTGAGGAAACACACAGAAAAAACCAAAGCCTTGTGATCTAATATCCGTTACATCTGTGCCAAACAAACACGCCTGGCATAGTGAGAGATTAGAGGGAATTATGGGAGGGGAAGGACTGAGAAAAAGTCTTTGCTTTCTATTCAGTGCTTCTTCTGTCTATGTCCTGATCCAATCCCCCTGAAATTAGGCCTGGGGGACAAAGACGGACATGAAAGGACTGGATGGGGTGACTGGGATTGGGGGTGAGTCCAACTATGAAGAGCAGAGGGACCCTTTGAGATGAACAGAGCAGGGGATGCAGGGAAGTGACCTGTTATTTGAATGATCCACTCATTCGTTTGAGCAAGCAAAAACACGAAAGTCTGGCAACGTGTGGACATAACAGAAAGCAGCCTGTCAAAGCTCCCAACAATCAAAAATTTCATTAGATATTACATATCTGTTCTACCGCTCAGCTTGAGAAACCTGTATCTGTTCTGACTTGTTGCATAAAACAGAGGTTTACCAATGAGAGTTTTTAGATTACGATGATTAATGGAAAAGCTCAGATAAAAATTCCACTTAAAAATGAAATCATTTACTAATCTTGTTTCATGGATCTTGTTCCAAGTTCTTAATTCTTGTAAATGATTGTGACGCATTTAGAAGTCTAATTTTTGGGTGAATTATACCATGAATACTTTCACAGTTAAAGTAAAAAAACTCAAGCAAGTTTGACAACAAAAATGCAACAAATACACAAAAAAGCCACTAAAGGGGATCTTAGTGGTGTAAGTTAAACACATCAGGTTGACACTTACCCTTGCGTCCCCATTGGCTGGCCGGGGTGCATGATTGAAGGCGTGTGCGGGGTCTTTGTGATATACTTTCAGGCAGGAGTGATCCGTGATGCTCCTGTGTGGGGAAAGATCCACATCTTTAAGATACACAGACCAAATGTCACCATCTGAACGGGGCCGTGAGCGCCGCGCTGAAGGCTGGCCCCGTAGCTCTGCCACCACAGGGTGCAACATGGGCAAAGGGACGTCAACACGTGAGAGAGGAGAGTGACAGCGTGAATAAGAAAGGGAATCATGAGAAAGAAGAGATCCACTGAGGAACATGGGTGAGTCGGAGCGAGAAATTGGAGTTAAGAAGCCACAGTCTTCCAGATCCATGATGGCTGAGATATCTATTAATCCAAAGGTTCACCAAGCCAGCACTGAGCTAAAACATTAACTGTCCACTAAGTTTCAAAGTCTGTTTATGTTTTCTAAGACTACAACTGTGTCTCTTGACCTGGACATCCATAATGTGTCTGAGTGTGTATGTGGACAACAACTAAATTTCGTAAGGTGACGTGTGTTTTCTTAGTAAGTCTGATACATGGTCATGTGACTGTAATTCATATTTACAACCTTGATAAAAGAAGTCGTCTCAAAGTACACCTTGTATCACTATAGTATTCAAAAGAGAGGGACTGCTTCCGTTTATAGGTTGTGTGTGTCCAACAATTTGCTAGTCATCGTTACTCATGGATGACAATATTTAAAGGGACAGTATAGCTGTATAGCTTCCTTTCTTTTTCTATGGAACACAAAAGGAGAAGCCCTGAAAAATGTTCATTTTGCTCTTTTTCATACAATGAAAGTAGATGTGGTTTTAAGGCAGTCAAAAAGGACAAGTGGCCTAAAGCCATATAATAACCTTGTGAGGTCCCTCA
Source organism: Chromobotia macracanthus (assembly GCA_036877525.1). Taxonomy (NCBI): domain Eukaryota; kingdom Metazoa; phylum Chordata; class Actinopteri; order Cypriniformes; family Botiidae; genus Chromobotia; species Chromobotia macracanthus. The sequence goes on along the minus strand of JAZGTH010000034.1, from coordinate 228,615 downwards.
CTGTAGGGGCAATAGCAGCTTATACATGCTAAAATTAACGGTTTACTGGTTTACCCTTGTTTCTGAAGAGAGACGGGAGAAAATCAAGGAAGAAGTAGGAAGTGCATGGTGAAGAGTTGGAACAGTGGCTGAGGGTGGAGGAAGAACTGAAAGATCAGATAAAATGAGTGTGGGTGATGTGGGAGTGTTTGTTTGAAGTGTGACATAACAGAAATGTTAATATTAGTTGTTCTGGTGAGTGATGCATGACAAACAGCTGGTTTATAGGTTCAAATGCAGAGAAAGCAACAAATATTGTGAGGCCATTCCAACTACAGCTGCTATAGACTCTCAGATAAGTCTGGGGCTGCAATTCTGTTACACTGAAATCTAGATTAATTCTCTTTTTGTGTAAATGTTGCCTGAAAATTAGATGTAAGATTTAACTTTCAAACTGGTTTTCAAGGAAAAAAGGAAAAGGAAACATGGGTGCAATATGACCTTAGAGCAGGTCACTTCCTGTGCTGAGTGATGTCACAGAACTAAATCAAGCAAACCATGTAGAAGATAGCAAGCTGTTTAAACTTTAAGGAGGCTAAGACTGACACACTCACTCACCTGACATCTGTAAGTTCATAATAGACATTCCTGGTCTCGTCTTTGACATAGATTGCGGTGCTGGGTGACTCCAGCATCTTCATGTTGAGCTGATGGGGGAAGGCACTAACAAACAGAGCTTTGATTGTATCTGTACTTGTTATCTCATTAGGCATGCGAATTTGCTTTGTGTCATCTCCATACTGCAGATACAACACACCTGAGGAAATAGAGCAAACAGTAAGGAGCAGGTAAGAGATATGGTACAAGATATATTAAATTTAACAACATAAGAAAATTTATACAATATCATACTACAAAGTAGTGATTAAAAAATGCAATATATCTGAGGTTTATTGCAATATTAAATATTCATACATATAAATTAATTGTTTGAGAGTCTTTAAAAAAATCATTTATTTCCATGGTAACAGCAACCAGACGTCATGGCAGATCTATCTTAAAAGGTTTACACAATATCATTAAAAATCAATTTCTTCATTGAGAAAATTAACAGGATTACACAAGTTGATCTTTACTAATTAAAAGCAGCTCTTACACAAACCTTTTTAAAATGTCTCTGAAACTTTAGGTGACTAAAGGAAAGTAACGAGACTTACAGAGACGAGCCAGAGTTGAATTTCTTGAAAGAGCAAAGATGAAAGTCTCTCAGTGTTTTTGTTTCACTTCTGCATAACTAAACTTGTAAACTAAATAAAACCTACTTTTTCTCTACAAATGTCTACAGTCCCACATTTCAGAAGAACTTCAAATGAACACATTCTTTTTCTTTTTCCCCATAACTGTCTTACCAGCTGGTGCTGGTTTAAACAGACCAATCAGAGGTGAAAAGCCAGAGAAGGCTCTCATTTCAAAGCCTCTGCTTAAGGGGCATGTTTGACTGTCTGTCTATCTGATGGTAGGGAGTATACAGGGCGCAGAAGTGTGTATATGTGTAGATGTGTGTGTATATTGGCAAAAGAGTGTTTTTCCATGCTTGTGTGTCTGTGAGCATGTGTGTACCCACAAACACACATCTCTGCAGTAATATACGCCTGTGAATTGTTAAGTACAGGATATGACTTTCAGCTGTGGAGCCTCATATATTTCCATTACATGAAGCGATAATGACAGAGTTAAACTCAATCTTTTGCCATCAAACTTAAGTGAAAGAGACAGACAGACACATCTGAGTAAACCCATGCACTTCCGCAAAATATAGACAAATATTTTCTGCAACAAAATCATCTAGCAGCAGACAGGAAATGAAGGAGATCACTCATTTGTAGGCCCACACATTTCATTCAAAACATGACATGTTTTACCCTTTGCTAGTTTTTGTTTTTTAATTGAAAAATAATTTTTTGTCCCTATTCTAAATAGATTTTTTAATTATGTCTTAAAGCTGTATTTAAATACTTTTTTAAAAATTACACAGAATGGAATTTGATGCTAATGTGTACTAACTGGTTAACATGCTACTATACACAAATGCTAGGGCATTTTGAGTGGTTGCTAGGGCACTGCCTGCTGACTAGTTACTGGCCGAAGTCAAAACCATCATATTCTAATACCCAGATTTTGCTTTGGTCGCACCTTTATTAATACGTTTGGAAAAATAAGATTTTACTTTTTCGCAAAAATTGTAAATGTGATTTCTTAGGAAAGTAATAGCACACCCTTCCTCAACATGACACAGGTGTCATTCACGTCCATAGCACAAATGGTGCTATGTGTATGTGTATACATTTACCTAATGACCGATCCTTGGTCTGGTTGGTGGAGCGGACCACAGGTAGGCTGGCTCGGGACCGAGAGCCTCTGGTGAAGGCGACTGGGGAGTCACACTCAGACATGACCTCCAGAGCATCCAGAGAGACCAGGGAGCCGTGTTCCAACTGATCCACAAACACGGGCAATGGGCTCGGGCACACAACGCTCTGCTTAGAGCCCCGGCTCTGGAGGATGAAGAAACAGAGTGAGATTTAAATTATGACTGTGTTTGTGTTTGTTGGAAAATCTGGACAAAAGAGCTTAAAATTTGCCACTATCATCAAAATTTTAATTATAATAAAAATCCGGACCGAACTTACGCCATTGGTTGAATTAATGCTGCTGTGTCAATTTGGCACGGATGCTCAAAAAATACAAGTAATGTTATACAGAACTAGTGTTTGCACATTTTGGCCCTAATAACCCTAAATGACCAACTTGTATCAGCTAGAAACCCTGTAAAATCAGTCAATATTAGAAGCTGCTTTTAACTGGTTTTCAGCAGGGTTGGCTCCCCCCACACACACTTGTAACACTAACTCAGGCATGCTCATCATAAACAGGGTTTAATTGCCTGAATACATTAACATTTTCTGTAACACACACTGCACATCTCATTAAAAACCAGCAAAGCAACAGACTCCAGTCAACCATTCCAGCAATCAGCCATGCAGCTCTGCACAGCCCAGCTGTAGAATGACCACATACACTGAAAAGAATTATAATAAACATATGTAGAATGTATAGATCAGAGCAGAAAGACAGTATGGATCTGCTGTATGTATGTAACGTATCAACTGTATTAGTTTTAGATCAAAGACCAATAAAATCATGTCAGCTGTCTGTGGTGCAGTTAAACACACAACATGCCTCACACAATATCATTTGAGCTAATACTGACTCTGCAGGAACGGAAGGTCTGGACTTTCAGCAGATATCTTTGTATATCTATCTCAGATTGGAGAGCAGACAACATCCTCTGAAACAACTTAAGATAGAAAGAAAGAAAGAGATAAATACCAGAAAAGATAAAACATTGAGTTAGAACAGAAACGCATGCACAACCGAAGAGAATGTGGGATTCAGCAGAGAGGAATGAAGTACATGCTGGATAAAACAGCAACATATCCCATGAACCCCTGACAGATAACACAAAGGTCTGGGGTGAAATGGCCACAAAAGCATAAGTACTTCCGCCTACAAAGAGAGATGCAAATAAAGTGTGACAGCCTAGACTCCTGCCAAGAACATATGGGCAATTATGAAAACAAAAGAGGGCAAATTATGTGTCAGATGTCAACAAACTGCACACACACATATACAAAGACACATTTATAAGTCTTTCACACTTCAGTTATTCACAAAAGTTTTAATTCATTTCAGCAGCATGGCTTTATTTAAAGGAACAGATCAAAAAATAAAACTGCTGTCAGCCACTTGTATGGTTTTCATGCTTTTTTCTTTAAATTCAGGTAACAAGAATCCGTTTTGGTCAAATAAATGTTATTGTAAGACATGCCATTTGATACAAAGGTTTTTTGATATTCAAATTGCCAGGTACATCAATAATGCATAAAAGAGCAAATCTCTAGACACAGAAACACCCACATCTCTGCAGCTTCCTGTAACTTAGATGTTGATTCATCTCTTTGATATGAGGTTTCAGCCAAACCAGATGGAACCAGATAATGGCTTTTCAGACCACAGCAAAATGTCTAAGGGTTCTTTTGAGGGCAGGAGGTGGGAAATTACATGCACAGTCACAAAAGTGATGATATTCAGTGGGAGCACACAAGATAGAAGCTGTCAGCTGGGAGATGACAATAAAAGCCGAAGGGTGTGTTTGTGTGAGTGAGTCACAGGTTAGACCTCTTCTTGTCAGACCTCTTCTATTATTAAATTTAAGTTCAGCAAAGGTTCAGAAAAAGTTATGAATCTGAACTAATACAGAGACACAAATAAACAAAACACAAACATGTGGCAAAAAAATTACACAAAAAAGACTAGACAATTAGTCTAAAGTAAAAACCAGCCACAACTTCTACATTATAAAGTCACTAGGAATGAAGGAAATCCGTTCGTTTCTCTGTATGATAAAGACAAGCAGATACTAATGCCACGTAAGTAATCACACTGGAGCCGCAGCAATATGATGTCATTATGATTCCGATTGGTTGAGGTCAGCAAGCCTTTCACTAGCCCAAAGCCATGATGAAATAAACAGCAGGCAGGGACAAAAATAAGCCCCTTCACAATTTAAATGCTGTTAAAAAAATCCACTATGGCAATGTAATTGTTGCTTGCAATGTTGACCAAACATTATTTGGTCAGATTACACAGCTACTAGTTGATTGACCATCAATGGAGAAAGAGGAATAAAGCATTCAGCCAGCAGAATAATGTACCTATAACATCTACCAGCAAGAGCTAAATGCCAAAGCTAACCAGGCAATCCTTAAGCCCTTGCACAACACTACGTCCACCACCATCCAACATGCACCCCTATAGATCGACACACCACAGTGTATAAGCACTATATATGTGTAGGTCTATAAAGTTTACATATATCAGTTCCACCATGTAGACATGATGATGCCAAGATAAGAGTGTCTGCTCACCTGAATACAGATAAGAAACAGTTCTGTATAAATTACTGATCTGGAAACAGTCTAGTCACACAGCTAACATTATCCAAGAACAACAGAATATCAGTAAAGATCACAGTTAGTCATAACTGCAGCTTTACAGTAGTATGTTGGCAAGGTATAAGATATACAGACAGAGATACAGTATTTCCACTGTATCATGTATGTACATAAATATTGCTTTGGTAATACTGTGGCTCTATAGACATAGCAATAAAGCAATAAAAATGTGTCTAAGATGAGTCCAAGACATGGCAAAGCTCTGCCAACTGTTTACTCTCCTATTCCAAGCATCTTTACACAATATCCTAGTTATACTTGGATTTCCCCCTGCAGAAAGCCTAGTGTAACAGCAGGTAGACTCATTACATGCATAAATCGTTAACAAGTCCTAATTTATAGGTATATGTCCTACAATTTTGTAGCAGTCAGCATGTGTGTGTGTGGCTTTAAGCTAAATATTTTTGCTAAACTGTCCATCTATTTAGCATTTTCTGATAAAGATGCAGGCTTGCCCATATTAAGGCCTACGTTTCTCATTTACTTCTGCCTATATTTTCTTTTTCAACACACACAGTCTTATCAGTAATTAAATAACTGACCTACAGTTAGCACTCTCTCTTTATCGCCTATAAAAACACAGACACACATGTACACACACCAGGCCTGCAGATACTGTATCTCAATCCTGTAGAACCAAGAGCACCTGGAAAAGTCCGTCTGTGTTCTGGTCTTTGTTAGGTCTGGTGAAAGGAATAAAGACTGTTTTCCTGTTTGACTTTTATGCAGGTCCCTCTCTGTCAGGCAGCGGAGGAACATGTGGAGGTACAGAGTGAGGTTAAGGTTTGCTTGGGCCAAACAGAACCAGATGGCTCTCTGTTCTTTCCGCTTTCAAACCCTTGTGACAGGTTTTCTCCACACCGATGCTTGAGGTTCACCACAAATGCAAAGGTGGGACCCAGATGTTCAGCAGGATGGTGTGTGTGTTGATAAACAACTGAGTGATCCAAGAGATCATCACTGACACCTTGGCTGAAAAATATTACACACACACACAGATGGGTTTGGGCATGTTCGCTGACTCTGCAGGTTTGTCTTTAATATGATACACTGGAATTTCTGCCTGTGCCTGTCGTTGATGGTCCAAAAGTTTTACCTAAACTCTCTATTTGTGAGTATGAATATGATTGCTGGGTATTGACATCCACTTAGCAACACAATATGTCACACTTACTAACTAGTTACCAAACTAACAAACAGTACCATTCTCCAAATTGTAGCAGAATGCTTATCTTGAGATTGTGGTTAGAAGTACATACTGATTTGTTTAGCTGAAAAACAAGACTCCTTACAGGTTTTAGTGATGAATTGAATGAATATACATTGACAGTACAGATAAACAAAAATCAATTTGCATCCCTAAACAGAACTGCTGGTCTATAGATAACCTAAACACTAAGGAAGTACCTCATGAAGTGATCCTGTACCTCATTTTGCCCCTCCCTCTTCGAAAAACCATAATATGCAAAAAAGAAGTCAATGAATTCTGTCTGGGCTTAGATAAGAGCTTTAATAGATAAATCTACTGATGGCATTTGAGTCAACCTCTCTTGAGGGTTTTAACCCCCATGACCCTGTACTGTCTCCATTATGTCAGCCCTTTTTGGAGGGTTGAACATTCATTCTCCTCCTCTGTCAATCAAACAGCAAGGTCACCACCCTTAACCACTCACTCATTCCGATTTTAAAGCCATTAATATCATTAGCTCCACCCCCTTTAAAAAACCTACATTCACATACATTTCGTGTACAGACAACAGATATTACAAGTTAGTACACAGAGGAATAAATGATAGCAGATGTTGTAATAATTCTGAGACGTCAGCTTCTAACAAGAAGTACTGAATGTTATTTATAATCAGTACATTCTCCCCCAGAGCGGAATAGGGAAATGTTCTATTTTCACATTATTTCTGCTAACCTTGGTGGGTTGAAATAATTGAGCATCTAACTGTATCAGGAAAAGGGTGAGGGGGGCTGAATGACAAAGAAGGAATGTGCTGACACATTATTAGCTCCCTCTTACCTTGAGGGTGTTGTAAGCATACACTGTGAGAAATCCACATGCTGCGGAAAAGGTAATACTGTGCCATCACGTCATTAAAAATATGACCTCTCAATAAAAATATGACCTGTTTTTGATTACTAAGTGATTATTTGTCTTTGGAAGCTGAATTTGTACTTTCATACATAGCCAGACATTCATATATTGCTTGCTGTTAACTTAGATCAAAGCTATAAAAAAAGCAAAAAACAAACTACAGCTTTATCCTGGTATAAAATACATGCCAAAACAGCTCAACTCAACAAGATGAAGGTCTAATCTTGAACTCTGTCCTCGGTCTGGTACAGATCCATGCAGAATGAAAGAGTTCCAACACAACCCCAGAGAGGCCACTCAAATATTGACATGTCTCATTACTGGGCAGGAGACTGACCACTGCTACACACAAAACACACAGTTACACACAATTACACAACAACACAAAGGAAGAAAAGGGAAATTCTATCTGTTAGAGGATACTAGCATCAAATTAAGAGAGGTGATGGTGAGTGGAACAACAAAGCAAAATAAAGGAAGATAACCAATATTACCAAAATGACTCACTATACAAAGCTGTGTGGTGTCAGATCACTTTTCAGATCAGTTTAACATTAAGACAAAACACTCCTGAGAAATCTTAGCATAACACACTCAAATTTTCTCTCTGGCTTTACAAGTTAACACACATTGCTAAAATACTTTAATAAAATTGATTCATAATTCTTATAGTTATTAACCAAGAAATGCTATTTGTGTAAACAAGCTATTGTGGCACAGTTATGAATGGCATAATAATGGATAATGGACAAACAGATATATAATAAAGATATACAAATACAATAAAATAAAAAAATTCTAAACAAATGAAATAAATAGAATGAGCTAACCATCTGTGGTCATATCACCAGATGTAAACAGGGCCTAAGATTCATTTTTAGTCTGACTTTTTACCAAAAGCTTTAGACTGGAGTTTTAAAATTAAAAATGTTAACTGAATCTCAGATGTTTTGTGCTAAGTGACACCTTCAAAAACTAGCATATAAGGTGACGCCGCCTTGTTCCTCTTTTGTCTTTCAGTGATTTTCATGCGAGCCTTTCACCACCCATAACAATGCCCACCAGGCATGCTACTCTGCACAACGTGCTTAAACTGACATCAAATTTCCATCAGAGCAGCAGCCACAGCATTTGAATGGCCCTGTGAAAATGGACCATTCATAGGAATGAAGCAGTCAAATAAGCTAACCTAAAACTGAACTCACTGTGTGTTCATAACTCTGGAATGGCCTACAACTGACCATTTTAATGTATCAATTCATGTATGGCAATGATGAATGACTAAAGTGTATCAAACACACAAATGAGCGTACCACCAGAATAAACTACAACCATCACAAGGATAAAGAGGCGGATCCCAGGTCAGTATTACGGTGCAGCGGGAAGAACTACAGAAAAAAGAACACATTGTGTCTAATATGGTGTCTCGTAAAGGTTTCTGACACCCATTCCAATAATACAGCATAATTACACATTACAAATAATAATCAAATAATTAGCAATTATGTACCTGGTTATGTAGTGCAGTGTTCATGCGTACACAATGGAGCCTCACCCAGCCATTAATGATTACAACCCACTGTTTTCTTAAGAATGTAAAAGTGAATCTTGCACTTGTCAAGCTGATTGCAGAAAGTTTCCACCCAAACAGCACATACTCAAAGCTACACTCATACTGTCACCATATCAGGTTGTTGTCTTACTGTAGCTTCCCAAACAGGTCCATACAACATTTTCACAGACTATCACGGCTCATTTGATTTGAAAGCAAATGCTGATAGCATCTTTACACCACTATTCATGGTCTAAAGTATACATTGTAAAAACATTTGTCAGGTTGTTGTCAGTTGCTGACCTGCACCCCCTTTAACAGATATAAGCAGTCTAGTTAATATAATTTATGGGTGACCCTCACTATTATTAAAAGTCACCCATCACAGGGTCAGACCACTGACCTGTCAGTAATGAACTCCAGTGAGGCGGCGGCTGAACATTCAGCCTCAAAACTGTAAACAACGGCCCAATTTAACCAAGAAATTCCCTAGAACTTTCTTAATTAAGAAAGCATTTAGATTTGTATAATTTTTAACTTGTTAAAAATGATTGATAAGCACCTGCTTTATTTAATATAAATAACTGCTAAGAGACAGGGGGCGTCCTACTGTAAACTCAACAGCTCGTGGGATTTCTATGGCTACTTCACATCTTTTATTATCCCCGCAAACACGAACAGGAGAGGAAAGAACCACACAAAAGCAAATCTCAAGAAGAAGAAATGTTGTTCGAACATCTGCAGAGGATTATTTTAGACAGGGAAAGACGCACTTAAGTTTAATGTATGTTACACACGTTTGATTTGCAGCCACAAAGAAAATCCACGATCATGAGGTTACTCCAAACTGCCCACAGCCCACCGACTTTCCGCACCAAACGGACCGTGATACCACCTGCTTACAGACAGCTGACCACCATTGTTTCCCCGCATATCTGAAACCCTGTCACACTGCAGCACGTATCGCCTATCGGGTTACTTTCTGCAACAGTAACACACAGAAGCGCAAACGTGAGCGCGTCTTCTTTCATTACAAGAGTTTGCGCGCAACCCCATAGCGCGATCAGCTTGTAGCAAATGCAGTGCAAAAAGTTGACTTTACCATATAACGTGTAGCATGTAATTTTAACATTACCTTGCTTTGCAAAAAGTGACAACGATGAGCCCGGTTTTAACTTAGTCTCGGTATTCCCGTTAACAGGAGAGATGTTAAATAGTATGGCATGTCCTTTCTCCAGAAGAAAGTACGCTCGGCTGAACCGAGCAGCTCGAAGAGCGTGTGTATCCGTGAACCAGCAGTGCGCTCACCTACTTGTAAACTGAGCCAAGTCTTCCCTTACATCACAGTACTGTGGGGACTTCAAATCCTCCTCCTCTCCACTCAACATACCTGCCTGATCAACGATCAAATAGACTATTTTACAAGGGCCAGTGGTACATACAGCAAAGTCAAAGTAAAACTAACAAATGTTTGCTGTTTTAGGCTACCTGCCACATCAGAATAATAAATCGTTTTGACAAAACCCCATGTTTACCAGAGGAACTTTGATGCAAAGATCATTTCAGACAGCTTGCACTTAAAATGTATTGCTCCTTTCTTGGCATAAAAACAAAATAGATCATTTTAAGGAAGATGGACTTTGAAGCCAAAGTCCCTCATTTCTACTCTAGATAAAATAAATAAGTCTGATCTAGTGTCAACCACATTGTTTGAAGTAGCACATGTGTTCGAGTGCAACCAAACTTATGTGTCTTGATTGTTTGTGAATTGCTACCAGAATCCTCTGACATATTTTACTCTTTCAGCACGAGAACAAGGACAGGTCAGAGCTTATGCAGCTAATCTAAATGTTAAACTCCGATGTGTTGCGTGAATCAGCACTTCTCTGCTGATAGCTGAGTCTCACTGGTTAGCAGTGTATCAGCTGTGGAACATTCATACTAAATAAAACACACATGCAACAAACATCTAGTGCAAAATGCCTTAATGAGCAGCTTCTGTTTTATTCCACAGACCGAGACCAATGTCCTTGCTCTAAAATAATATTTCTCTGCATTTAAAGTTAAGACACACTTTTGTCCTGTGCAAGTATATTACAATAACCAGTCAAGTAAATGCAAAAAGGGGATCAAAACCAAGTTTAGGCCTAAAAATGAGCTATGCATGACTGGGCATTAAACCAATCAAAATTCCTGTCTCTTTACTAGCTCTTTGTGCATACCCACCTACACACTCCTACAAACTCTCACACACACTCGTACACTGCACCTAAACACACTCTTTTCTGAAAAGCTGTCAATCACTCTCATTGTCCACTGTATCTTTAGTCTAAGTCTAAATCTTTAGGGGCAGGTGAGGAGCCTTTTGTTTCAATCAGAGTCAACACAACATTCTCTCACTCTCTAACTGTGGGGAGGCGTTCAGCCACTTCCCCCACCTTTTCTCTTTAATACCCCCTGGGGCAAACCAAATAACATTCCACAGACCCACTGAGTGGATAAGTATGGGCAGAAAAAGTAAAACATTGAAAGAGAAAGGAAATGAGTGAAGTACATTTTCCAGAAACCTCTAAAAGTGGTTCTAAAGCAACTGTCACATCACAGAGTGTTAGGTACATTTAAAAAAAAACATAATTCATAATGTTTATAAAACATTTATTATAATATATATTCCTCTATATTAAAGGACAAAAATAAATGTACTTTTTTCTTCAGTTCACTTTTTAATATATGACTTTGACAAAGGTTTAGCACCAAAGCATCTGAAACAGTCTGACATGCTGACCAGAGTGTGAGACCGAACAGAAAAATGGAAATTTTAGGGCCTGACCTAACAGCAGCGCTGTGTCAGTATGATATATGGTCCAGACTCTATAGTTTTCACCTCAGGCAACACTGTCTGCACAGAAAACACTGCAAATGGACTTTTTCAACCAAAGGGGAAAAATAAAACAAACCACTTCCTGTTCGGACTGAAAGGACAATCTATCCACCACTATCAGAAGTCCCTGGGCTGGCCTGGTTATGAGGCCACTGTGAAAAAGAATACCATTTCATAGTATCCAGCCTTTAATATGAGCATAATTTAGCTGTATAATAAATGCAGTTCATATTATGTGTTGCCTGAGATGGGATCTCTGTGGCCAAAACTGAATGAAGTGAAATTCATATTCATATTTACACTCTTAATATTGCAAGACTGTGTCACCCACTGCAGAAAGTCTTCACATCACTGTAAAATATTTATCTTTCCTCAGTGTTTTGGTGAAAGCAGACCAAACCACAAAGTCTCTATTAAATATTTTCTGCATCTTTCTCAACTATGGCTGTATGGGTACCAGATAACTGATCTTTTAAAATCAAATAAAACACATGGACAAATAAAAGTCAAATAAAACACATGGACAACATTAATCTGAGCTTTGGAATCCAACAGATATCAAATAAACAAAGGCTTTGGTCAGCTTTATGTAAAGATTAGCAGGCCCTGCTAAAATTTTGCACTATTAGTACGCAACCTACATAGCTAAAGGATCTTTTATTGGGTATGTAAGATGTAAATATGTTTGTAAACAAGTGTAAATGAAGATTTTTGTATATCCTAATAGCTGGTCACTGTGGTTTACAAAAATTCTTGATGTTAGGTGATGTTATCTTTCTCCAAACACCTACTTTATATATCTAGTATAGATTATACAGTTGTGGACTGATTCTGGAATATTACATGTCCTGAAATAATGTTCTAGAATCTAGAACTGACAGTTGCACACCAAACAAACAGAAATGACATTGATCTTCACCTGTTCTCTGAGTCTCTCCTGATGGCCCATGATGGCGGAGGCGTGATGTGGGTACTTCTGCTTGAGATGTTCCAGGAAGGCCTCTCGTTTTTTATCCATGTCTGATGGCTGCATTGCAAGGATCTCCCGTGAGCTGCGCGCTCCACCCACAGTGTGTCTGCGCGGAACCCCTGCGCGGCTGGATTTGGGCTCACAGCGGTTGCCCGGGCTGTTAGTGGAGACAGCCTGCTGTTTACGAGATAGGTGCTCAGCGTCTTCCGTGGAGGTCACCTTTAAATTACCCTTCAGAGGTTCTAGACACAGCAAGAGACCAAAAGACAACGGAGTGATTACCGATAAAGTGTTATGGGAACATTTATTTTTTGAAGCTCCATGTGGAGATCATCTCTGCTAAGTTTTGAGATCAATAATCAAGAGTTTTGACATTTTATTATGATTTTACCATTGGGCTCTTGTAAGTTTAAAGTTAAATGCTGCTAGCTTGTTGTGTAAGTCTAAGGCTTATTGAATATCAAAGCTCCACACCATCACACATATATACCCCAAGATCTACTTAAAAGGTCGATCAAGGCCATGTTCATATCTTTATTCCAGGACATATCATAAATGTTTAAACACAGATAACGAAAGCATAGTTTGAAGTTGTTTTATTTTTTTCAAGTAGTCAAAAGTGATCGTTTTTGAAGAATCGTCTACACACACACACACACACAGATTAACTTAACTAAAGATGTGAGACATATGATTCTTAGACGAAGGGCTGTCAGGTATGTGATTTATTAAATGCAGCTGACAGGTTGACATTTCCAAAAACCTAAAAGATCCAAACATGTTCTAACAAAACTAACAGCACACAACAGGTTAGCACTGAGTGTTTACTTCAATCAAACGTGACACACCCACCCACGAGACACGAACATTAAAATATTGAACAATGGCTAGATATCGATAAACAATCTTGGCACCTAATAAAACTGAATGGAATAGTGCACAAACACATTCAATCATGAGATCACTCGGGTTCGAGTATGTGTTTCAGCACTAGAATGATTGCAGAAATACAGGGCAGAGGAACTCTGTCAGCAGAACGACTACAGGGAATGACCCTGCTGTACTCACACTACACACTAATAAATTACTCTGATGTATTGCCCTCTTGTGTGAAGTTGGCACACAGATGTTGGCACTTAATGCGGGCCCTTTATCTCAGTAATGGGACTTAAAATGGTATGATATCACTGAGAAGCTGGCCCCATGAGATTCATCGCGCACGGCACTCCTGTTCTACACCACCAAAACCCCATAACTACAACCAAAGGTAAATAAATCTCACAAATCATAAGAATTTAAGGTTAAAAAGAACTGAATTCCATTATTCACCCTCCTTGTGCCTAATGTCACAAGACAGCAAGCAGATCTATTTATAACTGCCAAGTTATACGCACACAGACATTCTCTTCAAGGTGCAAAAAGTCTTCAAGTCAAAATCCTTTTCCATGCAGCAAACTAATAAACCAGCTTTTGGTAAACCTGTTTAATCTCATCTACAGAGCGTCACACAGTCTGTACCTTCCACATAAAGCTCTGTTTTCTTCTCCTCTCCAAGTTCTGCCTGTTCCTCCATGTTCTTCAAGTGAGTCTGAACCAATACACTGGTACACTGGATTTGAGAGCTAGTCTGCAGAGACCAGCTGTCGGCCAGATTCCAGAACCTCTTACATGACTGACAGAGAGTTTAACGGTTTACTTTAATGAAGTTTGGACTACTCTGAGCTCGTAAGATCAACTCAGACTTGTCAATTGAAAACACCTTGCTGTATGCTGAGTGCGCGAGTTTCTGTGTGTGACTGTGTTCTCATTCCTTGACCTAAAAGAGGTGATGGTGATGTTAACATTTCCCTGTAAGCTTAGCGAGGGACCCTGACCAACAGGTGTTAGACACATCGTCTCTCTCTCTCAGGCTTGTTATTTCATTAGTAGTGCTTGCTTACACAATCAGCTCTATTGCTCACACGTAGGGGTGCTTATTTGAACAAACATCTAATTCTAAGTATTACATTTTGGGATGTAAATATTCTGGTACTGTTTGCAACAAAGACATGAATTTTGTTATTACTTTTCTAAGCTATCAGACTTATGATATGGATGGTAAAACAAGTCCAAAAGTACCCAGGCAACATGTAGGAACAAGAATATCAAGAATAAGACCATTTCACTTGGGTCAGAAAGCAATGACCCTGCAAACTCCTAGCAACACCCTAGTAACCATATAAACACACCCCTCAGAACGCTTTATTAACAACATAGCTACACCCTGACAACTAAACAAAACACCTTATGATCATGGCAGCAAGTTTGCACAAGCAAGGGTCATTTCACATTTTCTTCAGAAATCTTTAAAAAATGTTGCCTCTCTTCCTCCAGTTATCACTCCTCTTCTAAAATCAACTGTGTGTCCTGACACAGCATGTCGAATGTGAAGTGCTTGCGGGACAGCTGTAATCCCCCAACAGCTGGATTGATGGGAAGCTCAGCACATTACTGAATGAAAAATATCTTCAAAAGTTTCAAATATCTTCTGTAATCCTACTTAAGACTGCCATTAGATCAAAGAGCCAAATGTTCCACAAGGAAATTATGTCTGTCTCTTTGCGTGTGTGTGTGTGTCTGCAGTGTGTTTAATTTAAAATTGCCCAGTCAGCTCAGACAGGTAAACGCCAAATAATGCATAAGGCATGAAAAGCAAAAAAAAAACTTTTCGTTTTGTTAACTTTTTTTCTTATGTCTATGGACTTTACTGTCTGTAGTACTGTCTGTCTTTAAATAACCACAATCAGACTTGTTGCACCCAGCCTAAACTTTTCATCAATGTCATTCAAAACCTCCACAGTTCTAACAGACCTCTGCAAGCTCTACCTACCCGTCTAAGCCTAAACTTCTTTGCCGGCCTTCCAACCTAGTCAGGCTGGTTTGTTGGCAGGTTTGAGTTGAATAATTGAAATTTAGAAAATTTCAGGAAATTGATTATTAAACCTACTGATTGATGCAAAAAGGTTTCTGTGAGGGTTAGGTTTAGGGGTAGGGGATAGAATATACAGTTTGTACAAAAGTCATTTTGTGTATGGAAAGTCCCCATAAACCATAGAAACCTAACGTGTGTGTATTTGGGTGTGTTTAGGGTCAGTGGTGTAGAGTTGTGCTCAGTAATGGATTTATGGAGGAATGTGTATCGGTGTGCTCCCACAAACTTTCATTCCCTTTCTCTAAAAACAATGTACTCTCAATCTCTCTCTCTCTATGTGTGGGGGGGTTAACAGAGCTCTTTTGTGTGCTGGGCATATTGCATTTCTGCCTACAGTGACTTACTGAGATGATAGCATCATTTAATAAAGATAAGTGAATCTCACACACACAATTTTATAAATGATCAACACACACACATACACACCTGACAAAACTTAACTAGAACCTGAAACATTATTATAATATATAATCTGATTGTCCCTTGATTAATTAGTTTTAAAAATGTATGCTTAGTATACCAACAAAAAGCTGTAAATGACTTTACATTGAAGTTGTTATGTTTAGGCCTAGTGCACCTTACAAGACAATGCTTTCCATCTGCATTTAGTCTGGGGGTAAATAGTAACTAAATACTTACTAAAGCCATTAGTCATTATAATATGATTAGTCATTATAGACAACTCATAGTAACCATCATGACAGTCTTATTGTGTGCACTTCTAAGACAAGTTCAAAGTAGGTGACAATTTTACAACCGTTAGAAATTTTGGCACACACTATGTGCACACATGTACAAACAGAATTTAGGGATCATAGCTATTATTTGGAATATAAATCACTTTTGGCAGTGATGAGTTGCATACTAGGCACACCATAATGTAAACAACACAAAAAGAAGTATTTCTGTGCGCATGGTAACAAGCTTTTGTTTTGTAGTGTGCACTTTGGCCTTAGTTGTATTGGTAGATTCAATCTCAGCTGCATTTCTTGACAGGTTGTTTGCTTTGTCTCCATTTCTAATTAGCCCATTTAAAAATCTTCTAAACCCTGAGGCATTCTGGGTAATGGGCTCCATCTGTCAATCACTGTCACTTTTTAGGCTGAGCTTTAGGGGTAAAGGGCCGGGCGGCAGGAAGTAAGATTTCTTTGAGAGGGTATGATCATCGTCAGAAACATTTTTTGAATAATTAAATTTATTCATTATGAAACATAAATATGAGATAATGTGATATGGGTGTAACCAATCACACTGATTGATGTTCACTCTTAAAACAATACAAAGAATAGACAGGACCTTCAGGCACAATCTGTTTTTATCTCTTCCATCAATTTAGTAACCCAGACTAAATCTCATTCTCTGAGTTCCAACAAGCTTCATTTACTCTGCCAGCAGCAAGCCTAAGGCAGGAGCCAGTGACAAATTCCCACAGGGAGACAGGGGAGAGATTTCCTAACAGAAAACCCACAAATATTTCAGGCAAAAATCATACACAAACACACTCTCACAGTATTACATTTATGATTTATCTCATAAGTAGTTATAGACTACTATTAATGCTTAATCTTAATAGGCCTTAATAGGCTTAATCTGAAAAAGTTTGTACAGCTATTGTTGTGGGGACTTCTCATGGACATAACTTTTATACTTTGCAAACTGTACTTTCTGTCTTTTAACCCTACCCCTAAACATAAGCATCATTTCGTTTGTTTAATAATCAATTTCCCTTATTCTTGTGGGGACATTTGGTCCACAATGGCAGAAAAACAAGAAACACACACGCACACACATTTACAGGCACCTATAGATGCATGTAAAGTAGTACATTAATTTAGTTACTTCCTGCATGTGTGTGACCTGATTTATTTGATTTGAGTGTCTGTCTGCTCTACAGGAAAAATTTTGTGATGCTGTAAAGGTGTCACAATGTAGTAGGGTGACATTTTTGCCTCTCTCACAGGAAGTTCGGCTTTCTGGCTCCAGTATCTGTTTACAGTGGACGTGATCTCTTGATCTGCAGGTAGAAGAGAAGATCTGGAGAAGTCTGTCAGAGTTCAGTCTGCTCAACACTCCCTCTCACATTATAGCCACAGTTCTGCCACTGTAGTGTACTGCCCAAAAACCAGTGCACTACAATACACTCATGCACACAGAATGAGTGGGCCAACACTTTTTGTTTATACAAGTGAGAGAAGGTTCTGGTATGCTGTGAGTGTAATTAGATTTGTTTAGTGATGATAATTACTAAGCTGAGATCGTGTGACAGCTTTTGTGTAAACATTCATGTACAGCGTTAAATGAGTCTAATAGGTCTATAAACTGTCTTACACAGTAATAATAACGAAGAGATGCACATGCACATCATTTAATGTAACATACTGTACACACTGTCTGTCTATATCTATCTATCTTCCTATGTCTACCCCCCTGCCTACATCTACTTATCTGTCTCTCTGTCTGCCTCTCTATCTGATTCTGTATGTGCCTGATTGTATCTACCTATCTGTTTGTCTATCCACCTGTTTTTCTGTTAAGGACAGTAAAGTATCTGGCATATTTCAGTGCTGTTCTGACAGTGACCACAAGAGGGAACCCTATATCAAAGTAAAATTCATTTTTCTAATACTATGAAACAAGTGAAATTTAATTAATTGTTTTACAATGTCTTTATACATGTAATTCTACCAGCCTGTTAAGGGGTTTGTGTATTTAATGAGGCTGTGTATGTGAACTACAGCACAGTTGGGCATTACTGACCTATTCCTGTAATAAATTGAGTCAAGAACTCCCTGACTGTGTGTTTGTCTCCATGTCAACGGTCGCCCTGCCAACAGAGGGGCTTGCAGCACCCTGAGGAGAAGATGAGGGGGCTGCCTCTAAACAGCTGCTCTCATTCACTCACACAAACACATGCATACAGACAAACACACGGGCTTTGAGAATCTTGATTAATCATTCTTCACACAGCTGGAAAGAAGACATCCAAAGGTGTGTGTCAGGGAGAGAGAGAATAAAAATGAGAAAGAAAGAGAGAGACAGAAAGAGAGAAGAAAGAAAACTTTCTGCATTTTTATAATAAAAACTTTCTTTACTATATTTTGATTACATGTTTATATATGAGGATGGCGCCAAAAGGAGGTTTTGCTAAGATTTGTCAGGGTTTGCTGACTTTTTCCCCAATATATAGTTAAGTAAATCCCCACACGCACTTCATTTCTATCTTAGTCCAAGACATTGTGACTTCCACTTAGTCCACTTTATTCTGTTTGTGGTCTTTGCCGAAATACAATTTATGCTATTGTATTACTATAAAATGTATGTGTATTAATAAAAAGCGCTGGAGCAGCTTATTTAAAATGTGATTATAGTTTATTGACTGCTCCAGAACGAGATAAGCATCTTCAAACACCAGCACTCTCGTCCAGACATTACTGAATGCTAACTGCATTCCTCATTTTGTGGCACCCATTCAGCTTATACTGCAGCGTCTCGCATGGTCACATCTTGATCTTTGGTTTATCTTCAAGTGGTACGTTTATACAAACTATAAACGTTTATAATAACATCACATGCTGTGCACAATTTGTGTTCATTTAAACATACTAAACCACAGATGCCCCGTAAAAGGATTCATGTCTTTCCTTGGGAATAGATGGTATCTTATAACAACTTGGAATGACTCTTACACCATAAAAAATAATCAGAATAGACCATCATGGAAAGTTTAATAAACACTGTATCATTCATTTTACTTCACTTCAAACTGGCCCAGATTTAAACCCAATTCTGGACTGGTACAAGGAGAACTTGTGGAGGCAAAGCTGATCACAAAGTCTACAAAGTTTTGTGATAATTTCTTTTACATTTTCTATACGACCTTTCTATAGTTTTGAACCAACCCTGTAATGCAATTATTCAAACGAGGTTCAATCAATCTGTTCTAATCTGATATAAGATTGTTCAGATAAACACGCCCCTAAATGTCACATAAAATCAAAAACAAACTGTGGTTGGTCGTTTTATATGTCAGTCAAACAGACTTATAAATGGAGGACTAGACAAGTGTGTGTTTGGGTCACAGGGGCCCATAACAGAACACCCCTCAGAAATAACATCCCTAAATATATGACATGAAACAGGAACACACCCACATCACCAGACACCTTCTGAAGTATGTGCCCTTTTTTCAAAGAAAAAACAAATGCACAAAGGAAACAGCAGACTGCAGAATTTGACAACTAACACAACTGGTTTGTCTGTATGTATATATGTGAATCGCACCATGATACAATATGGTTCGGCTGTAAACGAACAGAGCCTCAGGACAGACTCAGTGCACTGTAAACAAGTTTATGTAACTGTATTAGGGCCACACATACACATACACACAGAACTGTCAAGCTCAGATATTTTTCTCTTAAAGCAGCACTAAAATCATTGATCAAGATTTTAATATGACATTAACACCCAACCTTATGAAAAGATTAAAATCTCATTCCCATTTTTCACTATGTGTAAACAACCTCTTTCCATTAAAGCTGTGATTACTGCAGCTCAGAGCAGAACCTTCACTTTCACAGGTGTAGTTCATCACATTAACTATGGAGCCGCTTCACTAAGTTTGACTACATCAACAATTCAGTTGTGATTCACACTCTAAATTCTAAAGCTTTTGTTATTTTATTTCACACATGGAGGAAAACAAAAACTTGTGAGGTAATCTGTCTCTCACACAATGATGATGTTGATTGTGATTTAACATTCACAATTAATTAACAAATGTAATTAATTACATTATATAGAAGTTTAGTTTCTAAAATCGCAAATCACCCTCCAACACTTGAAATACAATACAGATTTTACACACTAAGTTTGACTAGCAGAGGGTGTCCAAATAAACTTTTTAGACATTTGACTTTTTAACAGTTTATGTAGGTTCTGTGTGAAATAGTTTGTATAAAGTGTTTATGCTATCTTTCTTAAATGCTTGACCTAATGCAATGAAATACATGGTTAAGTATGGCTTAAAAACATTTTGTGGGCCACAGTGCAATCTGCATTTTCAAATCTTTCTGACGCCCTCTAGTGTTGGATTTACCACATGACGCTGGCAGTGATTTCTATAGCCGTCACAACATAATGTCTTCCAGCATTAACAAGAACTATTAACTAACACTATTGATTATTCAACATTATCAATAATACAGGATCATATTTATTCAACAATGTAAACAAAGAGCAAGCTCAAATGTGCAGAATTGCAGTAACAGGCTACTAAATATCACATTACAGAAAAGGAAGGAGAAAAGACACAGTGGATGTCAAGGAACAAGCAGGAAGGTTAAAAAGATACAAACACAGATGCAAGAAGGCCAGAGGGTAGAGAACAGAGGAGGGGAAAGAAAGATGAAGGAAAGATTACAAAAACTGTAGTGAGTAAACTGCTGCAAGTAATCTGATTTGCTGTCCATGACATCATCCCTGCCAGGCCACCTCCCAGTCTTACGATGTCATCAGCAGTGAGGCATGTCAGTGCAGTAATGCAGCAAGATCACAGGGGGAAAGACATTGTGACAACACATTTGTGTGCATGTGGGCAGACTCAGAAGCATGCTAGGGTAGTCAAGAATTGCAGAAATTTAAAGGGGGAAAACATCAGTGCGTTATAGAATAAGGGTCACCATCAAATCCTTAATCCAGATATATGTCCTGTATAACCCTAATCTAGTTTCCTCACAATCCAGATCAAGTATCCACAAACTCAGCCATTGAGCATTTCAGCAGTGTACTTAAAACACATCATCTCTTAATTCCCGTGTGATGCAAATCTGATTTACATAAATATCAACATCATCACAAGATTAGAACTTATGAAACACATATTTACTATATTACACGACATCATTTGGTTTCATAACATCAAATGGCATCTTTCCATAACAGACTCCAAATGCAAACTGGATATCTGAATAAATAGTTAGGATGCATATGCATGTCCAAGATACTGCAGAGCAACCCAGTAGATGTCAGGGGTGTGTGCACTCCCGAAGAAAAGTCATTTGGGTGGGTGTGTTACATGCCATTTGCTTGATGTCACCTAGGATGAGAATCAGCCTGGTCCAAAAGTCTGTGACTGCTAATGAAAATTCTTCTTGTTTCATTTTCTTGTTGCATTCACTAATTTAATACTAAGTTTTAATGACAAATTATCAATAAGAATTTTTGTGAAAATCTTGAAAAACCAGAAATGTCTTGGTATTTAGTGTGTATCTTTTAAAGACAGTATGCACACAAGCTGGCATGAATTCAACAAGTTTGCACAAATGGATCAATGTGATGAATCATGTTTTCTCAGCATGATCTGAGAATGTTCCAAAAAACCTTTTTCTTTTTTGATTAGTGATTTGAAAATAAAGAAGCTTGAATATTTCTTATTTATTTTGCAATCCTTTGGTTTACATTTTCAAAATCCTTAATTTGTTTTCTTATTATTTGATTTCCTGAATTTTTAATTTGTTCTCAAGCATTTAGACTGTTGAAGACTGGTTTAAGTTTCGGTCTAATTGCATAATGACACAAACGATTTACCTTTTAAGGACTACCTTCCTTTTTCTGTGACACTTCACAATATTTTACAATAAATATAAAAATGTCCCTAAACATTTACATTTATGCATTTGGTAGACGCTCATATCCAAAGCGACTTACAATGTATTCAAACTATACATTTGACCAGGTCATGTATTCACTGGGAATCAAACCCACCGCCTTTGTGCTGCTAACGCAATGCTCTATGAATTGAGCTATAGGAACACTCAAATCTAAACACAGATTTTATCAATCTGTATTAAATAAGTATTCAATTCTATACATCTACACAAGGTCACAGAGTTCTCTCTATTGGGCTGGAAAAAGAAGTGTTTGTTGTTTGGTTTGTCTATAGCTGGACTGAAGGCCTTGGCAGGTCACTCTTGCCAATTCTGGGTTTGGAAGAGGAAGACAGGAGGTAAACTTCCATTTGAGGACTGCTGGTGGAATGCAGGAAAAACATCTGAGAAACAGGCAGAGAACGGGCGGAGGTCTTGCTACATGTCCTGCTGCTACTTTCATTGTTTACATTTCCCTCTTCCTTCCATTCTGAGTTCAATCGGAACACTGCAAGACCTTAAGACTGAATATCAGCATATACAGAAACTCAGAATCAGAAACAACTGCCAGTTTATCAACCAATGAATCTGACAATTTGTAAACAAGGAAAGATTCTGAGATTTCAATTGAGAGTATATAATGCATATTTTTGTAACAATACAATGACCACCCCCCCACCCCCACCCCCATATTTTTTTGGATCATAAAGTCTGGCTTAAAATGCTAAGCCAGTTTTAAAGTATTTATTGACATTTCATAACAAAATATTAAATTAAGTGGTATCGGTAAACATTGGTAATGCTACCCCAATAGTAATTTTTGCAGTAACCTTTAACTAACTTAGACTGGAGTCAAGGTGATTTTAAGTGGTTGTATGAAGTTCTTAAGGTGTCCAAGTAGAGTAACTAATGGTTCCACTGAAGTTTGATAACCAGAAATTTCCAGATACTTAACCAGATACTTTATCCAAACTGTAAACAGTACATCAGTCATTCTAGCATTTCAGTCCTAAACTTCTTTTTCTGTGAAATATTTTACTTGTGAAGTGTGCTAAGTGCTATCTTCCTCAAAAACAAATGGCTTTAATATTTTTGTTATATAATGCAATGTCTTTAATACATTGACCAAAATTGAAGAGCCAGAACTATAGCAAACTATTCTTGTATAACTACAATTTTTCTTATCTTTTCCAACATTTCTATCAATATATCAAAAAACACTGGCAGCATGCCGACTGTAATCATTAATTCTCTGTTTTTTCTCATTTTACAGCATCTGTTATGTGCCTGTTAATCTGCATTATTATGAATCTCTAAACCATTTCACTGGAGAAACAGAGAGAGAGAAAGAGAAACAGACAAATGAATATGAGAATATGAGATGATATGAGTTCCCACAAAAACAACTGCCAGGCTCTTAAAGGGCCAAATGACAAGTGCGGGTGTCAAAAAACAGGGTGGACAGAGAAGAGGTGTGGAAATGACATGCAGTCTCACCCTCTTTCCCATCAATCCCTTGTCAGATTGATGGAAAGAACACAGACTGTCTAAAAATATCTGAAGAACAACAGATGGAAAAAGAGAACAGTGTGTTTTGTTTTAAGACAAAGATAATGTGTCTTATGCATCATGTTTTGTGTCATATGTAATAACCTTAAAAACTCTTAATTGTGGAATGTTTCGCATAGTTTTAATCATGCTCTCTCTCTCTCTCTCTCTCTCTCACACACACACACACACACACACACACACACACACACACATACACACAGATCTTAAGTCAATTATTTTTTTACTGTTTTTGCTTGACTCTATAGGAAAATCTTTCTTCTCCAGGAGTTCAACCAATCATCTGTGCTGTTTGGAAAATAGCCCAGAAACCAATACTCTGATCTGATGAGCCTAATGTAACATCCAAAACTGTTTTAATTTCCACAAAACCACAGAGCCAACCCTAACACCTTATACAACCACAATATTTGATAAGAATAGTCTTCTGGACCATTGAACCATTGAATAACCTTTACCTTCAGGTGTGAATAATGCATGAGCACTCAAAACTTACAATTTCATCACATTGTCTTAGTCTGTCAAAAACTCAATTCTGTTATAAAGGAACTTTATAAAGTTCCAATGCATGAGGTTCCATGTCAAAAGAGGGACTTTAACTATTCTTTTTGTACACCAGTTACACAAGCTAGACCTACTTATCTGACTGTATCAGAGGATCACAACAATAAATATCCGGTAAACTGTAAACTTTTGGTTCTGTGGCCCAATGTCTCAGAGAGACGCTATTAGCCAGATCCATTCATCTCTTCACGTTTCTCCTAGTTCAATTCAACTGCCTGCAAACACATTTATGGTCCAGACACATTCCAGTCGCATGAAAACGAATAATTACAGCATCACATAACTGCAGCCAAACAGGCCTTATGGAAAATTGCATCCTCCACTGCAGTCAGTAAGCTTGCTCCACCAAACCAAATGATCTACTGAATTAAGAAAAATCCATGTGATGCAATGTCATACATACACGCTAACACCTGATTATAAAGCAGGGAATGAGAAGGCACCATTAGCATATGGCAAGAGCTGATAAATGAGAGGAGAGAGTGAAAGAGTGAGATGACATAAAAGCGTGAAAAAGGTCCTGACTGCAAGACAGGAGAAAAAACGCAGTTAGCAGGATTTCATCCATATTTATTAAGATTAGCCAAGTTTAATACCCAAAGACTTATAAAAGACCAAACCTAATTAACCACTCAACATATACACTCTCTTTTTTACACACGCACACATACACAAACTCTTGTCCAGCTGGGATGAAAGAACACAGAACTGATGAATCTGTAATCAAAAGATGAAAGTCAGGACACTTAGAGGGATTATATGAACATCTCACAAACCCTTAGAAATGACAGAATAACTGAATTTTTCAGTGTTCCCATTGACAAGACAAGACACAATTTTAACTGTTCCTATGTTTCTCTGTTACATTTAAACTACTAATTGTTATATTAATTTGCTGTGCAAGACTCAAACTCAAGAGAGCCCAGTATTGTATTGTGGTCCCTAAATATGACCCAAGTCCATCATTCAATTAAAATCTGTGGGGTTTTTTGATGGTTTTGTTGTAACAGCACATGCTAGTCAATCTGAATGATTTTATGTCCATAGCACAAGCAATACAAGATGAGTTTAACACTATGGATTTGTTACAGCTGGTTGAGAAAACACCAGCAAAACTACCTGACACCTGTTAGGTATGATTCACAGTCAAGTTGCTGTAAACAGTTTTGAATCTCAGTGAATCAGCCTGGAGTCTGACGTCAGTTAATATCCACTGATGCTGGCTCAGGCTGGGAGTCATTCGTGGGTGATCTATAATTCATTGCCTCAGTAGTTCCCATGGCAATAGCGAGCTTGCAGTTGCAGCTAAGGAGAATATTGTGGGATTCCTGATGCATTACTACCCCGGGATGTGACAGGTGGGGTGGGGGAAAGGTATATTATGTATCTCTGAAGAGCACAAACAGTGTGAGCAGCAAGATCCTTGATCCTATGTGGTAGTTTAGGTACTTTTTACACAGTTCTCTGAACACTTGATTCTGATTGGTCAGTTGCAGAATTCTGCAGTCAAACACTTTTATGACTGTTGGCAGCATCTGTTTTCCTGTATAGCTGTACTAGTTTTATGTCTCTCAAATCATTCCAGTCTCACATAATAAAAAAATGAACTCAAATTTATATTTTATGTCCATGTATTTACTGTTCTGCTTCTCTGCTGAATTCCTGACTGTATGTTATCATGTACATGTGCTTTCAGACAGAGCAAGTAAACAAGCAGCCAAACTAGTTCAAAAGAACACATCCTCATAAAAACAGCTACACTATAAAAAATGCCATAACACATAAAAACAGATACACAACTCTAGTCTCCAATAACTTGCCCATAAACTCTCCATATTCCATGTCACAATGGGGAATTTCGCTTTACTTCACAGAATAATCAATCTCACAGCAAGCTTTACAGACAAACCATAGAAGGATGATGTAAAAATCACCAACGCTGGCCTCTAAATTCAGATCATGAAAGAGCAAAAACAAAGACCATCCATTCATCCAACAAACCATCCCTTTTAATGTGGTGAGCTATAAAGAAAGGGCTTTAAGAGCCCCTACATGGGCCAAGCAAGCCAGCAGGTCAGACTTATGTAAGTTGTGGGTAGCCTCATTCCTTACCACGTTGTGAGGTAATGACAGTGGTGATCTGTCACTTCCCCACCTCCTCAGGAGAGAGAGACATACGCAGAGAGCAGGATTTAAAACTGAAGTGTTATTTAATGTTAAAACACTTTCTTTTATCCCAGATTAACATGCTGTGACAACTGTAAGTAAGCCACTTGTAGGCCGATTTTCCTGTAAGTTAGCATATTAACTAGTCTGACACAACAAAGCTGGGGGCAGGACCGTCTATTTGTCCAATCAATGGGGGAGCATCATTACATTTGCAGTTCCGGGTAATGCAAATGGAGCAGAAATTATACATTTCAGTTTTAACATTTCTGGCTTTTTCTGTGTAACTACACCTTTTCTTGTAGCAACACTTACATAACAGCTCATTAAAAATCACTATTACGATCAAGTCATCTTCTAAGTTCACTGTTTAAGCCCTTGAAAGTCTTTAGTTATTCCTGCAAGTGTTTTTTGAGTCTTGCAATGGTTTAAATCAAATAAGAAAGATTTGTTACTTTACTCCATACCATGCAAAAACTACTTTCCTATTTCAAAGGAGACCAGGATTAGATAAGTGTAGAGGGAACTTTGAGGAAGTTCGTTAAACAAGGGCGATCTAATTAACGATTAGTTCGTATCTCTCTGCCAGACATATAAAAGGGGCATGTGCTCTCAGACAGGATTAATATTTAACATATAGCTGATGGCTTAAGCCTCCACTGAGATGGTGCTACAGGTGCAATTTTGTGTCTTAGAACAGAGGTGTGCAGAATCATGTGCAGAATCAAACAGCACAAAAGATATTTACAACTCAGCTGAGAGTGAAAGGTCAAGTCCATCTCAATTGGTTCAGGTGCTTCATCTGGCACTCACAGATGGTTTGGCATTTTCTTCTAATGACGAAATGCTTTTGTCTCCTATTTCGGATTCTCAGAAACTGCTGAATGTTGCAGGATTAAATGTGGGTTGGCAGGCACTAGCTTATCGACAATCTGAGGCTTCTTTGAATAGGGTTGGAAACTGCAGGAATAATTAACTTTGTTTTAAATGTTTTTCAAAAGCCAACAGAGCATCTTAACATTTGTTTTAATCAGCTAACTGATTTAACTGATTTAATCAACAGCCGCTACATCACAGGATTCCGGGTTTATAACTACCGCAGTAGTTTCTTGGTCAACAACCATTACCAGAAAGACCATGATGGTCTTAAGCTGGTCTTTAGGAAGGCAACTCCACATACAGTAAAGTGCCCTGGTAGGAAAATATACACCCATGATCCCCACAAACAGCTGGATGACTCATGACGCCACAGATGGACTTATAGGTGTGCAATACTGCTATCATATCACCAAAGCCTGAAGCATAACTAACAACAAATGAAACTGGTCTAATTAATAAATGGTATACTTCAGCTTGGGTGAAAACTTGCAGGTGGAGTATCTGCATTTGCAGGCATTTGTAAGGTAAGAAAATGCTGAATAGGTAATATTCTCTGAAAAGCCCTCCTCCAGATGTTTCCCTGGATTCTGATTCATGTGAAACACTCACACAGAGATCCAGAGGTTTCATCATTGGTAAACTCAGGTTTCAGCTATCAGCACTAATCAGTCGAACCCAAATTTATATCCCAACATCTCTGGACAAATGGCTTTGAGAGAAAAGCTTTGATATTCCTTCCAGACTGTGAACGGAATGTGTTCCCAACACCTCCAGATGCAAATCCACTTAAACAGCACAGAGGGAAAAATTCGGAAAAGTTGTCACAACTGAAAGGAATTCCTGCTGCCGACCAGAAAGTTGACAGAGCTCTGAAACCAATGAAACGCAGTTCGAGTTTTGTTTGATTATAAACAGAGTTAACAGCATCCAAATAATTCAAAACCAGCAAAGCATGGGATGGGATTCCATGAGAGTCATAAAACAACTTTACACTTGCAATTTTATGACAAGACTAGTAAATGGCTACATTAAGTCAACGATGAGTTCACACTGAACGCCGAGCAGAATTCTCAGTGGGAACATAACAGCACAAAATAACAAGCCTATACAATCATGCACATGAGGTCTAACAGAGATCTAACATTGTGGATGCAAGGACAGATCATTCCTGTCTTTCCAAGTAAACATTAAACCAAAATATTGCCATGTTTGGTCAACACTAAACTTTTGTCTCCTTCAAAACTAATAAAAAAATCAAAAGGTGCATAGTAACAAATTTTCAAATGTAAACAATCTCATTAGGGAATGACTCAGAAAATGACTAACAGAAACTAACAGAAACATGATGTATTGTGATGCATATAAAGTTGATCCAAAACTCATTCCAGCCCCAAACATCCTTAAAATTCCCTCACAGACATAAATGCGCAGTTTCCCTTGAGCAATAAATGACCGTAAGTAATGAGAACCACTGTAAACCATCAACCCTTCTGATGTCATTAAAGAACACATGCAAGGGAGAGGAGGACCATAAACCTGCTGCAAAGTAATGGATACGCCACAGTGGTCTGGCTGTGCAGTTGGTATTTTTGTTTTAATGGCACTCTAAACACGTCTCCAAAGGTACTGGGATGAGACAGAGGTTTTTTTAAATGCAGTACACTGGGCAGAGAAACTGAACGATGTTTGTAATATCCTTTTACATCTTTTTAAGTGCGGAAAAGAAACATTGAGAGGTCGTATTACTCACCCTATTGGTTCTGTTCCGAATCGTACATCCAAATAACAAGTGAGGCATAAATGACAGATTGAGAGACCTGCTTGTACTCCTATGGCTGAAACTTTTTGCTGTGGGGCTGCTCCTGTTCTTAAAACCCTCCAACTCTCTCTCTCTGACACTTCCTGTGCCGTCCCTTTACACCAACTTAAATCACTCCCCCCGACTCAGCCTAGGAGCATTGTTTGGACGGGACGTGTTGTGTGTATGTGTGTGTTTTCGATTGTGTTTTGCAATGAATGCGGTTTTTGTAACTCTCTTGGCACTCACTTGAGCCTGGCTCACCTCAATGCAAAGAGGAAAAGAGTGGAATAAGAACTGAGAGAGAGGAAGAAAAGAAAGAGATGAGTGACAGGGAGAGAAAGAAAAAGCTACTGATGAAGAGAGAGCTGAAGAGAATCCTCTGAGTTAAAGGAAAACATGTGGAGGACTTTCTGCTATGGAACCCCACTGCGGCACAGACTGGAGGGTCGTGTGTGTGTTTGTGTGTGAATTTGGGGTTTGCTCTCAAAATGCCTCAGCGTACTGTTAGAATTAGAGCCAGATATTGGCCCTCAATTAGGTTTAAGTAAGTTAAGGTTCAAAGTGTCTCCAAAACACCATGTCCCACGTGTTTAAAAAGACAGTTCATCCAAAAATGAAAACTCATGTATGGGTTTTTCTATACAATGAAAGTGAATGGTGACCATGGCTGTGACAAAAAAGACATAAATTGGAATATAGCACAGTATATTGTATGGATGCTTTAATGGCACTTTTTTGTCCCTTTTGAATCTCAGCTCTGGTCCCCATCCACCCCACCAAGAATAAGCATAAAACAATTCTTCAAAACATCTTTTGTGTTAGAAAAAGATTGTCATATGAATTTGCAGAAATGTAAGGATGGCATGACAGAATTAAATTTTTTGGGTGAACTATCCCTAAAAGTGTGTGGACACATGAGCATTGTTTGAGTTGTGTTTGCTAGACCCCATTCATTGGCAGACAACTATTAGGAGGGTGGATACAAGAAGGGCAAATGGTAAATAGTGGAGAAAGATGTAACTTGTCATTTGTTATCTGCAAGACTTGTAACACCCTGTAGATGCCACCACACTCAGCCCTGCCCCTAAACACTCACACACATCTAGAGAAGTTTTGGGGATTTAAATTTTGTTTACATAATACTGTTTATAGGGTGTGAAAAGATATTAGTATCCCCCTAGCTAACACTTTTTAGCTAGGTTGTAAGATTGTTTTCTTAACTTTTCCATTAAGTAACAAAAATGCTAAAAAAACATTGTATGAACTGTATTGCTTGGTTGGAAGAATGCTTTTCAAACATTTTTGTTATATATAAAAAACATTATTCATAAATATTTAATGTTAATAAGAAAACGGTCCAAAAATATTACTCCAAAAACTTTTTTGATAACTTTGAAAAAAACAATGTACTGAGAATGTTCCCTGTTAGCCAGGCCCACACATGGTGCAAAACATCCTTGGTACTCCCAATATTGAGAGTAACAGTTCTATGATAAGCTATGTGCAGTGTCCCAACTCACATACTATTCTAAACAGTATGCGGGTTAAGAATGCATGTATGCATCCAAATATATGATTTTCTCTTAATACAGAGTGTCATGACAAATGAATAAGATAGAAGCTGTAATAAGCCATGTTTGCAGGAACATTTCAACAGCTGTGGAGCATGTGAACCTTTTTTCAGAACACATTCTTAACTAGAATATGGAACTTAATCATAAAATAATCAATGACGCTCATACAGATGAACGACTAATGTAGCCTACTTGAGAAACAAACAAGGCACATTTAAACTATAAGCACCACGGAGTAATCAGAAAATATTTGCTTTGTAGCTGGAAGGTGTCACTGTGGTAGTTAAAAACATATCACAAGAGTAGCTAAGTGCAAACTTAGAAGGCTCTCCAAACCATACAATGTTTTATTCTTTTTATTCTCTGTATTTGTCTGTGAAGTCTCATAATCCAAATGAATCATTTTTAATTCAAGTTGTGTAGTCTAAATAAAGTCTAAGTTAACACTCTACTCTGGTAAATGTAAAACTGTATAATTAATCCTTTCAAAGAGGAATACACAAAACATGACCAATACACCACAGCTCAAAGGACACAGACATAAACACACACATACTTATCTTTCTATAGTAAACATTTCTTACAAATAAATGTAATGCTGAGTTTACATAATGATACCAAGAACCTCTCACAGGAACTTTTAAATGCCATCATTTAGTTTAACTGTATGGATAAAAGATGCAATGAGAATGACAAATGGGACACTGTATAGTCTTTACTTGTATGTGTCCATGAAGTCCACGAGACAGCACAGTGTCCCATTTATTATTTTAGATTGCAGAATGGTGCTCAGGAGCGCCACCTTTTTGGCCCCTATGCGTCCTTGATGGCAAAAGGGCCGCAAATGCCCCATTTGGGACAGGGCCAAAGTATACAAATTAATGAGAGAGAGAGAAAATAAAGAGAAATGGAGTGAGAATTATGTTCCTTTAAAACATGGCATGTTTTTAACATTAGTGAAAGATCCAGGAGGTTAAAGAGCCTGAGAAATAGTGAAGCACCAACCCAGAAAATGTTATGTTAATTTTATGTTAATGATAATTTTTCTGTAATGTTTTCACTAAGTAACAAAAACATTAAAAAAAAATATTTTTTATTTTGAAAGTTATAGGAACGTTCAGAACGTTTCACTAACTGCTTAAGAATAATGCTTATGATATATGTCATATAACGTTAGAAAAACATCTACTAACAGTTACTAATGTTCTGAGAACATTCCCTATTATCTGGGAAGTCATGAGGGCTGTTCAAACCTGCACTAACCTCAAATGTTACAACACTTACATTTAATTCAATTCACAGAGATGAAAATTCAGACAAACTCCACCGATTATTTCCAGTATTCCAAAATAATTTAAAAATATCACATTACTGCAGGCTACAGAAGTTAAAATGCTGACAGAAGAAACAAAAAACACCTATTTATAGGCAACAACAGCATTTCAGAAAATGAGATCTGATAGCTGCTCCAGGAAGGCCCTCAGATTAACTATAATGCTCAGATTTTGAGAGTTTTTCCTTTAATTATGTTCAACATTCCATGATCCTCCGTGTCTCCATAAGGCAGGAGGAATTCAGAGTCCGGAGCTGAGATGATTGGCCTGGCTGTCTGACTGATGATATCATAATGGCTGAACTTATTCCATTTCCTGAGTCTGATTATGGGAACGTTTATAAAATTTTAATATGCAGAGAGACACCCACTGACAAGTGAGACTAAAATGAGAATCTAGCTTCTCTCTACGCATTTGCACACGCTCATACACACAATCGGGCAACTAGATTGTATGTTTGTTTCAAAGACGTTTCAAAACACAAAATGGGTTCTGAATGGCTGGTTAAGGTGCAACAATATCACATTATGGATGGCGGACATGATTGTGCACATTTCTAGGCTCTGCTTTATTTTGTTCCATGAAAATCATTCTTTGTGTGTGTACATGTGTGAAAATATCCAAAGAGTTTCTTTGTCGTGACCTCAGAAAGAAATACCTCAGTAAGGCTGTTTATTTTAATCTGCATACCAAATTCCTCCCATAACAATTCTGATAAAAAAGATGAAAATTGATTGTGGGGGGCTGAGGTCAAGGAACAAAACTGGATAACAAATAAAGTACATATTAAGTAGAGAATAGTTTTAGTTTTTAAAAAGAATAGTTTGTTAATTCAATTTTAGTTAATTTAATATGTAAATTAATTGTATAATTATTGATGATTAATTATTAAACACTGTTGTTTTGCTATTTCTGAGGTTTTATACAAAAACAATAACCCACATAAAACTGTGTGTTACTTTGATTTCACAGTTAGCCCCAAGAAGACCATTTACTTGTACTAGATTGACTATAATGTACAGCCACTCCTGGGTTAGTGCTTAGATCTGCAGTGCTTTATATTGGCTCAGACAAATCTGCTGAGAACTTCTGAGAGACCTGAATTTCCAATATCATCTGACTTAATACTGCAGACAGAATATACAGGCCTATTGTGCAGGATCTGAAACAATCTGTGTGATCTACAGTAACACAACAGAACTACTGCATTATTCTTGCCATAGATAATATTATAAACAGTATATTACAATAGAAGCATATTATAAGCAGTAGGACAGATTTATGCAATACACAATGATTCATAGTTTCATAGGCAAAAAAATGACAGTTTCTGTTGTTGTCTGTGGAACATTGGCATACCCACAACAAATGTTTAAAAACAAATCATCAGTTAATATATATAAAGAACATATTTATAAATTTTATTTCTCTGAAATTGAATGATGCAAATTAAAGCATAAGTAACCAACTTGTACAAGAAACACTGACCAGGCATTTGTGACTTGCTTTTACAAACACAGAATGAAAATGTTTTGGTCAATGCAGAAATCTGCCAAGTAGACTAAATTACACTTAATCACCTAATGGCATGAGCATACACACACACACTCAAGCTAAGCCAGGAAAACATCATGCACATGGGAAGTACGTGCTCGTTCTATCTAGGGACCTTGCCAACTACTGGCCTGGCATGCATAATAATGTGTTTTAGATCTGTTTGAACGCAGATAGTTTTAAAACATCATCGTGTGTACACGAAACCTCTCAAAAATGCAAAGGAGGAGCTTTTCAATTTTTCACTACATCATTGTCTTGTAAATGTACCCTAAGCCAGAGGTGTGACAAAAAATGTCATAATCAAATGTTTTCTGTTAAAATTTTGGTAAATTTGAGGAAACTTTGCCAAGCCTGTTGAAATTCAGTGTGTGTTTGAGCTCTTTTAAAACCTCATTTTATTCTATTTATTTCCTGGCTCCATGTCCTCTTGTTTCTATTTCACCAGTGTCTCTTTCCCAGGTACTTGTCTACTCTGCTGTGTCAGAACAGGGGGCATACAGAAGATAAAGAATACACACACACAAACAGTGCCAACATTTCAGGAAACCCCTTCATCTTTTGATTCCTGCTTTTAACTACTCTTTTCTTCAAACAAAGTTTCTTTAGGAGAGAGTGTGTGTG
This sequence comes from Chromobotia macracanthus, assembly GCA_036877525.1. Lineage (NCBI taxonomy): Eukaryota > Metazoa > Chordata > Actinopteri > Cypriniformes > Botiidae > Chromobotia > Chromobotia macracanthus. The sequence goes on along the minus strand of JAZGTH010000034.1, from coordinate 194,374 downwards.
CGTGTGTGTGTAACCCTCTTGGCTGACCCTAATAAGCAACCACACACATCTTGCCTCAATAGACTTCAAACAAAGATACTACTTTTAATCAGCACTGAGAAAACTAGCACACAACCTGTTCAGAGGAAGGAGAGATAGAGCAAAAAAGACAAGAATATAGAGAAATAGAAGTGAAGAGACAGACTATAGATAGAATATGAATGCTGGCAAACTCAAACAAGAAAAGGCAAAAGAAAAGAGGAAGACAGCAGCAATGACAACAGAACAAAGAGAAGATGACAAGCACAGACAGAATGTAAGGAACAGTCTAGCCACTGCACTGGTTTAGGACTAAACTTATAATTTTCTGTCAGTGCTTTTTATGTGGGCCTCCAATCTGTCAGAGCTCATAGCCTCATACAGGCTCATGTTCACTGTGAAAGTGGGCCAGAGAACACCAGATCTCCAATGAAACTGCAGCACACTTCAAGGGGCAAGAGGGGCACAAAACAGTACAAAAATTAAAGAATTATTATAAAAAAAATTATCCAGTGTACCCTTACCTTTCTACCCTCAATTCATATATTATTACATAATTTTTAGGAGTAGAAATGCATGAATATATATTTTTTAAAAATCAACATGGACAACTTCAGCTTCTCAGTGTTTGAAGTGCATGTACATCTTTTACAGAAGTAACAACACCTGCTCTAAGATTAAACTCTGTATGACCCTTAGTGACTTGTGTTTGTGTGCGTAACCCCCTTGTCTCTGTGTAAGAGAGAAAGAATTACTTCTTTTGCACTTGCTATTTTAGTTTATTTTATCTATCTTGCACTGCTTTGCCAATACAAAACAAAACACAAATCAAAACTGAGAGAAATTACAGATACAATTACAGATACAAAAATAAATACCAATATTAAGACATCATAAAATACATACATGAAGGATGTTCCAGTTACTTTAACTAATAAGGCGCACAATAATTAAACCCTGCAGACCTTCATGTGAATCCAATCGTGGTGTTACTTTAAATAGCATCATACAGACTCAAAACTGGGAACCAAGGGCTAGATTCCCATCCAGGAATACCCACAATGGAAGGAAGGAAAAGTTTTTAGACTATTTCTGCCACTGCAGATCCAGTGGAAACAAACATAAAACTCCCCCAGTGCTAACAAGATTCAGCTCATACTGTTTTTTACAGGCTTATGAGGAAACACACTTTTATGGGGTCTGTGGTGAGGAGGTGTGACATCAGAAAGCCTGAAGAAATATTATTACCATATTTGTAATTCTAGTATCCGTATCCTTATTATCGAGCCCTGATGCACCCATCAGAATATATCTACACAACATTCTGAAGCAAAAATGAATCAGCACCTGAAGACTGGAGTCCTCAGTCATCACATAAGGCCTCAGGGCATGAATTCAGCTCTGAGGGACATCAACATCAACAATGATGAAAGCAGGTGTTGTTGAACTGAAGTCTTCTCTCTCCTGCTGTCTCTGACTCATAGCACAGTCACTATATGACTATTGTGACAGCTAAACTAAGCTATCAGCACAAACCAAATGTATACACTTGTGCAAACACACACACACAACTTGTTGCTTCTTGTTTAGTCAGTAATCTAATAATGACAAGATTGTCTAAGGTGAGTGTTGTGGGAAGGGTCTCTCTCTACATGTCTGTCTCTTTATTCCAGGGTTCATTTAATTCAGGTTTTGGTTGTTGGCGACAACATCCTGTAAACCACAGTGGCGATTAAGCAGTATATGAACTCACTGGAAAGGATTCTGGAAAATTCCTGAAGAAAATGTGCTACTCTCTCTCCTGACATTAGTGCTGCTTGCTTGCTTGCTTTTAGAGGGAAAAAAATATCCCACAACAGAATGATAAACCTTGCCTCTCTCCCCATCCCTTTTTAATCCTTCCTGCCAAACAGTGAACAATTACCAGATTCCATTTGCCATTGAGTTAAAGCACCCAGGCACTTTTCATTAGCTGAGTTGGCCAGTGACCTGTGGATCAACTTCTGCCCACGTGAATCTGTCTGAAGGAATAATAGACTGTTGGTCTGAGATTAATGGAGTTGCTACCAAGCACAAAATACCTTATTTAACAGAGTAATTTGATTACAATAAATCTGGGACAAGCCAACTGTGTCCATGTTCTGCTATGGCTGTGTTTGTCCATTTGACTAGCTGAAAAAACACAAAAAGGACACATACCTGTGTAAATATATTTATGTAAAAAAATGCACCTGAAAGCATTATAAACAAGGCCCATATTTTCAAAAGCCATACAATTATTTACTGGAAAAAAGCAAATAATTGTATAACCTTTCCCTCTCCTGTTTCTTTTGATTGGCACTTATATTTACACATATTGAAACTTGGTGCATCAGGATACATCATGTCAGATTTGAGATTTTTAGTCCTTTTAGTCATTTGGAGCTTGACAGGCCTTTGTGAGTAAATGATGTAAAAATAATAAATAAGCAAACCTTCTCAGAAAAACTGAATGGGTCTTCTTCTGACACAGTAGACTGGAGAGTCTTCAGTTTGATCAGCATTGGATTAAGTGTGTCTCACTACTGTGAGACACTACTGTGTTATAATCAGTGAGGATCAAGAGTTAATGAGCAGGAAATCCCCAGCCAGAAGCATCACTTCAATGAATTAGATCTTGCTTTTGATTACAAGACCTCGTCCCTGTCTGGCTCTTTAGCAAATAATCATGGGATTATTTTTTGACCATTAAACAAAAACAAATCACTACATTTATGACTAAATCGCTTCAGTCACAACCTTTAAATGCACAGATTTTCAATCCGAATAAATTCCAATTCAGATCAACCAAAACTATGCATATAGGTCCCTATACTTAGGAATTTTGCAATATATTTTTCAGATTGCAAAAATAGCCAGATTCTAAGGTTTAGAATGCAATTATTTTTAAATTCTTAAATCAAATATTATGATGAATCAGATCAGGCATGAAAACATCCCAGAATGTAAAAAAACTGAAATGTCAAACTGCATTATGGTGTTGTATCACATCAGCTATCCCATAATCCCGCAGTGAAATGTTATGCTTCTCATATCAGTAGATCTAAGACCGCTATGTCAAACACAGCTATCAGCAAGACCACTTATGGTCTAAGCATGACAAAACTAAACAACGGTACCTTGAGAACAGACACAACCAGCTAAAGATAAACTGTTTGATGAGGTTAACTGGTTCTCGCTCCCCCTTCTGTCTCTCTAGCTCTCTCCCCCTTTACCATAACCTCTGTCTGGCTGAACCATGAGTAAGCAAGACCACCCAGCCATGAAATTTACTGACCATGATAAAGTTCTTTGTCCTGCTACACCTGCATCTGATAAACTTTCAAAGTGAACTAACAGTGGTTTAAACAAAGGACTGAACCATTTTACCTGCAGATAAACACTAACAGACTTTAAGACAGATGACTGATGATAAACAGCCTCCTTTATCGCTTTATCTGTCTGGCATAAAACAGGAAAAGATAAAAAACCTAAATGTATTTGTTTTGCTTCCAGATGTTTCTGTGAGGCCACGTTTAGATGGTGAATATTGGTTCAGGTGTACCAGGTGTTTAAGTTAGCATTTCAGCTTTGATCCATGCGGTTCTTTAAAACAGAGTGGAAAGGTAAAAAGTGTTTGTTCTATTTATTTTAGTGTAACTGAAATATTGTGGCATTACAAACAGGCAGGTGTTAAGGATATTCCTCAGAACATTTCATTCTACACTGGGAGTCTGATTTACTGCATAACAACTAAAGTATCTACAGTCTGCATAATAACAACTGCATATTTCAAAAATGTTTCATATTAATGTCTCCACGGGTTTACACTTATTCTATGCTGTAACATGTATGGAGGACAGAGTGTCATTGTAACATCTGGATTCTGGTCAATTTTACTGCCATAATAGATGGAAAGAATGAAGGAAGTCAGACACACAAACACACATTCATTACTCAAAAATGACAGAAACCAACTTTCCTAGGGTTGTGACTGACAGCATAAACTTGCTAACAGAAATCAAACAAATAAGGGTGACACTAATTACTGCAGGGGCACATTTGCACATCCTGATGTCATTCCAAACCCGTATGACTTTTTCGTTTCATGGAACAAACAAAAAGATGATATTTTGAGAAATGTCCCAGTCGTTTTGCGCCCATACAACAGAGTGCCGCTGTTGTTTGGTTACCAATGTACAAGTCAAACAGGTTTAGAATGGCATGAGGGTCAATAAATGATGGAATGACTTTCATTTTTGGGTGAACTATCCCTTTAAGACTCAAAACCACTCCTGTGACATCACTGAGTAGAAATGGTATGTTGCTTAATCATGTCACTGCATGTTGAGGTCTGTGACTGATAGGTGTTGGATGAGGCAAACTGAGGTGACCAGATCTGAGCCCTATATCAACATTTCAGAGGAACTTTGAGTTGACACAGAGCTCTTCATCCACAACCACCAGAATTAAACAGCACCGGGGCAGAATGTGATAAAGTAGTGCCTAATCACATACAGAGACACAAGCATACACACACAAACTGGTGCTAATCTGCACCCCACTGTGCTGAAATGGGGAGACAATGTGATTGTGAGCCATGTGTTTTTGAAAAATGCTAGAAAAATCCACAAGCACAATCCTGATGGACACAGGAGCAATGCTGTTGATCTAATCCCACGAAAGTCATTGTATTATATAAATAAATAAATACAAAAGCTGAACCCAAACATTTTTGGTGTAACGCCATCTATTCAATTCATTTCAAAACACCTCAAACCAAGCGTATTAATCTGCTTAATACCTGCACCTAAAAACCCAACACCAAACATAATGCTTTTGTGCAAATCAATACTTAACCTTACACCACAAATAATAATCTACCCTTAACATGAACACCTCATGACAGGTCATAGTAAAAATGTGAAGGAATTTTATTTGTGTGTTATTGATCCTAAAGGATTGAAAACATCTTAAACAGAGCAGGAACAAATGAGATCAAAAGCAGAGCAAACAGACCTTTGTATCGTTTTCTTAAGAAAGAAAACTTCTGAGATTTATTTTCTTCTGAGAAAATGATCCTCCTCAAATATTTCAAAATAAGACACAACAAACATCAAAACCTGTTCTCAGATTTGCCAAGATACCAACATTTGACATTTTAATATTTCTCATCAAAGTCTTCCAACACTACTTTGTAATCTTATTGTATGTCAGTAACTGTGGCTTTGTACTTGTACTTAAGACCATTTATCAAGTGATTATATGACGTGCTTAAAAGAGGCATATCTAACCTCATGTAATAAAAATCTAAAGTTATGAATAAGCTGGTTACAAGTAACCTACTCTGAAAACCATGAGAGATAGAATATACAGCCAGTAAAGAATCCACACAATTTCAGTAGCAAATATGCAGGAAATATGTGCAGTCAACGTGTGTGCAGGCATCCACCTCTGATTACGTCCCTAATGATACTTACTTTGCTCTGTGACTTGTTGCTGGGTTACAGTTGCTGTGGACCCTTTAGGTGGACTCATTCTGCTCCTGGGCTGGGCTGCGACTTCCTCTTCTTTTATATTAGTGCTCTGCAAGGTATGTGAACGTGTCGCACCATTTATCGGAGGCTTCTGGCCAAGTGTGTTACCCTCACTTTCTGTCCGCATCACCTTCTCCCCCGCGCTGAGCATTCTGGGTCGGCTGCCTGGTGCATCGCGTCGTGGTGAGGGGAGTTTGGAGCTTGGACCAGTAGAGGAAGGACGACCAAGACGTGAAGGTTTAGACATAGTTACACAGCGTTCTCATGAGCACAAATGCTCATACACATTCACAGGTGAAGATAAGTTGAATCTGCTGATCTGCTAAAGTCACTTCACCAGTAACTAACTTACTACATTCCAATAGCGTCATCCAATCAAGTCACACCGTTCCAATACTGTGTGTCTGGTTCTCTTAAAGCGTTCCGTTTTCTCTCTTCTGGAATATCCCAAATCGTATCCCACAATTCCTCAGGTGCCTGAACCTTCCAAATTTCCAACGTACTCCACAGAGAGTGATTTTCACCTCTGACTGTTCAGCAGTCTCACAAGCTCATTTCTCTTCCTGTGTCTTTACTCACTGAGCGAGTCCAGACGAGTACAGGTAGAAGAAACAGACAGCAAAATAGCAGGAATAAAGAGGAAGGGGTTAATCATCACCTTTGCTAGCAGTGCCTCCAGTGTTTCGAAGTGTGTGTGTGTGTCAGGTTGACTGACAGAAAGACAAACGGAGATAAGTAAACTGTTGCCATGTATCAGCACATTTCAACACAGCCTGAATCACTGTCTCTCTCCTTCTATTATCCCACTTAAACTAACCCCCCTTCTCTTTACCTTTTTTGCTCTTGCTCTCTCTCTCACTCACCCATGGTGCCGTAGCACTCCTTGGAAAGAGAAAAAGGTCTCAACGTAAAGAAATAACAATTCCAATGAAGAAAAGCAGGAGAAAAGGTAGATTCCTCTTCTCTGCTGCTGTAACAGCTGTGTATACTGATCCACATGTGATCCACCTCTGAGTCTCTCTCTCTTTCGCTCTCTCGTCGGCTTTACTCTGAAGCTCTTCTAGTCTACAATTTAACATGCTGTAAGTCCATCGCTTGAAAATACACATGCATGCTAGACTATTTCTGGAGAATTACAAAGCAGCAAAAAGGAAAGCAGGATTAGCTCTGCAGTGTGTGTGTGTGTGTGTGTGTGTGTGTGTGTGTGTGTGTGTGTTATCAAAGCGTGACACACTGGAAGCTTTACTTTATAATGAAAAGAACTGAAACAGAGGAAAAATGTTGTTAAACAACAACAAACATGTTTGAAAAACTGTATATCAAAACAGAGATATACAATCATTAATAATAATTCCAGCAATATATACGTTTTCTTTTTTACTGTCACAGACTTAATAATTGACTCTTTTTAATCATATCTGCAGTGTATATGCTGATGTTGTAAAGAAATATATTCTCTGTATCTACATTTTAAAATCTTCATCTACAATCTTTCAGTAAAACTTCAGTACAACTTCTAAACAGGTGGCTTAAAGCACATAAAGCCTCTGATATGTTCATCAGAACCTAAAAATCTGAAATTGTACTAGTGAAAACACACAACACTTATTTGGAGCATAAGTCAAAATCAGCACTAGATAAAGATTTTGAACTGTTAACCCACTAACCCTAAAGCCCATGTTCTTCTTCACTATGTCAGACAGCCATCCTTTGATTCCATTTCACAGAAAGGCTCGAATCAAAGCAGTCAGCAGTGGGATATTTACCTTTGGATATCCTACCCAGAGAGTTTGAAAATATAACGCTCCCAATGGAGCCTATCTGGTCATCACCCAGATCTGGGTAAAAGACACATATGTATACACACATTTATGGGCAAAATTTAAACACAATATTTTATTACAGGATTAAACTTCTAACACAGCTTCAAACAATGTGGCCATCTGGACAAACCGAACATCAAATTTTTCCATGTTAACTTTAATCGTATCAAACATTTTTATGTGCTGTGTGTACTGGTACTCAGTAACCTATTTACGAACAGACAAAAATGCTTCAAAACAACATGGAATCAAAGTCGCTCCACTTCTTTCAGAAAGGGCACAGTTCATGAGCACAAATCATTGCAACTCAAATGGCTGACAGTGAACAGTATCTGCTGAACTGCTTGGTCCATTTTCATTCTAATTATTTAGAAATTTGTTGTCCACTGCCATTGTGTCAACACCCATAGGAAGCAATGAAATATTAATTGCATATTAACTTAAGCCAGGAACATACTTAACGACTAGCTGAAACATTTTAAGATTGGACACAATGCACTTAAAGACCGTTTCCATTGACTGAAACAGATTATAGTCAGAGAGGAGCACAAACTTAACAACTGGGTCAGTCCAGTTCACAACGCACTTAACGAATGGACACTCTGCGAACTAGAACATCAATCTATGTACTTATATAGACGAGATAACTCAATGCAATAACCTCATTTTGTCATTTATATATTATTTTCCAAATATGCACAAAGATCGAATCATACTTTCTGTAGATGTTTACAAACGTTTTTGTTGCAGTTTCTCTGTATACCATCTCAGGTCTGCAGTGATGTCATTGATCAGAGGGCAATTGCAAATATTAAATACATTTTAAACAAACTACACGACACCACACATTACACAACTTTATCTGCTGACTGAACAGACTCAATCACAATCAGGCAAAATCAGTGGTCATGACCACATTAATCAGCATAAAAATCATTGTGTCCCCGGCTTGGAGGAGTCACTGCTAGTCACTGTTTCTTCCCAGTGAAAACCTGATGACCTTTGACTTCACTATACATGAAACGGATGAGCCAAATTTTAGAGGTTTAGTGCTTTACAATGCAGAAGTTGTTGCTGTGCATTTGCATACATGTCTGGTGTACACGCAACATACATGTGTACATCTTTCAGCGAGTGTATGTGTCACTGTGGAGTTTTAAAAGCTCTAATAACCTCTAATAACACACTATGTGGTTTTTATGTGTCCGACTTCACCCTGCATGGACTCCATTTGCTGATGTAACTCAATGTAAGCTATATGTAACCTCTATATTCAAACTTTCACTGAAACTTTCCCCGAACGTATTAAGGAACTTCTTAGCAGAAGAAATTATGAAGTGTGTATGCAAATACCACCGGCCATTTCTGGAACATCTAGTGTAACCTAGTAGCTATGTTTAAACATGACAGCTGGTTTCCGGATGGTCTAGGCTGGTCATTAACTTGCCCAAGCTTGTCATTAACTGTTAGACCATCTTGGACAAGCCACAAACCAACTAACAGCTGGTCATGCCACCTTAAAGTGGTCAGGCTGGTTTTGGGAACATGGTTGTTGGTCAGCCACTTGCACCAGACACTGACCATCTTAAACCAGCTTTATTTTCCAAAACACAGCTAGCAGCTTAGCCAGGATTTTCTATCATATAGTGGATGATGGGATAGTGGATGAGTTTAATAGATCTATTTGAGTAAGCCTGAGGAATGTAAACTATTAGACAAAAGTGAACCCCCCCCCATCCGATTATCTCAGTCAGTATCCATTACTAAATAATCTAGTGCAAACATGACATGTATCAGGTAAAACATCTTAAGATTTTCCCAAAAGCACACAGATACATCATTATAGTCTCATACCTGATTTTCAGTATATTGAATCATTATTGTCGAGACATGAAAAGGGCATGTCTCTGTGTGTGTGACCATGTTTTTGTCCCCCTAAGGGCCAGTTTCTTCAAACACATTTAGATTTCCATGAGCCAGAACTGATTTCTCTACAAGAAACACACACAATGTTCTTCAAGTGTTTCCTGTTAGTCCTGTTGATGAAATCACACCAAACATTATGGGACGCCTCGTTGCATACTTGCTGCATACATTTTTGCAGCAAAAAGATTCAGTTTTGCAGTTGCTAAATTTTTGTGTCTCACCACACTCACTTGTGTCTCAGATTCACTTCAAATGGAATTCACACTTGATCTGATTTCAAAATGCATTCACTTCACATTGTATCATTCACACACAAAACTGCTCTTCCTCTGGAAGTTTATCGGCCTTAATTATTAATCAGCCTCTTCATTAATAATGTCAAGTTTTTGTGATGGGAGACCAGCTCACCTGAGGCAAAAGTGACCCTCTTAACACTTATCAGGAGTAAAATACCTCAGGCAGCTGTGGAAGTCTATGACAGTTCCCCAGCTAGTGGAAAGACTCAGTCACAGTCACACAGTTCTGCTCACTACCTTGAGGGAATGAACTTCTGAGATTCAAGTACCATCAAGTAGTCAAATGCCTCATAAAGGTTTTAACCAACAGACAATTACATTCTTCATTCTACATTCTTCAGTAACGATCAAGAGATTGCATCTCAAACCACTACAAAGAAAGATTTATAGGGACTGAAATTCTAGATCATTTGGAGGAAGTGTATGACTACAGGACTGAATAAAAATTTCAGAGGTTGAATAAAAATTTCAATGGGGAAGTTACGGACAACACCTTAATCAATGGCAAAACAACCATATATACCGTTCTCCAAACCTCTGCAATAAAAAAACAATCACAAAATAAATGCTGATCTAATCATTTAAAGGCTGCATAAAAATCTTGATTTAATTATATATTATTAATTACCATTATAGTTGCCATGTATACAGAAGCAATATTGTATCAAACAGAAAATAATGTGACAGTGTAAGACACTGAAGTGATTTCCAGAGATTCTGGACCTCTGTGTCTTTGGGGCCCCCATGTGGCCTGCCCATTGAACTCCAACTACATCTACTGTCCTATTACCAAATTAATAATTGTTTGCTCTGGATTTTATCATTTCACATTTGTTTTTATCCAAACTGAGAAAAGTCATTTTAGATCATTTGGAACTGATCACTTGGCTTTATTATTTATTAATTATGAATTTTGCATATAAATCAAAGGTTTCAGGTTTACATAGCCAGACAGGCAACACACACATACCACTGAACTTCACTGAACACTGAACTTAATCTTTCCTGATTAAATTCAACAGTCCACATTTATTATAATTAAAAAAAGTAAGGCAATGACAAAAGTTCCCAAATTGTTGGCCTATTCTCAATGTTCTCCAATAAACTTCAGCATCATTTGTTAAATCTAAGCATTATTAAGACCAATGCATGGTAAGTTAGCAGATCCAGTAGAGTAATGGTGCGGGGGCTTCTGAAGAGGATGTAAATAAGAGACAGTGACAGCAGTCTTATGGGCTTATTGATTTTAGCTCAGCGCTCTGTGCCAGGCTAATACAGGTCTGCGAGATGAGCAGAGAACCGTTACAGAGCTGCCAAGCAGAGCCAGAGAAGAAAAAGAAGCATTCCAGACAAAAGCCTAAATCTAAGTCAAGAACAAAGTCCATTGTGCCACGTTTACAATTTAAATCTAAATCAACAGCTCTCAAACAGAATCCAATTCCTCTTGGTGCTGGAGACACATTTGGAGACACATGGACAGACACATTTGTCTGTCTCTAAAAAAAGACTGTGGCACTTTGACGTTAAACACTGTGTGACTGGTATTGCGTTTAGCTTTAAGAGAAAGATTCACTTCACAAATGATTAACATGTAAAGGAGAAATTAGATAGTGAGGTAGGATAAAGATATAGACATTTTGTATGCCGGAACCTCCAGCAGAAGCTGATGTATTTGAAACAGTGAATGTAATAACTTTGCTTTGGTTTTGAGTGTGAAATCTTGGTACTGAGCTGGGTTCTTGTGGTGCCATCTGCCAGTCAGCATTATCATGATGTCATTGTTATACTGCTCCAGAGAGTAATTAGTCACATGACATTTATGACTCAGGTGATGTCATCAAGATAAACTATGATTCTAACAAATTCTCTCTACTACAGACTTTTTGTAAAGCAGGAACAGATATTTCTGAGTAATTTTCTAGTTGTGTACTCGAGCTCAAAAAACAATTCTAATTTGTATGTTTGAGTTAAGTTAAAATGAGTAAAATGACAAAATGGCACAAATGACAATACTGTGCCTGAACTAAGGCTGAATTGTGCTGGTGGTTTTAAGACTGCACAGTTTTACCTGAGAAAGCTTGCAAACATGCTGTTTAATATGATCAAAATAACACAGGGCACCCAAAGCAGTTAGGTATAATTTAGATGACTGATTCAGAATGTAATATGTTTCACTGTGAGTTCAATTACAGCAGGCGAAGTAACATCATTTGCAAAATAAGCAGTATTTGGCAGCATACTACTTCAGGAATTAAGAACAAGTTTCCACATAAACACATGTACATCCCAAATGTAAAGCCAGCCCATCATAAAACAATAATAATAATATGGATCAGAAAGTCCATAAATGGGCGTGCCTTCTGAGATTGTAACCTCTGGTTAGAGCTTGTGGTCTGATACAGTAATGATATTGTGATAAAGAATTCCCAGTTCTTCTCAGTATTTCTCCTAGATAACATTATACATGGAAGCTCTTGTTTGTTCTGGTTCAGTCTCTAAGTATTCAGCTATTTTTTTCTGGGACCTTTTAGCATGCAGCTGTGTTATGTTAATATGTAATTATTCCAACATCAAAACCATCAGAATGGATTTTAAAAGGTCACCATTGTGAGTGTGAGACCAGCTATAAACGCCAGGGTCACTGGTTATTCTGACACTAAACCTAGCATAACCATTAGCACAAATGCTAAAACTGCGTGTAGAATCAAGGAACAAAGGGCCAGACGGCTTAGTTGTTTTCTCCTCTCTATCAGCTAATAAAAGGAACTAAATAGTGTGTTTTGGGAGGATAAGGTAAGCATGTTGCATCTAGTATGTGCTTATTCAGGCCTAACCCAAGCTTAGAACCCAAAGCTGCTAACTATGATGGAAACTAAGATGGTGGTTTACCTTGAGAAAACCAATGTGAATTAGAATGTTTCCACACTAATTTATATATATAGTAATAACAAGTGACTGGTTTGCAGCAGGAGGCACATTAGCATTATCTTGCTGTCTATCTTTTACCTCTTAGTTATGCTGTTTCCGAAAATGAGGGCATGCTAATTAAACAATAACAATTCTTTCTTTTGCACACTTGCTTGTTTGTGCACACACATACATACACACACACACAGGCCCACTCACAACCTCTCGTGTCTCCTGCTGTATTTCTAAATGGAATAAAAATGCACATCCTGAGGCATCAGACAGGTATGGGGTGATCCCTATACTTGATCTCACAGAACAGATAAAACATTCACCCCATGGGCTTTAATACACTTAAAGTGATCGTGTCATTAACAAATAGACTTTAAAAGAAAAGTAGTCTTTTTAACCATTTCTTTTAAAGTATATATATATATTATTTTTTTTTATATATATATATATATATATATATATATATATATATATATATACATCAGCAGGATGCAGGGGTAGATGTGTGTCTGAAGTTGGTTAAAAATCAAAAAGGTTGCTGCATAGCTCTGTGAAATTTAACACACACAGACTTGGCTCAAGTCGTTCCTAATAAATGAATGGAACTATACAGCTGTGAATCTTACACAACACAAACTTTGCTAGACAAAACCATAATATTGCTTTATATACAAACACGACTAAAATATCCTGGCATTCCCATAATTCTTTGCTGTTGTATATTCACACTGAGAAACAAGAAGAGGTGACGTTCCACATGCTGGTACTAATGTAATACCAAATTAATTAACGATCACTGGAGCATTCGTCAGTCTTTACTTTCAGTCAGCCCAACTCTCAAAATAGCTTCATTAGTCACTGGTAATTAGGCAACCATATTGAATGTTATAATACTGTGAGGATAATGCAGCTATATTCTCATTATATAACAACCAGTCAGGCAGCGATGAGCCTCTGTCCAATCTGTAAGGCCGGGGCCTGAATATGCATGAGTATGCAAATGTCTTTATGAGGGATTTGCGATAAAAGACAGAACCAGGGAGACGGACAGAACCACAGACAGGTGGAAAGACAGACAGGCAGATACAATTATTCTAGATACACTTATCATTATGAACAGATGAGTGTTTTTGCTCTTAAAACGAATTTGAGTGGTATTAATATTGTGCATTTATAACATTTTTAAAAGAGAAAAGTGTTTTAAAAAAGAAACAGACAAAAATCATTTAATTTAATCAGTACCAGCACTCTTTCAAAGAAAAATACAATTTAAATGTATCCTTTGTGTCCACAGCACACGCAGTAAAACAATATGAGCAAAGGTAATGGTGTTGCTTGTCTTAGCAAGCACTACTAATAAAATGAAATTGCACCCACATACACAGATTTACATGGTACATGTGCTGTATTTCACTGCAGCCAACAAACATGGGACCCAGACATAAGCACACACACACAGGATTCAATGCTGTCCATAAGACAATGAGTTTTTTACAGTACAAACTATATATTCTATCCTCTAATCCTCACAGAAAACGTTTGCATTTTTAGATTTTCAAAAAAGCATGATTTAGTATGTTTAATAATCAATTTTCCTTGTAGGGACTGCTGGCAGGTCCACAAAATGTACGTGTGTGTCACTTTTACCATCTTTCTGGGGACGTTTGGTTCCACAATGGTATGAAAAACAAGAACACACACACAAAAAACAGTATTATACATATATATGTATAAATATATATGTCAAATCACACTCGGACACAGCTGGGTAAGTATAAAGGTAAAAAAAAATTCTGACATCAGCTAAAATACACACTTACAAATGCGTTTAATAGTCACTAACAGAAAACTGCACAAATTGAACTTTTTTATAAAGCAGAGCAGGTCATCAAGGCAAATTTGTGAATACTGGGTGAATTCTAATAGAATATAGTTATATATAACAATTGTTAACAATAATATTATCTAAAATATGGCTTATACATTCCTTAGCCATTAGAAAGAAAATCACACATTTCCCATTGGTCCAGTGCTTTAATTTGGGGTTTAGGGGTCACAAAGCACCGCCCACTACCCTCTCAGCTTGACTGGATGGCATGTTGTGTATGAGGGCAGACATGTGTTTCTGTCTTCACTCTCACAAACACCCGCAGCCTGACCTCTGTGGCACGTGTCGGCCGCACCCTCTTAGAGACCCTCCTGTGCCACATTCATACACACACTCACTCACAAAATTCCTTTTGGTACACGTGAAAAGCCACAAAGAACGATTATACATCTGGCTAAAGAGATGGACCAATTAAATCTCACAGGAGGCATTAAAAGGAGAGAGTGAGCAATGAGCAAATGTGTTAAAGAAATGGAGATGGAGAAAAAGAAGGATGAGATGGTGAAGAGGAAAGCAGGTGACACTGAATAAACCATCACTTCATCAAATGCCTCATTTCTACATCAAAGAGATACCCCACCACCACCCCCATTTTACCCACAATCCTGGGGACAATGAATCGGCCAAATCTTAGCAAAGACTTTCAAGTCTTTTCAGTTTCGAGAGAAACTTCTACATCAATAGAGAGATTTGCCATAATTTTTCAGTGACTTGGGGAGAGCCGACCACACACTTAACATCCCAGTGGATATAAACATTACAGTTTATACATGTACATTAGTTACTGGTCATCAATCCCAACCACAGCATATATTTCATTTTACACTACTTTCTACAGTTTTTCATGCAAATATTGCACACTACCCTAAAATCTAATTTAAAGTGCTAAGTGAGCAAGAGAGAGAGAGAAAGAAAGAGAGAGAGCAGTTGCTAAAAGATTTAACAGGAGAGACAATTACAGCAAGAGATCAATCAGAGTGATGGATGAAAAATAAACAAACTATTGCTGATCAATAGAGAAGGTCAAGGAGACATGCTGAGTGTTAAAGAAAAGCTGGTATGGCAAAATGGGAGACAGTGAGAGTTAAAAGAGATATAGCATTGTAATGACTTCACATAGTTGGATAGGGTCACTTTCTGGTCATGCCTTCATGTTAAGATGGGACCCCATAACAGGACCCAGAAGAACCTGACACTAAACACCATCTGTTTCTCCTGAACACAGCTGTGTGCCAGTGTTTGATATTCTACAGCCTTTCCTTATGTCTCTTTATGTCTCAATAGTTTGAGATTAAAACTACACAGCAGTCCAACCTGTGGGCAAGAACTTAAATGTCATATATGACACAATCCAAAAACAAGAATTTGTGTTATTGTTTTCCTCCACAGTTAGGCTAGATAATGAGCTGTATCACATTAAGAATTCCACTATGTCAATTCCACTCTATTCATTATAGTCATAATCCACGTCAGTCACATTGTTGTTGGAATGGAGTTTATGGTGTAGCTAAATGGGGGGGGGAATTTCAGAATTTCATCCTTTCCATCCCCATTTATGTCACAATGACTACTTCACACAATCAGACAGAGAGACATATAGACAGATATAAAATCGGTGCAGAATGAATTGGCAAGAATGAAAACGCAATTAAAACTAAAATCAGACAGAGAAAGAAAAGTGCCATGTAAAGCAAAAACTAAAGATGTAAAGACTGTATTATACTGGGGGCCAAATCTGACTCTTTCTGCTCCTGATTTAACTGAGAGAGAGTTCTGGACTCCATAAGACACTGTTAAAGAGAGAAAGTCAAAGAGTAAAGGATGTATACTCTGTACTTATATGCAAATATATACAGAGGCAAAGGCTACATGCCCATTTCCAATTTTCCAAATATTATTTATTTGTGAGGTTGTTCATAACGTTTTATGATTATTAAACTTGGCACATATCCACAGTTTTATGTCACTGGCGGATGTCATAAAAAACAGATTTGTGTCACAGGTGTTAAAATGCATTCACCACAAAAATATTTGAAAGCTAATTTTATGATGAACACTGCAGTGTTTAGTGAAGTAAAACAAGAAAATGTTTTGACTGCATGTGTTCAGTACCTGTTCTGACCAGCGTCTAATACAGGCCACATATAAAATATTTACCTTACAAATCAAATGAAGAAATAAAAAACAGATCAGAGCAAAAAAAAAAAAACAGAACAGAACACTGTTGCTGATGTAGCGAACACAAACAGAAAACAGCCATAAAGATCCAGGATTTCATTTAACAGGTCATCACAACATCCGATGCCCCTGATCATAACTGTGAAACTGCATAAAGCTGTCTTACAGCAGTCCTCACTGTAATCACATCCTACACTTCCGACTGTCTTCAGTCACTAATTACAGACGAATATTATAACCAAAACAAACTCTTTTCATGCCTCATGAAACCCACTGAACCCTGCGCCAGGACGCGCGGAGTCGTGCGGTTTCTGCGGAGCGACTTGCTGGATGTTTTGGTCTGCGTGTGAACGCGTACCCTCAAATCTGCGTCAGGTTTAAGGCATCAAAGCAGTTTCGTGCTGTAATGTCACGATGTATCTAGTGTTTCATGTTTAGATTAGCCTTATTGTGGGACTAAACAGGATTAAGTAACAATTCTGGCACAAAGCACGATAACACACGGAGTCACACACACACACACGCTAAAATGCTTTGAACCTCAGCGATTTGCATATCGTTGCAAATGGGTCAGTTCACTATCCTGTGTGCTCACCTTTCGAAATGTGGTTTGTTACCTGAAATGCTTGGCTTTGAGTATCAAAGGCACCGGGACTCTTCTATTGTAAGTTCAACAAAGGTTGGCATGCTATGGTTGTGCTTGTACCGTAGACTACAATGTGTCAAAAACATGGCAAACATGTATGGAGAAGTCCGCGTTAACTCCGTGCGTAACGAATTGAATTGAACGTGCTGCTCTGACAGGCGCCTCTTTGGTTTTCGTTTAAGTGAATCGATTCGTTTAAGTGAATCGATTCGTTTAAGTGAATCGATTCGCTTGTGTGAATCTGTTTGTTTGAGTGAATCGGTTCCTTTTAAACAGTTTTTCTCACATGTAGCTTTACAATGTCCAATTTGTTGAAGTGAATCAGTTCGTCCTAAACAGTGTTTAGCACTTGCCCAGTACTCACAATTTGGTCAGTCGTTGAAATATTATAAATCCACAAACTTAGACGTGCGAAATTCCAGGAAAATATCCAAACTGACCAGCTAACTGACCATTTATTTATCTCGAATAAATCTTCATATTAAAAATGCTTTCACTGGCCAAATACAACCTGCCAAGTGGTCCAACAGTGGTCTGCCAGTGTCAGTGGAAAACTGGGCAGTCATGCATTTACAATTAGGTTTACAAAGTTCTGCTAAGACTTTTTCTCATGGCATTTCTGACTAAAATTATGTCTGATTAAGTAAAACTCCCTTGTAAAGAGGCTTTGGGGTATGGAATTGCACTGAATGAAACTAATAAATCTAGTGGTTAGCATTTCACAGCTAGTTCTTGTTCCCCAGAGAAATGTGCAAAATCCAGCCCGCCCTGCTGGCTGTCTCTCTTCATGTTTATTTTACAGTGTCTGTTCATGCATATGTCTACAAGTGTGAGAGAAGTGCAGAAGTGTTCTGTAAGACGTATTGATAAATATAATCAGTTTTAATAAAATCGCCCTAATATAAAGGCTATTAAAACCAACCTAATGACATTTTAAGTAGTCTTCACTTGTTAAAAAACCCTTACAAATTGGCCAGATAATGTTTTCCTTTAAATCTAACCATGTCAGCAGGTTTGTGTGTGAGTTAGGTTAAGGGGTGAAATATAAAACATCATTACGCTGGTATGAAAACAATGTAGGTCTATAAGACCTCACTAATAGAGTAAAACAAGCCTGTGTATGTGTCTGGAAATGAACCTGGCAGGTTTTCTAGGGACAACCCATAAGTAAAACCACACATACACACATTTGTTATTTTATCAACTTGAGGACTTTGTAATCACATCTATTTTTTTATTATGGAGCTAATAATTATCCTTGTTGTGAAACTTGACATCTCACAACAAAGAGAAATATAGATGGTTACAGAGTGTCATATGCAGACCTGAAAGCATGATGTGTGTCTGGCTTGTGTTGAGAGAATAGGGGCCATCTGTTTTACCAAGCACTCTGGTAGACAGAGAGTCAGTGTTGTCTGTAAGGTCCTGATACTGGTACCTGATACCGGTACTATCAGTACTAGTCTGTACTGTACTGTAAAAAAATTCTAACCTTTCACCCTTTCTTTTGTCTTCCAACAGGTATTGTCTCTGTTGAAATTGTAAGCTTGGTTACTGTAACTGTGTATAGCTGATATTATTGCCTCATGATTTATCACGTCATTGTTTTCCTCACCTTGTAAGTCGCTTTAGAATAAAAGCGTTTGCTAAATGCTTAAATGTAAATGTGGTACTATATGAAGGATGTATGCTACATGGCGGGCGGCTTTTCTGATGAGACATTCTTTTATATTACACACACAGAGCTTGTTTATGTGTGTTTATGATCAGTCTCTTGATCACTTAGATTGTGTAAGCAGAAATGTTCTGTATTAACATATTTGTATGGAAAACAATTTTCAATGGCAGATTAACTATGGCAAATATTACTAGGTCTACAACTGATCCAAATCAAATTATGGCTCAGAGCATGTCTGTGACCATCAGAAGCTGCTATGCGTTTAATTTATTGTTATAATAAATTATTAAAATCTTTGCTTTGTATGGATATTTAGTGGTGCTTGCTAGGCATTTCTCAAAGAAACCAATGGAAAAACAGGTCATGCATAGGTAAATATTCAACATTGGCCTATACCTTGCCCACACTGTGGCAGAGCAGGAATGTGCTACAAGAATGAATAATAGCATAAATCATGATGCTAGATAAGAAAAGGTGTGTGCTGATACTTTTTTAAATTAATTGTAGTTTTAATAAAATATGTGAGAACTTAAAAAGGAACACTTCCTTGGTCAATCACCTTCACCAGTATAACCATCCATTTCCTAGTCATTATTTGCTAAGATAACGACTATGCTGGTTCAACTGCTAGTCCAGCACCAATCCAGCAGGAACCAGCCAGGACAATGATGGTTTAAGCTGGCCTTTTCAGCTGGAACTACCCAGCATTTAACACCTGTGCAACCACTAAGAACACCCTAGCAACTGCCTAACAACATGCTAAAAACCACTCCGTAGAAACACCCTAAAAACCACAGGAGTAATGCCCTGGCAACCACCCAGAAATCCCTACAACCCTGGTGGTAAGTTTTGCATAGACAAGCACCACTTGCATTTTCATCATGTAAATGTAAATGAAAATGTGAAAATCCAGTTTGAAGTGTAATATGTACATAGCTAGATTGATTCGTGCATTTGTTCAGCAAATGTCTTTCTCAATGTGTGTGAACATGTGTGGGCATGTGCTTATTTAAACTACCCTCTAACCACAGTTTGATCTGTCTTTAATACTGTAGAAGTGAATGGGAAATTGCTGTGGCCATGGACGTTAAAATAGAAACTTCTCACCGTGAGAACAGCCCCAGCTTTTCAGAGAAAACCGAGGAGTGAAAGAGAAACTTCTCATTTACCTCTTCACTTCAAGTGTGATTCATACCTTCCTGACCAAAAGAATGAGAAGAAAAAAATAGAAATCAGTTGCCTAACAGCCTGAGACAAAAGTCATGATTTGCATTAAGGTTGAGGCTGCTGTTCTGGTGTTATTTTAGAAGGTGGAACTTAAGAGCTGTTGCAAATCAAGCAGTAAATCTGAACCAAAACAGCTGCAAGTGTTGTCTTGGGAGCATAGTTATACACTGTGGAAATCTAACCTCACATGCTAAACCTACATCTTCTCTCCTGCTCTTCTGGATTCTTTCTTTTTCCTTTTTTCCAGCTATCATCATTTACTCACCCTTGTGTCATTTCATTTTTTCTGAGTTTAACACACAATGAAAACATGAAGTGATTATTGGCTGTCATCAAGGTTCAAAAAGATAACCATAAAAGTAAATCATGCAGGGCGTCACTATAATTCACAAGGTCTAGAACCACATTTTTATAAATGAGCCCCCAGATTCATGATTCCTGGTTGTTCTCTCTGACGATATATGACTTACACTGTTCATATGACACTATTTTCCAGTCTTTTACAACCATAATGGCTGATGATGATGAACGTTTCACTCTTGGGTAAACTACTCCTTTAAATATCTTAAACTTTTGCTTGTTTAATTACATTTCTGCTTGTTATTTCCCTGTCCTTTCATTCCTCTTCCTCACAAGCTCCTCACATGTCCTTCTATTTTCCCCATCTCATTAACAGAGGGCTGAGTGGGAAATAGACATTCATGGCAAAAAGAGATATGGAGAGAAGAATTTGTGTTATAAAAGTAAACCTTTATGGCTGTTTTTTTTGAGATCAGGTTTCACACAATGATATGAGGTCATGTGTGAAAGGTGTAAGGGTTCGATTGGTCTGTTGGGTCGGGTTACCCTCTGTTGGGGGCGAAATAACAAGTGTCTTAGAGAGAACATAGTGTCCTATACACACACTCTCACACACACACACTGAAGGCTTATCTCCATGAGTAAGTGGATAATGTTGGTGCCCATGCTGTGAAAGTGTTTCTAACACGGCATGATCCCACACTGTAAGAGCCAATCAGACACAGTCTCAGACGGGTTTATCACCTCTAACACACACACACAACACACACACACACATTCATTTATTATCTGGCCTTCTAGTTTCTTTGCCCATTAATGTCATTGTTTCTTGCTTTTTTAAAGGTCAAAGTGCAACAAAGTTTCTTACCATAAAACACTGTATTACAGCTGAAAAGGCATTTTTTGGCTTACAGTCTATAATACAGGGTGAGACTCGGCTGAAGGTCAAAGATCCCCACGTGGGAGAAACTATAAAGAAAATGTGGCGAGGAGGAATTCCAGAAGAATTACTGTGCAGAATGTTATTAGCTTCTGTCTATGTACCCTTCACACCACAATCAGTAGGGCTATTTGAATGCCCAATTACTGAAGTTTCATGAGGAACTCTGTTTGATATATTAGCTGTCCTTGGGTGGATGCAAAGAGGTGTGGAGGGGTAGGAAGATGGTGCGGGGGTGTTTTGACAGTAGGCCAGCAGGTTTGGAGTTCTCTCCCCGTTTCCGTTTGGAGAAACTTGATACCATCCAGTTCTGTAGCTGAATCAACATCTAAATATGGGTGGCATCCCACACCATGACCCTGGAGATTCAGTGCAACAGTTGTAGGTGTGTGTGGGTCTGGCACATTCTCATCAGTTGCTGTCTCCACCTAGCAACCCAAGCCAGAAGGGAAAATTTATTGCTCAGAGTTGCTCAAAACACAATGGAAGTCTCGGTTAAATTTCATTTAGGCATCAGAAGAGAAAATGAAAAATTACTTTCATTTAGCAGGCACTTTAATTTAAAGTGACTTATAATATAACAACATACATGACACATTCAACAGAGGCAGAATTTCAGAATTGCTTGGAAAAGTACAGGCTACTCCACTAAAAAGAGCAGCTTAGACTTACTGTAGAAACAAGTAAGACAATTGAGTTTGAGATCCACATGAGACCCATATGAGATTAATGGGATAAATATCTGAGAAGCAGAAGACATAAGAAAAGCATAAGTCTCCATTTGATATCCATTAATTGCTGCCCATGAGCAAGAGAAACAAATACTCATTTTTGATTTTTCAGCATAATTCCACAGTGCACACTGCCCTCATCCCATGCACATCCCTAGATATTTATGTTTCTTGTTCTCTGTTTTGTCTTTCTCTGTCCTGCTTTTTCTACTAAACAACAATGTGTGACATGCACACACACACACTGTACACACACACTAACTGATGTGCTGAGCTAATACCACTTGGAGGGATTTGTCAGGTCTGGCAGTTCTCCACAGTGTCGGCTCTCACGTGGTATTTCAATTGCCCTGTCACCATGGAGATTCAGCATTTTTCTGCCCTGTCATCCAGGGATGTGTGTCTGTACCTGAGCTTGCATTTCTCTACCACACACACACATTCACATGCATCCATGCATTCAGCAGGACCTCTCTCTATCATTATATTGGGTTTAACTGATGAGCCAGAAAATTAAACCCAGTCCTCATGTATTTCAAATCCGGAGTCACTTCAAAGCAGCACTGTGTGGAGAGTGTCATATGGCCATGCACAACATCTGCATCCAATTAGAGCTTTACATGAACAGGATCTCCAAACCCTCCAGCATAACTGTCATGACCAATCAGCCAATCACAAACTGCCTCTAAGTCCTTACAACAGATTTAGCAGCCATTTGATGGCGTTGATTTACTTAAAAAGTCTTTGATTTGTTATTAATAGTGCTTTGCTAGCTTAATAAAGTTTTTATACATAATCTCTTGTTTCCATTGGTTTCTTTCATTAGTTTCTTATCGTAGTCACCATATGTATTAAATGACTTGAGGCAAATGTTGTATTAATGGAATAATACAGAAGTATTTAACATGCTCTGTATTTACCAACCTTTCAGTGACCCTATGAGCAAACGAGAAGACACAACAGCTCAACGGAAATGGAGGGAGACCAAGGACAGTTTTGAATATGATAACCCAGACAGCCTAAAGCCTCTCCTCCTCAAAATCTTAAAGAGTACTCCCGAGTCTACAGCTATGACCCAGCAATGACGAATATAAATCTGAATAAGACACCATGCTTTAAATCTTGAAAATAACTATCATTATTTTCTAATACAGCTGTCCCTCAAACCTGTAGACTTTGGCACACTAGACCAACCATGTGAAGTTTAATTTTCTCAAATCATGGGAGTATAAAATTTTTATGTTTTGTCTAAGGTTATATAACAACCAAAGCCTAAAGTCCTAAAGGTCTGATGCAGGTTTCAACTTAATTCTCTAAATTGCACAAAATCATTATTGACCTACTTCATTATATTTATGTTTTTTTTTCAAACACCTCTTACTATAACACTTACTTACTTATAACACTATAGGCCTGGTTGACACTTCCTGTTTTAAGATTGTGTATCAGTGGAAACGAACTGAACAACACTGAAACCTTGGATTTAAAGCCTTGAAGCCTCTCTGAGTTTCACTAAGCGGAACTGTGAGTCTTGGATCCATTAGTCTCGAATAGACTGACGCTTCTCAGGTGGATAGAGTGATTTTTTTTTCTGTGTGGTTTGCCCTCAGAGAAAAGCGAAAGCAAGAGAATATGAACTTTTTTAAATATTACAGCTCTCAGGCTAATATATTACTCTTTTCAGATAGTCCACAAGTCTACAGGATTTACCATCAAGTGATTTCATATGTTCTGATTGGTAAGAGCCATGAAGAATAACAGAGAAAGCACCTTGAAAGACTTCAGTGCAACATAAATCGAGGTCACTAGGGGATGGCTTGAATTAATGCAATGCACAAAACATTTGACACAATTTTTGTGTATAATAAGCATAAATTTAATGCCTAAATGTTTTATACAGAAACCCACAGGGTTTTCTGTTTCTCTCGTATTCGGTTTATATCCCTGGTTTAAAAAAATCTGGGCAAAAATACAGAACTGGAAGCTGAATTGCTGTCATAATTTAATACCAACGCTGAAATATCTTAATGGAATCATAAAGGAATCTGCTAAGAATGAAATACCATTCAACTGAATGAACTGAAATCCAAAAATCAAATATACACTTTCACTTTTTCAGTTTAAACAATAGGATCTTATTTGATTCAAATAATCTTATTTGATTATTTGATTTCCAGATTATGATAGAAATACGTTCCGCTATGAACAGCATGCCTATGGTGTACGTTTCTCTGACCTATAAAGGCACACACAAATGTCTTGCATTATAGAGGAAATTACAACAGCAAAAAATGTAGCAACGCAAGCAACTTAAATGTTCATCCAGGTTTTGAAGGTTACACGAGTGTAATGAGATATGAAGTTTTGCGGTAAGTTTCGTTTTCATTTACTACAGAGCTTTCGCTGCTGGTGGAAGCGCACATCAGCGAAGATCAAAATCAATAAACTTCAAACTCTGTGGCTGTGCGTCAAAACCCATTGAGCAGCCTTCCTGGACAACATTTTGGACACCACAAGCGCGTTTCTCAGTTTAATGTTTGTGTGTGAGCTCGTCTAACCTGAAACGCGTTTCTGATGCTAAGAAGCGGCTTAGGGTTTGAGAAGGAAACTCTGAAATCTTACTGCTGATTTTCGGGCTCCCTTTGCGCTCGTTGGTAGCAGGATGATCCACGAACTGAACCCGATGTCCGGACATCTTCTTCACCTCACCACACTGTTCAACTGTGCCCAAATATCCGCAAAACTTGAGCTTATTTATCGGTTTCGTCCAGCTTAAAACACATGGAGCTCTTACTCTGTATATACGCTATGGATGTATGACCAAAGGACACAAACTCCTTCATGAGGGAGAGTGATAGAGAGAGAGAGGGATATACATAGGGAGGGAAAGCGAGAGAGAGAAAGTGAGGGGGTTTTCAGCCCAAAAAGTAAATAAATAAATAAGAAAGGAACTTAAAGTCCACATGTCTGCAGAATTACGTCATTCAGTTTACAGCAGATTGTTATGTAGGGATAAAAGCTGTATAATATTATTTATGCATACGTTCATACATATTTAAAGGCATGGGTTAATCACGCGTTTTATTGCACATTATTAATACACTATACAATAATCTTAGAAATAAACATGAACCTATTTAAATTTCACGCAATGCCATAGACCATGACCTTGTCCAGTGGGGATGCAGAATTCCCAACCGACCTTGTCCAGGTTGGTGAATGCTTAATCTAGAACCAAATGACTTATAAGCTTTTTAAACGTGTATATTCGTTTCATTTGTATGGCTTACTGATAACTTCCTTTACAGTATTACATCATTAACATACACAGTTTCTCACACATACACGCACAGCCATGTGACATAGACTCGAGGTTCATTCGTATGTCCTGTCGCATGATCCAGACGATGCACTATGTTCGCATTTCATACACGGCTGCATAATTTCTGAAGCGCAATACTCAACCATAGTGTGCTTAGACTTATGCTGCCATCTATTGCCTAACACAGGGACAACCACAAAACTATAGTATAGACACCAAATAGCGATGGGAAGCTATAAGACTTTTACGCAAATGCTAAAAACTTTACAGATGAGCGCAGACACTGATGGCCTTGTTATCAACCCTTGATCTTTCCTATTACTTGAACATTATAGCTCTTTCATTATCAACGATGATAACCTGGTAAAACATGGTACTGTTATGAAAAAGCCAAAATCACTGCTCAACCTTTTCCTTTTTATAAAATTTTGGTTTCATAGACAGTCTTTATATCTGAAATGGTCATACCTATGCATTGACCTTCAAGCTAAACAGCCATTTTTAGTTATCATTGGCAGAGATCTGATTAAAATTAGAGATTTTTTCCAGTGATATGAAAAATAATGATCTGCCATATGGATCAATAATGAAGGTGCCTGCTAACCGTTTGTGGGTATGTAACTCATATGCTTCACTGATTAAATATAGAACATTCAGGAAACAAATAAACTAAATTAAAAATCTGTATAGATTGCTATGTGCTAAATACACATAGGGAAACTAGTTACAGAACTAACTCAATGCAAACATCAGTTTGAATGTGTAAATCCAGTTATTTTACAATAGTGTCTCTGTGTTCTTGTACTCCGCCAACTGGTCATATGAGTAGCTAAGCTTCATGTTTATAATACCAGATTGTGCTGCTTTATTTGCAACAGTAAGAATTGATCATTCTGTTCAAGAATTGAACTTTGAAAACCCTTCCTCGTTCTTAGCAGAACTACTTTAAATAGAGATAACCACATTGAGGTCAGGCATCAGAATAACCTATGAGAACAGACTTAGTAATAAACTCCCATGAGTGAGACTGACATGAGATCATTTTCTCCTCTCGTTCCTACAGGTTTATGTCATTTTTCACCATATGGGAGCAGCCTGTTAAAATCAGCACTTATATAACAGCCATGTTTTAAAAATAAAGAATGTTGCTTGAACAGTTTTTCAGATGTTCCAACCAGATCTACAATATATCCACCTTCTCTCAGTTGCTAATTAAGATTACAGTATGTATTACCATTCAGTCTTCAAATTATGTTGTTTACATTTATGCATTTGGCAAATGCTTTTATCCAAAGTGACTTTTTTATAGTGACATTTTATCTGTACAAACATTCCCTGAGAATCAAACTCATGATCTTAGTGTTGCTAGTGCCATTCTCTACCAGTTGAGTTACATTAAAGCTTGTTGTTGTTTTAGACTGTTGTCAGGGATTATTTGAACAATGTTTTACAAAAACTGTTTCACAGTGACCTT
Organism: Chromobotia macracanthus; assembly: GCA_036877525.1. Taxonomy (NCBI): domain Eukaryota; kingdom Metazoa; phylum Chordata; class Actinopteri; order Cypriniformes; family Botiidae; genus Chromobotia; species Chromobotia macracanthus. The sequence goes on along the minus strand of JAZGTH010000034.1, from coordinate 167,453 downwards.
CATCTCTGACTTCATGGTGTAAATAAACAATGAAAAAAAATTTCAAAACAATGAGAAAGGTTTGACATTGCCTTATAAAGTTTATTCCAAAATACATTTCTTACAAAATCAATTTCAGGCACCCGAAAAAACAGAAACATCAATTTGAAATACAACACAACACTACACAAAGAGAGAGAATAACCAACAACATACACATAAATAATGACAAGACTGGTAATAATGTTTGTATAAGGGCTATACAGTCTGTTTGGGTGGATGAACAGTTTTACATGGATTAACAATGCAAAGAAAAATACCTATACAAGACATACATGCAATTAAGTCTAAAAAAGACACAAACAATCCTTATTGTTCATACCATCATCAACATCTTGTGCACTGCACTTCAACACGTTTATAGAAAACTTAACACACACAAAGATAGAAATGCAATAAATTAAGGCAATATTTATTCTCTCAAGGAATCAAAGTGCAATCCATTTGGAAACATAAGTATAAGATACAGTATTCCCAGGTAAATTCTCCAATTAAAAGTTCTGTATGATGTCAGTGCAGGCCGTTCTGCTCAATGTACATTTTGGAAAGGGATGCCGCCATGGATTTGGCCAACTCCTCGTCCCTTCTGCGCTGTGCCTGTGTGTGGCAGCACCAGTCGTCATACTCCGGGTTGGGCTGACTGCTGTCCAAAAGCACATCATAATGACCATTGCTGAGCCAGCTCAACCAAATGGCTGGTTTGGACAAGTCTTCTTCTCCCAAATAGTGCACCATGGTGGATACCGTAGGGCTTTCCACACTGCCTCCAGTGGTCAAGTAGATATTCACATTTAGCATTTGGCTCATGGCCAAAAGTTCTGGATAGCCGGCCCAGGCGCTGTCCTGTGCAGCATTGATCAGAAACTCCCCGATGTCACCTTCAATGATGGGGTTGAATTCCTCCAGGTGGTCGGCGATGTGATGCATGGTTTGCTCTCTGAGATCTTTGTGCATCAACTGGTCCCCATAAGCAGCCTTGGAAACAGCCCGATATAGGCAGTTCCCATCTGGGATGATGTGAAAGCGGTATTTCTGCTTGTCGTGAAGGTATTTGTTCTGTTTATCCACTTCGGCCAGGTAACGGGCAACCTTGTTGTCAATGTCACTTTTATTGGTTGTTGCAGTGGGTTCCTTAAGGATATGCAGCTCAAAGACGGGCTCGTCTGTAGGTTCGGCTTCAATAGCTACCTGGCTTTCCTGTTGGTGTTTGTTTTGGGGTGGCAGAAGACCTTCAGATGAGCATCTATATACAGTTCCAAAAGTTCTGGGAGTGGTGGCATCTTTACGCACACATGGCTCCACTTGTCTGTCACAAACTCCATAATCATCTGTGTCCAAAAATCTGTTACAGTTCATTGAATTTATCTCACCTCTCTCATCACTGTCTTCAAAAACGTCTCCTGTGCGCTCTAAATCCAAGAAGGGGTCAGAATGGGCAAGATCATCTCCATTGACTGCAGAAGAAATGCGGCAGTAGTTTGTCTCCAGTGGTTTACAGTTTGTGTGTGGCTTCTTCACGATGTGAATGGGTACGGACCTCTTCACACCATCTGGTTGTGTGATGATAATCTCAGCAGTGGAGGTATAAAAAACCGGCCTCATTGAGACAGCCTCATAACATGTAAAAGCAGGCATCTTCGCGTCCGTCTGTTCCCCCCGAGTCAAATACTCAGTGTGCGCTTCTTTGGCGCTTCCGTTTACGGTGTGGCCGGCCGCTTCCAAAGAACTGGAACTTGCCGCTGTTGCGTTATTGACGACGCTGGTAAGAGTTACTGAAACTTTTCGAGAGGAGCCGGGGTAGTGTGTTATCGCGCTGCTGTACAAGTGCATTTTCAACGCCCTCCCTTTATACAATACGCCTTTGGCCTGGTTGTTACCGAATGATGACGACACGGTCTAAATATATGATTTGTCATCAATAGCGGTGAATGTGTAGGGCGCGTTTCCATGGATCCTCGTTCTCTTCTGTCAGAGAGCGATCTAGCCCCGGTTATCTTGCGTCAGTCTTAAAGCAGCCCTAATTTTAGAGCGAGCAATGGTAACCAGACCCCCACAGGTCTATGAATCCTGACCCGCAGCCCTCGGGAATGCGTACGATGTGATGTGTCACCGGGGCTCTCGGTGTTTCTCTCGCTTCTGTCCGTGTTTACGCTACCGAGCGTGAGGGCGGCGTCGCCACATTGGAATGCGTAAAGCTTGCCAAGAGGCCGCGGGTTCAATAAAGCTGTGCAAACCTCACCGCCTCTCAACGACGAGGAAGTCCCGCCTCACACAAAACTTCATTGGTTTTAATTTATCGAGAAGAAATTGGCTGTAAATCTCCTTAAGCATATTAGAAACTTTTCTTGGAAATGTACGTCAGTTCGGTGCCTGATCAAGGTGAACGCTGCAATCCAATACGTTTTATTAAATAAAGGATTTTCCTCATTGCAGGTTTTATCTCGCGTTTTCCCATATATAGCTATTTTAATGACTGTTACAGTTACATAAGTATGGTCAAATTGTCACTAATCCGCAAACTTACTATTCCTGAATATTTTGGCCTCATATTATACAATGGCATCATACTCTGCAAGGAGAGTTTTAACACACCTTCAACCACGCCTGTTCTGTGAGTTTGTCAATGTGAATTTCAGTTAGTCATTGCATAATTCAGTCTATGCCTCTATCTGTATATCTAGCTATCTATCTAGCTATGGTAACAGAGAAAGTGATGTCACCGGATGTATCATGGTTAAATTAGTCAGTCAGTTGAAACAACATGGCCTTTAAATAGCTTCCACCTCAGTGTCAGACATACTTCTGTTGCGTTCTCAGTTTCACTGACCTCTGTCTCTATAAACCCCGTGTGGACATCTCTTATATTATGCGTTTGTTAATGAAAATGCCCGTAATATCTCATGCACTTCAGTGAGTCTGTTACCTGTTTTAATTTAATTCATAGTAATGGAGTAAATAACTATAAATAACTTATTTACATTGAGTAAATACCGGTACTTTTTACAGACATGTACAACGTGTACATATTCTTGTTCTCTGTATGGACATCTGTAATTTCATCATGATTCGTCTTTTATTTATTTATTTTAAACTTTTTCTGCAAGCAGAAATGCAGTCATCAATTGCACCACAGGGTGGCAGTCTCTGCTTTTATGACACTTTTAACCTAAAAGTTTATGCTTACACATTTTAACACCAGAGGGCGCAACTGGGCCCTGTTGCTCGTACAACAACAACGCAACTATTTCACTACAATAATAAAAGTCTTACACAATCCCAAATGAGCTGTATCAGGGCTTATGAGAAATCGTGAATCATCACGTCTTCGCATTCATCCATGAGTCTTAAAGACATTACCTCACCACATTTTGATCTAGTTTCACTTCATATGAGCGATGTTATTGTGAATATTTTTTGTTATAATATGCCATTTCTGTTGTTTACAAGTATATAATCAGAATAGCAAAGTTACCTGTGCTCTTATCAATAGCAGTACAGAATTAAGGCCATGACGCACGCGCTCCTCGCATGGTAAAGTCAACGACCTGACCTATATCTACAGACCCCAGACACAGATATTTTATAATATTTAAGCCTTTTGCAACCACCATGTGCCTTGGTGTTTTCACAAGCAAAATTTGCGTACTTTTAAAGGCACGTATATTCTAAACACGATGAATAGTCCGTGCGTTACGAATACAATCTCCAATTTGTATTTGCGTACTATTTGATGCAGAACTGGAAACTGTTTTGGTTGATGCGCCAAATTGGAAATGGCACGGCTATGCGCGGGGTTGCATACGCAAAAGGGATCATCGGCGTTAAGGATTCAGGGACTGCTGTGATTTGAATTAGGGACGCGTCACCAGGACAGCTGAAGAAACAAACGATTCTTGCTTTACAACCAAAGCCCCATCATCTAATCCCAGTGGTCAACTGTGTATCACGCAGCTCTGCGCCAACAGGAAACATCACGCACGGCTTACAAATGGAGCTGTGACGCTGTCGTGTGTACTAGCATCTCGGACATCTGTCACCTGAAATAAATGCCGCATTGCACCTTGTAACATCTCAGATTGCTGCGCTAACATCCCGCAGTAACGCAGTTTTCGGCCATATAAACAACCAGCACGCAACAACCAAAAATATTAATTACGACGCATATATACAGAATGCTGATGAAAGCATTTCCAAATATATCGCTGCCATGTGTCTGGCTCTTGGTAACGTTAACCTACATTCATAATAAACCAGCTTCCTGTCTCCCTGCCGCAGTCATTAAAGGGAAACGTGCAGGAACTCGATCCAACAACGTCCAAAACACGTCGCCAAAACACACTACGCAAACCAGATCGTCCACTACACAAGTTTAAGATTCAGATCGGTTTGTCCAAATCCTTAATTTGTCTCTTTTTATCCTTTTCGTGCGTCTGATGTCAGATTTTTTCCCTCTTGCCCTCAGAGGGGGAGGATCTAACCGCGTTGAGTCACGCAGCTGTCAAAGATAGCTGTCACCCAGTTTCCACATCAAACACACACTGAATGAGAGACGCTCAGCCTGTCCCAGGTACCCCGACAATGTGTTGCGTCTCCAACAAATGAAAAACGCGCTCCGCGGCGATTCCTCGACAAAAGAAATACATCGCTCGATACTTTGTCTCAATCTGGAATAATACAGTTTGTGTGATTGAAGCGAGGAAGAATCGACGCTTTGGAAATAAAACCGACCTCCTTGTTGGCAACGCGAAAACAGGATATTTGACGGACATGAAGACCAAAAAGGGTACGTATCGCCTCAATATGGTCGATCGTGCTTAAAGCGTTATTGTTTTTATTGGTAATCGTAACGACTGGATGAAACTTGTCGATGGTGGTTAAGCAGAAAAGCGTTTTCTCCATGTCTGGCATTGCCTGCTATTGTTTTCCGCTGCAGACAAAACAGCCTTTTCTCACCATGTGCTGGCGGGCTGTCACAACGAGATTCACCCTTTTAAGGCGCGTCTTTTTAATTCACGATATAAAAAATCTCTGATCGTTGGTTAGTAGTTGAATACTAATTAGACATACAATTTTAAAAAAAGCTGAATATGTAACTCTTTTCGAGTTTATGATGCATGTCAAGGGATAAGGCGTTATTAAAATGATTGAATGCCTTTGTGTATAAGTTGAACACCCCCAGCTTTGTAAAACGTCGAGGCGTCGCGAGTTTCGCATAACACTGCCTCAAGTTTTGTTGGGAATGTGGGGGGAAACTTTTCAAGTGTGTGTTTTTTCAAATTCAAAGATTATTTCGTCGCTTTCGTAACAACTGGCGGCAGAACATCGTGTCGTATTCTCAAACGTGCGACAATGTAACATTAATTCCTGACCTCTTTTTGTGAAGTTTGTGTATTTCGCGCCGCTTCCTCGAGGCGACGCTTTCACATTTTATCCGACCTCGTGTTCTCACAGCACACAATAGATCCCGAGGTGCTTTCGTCTCTTAAGTTTATATTCGTCGCATACTGTGACTTTTAACAGCGCGGGGTATGGCGTCGACATTTCATTTCTCAGATGGCGACATTTCGTAGGTTTTTATCTAACAGACGGTCGAAAAACAAAGCTGGAAATGTCCCACAACCGACATTCTTTTGTTCGGTCTTGAGATTTGCAACAGGTTCCCCTCCCCCTCCTCCTCATGTAGGCCGACGCGAAATTACTCCTCATTATTTCTCAGCACTTCTCGTCACAAGTTCAATCATTTTCTCACACAACCACAAAGACAGACATGTGATTTCCCTTGTTTCGTTCTTAGACTGTGAAGTGTCCCTTGTGGTTAGTTTACACAAATACACCAAAAGAAAAGTTGGGGAAAGTTTTTGTTGCACTCAAATGTCCCATACACCACGTGTTAAAGTAAACAGTAATATATACAAACCAACATGCCTATTATTGATTAAGTGGAAATGATATCAAAGTGAGATCAACCTATGAGGGAAAGATTCCCTATTTAGTACATTTAGACCAAAACACAGTCTTTGAACCTAGGTGTTTCATAGTTGGTGTTTATGTGAACGTACATGTGCAATGGCGTGTTTACTGTAGTCTGATAGACATGATGAAACTGACACAGTTTAGAGTCTTTTGTGACTCCTGAATCACATGGCTTAGCTTGACAGCATGGATGTGACGCATCAGCTGCAACACGCGCTGTATCACACACACACGCTTATACATGCATACAGACAGCCAGGCACAGTTGTAAAGCGTTTGGTGTTTTGGAGGGAGAGACAGTGTGTGGAGGGGGTTGATGTTTGACTGAGTGTCTTTTGTCCTCCTGCACACATGGACACACACTGATTCCCAGTTACTCACTCTCTGAAACACGTGTATTCACTGATGGATACACATTCCTCAAACATCAGCCTCATCCCATGTCTTTCGATTTTCCTGTAAAGTTCACGCAAAAATGAAAATTCTGTCACTGTTTACTCACCCATACTGAGAACCCATATGACATTCTTTCTAGTGTGAATCACAAAGAAAATTAGCTAACATGCCCAAGCTGCTTTTTTCCATACAACGATTGTGGATAAAGACTACGAAAAGCTGTGGCCACCATTCACTGTCATTGTATGGATTTTGAGTGAACTGTAACTTTAATACTTAGAAAACATTTCACACACCATATATGTATATAATCATATAACAGAATGATATTTTACTGTCATTTTTTAAATAAACTTGGTATGTTTTAAGTGATAACTTTGTGTTGTGTGGCTATAGGTGTGCTGGCGGTGTCCGGCAGCGAGACTGAGGATGAGGACAGTTTGGATGTGCCTCTGGACCTCTCTTCAAATGGAGGTGTATCAGGCAAGAGAAAGAGGAGAGGAAACCTGCCCAAAGAGTCAGTACAGATACTCCGTGACTGGCTGTACCAACATCGCTACAATGCCTATCCATCAGAGCAAGAGAAAGCCCTGCTCTCCAAACAAACCCATCTCTCCACACTACAGGTACTGAAAGTTTACTGCAAGTGTGTGTATGTAGCATAGCACAGTATTTGAGACAGGGGAACTGTATGTTATACAGTAATTTTAATAAAAAGATAACAGCTGCTATTTTGAATCACCCAAGACTGTTTCTTTATTAGCAACCCTGTGCTCCGGACAAGGTTTGAAGTTTCTCACGACTCGTTTCCGTCAAGAATGTGAAGGGGAATTTTTCAGTTTTCTGCTTTGTTGATCAGTAATGTATTTACATGGTTCACAGGAGAGCAGTTAGCTGTCATCAGTGTTATTTTCTGGTTCATGTGATATGTGATGAAAACCCGAAAGGTTCAATGTCATAACTTGCTAAGAGCTAAAAAATGTGTGTCACAATAAGAGAGAGTCAGCTCTTTTTGCTAACACAACTGCGTTTGAGATCAGACATTCGGTTCCTGCTGAGTTTCAGCATCATATAAACAACACTTCCTGTGAGTGCAGTCAATGGAGAGAATTCCTGTGGACAGATGAGTGAATAACTGTTTTGAATCATCTGAGATGTGGCCACATACAGAGAGAGAGAGGGAGAGAAAGAGAGACATGCTCAGACACCGGGCCAGGAATTTCCCCTGTGTTCAGCCAGCTGTCTCACTAACAATAGGGAGACACAATACACACACATTAACATAGTGAAGACTACCAGGCTTAGGCCGACCGTTGGATACACAATACAGACCCATTACCCAGAGAGCTATAGTGGCTTCTATTCTGAAGAGACTCATGAGAAGACAATACAAGAACATTACCATACTAAGGATTGCATCTTGAAAGCGGCCCCATTTTGATGCTGAGAAAGAAAAGCTAGAACTTTCAAATTGTTGCAGTGTGGCATAGGGACATTGCAGAAGTTTGTTGGAAAAAACAGGTTAACATTAGAACAGATTTTTATTGTCAAAACAACTTACTGTTACAATACAATACAATACTTTTGAAATAAATTATATGTAAAATAAATAAGGTGAAGGAAAATTGAAAAATAATAGAAAGAGACAGTGGAATAAATAATGAAACTAAAATGCAACAAACGTTATTACAATATCTAGACATATGTAAGAGTGGTTGAGTTATGAGTATGAATTGTTCATAATAATATTAATATTGATAGTACTAGCAGACAGCTAACTTATCAAAACAAAGTTTAAGAGCTGAGATCTGTTTTTATCTAAATGTAAATGTCAGTTGCCTATGGTGTGAGATCTGGTTACAAGACTAAATAATTCAATTGTTGATATAGACTAAAGGTGTTTAAATGAGCTATTAGCATAGGGCAGTAATTGGTCTTTTATTGAAAGATGCTCATTGAAGTCAAGCATTTACATGTGTTTTCTGTAGCCGAGATGGTTGGATTTGCATTAGAGTTAGATATCACCCCCCAGGTAAAACTCACCAGAGCCGTGAAAGATACAAAGCTATTAGCATGATTAAAGCTAAAGCCCTTAGGTCCAACAAAGAGAGCAATCTCCGGGATAAAGGTGAACTGTTACTTAGGCGATTGAGAGAAATCCACCTAGCGCTTCCTGGTTTGAACCGCTTCATTTTAACTGCCAGCTCAGCTTTTAAAAGAGGAAAAACTAAAATAGATTCTGTCAGGGAACCGCCACATGTCAGCTCAAGACAGCCTAATGCATTTCTTTAAACTTAAACTAAAGACATAGTATGATGTCACCGGAGAAGAGGAATATACCAGTTAAAATAATTTATTAGTATAAGCTTGAAAAAGCTTTTATTAGTTGTTACAATTAGTACTGCGGCTTACACATTAAATATCTGATTTTAGTAATTATCTTCATTTCAGTTGATGTGTGTTGTGGTCATTGTGCTGTATCATAATCTGCTCCTGCTCTCCACAGGTGTGTAACTGGTTCATAAACGCCCGGCGGAGGCTACTTCCTGAAATGCTCCGGAAAGACGGCAAAGACCCTAACCAGTTCACCATCTCCCGGCGGGGCAGCAAGGGAGGCGAGATGCTGAGCGACAACTCCCAGTCCCCCAAACATGGCCTGCTTGCTAATGGAGAAGACCGCAGCGGCTACGAGCCTGGCTCTCCACACCCAACCAGCATCACACCCATCACTAACGGTTTTCCTAAAAAGTCCTTGTCCCCCAAAACGCCTCCCTCACCTGTCTTACCCAGACCCTCTGTTATCTGCCACACCACCATCACCGCAGCCACACAAGGCATTGGCACAACAACCCAAGGTGGGCGAGTGACAGGTCTGGGGGTTGAGGGAGCCACAGAGCTTCCGGTCACAGAGGCGGCGGGCCTGTTTGGGTGTCGCGGGGGTGTCGGGGTGAATGGAGAGGGTAATGTGAGCCCTCAGAGTGGCCTGTTCAACACCCCACCTCCCACCCCACCAGACCTTACCCAGGACTTCAGTGGCTTCCAGCTGCTGGTTGATGTGGCATTGAAGAGGGCTGCAGAAATGGAGCTGCAGGCAAAACAGCTTCTCGCCTGAAGACAGAACGATGGATGGATGAAAAAGCTTCATCGATGTTTCTTTCTTGCTCCCCAATCCCACGCCCCCAAAGCCAACTCCACGTGGAGTTCAAAAAAACTTGACTGAGCAAACGAAAGCAAACAAGCATGGCCTGATCGTTTCTATTTTTGGTAAATGTAAATCAAATTGATGAGGATTCCTTTATGTAAAGCATTTCAAGGTGCCTTGGCAGTCAGTTCCTTTTTTGTATTCCATTTATATGTAAATAAATATGTATCTTTTGTTTTGTACACAGGGGACCAAAACCAAACACAGTAAAACAACTTCTTGTATTTCCTTGTTTGGAGAAGACGAGTGCTTCTCTTTGTTTCATTCCTCATGAGTGTTTCTTTCTGGTTTTCAGAGATTCGGCCCTGCGATTGTTGATTTTGCCTCATTTTTAGAAAACACGTCTGATATGGTTCGTTCTGCCTCAGTTTTTTGCACAAAATGGCAGGTCATCTCAGTATGTTATCAACTCTAGCTTTCTCTCCAACAGACTCTAATCACTACTGCACCGGGTCATTCTGTGTCTTATAGATTTTCAGTTTTTGTACTGTTTTTGTTGTAAAGTTTCAAATGCTGTCTTTAGTATTTTGTTTTCTTTTCATTTATCTTGAGGGATATTCAGATGTAGCAGAACTATAGTCTGAGATTTCCCCCGAATACTCAGTGTAGAAACGGCCAGTGAATGTGCCCACATGCTCCCCACCCCCTCCCTAAACACACATACACATAAATGAGCTGGAAGAATTAACACTACATGAAATGTATTAGTTTTTTTTGTTTACTAAGTTGAGACCACTTTCAGAAGTTTAAAGGAAAGAATGGTTTTATGTCACCAAAAAATGATTTAAAGGTTTTGGGACCTTAGAACAGTGCATTTACAGTAGCCAATGTGACATGATGCCCAATGATATGTGACTTCTCCTTACTGTGCAATGTATGTGGCAAATAGGGGTCACATGGTGTTTAAATAAAGTTTTGTTTTCTACAAAAAAATGTGTCTATTTCTTAATTTTCTGGTTTGGTCAGTGTGTTGCTTTTAAAATTACAACTGTTACAAGACTGTAGATTGCTTAGTATTCATTATACCGCCTATTATTTCTTTGAATAGTTTGTAAAAAAAAAGGCACAATGAACTTTTTTAACAGTGGTATGCTACATTTGTCACATGGCCTGTACATGTTGCATGTGTAACTCAGCGAGTGGCAGCCAGTCATCATCTTTAAAGAATGTTTTGTTGAAGAACTGACAGGTTTCTTTGATTCAAGATCATTTTTAAGATCAAAACAAAAAGGATCAAGGAAAGAATTTGCCCTCTGATGATTTAAACTTCCACCAGTGCTTGGAAGCTGAAATAAAAGCATGTTAGACCAGACAAAAAAGGTGGTGTGCTTTTATAGAGCGGAAGCCCCCATGAGCAGGTACATCTTAAAGATGAGATTATACCATCCCACCACTGCCCTACCTAGATACCTCACACACATTAAAGGCATGTTCCTACAGGCAATCACTAAATCATGCTGACATTCTGCTGTGTGTAAGCTTCGCAGGAACGCCAATTAGCATAATCCTGCATTTAATTAGCAGTAGCTGAAACCAGACGTCAACAATGGCTTGCCAATGGCGTCCGCGAGTGTGTGCGTGTCTGTGTATCTGAGCACAAACAATAAAGGCGGATTAGCTGCGACACATCTGTCCTGGATATCTAATTCACACTCTGTTAGACAGCTGTTCTTTCCTTTAGACTTATCTGTGGGCTAGGATTCAAATAAAAAACTCAAAAGTGTCACTGGTCTAGTTGGCAATAAGTGATCATACTGATTAGCAGATCTGAGCAGTTAATTAACCAAACATCTACATTAAATAGAACTAAGATTCTATAGTGGTTAAAAAGACCTTTTATGCATACTTGAAAGACATGTAGGTGTCACACACACATTGAAAGAGTTAATTTGCTGTCTGGGCTCCTCTTAGATGCACCCTGAAGGTGTCTACTAATGAGTCAACAAGGAGAAGATTTGCACTCCCACTGTTACCTTAGGCAGTGACATCTGAAAGTACACATGCAGACATATACTTAAAACAGCCATATTTTATATGTTTGATTGTACAGGAAATGCAGACACATGAATGTAAAAATTAATCACCCATTAATCACCCTGTGGCTCTGAGTGTCTGTACCTTTTAATGATCAAAATTTCATACACGTGCCATAACATCAACAGTGTTGTTACAATTAATACAAAATGTAAGTAGTAATATATCATTAGATGTAGGTTACATTTACAATGAAGAACATTCATGTATTTACACACAGTCATTTTAATAAAGTTTGTTTTTACAAACACATTAAATACAATAGTAACCTACCTTCATTACCCAGATTGCCCTGCGGGTGAATTTGGCAATAATCTAATTTGTTTCTATTTAGGGAAATAAAACCCTAAATACTCAGGACCAATTACAATGTCAGATATAAACCAATATTTTTTAAAACATTGAATGACAATAATTCAGAAAATGGCATGTGTCTAAGTTTAGTAGTCCCATAGAACAACTCTCCAATGTCTCATAAATATCTAAATACTAACAAAGATGGGGGGAAATACAATCAATGAAACTGTGACCAATTCATTATAATTAGAATCAAAGAAGTCTATATCTCAGTGTAATTTTATTCATGATTTTACAAAAATGTGGACATAACTTTGTTAGTACTTGATTGTTCACATAATTTCAGTTTTATGTCAACAAATAAATCATAGGTCAGTTTTTAAGGGGTCACTTCTGCATATTAAAAGATCTGTAAACTGTACTATTCTTAGTTTTGGGCTATTCTTAATTTTGGTGTTTATTTTGGACTGTGAATGTCCTTAAGTACTTCAAATATTGACACAGGGAAAAGAAATAACAATATGAACGGACATTTTATCAGAAAAATGCTTTGAATTATAAGGTAACATATCTCTGGTAATAGACCTCGTCATAATATATACAAACACACACATACACGCGCACATTCAAACACACATTATATAGTCTCCCCTGAGGCTACGTTGTGCATGACTATCATATATTTATAAATTAAGGCGGAGCATTTAAACATCAAAAATATTTAAAAACAAACATTAACCACAGTAAGGGCTCTCCAGTGCGTAAGAACTGTAACTAAGAGTTTGGTGAATAATATAAATACCTACAGGGATTAAACTAAAGCCAATGAAACAGAACTGTATTTGAAAACAGAGTGGCTGCACAATGGCTGCTGGGTAATATATATATATATATATTTATATTTATAGTCATGTGTCTATCCACAGTGAAACAACTTGAGAAATAGATCTGTTTATTTAACATATTTAACAAGTGCAAGTAAGAATTATCAGGTATTGAAAAATAAGACAGCGCTGTTAGGTTACGACTAGCAAGTTTCAGGCAACTTGTTAGCGCTAATGACAACTACAGTGTAACTATGATGCAGCATCATTTACAAATCAATGACACGAGAGCAGCACATGAGTAAGACACAGGTAATTCAACAGTTAAAACCAAACTCCATAAATAGAAAAATAATAAAACTGATGGTATGTGCTCTGCTTTGATACATATGTCATCTCTCCAGGGTTGCAGTACGTATATACATCTTATTATAAATAAAAATGAACGAAAAAGTCTAAAATCTATACTTCAAAGAATCTGTGCTACATTTCTGTTAAAAAAGAGAGTCAGAAAATTAGGAAGCACTTGGGTACATGCACTTAGATGTGAAAACACAAACACACTCTTAACTAACATGTCCAAGGATGAAGACACTCTCTTGGTAACTCTCATGATCATAAACACAATATGAATAAATTAACTGTTCTGTTGAAACTGGAATTTGTAACTATGGGGTCTGTGTGACATTATGCTGAAATACTTCAAATTTAACTTTAAAAATGACTGAAATCAAAAGCAATAAGTTCTTCAAGTCTGTTTTTGTCAGCTCTTGAATATCTCTGCAACCTCTCACACCATCTGCATTACAAAATACTGATCTCTCTTTATATCCATTTATACAAACATATAGACAAATATAGTCAGAAGCTATATTAGTAACCAGTCAGAAAGGCTTTAATCTCTAGTAATTATTCATTCAAATATGTACAAAGTACTCTAAAATTGTGCATTTTTCAAGAAGAGCATGTTTCCCATGTCAAGTTAAATGTAACAGTGTGTCCTAGCCAGGTGTGATGCAGCAAGCTATTTGTTTATCCACATTTAGCGTGAAATTGCTGTGTAATGTGACACAAACAGAGCCAATCAGAAGATATTTGTTATTTATAACTGGACCGATGAGATTTCACAGTGGGCAGGGCTACCAGCACAGCGCCACATAAAAAAGTAATCTACCAAATGTCCTGTCAATTTGTCACAGTGTTGCAGCTGGTTAGGAAATGGTATAAAGTCCCGTTTACACTAACAGGTCGCTGTACTGTTGATCACCAGCAGGCGTTCCTGATACTGAATGCTCTAATATTACTGGTGGGATGCCAGTAATATTAGCTTTAAAAAACCATATGTGATATATTGATAAAATGAGTGATGTATTAAAGAAAAGAAGTTGTTCTATTTTGACAAGGAATCTTTTTTCTTGCTGTTAAAACATTTTGCAGGGTGCTTGTATATGTCATAAACAATGATTATCAACGCATAAATCAAACACTCTGAATTTCTGACATGGTCTTCTACACCATAATTATTTATTAGACAGAAGCAGAGACAAATCATATAAAACAGTCAAATCTCTCTCAGAAACATGAACCTCTCCTTCATTCAACGACACTCAGCTACAGTATCTCACAAGAGAACAATGTGATCCACTGTCTTCACTCTCATTGGTAGTTGCCACAAAATGTCACTGCTCTTTTGCATAAAGGGGAACTTTTCTCTAGAAAAGCGAAACTTTCTCACAGTCAGTGTGAACGGGGCCTTAACACTCAACTGTATCCTGTCTGCCAGTACGTAATGTTTCATAATGTGACACATTGCTAATTTATGAAAAGCCAATGAGTCAGAGCTGTGAAGAGCAGCGTGTTCTGACAGCATTACCGTAAGTGATGTATCGTGTCTGAATCAATGGAACAGTTAAAAATACTGCGTGTCACACTTTACAAACATCTACTGCATGCCAGTCAAACAGGTGAGTGATAGTCCTGAAGAGAATTGACAGGAAATGAGACAGGGGAGAATGTGACTAAAAGAAAGGAAATCAGGTGGAAAGACTAAGGGAAGGTTTGAGGGAACAGGAGAAGCTGAAAATATGAAAAGATGTGGTTTTGCTATTATGTCCCGTGATACCAAGAACAGAACAACCTCGCCCAGTCTCAGAGGTGCAGGGTGACATGTGAGAGAGCCTGACACGCACACATGCTCGCAGGTGCACACACATACGACAATCACAGCTACATCAGTGTGAAAATCTCCAGGAGTGAACTGTATGTTGCCCTTTCAATAGTTTAATGTCCTCTGTGAAAATACGAGACATATGCCTCTTGCACGATAACAGCAAAAACTACAAAGGACTAGATTAGCTCAATAACTTTTGAAATACTTCATAAAATCAATTAGTGTGAATTATCTGGGTAGCAACAGACACAATATGTTGTGTTTTAGGCATGAGAATATATATATGTATGTGTATATATATATATATATATATATATATATATATATGTATATATATATATATATATATTTATATTTATTTATTATAAGTTATTTTAATAATTAAATATAATAAGTGTGTCTAATACAAATATTAAAGTCTTTGGGAGTTTAAGAGGGAGCTACATTGCAGATGGCAGGACGAGAGTAAAATCGAGTCCTAAATACATACAGTATAACCCCACAGTGAAGAGACTCTCTTTTACACAAGAAAAGAAGAGTAATTATATTACATCTACCCTGCCTTAGTCATTGTCATTCAGTGCTTTTGTGTTAGTTAAAGATGAGTGTATATATGTGTGTGTGTCTATTTAAGCTATAAAGCACCTCTTCAGATCTTCAGTGTATGTGTGTGTTTATAATCGTGTCTGGGCCTCTGGGATGTAAATCTCAATGCTATCTGCACATTCTGTAGCAGAGTTCTGCCGTTGAGAGGCAGCCGCGCGTTTAGCTGCTAGAAGTCGTTTGCGTGCCTCCAAACGCTGGGAGCCCTCCAGAGATCGGTCTCGCACTAGCAGCATGGGACGTTTACTCGGTTTCCTGGGTACCGGAGGGGGTATGCGCCTCTCCTGGACAGCAACAACAAACCACGGTCATTGACAACGTTTAGTTGTGTTTAAGTGTTGGACATTAGCTACATGCATTGACTTATGCGTCAGAGGTGGCAGGGCAATTACAGGGGCCGCGTGTTTGTCAGCTAAGAGTTTGGTTCCCCGACAGCCATTTGGCATGAAGTAAACAGGACCACAGGAAGCAAAGAAATCTGCATGCAGCGTGCAATCACTTTAAACCAGATCACTGTCAACAACACAAACACATAAAAGAATGAGGTCAGAAAAAAGCAAAATAAGTCAGATCATTGCCATAAAAGCGTTCAAATAAAAATCTCATGCACAAAACTGTGATGCAGTATCAAACTGTAGAATAAACCAATAATACAGCACCAAAAGCATGTCAAAGTAACTTGTACACCATGCCTACAACAGTCAATGTCACAATGTGAGACAACTAAACTAAATCACTCCCAGTAAAGTCAATAAAGATGTATACACTGGCGGTGCCTAATCTATAATATATAACCCATGCAAAGTCATTTTTATACCAGTTGGTATCCATTGAAAGTAAAGTAGGGTCTTTATATCAGTGGAAATTTATTGTTGCTGAAGTTTAGCTTTGAGCTTACAGCTGATTGGTTAGTGAACATATAAAAGTGACATACAACTGACACTTTCAGTGCAGACACAGTGTTACTGCTATCAGTTGACATAGTGGCTCCACATGACATGAGGTTTGAGTGAGTAATGCATCTGGATTTGTAATATAATGGACGTACCTTTCTCTCAGGAGGGTCCAGAACTCTCCAGTTGTTGGCTTTCAGCTGGTGTAGCTCATCAAACTTCAGACTGATGTTCTCAATAGACAGCTGCAGCATATCCCAGAATCCTGCCAGATCCTGAGACACGGGCCGCGGGTGGGCGTTGGGATTCTGTCAGAGGAAGAAAAGATTATACACAAAACATCTGTTCCTTTGGAATAAGTTACATAATGGAATTTGATGATACTGATTTGAATTATATTAATGCCAGAATCAGACTAACGCAACCATTCAGGGGGCTGGGCCACTAAATGCTGCTGTGCTCTGACTGGCTGGTGAACATGTGGTTAAACATACCAAGTTTTCTTCACAGAGCTCCCGGAACTGCTGAAATTTTTGTGACATCAGCAGCTGAGCACTGCCCACCGCACTACGAATCTTGCCCAGGACTGTAACACAAACAAACACACACAATGTCAGATTTAGCTTAGTTCACTGAAACATAACTAACAAAATATGCTCTCTGCTGTGATCAAGTATGGTGCCCATGGCAAGGGTTTAACGTCATGGTGTTTGGTTACAAGACACTTGAGAACTAATGACGTTTGATGTTATTGATGCCCAAACTGCGCCATATGTTTGATTTGAGAGATGCTGGGGTCAAGATTTTCAGTGATTACTTTAAGTCTGATACACACAAAGCTTTTGTATAAACGCAGAAGACTTGGAATGTAGTGCATGATTTATATGGACTACTTATATGATGCTTTTATAGTGCTTGGTTGGTCTTTTTGGCAAGCTGTGATTGTTGTGATCTATATGAAGTATACTAGTATTGCCTATGTGAATGTGTGTGATTTTCTGTCTGCGTTTGCATCACAAAGCTTCGACATCCAGTTAATGTTTAAATGCTTTCTCTTTGAAGCAAGACGGGGTCATAAATATCTAAGGGAAGCTTAGCTTCCCTAGCTTGGGAACCTAAATGTAGGGACCTGAGATGCAGGAGGAGTGTTTACCCTGCACACCAAATAAACACTCCACTAAAGCCAGTGAGCCAAGAAAATCACACACATACATTAGCATATGTGGTTTATGAGGACTCTCCATAGATATGTTTTTTTATACTGTACAAACTGTATATTCTAACCCTACCCCTGAACCTAACCCTCACACAAAACTTTTAGCATTTTTTAATTAACAAAAAATTACCATTTAGTATGTTTTTCCAAGCATTTCACTTTAGGAGGAGCACACACACAGAAAAAGCGTGTGATGCCAAAAGACAGATTGTGAGTGAGAGTAAACAGCATATCAGATTACCAAAGCACTGAATTCTCCTAAAGGAAGCTAATGTTTGCCATACGGGGTCATATAAAGACTCTGTGGCCCAGATCAGTCCTGAGCAGTTACTGTAGCAGGTCTCACTGGATCAGAGCCACACAGCATTTTAAACAGAGAACCCACGAAACGAACTTGATCTGCTCAACATATGCAACGGCAAGGGACCATATGGCAACAATGAACTGACACAGGACATAGAGATTAGCATATTTGACGTATACAGGAAAAGAGGGAAGGGTTAGGAAAGAAGAGAGAGCGAAAACAGAGAAGTATAGAATGAGAGGGAGAAGAAAACCATACACAGACGAAAGAGAGAGAGAGAGATAGACAGGGTGGCTCCCTGCTGGTAGAAATGTCTGGTATGTGAGGGAGAGGCAGACAGCAGACAGATGAACAAGCAGGCTTTGTGACTGACATGAAGATGGTCACTGCGCTGTGAGTGGGTCTGTGTTTCTGAGCTGGGAAACGGCAGGAAGTAACAGACCGGATGGAGGTAACCAGACTGTGAAATGACTGTGTGCACTGATAGTTTACTTCAAGTGGTTGATTATACTGTGAATAACTATGAGTTTAAAAGTGTCACTCATACACTTTACACATACACTTTAAAAATCATGAAAATTTAGCATTTGAATCACAATTATTATGTTATTTGTGCCAACTCGTGCTATAAGTGGCTGGGTCTCAACATCTGGTGAGGAACAACATTCTGTCGCAATAAATGTTTCAAATACATACACATGATGCTTAAAAAAATATGTATAATCAACTTTTGAACTTGAGTATGTTGGCCAAAGTTGCTGTCTATGTAGGCTGTCTACTATGTTTTCAGTTACTCACTTTCTTCAGGTAGTTTGTTCTCTTGTTCGTCTTGCTCCATTTGTCGGCACCACCCCTCCATCCTCTCCACCTCTGCCTGAAGCAGCTTCAGAAACCAGCGTCCGTCCTGCGGACACACAGACACTGTCACTTCACCCCCATATTCCTCCTCCATCGCACCATCCATCCAGGGGTCTGGCGGGGGCAGAATGGAGGGGTCAAAGCCCACGTCAGTGTAGTCGTCCTGGGTACAGGCATGGTAGTGGTTCCCAGAGCCTTGGATACTGACAGTGGAGGTGGCTGCGTCTCGAGAAGGCTGGCGGACAATGGGCCCCTGGTGGGTCTGCACAAACTGGTCGCAGACAACCTCTGGAAGGTCGAGATCAGCTTGAACAGCAGTAGTTACACTGTTGGAGCGTGTGACTCTGCGATGGCTGCAGAAAACAAAACAATATTGTGTTGTTTGTGTGGTATTTTAAAAATTGTATAGGCCGATTCATGTTGTGCATACATTTTAGGGCATTCCAAAGCAAAGGTGATTGCTGATTGGCTCTTTAACTTGAAAGGTGGGACTTCCTTTTCTACAGCCACCATATTAAACGTTCCAACATCATTTTAATACAAATGGCCTGTCTCTGTACTACACCATCTCTGACTGAACATAATGTTGGTGTTTTTCTTTTAAACAAACTGTAGACTGTGACATTGTACACAAATGTAACAAACATCACACAGATACGTAAACATACAGACTCACACCTTAATGGATAACATATCAAACCGTCTGGCTTAGATCAGCTACTGTGTTTTTCTGGTGTGTGTGTGTGTACTGGAGAGGTAGAACACCTGCTCTATTCAGGTGCGCTGAAGCACACGGTCATCTTTCACCGTGCCATGAGTGTGTGCTTGTGCATTTGAATGTTTGAGTTTTGGGTGTTTTTGCAGGTGAAAGGGTAAGAAAACAACAAACAGAACCTTAGCACATACAGGCCATACAATTTTAGGGCAAACTATATTTCTAATTAACTTGGATGGTCACTGCGCTGTGAATGAGTGGGTCTGTGTGTGTGTCTGTAAGACAAACTATATTTCTAATTAATTAGAGTAATAGTTCATGAAAATTTGTTCACTATTTACTTCCTTTCATGTTGTTTCAAACCTGTATAACATTTTCTTCTGTGGAACACAAAGGAGAAAAGTCTGATGACTGTGCTGATTGTTGATCTATGAAGGTGAATAAATGATGACAGAACTTCCATTTTCCCAACAATTTTGGTTGTAGGAACGTTTCCCTAACTTTTCCATTAAATACTTAAAACGTTAAAATGCTGTTTTGAAAGTTCTAGGAACATTAAAACTGTCCAGTTTTCTAGACATTATTAATTCTAGTATTAATGTTATTGCTTGGTTATAAGAATGTTTTTCATATTATTTATTCTGTAAGTTTTCTTTGAAAACCATTCCTTAAACTATTTAAAAATAGTGTTTTTGATTTATAGGATATATGTTAAAAAAGTTGTACTAATGTTACTGCAAGAAAGTTTTTGATAACTTGGAGAGAACGTTTAGAGAACATTAGCCAACATTCTAAGAATGTTCCCTGTAAGCTGGTTTGGGGTCGACTATTCCTTTAACAATCTATTCTATTCTGTCTAATCTAACTAGTTATCTGTTTAAACATCCTTTTCCACTACATTATTGAGTTCTGATATCTTTTGTTTTAACCATTTGTTTCTCATTAAAGACCATTTGAGATTGATTGTGTGTGTGTGTGTGTGTGTGTGTCAAAGGGGCCTGCTTCATATCAGCTAACTACTTCCTGTAGAGAGAGGGAGACATATGAAGAAGGATCAAGGAGAGAAAAATGGAGTATTCATTTCTAGTTCCGCTCACGTGGTAGCAATTATTGCTTTTTGTAAAGTCTTTCCTCCAAAAATTGTTTGTGTGTGTGTGTTAAAAGTATATACACACATACAGTGTACAAACACACTTTACAAGCAAACATTACAAAGCAAACTGTAGAGTGTAGCAGCTTAACACTCACTGTATTATGAACCATGTAACTACCTGCTGTAGTGCACTTAACTAGAGCACAGGAAGCAAAGTGTGATTTTGCCACAGCCACAAGGAAGGACTCATTCCTTAATTTCCTTCACTGCTAGTGCACAGAGAAAAAAGAGCAGGGCTGAAACAGGATTGAGAGCTTTGACTCCAGAATGAAACAAGAGCAGACCTGTGCAGAAGCCCTGTGTGTATGTGTGTGGCTGTGTTTTACTGCTGTGTTTCCTCTCAGTTACAAAGACATGCTTCAGCAGACTCCAAATACCGGCGACCTTTGTGAGTCTGCGTGTGTGTGTCCCTCTCTCACCGTCTGGGAATCTTTGCCCTCAACAAGCAGTTGCCAGCCAGAACTTCTAATACACACAGTCAAACACCTACTGACTTTGAACATAACTACCCTACTGTAAAACTACTGTTTATGTACAGTATGCTGTGTGTGAGTGTAATATATTTATGCTGGCATGGGATTCTCTCTCTTAGTCAGCCCTTTGGCTAAGAGATGGTAATTTTACGATGCCACAGCTGAACTTTCAAGGAAAACATGCAGAGCACAGCGATACGCCTAGATTTTCTTTGAAATTGTGCTGGTTCATGTGCCACAACTGGTACTCAACTGGTGCTCACCCAGTATATCAACAAACTGCCCTCAAAACCCCTGCACACATTTCCTCTGACTTTTTCCGAGTTCAGACCTACTTTCGTTTAAAAGTTCCAGATTCGCACCCCAACTGTAAGAAAGAGGCAGTGCTGAGCATTTTAACTCCCTCTCTCTCTACCTCTCTCTGTCTCTCTCCATCCAGTCTGTCAGTACCTCCCTCTCACACCCATAACAGTGACATCTGAGGATGTGCGAGTCAGAGAAAGCAAAAGAAAGTGAGAGAGAGAGAAAAAGCTGGGACTAGGGGTTGATACTTGACCATGTCTGTGACCCAGCAGCCTGCCTGCTTCATAATGGGGGCAGCAACAGATGGCTGTGCATGTACGCGCACACACACCCGCATACACACACGGAGCAGCTGTCTCTGCCTCCCACTCCCTTACCCTTTATAGAGGTCCCAATGTCCAAACCACCATGATAGGGACAGCTGTGTGTGTGAAATAAACACGCAAAGAATGGGAGGGTATTTTGTCAGTGGAGCATGTGGCTGAACTGACAACTCTCTATCTTTTACACACTCTCTTTATCTCTCTCCTGTTACGCTTTAATTTTTTCACAGTTTTCATACATACTATCCTTATATCTATAATGCTTAGACTGAGTTTGTCCTATTCATATAAGAAGGTGACTGGCATTGACATGTACTGAGCGATGTATGTGTGACTCACCATCTCTCTTCCTCTACTTGAATACCAACTGACTGAAACTTGCAGTGGACTTCTGATTGGCTGCTTTCCTCAGGACCGTCCACCTAATAACAAACACACACATTCAATATAGAGTCTGGGTATCAGTGGTTAATTTTAATGTGTTGTTGTTTTTAATACTGGTATCTATATTGTGTGTTGTGATTATTATTTTCAAAGAATATATATAGCATCAAACTATGTGACTTTGCTACACTTTGTCGCAAAATCTGTGACCCTATAGGCAGCAACAGATAGTTGTGGGTGTCGCTAACCTGTATCCCTATTGACAGGCACTTTCTGAGGGCGTCTCGTTTAGCGTCCTGTGAGATGTGAGTTACGCTTGTGGTGGCGGTGGCTGTGGTGATCGTGATGGTGCTGTTGGTCACATGCTGGCTGGCTGGGCCGTGGACCTGAGCATTCGCCGCCTCAATGGCTGCTGTCAGGGCCTTCATGCTATCAATGCTCTCTGTGGAGTTACTGAGGCCTGACTGGGTTGCCACTAAGGCCCGGTTAGCAGGGCTAGAGCCGGTTAGCTCATTGTATGCATCCTGGGCTGATTCTGTGCTGCTCTGGGCTGTTATAGAGATGTATGGTCTAGTGGGCGTTGACCTGGGTGGGACCGGGGGCGGAGTTTTCTTGTAGGTGGTTATACATGATGATACTATGGGACAGGAAAAATTAATAGGTTACCTAAAGTTTGCACAACATATGAACACTTTCATAGCTATAAGAGCCATTTTGGTAAAGGTACAAACTGTAGATGAGCATGATGGAACAGGAGAACAAGGAATTCAAATGAAACTGACTATTTATGTGATCTAGTATACATTACAGCAGAACAGAATAGAAGCGAATGGAACAGAGTTGAGCAGAGCAGAATAAAACAGCAAAGTAGAAAAGAGTTGAGCTGAGTAGAACTGAGTAAAGTATATAGAACAGAGTAAAATAAAAAAGAGAATTATAATAAAATTGAACAAACGTCAAATCACCCTTATTTATATAACACTCAGAATTAAGCAATACAGCAATAGAGATTTAGAGTAATAACTTAGTAACAAGAAAGTAACAAGAAATAATGAAACTTTCAAGGCACAGCAGTACATTTGGTACAGAACATATCATTAAAGTAGAACACAAAACAGTTGAGTACAGAAGAGAGGTGAGCAGAGCTAATTTAAAATGCTTGTAGCAAAGTACAGCATTTTTTCCTTGGTTTTGTTTTTAGGAGAATGTTATAAAGTATTGTAGATTAAAACTACAGAAGGAGTTTGGCACAACTGTCCAAAAACCATCTAGTTACTGCTCTCTCTGTTCTTCCAGCCTGTGTTTCTTAGAATAGCACAGCTGCTGGGGAAGACTAAACACTGTGTGTAAGTGTGCGTGGCTGTGTACGTGTGTGCGTGTGCGCTTGGAGACTAAACAGTGGCAGTCCATTTTCTCACAGCTCCCTCATTTCCTGCTTTTGGCAGGAGCAGGTTACTGCAGGCCCAGACACACACACACACAAGCACGACTTCTAAACACACGAAGAAAAGGATTAGATCTCTCTTTTACTCCATGACATTTGTGTGTATGTGAGCCTTTGTGTTTGTGGATGTGCCAAAGTGCGTCTGTTTTAGATTATAGCACTGTGGAAGGCTCATCTAGCTGTCTTTTAACAGTTTTGAATATCTCTCTCTCTCTCTCAAACAGGAGGGATGGGGTACAGGTTTGTGACTGCTCTGTGTGTCTGTATCTATGTAAACTGGGTCACAGTGCAATCGGAAAGTAGGCCAAGCTTTTACGACAACCGAGACGTGCGCTTTGTACGAATTTGCGTGTGCTTGTTCTCACCTGTGTGTAAGAGCCTGTGTTATGTGTCAAGCTCGTATGTGTGTGTTCTCTGACCCACCCAGTCCTGTGGTCTTTTTCTAAAGCCATTACCCTCCCTCTCTTTCTCTTTCTGTGACTAAAGCAAACCACAGGTCAAATAGCTCAAAACATCCACCCACCTGGAGCCCTTTAACTTACAAACTAACAGTAATCTCAGGATGCCTACAAATTAAAAACAAGCTGTCTCTTTAAATCAATCATATGCCACTGAGAATCTAATATTAAAATACATTATATATTTAGATTCACAGCCAGCTCCTACAGTATAAAATATATTTATATAACCGTGTAAAAAAAACAATGTCTGCTAATAGAAACATACCCACCCAGATACCCCCTCCACACAAAGGCATGCCAGCGAGGTCAATAGGTTGTCTGGACTCCACAAAGTGAAGAGGAAGTCGGTTGCCAGAGAGCTGTCAAAGTCTTTTCAGAGGCCGAAATGTACCAGGCAAACTCAAACTGTTTTTACAACATTGACCACCGCAGTATGCTTTATTATTTAACACCAGATGTGTAGGATATATGCTAAATGAGTTTCTTTTCATCTACACGCACACAAGCTTGCACATAAAGGCAGGGATTAAAAACAAGGCATGCCATGTTAACATCATTACCAACTACCTTACGGTTACCACGGATACACTTTGATGTTTTGATGTTTGATGGTGTTTGATGGATATTGGAAGCATCATGCCTCCAAAAACCGCACACGCACTCACACTCAAGGCCATCGTGTTTATCCAACTGTTGGGAAGTGGAGTGTGATAGAAAATTCCTCAACTCCACCAGTCAGAAACGGAGCAAGACAAATCCCCAGGACTTTTTTTCACGATCCCCCCAACTTTCTTTCAACAGCACAGTCTAACATCTGCCGCGGCAACTCACGTTTTATTGCATACAAACGAGGGATATAGTTATCCTGCTGTGTCACTCAATCCTTAACGTTTCGATTAAATCATTTTTTTGAGCTCTGAGAGCCAGTAATGCGATAAAATGCTCCAATGAAGGCCTATGCTTAGAGCGCATTAGTTTTGACGCATCACTCGCTTTCAGTGCATGTGCTGTGCCGCGGTTAAACCGAAATTCAGTGTTGGTTGAACTTTAATTGCCTGCGCTCTTGGACGATGAAGCATTTTTCATTTTAAAAAAGCCAAAGAATGAGGGAGAGGTTAAAGTGGAGGACAGCAGGGGAAAGAAGGAGACTGTGAATGACAAACCCCTTTTTGGCCCCTAGCCAACAAACTCCTCTTTGTGAGGCACTTCAAACGAATGGCCGACAGAGGAGTGTGAATGGTGAATCTCCTGCCTAAAAACACACTACCCCCGCCCAGGCCAGCGCTGTATCAAAGACGGCCCCTGCTCACTCCCCCACCCCTTTCCACTACTTTAGTACCCCCCTCTATCATGCATTCATCCCTTCTTTTTTGCCTCTGACTGGAGAAGCAGTCAGCCTCATGCTTCATTAGGAGAGGAGATTGAACGCACCTCTGGGCAAGCTGATGGTTTGACACATAGGGAAATGGTGGGAGAGAAATGTTGGCAACATTGTGCTTGGAAGTGAGCTATATATGACAAAACCTGCCTATGGGGACATTCTGGGTCATCTGTCATTGGAATAGGAATGAAAATGCAAAGTTTTCTTTCAGACTTTAAACAATGTGTGCAAATTTACAAAAAAAAGTTGAACCCTGGCCGTTGATGACGTGATTTACAAAACGTTTTTGGAAAATTAACATTAAAATCCATGTTCCAGTTTGGTGATGTTTTATGCCATATAATGTAAAATGAAATAAAAGAGTTTTGGTAGCAAACTGACATGTAAGAGTCACATATTCGAAATCTGCTGTCCCCAAAAATAAGCCAAGCAAAATAATACAATACTTCTCCAGACATTTTGGTTGAATAAGTCTGTAGACAATTATAATTAACTTTATATAAAAAAAATTATATATAGAAATAATGCCTCAATTATGTACAGCTAAATGAGTGTTTGAACTATTTAAAGATTTAAAAAGGCAAAGTGACAACACTCTAAAAAACATTTTCAAATGGGTTGGTTGGGCTCCCTCTAGTAGATGCTGAGGGAATAATGGTAATAAAACAGAAAACACAAAGCACTATAAAGCTAGAGGCGGGGCCGGCATGTTTTCATGTGTCTACGCAGGCCAGGGTGCAGAATGACAGTTTGTCCCAGCTGCCGTGTGTTTAGAAAGGGGTCGGTCCCTCTCTCTGCATCCTCTGCTCTCTCTTTCTACAACCAGCTGGAGTCCTTTGTGATAGTGTAGCCGTGGAAACAGGGAAGAAGATGAAATCCATGGCCTTTTCTACAAAACAGTGTGTGTCTGTGCGCAAGTGTGTGTCCCTTATTAAAAAAAGAAAAATAGACCACCAGGCCAGTTTTTATTTAAACCTTGTAATGACACTTGAAACGAACATTAGAACAAAATAAATATGAGCTCTATTACAAAATGAAAGCTCACCTGGCAGAAGATGATAGGGATCATAAACAGTCATATATTTGTGAACTGTAAACTGTAAACTAGCAGTGTTTACTAACAGTGAGCGTGACCTACTTTTCCTTCTCCTAAGTTCATTCGCACGCCGCCAGTTTCTCTGCAGCTGTCAGTCAATGACAGAACACACCCATGCAAGCTTACACACAAACATGGATACACGCATGCGCAAACACGCCGTCCACAGGTGACAAACTGAGCGTCGTAAACATGAGGCAAAGCAGGAATAAATTACAGACCGGACAGGATATAACAGTTCATTCAAAAGATAAGTGTGACATTATATATGCTATTTGGAAGACTACAAAAAACAGGGGTTCACAGAAAAAGATGATAATTATTAGAAATAATATTACACATACAATTTTATCTAATGATGTTTAATGCTTATCTGCAGGGTGTCCAGATAAGCAAAGAGTATCTTTCCATCTCTAAAGTTTGTCAGGCCAGCCATATGCCCTGAGGACAAGAAAAAAGAGGAACAAGGATGAATGAGAGAAAGAGAATGAGAGAGACAGAGAAAACAAGATAGAGAGGGGGGTGAGATTTGGCTGTGCATGTGCTTTAGTTACGGCTTAGTTACTGCAGTTTTGTCACCGGTCAGTGTGTGACAAACACCACCATTTAAAGTAGCAAACACAAAGACACAATAAAACAGTTCGCTAGACATGTTCACCTTGACATCGGTTTAATATTACACTTTAACACACACTCCTGACTCACAGATTACGGCCCTTCAAAGCTCAGCTCAGCCCCACACACTCCCTGTTCAGTGAGTCTGTCTACATGCCTGTGTGATTACACATCTGTGTCTGATAGGTCACTGTGTGTGTGTGTGTGTGTGTGTGAGATGTATAACATTAAATGCAACCCTGCTTTGCTCTTTTGAGGACAGATACACAACAGAGCTGATCACACACACATGCACACATACTCTTGTTTTTCCAGATTGTGTCCTGTAGATCATATCTGTGTTGTTTGACATATGTTTATATGCTAAATATAAATTCTCAAGGCTAACCCTAACATGACAAGAAAACTATTTTAAGCAAAAACTATTTACTTAAAAATGTACTTAAAAACTAAAAAAAACAATTTGTTCTTCAAAAGATGCATTCAGAATAAGGTTTAGTGATAAACCTATTTTGTTTGTCGCCTCCCTCATAAACACACATCTTACAGGCAAATGCAACACACTCACCTGTAGCAAACAAAAGTATGAACTTTGTGTTTGAGTGTGTTTATTTGAAGGTCTTTGGGTCAAGATCTCATACATCTTAAGAGGTTAGAAACTGACACTCGATCATTTACATAAATACAAAGGAATGTGGTCAAGAGTTCACACCCTGACTTATACATGCAGCACACCCAGTGCAAAACTCATGAGACAAGTCAAGAATGAATGAAAATTATATTGTCATCTGAGCACTAAAGACTCATTTTTATCAAGCAAACTTTCCAACTGACTAACCACCCTAATAATTACCTGCAACTCACCTATCTCTCTCTCTCTTTCGCTGTCCTCTCTATTCCCTCTTTGGATCATTCCCTTTATGCTTTGTGTCTCCAGGTTTGACCTCTGATCCCTGGTATCCTGTGTAAGGGGGCTGGGCAAAGAACCCATGGTGAGTGAGTATTGTGTGTCTAGTGTGTTTGTGGAGAGTGAGTTGGTGCTGCTTCTGGGATATACCAAAAGTAATGTGGTCTTTAGGAGTCTTAAGAGACCCCCTACACACACACACACACATGGGGGATGGGAGTAAGTGGGCAAGAATGCAAGGGGTAAATGAGGAGCCCAGCAGGAGTGCAGGAATGTGATGCATTGTGTTACAAAGACTTCCTTAACTTGTAAAGTAGAAACTCTCACATAGAAACACACAAACACACACACTCTTCCTATAAACTCATATGGACTCAATATGAGTGGCATGTTGTAAATTTTGCCTTTTTATAAATGCATGTTTTGAGACTTCTGTGCTGAAGTGATACAGGCCATTAAATGACCCTCCCAAAACATTTGGAGGCAAACACACGCGCACAAAGACACAGAAGACCCTTTCTGGAAGAGGAGAGACGGTCTGTAATTAAGGTTTGCCCCACCCTTGCAGTGAAAACCTAAACCATCAAACACAAACATGCAGAAGAGAGGAGAAGAGGAAAGGAGAAGAGAAAAGAAGAGGAGGTTTCCTCCTGCATTTCCTATGGCAGGCAGTGTGACAGGATAATGTCAATGACCTCGCTTCCTTTATGTGTGGCCTGAATCAAAGCATAGCTGCTCTCAAAGAGAGGTCGTTAAGTTGTAATTACGTAAAGTGCACAGTCATCAAACAGTCAAGAGAACTCGCGAGCGCTTGCTGAGATCAGACTTAGAGACAAATCAGACAGTTTTAGTTCCAAGTCAATGTGCCTTTTGTGATACTAACAGCATTTTAAACCAGATAATAAAGACATAATGGATATTATGTCAAGCAATTGTAAACATCTCTATCTACAATAACAAAGCACATTCCACTAGATTTTGCAAGTAAACAGTGAAACATTCAGATGGTGAAAAGATCTATGCACCAGTTAAAGGGTTTTATTGTGTCTATCGCCACCTACAGGATACAAATATAAGCCCTAATTGGAATGTTCTCATGTGTCAGCGATGTTTTTTTTCTTTTTTATGTAACTACTTCTATAACTGGCATAGATAAAGAGCACATTGTTTGAAAACTGGCCTGATCAAACCAATGCTAAATAAAGATCATTTTGCAACCCTAGATTTTTCTTGAATGTCCCTTTTCGGTCAGAAAAATGTAATTTGAATTTGTCAGACTTGGGCTAAAAT
This sequence comes from Chromobotia macracanthus, assembly GCA_036877525.1. NCBI lineage: Eukaryota > Metazoa > Chordata > Actinopteri > Cypriniformes > Botiidae > Chromobotia > Chromobotia macracanthus. The sequence goes on along the minus strand of JAZGTH010000034.1, from coordinate 138,099 downwards.
GCATTACATCACCACCTCTGTAAAATCTAAAGGTAACTTTAAGGTCATAGATTTAGAGGAAAGTTTGACATGAAAGCCAGTTGATTATAGAAGGCCCTCTAAAAAAATACCTCAGCTGTGTGTGTTTGTGTATTTTTCTGCATGCCCACACTAGCAGAGCGTTTCAGACAGCACATTTTTTTGTTCTCACTTTTGGTCTCTCTCACTGATGCTCTTTCTTGTCTCACACACTCATACTTACACTGGCTGATTAACTCCTGGGAGGAAGAGGAAATCACATAAATCTTAGGGGCTTTGAGACGTTCTGTTTAAATATAAAGCAGGAAAACACCTTTCATGGTGAGTGGAGGGAGGGCCTGAAAGGAAATGATTATCTGTGCGGTTGAGAAAGATGGTGAGTGTGGGAGCGAGACAGAAAGAGAGGGAGGAAGAAAAGCAGAGAGTCTGTTTAACTGAAATGTCTCACTGAGTGATTTGTGGAGAGATCCTGCCGTATAGCCACACACACACAAACCCACAGCAAAAGATTCAAACTATATAACATTAACAGTATGCAGTATACATACAATGCGTAGGATGTTTTCATGTAAAATTATTTACAGTATACATAAATTCTGCTACTTCTTACAATGCACTGTTTATTTCCAAATATCACACTAGACGTTTAATAAATGACATTTATGGGCGACATGTTGCAGGGAATGTGAAAACAGTTAGGTAAACTTTATATCACATTATTCTAAACAGTTTAATGTAAATTTAGACAGTAGCTAGCATGTAATTTCAAACATGTGTTTACTCCACTTTCTCTTTGAATTAGACTGCCCTCTAGTGCTCAAAATATGTCTAACTGCAGCACTTACTGTAGTATTACGAAATAAACAAATTGCTTTGTTTAAATAAGTTATTACAGGATGAAATTTTTAAAATTAAACAATAACAAAACAAACACACAACATATCACACAAATGACTAACATCATTGTTAGTTTCTGACCCATTCAGAAATGCAGACACTGGCAGGGATTTAAAATTAGTGACTGGATATTATTACTAAAGATTAAAGACATGAACAGACATGATTATATAAACTGAATTTTTGCCTTTTTGGATCCATATTTCAGTAAGTCATTTGATTCTGAACGATAACAAGTATATTGAATATATGGCTGAGACCATGTCTGTGAATGTCTGTAGTCTGTAGTGATTTTACTGGCTGGATTATTGATGATATCATGGTTGCCATCTTTGGTATTATGAGTCAGCCCATTCACAGTGTTTTTGATTACACAATCTCTAATTTTAGACAAATCACATCTAAAAAGTATTGTATTACCTTATGAAGTCATAAAGCTATCGGGTCAAGAAAATGAGAGCGAACAGAGACAGCGAGTCTACTGCATGATCGCTTGATGACATTATCTCATCCTCTCTTTTTGAGGAAACCATACTTTAAATGAATTAGTTGCCATAGTAACAACAGCATTCTCCTCCTGGGTTAAGTAGATAAACTAAATTAATCAATTTTGATTAAAACATATTTTTTAATATTATGCGGACAAAAAATGACCCCTGACCCCCCAAAATCAATGTAATGTCAGTTAAGTTTCCACTGTAGAAACAGTGGACATTTACTCCAAGGTATCAACTTAACTTCTGTATTATTAAACTGGGAGCATACAAACACATTTTCACCAGCAACAGCTTTATTTATAGAGATCTGGGGCATTGCTAAGATAGCTGGACTATTTAAAATGAAAACACACAAACACACACACATACTGAAACATTGATTACTGAGCCATGAAGAATAAGCAGCAGGCTCCCAAAGTTACCCAGTTTTATTGCCAGCAACACTTTTGAGAAAATGTTTACAAAATGTTTATGAAGAATTTTCATTCTCTGACAAATGTCAAAAAAGCACACAAAAATGAAGCCCATTAACAACGAGATATTTTTACCTGCTTGGCTTTTTTTTGTGTATGTGTGTAACTTTTTGAGCTTGCCTTATGCACCTGCTCTCCACTATAACATGAGTTACCAAAACAGACTAATGGACAGAGTTCAGGATCTCTTTCTCTCACTCTCTCAAACATACGGACAGCATGAATTTGTGACAACAGATCCTAATTTCTACTTATAAAAAATAATATACAGCAAAAAGCTTGTTTTCCTGTTTACATACAAGACAGTATATACATATACTAGACAGGTTATTGCTTAAGCAGCCTATACAATCCATAGGCTCACAAACATAACGTGTGCGGTGGCTGTGGCTTTTAAAACGCGTCAGTTCTCTGCACTACCGGTATGAGTAAGCAAAATATGAAATAATATGAGATAAGTGATAAGATAAAAGATGTGATAAGAGAGAGAGGGGGTAGACAGAGAGAGAGAGAGAAAGAGAGAGAGAGAGAGAGAGAGAGAGAGACGCGCATATACTCACAGAGGAGGCGAATCCAGCAGTCACACATACTCTGTAATTTTCGGTAACCGGTAACCGGAGAAACACTGAGAGACAATGAATCGGCGGGATCTCTGGATAAACTCCAGCTCTGCTCTGAACGGGAGGTTAATGCGTTAATTATACCGCACCGAGTTAACGGTGCTGGAGCTGCTCCGTTACAGGCGGGTACGGGACCGGCCCACACCGTCACATCCGTTAAACACACCGATTCCCGTACAGGCCAAAAACATACAGAGCCAGGGGACTTTCCACCGTACCGAAATACCTCAGTGTACAAAATAGTATCATTTGTTACTAATAATAAAACAACAATTACAATAGTAACAAAATAAACCATCTAATAGAATATAATATATTTATAAATATTTTGCACAGTCTGTTGACCATATTCATTTCACTGTAAGTATGCTTATATGACAAATAAAATCTTGAATCTGCTGTTCTCTGTACTTAGGCACACATTTAAACACGTGACATGAACACAGCATTGGATGAGAGACAGATAAATAAATATGCTTAAATTATATATTGGAAAAGTATGGGCATTGCTGAGTAAACGTAAACTAAGTATTTTGGTATTTTAAATGCTTAATAAGTATTTAACTTACATTTGCATTTAGTTATTTACCATAAAATGGTAAAAAAAAAAATTACCATAAAATGGTAAATAATCTTTACAAAGGAGCACAAAAATGTGCTTCATTTTAGGGAGAAATATAAATCTCTCAACGTGTTATATAACAGGATCCGAGTGTGCAGTATTCATATGTACATGCTTCAACTGTATACCACTATGTTATTGCATGGCATTCATTTATACGTGACACATCATAAAACATACTTTCATGAAGCAATGAACTGCAAACCGTGCTCAAGTGCGCCCTCGCGTGGTAGAAAAACAGCGGTAACACTACCTCCTGGTTTATTTCTTGCATTCTGCTTTTTATCTCCACCGACCACCACAACAGTGTGGATACACAATATATTCACCCAGCCTTATTACATATCACACACTTGATCAACTAACATTCTCATACACACTAATTTGGCCTAATAATTTACGTCACCATATTAAGAGGATATGAAGTATTTCTCAAATAACATGTTAAGTGTGTCTATCCTATTTTAGAATGCTGAGAGACATATTTTGCCTGAAATTTATTTTTCTTAGGTCTGAATGAGCCCCACAGGACAAAACAAATCTTGTATGACATTCATTAATTGCAGACATTTCCCCAACTAGCAATCCATTGCATAAAAACAACAACAGAACGTAATGAGGCTTTGTGAAAATATGTTACTAACAAATACAGCTGCACAGTGATTGTCATGCTCATATCTAGAAGCTGTTTAGTATCTGTGATAAATCAGGCCATTCTCCAGCTCAGAAGAATAGGGGCATCTGTCACCCTAGACTTCAGAGCTTTAACTATGGCTGATCAGGGGCTGGTGTTTCTTTGTTAAGTTAGAGACATAAAAGCTTTATATCCCATTTCCCTGAAGAAGAAACAGCCAGGAAAGAAGAGAGATGGATATGCAGGCAGATGACGCACACAAAAAACCCCTCTCAAACAGACAGAATGGGAGTTCTAATCCTCTAATGCCGTGGAAATGACATTTAGATCAAAGCTGCCAAAAGGACAAATGTGAAACACACATTTGTGTGTCTCTGTGTGTGCGATTGTGTGTGTAAGTGAGTGTAACCTGGAATTTAGGACAGCAAAAAACATCCGCCTGTGATTTACTTTTTGCTGACTGAGGCATGTGTTTTGTGGCCCTACAGGGGCCGTAAGCAGTGAGACCCCCGACAGGTTACATGTTACAATTGGTTTAACCAATTGTGCTCTGCCATTTCCAGTCATTTTGACACCTTTGTATACTGTATCTCAGTAACAGCGTCTATATTGGCGACACACCAGCTGGGATTGTCTTTCCTGCACAGACATATAGGTCAGATTATTTCGCCATATGGTAAGTGCTGAATCACTAGATAAATAATTATTAGTTTCTTGTTGATTATTTTGTCATTTTCAACCTGTTTTTATTGGTTTAAAAACTATAAGCTACGAACTACAAGCACTGATTTTAACATTTTCAATGTTTCTCCAGCTAACAATTTTAGGTTGTAAGAACATTTCCATTAAGTTACAAATAGTTTAAAATGTTATTCTAAAAGTTCTAGGAATGTTTAAAACATTCAGTTTTTTAGACATTTTATTACATTATTGCTTGGTTATAAGCACAACAATAAACGTTTAAACCATGTAACATTTTTGAAATGTTCCTCTAACAACTTATAGAGTTATAAAGATAAAGATATATATTGTGTTAAAAAACGTTTAGCAAAAACATTTTTTGATAACTGAGAGAACTTTAACAGAATATTAGCCAACGAGTGTTCCCTGTTAGCTGGGTTGCCATTTGGGGGGTGGGGGGCCCCAAAGCCCTGTGGTCTATTGATCCAGCCCTGCCAATCACACACTTCAACATTAACACACAGAATACAACATATCCACGTGCACTCAAGAGAATCAGGCCTTCATTCAACACTGGTAATAGCTTTTGTACCTTTTGGCTTCTCAAGATTGATTTCTTTTGCGACACTCTAGCCAATAATGCATCCAAGTCCATCCAGGGGGGGGTGTTTCATTTAGAATACATCTCCATGAAGCATATTGGATGTGTCACTTTTTTGCAATCAGTTCTCATGTCCTTCTATTGACTCCTCATAAGGGAGCATAAACACTGACAGTGATCTAATCGTTGGATCTCATTCAGTCACCGTTGGTTGCCGATCAAGATCTGCGCTCTCTGTGCTGTCCTCTGCAGGACCTGAACTTCTCATACAAATTAAATCACACTGCCCAGCTAAACTCTTTGAAACTGATTTGCTTGGGTATCTGATAAAGTCAATCAAATCTTCCCACAATCCTATCGGTTCACTACATGCCCACTGCGCTGAACTGTACATCTGCAGTTCTGTTCAACTGTAACTAGCCAATGTATTTGGATAACAGAAGGGCTTTTTATTTGAGTAGGCAAAAGAGGTACTAATAGAGTACAAAAGAGGTACAAAAGAGTTAAAAACTGCAAAACATTAATTATTAATTAAAAATTCATTAAACATTAATTAAAAATTAAGCAAAACAAAAATTATTATGAAAGATAATCTGAAACAGTATACTGTATAATCCACAGGTTTTTTACTGTAACAATTCAATACCAGCAGCTAATATAAAATGGTCAAACAGACGCAAAAAGAAAGAACAAAAACAGAGTTTTATCAGTACAACACTCAAACAAGGCCCCTTTGTCTGCAATAAACTTAAAATCTGTACGTTTCTGATTAAAAAGGATCTGCAAACTTCATTACACCTGTGATGTCTACAAACATTTGTTGACAAATGGTCCAAATAAAAGAGACTATTATTAATAAAATCCAAACAACAGCTAGCAGTGGCAAACAGAAAATTAGCTTGCTACTGTATTATGATAGCTATTTTTAAAATAATGCAAAAATATAAACATGGATAAACTTGATAAGTCTGTAATGTGATGTGGTTTCAGTAAACAGTATGTGAATATAAACGTTCAAATGTTGCAGTATCGGCTGCTTATTAGTTGATAGTCTAAGTTTAAAGTGTTCCATTCACCAGAAGCTGCATAAACAAAGCAAGAAACTGAAACATGAGTTTACATTGGACCAAAACCATGTAATGTGACTGCTTCACATTTCAATAATCCACAACATGCCTCTGGGATTTTTTTTGTAATTGATTACCATCTCATTTAAGTGAATATCGCTATACTGGCCTGCAAAAGCAATTAAGTCTGAACTAATCTGGACTGACTTTAAATCTAAGGCCTTTTTATAGGTGATTTAAGCAGGCAGCATCTGACACACATGGGACACAAGTCAAGATGGAGCTTTACATCTGTGATTGCCTTATGCAGAGGTCACTCCCCAAATCCCCAAATCTCAGCTCCATCTATTCTTGTCTTGTCTGCTACCTCTCTCTCTCTCTCTCTCGCTCCAGCCTCTCTTTATTCCACTTGTCTGTAAATGTTTTTAATTAGCTAACTACGACCCTGATGACAATGTGACGAGGAGAAAGAATGAGAGTCTCTAATCACTGTAATTAAACAACAAGCTGCACGAGAGCAGGAGTGAATGAGAAAGAGCGAGAGAGGCCTCGTCTTTCTCTATTCATACTGATGAAGTAGCAGAGAACATATAGCGTGAGTATTCAGAGTAAAATAGAAAACTCTTAGGGTAAGAAAAAGGATTGTACATTTTTCAAGGACAGCGATATGAAGGTCAGGCATTTGTGAAGTCATTTAAAATGTGTTGCCTATTCTATTTTATATAGATACACATCAGTTACTTCTTGTCCTCTAATCTGATTGGCTGAGCAATGTTCTGAGATTGCTGATATTTAGTACAAAAGCACCACCGTTTTTCAATGCTTGTATCGCTCTCTGGAAATGAATATACTGCACAGAACAAAGTTGTGAAGCATTTTTGAGCCAAAAAAACATTTTTTAACTATTTTCCACCCTCTTTCCGACCCCTGAAATTGACTAGGCCATTTCTGGCTGCTGTGCCTTTAAGACAAATAAGGGTGGTGGTGTGGCAATTAATTGTCCGACATTATAAAGTTCAAAATGAGTAATTTTTGTATTCATTTTTGAGTTCTGAAAGTACTTTATAGTGCAATTAACTCTTTCATTGTAAAAGTAGTTGTAGCTGTTGTAGCTGTTTGAATAATCTCATACCTGTGCTGCTCTGGATGGTCCTGACAGTTGTTGCAGTTTGGGGTGGTAAGATGGCCTGACAAGACGCCCTCTCTTCTTCCTCCTCCTGTGAGCATCCCTTCTCGATGGCCCTCACGTAACTATGGCTCCTCATACGGAAGCATCCGGACATTGGCAGATCCAGAGCGTCCACGGCCTGAGACTCCATCTCACTGAATACACTCTCACACACGGCCTCGATCTGTCCGTTCACTTCCACCTCGCTTACCTGCAGGGGGAGACACTGTGTCATTGCATGCTGTCATATAACTCTGGCAGACCTTTTTCATGGGATTATAGCATATATCTGTACAGTCTTAAAGTCTTTAATCCTGAACTGCTTAAATACTCCCTGTATGTTCACAATGGATGAACAAGCAGTTTTTCAGGATGTTAATTCAAGGTTTACTAATAAAGAATGAGGTTTGAGATCAGATCAGGTGACAGAAGTGAGATCATATGATGTTGGAAAATGATACTTTTTTCAAAAAACATATTTACTATAAAAACACAATTAGGCTTTGCACACTATGCTTAACCATGGGTAAAGGGCATTATCTTAATAAGAAAAGTAGTAAATTGTATGCAGATGCAGATTAACACTCCAAAAACATAGAAGTAACCCTAATGTGCATTTTTCATCATTATTTTAAAATAAGAAGAAATACGGAAAAACATTACATTTATGCATACTGTTGAGTTTAAAGACAAATAACACTAACACACACAGACAAATAGGGTGCAGAGGGGAGGAAATCTGGATTTCAAAGTAATAGCAGGTGTAGCTGCTCACTAGTGCTCTATTTGGACTATAGTGCATGTCTCTAACCAACCACCAGACAGTATAGCAGTGTAGGAGGCGACAGTAAGGAGCAATATGATTGGATTTAGATGAAAACATTACACGAGGGAGTCTCATGACTGAAGGTTCAGAAGGAAGTGGAAACAGGTTGTTATGATTGGAGGACTGGTGGAGAACTGTGATTGGAGGAACAGGCAGCAGCAAGTTAGCCATTGGCTGAGGAGGGCTGTAGACAAACAGGTACTGAAGTTTATTAATCATCTAGTGTCAGAAGACCCAAACAATTAGAAGCTAATATACATTTACACCCATACATATGCATGCATGTACACATAATGTAAACACATGCCCACACACACAAACATTAGGAATACAGATTGATGGACCAATAAATGACAGTTTTCTTCTGGCAAGGTGACTGAGCTTTTTGTTGCTGGAATGATTGATATATCCTCAGGGGAAAACACACACACAGATATATGCCTGGGGGCAGTGTCTTTATTTGCAGGCGAAGGAAAGCAGCCCTCTAAAAGGTTAGGGCTGCTGCCTATTTGAGACAGTGAGCTGTCAGGACACTAAACACTCACCTTAAAATTCTTTCTGTGGTAAATGCTGCCTGTTACTTTATCCTACGGCTACAGAAGCTAATCTTGAAAACTCACCTTAAAATCCTGTGGCAACAGACACTAATCCTGCAAACTGACCTTGAAAATCCCTCAGTTACACATGCTAATCATGAGAACTTTCAGAAAGTGAATACATTTAAATATTTATACTGGCAAATATTCCCTAAGCTCTGATCTGACAGAGATGCAGGTTCTATGTAAGACTTTTGTTTTATAGAAGACTTTCAATCCTAATTTAAATACTTCTAGTATGCATTAAAAGCATGCACTTTGCTGATGATGGAAAAGTGCATTTTTTAAGTAGCCTATATTTAGTATTTAACCTCACATTCATCAAAAATTGTCTACATTTAGTACAAAGAGAATTATTTTCATGAGAACTTAATTAAATTCCGTTTTTTGGGATCACATATAATATAAGGGCAGAAACACACTTTTTATTGAACAATTATTGCTCAGGCCCTTGGGTCGGCAGCCTATAAACAGACATTCCACATGTGGAAGTGTCTCCTAGGTTTTCCTAGAAGTGTTTCCTAGGTTTTCCTAGAAGTGTCTCCTAGGTTTTCCATGTGCTTTACTGTTTTTCCTCCCCTCTGCAATCCTTCTTGAAGAGGTCACATCGAGGATGGCTCTGGGTGGAAATTGCTTTTAGGGTCTGATCCAGGACCAGTTTGTTCACTCTAAACCATCACAGGAGGTAGACACAAACTGGTCTGGGATCAGAATCTAATGGCAATTTCTACCAGAGAGAGGGGGGCAAATGACCAACCTGACTGATGGTGCTCATGGCCCTCATGTAACTCTCATTTCGGGAGCGAAATTTGGGCGAGGCCAGCAGGCCGGCCGGGTCCAGACTGTCCAAACTGCGGTTGATTGAAACCTCACTCACCGCTCGCAAGTAGCTGTGACTCCGTATCTGCAGCTTGGGAGAGTGCGACTCCGTACTGATCCTGCAGAGAGAGAAACATGTATAGCCTGTATAAACATTTAATACAGGTAGATTAAGGTAATAGTGCTTTTTGTCTAATTAATTTTCTCAGCCAATCAAATCAGTATCAGACTAAATTCACTATTTCTTAAACTGCTTCAGTTATTATATCTGTTTATCCTTTATAGGTAATCAGAGGCTGAATACTTCTTCTTCTGTCTCTTTTTCTGGACGGTTTGTCGTAGACCCATGAATGGGGGGCCAAATAGACCGGCTTATTGAGGAAAAGAAAGATGTGCTATGACTTTTATAAGCAATGGGTGTGCAATGTTTTTAGGGCGTATGAGAAAGTGGGCAAAAAATTCCATAGACTTAACACTGGGCTGATTTTTGTGACGTTATAGCACCGCATCAGAATGTTGTAAAGCCTTGGGGGTGGGCTCATATTGCTCAGCTTAGTAAGCAGCAACAAATGTGACATTTCAACTTCATAGCCACGCCCTAGTAACCAGTTACAGTACCCTAGCAACTACCCCATTGACTTTGGTTTAAAAAGGTGAGAGGCATCAGAACATTGTAGAGACAAATGGGTGGTGTCTTTTGATCCAGACTGGAAAGTAGTCTTTAATTATTACCATGGAAACTGTCCAGCCATGCCCTAGTAACCATCATGAATTTGCTATATCTTAGCACCAGAACATCATAGAGACACGGGAGTTGGCTCTTTTAATTCACACACACATCAGTCTATTGGTTTTAACCTGTTAACTGTCTAGCTACATCCTAGCAACCATTTACTGTACCCTAGCAACCATCTAATAAAACGAAGGAATATCTCAGTACTAGAACATTGTACAGAAATGTGCGTGGGCTTATTTGACTCAGGCTGTCAGTGGGCTTTAGGTATTGCCTTGGCAACTTCCTGACCACACCCTAGCAACCTCATAACCTGATGAAAAGCCATATTTTAGTATTTCTATTATGCTAAATCATGCCAACATCATGCTAAGTCATGCTAGCATCATGCTAGCTTCATGATAATTCATGCTAGCATCATGCCAGCATCATGTTCTGTCGTTTAAGTTTTGCCATGACAAGCACCACTTACATTTTCTTCAGAAAATGTACATATCTAATCTAGGTATAATTGTAATTACCTATTTTAATGATACTAATGATAATGCTAAAGGATCTAGTATCCAGTAAGACATTTTTGGTTTGGTGTTGAAACAGTACATTATGCCTTTTGCTTATGTTTTGCCTAAAACAAATAATGACAAACAGTAAGACAAGAATCATGTTTGTGTTTAGAGATTTTAGAAGATTAGGCAACCAAAGCCTTAAAATATAAACAGAAACACATTAAAACATGAACACACACACAAAAGACAAACACATTCTATCCCTGCAGGTCTAGTCAATCTTAATTATGGATGCTGCTCTTAAAATAGTATGCGGTTACAGCAAGAAAAAACACACATTACTCATTCTTCACTGGAGTGAGGGACATAGAGAGATAGACAGAGAAAAATGCAGGAAAAGTCCAAGGATTGAGATGAAGAGATTAAGAAAGTAAATAACATGAGTTAAAGCAAGTATAGAAGCAAGAAAAGTATGGGATTTTTCACACTTTTTATAAAACAAATCTTAAGATACGCAATTTGAGATCTCATTCACATCCACAGCCATGATTAAATGCTTTAATGCCAAGATATAGAGGTTAAGAACAAATCCCTAATGTGCAACAGCGTAGTGATGTTAGCTTAGCAAACACCGCTTATAACAAGCACACGTGCACATCCTCGCTCACGCAGTCTCCAGGCCAGTCATTGATATGTGGTGTGGTCCTCAAGTGATCTAACTGAGGTCATGTTACCGTGGAAACAAAGAATGAGATGTCTGTCTGTAATGAGCACGGGCCTCGGGCGACTTTATTATGTAACTTAACATGCCATAATACACTGCAATGAGAAACCCACATAATTCCCCCATTTTTCTTAGTGTATGTGTTTGTTCATGTGTACATACATGATTATATGTCTAAATGTTTTGTTTACTGTATTATTGTGTGCCTGAGTGAAGTGCATCTATGTGGATATAAGTCTATATACTCCCTATAGTATATACAGTAGGTACTGCATATATATATAATATATGCATGCTTGAATGTGTGTGTCCAGCTGTGCTAAAGTTGAAGGCACAATGACAAGATTATAAATATTCAACACTGCAGCAATTCTCATCAAGCAGAAGTATGTAACGGACAGACTCAGATGTGAAGTCCTCACTTCCTTTCTGCACTGATGAGCACATGCCATTGTCAAAAGCAACAACACTTGCTTGAAACAAATGCTGTGTTTGCAAAGCTCGCATACATTTATAAACACACTACCAAATGTGTGTGTTCAATCCTTTTATAATGCAAATGACTTCGTGCTCATGAATATGTCTGTGTTATATCACCAAGTTTTCAGTTGTGGATTTTTCTGTTAATACATTGTTTACAATGTTGAATACAACATAATTATATTTTCTCTTTTTCATCACAAATTATATGCATAACATTTTTCTAAAAATTAAAAATTTATCATGACGGAAACCTGTCCCTTTCTACAAGCTGGAGCTGGTCAAAGTCACAATTGTATTAGTATCTTACAAATAATGCATATATCTCTCTAACGCATTTTATGTGAATTGTCTTTGAAATCTGTTAAAATCCTAAAACTTTGTTTTTTTAGGTTACATTGTGAATCCCAAAACTTTGTGAAATGTTCAGGCCTTAGACTAAAGCATTTAAATAAAGATCAGCCTCTGAAATAAAATGGTGTATATTCATGTTATTAAGGTGTGCAACTGGCAAAATTTCATAGAACTCTGTAAGAACTCTAAAGGCACAGGAAAAATTCCCTTTGAAATGACTTTGTTCTACTGAATTTTTAATAAAGGGGAGAGAGAAAGGATTTCAGTGTAGTGGTAAGAGTCTCAGCACACTGAGGGATTTTATAAGAAATCGCACAGCTCCGCCAAGCGTGTGTATGTATTTGCGTGTGAACAGAGAGGGGGGCTTTAGAATGAAGCCTACACAGTCTCCAGAGATGCTTCCTAACAGCACTTTAAAAGGGGAATGAGTGGAACACCTGGAAAATAACATGTTTAAAATGACCCAAGAGAAGATCAACCTGTCCATTGAAATTGCAGACAGACCAGTGTACCCACGCACCTGCACACTGGGCGTACACATACATGCACTTAATGTCCCTAGTGATTTGATGGGAACAACATGTTCAAGCTAATACTTTTTCTGTGTGCACACTCACTTGAGCGTTGTCATCTCGGTGAGGGAGGGCTGTGTCGCTTTCAGGTAACTGGCTCTTCTGGCCTGGACTTTGGGTGATGGTTTGGGGCTGATGTCCGAGTCTCCACTGTCATCCTCTGCCATGGCTTTTATATAACTGCCGCTTCTCATCCGTCTGCACGGAATCTCATCATCCTGACCCACGGATGACAATCCGCCCCACTCATCCTGAGGAACCTGCACAGAGAGAGAGCGTTGACCTCGCAACAGAAAATAACTGATCTGCTTGTGACACTGCAATCCATTATGCATTTGTTGACAGGTAATTCATCAATTATGATTGTTCCAACATTATTAATACATGAAGCAGTACATATATTAATAAACAGTTTGGAATGATTATGTTAATATATGAGGTTGTGACTAATCTTCATACCCCACAAAAAAGCATAGAAGTTCTCACTTTAGTTAGTTAGGTCGTACAAAGGCCTTTAATAATGAATAATTATATTTTTTAAATAAAATATTTTTTAGAGGTGCTGTAAGCAGTTTTAGTTGTTTGGTAATTTTCACCATTTTCCCACAATTTACCTTCTTTCCAACCTCACCCATCACCCCCAAATATAGGCCATTGAATCTGAATGTGTTGTAATACACAGGCAGTGAGTGTTCTGATGAGAAAGAGTAGGCCCCTCACTGTTTTTGCTGTTTACAGAGCTTATGGATGTCACAGAGACAGGTGTGCTTTCTTACATCACCTATTCAGGTTGATACATCACCTATTCTGGTGATATCAGTCAGGCAGCAGAGATAATTTATGCATATTATTAAAAATCATTTACAGCACCTTTAATTATTTAGTTGCACAGTCTAAATAATATTATAAACCATATGCAAGTCATTTATTGCTAGTTACTACTGAGTTATTTTAAGTTTAACAAATTATATAACAATGTCTGCAATCCTTATATATAAATCACTATTAATGCATTTCCAACTCTGTTCATAAATAAATTATGTGATTATAAACGCATGAATAATGCAGAAACAATTCTTTATAAATGATTCATTTTCTTTTAACTGATACATTCCAAATGCATTTTTGTGTGGTTATTATATAAAGTGTTACCCAGAAAATTTTCCTGGCCAGCTGAACTACAGACGACAACTATAAACTGTTAACAGCCTCTACACAGTAAAAAAACAATCTAACAATTCCTTCCCACATTTACTATATAACATATCCAACATCTTCCAATGATACATCATATAATATACCTCCTCCAAATCTTAAAACTCACCCTGACATAGTACATATGGCCCTACAACCCTTAACTACTCAATGACACTCAAGTGTAATCTTGTGTAACCACATACTCAAGTAATCTTGACTAGAGTATGACCAATAACCTTTGGCTCAAACATTACCAGGAAATGATCTCAGAAACATTTCACGCCCACTTACACCATCCATGTAAGATGCACATAAGTGCCCTTTTCAAACCCTCACCTCAAATGCTCCTCACCTCTCTGAGATGAATAATAATCATTTCATATTATCCAGCACGGCTTGCTTTCCTTTAAAATCAGACACCATTTTTGGTGGCCACTCAAGGAGAGCTAGTGAGCCTGGCTCCGGTCGCTCTAAGCGATGTGTGTTGCATGCTAACACTTCCCACACGTTCCCCCTTTTCACACGCTCTACCAGGGGCCGAACCCAACAACCTATCATCCATTATCGAAAAGAGAAAGAGAGAGAGGTGCACAAAGAGAGATACTGTTCAGGCCGGGGGAAAGGATCGACTCTCCTTTTTTAAAGAGACGTTTTTTAAAGAGGATGGAAATGAGCAAATAGTAAAGAGAGAGGGAGACAGTGGGAAAAAGATGAATTCTTATTGTATGGGCTCTGCTTGAAAAACAGGGTTGCTATAAGGACATACAACATATTCTCCTGTAGCTCAGTGGTAAAGGTTGTGGGTTCGGTTCCTAGGGACCACATGTATTAAGAAAATGTATAACTTGAATGTACTGTAAGTTGCTTTGGATAAAAGCGTCTGCCAAATGCATAAATGTACGGTACAATTAAGTTAACTCTGTTAGCAGATAGCCTCTCATTATTACAGATTTTCTCTGAGATACAGCACTTTGGCACATTTTCCTCTCGTGGAGTTCTGCCTTTTTATCTCTCCTCACTTCATTATCTGTACCCTCTTCTCCCCTTACCTTACCTTACCTTTCCTCTCTCTCTCTCTCTCTCTCGCTCTCTCTCTCTTTCTTTCTCATCACTATACAACATTTTTATTTTCATTAATTCCGGGTCACAACCATTCTGTCACTGTTCTATATTAAATATTTTAGAGTGTTTGAAAAAGTACAATGACCTTATCACTGCCAGCTGTAACTTTGGCAACACTTTGATTCAACTTACAAATTTAAGGCAGCTATTAAACTTCAATTTCAATTTTAGTGGGCTGAACTTTTTAACACTGTGCTCTTCTGGCTTTTCCTCTCATTTTACACATCTTTATACAGCTTTCTGACACAGCTGGATACAGCAGGTCTACTATGGATATCTAAAACTCAACAGTACAGTGAACTGGCAACCTCCAGTGAATTCATATCTGTCAGTGTGAACTAGGGCTGGGCAATATAGCTAAAGCAATTATACTTTAATTGTTTATTAGCCTATATATATATATATATATATATATATATATATATATATATATATATATATATATATATCTTATATATCTATATATCTTAATATTTATGTATTTGCTCTCAAATGGCTATAAAGGGCAATTGCTGAGAATCATTGTGACCAAACAACAATTGTAAAAACCTATAAAAAAAAAAAAAATCATATATATATAGCACTGTTTTTCACTAAAGAATTATATATATATATGTATATATATATATATATATATATATATATATATATATATATATATATATATATATATATATATATATATATATATATATATATATGTTAAAAATTATATATATATATCGACAAGACTTGTGAAAACAGCAAGTGTGAAAACAGCTTATGGTTTTATTTTAGTTTTTCTCCCTTTCACTTCATATGATTGACCCTGACCATATTTAACACTTTTTCTGTTTTCCTCTTCCAACACTGTCCTCCTCCTCTCTTTAGTTCAGTTCTCCTTTACTTTCTTTCCCTGAGCCTAAACAACTGTGTTACAAAGGAACCAACAGAGAGAAAGAGAAAGAGAGAGAGAGAGAGCATTTGAAAGAGAATAAATGCTAAAATCCATTTTTTCTTAATCTTGACACAAACAGCCACTGATCTCTGGGGCTGCAGGCTCAAGTTTTTCTCCATTCTCCTTCTTTTATTCGTTTAAGATTTCAGCATCACAGCCTCCGTCCACGGCAAAGAAAACAAAGCACATGTCATGGACACCAAATTCATTTTAATCTATCGCATTCAGTGCCACTAAACACAGTGGGTGTGAGCATATGTTAATGCATTTCAACACATTTGCATTCTAACACACACATGCATGCGATATTTGTGATGTGTGATGCAGTCACGCTCTTCTCAAACATGCAAACACAGCAGGAAGACCATGCGGTGTAGGACAGGAAGTGTGGAGAGATGAAGCAAAAGATGAAAAGATAGATGAAGAGATGCCACCTTCAAGGAATATGAAATGTCCAAATGCACAAGCCTCCTTATCACAAATCCATCAGGTCTTCAAGCTGACCTGATGATAATGATGGCAATGGTAATGATGATGATGATGATGAAGATCAAAAGAACTATGACAATGATGCTGCTCGACACAAAATCTCTCTCCTACCTGTAAAAACTGGCAGGTTCGTCCCTGCTGGCAGGTCTGTGCTTTGACTAGGGCTTTATCGATATTGACCGTGGCTTTTTGGTACACTTCCCGGGCCCTGCTCACCGTCAGCGTACTGGACCAGGAGCTTTTCTTGACCAGTGGCCTGGCCTGGTCCACTGGCATTGGACGACTGAAAGCCAGAGTGCCTCCTGTGGTGTTGGAGCATGTGGAGCAGCTTCCGACATCATTGTTGCTGCGTGAGGTCTTCAGAGACGAGCGGCCGCTTCCTAACGTGTTGTAGCTCTGGCCCAGAAAGTAGTGAGACTGAGATTTGTCCGGATGGCGGCCCATGGTCATAACTCCAGAAGGTTGGTGCTGGTGGTACAGGCAGATCTCTCTGTCCAGAGTGTCGTCCGAGCTCCAGTAACCTGAGCCGGGTGTGCGTGCACGGGGTTTGGGCTCAGAGCGACTCCGTTCCTTACTCTTCCCCCGTTTGTTGCTAGACGACTTGTGCAGGGTGCTTACAGTAGATGTCGAGACATTAGGGTGGGAAGCAGCGGTTGCCATAGCATCTGCTGGGATGGTGGGGTCATTGCCATTGATGCTGCGTTGGCTGGGACCCTCCAAGGATTGGGACTTAGTAAACAGCTTTTGGACAGAGTGTACGAGGTGACGTATACGCCCGGGACTGTCACTGCGTTGGTGCTCAAGTGCTGCTGTGCGTTTGTATTGCAAGGTGTGATAGCCATCCTTCCTAACTGGTTGCTGCTGGTCGAATTGTTCCAGCAGAGATGGAGGAATGCCAGATGAGCCACATGAGCCACACCCACTTCCCCCAGACACGCCCCCCGGTCCAACATAGGGCACTATAGCGCCTTCATCCTTCAGCTCGTGATGCGAGCCGTGATGCCGCCTAGGAAATGTACTGCTGGCCAGGTCGGACTGACATCCGTAGTAGGCGTGGTCGGTTGGGTGGGCGGGGCTGAAGACATAAGGGCATCGGTCACGGCGGAGGGTCAAAGAGTCATAGGAGGGATCACAGTGCGTGAGTGTGTGGTGGTGACTGCGACTGGAGGACAAGCCTTTCATCGTCATCCTGATAACACCTCTCACAGCCTCATCCACACACTCTGAGCCTACTGAAGAAAGACAGGCAGACAGAAGAAGTTTGTGAGAGAGACAGAAGGATAAGATATAGATTGCGATGAAGAGAAGGAATAGATATGAAGGCCGAATAAAGTAAAGGAACATTAAGGAAACATCAAAAGATAAGGAAGAGAGAGAAAGAGAGAGAAAGAATTAATATATATTAAAGATCAACACATTACATAAACATTTTTACTATTGTAACACTTTGATGCAAGGTTCCTTTTCAAGAGGAACATTTAACTATTAAGAGAGTGATGTTATACCTAAACCCCCACAGATGAATATCTTCATTATATATCCTGGTGTTTTATATTGATAAGATATATATTCAAAATAAAATGACATCTATGACATCCATGGAAATCTTGAATAGTTACCAGTATCGCCTTTAGTATTAAACAGCTGGGTCACACTCTCATTTATTTAAACATAAAGGCTGAGATAGAATAAATTTTAATAAAAAAGTGACATGAAGATATTTTGTTTGTGTAAAAGTGTAGTACACTGTTGGTTTCACATAGTCTTTTCAACTCAGCTGCATCCAACAGTATCCGACAGCCCATCACTGTCTTCATTCCCATTGGATGTTACCATATCACATCAGAGCTCATTTGCATTAGACTGAACTTGGCTCAGTTTTGTTGTATCACCAGTTGCTGGCACTCATTTTAATCAGCAGTTCACATTAAAAATAAAAGAATGACTTCCAGTAGCCTGGTCACTGCGGCTCACTGTCAGTGTAAACAATTCCTAAAACAGAACACTTGATGCATCAGTGATGTCACTTAGTATGCAAACATTAGCATGTGAAAAACCTTTCCAGGCCTGGCTCACCAAATGAAGCCGAAGACAGATGAGGGATTGACACAACAGGCAGGGATTGACACATTTTGCTCTTCATTCAGTTCTATCCTGTTTACTGTGACAAAATGAGAAATCATTCTTTCATGCTTAAAGTCATTTGTGAGACTGTGAATTCATTAAGAGCATTTACCAACAGAGGAGAAAGCATACTGTGATCAATGACAAAACTGAGATTAATCTGGTGAGATTAATTCTTAACGCTTATACTGTACGTGAGCATCAAGGGTGTGTGTGCAGCAAGCTTAATCACACAGACACACTCATCTGTGCAGTAAACATACAGAGACACCAATTTGAATTTCATGAGAACACACACACACAAGCACTCAAAACTATCATCTTCAAATGAATGTCATTTACACATTCTCACCTCACCCACAAGCCAGTGTGGTGACTCTTGCCTAACACTGTCACCGTGATATTTCATTCTCTCTCTCTCTCTCTCTCTCTCTCTCTCTCTCTCTCTCTCTCCTATTTTTTCCCTATTTATTTATCTGTCTTTCTGTAGCCTCTTTTTTCTCTTTTTCTCATTTCTCTCAAAAAACGACTAAATTAAAGATGTAGAAAACAGATGTGTATAAAGAAATAATTAATCTTTTCGTCTCTTTTTTATGTCTTCAGTAAAAGATAAGTGATATAGTCAAATTACTATTCTACAAAGACAAGTGACACAAAACAAAAACACAGCTAAACTCTCAAACAACTTTTGCTTTGTTGATGAAATATGCAAATCAGTATGAGCACAGGTTCACATTATTAATGTCTGCCAATTGTGTAAATGTAAATCAAAATGTGTCTCAGCTGTATTTGTCATACATTTTTTACCTCTTCTACAATTTTGAATTTATTCATTGAGGTCGTGGGATCAATTCTCAGGGAATGCATGAACTGATGAAGTGTACGGCTCAAATGTACTATGAGTCACTAAAAGCATCTGCCAAATGCATAAATGTAAATGATTTATCTCTGCCCACATATTAATAACAAAATTATACGTGGAGTTTGAAGTCATTTTTTTTGTCTTTTTCATGAAATGATGGATTACAGACCATGCAGTTTATTTACAAACATATATAAAAAGACATTAAATGTTAAAAGCTCAGCTAAAAACTCATAACAACATGAAATGCATAATTACATCAGAAAGACGACTTCTGTGCTTTGTGAGTTTAAGCATGGGCGTGTGTGCTGAATAGCATGACATGTCTTTACAATAGCTCATATATGAATTGTTGTGTAATGCATGGGCTTACTCATTACGCCCTGAAGCCCTTAAGATGTATCCTAGTGGATCTCACTCTAAATTAAGAGTAAAAATCCATAAATATATATATATATATATATATATATATATATATATATATACACATACTCATCTTGTACTTTCCTGCTCACTTCATCCTTCTCCAGTACAGATTACCCTCCTTGTCTTCTAATTACAATCAATGTCTATTCTCTGATTTATCAGTGAAGATTGCTAAGATAAATATCACTGTTGCTACTGCTCAAACTGCTCAAAGGGTCAAGGATTTGAACTGACCCCCAACTCTAAGTATTTCACTTTAGATTTTGCAGAACACAAATTATACCTCAAACTTTGTGGTCAGACTTAGAAGAATGGACCAGTGCCACATTTATGGACCAGAATATTACAGAGATTACAGAGAACCTAGCAAACACTCACAATACCACACATTATGTAAACTTCATCAGAAATGTACAAATCTCCATTTTAGATTCCACATTTTACATCTTTATATCCTTTTTTCTTTTTGCGTTTCATTTAAACCCATCCATCTTGGAGTGACCTTGGTGTTCTTGGTACTCTTTTCTTTCTTTAGTGGATGCTTCGTTCCACATTCTCATCTATTCTCTCACTCTCTCTCTCCATGTTTCATTGAAGTACACTTTGAAACATAATCAAACTATGCTGACAGATAACATGGACTGATGAGACTGATGAAACTAATTACACTGTCTGTCATTAATGAGAGCTAAAGTCTGACACACACACACACAGTTTCTTCCACCAGGCATTTCTTTCCCCAGATCTGTGCAATCAAAGAAAACAAATGGGAGTGAGAGAGCGTGCGACACAAACAGACAGTGGATGTGTGCAAAGAGAAGCTTTGTAATCACACTGTCAGATTTTAGCACAGCTAAATGATTCCAGAGAGTAAACACAAACAGCCCTCTTGGTCTCTTCTGTGAAGAATAACTAACAACAGCTTCCAAACTGAGCCATTAGCTTGCGCTCATCCAGGAAAACAGATGACAGGTTCAATTTAAAAACCCAATGATATCATAATTGGAGTTTTGTGTTGCTTTTAGTTCATGTCTATTAGATGATGCTCACAATATGTTAGAGTAGTCCTTAACGTTAACAATATAAACATTTAGCAAAATGTACAGTTTATTTTCTTTCGGGATCAAAATTATTGACAATTTATCTTCTACACAGAGGTGTGTAGAAGATTTGGCCCAATAAATAGGTCTCAAGAATATAAATATCACCTGTTACTAACGAGTAGCAAATTAAGAGCAAAGTATAACTGAATAATTGTAATTAAAATGCTATGTATGATATGTAACAAAGTGACTGAGAGTTGGCGTGTACATTAAATAACCACGGTATTACAGTAGACAACTTCCTGTGTTTGGTTTATAAATAGTCATGGCAATTTGCATACCTATACTATACACCTTAAGATTAGTACGTATTATGTTACGCTAGTAGTATTGTATAACTTTTCCATCACTTTTCTTGGTAATGTGAGTGAATGAGTTTTGAGGAATACTACAACATCATGTGTGTTTTGATGAGTGTTTTGAAACCACACATCCCCTTGTCTCAAAGAGAACCTATCCTCTTCTGTAGCACACAGGGTTGTGGGTTGTAATACTTGAACAAGCATGCCTGGATGCACACTTCAAAAATCCACTGTACGCCAACACCACATCATCTGGGCACCTTTGGCATCCTGTTTTCAAAACACTATGGTTTGGGATGGACTAATTCCAACCCACAAGACCTGTGTGGAATATGAACCTGCAGAGAATTCAAATACTCATTCATAAAACAGCCCACCCCCTGTGTGTTGTTTATTAAATACTCAAGTTCATTATTCAGGCTCTTAGCTATCAATAGAGTGTAGTACTCACAGCTTCAATTATAACCATATTTACCACAGAAATGTTATTGGTATTATTGTATTATTACAGTACTCAAACAGACAACTGACGGTACTCAGACAACTGACAAAAAAAGACTTAACAGTATACATATTGTATACATACACACACTTGCCAGTGTTAAAAAGTTAAGAGTGTTAAATGTAGATCTTTATTCACCCAGCTAAAGAAAATTGAAACACATTTTCCCTATCACAGTAAAGCTTCAACCTTGTTTTATTCAGAATAACAGCATTTATTTCTTTGAATGACAGATAATTATGTGGAAATCCAAACACAACTCAAAAACCTGCAAAGGTTTTTCTCTTTAACAGCCTTGACTTGACTGTTCAACAAATCTAGAAACTCATGCATATAACCAAATGAGAAGCTGTACATTGCATTAAGGGCAAACTAGAAACTATCCTGCTCTCTAATTGCTGCCCTGACTAACAAACACCCTTTTCTGTTTCAAATCACGGTGACCTTGTATCCATTTGTACCATAACAACATACTGTTCTGACCAGAGAGTGATTTTCTCTCTTTTTTCCTTTCTATAAAACCCAATAAAGACAACTATAAATAAAGGGGGAAACTGAGCATTGTTTTTTCTTGTTTCCATAGCAACAAGTATTTTCCCCCATCGCTTCACGACAGGGAGCACATTACGCTTGAACTCTGCTCATAAAGAGCTGGTGAGAAACTGATTCCCAGTGTGAAAACGCAAGTTGCCATTTCAGTAAGAGGGTTAAAAGAGAATGGCCGGACCTGTGTGAAAGAGGACGTTTTATTATTGCAATTTTGTAAAAATATGACAATTTGATTTGACGCACTATAAATTATAAATGGGCATAGTTTTGGCTGTATGTGCATGTGTGTCTGCATTAACGTGTGTGATTGTGTAAGTGCATGTTAGCTCTGTTTTGTGTGTGTGTGTGTGTGTGTCTTGGATAGTGTGTGATATGTACAGTTGGCTGAGAGGGCAATAACAAGCTGCTGATGGGGCTGACGAAAACCATCAGGATCAAACTGACTAGTGGAGCAGAGATACAGTCGAGATGACTGACACAACACAAACTACACCCAACAGAAGCCACTACACAGCATGTTACAATCTAAACACTGCACACAACAGCTACAGAGTACAGATTTCACATTTTAACTACAAAAATACAGTTTATCCTGAAAAACACAATTTAGACACCAAGACAACAAGTTTTACTTGGATGAACTCAGATAAACACAATATCAGAATATACCTCACAACAAACACAAGATCAAGAATGTTTTTTTTAACGTTAGACATGATAAAAAGAGTATGTATTTGTCATTGCATTTGCATCATCACCTTCATTCTAGAGCACAAATCATGTTTTTCTCCCAAGGGAACATTTAACATGTTCGCTTAAATTAAAGTGAGATTGCATAATCAGAGGAGCAAAAATTAAAATGAAAAACAACACCAACTGGAAAGGAAACAGATGAAGAAACCAAGCAAAATAAAACCACAACCCACTTAATACAAATTCAATTGTGAGGTCTAGCATTTGCAGAACATTTGCAGAAGCTTAGCATGTTACAGTCAAAAGGTGAATAATCAGATGAGATTGACACGTTTCTCTCTCTCTTTATCTTCTAACACCACACCATCTCTTCGGTCTCTTAGCATTAGAGCTGATGTGCGGGACAGTTTAACTTAATACCTCACAGGTTAATAGACTGAACTGTTTGTGGTCCCTGACAGAAGAAGTGCAGACATGTCAGGAAAAAGTCGACCTCTATTAAAAGACCAAGATAACAGAAAATGAAACATAAGTTTTTTAATGTCAAAGAGTAGACTTCTGTTTCTAGACAGAGAGTTGCTTTTGAATGTCAAGGTGATAGGAGTGGCTGTGTGTGTGTGTGTGTGTGTGTGTGTGTGGTCCTGGTATTCACTACGTTATGGAGACCAAACGATCATACAAGTATAGTAATACCAGTAAAGTTTGACCTTGTGGGGACATTTTTGGTCCCTATGAGAAAACCAGTTTGCAAATCATACATAATGATCTATTTAGAGGTAGTGTAGGGATAGTTTGCAACAGTACTAAAACCATTACATCTATGGAATGTCCCCATTAAACATGAAAACCCATCATCAAATTTTTATGTTCTCATAATATATAAATTAAAACACAGACTTATGGGGACATTTGAAATGGTTCTCACTATATTAAAAACCAAATCATGTTTAGCTTTAAATCTAATCATGTCAACATGATGGATACAGTGATTATCGATATCCTAATATAAAAAAACATGTTGCCTATGAAAGACCCTTACTAATATTTCCAAAGACGTCTGAGACATGCAGATTGAAATACAAAATAAGGACAGAGTAGGGATGTAAATTTTTGGTGAACTGTTCATTTAATTCTTCCAGTCTAGCTTGAGAAAATAAACCACAAAACAACAAAGCAAACAGCTGCTCTAAATTTCATGTGCAATCAGATCTGCTTTCCTGCCTGCAAAACAACATGTCACACAGGAACAAACACACACATTTTCTCCATTAGCTTGTCTATCACACTACAACACACATAATACCACCAACACACACACTCTGTATTTTTTTTTTTTTTTTTTTAATAAATAAAAAAACCACTTTTTTTTTTTTTTTTTTTGAAGGGGGGGGGGGGGTTTTTTTTTTTCTAAGGGGGGGGGCTTTTTTTTTAAATAAGGGGGTTTTGGTGGTTTTTTTTTTTTTTTTTTTTTTTTTTAGGGAAAAAAAAAAAAAAAATGCAACCCACAACTGATTCCAAAGCCTATGTTAGTATGTTGCTAAAACAATGGTGCAATATGGTTTAAGGCAAGCCAGTTGGAAGGTGGTCATATTTGTCATGCCACCGACAGCTACTTATGATCACTCAAGTTCTATTTGTACCGTATCTACTTGAATTGGAAAAGACTGAAATTGTTAAAACGGGCATTTTATGCATTTCAAGTCAAGAATATAATCTGACAACAACGGTATCTATTACATATCAAATAACACAGAAGAAGGAATTCTAATCTAAACGAATTACCATCAGGTTGTTTTAACTGTAGGGTATAGAACTTTCATTTCTACAGGCAAAATACTGACAGCTGTGATGCTTCTATAAAAAGCTGATCACCTTTTTAACTGTAAATGTATATCTACAAATGCCATATTTAGCACACAATATATTAATAAAAGAGTGGTCTCTTTGCAGTATGGAATGAAGTACAACTGTTGTTGTAATTAGTCTTCTCTCACCTTATCATTGTTTTGGACGGACTATATTTACTCACCCCTGTGCGTAAGGATTCTGGGACTGGTTTCATCACAAAATACACATGCAACATCCCTAAAAAATCTATCCTACAAAGGCGATGTAACATTGCAAATTATGGCATAGCCCTCGACTGGGAGCATGCCTAAAATGACATACATTGTCCTCTAGATAGGCAGCTAACTGTGCTTTGAAACAGAGCTATAGTATAATGTTTTATATTAGATCTTTGTTGCAGAGCACTTGGTCTGTGTTTGCTCTCTGCAGGAGGGGTTTGACTGGCAGGACTGTTAACATGTTATGACACTTCGGAAAGCCGCCATGGTTTACTTATGATGACTCTAGACAAGCCCCTCTGCAGAGAAAGAGAGAGAGAAATAGGGAGAGAGGGATGAGTTGAAGGTAGAAAAGAAGGGATAAGTCGTCAGAGAAAGAAAGAGAGGAGGGTGTAATAGTCTTTTGTTTCCTGTGGCTGTTCAGTTTCAAAGCAGTGTGACACCATTACCCTGTTTGTACTGTACAGCTCTCAGTCTGTCCCTGTGGCTACAGCTTTCATCATGCCATCCAAATACCCCATAAAACCCAAGGACATGAACTGACAGCCATACACACCATTTTTCTACACTTACTCTCTTTCACACATACACAGATGTGCAGGGCCAGACTTTGGCAAGCAGGAAGGTGAAAGTTGGCGTTACATTGGGTGGTAATCAACCAATCAGAATAAACTTTGGATCTTATGGTCTGTAGTCCAACACAGAACTGCCTTAGGCTAAATTTTGTTAACACAGAACTGACAAAAGTAGACATTGCACTCTGTACAAAAGATTAATAGATAAAAAGGCCATTTGTAAAATGTGACTCTTTTACATGAAAATGTGTCAACGGGGCCACGGGTCTAGAGCACTTCAGCCTGTTTGCTATTCATCTAATGTGCAGTTTAACTAAAAGTGTTTTGAGTGGTTAAATTTAATTACCAGGTCGATGGGCCCATGTAAGGGAACTGATAAACCAGGTTTAAGCAATTTCAAGCTTGTGACAGCTATGTGGGTTTATATATTTAAATAAAATATATATTGCTAAAATTATATTGACATATTGATAAAATATATATTGCAAAGAACAAACTTGTTTAAAATACCTGGTACCTGGTACAAAAAAAGCTGGTACATGTTTATGGAAAACTAAAAACCTCTAATCCTTTAAAATTAAAAGATTTATTTTTTCAAATTCTTAAGTCAAATGTCTACATTTCCTCATAAAGTACCTAATGAACAAAATGTGGACACTCTACTGAAGTGAAGTTTCAGGAAATTGATGTCAGTTCATCACCTCATTTTCTGTAGCAGCTCAATGCTTTCAGCGCTGAATGGTGATTTAGCCTAATAAGCCATGCGAGTCTCACAAATGAGGTGTGAAATCCAGAATTTACCAAAAAACGGTAAATGAGTTTTTAATTTCTTTATTACATCTATGTGCAAACACGACAGAGAGCTGCAACTGTAATTGCCAAAAAGCTCCAAACACACTGAAAGAAAGGGAAACACATTGACTTTGATGAGTTAAACTTGTTTCGAATTAAATTTACCTCTGAAAATTTGTTTGGGTCAAAAGTGTGGCCAATGCAGAGAAAATTATCATTTCCTAAACTATTTTACGCCCTGGTACATGAGGAAAAGGAACAACTAATCACTGTTTTGCAAATGAGGTAATTATTTTGGGCTAATGGACTGAAATGCTTAAAGCCATGAGGCCCCGCTCTCTTAAATACTGTTGCACTTTCTTAAGAGGAAGAGCAAGGATTATTATGACTCATTTATATTTCAATCAAGAAAACAACTCATTAACATTCATTTAAATAATGCACGGTTCCAAGTGGTACAAATTATATAATATCAACCAATTATAACTACAGAGCATCCATTTCAATTGCCAGCTATAATTTGCAACTTGGTGTGGACTCCATGGAAAACATTGTGCCACTTAACTTTAGTTTAAGGGTAATTTAATAATAAATTTGGTTTAATGACTTTTCTACAGCTGCAGTCTAAACAGAAATAAGGCAAACTATGAGAATCATGTCTGAGAATTTCCTCTTTCTCCTTTTTGGAAATTCATGTCTTACAGTACAAAATACAGTTAATAGAAAACACGCACGCACACAAAATAATAATCTACCTAAATTACCATGTCCTCATCCCTCTCATTCCCTCCCATTGAGTCTGTATCCGTGGAGACACTGCTCAGCCAATGCTCTTTGAAGTCTTCCTTCGGGCTTCTTTTCAAAATCACCCATTTTGTAAAAGCAATTGAATTTTTTTTGGCAGTGGTCTGTTACACATTAACCGGACAGATCCATTGATATTCCGATCGCGGCACTCCAAGTCCTGTTCTGTTCTTCCCAAACTCCAGCCCTGGTTCCCAAAGCACAGTCAGAGCAAATTGGCTCTCAGTCTGTTTCTCACTGCATTGGATTCAGTATATACTGTATTACAGCTCTTTAAGGTCTTTACTCTGAGCTGAATGATGATACTTCTTACAACAAAAACCTGAAGGGCCAAATCCGTTTTTCTGGCAGGAAAGACAGACTACAGAAACCACTTTGGATAATGGCAAACCTTGTAAAGTATTTAATACCCACAGTTCATACTCATGTCCTTTGCCAGGTATGTCTTCCCTAATATTAATAAAAGTAATGATATTACTGTTTACTGGTCCGAAGCCTTCTGGTTTAAATTCCTGCCTCTCATGTCTACATGTCTTGTTTGTTTTCATACCAAATGTAAATCAGACAACAGTCCACATTAATCCTAATTCCTGTTTTAAAGCAGACTAGGACACAGTTTCTTTGTTCACACCTGATTTTCACACTCACACCATTAAAATTGTCAATGGGATTGAGATCTGAACCAAATGCTGCAGTGTGAAAATGTTCTATTACTGCTTATACTTAAAGCACTTTCCATGAATGAGTTTTAAACATCAAAATAATCACTTCTACATAAAAATGAACTCAGCACGAAAATATGCTATTTTGAACACGTCAGACATCGGAGATAGCCCCACAGAAATCAGAGATTTAAACTGTATAAACCCACATTTTGGTAATAGAGATGCAAAAAATGGCAAACCTCATTTAAAATGTGTAGAAAATAACCATGATAGTTAGTATGACCTTCTGAGGCGTTTTTTCTGGGTTTTGATGCAAATGTCATTGACTTTCTAAAGGTTAAGAACCTTGTTTCAATTATCTTTTATTAAAAAGTAACTAAAATGCTTAATTTAAAATTACAGGTCTTACTTTAAACACTGTCGTTCATCATTCTGTATGTCTTTTATTCTGTTGTAGATTATGCTTGACTGCTCCACTTGAACCAAGGGACATTAAGACACCATATTCTCAGCTTCTAATGGGAAATCATGCACAAATCATAAATTCATCACAAAAAACAGCATTGTTAAAATGATACAAGCTTCGCCAGCATACATTTACTCATCTTCTATACAAGTGTTTAACTGAAGATAATTATAGTAATATAATTATTAATTAAAGCTGCTGGTTCCTGCTACAGCTCATAGAACAGTATCCCAGCATCCTTCACTACATTAGGGCTGGCTGCCATAGTGACACAGCAAAGACCAGGCAGCACAAAGGTTAGTCTGATCCCTGCTCAGACAATAAAGATGACTGATTACTTCAGAGTGTGTGTGTCCATCCAAAACAGACTGTCTTTACTATCCTATTCTCTAAACATCCGGCCTGCCAGAAGTCATCTCCAGTACTATTACAGAGAATGTCACAAAATCTCTACTGATGGCTTCAAGGCTTGGAAGAATCTTTTGAATTTTGGAACATTTCTTGGTTGTCTTTACTTAGTGACGTACTTTTGATTGTCTGTTGAACAGCTGTATATCAATGTTGTGTTATATTTCTTTTGTGTGTGTGGCCTATCTGGGGGGCAGTTGAGGTCTACAGTGCTTTGAGCACATTCTTGATCACAACAGCTGCTCTGCCACCAAATTTCAGAGTTTCAGAGGCAGTAATGAAAGTGATATAGGGGCTGTGTGTGTGGCCTCAGATTGAATACTGAAATAAATTTCATGCTGTACCAGTCGTGGTTCCAGTGCAAGAATATTACAGACCTCCTCAACACTTCCAAATTTTCAGAAAACAAATCACCACAGATACATAAATATCTGCTTTTTCTGACCGCAATGTTTCATAGTTACACAATACACTAGTTAAATTTATATTATTCCATCACGTCTCATGAAATGTGTTAAAATAACCATCTGGAATCTATAAATACTTTTAGGGTTATGTTAAAACTTTATTTTACTAGGTTTCAGACTAGACTTTTACTTTTTAAGTAAAAGAGAGATTACTCCTTTTTTCAGGTGTTGTTGGGGCCTCAAATCCAAATAGGTAAGATGTTAAATGTCACACAAACTCACCTGCTTTACTCTCTCGCTTTACTCATTCTTTTCCCCCGTGTGTTTAATTCTTCCCTCCTGTTCTCCATGCAGGATGTCTGTCTCACTGAAAAATGACACAGAGAACACAAAATAAATGAGAAAAAACAGCCAGCCAACATTTGCCAAATGGCCACAAGCACTGTTTCAAAGTTATTATAAAAGTAAACAGGTACTGTTTCAAAATACCACACATACAGCATACAGAAGTAGAAAAAGTGGGGGATGTCGGGGAGCTTTTTCCCTCACTTACAATAAAATTAAAAAAAGCCCCCACACTTTAACTATGGGCAAATGTGCATGTTTTCTCAGCAAGCTAATGTAGATTGTTGACACAGTAAAAGTAGTACCATGTAGATGTAGGGGCTATTTTACCTGATATAACCCTTAAAATATTTTGGTGTGTAACCCGTTTATGTAATATGTATTAAGGTAATTCAGTTAAATTAACATTTTTGTTTTAAAAACAGTTAATTTAGATTAAGATTGCCTGACAAAACATTTTCACAATGTAAACACAGATGTTAAAATTCATTTTTCTCTTAGGAAGTGATGTAGGTACTAGGTATGATCTGGGAACTAGAAACCTTACTTTAGATACGTGTGTGCGTCTGTATATGATTAGGCTTGTATTTCTCAAAGCAAAAGATGAAATGTTAAGATGTTTACATCTCATGCCTCTCAGACATTGAAGCAGAGCCATTTTTCAGTGACCTAAAGCCGTTCATCCAGCTGAGAAGACCATGAATAAATTTAAGAAGCATTTAAGCATTTCAGCAACCCTGACTATTCAGCTGTATTTATTAACGCTGCATTCTGGTATGTGTGTGCGAGTGGAGCAGAAGGCTGTCTGTGGACTAGGCCTGCACAGAGAAAATCAAAGCAACATTCTGACAGTTTGGCTTCTACACGCACTCACCAGGGACAGAAGCGAGGGGTAAATACATGAAAGCAAAAGACAGACACAAAGAGAGTAGTACACATCATCTACACAGAAACTGCTGTGAAGCCTAGCTGAAGCCCTCCAAATTCATTGTGGTTCTTTCTCCATACTCTAAAGTTCCTGCTTCCATCTGCAGAGATATATGAGTTGTAATACCATTTCTTAGAATCATTCGATTTTTAATGTTTAATTTTTATTTGCTTGATTGCTTGTAACCTTTTATTATCCAAAATCTTATACAGAACTCCAACACATAAATCAAGATTCAAAAGCTTTTGTAAGTTATTTCATAAATATGTAACTACATAACACAGCAGCTGTGAATGTTCGAAGTTTGGTTGTCCCAAGGTGAGATGGAGGGTGTTCTTAACAGATGGTGGTTTTAGATAGTAGGGGTTGTTGGTGACATGTGTGGAGAATTGTGGGTAGTTAAACACTGAGCCTGAAAGAATTACTTGAAAAGTCATTTGAAAAACATTTGAACTTTTAAACAAAAGGGGCTAATTGAAAAGATGTAGGTCTGTCAGTCTGCCTGTCTATCTGTCGCTCCTGTTTTGTCTTTCTCTCCGTCTGTTCTTTCTTGCTCTCTTGCTGCTGTTGGGAGAGATTTCAATTTCACGCTCAGCTGGGACACATCATACACTCCAGCTTCACAGCTCCCCGCCAGCCTGCTGTGGGCTCCTACCAACAAGTTCAATCAACATCAACAGCACATGGTATGCATGGAAAGATGAACACCTATTTATATGCATATGGCCATTAGAAACACGAGGTGGCTGATGGTGTCTCAGTAACAAGGGGCCATGAGAGGAAGTGCTGCCCACTACAGTTCAATTAAAACTGAACCTACTGAAGGTCAGGCTAAATCTGCAGACCAGAACAATGTGTTTGGAACAAATGCACAATTCACATATCAATTCGAGATATACAGAAAAAGTAGGTTCCCCTCTTCAACTGCTACAAATACTACGCAGTATTTGTATTTGAGAACAACAGTGGAGGAGGAGGGATGGTTAAATAATTATGAGAAGCAGAGACATTATCTGCATACTGTTCATACAGTATAGTGTACTGTACGAGATTAGGATTAGTGTTTTCCATGGTACTTTGGAAATAAAATGTTAAAGGTGCACAGACAGTGTTCATAATTTTCATTGGATTTTCAATTCTGGGTATCTATTGCCCAGAAACCTTAGTTGACCACAAGAACAATGGATAGAGATGGTTTTCTCGCATAATCCAAATATTTATCTCACTTGAATCCTCCAGAATTTTAGAAGAGATCTCAAAAATGTCTCATTAATTAATTGGGGAGCTATTCTATACATTTTATAGCTCAGTTTCATAGCTTTGTACTTTTTCCTGTGTGTCAACAACACAGTTTTAACGCGAGTCTATTTTTATTTTTTTAGGGAATTAGAAGAAACACCCGAGACAAAACTTATACTTCAAACTCCATTACTTCTCCTGTGCTATGAAATTCACAGGAGAAGAAAGCAACAAAATTTCCTCTGACTTGCTTTGGTTATTAAGGCTATTATGAAACAACAGCTGAAGCTAAACTGGCTGTAGACTCTCAATATTGCTAATTAGTTTTGTTTCCTCTGGACCAATCACAATGCACCATACTGTACTTAATGATTAGCCAAGGAGACAACTAAAATTTGTGTACAAAATTCTTGATCCCAAACACCACATAATCATCCTGTTAATGTCATTTTATTTCTTCTAGACACTTCAGGCAGTCAAATCTATATCCTCACATCAATTCTGAATGTAAACCCTCACCATGACCCCAATAGGTCAGACAACAGATACACTTGTGATTAATCTGTTTTTAATGAGGACTGTGAATGAACTTTAGCACTGCCCTCAGACCAAAGTGAAGATTGAGTTTCGTGTCTGCAGAGTCGCTCGCTGCATTATGGACCCTTGCGCCTCAGTTATAAAAAGTCTTATGCCATGACACTTCCACACTCATTCATATTTATCAGCTCCTCATGAATTATGCATTCCTATGCAAAAAAGAGAAAATGACTGTGACATATGCAAAACATACAGACAGAGAGAAGATTAAAAGAGAGAGCGTGCTGAAGAAACACAAAGAAGTCTTACAGTATCTGAAATCTCCTATGTCTTCTATATCTTCATGATGGAGCTGTCTATTTGAACAGACTTACTCAAACATACAGCAGGAACAGGACACCAGACTACAGTGTTTGCTAATGTTATTCTACAAGAACAATCTGGTGCAGTCAGAAAATTACTAAGGTTAAATACGACTGTTTCGGTCCTGAGTATTGACTTTCACCACCTTTTTTTTAATTGCTATCAAAAATACAACAATATCAGGGATACGAATATGCCAACGAATATGCTGTCTCCAATCAAACTGTAATTTTATCAAATTGTGCAAATAGTCTGAACGCATGTACATACATTGCTCCACATACTTACTGTACAGGGTAAACAAGCTAATAAGACTGTATAAAGTGTTTTATGAGAGTTTGTTTCTCAAAGACAACGGGACAAGAGCCCATAGGTAAAGAATCACTCATAAAAGACATAAGAAAACACTGTCTTAATTACACACCTGATGTTTGCTCTTCCTGTTCCCAGGCCTCACCTCCTCCTTCTCTCCCTCTGCCTCAGACTGACCTATTTCTACAACAGTCAGCATCCACGAGGATTATGGGTGATAAGCACACGCACGCACTCAGACGCAAAATGAACAAGCATACATGTACACACTCACGTTTTGCTGATTGTCTGTGCTGTGGCCCTTCAAAGAGGATTATGGAGACTGTGAAAAGCAGTAAATTATTGACAAAAAGGGACAGGATTTAGATTCCAGGCTATACAGGAAAGAAATGGAGAGATAAAGGTCATCCAGTGGATATTTAGTTTTCCTCTGGATTTCACCAGCGTTCCGAGTGATGAGCTCAATTAGAGTACACAAAATCTTTCCTGATGCCAGGGATTCAGGAATACCTACAACTGTCCACAACTCAATATCTGTCAGGACTCTGGGGAAAAAGGCTTTTCAGAAGGCTTTGCTTTCTTTCTCAAAGCTGTAGTCTTCAGGGTACGACTGCTGCTGGGCAGCTGCGCTCTCATGCGAAAGGCTCAGCAGCCTATCCCATAATGCATTGTACAATGACTAAAATTCTACAGAGGTTACTACAGAAGCTCAAGGGTTTGAGAGAAAGGTTCAAGAAAGTTTGGCATTTTGGGAAGGGCTAACTCACTGAGCAAGCAAAAACAGAACTGAGGGGATATTTGCAAGTGAAATGCAGGGCGTTTTCCCAGCACTTCCATGGGGATTAGTTTAGCAGTGACCAAGTTACGTAAGGACAAACACATAGCACACAATGCATTACGTGTCCCATTTATCACATATCACATTGCATCGCACAATCCTAAGCATACATTTTAAATTTCAGTGCATAATTAGTCCCATTCCATTTGAGCTATGGGAATAAATGATTTCTTATGACAGACTTAACAATGAGAGAACTATTGTCAAAACTCAACTAAGGACCGGAATATCATAAATATTAGGGGGTGGACTCTTTTGACTTGTTGACCACAAAGGAGACCCTAGCAACCACATAGCAACACACTATAAACCATTAAGAACACCTTAACACACCATCACCCTGGCAATCACCCAGAATACTCAAGCATCACACAGATAACATTTGCATGGGAAAACATTTATCACATTCTCTTCAGAAAATAAAAAAAATAATATACAGACTCTGCTCTCTATATTTATTATGGAAACATTTCTCCCTTATATTTCAAAGAGAAGCATTTAGGCCAGAGGTAGGCCAGAGGCTTTAAAGCGAAAAGATGCCATAGGCAAAACACACACACAGATGTCTGCACACAAAAAAAACAAAAAAATCAAACTAAATCGAACTGTATTCTGTTTAAATGCAGTATATGTTCAAGATTCATATTCTCTTAATTCTCTAGACACACACAGTATCATCAACATATGACTTTTCCAGTGTGCAGAGGGAAATTCACACACAACAAATACAAAGGAACAGAATGGAATGCTGTTGTTTAGAATCTTTTAATGTAAATCAGGGGACATCATGACATCAGCACACTGGCATGAAAATGAGACGTGGCTGCACACCAGGCACAGGGATGCAAATGCTGTGTACATCAGTGACCGAGGGATAACATAGGGAAAACTAGACTAATAAACCTATGTTTTCTGAGTGTATGACAGGTGTGAGTATATACAGTACAAAAGAGAGAAATTCTGAGCAAAATAGGCACAATAATGCTTCAAAAGTAATTTTTTTAATGTATTTATTTATTAATTTTTAGTATTTAAAAGAGGAAATGGTGGGATGAACAGCGATAACAGGTTTGGGTAAATGTTGCGAGCCAGACTTGAACTTTTAACACCTAAAAAAAAGCACCCCAGCTCAATGCTTTGAACACTTCCAAGTCCAAACAATCAATTATTTTCCATTCGGTTTCATCCAGAATGCACACAGGGGATTTGAAGATCACAAATGTAAGAACACTCTCACTCAAAAGTAAGGCGTGTGTTTGTGTGTGTCTTACGAGTGTCCTTAGGAAAGCAGGATAGTTAAAATAACATGAGGCAGGAGAATGCCAAGTTAATTAAGGTTTAATTTTAGTCGAT
This sequence comes from Chromobotia macracanthus, assembly GCA_036877525.1. Classification (NCBI taxonomy): domain Eukaryota; kingdom Metazoa; phylum Chordata; class Actinopteri; order Cypriniformes; family Botiidae; genus Chromobotia; species Chromobotia macracanthus. The sequence goes on along the minus strand of JAZGTH010000034.1, from coordinate 102,807 downwards.
TAGCCTGAGAGAAGATACACCCTGATCCAACATCAAGAACAGGAGAGCCAGAGAACAACATAAACAAGGTACGGAAGGTACGGCCAGAGGGAATGTGGAAAGTAGTACAATACACATGGCAGCACAAATACAACAGATATGTGTATGATAAGCAATGATAAGTTGCAGAATATTATGTTTTGTGTTCGTGTGTATGTCTTTGTAAATGTTAAACGTTGTAACCCACATACATACAATAAGTATGTATTCTGTAACCCATATATACAATAAAGAGATACACACCATCAGAACATGAAAGTGAATTATAAAATATGAGGCACACACAAATATGCATACTTTCACATAAAAGCTGGGTTATTAGTTATGGCCTGTACATTAAAAAAACATTAGGAAAATAAGATAAAGTTGAAAGCGCCACAGAAATAATCCACAGCACAATGAAATAAACAGACAATTTATAAAATAAAAACTGCAAATCAAGTCTTTAGTGCCGGATATCTGACCTGCGGATGCTCAAAGAAATTACCCAGTGGGTCACAAATCATTCTCAGCGTGAGAAGTAATCTGTGGAATTGTCAGATGAGTGATGAGCAACACACTTCTCCTTTAAAGATAACATAAATAGTAACAGTTATGATGACAGATAACCTTATACCTATAAATTGAGGTATACAGTATATATGTGCAGAAGAGCACACATTAATACAGTACAATATAAAGAAACAAATTACAAAACCAGCATCTATTATGCATGCTTAAAAAACATGTACCATCCTGGTATTATCATTTATACTGTAAATTATTGTATAGTCTTTTATAATCAACTTGTGGCGCTAACATCAAGTTCTTGGCTAGGACTGGTTTTCTGCATGCCAAGAAGTTAATTCGTTTAACCCTAATTATGCCCTGTGGTGGGTAACTTGACAAAAATATTTATTTTCTGTTCATTTCCTTGTGTGGTGGCTTATGTCCATGATGTGTTTTTTGTTGTGCTGCATGGTCGCTAATTTCTTTTCTGTTATTTTAACTTTTGATTACTTTGTTTTTTTTAGTTGTGTGCACCCCCAGGCCACTGCAGTAAATGGATAAATAATAGACTTACGGATACATGCACACACCATTAAAAGGTGAATGAGATAAGAGAAACCATAAGCCTCTTACAGTTAAAGTGGTTAGCATGATCCAATAAGTGCTGTGTGTTGTATGTGTATATGCAGAAGCAGTGGATATCTGTATCTGTATAACCACACAATCAATAAACACAACAGTTTTTTTTCCATGTCATTCAGTAATGCCATTTCTCATACATCAGTGGTTTCTGTTCCCACATCCCAGAGAATGCGACGTTCTAATGAAATTAAGGCGTCCAGATTTATTAACGTAATTGCCATATCTCATCTCAGCGAAAGCGCTGTGAGCCAGTGACAGTGACCCGGCTTAATGAAGGATGATTTGATCATTAAATATTTTTTATCAAATGGTCTCCAACGTTATTTGGAATGAGTATTTTGGAACATTTTGGAATGACTAAGCTAGTTCTAATTTTAAAGGTGAGGTACTATACAGCAACAAATGGAACCGTATAAATAACTGTTATTTGTACTACTAATAACTGTTGGGTAGCTCCGCCCCACACTCACACCATTGGTTAAGCCAGTAGTTCTTATGGCAGACCACTCAAACTAACAGAAATGCTCAATGCTACAATCTACAATGCTACACTGTATTGTGCATTTTTAAAATGGAAAAAATAACACTTCACCTTTAAAATGTGCTGTTATGTATATGTATATATACTTCTGTGAAATGTTTTACAACATTTTGTGTGATCCTTCGTAAGTGTGTGATCTTTCAGAAGCTGAAAGAGATTTTAGTGTGACCTTTAATCTGACCTTAAGCATGCTAATTACTAAAGATCACGGGTGGAAAGGTTAGAGACTGTGTGTTTGTGTGTGTGTGTGTGCATGCATGTGTGTGTGTTGATTCAGTATGCAACATTTATGAGTCACCTGGTGTCATATTTTATTAAATTAATATGTGCCTAGAAATCAACATTACCCAAAGACAACCACTGGCTTGTGTAAAAATATTTACAATATTAATATTTAAAGTAATAAAGAAAATCCTTTTCAAGCCATTTCCGCAGTAGGTCATTCTGTGCATACAGAAAATTAGCAAACTGTGTACTACATACATACTACTGGCTATACTGTAAGAGCAGCATGGTGGAAGTAGAACGGTAGAACGGTGGCTATGATTGTAATAGCATACTATAGTGAAGATTGAACAGAATATTATGAGAGAGAGAGATAGAGAGAGGAAAATGACATTGGCACACTTTGCGGGACAGACTCGAACCCACATTACCCACATGAGCATCAAGGCTCAACATCTTTGGACTGCTGCACCACAGCTCTGACACAGAGAAGTATCGTTAATAGAAAAGATTATCAGTAATTTGATTGATTCAGCAATGAAACAAAAAACAAATATATCTATAATTTATCTTATCTACATATATATTTTATTGCTATAAAATGGAATAAAAAAATGAAGGACTATAAAAAAGATAATCAGTTGTTTTCTTAGACAGGGTATAAAAACTGAATTTATTCCAGAGCATTCTATTCAGCAGCTTCTCTCCTACTGAGCATTCTGGGTAAAGCAGCAGTGAATGTGCGTCAGTTATCAGTAGAAACAGCAAGCATCAGTTATCAGTAGAAGACACTGACCCGAAACTGTCCTCACGCTGGTTAACAACCCTGTGCACTGCAGTCACCCCTTCTTTATAAACAAGATTACAAAAAGGATTAACTGCTGTTGTTAATCCATTCCAAGTGTGTCAGTCGTGCAGAGCTAGTTCCTCTGGAATCTCTGTCTTTCTAGCGCTGCAGGCTGGTAAAAGTTGTTTCTAGACAACAACCACACTGTCTGAACTTACAACCTAGTGCTGTAGGTGTAGCCTACATGATATTACTTTCAGCTTCTTTATCTACTCTCTCTCTCTTTCTCCCTCTAACTGAATCACTGATGTTGAATCGACTTATGTGCTGAGGGAATAAGGAGAGCAAAGTGATTATCTCTTTAACACTTGCTGTGTGTGTATCTGAAGGATGCTGACAAAGACATGTTTGTTGGCCTTGGGATAACTTTCCTCTGAAAGCAAACAAGAGTAAATAATAACAGCCAAAAATGAAAAAAGTTCACTTGCAGGCAGTGAGTCATCACCGCATAATTGTCACTCAGGAGCAGTCAGGGTGTCAGAAGCCGTAGAGAAACTGCCGGCAGTTTGCACTCTTCTGCACAGTCTCTCGGCTCTGCACATGGCTTCAAATTTCATGTGTTTTTTAAAGGGTCCTTGGCATAACAAATACTTTTAAAATTTCAATAATCTGAGCATCAAGAATGGCTAGTTTTGAACTTCTGCAGTTTTCTGACGCAAGACAAATTAACACAAGAACTGTGATTTAAATCTTAAATTAAATGAAAAAAAATTGTTAATTTATCTAGTTGGAAAAAAGGATTAAAAAGTGACTTTAAAAGTCAATCATTGGTCTGTTTTAGTTCTATTTAACTAAATCTATTTAATTTAATTCTATTTAACTGAACATTCAACTTTCAACTGTTGGTATATGTATAGTACAGAAACAGAAGGATGTCTTTGGCCATTGCATCACTGCATCCGGCATCCCCATTGCATCCTGCTGCATCTCGTGCATTGAACGTTGCCTTTTAAAGACAGCATGTCACTCAATCAATTTTCAAATAACATACATACTTTGGTACAAAAATACATTATACATGGACCTTAGAGGAAAAATATTATATTATCTCTTTAAAACTGGCAGATAAAACAATGGGAAAATAAACAGGAGGACAGAACATGAGAAAGAAAACAGACAATGTGAGTGACAGAGAGACAGAGCTCTGGTTTGCACAAAGACGACACTGCAGGAATTTGCTTATGATCAAAGATGAATTCAACTGTATACATACATAAACATATTTTATCATCTACCCAGCCAAAAAAGCATCTATTAGAATCACCATCTGCCTTGCCTTTGTGCATAACCTAGATCCATTTGTAATGCAGTCCACACTGCAATCAGTGCAGTAAGACAAACACACAAGCTCAGACTCGGCCCTGGCTCCAAGTTCTGTCATACGCATACAATGACGCACTCATCTGGGACAGCAGGCATGACAGCCATGTCTATCTCTAAGGACGTTCTGTGAATGTGTATGAGTGTGTCTGCATGTGATCAGATCATGATCCTATAGCTCTGAATCTTGTCAATGCCAGTAAATCACTCCTGATAAAAAAATTATCACATACAGACGGGACTAAAATGTCTGGGGCCAGTTTAAAAATCTTTGATATTCAAAATCTATCTATTAAATTTAAACCTGGACTTAACCTAAAAGTGTTTTAGGATAAAAGGATTTAGTAAAAAGTAAAAGATTTTAGATTTTAGAAAAAAGATTTGTGAAAAATGTAAAACAAAGAAAATAGAAACAAAGATTTCCTTTCCTACCTTACAAGATGGTCCCTGGAACATTTTTTAGATCATACTGGGGAAAAAGGGATCTTCAGATTTTTCTTTTTTTAAACAAAATTATGGTTTCTTCACCAGCCCATGAGCCAAAGGAAGACATATCAAATACTGAAAATGTATGTGAATACAATAAACTTCATACTTACAGTTCAAATGTTGATATGTTATGATAATGTTAGTTATCACAACCTGATAATATTAGTTATAAAAACAAAATTTATATTCAACCATAGTGTAATACAGAGGCATACTGTATTAGTGGTCTCAGACTTTTGGACCCTACTGTAAATATATACTGTTTATCGCTATCCATGGTGCTGAACAAAAACAGCCACATTAATCACAGTCTATTCATACTGTATGCATGTGGTTTATTTTAATGTGTATATTGTGATCTCATCAGATGCTTTTCTGCAATATGCTGCAATAGAATATAATTTAATAATTCCATTATTTAATCATTCCAAACACGCACACAAATGTTTTATTTCTAGTTTCATTCAGTGAACTCGGTTGCTTGGCTGGTATTCCCTGGGAGGAGGTACCAACTGTGACTTTACATTCAAACACACAAACAAACAGGATCACAGGTAACGGAAGCCACACAGGTAGCATTTGTAAACTAAACCATCCAGGGACTGTAAAATACAAATAGCTTTTCTTTTCCTCCATCCCCAACCCATTCATATAAGCCAAAACAGCTTTTAGGAAAGAGAAATGACAAATAAAATCTAATTTCTCATTTGTTTCTCCTACAGGGCAATGAGTTAAAATGCAGAACAAATGAAGATTTAAGTCCCATGGTACTCAGATTTTTCTCCTAATGAACAAATATTTCACGTCTAATAATAAAAGCATTTTGGAATGGATCTAAACAAACTGTGAAATTAGCCAAGATCCCAAAGTCTGAATACCTGATACCAGAATATCCAGTTCAACAAAACCACCAAAATAATGTTAACAAAAAAACTTTACAAAATAAGTTTTAAAGGAATGATGAGTTCATGAACCAGACAGCATTAGGCCACAGCTCATTCTGCTGTTTCCTAAAATAGATAAATCCACTGCATGTTACTCTGTTAGATGGAAATGATGATCAATGCTCCATCATTTCCTTGCAGATCTGTTGACTGGCTGGTGTGTGTGCAGGGCACAGGTCGTGTCCCGCTGGGCTTTGCAGAGTGCAAGGTGGTCAACAGCTACTCGCACTGTAGCAGAACACACTGTGATATAGCCTTTACACACAGACTGCCTGGCATTTAAGGAATTGCAGCCAACACACACACTATGGGATGTTTTTGGGAGTGTGCACAAACACCACTTTTTTCTCTTGTGACAGAAGGATACTAAGTAAACACAATTATGTCAATACAAACTAAAATATGCTCACATACAAACATAAAACTACAAATAGGCAACATCTCATTCTCTGACACGAGCAACGTGTGAACACACACACACACACACAAGCCATCTGTCAGACACAAGTCTCCCCTGTGCTCTGGCTGTCGTAGATGTAATACAGCCTGCTGATTGGTTAAATCTGTTACCACCTTAATATAATGCACAGAGACCTTTTTGCTAATACACACACACACACACCCCAAATTAATAACTCACTTTTTACAGGAAGTTCACACACACTCACATGCACACATACAGGAGGAAAGGAGAGAAAAAAGAGAAGCTTAGAAAAATTGTGGACATTATTTGCATTACAATTTCAAACCTCTAAGTTTAAAATTGTAAAGTTCACTATTCCTCTCAAATCTAAACATTTGGCAGCTTCTTGCATCCAAAACATCTTTGAATGCAAAAAATATATTTTATCGATATGCATGTTTTCTGGGTATCAAACCCATATCATTGGTGTTGCGAGCCCCATGCTCCACCAACTGAGCAGCAGTAACATTTATCTCCATTCAGCTTTGAGCTCTGTCTCCAGTTTGTGCCGTTTCCTCAGCAGTGCCCTCCACCCTTCACCTTTTTGAACAAACAGGCTGATATTTCACCTCAAACTGTACTTCACATAGCCATAAATACACACAGGCACTCATTGACATGAGCTGATGAGTCCCTTGTGCTCCATTTTGGAATAAACACATTATTGCTTTGGGGTAATTGCTCAAGGAAATTGAGAGAAAGGACCACACTCAGAACCAAAAACGGCAGCTAGGAAATGCAGACACAACATTTTTTAACATCTAACAAAGTCAAATGTCAGCCTTTATGGAATATTTTGTGTGCTGTATTTTCACAGTGCCGACAAGGCAGCACGACAAGGCAACACTAATTGTAATAAACTTTCCTTTCTTACACAATGCAACTGTATATCCACATTTACACAGCAAAGGTGGCATTGAAACAGCATAAGGTATTGATCTATTACTATTATGTTATGTTTATTATCATTAAGATCAATGTTATATTCATTTCATTTAACCAGTACTAAAGCCAAATTTCTAAGATTTTACTTTGCCAAGAACATCTTTAGTCTTTCGCAGCCTTTTAAGAACTGACATTTCCTTCAGAAATTTTTTTATCTAGTTTTAGGACGAAACTAAGTCTTTGCGGCTAGACTGTGCTAACTTATTGAAGACTATGGCTTTATTTTTCCCCACAGAAGTAGGAAACAGATTAAACAGATTTTAGTCATTTAGTATTTGGCACCAAAAGAAGTTGACACTTTTTCTTTGCCATATGCTATCACTCATCTTTGAGGAAGAAGAAACAGAGAATAAACTGGTGTGTGGGAGTGAAAGAGCCAATGCTAGACTGACAAAAGACAATCTCATGGCAAGTTGCAATTATTTTACGTGTTAGCGATTTGATGGCTAATTCATATCAATTCATACAATCTCATACATGCATTTTCGTACAACCTGCTTTCACCCCAGTAAGGGTTAAGTTTAAGCGTGCACCTTCATGCCTGCTTCTTTTCACACCATGCAAAATCACCAGCTCATAAAATAGTTAAGTTTTCCTGTGAGATCAGCTTGAATATCCAGTAACTTCACTTACAGAAGGAGCAGCATGGTATTACCACAGTTTGTCCATGTAACATGGAAATACTATATTTTTTTTACATACCATGTAAATACTATGAAAATCATTCAGTACAATGGTATATATCAAAGCACAATGGTATTACCATCTGGTAGTGTCATTGTACCATGGTACTGCCACAGAATTTGTTTGTAAGGGTAACTTAAAGCACAATATTTTTCTAGATGAGATGAGACAACACAAAACTTTCAACTGACCTAACTACCACAGAGCAGTGAATCTAAGCGCTTATAAAACATTTCAGTCAGTCAGTGTAAACTACCAGCCAGCAGGGGATTCTACTGTAAGTTAGTTGACAGCTAATTTTAAGAATCGATTGAATGTAATACCCAGCAGTCTACATCAGCTTATAGGTATCACACCAGGATTTTCAAAAAGGAATTCAAATGAACTACAGGGGGTTAATGTAGATTATATAATAATACACACTTCTTGTTTCATTTCTAACTATTTGAATTAACGTGATCTGTTGAGTGTTATATAATGTAATAATGGAAATTAACGTTCATAATGAAAGTTATTGCAGTATTTGCAAGAAAAAACTGCATTTACATTTTTCAAACATTAAGTATAAAAAATACAGAATTCATTAGGAGGTTTTTGTAAACTTTATATGTTCTAAATAAACTTAAATTATGTAACCCCACGCTAAACTGATACAATGTAAAGTGATTCACACTTTATTTTGTATCAGAATTTTCAGCCTCTAGACCGTCCACTTATCTGCATTCAAAGCTACCTCTTTCTCTCTTCAGTGCTTGAATTAGCTAGTTTTGTGTGACTGCTGTGACTACCCATGCTAAAATAGACCATGTAAATGTCAGTATGCCTGCTGCTTGGCATCTTTGTGTGTGTGTGTATGGGTTGCACATGCGTGTGCACATGCATGTGCATGCATGCTCTGCAGACTGTGAAATTCAATTTGTCAGACTCTTACGACCTCAGCATGCTTGTAAACCACAAATCTGTAGTAGTATTTTACATCTACATCAGCACTTCCACAAATTTTCATTGCGTCTTCTTCAATCTACACAAAAGGTTCCTTTGATAAATGTAGTCTATAACCAGCCCTCTCTCTCCACTTTATTCTGACTTAGCACGAGTAAGGGAAACGTTTAAGGTTTATATTCATTGTCTGTGTCAGATGGATAGATGGACCCTTAGCTCTGAATGCTGCTGGTCCCAGAATCCACTGCTGCAGAATGAATAGAGGCATTAGAGCTTCATCTGTGTGGGATAGTGAATCAAACAGGTTATGAATGACTACAGCGAACAAAAACACAAATCACAAAAGATGTGAGGTAATAATATATAGCACTGGCTGTTTCATTTGCACCTCAAAATCTGCAACCTGCTCCCTTCGCAATGTTTTCCGCTGCTGTTTCTTGGTCTTTCTACTTTTTCTATTGTCCCTTTCATTATCTTTTTTTCTCGACACACCATGGCTATCAGTAAGTCAATTTTGTCTTTTCACAAGGGATTCTGAAGGGGAGAAAAGGGGGCAGGAGGTTGTAAGGCATCCTTGTAAACAACACGGCATGAGGTAAACGTTCTTTATCAGTATCAAGTGCAGAGTTTTCCTGTGTTTCAGAGCTAAGTAACTACATCTAACGGAGCCAAGGACGGAGCCAAGCCATATCTAGAAACCAGACTATTATTAAGATTTGAATGTGTGCCCATATATCCACTTTTGACTTTGGGCAGTAAGCAACCATCTAGAAACCCACAACACCCCAACAACCACCTGAAACACCCTAGCAACCACATAGCAACACCATGGCAACAGTCCAGACTACCCTAACAGTGAGTTTTGTACAGGTTTTCCTTAGCTTGTAGTGTAGAAAGTGTATGCGCACATATAAATTGTGTATATGTGCACAATAGGGTGGGATGGATCTTTAAATACTGTCACACACACACTGCTACTTCCCCTCCTCTTACAGCTGGTATAGTGCAGATTATCCCTGTTAACGAGGGCTTACACAAATCTGTGAGCTTTAGATGGAGTGTGTGTGCATGTGTGTGTATGGGATGAAAATGAGTGCTACACAAACATCATGCCAAAAAACACAGGATGTCGTGAAACTGAGAAAACACAGACCTCATCTAACCCTTTAAAGATGAGGAGTAAAATGCATTAACCAATAGCAACCCTTTTCCACAGCCTAAATATCCAACCCAGCTGACCACAGAACAAATCAGTAACTCTATTACCATAGTGATTAGATAAGTTGACAATTAACCAACATGAGGAACATATAAAAACCAGAGGGATCATTTTCGACTGTCTTCCTTTATGCTAAGCTTATTCAGAAAACGAAAGTGCAAAGCTAGCTACAATGACATTAGTTCAATCAAACACATCTGAACCAGCTAATCAAGGTCTTCCGGTATTTGACAATTACAAGCAGGTGAGTTTGATTAGCGCTGGAGCTAAACTCTAAAACGGGAACAGAATTGGACATGCCTGTTCTATGCTATTCTGGTCTCTGGATATGGCTCAGGTCCTTGCTTCAGTGTAAGTCTATGGGATTTTCTAGCCTGTTTTTATATCACCTGCCAATGGAATTGTATGTTTAATCAGAGATGGACAGATCACCTTACATGTATTTTGATTTTATAACTGTATATAACTGTATGCGATGTCAAACAGGACAGAAACAACACTCCACCTGTTATCATGTGCCTCCTTCAACCTTAGATGCATTAGAACTGTGCAGTTCTCACAGGGTTAGAAAAGAACAAGCCAGGAAAAAGCACCTCAACCTCATCAATTATTTAATGTTCCCATTTCATAAATCTCACATGAACTGTACTTTCCTGCTCCCTGCAGAGACAAACACAGGAGATTGTGGGAACTACTGGCTGTCGACCCACAACACTGTCCATTTGTCAGCTGCATCCACACAACTACAAATATTATCAAAGATGCAAAACAACAATGTACAATCTGACAATTACATTCTCTCTCTATCACTCTCTCTCTATCCCCTCAAATAGTGTCACATCCGTGGGGGTTTTCTTCGACTTTTAAAAAAATAAATGTTTCCTTTTAAAAAAATTTGAAATGAAAATATACATTGTTCTTCAGGAAGTCTCTAGGCAACAGACCAAATCTTACAGGATAAATAAATCTCTTTCAAACATAACTCTGACACTAAATAAACATGCTTTTGTACTCTCTCTCTGTCTGTCTGTCTGTCTGTGTCTCTCTCTCTTTTTAACTCCCAATATGACACCGTCCCCTGTCATTTTTCCTTTAAAAGTCATTTTCTTACTCATTTTGTCTGTGTGTCATTATATATATATATATGTGTTGTGGTACAATGTCCACTAATGCAACAGAATCTCAAAGCAGGCAGAGACTGTGTGTGTAATCACATTCATTAGCGCCCAGTGAGTCCACTGAAGTGAACTGATGATGGTGCATGTCTGTCTTCTAGTTATTACTGCCCCTTTAAATTCCCTTAGACACTATACACATCATAAACATAACCCCTAGGCTTGCTTAGAACTGATGTATTCTCTGCGATGCCAACAGATGAAGATGCATAACACAGACACACATTATTACAACTCTTATCTTTTAGACACAACCTAAAGATGAATCAACCTAATGATAAATGACTTAATAACAAATCAGAAATTTTTTTCTTAGTTATGACAATAAATAATTGCGAAAGATAATTAATTACATAATGAGGTTGTACAAACTAATCAGAAATAATTCACTGCAAATATCTGCATCACTTCTCTGGCATTAAAACAACTTTACAAACACCATGTTCTGACCAATAAAGAGACAAATGATGAAAGCTTATCTATATTTTTAAAATGGCTTTTTGCTTATTATTATTGGCAATTACTGTACAGGTTTTAATATTTTATTGACAGTTCCGAATTCACCAAATTACATATACAGCAGAATGCCAAATTTCGTTCACAACGGCATGCAATTCCAGACAGAATAAAAGTCAACAGAGTGCAAAAACTCTAGCAAAGGTTCTGATGAAGGTGTGTCACATGGGTCAGAGAAGTCTATGTAGCGCATGTTCACACAGGGAAATGTACAAAATTTCCTGTCTCTGTGTTGAATAAAGGACAGGAGGAAAAGGTGGTTCAGACAAGTATCAATAACATTCCTGACCTCACTTTAAAATCCACTTGTCTTTTATTCCACCTTTTCTAAACTCTCTTCCAGCAATCTGAAAGAAGAAACTGATTGGTGCTCAAATTACCTCCCCTGGCAGTTCTACTCCCCTTCTGAACTCTACAAACTGCAGAGAAGAGTCTTAAAGAAACAAGCTATCTAAAAATGCTGAGACTGGGAGAGAGTCCTATGTGCCAGTTTCACAGGCTGTGTGGTTCCAGAACTCAGCTGAAGGGCCCTACAGGACTAAAATTTACTTCTCCACTGTGACAAAGGACTCTACACTTCTGATTTGAAATATTGTTCTGAAAAGGATGATTGGGACCCAGATTAGGGTTGAAGTACGCACTTCAGATGTAATGTGTAAGGGTCTAACATCTGACTTTAAGTGCACACTACAAAGAAGAATGCATAAAAGCTGCCTATGTAGAGACTAGAGTACAGTACAATGCAGCCTCAGGCACTATGAGGAGTAATCACTGAATATAATAGCCCACAGACTACACATCCATACAGTTACATGTACTAGTGCAGAATCCAATCACAAATGCTTTTTGATTTTAAAAGGAAACCTTTTAGCTTTCTGTTAATATTTTGGGGTACAAATTTGTACCTGAAAGTCTGCAAAACCTGACAAAGCTGAGCAAAACCTCCATTTGGGGACATCCTCGTTCGTAAAAATGCAATAAAATGCAGAAAGTTTTCTGTTAGGGTTAATTTGTGGGTTAGGTTAGATTGTTTATAACTTGTTGTGTATAAAAATAATAGAAGCCTATAAAATGTCCCCATTTAGATAGATAAGTGTTAAGTTCCTGTTTTAATTACAACCCAACATTTACTCCATCAAATATGAAGTACAAACACTTCATATTATTGTTTCATGTCGAAATGACCTAGGGTCTACATAAAACCTTGAAATCTGTTAAATCTACATATACTCAGAGCATAACATCTCATTACAGATCCAAAGCAAACTTAGCAGGTATACATCACATTTGTACAAATTTTCTGTTATTGATTGTAGTTCATTTAGATCCATTCTGATCAATAAATTAGGGAATTACTCAACTTAATCGTTGCGAATGTGCCTGCAATAATTGAACTGTTTCTAAATCTGTTTACAACATACTTCCATTGTGGAGCAACACAGCATCTAAATTTAGACCGCCAGAATTGCACGACCCGAAAAGCAGTTATATTTACAACACGTGTAAACGCTTTAATTGCGCCGGATGCTGGAGTCACGGTCCAGCCGGCCGCGCTGCATGACGAGCGTTTGATGTCACACATTTCAACGCTGCAGAACGCAACCTTCTATGACGTCATAATCGCCTTTATTCACAATTGAAAATTCATAATTGGCATTAAAGTCTCGTACCCTTCCTAACGTTAAGTCTTCTCGGATATATATTACTACAATGTGCTATCCCGGACTGGACACGCGTGGTAACTTATCCGTTTATCCTCGAAACGGCAAAGCGCTCCAAGTAATACTTAAAGACAGCCGCTGCGGATATAAATACGTTCACACGAACCTCTCGCACCTACGTCTCAATTTCACCGAGGAGACAAAAGCGGCGTCGCGATCAACAGTTTCCTGACGCTCCGTCAGCTGAGCGCGGTCCAAATTCTCCGCAGCCGTAAGATCGATCGCAGTGACACGCTGAAAAAGAAATCGTTTTCCGCCAGTGAGAGTGACCATTGAGTTAGATTCAGTCATACCGTCACCACCACTGACATATGCTGTAGTTATTGTACTACTGGACATCATCCTTGTAGTAGATGTTGTTTCCAGCCAGCGCACACAACGTCCAACAAATTGCGTGAAACTAATCTTACCTCGAGAGTTGCCCGGCGCAGATTAATATTTTTACAGGAAACAGATTCTGCGAGACATAAATCCGCAACGGCGTGTGAATCTCAGTGGTGGACTCTGCTGGGGTCTCGCAGTGTGACCGGAATTAAAGCCCGGTGTTCGGTGGAAAGGAGGTCCCCCTACTGCCAGGTCCTTACACTGCTGCGTGCGCTTCACTGTCTGCACAGCACTACTGCAGCATCACACACACACACACACACACACACACACACACACACGATCAGCTGCGCCGGGAACGGAACTGGGCAGCGCTAAACTGCGGGGCGGATCGTGGTGCTCCCCATGCACACCGCATGGCCCGTCAGCCCATCTGTTACGTAACAAAAATAACACAACAGAAATGTTGTGAAACTTAATTATCAGCGTTTAAGATCTAGAAAGGTTAACTTACAACTGCATGATCGTCCGCACGATTGTACATAGAAAAGCGTTATATAGTGACTGTGTGCGGACGCGGAAATTTACACACGCAGGCGCGCCTGCGCAGCCAGACCTTTGACCCTAGTGCTGACCTTTTATTGATCTAATTGTGTCTGTACTGATAATAATTGTAGATATACCCTGTGATCCTCACAGAAATTTGACGACTATTATCATACTATTATTATACATAAATGTCCTTACAAAAAAGATCAGTTTCCAAATATTTCAGTATACTTTTAATTAGCATGCTAGTGTAACAGAGGCATAGTAAATAGCACCTGAGCTCCTATGCCATACTGAACACCAGTTCAAGACCAGTTACACAGGCAGTAGAAGGTAAAAATTAACATACACCTAAGATGCTTTCTAATCTAATAGCACCAATTGGACTGCATTTTACATATTAGAAATGACAATTGCCAATAAGGCACAGCAGCTCAATCTGAAATCTTGAAATACAGTCATAGCAGGGATAGGATTGTGTAAGATTTTATCCTGGTCGTGCACAATTACATTTATCTCCAGAGAACCATAAAATATTTGACCCCATACTGTTTGCCAGTTAATGCAGTGTTTTAGACCCTAAATTTCATTTTATCTAAATAACTTTATTACTATCTTTGTTTTAAGATGAGTAACTTGTGTGCATTACAAAAATGTGCATTAACAAGTAACGAAATTATAGAACTATACAGGCAAAAAAGTCTGAGGAGTAAATGTTGAAATAAAATGTTATTTTATGTGTTTTTGTGCGAGTCTAATGACGTGTAAAATTCTGAAACAATGGGTACTCTCTATAACATGGATTACTGTTACAGGTAGTTGTTTCTGCAGAATTCTTACATTTTTATACTTTCCCAACATTTTCACATTTTTTTCCACAAAAACAACATTTTGGTTTCATACTATTTATAAATTACATACAACATTTTCTTGAAACACTGCACATGATTACATTTTCCAGTCTCTGGTTCATACTTCTAAAACAACAAAACATAATCTTTTTACATTATTTTTACAACTATCACAAAAATGTATTTACTATTTCTTTTTCAAGCACAATAAACACCTTCCATAATTTTCAATATTCTCAAATACACATGCCACATTCATAATCACCATCATGTTAATCTGATGGTTATGTGCACAGAATTTTGACAGAATACTTTCATGTTCATTTAACATTTAGAATCTTATCATAAGTCCTTTGTTTTCCCCACAAGCTCTTATTTTAAGTTTGTCTAGTCTCTAAACTTTTCTTGTTTTCTAGTTTCTTTCACTTTCTCAATCATGATGTCTAGATGTATGAAACAGGACAACAATACACAAGCCTGAACTTCTCTACTTCAGTCTACTGCATCTCATGTTTGCTCAAGTTTGCATTTATTAAGACCTCTTCTGCATCATTAACTTTATACTTGTAGTTTTTCAATTTTTCTCTGTAATTTTCACATTACTTCACAGCTATTTTTTGCTTGGGTTTGTTTTGTTCTGAATTCTGTCAGCATGATTCAATCTTTTAAATGGCTGACACTGTCTTCTAATTGCTTTAGAATTAGAAGACATCATAACACTTACTCTGACAGTTATTGAACTGAAAATAAACGGGTTGACCATCTTTCTGTTTTGCATATGGAATTTTGCATTGTTTTATTAAATGAAGGGCTCTTCTGGGGACATGTTCAGCAGAGTTTGTAATGAGTATTATAATATGTTTTTCTATGTCCTTGTCAAATAATAAGAGAATCTGATCCAGAATGTACTGCTTATAGAGTCGATACTCGGTTGCCTTCAGCACAAGACACACAGCATGAATTTCGTGAATCCCATCCTCAGATCTGATCCACTGCTGTAAAGTTTTAGCAATGTGGGTGTTTTTATCACAGCTGTATGTGTAATCAGATCCAGTATTAATTATGGTGAGAGAGAATGGACTGCCTCAGGCATAAACCTCATAAAGTGTGACTACTGTTGTTTGAGACTCAAATTCATGTTCAGATGTTTCAACTACCTCCATCCAGATTCTGTGCTCCCATCTAACACCCATGATGTAATTGACCATTGCATTGATGAGAGTACTCTTCCCTGTTCCTGCTTCTCCAACCAGCAGTATGACCTTATGAGGTTTAGCACCATCTTTTTCTCCAATTCTCTCTTTCCTCAGTAATCCTCCATCAGTTATCTTTGTTGTGTTGAGTATATATCTTGTAGTGGGTCCTTTAATTGATTTACTGTTTTTAAGAATTTCACTTAACTGCTCTTCCATTGAGAAATAAAAGTCTTTATACCTGCACAAAAATATAACATTAATATGCACCTTTTAAATACATGTTTCATATATTTCAATACGTATTTCAAGCCATTTTATATTTCTGTATTATGCATTGTCATTTAGTTTTTAAATGTATAAAACTGAGTTTGTTTTCGTATTATCCCCTACATCTTCACCCCTAAATTAAACCAACAATTCTGCATATTATTAGACACTAACGAATGAAAATGAGATTGCTTTCAACAATAATTCTAATATAATAGACTTATAAAATAAGTAAAACTAATAAAAACTGAGAGAAAAACACTATTTCCTGAAATGGTAATACACAGCATAAACGTTCTGTATGAAGTTCTTAAATGAATTCCTAAATGAATAATGTACATGTATAATTTATGTATAATATTTGCTGTGAATCTAAGAAAAGTTCATGATCACTCATTGTTATATTTAGTTTCACACAAATTAAGTTGGAATTTAAGCTGGAAACTACATTAAAAATAGCATCAAACAGAAGGAATAAATTAGAGCACTTAATAGTACAGCCTTACCACTCAGAGAACTGCTGTGAATTTGTCATGCCTGGTTTCAAGTTGGATGAAGTCACAAAGAAATAAATACAGTTGGCAAACAACATAAATACAGTTTCAGAAACTATGCCAAAAAGGGTTTGTGAACTCTTTGGAATTATCTGAATTTCTGTATTAATTACTCCTAAATATACTATGATTTTCAATTATAGGCAAACACACAAACACTTTTACTTTCTCAATTTTCTTTGAATCAGACTTTTCTTTGAAAAGACATTGAATCATTCAGAGTGATGGGTGGGAAAGGATATAACTTTAGTATTACTTGAGAACCTCCTCATTGCAGCAGCAACACCTTAAAATAACTAATGACTTAACAAGGTTAATGACTTTTTATAAGGCTGTTGTCTACCTTGACCAATGAGAAAACTGTGTAGAAAAACGTGTATGACTCACCCGCAGCTGCTTTGTTATTTGTATTGCCCTAAAAGAAACATTTAATACTGATTAATATGGACGAAACTACTCAAAATAAAATAATTAAATTAATAAGTTTACTGATTTATTTAGCAGTAATTTAATATTTAAAAATAATTACCAACAATTAAATGTATATACAATTTATTGTTTAAAATTTTTCACAAAGTCCACTTTCACAAACTACTAGTGATACTTCTGTCAGTCCTGCAGCCATATTCACAGGGCTTAAGGAATACATGTTTCATGAAATATGCATCTTTCAGTCTATATGAAGAATAACTTGGAAAATCTACTCTTTATTATGAAAGAAAAAAAGTTTTAAACACATAGTGGTAGTTTGAGAAACTGGATATTGTGAAATATTTTAAGCAATAAAATTGATATTTTCATACCAACTAATTTATAATTAGCAATGATAATTAACAATAAATATTGTATTTTCTTGTTACATTACAAAATAAGTGTTTACATTTAATTAGTGTTTTTTCATTATTGAGTAATAAATTGGTGCAAAATAAATTGTAATAATTAATTGTTGGTTTATTGAAGTTATTCATTTAATTATTTCATTTTGGGTACTGTGGTCCTCCATAGAACATCATGCTTCAAAAGGAAATAAAAAACTGAAAGGGGTAAATAACCTTCAATACATCTACAAAAATGCACACACAGTTTGTTAAAGTGAAAGCTAATAATGCATTTATGCATTTGACAGATGCTCTACTGTTTGAACATCAGGATATTGCACTTTTTATTATAATCTTACTAAACTGGGGCTATTAAGTGCCAGTTAATCACAAAATCTGAATCTGTTTAATTAATCAAATAATTTCAGATACTTTTTCTTCAGGTCTTCAAATTTCATAATACCTCTGTGACAGCTCTGATGACATCACTATCCACTGTGTAGTTCAGTTTCCCAGCTGCTGTCCATTTGATCTCATACTCAGTGCCTGGACTCAGATCAGTCAGAGTAACTGTATCTTGGCTCTGCAGCACAGTCTGAGATTTCTAGTCACTTCCTTCCTGCTTTTTGCATAGCAACCTAAGCTCCACTGTAGCAGGACATGACGGATGTACCTTCAAAACCACTGTGTCACCCCTGATATCTTCAATGATTGGACAGGCTGGTTTTGATGGGGGACTAAAGCAAACACCTTCATTACATCCATTTTCATAGAGGAGAATGCAGAAACCTGGTTATTCACCATTATTTTTGATGCAACAATAAACTTGGCTTGGTTACAGTTTTTTGAATCTGCTAAGTTTTTAAATATCTTCAAGTTGTTCTTTATAACCTGTTTGATGTCAGGAGTAAGCCAAGTATTTTGCTTGCAATCAAGGGTATTCTCTTTGTTGTTTTCTTTTGCTAAAGGACTCAGGAATGTCTTTTGTTCAGTAAGGAGCACATCAGACCACTGAAATTATGTAAAAGTGTAGCTGACCACATTTTCAACATCCAGATCCATCAAAACATTGTCTATGTCAGCATCTACATTTTCTCCACTATTATTTAGTTGTCTAAGCACACTTTTAATTATGCCAAATTCATTCTTTCTCTCTGTCAGCCATTTCTGAAGTTCACTGGCTCTGAATGGAGATTCTTCATGATTGTGCAGAAGGTCAAACAGAGTTGTGTGCTTTTCCGTGTCTCCACGAATTTTGGGCAACAAATAGCTAAGTTTCTCCATGAAACTCAGCTTGTAGTTGTAACAGTTTTTCTTCATGTGCTGTATTTTCTCATGAAGTGCAGAGAAAGTCAAAGAAGGAGTGTCTTTCAGAAGGTCATTGCATTCCATCTCAGTTGTGTTTAAACTTTCAATTACTGATTCTATGTCTTTGATTAGACTTATGCTAATATGTTTTTGTAGTTTTGCAGTTCCTAAGTGTAGTTTGCTTAAAGGATAAAGCCACACCCTCAGTGGAACTGCATGCTCTTTGTTCTCCCCCAGCAGTTTTGGAAGATCTGAATAAACTCTCAAAGCATCTTCAAATGAAGTTGGATTGGAGGGCAACTGGAAGTCACCATAAAATGTACAGCTGAATTTTTGGACAGCAGTTTTCTGATTTTCATTTAGACTCAAATCAGTGTTCACACCTACAGAAACGTGTTTTAGTTTATCAAAGGCAACTTTTACTTCTCCTGCTATTGTTTTTGTATCGTCATCTGATGAAACTTCTCTATCAAAAACAAAGTAAGCATCTGCTCCATACAGAATTGCTGTCACTACATGTGTTGCTATATCATTCTCCAACATCTCAGTGTGAGCTATGTTTTTATATGCCAAGTGGTTCATGGTCAGCTCTTCAAACTTAGCAGTTGAATGATAATATAAAGTGAGTCTTTGCTGTTTGAAAGACTTCTTGGTGTCTTTGAAATACTTGGCTCCACCACTGACATGGATAAGTCCTCCCAAAACACTCAATTTTAGAGATCCACTTATGTTTAGTAAGTTAGATTTTTCCTCAATGGAGTCTGAATCTGTGACTTTGAAGTCTGTATTAATTTGGGGTTGAGAACGTATGCTTTGCTGTAGCTGCTCTGTATCCCATAGTGTAATTCCTGTAATTAGAAAAATGGGAATTTATTTGCAATTCCTAGGTCTTGTGTAAAACTCTATACATGATATAGACAACAATTCTGATTGGCTTCAAAATACGAATGAGGGAAACATTTCAAGTTCATATGAATACAATGTAGAGGCCTTTTTAGCAAACTAAAAACACATTTGTGGCCTGAAACTCACTCCATGTGTGACAAGTTTGGCCCTTTTACATCCATTAACTTGATCAACTGAATTGTATTAAACCATGACACTCACATGTGACTTTACTATGTATCAACTATTTAAAAAATAGACATTCATATAATTTCTGTTTATGTATTACCTATCTAGAAAATGGAACCTGTTCAAAACATGCAGACATGGGAGAAATCGTTATTTTACTTATTTTCTTTGTTCCTGTTTAACCTGATTAATATATAGGCCTACAGTACAGAATATTCAATGCCCCAAAGACCTAAAGTCTATGAGATCAGAACTCTTAACCTATAATCTTAAGGGCTAAAGTTTTTGACTGACTTTTTATATACAAGTATAGGTCGATATGTCTCTGTGCTCTTAGTTATGCTATTCTGTTTGTAGTATAATATGTTGTGTTTTTATGTTGTTCTTGGGTGGTAATTGTAATTATTTGTTTTATATCTTTAATTAAAACTAAAGGGTAAAAAAAGGGTGTGAACATCAAGGAAGACACACATTTAAATTGACAAAGTGTTCAGATATATGTAAAATTTACCTTTACACACATTTTTAATAAAATTTGCCTTACCTTTACTCTTCTTCTAATCCTCTGCCTCAGAGAGCAAAAGTAGATTCCCATTAAAGATTATCTGAAGAGCATTTTTTTTTTTACCAAGAGCATTGCTGAGCACCGATTTAAAGTGAAAGTGAAAGAAACATGAACCTGCCAACCAGCGGCTTTTATTTTAAAGACCCTATAAAAATATTTTGACAGCAGCTTATTATTTTCTTTTTAAACAAACATTTTTAGGTAGGACATTTTTAAAGGTCCTTTTTTAAATACTGCAACTAACAGACTTTAATGTATGTAAAAGGATACAGGGATGTTTTTGTTTCACAATGATGGTATGTTACCGGATGGTTAAGAATCTAGAACTGATAATAATAGAGATAATAGAGATTGGTGTCACGAATCAATAAACCTTAGCTCAATCCACCTTATCCATTTTATTATTTTTATTGCTGGTGTTAGATGATTGACAAAGGAAGCTGGACTACGATCACTAAATATGGGGAAAACCAGACGGGCCACATTGTTTTATATCCTGTTTCATATCCTGCATTGACCACAGAAGTGAAACTGTTTTGGCAATTTTTAAGAAAAAGTGTTTAACTTTCATAGTGAAGTAACCCGGAATAATAACCTCACCTGAGTTTTTACCATACCTGGAAAAAATGTCACAGGATCTCATCACAGCAGCTTGTGGTTGGCATGGCTAGAGAAGGACCTTTGAAAGGTTTTGGTAGGGCCAGAGTTTTTTGTCACTTATTTCTGAGTCCACTGTTGTAATGGACAGCAGAGATGTACAGGAGAAGATGCCCAGATTGCAGGCAGAAGAGCCAGAGATGGATGTCAATGCATGTATAACATTAAGGTATACACTAGGGGGCAAAGTTGAGCTATGAATGGAAACTATTGTACATTATGACTTCTGTAATGTGTGTCCCCTTAAATACTTGATCCTACATGAGAATTTATCAACAGTTGGAAAATAGGCCTTTATTAAAGTATATAAATGAGACCATTAATGAAAAACGCCAATACAAATGAAGGATTCCAAAACATGACAACATGTTCAAACATTTTTCAGTTTTTAATAAAACAGATTACTTTGTTATTTTTACAGGTATAAGGCATCATGCATGAAAAAGACATACAAAACATATGTACCTCCTTCCTTAAATAAAAGGTTGAATTTGTTGCGTTACTGTGCAGATTAAAAATATAATTCTTTACAAATATATGGAAGAGCTGACAGCCAATCCCAAAAAAGGATCTTATAATGTCGAAACACAACCTGCTCTCACAGTATTTCTTTGTAAACATAAATTTAGCCAAAAAGAAACATTAGTTCATGCTTTGACATTAAGGAGGTTTATCAGAAAGCATGCAACTGGTCTTAACGTGATTTTCACAATGTTGACAATCCTCAAACACAAAGACAGAGAGAATGATATTCCATACATTCTTAATAATACAGTTAAATCATAAAGAAATATGATATGACCACTAACAGACAGACAGACAGAATTAAAGTCATAAAGGTTCCATCCCAGAACCCTCCTGTAGAGGATAGTGTTGAGTCATCTGCCCGAAGATTGCAGGGGGAGGGAAATTTGGCATTTGGCACATGAGAGTGCAGACATGCTTGTGTTATACCACGTTGAAGACCATTGAGAGATATTGTTCATATGACACCTGGATCCAGCCGTCCTGGTCTGTGTCATATCGCCGAAACACGTCAGTTAATCTCTGTCATAACAAAAGGTATTAGGGGTGGGAGAAACCAATTGTATAAATTGCATCACGTTTTAGGAAAAGATGACAATTTAGTCTTTGACAATTGAGTCAAGTCTGTGAGAAGGCGAAACATTCTGCAGCATTATTTCAATTGACACTCTATTTTTAGTCAACCACAGTCTAACCTCAAGCTAATAACACGCTACGAATGCTAAGATTATACAAAGCACAGACATGAAAGAGAAATAAGTGTGTGAAATATATCAGTTTTGAATAACTACCCAAAACATAAATAATTGCAATGTTATCATATATTTATGACCCAGATCTTTATAAAATTTAATTTTGCCAGGTTCCTTGTGATTACCACCTCTAATAAATAAACACCACTGAATCATAATGAACTTATGCTGCCAATAATGTAAACATATAAACATGACACAGCACTGTAATGTCTTAAATGTTTATACCGTTTTTTTGTGTTCCAGTATGTGAGCAATGCAGAGCAAATACAAAGCTGATGTCTACAACCAGATTACAGCTGGTATAACAGCACTCTTGCTTTTGTGATATGTGTGACTCATTTAAAAACAAAGTTAGCTCTCATAAGAAACACCATGCTGGAAATGTTCAATGTGGATCATTACCTGTAGAACAATACAGCACTGAATGAAATCGTCAAAAGCCACCTGGCCCCTCTTCTGACGGTCAAATTTCTCTATCAGTGTGTTGTAGAACTGATCTGAAAGACGATAACCTGAGTGAAGAAAGAAAGATCTAAAGTATAGTATTTTCTTCAGAAGTAACATTAACATTCAGAAATAACATTGATCAATATTTACCATTTACATTATTTTATACATTTTATACTGTTTCAAACCAAGTCCACAGCATTTCTTTCTCAAAGCAGTAAAAATTGAGATGATAGGCAGGATCTCCAAGCATCTCTTTGTATACAACAATATGAGAAAAAAATGAAAAATTATTTACCTATTAAAGAAAGATTATTTACCTATAATCTTCCCTATTGTTGAAGTACTTGGACATTCATCTAGGGGTGAAACGATATACCAATGCCATGGTTCGGATCATATCACAGTTTTTGAGACACAGTTCGGTTCTGTTTGCTCTGGGGGCAGGGTTCATGTTCAGGGTTTAACTTCATAATAATAACACTTGAGGACAGTAACTATAGCTTACAGGGGGATTCCAAAGCTCATAGGTGGGGGACTGATGCATTTTGGGGTGGGGGGGTGACGGCTTGTAGGAGACATTATAAACTATCTCTGCATTTTTAGTAGCTATTTCACTCAATTGAATGTTTTTGTATAGTGTTTTTTGCAATACATATTATTTTAAAGCAGTTTAACAAAGAACAGTGCCTTACAAACGTCTCCAGTAAACCAGCCATAGACCTGTCATACTACACATTATTATACTATACACACTTGTTTTGATTTGTTTTGATTGTTTTGATTGATTTATATTTATAGTTTATATTTATAGCGGAAATATGCCATTCATAACTTCTTTAAATTAAATGTATTTTGTCAATGGATGTCAAAGCTCCCCATAGTTGTGTTAAATATGAGCATTTTAAAGTTGTGAAAATGCATTGAAGATATCAACAGGTGTTGATCATGGAATCTGATTTTCTTATAATAAAGCAACACCATTCATAAGCGAGCTGTCATCACTCCAGCACTGCATGCTTCATTGATTTTAAATGGAACCTATTGTTTGTCTTAACTTGCACAGAAAACTTTAAAACTTTACGTAGTGATCAGTGTTTAGAAATAAGCAATTATTAAAATCTACATTAAAATTACAGACTGAAAGAAAAAGTAAAAGAAGTAATAGAAAACGTTTATATAGTAAATGTTGGTGAAAATTTATTGGATTATTAGCGCAACCTGTGGAAAATATAAAAAATGCGTGCAATACCTGCAAACCCAGAACAAAACGTAGTTTCGTGACTAGGTAAAGTGAGGTCAACCTCAACAATGAGCCAGGGTTGTGCTGGGGCAGATGGCGTTATGTACGCCATGAGAGTACCACGCTACGTACCATGTGTGGTGTATTGCCTTTTTTCCATTCGGTTTGGAATACTGTTACACCCCTACAATCATCCTAACATCTCCTTTATGTGTTATGCAGTAAACTATTTCTTTAATAATTTTAATTAAAAAAAGGAATAATGTTTATTTGTACTGCCCCATAATAGTTTTGTGCATCAGTGCATTATTTGTAGTGCATCAATAATTAAGCAGTGCCACTCACCAAAGCCGGTAAGAGCCTGTTTGAGCTCGTTCTTGTCGATAAACCCAGAATTATCCCTGTCGTAGGTGCGGAAGATATTCTGCCAGTCTGTGATGTACTTCCAAACACCGGCGAACTCATTGAAGTTAACTCCACCCTTGTTCTCTCGATCAAACATAGCTGAAGAGAGAATGTTTAAACAGACCAACTCTTTAGGGTACATTTTGTCACCTTTAATTCACAAATGCACGACCACAAATGTTAGTAGAAAGTGTGTGCCATGAGATGCTTGGATTTATTGTATTACTTTGGTCTTGTTGTGCTCAAGATAATGTAATTGGTGAGGTCATTTCCTGTCCTAATTATTCATTATGTTTACCATGTACTGTCACAGGATGCATTTATAACATGTTGCTTTGAATCTGACAAGATTTAGTGTTTTGTAATAGATATATGCAGATATCACCAATATTATCACACTGCCTTGTGACTCATAGTTAATTTAAAAAGCTGCCTATGACAGACAGAAACATGACTGTATTTAACAAAGATCACAACTAAACTGCTATGGTGCTTTAAACCACGTGTGTCCTCTTTAACTGAGGTGAAGATAGGAATCAATATACACACAATTATTACTGACAACCTTCCTCAAAACATCTCGGCTGATTTCTGCTGCTCCTTTCATAGTTTGAGCTACTTGTCACTCAGCTAACAGCATCATTCTTCCAGTTTGAGCTGAAACAACTCAAGTAGTGTTTCTTACCTAAGTGTCCTAATATGAAACATTCCAGGTTTCCATGGAGAAAACAAACAAACAGAGCATTGAGAGCGTAAACTAGAGACAGTTTGTGACTGTGCAGGAACAGAAGACAGTATTTATACTCACATATAATTGATCTGACAGTCACAGGGTTGAAAGGTGTCCATGTCCCTGGAAATGAAACAGCACAGATTAAATTCAGTTTCCATATAAAGTCATTATTGAAACATCAAACAGAAGCTTGACTCCACATGCCAGTTACTTCCGAAAGCAGCATGTTAATAATTTCTGTGATGTTCCATCTTAAAGACAACATGAAAGAACGTTCACAACCTATTTCACTCTTGTGCAACAGAATATTCAGAGAGAAATAATGTACTGGAGAGCGAGACCTGATTTTATTAATTCATATTTGACTGATCATGAAAAATAGGCTATAATATTATTATTATTAATATTATTATCCCTGCCTGCATGATTTTGGTCACAATAGCAGAAGAGAATTTGTTTCAGATTTAAAATTACATTTTAATTAAATATGACTAAATGACCATTTAGTCTAGTCTAAAAACAGACTAGACTAAATTGTATAAATAGAATTAATTTTATTTAGGAATAAACAATCAAATGCATATAAATCATTTACATCTCTGTCTTCTTTCTAATGTTCTTGTGTTTTTTATAGCATACATGTAATGCCTAAGATGAGGTCACTAGGGAGTGGCATTATGACTCTAGCTCAGTTGCCATAAAAATAACTTTACTTCATGAACTAAGATGTTTCTGGTAAGTTTTTAATAAGCAATGTTGCTGACTTTGAGAAACACAAATAATACTTTATATAGGCCACTCACTGTTCAAAGTAAAGGGGATCAGTAGCCTCCCTTTCTGCAAAAAAATATTACACTGTCTTATTTGTTTTAGTGTGCTTGTCCTAACAAACCTACAGAGCACAGCGAGCGTGCCGGGGGTTACAATACCAACTGAAAAATAAAGACATTCTTTCTCCAATGCTGAGTCATGGCCTCTCTCTCTTTCTCTCTCTCTCTCTCTCTCTCTCTCTCTCACACACACACACACACATGCGCACAGACACACAGCTGCTAGGAGAGAGAGGGGAAAATGCAATGGAACTTATGGAACTGGGGCAGATGTAAACAGGCCAGGGAGGCAGAAAATACAGAATGAAACAGAAAAAGCTTTGTAATGGTTTTTGGAAGGGTACTGTTGAAATCTGGCCAAAAATTACATTCTCCTTTTCCACCAAGGTCACCCTGATAAAAATATGTAACTACTGCAAATATTGTGAATAGTGTGGTCCTATCTCAGATAGAGACAGAAACAGATACAGAGAGAGAGAGAGAGAGAGAGAGAGAGAGAGAGAGAGAGAGAGAGAGAGAGAGAGAGAGAGAGAGAGAGAGAGAGAGAGAGAGAGAGAGAGAGAGAGAGGCACAAAGATGCCCCTATGTGCTGCACAGTGGCTCTAGTCACAGCACTACCCACTTCGAGAGGAACCATGGAAAAATGACAACACTCACATCACTCCACCAGGAAAGTTACACAACAGTGTCACACATACAACAACACTGCATGAGTTAACACATGGCCTTCTTCCGTGTCACATTTCTGATACATTACAGGTTATACTACAAAACAGCATCCAAAATTAACACTCGTCAAGCAACAACTTAAGAGTTAAGAGTAACAACTGGCTTTGGCAAATTACTCACCAGATGGCCAGTAAGTTTATTTGAAATATTATACATGGTTGTTTTTTTTATCAAATTGTAGTACATAGTAAAATAAAGAACTAAAGAAAGCATCTGTCACATCACAAAATTTTCCTGAATGAAAACTTTTCCAGAACTTAATGTGGTGACATATCAAATACTGCTCAAATTAATCCACCAGGTCAAAAATATGAGCAACAAAATCACAATGGTTCTTTGCATTTTCATGACAATTTTATAGAAACAGACACTAATGCATCTCTGCGTCGTATGGTATATCTTCTTAAATGCGTGATATGTATGGTATATACTCACTGATCACTACAATTTTGATTAAACATTTTCTTTACACATGTGCATGTTTTAAATATGTTTTACCCTGTATGTAAGCATTTTTAATACTTTGATGTTATCAAAGAAAATATTACTTATTACTTTAAAAGTAATTATATTTATATTACTTTTAAATATATTACTCTTTTTAAAAAATAGCCCATCTGTGCTTCTGCCACAATTAAAGTGGAGAGGGGTAAAGTAATAAATGATGGTGGCAGGCCAAATGAATGACTGCCAAAAAAGGAGTGTGGGCCCTCCTGCCAAAAAAGGAGTGTAGGCCCTCCTGCCAAAAAAGGAGTGTAGGCCCTCCTGCCAAAAAAGGAGTGTAAGAGATCATATGTTGAAGTGTATGAGAATGGGAGTCAGATACAAGGTTGTTAGATGTTTTTGAGCAGCTCAGTTTGAAAGAAAACCTTGTCTAAGAGTTTTTCTTGCTGCATTGAGAAAGAGTTTTCCACAATACAAAATTGATCACCCCGACATGATTGGTAAGAGGCAGGAAGGCTGAGAGCTGTGATGGGCTGGCAGTCGTGCGGACCGCACAAATGCGCACCACTATAGAGGTAAGCACATTTTTGCTTGTAGTATATAGTGTTTGTGTGGTCTGCTGAAGGTGAGCCCGGAGCAGTGTTAGCACTCCTAGACCTCTCCAACTTGAACTAACTGAATTAAAGTAATTAAAATGAATTAATTGTACTATGAAATTTAAAAAGGGGTTCCAGATCTCAAAGAGATGTGAATGTGAGTGTGTGATTTGACCACGCGTGTGTCATAAAGGCCCAAGAGGGGCAGGGTGAAAGGCCATGCTGGATGTGTGAAGACACCCGTAAGGAGCATAAGACCACGCAAGGCATGAAGGCACTCATGAGGCATGTATTAGAATTACTGTGTTGTTTGCCCATATATGGTGTTTATGTGCTGTTGAAATATGCTGATAAATTGCTGAAAACAAGTGAGTTTATAAATGGTTCCAAGTTGATTTGTTAATGTGGATGTGAGACGCTTCCTAGAGTGGAAGAAGAGTGTGTGACACTCTTTTGAGAGGATAAGAGAAGCAGCTGATTTATGATGTGTAGGTGTGTGAAGAAGCCGGCCAAGTGAGAGAGATTCTCGTAAAATTTCATTTTTTGTGTTGTGAATTTAACTATGTATTTCTTTGATTTTTTTTCTCTAATTTTTACCCATATTATTTTCTTTTTACTTTGCTATATGGAGGAGAATGAAATACAATCTGAAAGGAGTGTGTTTCTGCAGGCAGAAAGATATCAGTAATCATGGAAAAGAAACCTTTGGAAAGATTTGTAAAGAACCTTTCCTGTGGATGCTTGAAGGTATAAAGTATTTGTTAACGGATAAGAAAAAGACTGGTGTTTATCACAGTTGGCAGAAGTACAGAATTTAAAGGAGGTAGAAAAAGAGTGACCATACACAAACTGGCAAGTAATAGTGACAAAAAAGCTGTAGGGTGAAGATGTTAGAGAAATAACTTTAACAGGCCCAACAGATCCCATAGAACAAATACAACTGGAAACACTGTTGTTGAGTGCTAAGATCTTCAATTATTCTAAAGAGGATAAACAAACAGACTGATTGATAACCCAGAGATAAGTGTTTATGTGCACACAAGATCAGTAGGCTGGGAAGTAAATTATTATTCACTTGTAGTGAGAACGGTGAAATAACACCACAGCAGTTTAGGGGTGAAACACTGAAAAGGTTAATAATACATATTGCACCAGACAACCAGAAACCCTGCTTTTCATGCAAATAAGAGGGTATCCCCAAGGGAGTTGTAAGGGAGGTGCAACTTAGCTGGTTATCACATTAAGAACAATATAAGGAATAAGTAATAAGACTGTAATTCTGTAAAGAAAATTGTCATTATGACATCCACACCACTGGAATGCTTGGGGTCCAGGTATCCGGTCGGCAAAGAACTTACTGAGAAAATTTCTAAAAAAAATGGGCAAAAAGAACACAATACTTAAGAACAAAATGGCCAGAGGGTGGCACGTTTGAATTAAGTGTGTGAGGAAATGAAAGCATTGATAAAGAATTATAAACCAAAAGACAAAAGCAAAGATTGGGAAGCTAAAAGACAAAAGGAGCTGGATGTGTTGAATCTGTTCAAAAAGGAAGGACTTCACTTCCTGAAAACTGTAAAAGTAACCAGAGCGATTTTAAAAGAGGATGAAGAAAAAGTCAACAAAAAATTTAAAGAGATACACGCAGAGCCGCCTCCTTATGAAGCACCCACAAACCAACTGCCAGTAGTGAAGGGTGATTTACAATTTGAAGGGAGAGCAGAAATAGAGTCAGACAGAGAAAATGAACAAGAAGGTAGGGCA
This sequence comes from Chromobotia macracanthus, assembly GCA_036877525.1. Classification (NCBI taxonomy): domain Eukaryota; kingdom Metazoa; phylum Chordata; class Actinopteri; order Cypriniformes; family Botiidae; genus Chromobotia; species Chromobotia macracanthus. The sequence goes on along the minus strand of JAZGTH010000034.1, from coordinate 72,972 downwards.
GGATGTAGGGTGGAAACTGCAGACCTTTTAGGTGGAATAGGAGTTAGAAATGAGAGAGATGAGTGGGATACTTCATCACTACTCTGTCATAATGTTTATGCTGAAGCAGCTGCAGATTTACAATGGGTGAGGAAGGTTAGGATTGCAGACACAGCTGTGAAGCCCAAAGCAAAAACAAGCATACCCAGAGAAGAGCAGTCAGGACACACAGACGTAACAGATATATTATCAGACACAGAAGAAAAGTGGGAAACATCTCCACTGAAATGTCATAACAGTAGAAGATACACATCAGGAGAAAGGCAGACTGAGGGTGTGGGATCAGCTAAGAAGATTCAAAGAAAAGGAAAAGACAAGCGAGTGACAGACAGCCTCTACCTTGAAAATAAATGCAGAGAACAAAGACTACAGAGAACAAAGTCTACATGGCCCCGAAAGGAAGGAGAGAGACTAAGGAGATCAGTAAGCAGCAACCACATATCAGAGGACCTCATGTTTGATGACGGCAGACCCAGAGGAGCATCAGTCCTGCCAATTCTAATAAAAGGGAAACAAGGACAGTATGTGCCATGGGCTACACAAGATTTGTATAGACTGGTTGCTCGGCTCCCTGACATACATGAGGGAGCAGAAAAGTGGATCAGAGTGGTTGAAGGAGAGACAATGGAAAAGATGTTGGAGACAGGAGACATTAAAGCACTCTGGACAGAGTTGGAGAGAGATCCAGAGAAAGATCCTGTTTTGTTCAGAAATGCCACAGTTGATGCCATGCCACCAACGGTAGGAGCTAAGCTGGAAGATGTGGTCAGTCTGAACTCACATAAGGAGTTCTGTTATCATGTCATACATGCAGCTGAGCAACACAGAAACAATGAACCGCAGATGAGAAATCAGGAGAGGGTGCTGCAGAGAAAGCTGGCACAGATACAGCTCGATGAGCTGGTAAATAAAAGCAAGAAGAAACATAAGCTGTCAAAAAAGAAGAACAATCATCTGTAATGGGTCCAGTAAATACACCTGCACCTACCGTCCAACCATCACCAGCAGTGACACCAGCCCAAGCTGCTTTGGGAAATGTGCAGCAGCCGTCTGCACCTATTGTCATATATGTGAAGCCACAGCAGTCAAACAACAGGAGTGGATCAAGGCCTCAGCAAGGTGGAAGAGGAAGGAGCAGATTAAATAGACCCTGAGGAGTGTGCTGGGGATGTGGGCAGCCTGGACATAACAGAAATTAATGTCCTACCAATGCATGGCCCAACCAAGGACAACAAGCCTGGCAGCCCAATCAAGGACAGCAAGGCCCAATCCGGCAAGGACAGGAACAGCAGGGACCAGTTAACCCATGGCATGGCCCAGACCAAGGCTACTAGAGTTGCCCAGAGGATCCTACAGGGAGGGGTCAGCATCCAATGCGAACTGAAAATGCTAACCAAGAACCTATGCTGCAGGCTGAAGTTGATAGACACTGGAGCAACCTACCTTCCCATGTCTCATAAGTTCATAAAGACAGTAAGATTCTCTGGACAAATGCAGCTGATACCCATGACCACTTCAGTCTTCCTGAAAGCGAAGAATAAAGAAGTCACTTTGCCCATTTTAGTTTCAGAACACATCCCCATTAATTTGCTAGGAAGAGATGTTCTTTGTTAATTAAATTTACAGACACTTTGTTCCCTAATGTCACTGATAAGGAGGGAGTTAGGCTGGTTAGGGAGCCTGAAAAATGACCTAGAAAGAACACTTACAAAATGGGGAAAATTCATAAAGGAGCAAACTGATGATGTCCTGCACTGAATTTCACTGCACCATGATATATGATCCCCTAAAGAGAGTAGATAAAAATGGTTAACTGAAACAAAACGACAGGATCTCCCAACACATAATCCCGCACAAGAAGCATTACAAGTTGATAATTGTGATTTTAATAGAAAATGGTTTCAGATCCCAAACTCAGTCCCACATGTGACCCTTTATGTAGGAAAAGAATATAATTCAAAAGATTTAGGCCCTATGATCAAGAAGGCAGAAAAACTGTCCCGTGGAAAAACACAATCCCTTATTATTTATTTTAGCAGACAGAAAGTATATGAAAATCATATGTGCAACTGTTAATGACTGGGACTACTAAAGAGGTGGTGATTGCTGATAAGAAATGAACAGACAACACAGTGCTCCTGCAAGAAATGGAAAAACAGGCTCCCTCTGAATTAGGGTCTCAACATGACACTATAGTGATAAAAAAAAGGCCAGGAAAACAACAATACCTGTTGCACCCAGAAGCAACAGAAGGCATCAAAAATACAATTGAAGGACTGATTGCAGCTGGAAGTCTTAGTAAGAACATACTGCTATTGTAATACACCCATATTACCTGTTGCCAAAGCAGATACATCTAAGTGGTGCTTGGTGCATGATCTAATAGCTGTATAATTGAAGATTGCCAAGCTGAGGTGCCCAATCTGCACACACTGTTGACAAACATCCCCCAGAGGCAAAATATTTTACTGTGATTGATCTATGCTCCGCTTTCTTTAGCATCCCACTGGCGGAGGAAAGCAGACATTTGTTTGCATTTACCTATCAAGATACCCAATTAACCTATACCCATTTGCACAATGCTTCATTCACCTCATGTTGTAATCAATTATTGAAAGCTGACTTGGAAGATTTAGAGTCGGACAGCACACTGCTGCAGTATGCAAATCTTTTGATGTGTTCTTCACTTGAACAATGTCATAGAGATTCCATCAAAGTATTAACTAAGCTGGCTGAGGGAGGACACAAGGCCTCCAAAACAAAATTTAAGTATTTTAAGTGGAATACTTGGGAAGACTAATTGCTTATAAAACGAAAGCAATATCACCAAGTCAACCAGAGGGCATAAGTAAGGCACCTATGCCACAAACTGTTGGACAAATGCTGACATTTTTAGGGTTTAGGTCTGACTGGGTAGAAGATTATGCAATGAAAACTGCGCCTCTAAGATCATTAGTGAAGTAAGCAGGACAGCAAAATTTAAGAGCTCCACTTACATGGACTAATGATGCACTGTTAGCATTTGAGTCACTAGAAAGAAAACTTCAAAGTGGCCCTAGCAAATCAAGATTATACAAAATCTTTCCATTTGTATGTAGTTAACAGAAGAGACAATTATTCCTCTGCTGTTTTGATGCAAGAATTCTGTGAAGGGCGAAGTACACAACCTATTGCATTTTATAGCAATAAACTTGATAATGTAGCACAGGGCTACCCACCCTGTTATCAAGGACTTGCAGCTGTATATTATGCTTATGATAAATCCACTTCTCTGACTTTATGTTATTCAGTTACAGTACAGTGGTACACACTGTGGTACCACACTGTGGTACCACATAAAGTGGCTGAACTGCTACAGCAGTAAAGGGATCCTACATGATTGTGTAGCTGCATCATTAGCTTTTACTCATCTTAGACCTTACACCAATACAAGATGCAACTGCAGATTATTTTGATGGATCTTGTTTCAGAGATTTCCTGGCAAATCAGTCCGGGTTCTCTGTAGTTAAGAGTGAAACAATTTTGTTCCCATAATTTCACAACATTGTGAACAATAGTGCTTTGCTCAGTTAGCTGAACTGAAGGCCCTTACAGCAGCCTGCCAAATGGCAAAGCGCCAGACTGTAAATATCTCACAGAGTGTGTCATTTGTTTGGAGCTGTGTGGAAATGAAGAGGATTTAAAAAGAATGATGAAACTCCAATACAAAATGCAGAGCAAATTGTACAGCTATGATGCAACCTAAACGCCTAGCAATTATTAAATGTCAGGCACATAAAAAAGGCAATGACTTTGTGATACGAGGAAATAATGTTGCAGATTTAGAGGCAAGAAAGTCCTCAGGGTATCACACTGCTGTCATGGCACCCAGAGTACTCATACAGCCCCAGCCACAAATTGATGATCTTGCTCACATTTAACAGCAAGCAAAAGCGTATGAACATTCAGTATGGCAGCAAAGGGGGGGCAGCTAGAGATGCTATAAGAATATGGTGATCGCACAAAGCATATATGACTGCTGTGCTTTCGACTGTGTTGATTTCTGATACACATGGATTTGATCACTGTGGTAGGGGAGAGATATTGAGAAAGACAAAGCAACAAGGATACTGGTCTCCCTATTTGCAGGCAATGGTGGATGATGATTTTTTGCCAGGATGTGACATTTGTGCTCAAAATAATGTCAGAAAGGGAACATCTACACCAACAGGACACCTGTTGCCTGAGGGACCTTTTAAACATTTGGTGATGGATTATGTGGGTATAATATAGTCAGTCAGAAGAAAGAGATATCTACTGGTGATAACAGACAGATTCAGCAGATGGTTGGAAGCAGTTCCCTCAGCGGACCAGGGAGCTAGAACTGTAATTTAATTTTTGACAAGGAAAGTACAAGTTGGTTGATGTGGACCTCGAGTGGAGAAGGACGCACAGTGCCCTATAGTCCCTGGAGATGTATCTCAGAGTGTTCAGAAGTGGAATGAACCAAGGGGGGAGTGCCCATACACTGTTGTAAGAGCCACACCTACAAGTGTGGAATATTTAATATAATTAGAATATAAACAAATTAATTATAGTTAATGGGAATATAGCTATTTATGTTAACCTCTTACTTTACTATTATAGTCAGTTTATCTGTGTAGAGGCTGGAAAATGTTTCCCTCAACGGAATGCATGTGGTGAGGCCCCTGACTCCCTTTTAAATAAACAAACTATTAAATCTATTGTATGGAATGTACTGCCCTCCCTTGTAACAGATGTATATATATATGAATGAGAAGCGAAGAAGCGGAGTTGCTCTGCAGACTGACTCGGCTTTATACCTCTGTCTTTTGGCATCAAAACCCGGAGTCTTTGATTGATCCTTCTGAGAGGTGGAAGAAACCACAACACAAGCCAGTTAAAGGTAGCACTATGTGGTACCATTTGAATCATTAAACCAGAGTGCCAGAATACACAAACTGCAGAGGAGGAAACTGAGAAACAGCCAGAGACATCAGAAGAAGAACAAGGGAGTGCTGAACAACATGAAAGAGAATCTGAAACAGATGCAGGCCATAAATACCAGAATACAGCCCAGAACAAGAAACGTCCTGACATGCCAGATGAATGTTATGCAACAGAAGATAATGCTCCTGAGGAAGAATTACATGTGCAGGATGACATGGGAGGGTGATCAACAGCCAGGCCCAGAGAGAGCAGAGGAGGATTCTGATTCTTGGTATTTACCCTGTAGACTCAGGCCTACCCCGCGAGCACCCCCTATGCGCAGATTTCCCAACCACTGATTTCTCAGCACTCGACTGGCCCATCGAGTAAGATGTACTATGATGACTCACCACCACCACCATCGTTGTTCCTAATTGTCATATGTATAACTAGAAGAATGTTTTCAAATGTGACAGCTTACTATGGGCTACAGCAACAACTGCTGATACCTTTACAGCCATACTTGACATAAAATGAAAAGCTGTAAAAATTAAACAATACTCTGTCCATTGATTTATCCATTAAGCGAACAATTAATTGCTCGCTTAATTTAAAAATAAATTGGAAAGGCCTGTGTACAGTTAAGTTACAAGTTAAGATACAAGACATTGCTATGTTTACTTGGGATTTTGATAAATCTGCTAAATCCATGCCAGTTAACCACAGGGTAAAGAGAGCATATTGGAGTGATCCAAATGTTTGGTTAGATGCAATTGGTCAACCAAGAGGCATACCATATACATTCAAAGCTAGAAGTGAAATTGCGGCTGGATTTGAATCCATACTAGTTTGGATATCCACCAATAACAATACTGAATTGATTAATTATCTTAATCCAGATTCATTAACTACACAAATGAAGCATTGGAAGCTATAGGGGAGCAATTAGCCCCTTCAAGCAAAATGGCTTGGCAAAACAGACAAGCACTAGATTGGTTACTGGCAGAAAAAGGTGGCGTGTGTGTAATGTTTGGTGATGCTTGTTGTACCTATATCCCCAATAATACATCTCTTAGAAAAATGAAAGTGGATCATTCACTAAGGCTGTAGAGAAACTAAAGAAACTGTGACATGAAGTAACTGCTAATGCTGGATCTGATATGCATCTTGACTCATGGTTTGGCTCAATCTTTGGTTCTTGGGGCAGTTGGTGGCATAACTGGCTGACTAAAATTGGAATGATGTGTGGAATTGTTTTTGCTGTTTTGTCTTGTTGTTCTGTGTCATTCCTATATTCAGATCTGTGCTGGCCCAGGTGACAGCCAAGCAGATGTCAGTTCAAACAGGACTAAATCTACACCAAAGTCCTGATGGTCTTAAGCTTAACATACTCACTGAAGTAGCTGACACAAATACACATGCAAATGATACCTATGAAACTATCTATTAATCTTCCACTGTGATCACTGAGGAGAGGATTGCTTTTATATTTTCACATTTTACTTTCACATTTTACTTTCACATTTTACTTTCACATTTTGTCTGTTTTTGATTACTTATGGGGATGTAGCGTATGTTTTGTACATATGATTAGCGTATGTTTTTGTATTTTCTACTGGGAACATAGCTTACTTATAATCATTAGTCCTGGCCATACAGAAAGCTGGATGATTTTATGTTTATTATTTTGGTATAGCCCTCCATATCATTTATTAAATATGGACAACATATCTAGTTATTTTACATTCTATGAGCACACACTAGAATAGGCACATATAGTTAACAACGGCTGCTACAGATCAAGAACCAACACCAGATAGCGCTCCAGGGCCCGCATACCTGCGAGTTTCTCTGGCAACGCTGGATGAGCCAGAGAGTGAAGACGCCGCTATTGATGCACACACATATAGTCTCACACACATAAATGTATATTATATTAATTACGTCACTGATTATGCTATACTATTTTAGTACATGTATACAACACCTATTCTAAGCATTTAAGGCATATTCCCCATTTGTGATAAAATTTAGGGGTCAAATCTTTTACTCCTTCCTGAAAAATGTACATGATATAATAATGAGCCTCGAGACAACTATCAGAAGGAGATGTTTGGTTTGGCTCCAGCAAGAATGCTGTGACATGGCTTTGTCTGTGAGAGCTTCATGTGATCATTTGGGTCACTGAAAAGTCACGTAGTTAGTGTAAGTGGATGGCGACTGGTCTTGTTGCAGCACTCTTGGCGAGGGTGGGACTTTTAGAAGTCCCAAAGGGGGGAATATATGGTATATTGCATATGAATGATATGTATGGTGAATGACAATGAAAGTCAGATACGAGGCTGTTAGATGTTTTTGAGCATCTCAGCTTTGTTGTCTCGAGCAATAAAGATTGTTACTGTTTGGCACCTGGAACCCTTGTCTGAGAGTTTTTCTTGCTGCATTAAGAGTTTTCCACAACAGCCAAATATGCTGTGAGTTACACAATGGCACTAATGTGTAACGATAAACAGTACAATAGTCCTATAGGCCCTTTAGTGATGATTTTAAAAATACAAAATGATGCAAAATACAATATAATATTTATGACCATTTTCTTAATACACTCATATGGCAGGCATGGTAAAAAGTTCATTTTGCACCTTGTATACATGTATAAATATGCAATATGTCAGGATGAAAAACTCTCCAATTATGTAAATATTTAACAAATCAGTTTTAAAAGATGAACTCTAATGCCCAGAGCACCACCAGAAACTCTTCAAAAAGCCCTCCAGACTTCATTAAGGCAACAACACCACATCTGAGAGAAATCAGACACCACAGTTCTATTAAATGAAGCCAACTACATTTAAATCTATGTAAATGTTTTATTTACATTACATTTACATTTATGTTTTATTTTACATTACCAGAGCTGATAGGAAATTTCAGTGTTTTATATGTTTTATATGTTTATGTTTTAAACAGTTATAATTGAAATTGAAATTCATTTTTCCCCCCGGTCACAGAAGTGAGTTTATATAACACAGTTAGAGATGGTGGGCAAAATACAGTTTAAACTGAATGGTTATGACATGGTAAATCACAGCTGCCCACTGCCAGTGTTTCACACGCCCTACAGCAACAGCCCTTAAAAAATGACCTCTGATATAAATCTATGTGAACAACATTACTAAATCAAGAGTGAATATAAATATGTTGAGCCAGCTAAACTACAGAGTTGAGAGGAAAGCACTTTTAGTGATAGAAAACGAAAAATAAAATCAGGCATCCAAAAAACAAAATGTTTATTTGCGCTGAACGTTAAAGCAAATTTGTGATAGACCAAAATATCAAGTTGATATTTAGTGATTTAGAGACTGTCACCCGCAGATTACCGATAAAAGTGCTAATTTACAGACGCAGTATCTACTGACAGCCTTAATCGATAATACACAATTTTCTGTTTTTAGATTTTTTTTGTAAATTATTTAAAGTAAATATTTAAATATGTCAGTATTAGAGTATTTTTTTTATATTTTTATATTTGGTCAAAGTCCTTCCGCTGGCATTTTACATTTTAAGATCTGTAATCAAACATACTTTTCTAATAAAGATTTACATATATTGGTATCAGCCAGTGAAAAATCACTACAGAAAATTATTTATTTTCCATATAAGACAACAAAATCTTAGCAATCTTGAATCCTGCTGTAACTGTAAAAGTGTGCTTTAGAAAAAGCCACTGTAGACACACAGAGAAAATTTCAGCACATATTGCACTAGGTGTTGGGATCAGACTGTGTCCTTGAGGAGCACCAGAGACTATAAAAACAGAGACATGGACTTCCAGTGCTTGGACAGACTTGACCTGACCACTGAACTACTAATCTAAGGACAGGACACAAGAAAACACCAGCTATGCGCTACAAAACGTGGCATGCGATGTCTGTTTTCAAAATACAACAACGAAACACCAATGGCGCTTCAATGTCAGATGGTTACTATGATGTTACACAGTAGTACACTTCATGACTGTGACTGCTGGCAAATATAGAGCGCAACATTGCCGTGCTATAATGTGTTATACATGCAGCATCACTCTGCAGCAGCAGTGGCAGAAACAGGCGCAGGGATCACTGAACCGTTCAGCTTACATTCAAGAATCATAACAGAGTTTCCTGCTAATTCTGCACCTCATTGAGACATTCGCCACACAAACCTTACTGCTCAGAGCAGATAACAGCTTCAGGCAGGTGTGAAGGATCTCTCACCCACTTTGACAGCAAGGCTATCTCATGCTCATAAAGCACAAAGGGTTGTTGATATATTGGAATTTGAACAACCTGTCATCTATGATTATTGCCTTAAAATGAAAGGTGACAGTGACTTTGCCTGTGTTTTGTATTAAAACTGTTTCCCGGAGGAGTTTGTCTCACATGGTTTACTAATAAACACTTCATTTAGTCACTGGGCACTCTTGCCAAGGACAGTGAAAAACTGGGGTTATTTTCTCAAGTGTTTAAACAATAGCCTCAGAAATACATACATTACATAAATCGAAAACATATATTTATATATATAATTAATGAAAGAAAATACAAATTGAAAATCCTCTGTAGTCGTTAACAAATACATGTTTTACATATGAAAATTGTAATAGTTTGTGTGGTGCTAGAAAACTTCAGGTTAGCTTAACCTACTGCCAAAAATAATCATGTTAAGTAGGCCACATCATTAACTGACTGTTACAGGAAGCAATTCCTGTTTGCCTGTTGTAAGGAAACCTGGCTCCTGTATATAAAAAAAGTATACACAGCAACAAGCTTATGGAAAGCTCCACGTATTTATATGTGCTCCATATCTATATGCTAAATGTGTAACTTTCAATTTCAGTAAATACGTGTAATGATGATTAATAAGAATAAAGTAATATGAAAAAAACATACCATTTGATAATGCCTGCTGAAGTTCGGTGTCTGATATTGCCCCACTTCTGTCTTTATCTACCCTGGAGAAAACAGAAACAATATTTTTGAGTTGCTAGCTAAAGTAAATATAACATTTATTTGACTAAAAGACAATAAAAGATACACTGTAAGCTGCTTTGGATACAAGCGTCTGCCAAATGCATAAATGTAAATGTATAGGATTGTAATCTGAGAGGAAAGAAACACTCCACCAGCATGCCACAAAACAGGATGTGGTCACAAATTAAACCCAATCAAATGATAAATTACTGGAATATGATTCAGGGGCTCCATGGATACTCTGGATAACTTTTTATTAACCTATGAATTTAAACATGGCACATTTTAAAACAGTGTGTGTTAGGAGGCAAATTATCTCTGTTCTTTCATAAGCTTTAATACATTCATTCATTCTGCTGTTCACAGCCTTACATACAGTTATTTTTTATGATTCACTTCAGTCATAACATCACAGCAATAATTTTACAGGAGGGAAAGTTAGTCACACAAAGAGCCGGTTGACTATTTCTGCTGTTGGGAGTGTCTTTTCCATTACACATTTGCCTTGAACCATAAACAAGCATGTTTCCATAACGACCGTTCTGTGTTGAATTCTGAAGGAAATCCAAGTCTTTCCATGTGGAAATAACACAATATTCTTTGGTCTAAATTGTAGAGAGATTATGGAAGAAAGGGATTTAACTTTACAAAACCCTGTGCAACACTATTTGAAATAAACATTAAGTAACATTCCAATGTATCTGCGTGTCTTAGTACACCAACAAAAATCCAGTATTTCTAGGTGGTTGAAAAACATGTGAAGGTCTTAGAAAAACAGCAGCAACTGACCTGAAAGAGGCCTCAATAATCTGAACACCAAAAACCTTGAAAGAAACTTTAGTCTGGGTTATAACCACAGTAAACCGTGAAGGGAATGTCTTGTTGGCATGTTTGTCCAGCACAACCCTGCCCACCAGCCAACTTTAACCTGACTTTAACTATTCACACAACCGTCACCTTAAAACACCTTTTATTTAGAAGGAACTTCTGATCCGTTGTTATGTATCAAAAATATGAGTTAGATTATTCATTATTTTTATAGGTGGCCTGACTACCCAAAACCTTAATTTACTTTTATATATGGTATGATATCAACATCTGGGCCTCTTCCTAGAGGCAAGGACACAAAGTAATCCAGCTTTCTCTGGTTTTGAGAGTGACATAATGGTTTCAATGTTCTGAAACTTATATATCAAAGACTGTATACCAAGCTTTAAGCAATCATAATCATAACACAACTGTAAACCAGTTACAGTTACAATGACCAAGTCCACAGATAGTAATTATAATCTAGCCATGATAAGTAACACTTTTTAAAAACATTATCTTGCAGTTCAGTATTGTCATGGAAAATGTCATGGAATTCCCATTGCCACGTAAATTCCAAAAGATGTCATCTATTGGAATACGGCAACGGATTAAGGTATAGATAAGCGGTCGTGATTCACTAACACGTTTAAACATTCCCAAGTCAAGCTTCCCTTTGATCTTGAGAATATTCCTTGAACATCTCCGTTAATGGACTCTTGTGTTATAAGGAGCCCTATTTTAACTTGACACGAAACGTTTTTAACGCAATGCTCGTGTTGCGCGACGCTGAAATAACACGCCACTGACAGACGCAACGCAACAGTTAAACTTGCGTCTCCATGTTGATTGACAAACTATTAAAAAACATAGCACAGACACACGCAAGAACGCGTCCCGTTTGTGTCAATTCTCTGCAGTATTACATAATTCATTACTATAGTAACAAGCAGCTAAGTTAAACGAAGCCAACTCAGTCCCTTGTCACTGCCATGCATGTGGACGTAATTAGAAACATATTAAGATAGGCATTCACGAGAGAAACTTAAGGCAAAAGCTTCACAGAGTTATTCCTGCACACACGGTTGCGCTGTTTGCGACAGAAACTAAACAACTACTGTGTTGAATGTCTTGAAAATGAAAGTCAGACGAGAGGAGTCAGCTGTCAGCAGAGAAGCAAAACAATTTTAGCCATGTGGAAGACGAATTCGCGTTAAAGAATGAAAAGTCCCCCAATGCATTTCACATCTACTTGTACGTGGCTTGCAATAACAGGGTCTTTCTGCTGTGCTTGTCAAATCATCGACAGGCGTTCATCTGCGGAATCGGCTATCGCGTTTTCACTTACCTCTGAAATATATTCCATAGAAAGCTCTGATCCGGCGGTGCGCTGTTATAATGAGGTGGTCTGTACTGGTTATGGTAAGCCATGTCCACGGTTCGTCCCGCTAAATGATTGAACGTGCTAGATAGTTCAACTTGCTCAAATCTGACTCTAAAAATTCTTCACGCAGAGGCGTGGCGTGAAACTCCCACTTCCCTTCAACATTATGACGTCACGCGGGACCGCCTCTTTCCGACTTTCCGGAGTTTTGATTGGCTCGTCTCTTGTCAGCGCGAAATGTTTGCGCTAAATGGGCGGGGCGAAATGCCCGACTAATGGAAAATGGGAATAGGCCTAAAAATTAAATACTTAATTCAGATCAATACTGTTCAGATCAGACCTGACAGATGTTGACAGTCCGAATTTATTTTTTCACAAACACAAATAAAAATACCAACAGGATATTCCAGACCACGTGGCATCATTTATGAGATGAACCCAGGTAGCATTAATCATTGGAAAGCAAATAGCCTACATTTTCACAGAAAGAAGTTATTTGTCACCTTAGTTAACTATAAAACAGCGTGTTATTAAAAAAAAGTTAAGCACAATTAAACAATTAAAAGATTTAATGTTTCCATTCATATACAGCCTTGTCACCTGTCAATCAATCCTCACACAAGCTCTGATCTGACTGAGGGACGAACGCATTATTTATTGGTTTAGCGCTAAATACACGATATTCGCATTAATCGTTGGTGTTAGTTAAGCATTAGTTAAGTGTTTCCATAAGTTTTCAGGTTAGATTTTAGAATAAATATAAACTGAGATCAGATTTAAGTAAAACTTTGAGGTAAAATGTTTTATTACCCAAACGTGCTTCAGCGCCACACTGGCTGTTTTTCAACCATCTGGTAAGTACTATTTACAAACACAATTATACAATTAATAAATAAGAACAATATTATAATAACAATAATATTGGTTGGAAATAACGTTGTGTAAATATCTTTCTTATACTCTGCTAACCTGCTAACATCCAGGGCGGCCTGGATGACAACCTTATAATTATATATATATATATATATATATATATATATATATATAGTTTTGTTTGGTAAAGTTTTGTTTGTTGTTTTCAGGCTGGCAGCCACTAAAGGCATCAGGATAACCAGAAGAGATTACCTCAAGGTCAACATCAGGAGAACATGGTAAAAAAATAAGTCTGTCATTTAACTATACTACCCTATTAAAGCGGGTGATAATGTGAGATGTTTATGATATTTCATATTAACTGTGTATATTATATTATATTTACTATTAATGAGTTCTTTGTGTTCATTTTTGTAATTGTCTAGTGAGGACATTGTGGATTATGTGATGGTCAAGGTTCCTCCGACTCACCCCAGTCTTCCTCGACCCCGTTTCTCCCTCTATCTTTCCTCTCAGCTGCAGTATGGCGTGATCATCGTCTACCATCGACAATGTGCTCTCCTCCTGGGTCAGATTAATATCATGATTATTAGCATACATTGTACTGCTTATAATGCTTATAATGCTTTTCATACTTATGTAAAGCAGATCAAAACAACATGCACCAAATCCACTAAACAAACCAAAGACAATAGAATATAAGAAAAAATCATTATTTACATGCATGAGAACTTGTAAGTACAACTTTGCAATAAACAATACAATACAAGTGCAATACAGAACCAAAGAAACCATGTAGAACAATCATCTGTAATAGTATTGAACAGTGTAATAATATTGTCATCAGTGTTCTCAGCTGTTGTTCATAAGTCATTCTGCATTTACATGATCTGATGAGGGAAGTGCAGTTGGCCAAATAGCACCCATTGTAACCTTGTGTTGATCAGCTGTCTGTACTGGAGAAACCTGTTGAGGAAGCTTCTGTTGCTAGTTGCTGTATGGGGGAATCATTTTGGCAGCTTTGGTGATTAAGATTGAAAATAACTTGCAATGCTGTTTGCACTAAGAATCTGATTTATGCTGTTGTAAGATCTTCTCTCTGTAGTCAAACCATAAAACACTGTCATATATTGAATGCACCTAGGGATTAGTGCAGAACAGATAACCCCACCCTAATCAGGCAGCTGAGATTGAAAGCATTAATCATAATGATAAAGAGATCTCTGAGAAGGGAAATCAGAGATGTGGAGGTACATACAGAAATGCAGAAACACACCAGATCAAAGATGGAAGTGTTTACATGAAACAATCTTATCAGAAAGTTTAATCTGTGGAATAATTTAATTTCTGAGCAGGATATGGCAAATGATACTGATTGTAATTCATTTGAATATAAAATACTCTAATGAGGGGCAAAACTGGAAATACTCTAATGATGGAAAACTTTTCTTTGCTGTTTTTAATAAAAACATTTAGTGTATTTTGTATACATACTCCAGCATTTATGCATGCACCTGGACTATTTATGGAAACCAAGCTGCAGTTAATGACCTTCACTTTAACCTTCACAAACATTTTAAGTGGACTTCTGGGGTAACAATAAAATGCTATAATAGTGTGGTATATGGTCCATTAAGATAGAATAAATAGTTTTCCATTTTTAATACAGTATTGCAGCATTACATTGTCTGCAGATGTGTTTTCATACACTGACTAAAATGAGGTATGTTCTGTCTCATTTCTTCTCAGAGGAGGTCCAGCAGACTATTGAACATTTGCTTCGTTCAGAGAGGAACTTGCGCATTGACATGCCCGACACTGATTCAAGGTCAGATTCAAAGTCTTCAGTGTCATCCCAACTTACAATTTTAGGTTGTAAGAACGTTTCCACTATGTATCAAAAAATGTTAAAAATGTTATTTAGAATGTTCTAGGAATTTTCAAAACATTCCTAGATGTTGTATTAATGTTAGTTTGTTATTCAAATATTTTAAATTTTTTAACATTTTTAATATATTCCACTAACAACTTAAGAATAACATTTTCCATATGTGATATATAACATTAAATATGTTCTAATAACATTATTGCAAGAATGTTTAACATTGAGAGAAATTTTAGAGAATGTGGCTGGGATGTCGTGCCGCTAATGTAATTCATTCTGACACAGACATACATATTGTTCTCTATATACATGTGACATTTGTTTATACAATCACTGTTGCTATGATCTGCCTTGATTCTGGTCATTGACTAAGCTGTGCTGGGATATGTTTTCTTCTAGGGTGGTCCTGAATGTCCCTAACTCTCTTTTCCAGCTGGAGGAGGGAGAGTGGGCACTAGAGCCATTCTTTGGTGTGATGGGTGTTGGTTGTGAGCTGCATACACCCTGCATGCTACCACAGGTGATTCGATTAATCATTTTGGTCTGGCCGGAAAAAGTGCATGCAAACATTCCTTAGATTCGTAATGAAGCAGGGACCCAAGCTATATTTAGCCACCAGAATATCATAGAGACATGTTTTGCATTGTCACTGCTTACATTTTCTTTTGAAGGTGTAAAAATCTTGTTTTACCAGATTTTCTAGATTTTGAAAATGTTTTGAGTACATTTCTGTAAGCTACTGATAAGCTACTAACAAGCTACTAACACTAAGAGTGTAGAATGGTCATATTTAAATATTCAACTGAATTCAGCTGGTTTCGCTTCACAAAGCAGAAAAGATGTGTAGATTCCTTGGGGACTTAACTGCATAATACTCATAGTGTCACACATTATTTACTTTAATGCAGACATTTTTGTTAATTGTTTTTGTCCATTTTGGTTGTTCTTTTCGTATTCCAATTTTGTTAAATGTTTCAAAAATATAAACACATGCCTGCAAACTTACTCATCTCTATCTTACAGTTACAGTACATACCATGGAATTTATCCCATGATCTCCATCTCAACCCTTTTTAAGCCACTCATCCATGACTAAATTTATTATTTATTGACAGTCACGGCCAGTTACGGAGCCCTCATCTCCTCTAGTGGTCAGAAAAGACATTATAGCAGCCAGAGGTGAGATATCACAAGTCATCTAGGTCAGAAAGTTGATCAGTACGGTTTTCACTCTTTCTGTCTCTCTCTCCCTTTTTCCTTAAGGCCTTATTGCTTCTCCTGAATCGATCACCATCAAAGATGCAGATCTGATGCCTGTGCTTCCAGCTGAGGTGAACTCAGTGATTTCCACTCTGCATACATACATCTCTCTCCTCTGCCAATACAACACACACATAAGATCTATATTTGAGTCAGGCTGCACAGCCTTTGCTTCCACCACTAAGCCTTTGCTTCATGTTCCTGTAGCTCAACTAGTAGAGCATTTTGTTAGCAGTGCAAAGGTTGTGGGTTTGTATCCCAGGGGAACACGTATCGCTAAAATGTAAAGCTTAAATAGGCTGTAAGTTGATTTGGATAGAAGTGTCTGCCAAATGCATAAATGTATACCAAATACACAATGCCACTTTTGTGCCATTTGCCCCCACAAAATGCATTTAGCTCTTAAGTTTAAATGTAAACTGATCATCTACCCATGTGAGGCTTAGTCAGAGACACCAGAAGACCATTACTCATTAATTGTTTTATCTGTTTATTAAACAACACACTTCATCAGTTTGGTGGGGCAGAGTTACCTGAGGCCACGGCTCATGAGATCAACATGCTTATGGAGCAACAAGATCAGTTCCATCTTGGGGGTAAGAAGGAAAGACTAACAGACAGATGAATAGACAGACTGATGGATAGACCCTTAAATAGATATTGATCTGATTTAACATATCAGCTATTCACAAGCCCACACAGAATCTTCTCCCACAGAACTTGGCAGGAAGCGTCTTAGATTTCAACAGAATTTAAATGTCTAAATACATTCTGTGCTGCTTCAGTGGCCATTTATTAAATATTTTGGCAGATTTTATGCTATCAGCTACCAATAGCAGTGTATGACTCTCATACATTTTTGTTATGTTTAAAACCATTCCACAAAATTTCCTCCAACAATGAATGAAGAAAATGTGGAAAAAGTTAACATAATCTGCTTGGGCCTAGCTATTTGTAACCTTTATCATTTAGTTGACTGCAATTGTTCATTATAAACATGGCTTTATAAAGTTATAAGAGTCTGGTCCGGTCTGGACTTTTCCTGTTTGCTCCATTAGATGAAGATGATAAAGAGAGAGAGAGGGCGACAGAGATGGAGAAATCAACAGAGATAGAGGCTGCTATGGTCTCTATAGAGCAGTGAGTAACAGTGAGGGAAAATTAAGCAGAACATATCAAGAAAGATTTTTCTTGTTAAAAATGTTGTTAGCACTGTTAGCTTTTTTACTGTGCAGATAACTGAACTGATTTAGGTTAGATATTCCAAAGATCCAAATATATCTGGAAAATCTCTTTGACTGCACAGTTTAATGTAGACCATAATCTTTGCCTGGGGAACTGGCTGTTTGTGTTGTGTTCCAAATAAAGATTCACACATTCCTTGTTGTTTGATCTACCATTGATAGTGCATGTTTGTTCATAGTCTCTGTGTTTGCAGACTAAAGAACAGTGAGTGCATTGGGGACGAGGGTAGTGGGCATCCTATGGAGGTCACCTTAGATAAAGTCGCTATGGAGATAACCCCTCCCCCTATTACCGTGCCACCAATCACAGAGGCTAGTGAGAAAGATGGAGAGATGGAGCGTTCCAGTGAGGTGTGTGTGTTGCAATGTCCACATTACATTGCCCATTATCCCCTACTGTTACATAATCCATATGTGCTTTGAAGCGTGAAAGCCATTGTAGCAAAGACGAATACATTGGCTTGAATCTGCAACCAATGTGCTATTGTTTTAATAACCACTCACTCTTTAATTTTCCTCTTATTGTGTCCCTCTTTCTTAGACCATCTTAGAGGGAGACCATGTGCCTCCAAAGACACGAGGTCGCAAACGACAACTGATCTTTGCTGACCAACAAACACAGATTTCCCAGGATGCAATGCGACAACAAATCAACAACCCACTAACTGAAACTCATTCTCTGGTAACTGATTAAATTAGAATGAGTGGGAATCTTTACGCACCCCATGATTCGATTCGATTTTGATTTGAGAGGTCATGATGCATTTAGAAAAGAATTCTTGCTACATCTCATTTGTGTAGTAGCGGTGTAGGTGTGCTTACAGAATAATCTGTGGCTCTGTGCCTTTCATTCTGTGTAAATGAAATTCTGCATTAAAGCCATTTTAAACTTTGTCGACATCAAGTAACTGTCTAGTAAAGGTTTCTGCCTATATTTGTTTGCACAAACATGACAGTTTTACACACCACTTGGAATTTTTATGTTTTTGTTGATTGATGTTGCCTTTTTTAAAAAAAGAAACACAACCCAACTCTTTCATTGGTGATTTGTATATGTGATGAATAGAAATTTGTTTGATAGGTGAATGTATAATAGTTTTTCCTTGCAATATACTGTCCTCTGTATTATATACATACATTATGCATTGTATCATACTTTTCCCCATTTCTCTATTCCTGTCAATCTGTCTCTGTCTTTCTTTCTCTCTTTTTAGTCTGACGTGCTCCTAAGTGTTCCTGCCTCCCGGAAACCATCAGCAGCAGTTCTGCTCAGCACACCGTGTAACTGTACGTCATAACACACTGCAGTTGAACACCTTCATAAATGGCATTATATATCAGAAACAGATATATAAGCATTTATGAGGATTATTTATAAATCACTCCAATGTAATGTCTTTGGATTTAATATCATCAACATCTTTAGAAAACTGTGTTGTCATGTTTTAACATCAAATATTTATAAACAAAAAAGCTGCTTTAACTGAAACTGAACAGTTTAGCAGATCTTCATATCTAAACTGTTGGACCATCAAAAGATTCAGCGGTTTTATTCAGAAATCAGCTCTAGGCAAGCTAACACTACTAGCTAACATTGACATGCCGCTGGTCTTTGCAATGCAGTGCTTATTCACCCTGACCTCCGGTCGCTATGGAAATGCTGCTGCGTTACATCTGCCCTCCCCCGCACCTCAAGGAAACTCCAAGCAAAGGATGAGAGCGAGCTTTCGGAAATAGAGAGAGAGAGAGGAATGGAGAGGATCAGAGAGTCTAGTAGAGGGGTAAATGCATCTTTAACTTCTGATAGATGTTGCATATCTAATCATTTTAGAAGCAGAGTTATGAGTTATAGGTTTCTTGGGTTATCAAGGTGATCTGGTACACACATTTTATAAGCATGTGCATTATTATTATTATTTAAAGAAATAGTTCCCCCAAAATAAAACATTTCTGTTCATTTACTCCCCCTTCATGTCACACAAGAAGGTGGTGGAATGTTCAAGCTGTTGTTTTCCATACAATGAAAGTGAACAGGGACTAGCTATGTCAAGGTCTACTAATCACAGATGAAGTACCATATAAATGGTACATACGACTGCACTATATTTTCAGGTATTCTGAATATAAAAGCTATACAACCAAATAATAGCTTTGTTTGATGCGTAGACTGAAATTTAAGACGTTATTCAAATCTCCTTTTGGCTTCTGCATATTCAAATGTTTTACTTCGTGACTGCTTATAAGACTCCAGTCCTCATTCACTTTTATTGCATAAAAAAAGGAAAGAGAAGCATTATTTAAAATATCTCTTGTGTTCCACAGAAAAAAAAGTCATTAGGTTTAGAATGACATTAGGGTGATAGGATTTTTTTAATCCTCTTCCACTTTGTTTTGTTGATTTTTAGGTGCTCAGGGAATCTGGTGAACTTCTTTCTGAGCTTTCTGGTGAGAACCAAACATTCCTCTTATTCCTTAATAAAGTAACAGGATTTAAATACAAAGTCACTCCTGATTTATTGTGATATATAAGTTGCAGTACTACAAACCCTGTGAATATAACTCTATCGAGACACAAATGCACAAGATGTCAGTCAAACTTCATAGTTCATAGGTCCATTATGGATGTGTAAATGCCTAATATGGCTGTTTGTGTGTGTGCAGCTAGTTCTGATGTGCCGCTGGATGTGTCTAAAGGAGACAGGTCTCAGAGTGACCTCATCACTCCCAACAGCAGATGGTGAGAAACAACAAATGGAAAAACTCATAATACATATTAATAAAGTCTAAACATTGATATTCAGAAAGTGTGCCAGGTTTAGCACTGCAGTGCTGTATGTCATATGGTCGTACTGGCACATGGACACAAGCTGTAAGATACACTGAAGACTAGTTATATTGTACAAATATGAATCAACACTTTGTGTTGTGTTTATAGGTCCCCTATAGAAGAGGCTCCCATTACAATGGAGGTGATATTAGAGGAGCATATTGAACTGCCACAGGGAGAGATGGAATCTGCGATAGGAGAGATCAGCACCGCTGACCTCCTCAGGTAATACTGAGAAGCTCAGACAGAATGCCTGCTGACTGCCCATCCCAATGTAGTGACTGCCTGATGCATATTGCACACAAAAATGGATAAAACTTTCTCAAACTGGCAAGCTCCCATCTGATTAGCTGCCTAATTACATGTCAGTCACATGGCCTCCTCTTTTCTGAGCGGGTTCTTGGCCAAAGCAAAAGGCCATGACAGACAGTAGAGTCTAAGTCTGTATATCGTTTGTGTGAAGTGATCATGTTCATGAGATCTTTGTCCTTCTTTCTGGTCATAGACTGATCATTGGCTTCATCAAGCGCTTTGGGAAGGTCTGCTTTCACTCACTGTTGCCCCCAGAGACTGAGCGAAGCACTGTAGCTCATCTGTTCTACAAAATGCTTGGTAAGGCATGTGTGGTTTGCAATGTGTATGTATTGTTTTTTGCTATGTCCCAGGGTGATGCTTCATGAGAATGTGTATGTGATTTGCAGAGCTAATCTGTGTTCAGAAACTTAGTGTAAACCAGATGGAACCATTTGGAGTCATCACCATTACCATGGACTACTGAAGAGACATGACCATATGCAAACATAGACATACACATTTACATCACTGGCAAATCGGTATACACACACTGAACACACACACTGTTATACTTAAATACGTTGAACCAGTTTTTATTCGTAGTCTAGTAATCATAACGAATAGAATAGAATCAAAAGAATAGAATCATAATCAAACAGAAATGTTTTCATACAAAATTACTGTTTGGTATTGATCAATTACTGACATTTCTGTTTTAATGAAAATTGTCTTGCGTTTGCAGTTGTATGGCCTTAACAGTCCATACAAGTTCAGTGTTCTTTATGGTGATTTATGTCTGTTTCTAATGTTTAAATCATTTTAAACACATTTTTTAACTTTTTAAAAAAGTTTATTGCTTTAAATGTTTGTTTGAATATAAGATTTGTTTGTAATTGTGTTTGTAAAATTTATATTAACTTGTTTATAACTTGTTCTAACAATGTTTAAAACATTGGTTAAAAGTTAATGGTTAAAAGTATTTTAACACATGAGTTATACTGTTATACAGAAAGTTGTATTATACTAAAATATTAATTTAATTAAAAGTGATGATTTATTGTGTGTTGCTGTTGATTTTTTTATATTAAAGGTATCAGCATTTGTGGTCTTTTTTCAACAACATGGCATAGAAATGATTGCTTTTACAGACCTATTAAAGCGATTTCAACAGTGAATTTCTGTTACCCCCTTATCTATTTTAGTCTATAGGGGGCAGTACAGGACCAGTAACACACAATAACCCCTCCCAACAGAATTACCTTTACATTTATGAATTTGGCAGATGCTTTTATCCAAAGCGACTTGCAGTGCATTTACAGCATACAAAATATCAGTACAAGTGTTCCCCCGGGAATGGAACCCAAATTGTGATGCCAATTGTGATGCTCTACCAGTTGAGCTATAGGAGAATCCCCTCTGTTGTCTTGCTGGCTGTGCTCTTATACAGGTCATCATGATCTCACACTAAACTAGAGCCATGAAACACTTCATACAGATGTAACACCAGCCAGCTACAAGGAGAAACAATCAGCAGCCCAAAGGGCACCGAAACTATGACTAAACTAACATACACTGCACCGAAACTATGACTAAACTAACACACACTGACACTATGACACTGTCAAGTGCTGATTACAAAATGCAGAGAGTGACGTACATAGAAAAGACATATATGGCTTAGTAATAGTTAGCATACAGATGAAGTGTCATCACAAAACTATAAATGGTCAACAACAGCTTCACACTGTCCTCAAGAAGCAACTATTCCACCCCATAGCACACATACTATGAATTTCAGATGATCTGTGAGGAAACTGTCAAAACATCATTCATTGTCTAGTATGCTAACAGTCTAGGGAATCCCTATCATAACCATTTTAAAGATGCTTACACTGTTATATAAGACTGCATGTTCATATTATGAACCTGGCATCACAATTGTCCATTGTATTTGCTATTGCAGCAGAGAGTGAGCACAGCAGACGGGAATGTTGTGTATCCCAAGCAGCTTGCATTAGTGAACAAAAAGAACAGACAGTTCTTGAGAGGCAACAATGAAGTTGAGAGGCCACAATGAAGGTGCAGAGGAACATAGAGGTTCTGCAGAACTGACATGCACCACATGATCATGAACATGCAAAATTATTGGGTGACATGTTTTCTGAAGACATTCAAATGTGGCATTTTGCTGTAAGCAGACAGTAAACCGTTCAGTTCAAGTAATCACCTGTCAGACAAAAACAACAAAACAGGTTAATATTTTCTAGCAGCTACCAAAACGAGAAAACAAAGCTTGACCTTTCAACAACAACATTAACAAAGAAGTCTGATTTCATTGTATTTATATTCGTTAAATATACAGATATAATTACATTGAAATCATACTTTTTTGTAGTATAATAGTAGTATGATATCAGTATATTTGGGTGTTTGGTGTGAAAAGAAATAGTGAAAACAGTGTGTTTACACATTGTGTAACTGTAAGTGACATTCTAACAAGCTTTTAAAATGCACCTGTGAAATAATGCAGTTAGATAGCTATCTAGTTGATATTTGGTAAAACATTTCACCACAGAATTAGTATTTTGTGTCGTTTTTCAGAAAAGGAAGCACAAGTTAGTGAATTATTTAGTAGGAGAGTCTTTTCATTGAATCCTCACCTTGTAGATTAAAGAGTGAGTTAGTATTTTGTGCAAGGTTTATAAAGGGAATTACTAATAATACACACAGGTAGCACACATACACATTAGGGAGGAGGGGCATGATTACAAACAACTCTCCATACTGTAATTTGTCAGCCTCTGACAGACTAATAAACCTCACAGGTCAGCACCACATTACACACATTCACACCAACTATTTAAATCCCACTGGATGACTGAATATCCAGAGTTTCACACCTGCTCTCTCCACAACACAACAGCAGACACAGAGAGAAGCATCTGGGAAGAATTCTGTGTGCACTTGGTTTCATTTGATCTCAGGTTTGGAGGACATCAATTTACAAGAAGTTAGGGTAATTTTATCCAAAGGAATGTTTATCAAAGGAACTTAATGATCAGAGACAAAAAAGAAAATGTGAAGAACGACTGCTAGTCAACATAGTTACAGACAGCAGTGTCAAACTGGCAGGCCAGGATAAAGATCCAGAGGTCCAGCATGGGGATCGGCCCCAGGACAGGCAGGTGAACAGTGATGTTGGGGAAAACCAATTGGATTCCTCCACCAATGACGTGGTGCAAGCTGAACTGGAATGGACTGTCTCCTTGTGTGTGCCACTGCCCATTGAAGTTTTGAACCATGACCAGGCTTTTCCTTTTTTGAACACCACGCTTGCTGAGCTGGGCATCGAAGAGTGAGCTGATATGTTAATGTGTTGGTTAAATATGAGTGTGTGTGTTATTTCTTTTATATGGTATGATGTCTATCCATTACCATATTTATGAGCTTTACCTTAACTTATGAGTCTTTTATGGAACATTTTGCCTTAGTAGTGAGTGATGACCAGCCACAAAAAATGCTTTCCAGTTTTGTAAATGAGTCATGTTTGCTCTTACATTTCAAAAGTCAGTTATGTAAATATGTGTAATTATACACATGAACCTTGTGCTACAAGTGTCTGGTTTAAGGAAGTTCAAAATGTGTTAATATCACCTGCATTTAGGTCAGCTGTGAAGGAGCGTGTGGTGTGGGCGGACACCAAGCGCACTCGTGTGAAAGGGAGAACAGGGAATCTGAAGGAGAAGGAGGTGACGGTTCTGGAAGTGCGTGTGAAAGCTCAGCACCCTGGAGAACATCGGTCACAGGAGGTTATCTACAGCACAGAGTCCCACACTGATCGCCTGTTCTGCAGGAGTGGGGTGGACATCCTGCCGTGGAGACACACACAGCAAGGTGGGGACACGAAGGAGCTAACCAGTTTGAATTATATATACAGGATAGATACTCTCATTATATATTTAACACAATTATATATTTATAATGCAAGTAGCTAGAAGTCATAGCCAGAGGTCCTTATAAAACAGCACACTAAAACACTAAGGAATGATTTAGACAACTTTACAGTTCAAAATAATATATTTTTGCACAAGAGATTAAGAATGAATTGTTTTAATAAAAATCTAGCTGCACATTTTTATGCCCTCTGATATGCCTTGCCCCACAGATTTTGTTTCAACAAACTGAAGAACAAACAATCAAAATGATTGTCTGGGGTAATCAACAGCATGCCACAGGATTGTGTATTGAACCCGAACCAATCCTTTACACCTGGCAGGGGCTTACAATTAAAGTTCAGACTGCTTTTTCATTTAAACAATCACTACCTTTCATATTCAGCAATGTTTGTGTGTATCTGCATACTCATCTTTATAAAATTAGACTGAGGTGTGAGCTGGAGTTTCAGTTCATTAAAGTAATGGCTTCCCCAATGGCTTTGACTGCTCAGATTGATCTGTTTTGGCGTGTGGGTAACAGTGTCATTTAGTAAACCTTTCTGAGTAATTACTCTGAGTAATTAGCTGTCAATGCACATGAAATATGCCATATGTACTCTCCAAAATAACAATGCATGTCTTAATTTGACATTTTTCCCACTCCAAACCTGATTAAAACATGTATTACTACAGCTTAAAAACTTTTTAAGTTTTTAAGTTGCAGTTTTTGTCGCTTTGCATTAAGCCACAGTGTCCGAGCTTGTAGTAACAACGCAACATTATCTAACAGATGATCTAACAGAGCAAATCAGTGAGGTGAGCCAACAAAACATTCACGCTGCTGTGTCGGGTATGCGCACACTCAGCAGTCTGTTATGCGTGTCCTCACCAACCACAATCTTCACCTTTTTCAACCACAAAGTCCTCGGAGTATGCGTGTAAAATTTTGCAGTTATGCAGACACAAAGAATAACTTTCTTTTGTTCTTCCTCAGCTGAAAATGAGCTCCAGCCCGTGGAGATGATTCTGGCCTTTGACACAGTTGGAGAATCCAAGACTAAATGGCAGAAAACAGAAGAGAAACGAGACTTTCCAAATGAGGAATGAGTGGAAGATGCATGACAGCCAGGCTGAAGCAATCCAACACCTTATGTTACACTAAGATCTATAGTTGGTGCTGTGCCTTAAAGCATTTTCATGTTACTTGCTTAATGTGGCACAGTAACTAAACTAAACACTTAAACTTTGCTCAAATATTAATATTCTATAATAAGAGATTTCAACGTTTGCCTTATTTTGTATGCAGAATCTAAATTTTACACACAGGAGTGAAGTCACTAAAAATGAATTGTCCATTCACATTTTCACGTGCCTGGATATATGCAAAGAATTAATGCTCTTCTACAACATTAAATGAAGTACTGCTGCCATGATTAAATGTACACAGGTGATCTGTTTTCAGTAAAATGTAATTTACAGTATGCTTTCTGTGCACACAAGTGGTGCAACTGTTATCACCCAAGTCATATTGTTACTATTTAACTGTTATAATTTGCTAATGTATAGAAGTACATTACTGCTGCAATATATATATTAACTACTATATTTAATATTGGTATGGAAAGAGGTCATAAACTGATGTTACTATTTTCGCTGTGTAAACAAACTGTACTTAAGAACTACCTATAATAAATGTGCTTTTTCGGAATGCTGGTGGAGTTTTACAGCTAATTATGGAAAACAGGGTCAACGCAATCCTGGCACAACTTCTGTGAAGCGTAATTCTGTATAATTTAACAGTGAAAATGTCTTAGAGAGAAGACACAGAAACAATAATGAACAGTTCATATAAATATATTTCTTCACTGCAAGGTCAAACAATTCAAAGCTTCACAATCAAATATTAAGCCAGAATTTCATGGAATATGAAAAACTATTTGGAAAGGAGAAAATCCATTGAGACATACAAACAACTGACAAAGAAAACAATACTGGAAAGACAAAATATTCCTTGACAGATAAGTAAAACAAAAACTGACAGGAAGTATAAGTGAATGGGAAGAAATTAAGAGTAAATCGTCTCAAAACCTTCACTGCAATACAGTATTATAGCCAAGTGCTCCACTGAGTTTATGCTCTGCTAATGGAACTTGGTAATTTGTATAATAAAATCCTATTATCAATTTGGCTGACTTTCACAAGAGTGGAAGGCCTCTGGGGAGGTGGGGGTGGTAGCAGCACTTAGGACCAGGGGGAGGTGCTACACCTGACTGACAGCCGTAGTCATCTTGTTTCTCTTTTCATCAGGAAGTGACATCACAGCACTCTGAAACTCCTGCGAGTGTTGCTGGGCTAGACCTCTAAGCAGCACGAGCAGAGTGTTTTGTGTTTCTGAGAAGAACAAAGTAATGTAAGGAAACTCTGATATTTTAAATATGACACCCAGAATATGAAACAGACACACTCACCATTATCAATATCCTTTGTGCCCAGTAGATGACTGGCAGCAGAGATAATTGGCCTGAGCTGACTAACAACCTGGAAGAAGAAATAAATAAACATTACTTCACTGACAAGACACCTTCTAAAGGGAGCTAAGAGCTAAGCATGCTGGGCTAGAGGACTTTTACCAGTGTAGGGTTGTGCGAGTAGAGGAAGGCTAGACAGCTGTAGATGGTCTTATTTTCCTCCATGTCCTCTTTCAAAGGGAGACGAGCCACCAGAGCAGGAAAAACCTGAGAGGAAGAAAGCGTAACAATGCAATGAACAACAGGGAAAAGGAAGAGGATACATAAATTATTTAGGAACTATATAAACAACATGTTGGGTTCAAAGGAACAACAAATAAGTATTGTTAACTCAATATTTAACTATTAAGTAGTAGTATGTTAAAATAGAGTATGCAAACTAGTATGCTAGTATATTAATATTTTATGCAGTTTTAATGATTCACCTGTTCAAGTGGGACCCCCTCCACATGACTCAGAATCATTCTGCAGAGCGCAGCACACAGGTTGTCAATCACTCTTAGGTCAGACTCTTTAGAGAGCAGATTAGAGAAGAGAGACAGCATCATGGGGTAGTCACTGAAGAACTGGGTTAAGGCTCAGACAAAGTTCAGAGAACAGGTGTGCACATACACGCACATATAATCTTTAAAGGATACGTGGCAACGATGGGTCCAGCAGCCTGGGCGAGAGCTCCCAGTGCAAACACGCTGTTATTGCGCACCTCTGGGTCACTGTCCCTCACTCCGGCCACAAGCACCGGCAGCAGCCGATTGGACAGCCGCCCAGCCACTGCCCTGCCTCCAGCCACACTTACCAATGCGTGCAGAATCTCACCAATTGTACCAATGGAAAACGAGCGGTCCGCCTCAGTGCATGATGATTTCTAAAAACAACACAGAAATGAAATTTCCTTAAGAAAACCAAATCAAGTGGAGGACTTAAATAATTGGCACTTTCAACAATAAACAACAGTCCTACCATAATACTATTGGCAGCATGTAGTTACTATTTTTCTCATAGGTACAACACAAACATAGATCTCTGTGTATCCCACAATGCAATGTGCTCCCCATGAATTTCAACATAATAAAGCATTTCAACACGCAACATATTGAAGTTGTGTGACAACATACTACTACGCAAAACATTTCTTCTTGCATTAAAAAAAACAGTAGTGTTCATCATAGTCTGCGACTACCAAAAAGAGAGGCAGAGACTCACAGCTTTGCTCATGATGAGAGGCAGCAGGTCATTGAGGTGAGGGTAAAACGTCTCAGCAGGTACAGCTGATGCTAAAACAGGAATCCCTTCACCTGCAAACTCCTGCAGCATGGCATCAAACTCCGCCTGACACAAGCACACACACAAATACAATTTGTCACAGCTTTTTAAGTTAACTGTCATTGCTGTCACTGAGCTATGACTAAATCATAAAAACTGTTAAATTATTTTAAACACCTGCTGGTCGTCATCGTCTGCTTCATCTCCACCTACATCCTGACACACGGTCTGAGAGAAAAGAGGATTACAAGCATAAGAAAAACACCCACCCACATATGACTGCAGATTTATGTAACACCTTCAACAAGTGAGAAGAAGCTGGTCTGTGTCAGTTCTGTATCAATTGATTCCTTTGATTCTATTAACCTGACACAATTTACTCCTTGTTCTTGACATGAAAGGATTTTCAGAGGGTAATTTGTCTGTGATAGTGTTCTTCTGCTCTCAATAGATGCCATTAAAAAAATCTTAACTACCAAAGACCAGACACCGTGGCACAAGCTGATGTGAGAAAGTCTTTGAAGTGATAATTCACACAAAAAAGAAATTCCCTCATCAATTACAAACCCTCATGCTGATTTTCTTTCACTAAAGTGGACTTGTTGCAGAATGTCTAGTACGTTTTTATAACAAGGCTGTTAATCTCCAAAAATTGCCAAAATTTGACTCATATGTGGTATATTCAAATTCATGTTTCACATTAAAATTCACAAATTTCACATTCACAACTATGAGAGAAAAAGTCTAAAATTTAAAGGCATAGTTCACCCGAACATGAACATTTGCTGTTAATATACTCTGGAACAGTAAATTTTCATGCATGGGTGTACTATCCCTTAACCTGTTAAATGTTTGTTATTAACTCTTTCAATTCAAATATGGTGCATCAAGATTTAATAACTAACAATACATGTGAGAACAAATTAAATTTCACACAATGTCAAACATGGCACATCTAAATGCAAGCAAAAGCAAGAGTTGGACACTGAAGGAGATTTTCTATGTTGAGAGAGAAGATTTTTAGCAGAATTTCAAACTGTATGGCTTTCAGAAGATCAGTCATATGAACCACTTTTTAGAATATTCATTTTTGAGGGAACCATTCCTTTAACCGGTCTCTAAATTGGACATTATTTCAGGGCTTGATGTTAAGGAAGTTCTGGTCCTGAACTAAATCTTAAACTTAAATGTCTGACCTTTTTCTTCAGTACATCTCTGATGACATGACTGATCTCTGTCAGTCTCCCTGGAACCTGCAGCGCCTCTGCCTGGCAGGATTTAATCAGGGCATTCATAGACTCCAGTATTGCCATCACCACCTGCCTCTCCCTCTCCTGTCTCACCGCCTCCAGAAAACAAGGCAAAACCACCTCCAACAACTTATGCAGAGCTGCAGAGAAAGAGATACACAGCTGATCAAAGGCTTCTGGGGAACAGTGAATTATAAGATCTTTCCCTTACACATTAACTGAAGCTCATGTAACTAAATGAGTGGGGGAAAAGGAGTTAATAATAAGAGTTGAGTCACAAAATAAAGTCAGAGATAAAAGTTAATCCTGTCTTGTCAAGTGAAGTTCCTGGTAATTATTTTCTAGAGACATCAATAATGAGCCAAGGACAAAGCAGATGAAAGGAAGCAGGGAGAGTGATGTGAATGTTAAAGAAAGAATCAGAGACAGTGTGTGTGTGCTCTGCGTGTGGATGTACCCTGGTGGTTGGCCTCAGTTGGGTTTTCCTGCCATACTTTGTGCTGAGCTCGGCAGAACTGACCCAATGCAACAAATGCAGCCCTCCTCACGTCCTCATGAGGGAACTGATGGATGCACAAAAACAAAAGACCACAATCATCACAAAGATTAAACTCTCTAAAAACGCTCAAGAGACACTGTGCTAGCTGCTTACATCACGGAGTTCATACACCTGCTGGAAACTGGACTCCAGGAAGGGCTGGAATGCCACACTGGGAAACAGAGTTAAATCACATTAGCTGCCTTTTTAGTGTATATGTGTGTGAGAGTGACTGTGTTAAATATGTAAATGACTGAGTCAGTGTGTGTGACTAGAGTAAATGAACTTGTTAAATACTAATACTGTACTGGTGTAAACATTTTATAACGTGTGTAACACATTTAAAGAAAATTAAGACTGATTGGTGCATGTTATTATAAAAGAGAAAATTACAGTTGTCATAAAATTGTGATAAGGGCTGTCAAGCAATCCAATGTTTTTTGTTAACAGTTTGTTAATCTGTTTCGCTTGTTTAAAAGAGTCAAAGTGTCAAATGAATGTGCTAAAACTTAAATATGTTTATAAAAAATGAGCTATAAAATAAGCTTTATGCACATCTGATGTAAGCCTTCAGTCTGTGAATGCAAATGAATGTGTGTGTGGACCATGACTCATTACCCAGTGTTGAAAGCAATTTCACCCAAAGCATCACAGGCATCCTCCTTCTCATCAATGTAAGCATTTTCCACACTGAACCTGAAAGATGAGACCTTCCATAAGCGCACTTACATAAGAGGAAAAAATAAACACACTAAAAATGTGGTACACAGAGACATACCCTGCAACATCTCTGTCATCAACCTCATTCTCTCCATCTTCATCTAAAAGAGCATCACCCTCTTCACCTTCATCATCAGCATCATCATCCAGGAGCACAAACTGTTTATCTTCCTCTAAATGAGCCTGTGACAGTGACAGATAGAAAAACATCTTGAATTCATTACATTCAAGTTTATCCCTTAGTTTCAAAAGATATTTTGCATGTTTATTTCACTTGAATTATTCCACCTGTTATCAAGAGGGTACAGTATATGGTTGAAAAAGATCATTATTGCACTGACCGTTACGCCCTCTGTGGATCTGAGTGACAGCAGCATCACCGTGGTAATGGATGTCAAGTGAGGGTTCAGACAATCAGGACTCACTGCAGACAGAGCAGAGAATAAGCTATACCTGGAGAGAGAGAGAGAGAGAGAGAGAGAGAGAGAGAGAGAGAGAGAGAGAGAGAGAGAGAGAGAGAGAGAGAGAGAGAGAGAGAGAGAGAGAGAGAGAGAGAGAGAGAGAGAGAGAGAGAGAGAGAGAGGTGTGCCTGTGCCTGTATATGCTTCTCAAAGCAGAGGCTGAAAATTATAAAGGTCATACGTGCAGCGGCGCAGGTCAGGATCATCCACAGCATCAGTAAGGTTTAAACCTAACTGCACACATTCAGTTGCCAATGGACTAAAGACTTCCTGACCCACAGTGCGGGCCAATACAGACAGAGTGTCTGAGAAAACAACACAGACAAAGATGAGTGACATCACTGTATTCTACAAGCCTGCTGTAAGCATTCTGATGTACTGGTTACACAGCATAAAAGAACAAGTAGGCTTATTGGTTGTACCCAGAGCCTGTGTCTGCAGAGCCCTCATCTCCTCTCGTGTGTCCGTCAGGAAGCCCTTCAGACTGTCAATCACTGGAGGGAAGTAAGGCACTAGCATCTCTTTGGCTGCATTTGCTAAGAAAGAGAGATCTTGTATGTTGATAACATAACACAAATAAAGCATTATAAAATGCTGTTTTGATGGTAGCAAGTGTTACCTATCGCTCCTATTGCACTGACAGCCAGCTCTTTGAGTTTGAGGTTTTCTGCGTTGTTAAGTGCAGACAACATGGTTTCCATTAAAGTTGTCAAATAGGCCTCAATATCTTGACCTGATCCCAAGAAAAAAAAAAATGTTAAAGACTGAAAGTTACCGTTAAAATACATATTACAAATAAACATACATATAATATTTATATCTATTTGTATATTAGTTTATTTTTTTCTCAGGTTTACACAAATCCTGATAAATCCACACATATTTGATTCTCTCTGCATTCTAACCCAAGTTCTCTAGAAAGTTCTCCAGGGCATAAAAGGCTTTGGTCATGTGTCCGACTTTGGCCTGGTTCACTGCAGACAAGTATCCCAGCAACAACGGCATCAGTTCAGTGTGGAATTTACTCACATCTGGCTGTGGAGGACAAATTCAATTTGATTTAAAATCAATGTAAACTAATAAATAATTATTACAAGCATTACATGTACATTTGGTCATTCAATAGTCATCTCAGTCTAACCTGCAGG
Organism: Chromobotia macracanthus; assembly: GCA_036877525.1. Taxonomy (NCBI): domain Eukaryota; kingdom Metazoa; phylum Chordata; class Actinopteri; order Cypriniformes; family Botiidae; genus Chromobotia; species Chromobotia macracanthus. The sequence goes on along the minus strand of JAZGTH010000034.1, from coordinate 40,575 downwards.
TGCTCCGAGAACTGCCCGAGGGCAAACAGCGCAGCACTGCGGACCACCTGACTACTGTCCGATAAACTGCGACAAACTGTTTGAAGCATTGATGACAACATCCTAAAACACAGACATACACAAAAAAAATCAGGGCATTGAACAGACTTTACTTATGCACTAAGACCTGTGGTTGTAGAGTAGGCCTACTTGGTGCGGATGTGATCTGCACAGCCCTCTGCCAACACAGCCAGACACATGAGACCTCCCTTGCGCTCATATGGGTTCTCACTGGCCAGACAGGCCTGAGTAAGAGGCAACTGTAATATACAAGACAAATTTTAATAGGATCATTGATCTATTAGTATGAGAACAGTAACTACTCAAAAAGTTGGACTTGTAAGTAATTCTTTACTAACTAGCTGGTTGAAGAGTTTTTCGGGGGCCATATGAAGGGCCATGGTGTCAATCACCTGCAAAGAAAATGAGAAATTTAGAGGGGTGTGTGGGATGAACAAGTAAAAAAAAAAAAAAAAAAAAAAAAAAATTGATGAAGAGACCAACCTGAACAGCAAAGTGTTTGGGATTCTCACTTTCGCCATCTGTGTCACCCTCCTCATCCTCCGGGTCCTCCTCTCCAGGAGGGGGTGCTGCGCTTAGTATGGGAAACACAACCTGCAGGATCGGCTGTAAAAGCTTGTGCTTTAACACAGTCTGGAAAACAGAACATTTTTGTAATTAATAAATATATTATTGAAAATGCATCATTTATTGTTTTGTTAAAATATTAGCCTTCTAAAATGTTTTAAAATTTTGTCATTAAAACAAAATCATTACCTAAAATTGTTTGATTATGAACCTACTTAAAGACATAATTCACATGTCAATACACAAATTATTTTGTTTCTGGTTTAAAAATAAAGACAGAATTAAGAAAGTTTGAATTACCTTGCTTTTAAGTCTGATGAGGACAGCGATACATGACAGAGCTTTTACACGCAAAGAATCACTGAGGGAGACGTCTGCACTTATCTAGAAGATAAAACTACAGACTTAGAATTATAATAAAAAGATATGATGAGAACAACCAAATCAATTTGAAGCATGTTGCAGGTGTCAACAGCAAAGATGCGTAGGCAAACCTCCAGGCAAAACTGCACAATCTCAGCAATGTGTGGGACAACAATGGACACCTCACTTTCCAACAGCTCATCAAACACCTCCATGGCTTCGCTGGCCTGATCCTTAAAAAATTAAAACCCAAAAATCAGAACTTAGAAGACATAAAGACTGAAGGATTGCCAAAGCCATTTAATTATAATGGCCATTCTGCATGCAGATTGCAACCAGACATGCAAACAACTGTGTTAGCACATAATTGAAGAACATAAAGTAAGCTGTGATTGAAGCATTAGCATATGAACACAACCAAAGTGCATCGAAGTGCTCTAACCTGGTCTGCCTGAATGAGGTGCTTAAGAGCAACGAGCAGTTTGGGGATCAGAGATCGCATTAAGTTCTGAAAGAGAAAAACAACATTCTGAACAGCTTTCCCCCTGCCTGTGGTGCATGTCACAATGATTGTCATAATAACAAACTCAAGCAAACAGAGAAAGCAGAACAGACCATCTCCTCTGTGCCGGTGTATGGTGTGATGGAAGTGATTGTGAGAATGCAGTAGTAGAGAGCCGTGGGGTTGTTCAGGTCTTGAAGGACAGTTCCAAATAACTGGAGAAGCTGCTTGTAATGGGGCTTAAAGGGTTCAGGGTTCGATCCTATCACCTTGCTGAGCAGTAACAGACCCACCTAGACAGGAACAAAGAATTATGAGAACAAACAGCAATATTTCTTATTATTTTCTATCTTGTGCTGAAAATAAATCAGGGTCCAAAGATTTTATCACTGTCATAATAAATGACAACAAAATTATACCAAACAAGCACCACTGTATTACCATTTGGTACCATCACAGCACTTCCTTTAAAACAGGGATAAAGTTTAACTAAGTTGTCTTGTAACCTGTCTGTCCTGTGGGCTGTTGCTTTTAGTGGATTGGGTCAATAGGGTGAGAAGAGCAGGCCAGCGGTCTGGGGTCTCGTGTTTCACTAGTACTGCACTCAGCTGAGAAAGTGAATGACGAACTGTGTGCCTGAGGAAAAACAACAGGGGAAAATGAAAAAGTTTGCCAGGACTACAATAACAAATTGTAATACTGCGCTGTGGTTACTGAACATGTACCATACCAAATATGAAAACGTGTAAACATTAATGATTTATTTTGAATTACAGTTTGTTATTTCCATCTAACACCATCACTGTACTATGGTGCCACCACATCACTGTTTAATAAAGGTACTTACTCTGTTTCTTGCTGGAAAGCTTGCAGCACCACAGCCTTTAGACTGGGAATGTAAGACAGAAATTTGGTTACAAAGGTTGAATATGTACAATGAAATTCAGGATAAACTTACTGTCTTATAATGTACTTCATTTAAGAAGTCTCAAACCTCTCTCTGTCATCTGGACTAATTTTCTTCCAGTGTTTTCTAACCCTCATTCTAAGCATTACCGCAGCTGACTGGCGTATCTGAAATAAAAATCAGACTTTAAATATAATGACTCAAAACTTGACTTAGTCTGAAATAAGAGTTAAAAAATATGACAGCACCTGTGGGTCCTGCGATCCAGTCATTACTGCACATAACGCAGGTATGATGGCTGGATCTTTAAATGCCTGCTTCAACTGAGCAGTCGCCTGATAAAGGAAAATGGCAAAATAAATATCACGAAGTGATTAAAATAATTGAATACAAATACTAAATACAAAATCTCGCATTATATGTTATAGCCTGGCAGGAAACAGCTTTCTGCAAAAAATGACAGCTGTACATTAGCCTGTACCTGCTGAATAACGGCGTTGTCCGGCTGTGTCAGCTGTGCCAGGATGCGCTCCAGGTCCTCTGACATGATCCTAATAATTATTTCACCCTTAAATATGTTTTTATTAATTACTCAAAAGCAGACACCGGCAACCAGAGCAAACCAGGTGACAGGCACCTAAACAGTATTCAGATGCGATCTTTAGAAACTGTTCGGACCAATAAACATTCGTAAAAATATATTGGATAGTGTCTTCAGAAAATAATATTAGTTATTATAAGTTATTACAAGTTAAATGTCATGGAGAAATGTTCATCCCCTGCACGAGTTTCCAAAGTTAGCACGCGAGATGGGAAGAGGAACCGCCTCGTGAGTTGGACGTTAAAGGGACAGTAGCGCTAAAAAAATCAATGAAGCAGACAACCAAACTTATTTTACGACAGCGCCTGCTATAGTAACGGAGTATAGTAATTTTTTCACTCTTGTTTAAAAGGCATAGTGTTGGGGCAGATGCTCCGCTATTGCAGTGCTATTTGCATTTGAATCTGCATTAAAAAAAAGACAGACCACACAGATTAAAAAGGCAATCGTTTTCACCACCATCAGCTGAAAGTCAACACTACTGACATACAAGCCTTTACAGTATTGGCTTCTGTTTACCTGAAGTTAACTGTGCATTTTATAAACGAATGTTTAATCAAATAGAAGTCGAAATAAAGAGAAATCAGTGTAAAATTAGTGTAGTAAGTGTAAATGTAGTGACACAGGTAAACCTAATCATAATAACAATATACAATGTACAAATATAATAACAATAACATATGCACAATAACATATGCACAGCATATAAGAATATAAAAATTCCTGATTAAATTTATAAAGCAATATGGAATTTGTAAACAAGTTTTACATTCTCTCCCACCTCCCCACCCTCTTTCACACCTCTGACCCATATAAACAGATCTGTGGCATCTCCAATCACCTCATGATTATCTTATATTTTCACCTCTTACAGAAATATTTCCATTCTAATACAGCAGTCAGAGTGGACTACATACACACATATTCATGTGGTAATTCTAAGGCAAACCTGCTTAACACATTTAAATAGCCCAGTTATGGTAAATGTCCAGATGGTGATACATTTTAAAGTTCACAAACATCACAAAAACATTTAAAAGGGTAAATAGGTTTAGATTCAACCATTTTTCTTACAGCCCCTAACTTTACAGTATACTTTGTGTTGCTTTAATAGGATTATTCATGCTAATCTGAAAAATAACTATTGGTGAGCTTGTTCTTGAAACTGTGCGATACAATTTAAGAAATCACAAGAGATTAACATAAAGGGGATCTTCACTAATTAGACAGATTTAAAATGTATTCTGTTTTATGTTGTAAACATATAAAATATAAACAGTCTTTCTATAATAAGCCTGCATATTTGCAATGACCAGTATGTCCCAATTTTAGTCTAATGTTTTGAATGTATTGTTAATATACAATGTTATATTTATTATAATTATAATGGCTTAAAATACTTCTTTTTACAGCACTATAGTTGCATGACTGATGTTGAATGTTTTGAAAAGCATTTAAAAGCTTTACGTTTGAACATACAACAGATACAATAGAAGTCAGTTGAAATTTTTCATTTACTATATTTTTTTATTTATATACTGTTAAGACATATTTCATTTAGTTACTAAAATCTTAACTTAATTCTGCAATTATAATGAGTAAATTATGAAGCAAACTAAAGCAACTTGCTCAGGTAAATATGGAGAGTAGGTGTGTGTACTATTCGCCCCATGAGCGCTTTCCACTTTCAAAAGTTGCACCTGATTGGTCCGGGCATGTGCTCTGCGCCCCACCCAACCCACGCCCGTTCACCTGGCTTTATAAACCGGCCTCTCCAATCGCCATGTCCAGGTCTTAATCAGGGGTCTTGTTGGAGGAGTATGAGGAGAACCGGTCCACGCAGCTGGTTTCGAGGTAGTTGAGCCTCTTGGGTGTTATCTCCACCGGGTGATCGTCATTAGTGAGTTTGGATCTCTGCATTTTTCTCGACTTTCTGTTCGGCGCTCATCAAGCGAAGTCATGGCAGACTGGAAAATGCAAGTGAGTTACAATTTCAACCCAGCTTATCATGCTTATGCGTACGGACTCATGTACCCGCAAGCGTCTGAGCATGGCCACCCGAATCTGAGCTGGGCAGAGGCCGCTTATACTCACGCCGGTGGGGTCACTGGGAGTTTCTACTCCTCTCAAGCCGCACAGCAGTCGCCACCCTGGAGCCCAGAAAACACCAGTGCCAACAACTGCTGGCATTACCCGAACAACACGCAAAACGGGCGACTGTTTGTCTCTAATACTGAGGTCGATCTTAAAGCTAAAGATGCTGAGCTGGCCGAGAGCGATACACCCAGTGACTCGGAGGCCCACACGCCAGGTAACCCCTGATCTGTGGGTCCCTGCTTAACAACGAGTAGTTTGATCCCAGTGTATTTTAACCCAGATTAATTTAAAAAATGAATCCTCGCTTATTTATAAACGATTATACGCAGATACGAAACAATGAGTAGAAAATAAAATGAAATAAGGCCTTTGTTTTGTTGTTCGTGTAGATTCCTGGAGCTCTGGGAGCAGTCGAGAGGGAGCCACTCTGACCAATTTCAACCTCCTTTCCTGGAGAGAAGGGGACCAGGAATCTGACAGTGGCAGTCCTGATGGTGGGGAGCTCATCTCAAACTCTCTCTCGGTGGTGAATGAGGAGGCAGTTGATCTGAATCTTGAGGCGGAAGGCTTGCCTCTGGTGTCTCCAACAAGCGTGTCTCCGGGGAGACCAGTGGCACAGCCCCGCAAAACTAGGGCTGCCTTTTCAGAGGAGCAAATGAATGCTCTCGTCCACCGGTTCAATGTGCAGAGATATCTCACCCCTGCTGAGATGAAAGCGCTTGCAGAAGCAACGGGGCTTACGTACAAACAGGTTTGTAAAAATGAATCTATGGAGAGAATCTAGTTGTTTAAACTGGTTGCTCCCTTATTTTGTCTTCAACACCATATTTCTTTTCATAGGTGAAAACTTGGTTTCAGAATCGTAGGATGAAGCTCAAAAGGCATCAGAGAGACAGCAGCTGGATGACTGAGAGATATGTTATCAATGGTGCTTCCAACACACCAGCACCTCACGTTCAGGTAAGTATTTATATATAAGATGGTTCTTTTGAGGTTGGTGCTCTTGTATCTGCTGTGGTTCTTAACGTCCGCACTGCTGCTTGTTCTGTCTTGTTAGTGGCAAGAACTTCTCAGTGTGGACACAGAGAAAGTTGTCATCTACAAAGGAGGCATTTCAATAGTAGACGGTGTCTTAAAGGCATGATGATACAAATTATGTAATATTTCCTATAGTGTTTTTAGAGCTCTTAGAGTAAAATGAATAGACTAAAAGTTGATGGTAGTGGTGTCCTCTAGAAGATGCGTTAAATAAGCAGTCTGGGTTTATGGAGCAAAAATTGTGATGACTGTGGGTTTTATTTTATTTGCACGTTCTCACACTTTATCCCCCTCTTTAGTCTCAGAGCGATAACTCTTCATCCAATAAAGAAGCCTACAGTAATTCTCAGCTGAGAGAGTCTATATTCAAGAGTCCTACACGCACGTTCTACCCCAGCTATTCAAAGCCACGTTCTCCTCAGGCTACCATAAGACCCCCAGGAAACTGGCCTCTGCCCCCAGCTGTGATGCACTACAGGTTCCCCAACACCACCCACTACATGCAGGCCACCGTCAACAGTGATGACAGTAATGCAGTGGGCAAAGAAAGCAGTCCTAGTCAAATGCCATCCCTGCCTAGCGCCACCCAGTGGTCAACATAAAGGAATGACTGCTTGATGGTTTGGCTGCTCGTGTATTTTCTTTTTTTGCCACACACCCTTCAGTGCTGATAATGTTGCCTGTAAGGTTTTTATTAGGCAGTGATGAGAAAGTGGTGGCCATATGAGTTTTTTTTTTTTTTTTTTTTTTTTAGGAACATGTAAAGTTATCTTTTAATCTCAGCAGGTTTTATACCAAAAATCTATTTTTATAACTTCATTGTACCTTTTACAGTATTTAATCTCTTCTTTGCTCTTCCAGGTGCTTAGGTGCTTTTTTTTTTTTTTTTTTTTTTTTGATTTGGCCAAAACAAATTGATTTGTTGCAAATGTTTATTTGTGTGCAAGGCACTGTCCTACATCTGTGTACTCAAAGGTTATCTGTACTGCACTGTGTGTGTTCTACGTTTCGGTCCTTATTTCACAACTTCATGTATGTGATCTGTTACATTTGTGTATTTGCTTATAGGCGAGCACAAAGACTTCTATACCTTGTTTGAACTAACAAAACATTGTGTGGGCTAGTCTATAGCAAATAACTAAAGAACTTTGTGCTGTTGATATTAGGTCGGGTAATAAATGTTTTGTCTATATTTGTCTTGGATGGCTTATTCTCTACATGCAGTTATTACTGTCTTTGGGAGGCTGTACAACCTCCTGCAGTACCCTAAAATATCAACATGGCTTATGTTTATAATATCCCTGTTCTGCATCGCAGATTGGATGGCTATAGAAAACCTAGAAATATTAGGTCTAAAAACACATTTTAAAACTTAACTTTAATTGTTAATGTTATACAATGTCTGCCACCCCTAGAGGCATATTTCAAGCCAATCTCCAAGAGGGTTAATTTGATTATAAATGACTGGAAATATTAATTGGTCTAAAGGTATGGAAACCCAGACCAAAAAATTATGAAGTCACTCAGCTCACTGGGTGCCTACAGAAAATTTTGTAAAGCCACAAATGGAAATGCCCAGTAAGGACACGTGATGCAATGTGCATTAAGAAAAGCACTAACTAAAGCTGAATTTAAAGTCTGAGCTTTGAACCACTCTTGCATAAGAACATTTAAGTTCTTACGTGTGATGTAATTGTTGCATTTAACCCCCAAATTTATTTCTCTTACCATAATAAAAGTGACTTTATTAAAAACATTGTATATTTACATTTCAACATCACAGTTGATGGTGACTACAGCATCATATTGCTTCCAAAACCTATTCTTCTATATATTTCTTTAGACCCTTGCATCTAAAACATTTCTTCCAAAACAACTCTTTTGGTCACAGATGTGTATATTGCACAATGTATTTGCAAACAATATAACACAGTTTCCTTAACCTTAAAAATAATATCTGTTTGTATACAAGACAACCACCTATACTCATATGTAATCTCATTTACATACGAGTGATTTATCTCCTTCATGGTCATGTGAACAATATTATGAAAGCCCCATTTCCTGTTTTAAATTGATTAAATGTTCATTTTAGTCCCATTTTGAATGCGCTATATAAAAGTCCAAAACAACTTTTTGGGCTTGGATACTTGGTAGGCAACCTATATGTAATATACAACAATTCCTATTCATCAAAAACAATTTAAATGACTCTCAAATACTTCTGTATTTTATGTGCATATAATCTAGCAACTATGTATCTATGTGTTTTAAGTATCAGAGTGTTGGTGAGCAAAAGAAAATATTAAATTAGTCTTTTGTCAGATACTTTCGCCTTTTCCCTACACCTGTCAAGATTGGCAACAGTTCTGATAGTTTAATATAATTCTGCTCATTCTGCTCAACACAAAACCTGCTCATGCAGGCCTCCAGGTCCACGAGTCACTTGTTCTACTCCATTTGGAGTAGTTTGACAGGAAGTAGTTGACATCCTTCCTCAGTCCATCTTAAGGCTACGGTAGATATAACGGATGAAGGCCAGAGAAGCCCAGAACGAGACTGTTCCCAGCATGAGTGAGAAAACAAATGCAGTGAGCAAAGAATATCCAAAGAATTCAACGCTCTGTACAAGGCCGCTCATGTTGGAGCGATTGTGGTAGTAGAAGAGAGAGTAAACGAATATAAAGATGCCGGTGGATCCGGTGCTCAGCACGCTTCGCCACCACCAGCGGTAGTCCTCGCCTGAGAGCAGGAAGTAGGTGAGGGCCACAGAGATGCAGGCACCCACGGATAGCAGAATGGCAAAGACACACAGCAGGATCCCGTACAGTGTGTAGTGCTCACGGCCCCACATGGTGGCAAAGATGTAGTACAGTTCTACTGAGATGGCACTGCAAAGAGGACAACAGAGAAAGACAAAGTGAAATAGATATAATGCAGTACACATTAATCATTTCAATCATTGTTTTAGTTCAATGTGTATAGTTCAATCAACTATACACTATCCCTTAAAATTAAAATAATTCCACTAAACATGGCTTATTTATTTAACAGGAAAGAGAAGCTTACAAACTATCTGGATTCAATGCTTACCTGAATGGCAGGAACCCTCCGATGGCCATGTGCACAGCCGTGTGTTTATACCAGGGCTGCTGGGGGATCTGACGGGGTATGTTGCGGGTGCGACACGGCGCCTGAAAGTTGCCTGCTCTGTTCTTTCCAACGATTCCACCAATGACAGTGAGTGGAAAGCCCACCAGCACCCAGGCACCTAGCAAGAGAAGCACAGTGGTGGCAGGCAGGGCCTGGGTTGATCCACTCCACCAATGAACAGAATTCACCACACTCCAGGTGAAGAAGAGGGGAGCTATAAAAGAGAGAGTGTGAGTGAGAGAAGATAAGCAACAAGAAGAAATTTGCTTTAAAGTGTACTACACTATGACAGAAGCCATATTTCGAATGGAATACTAGCATACTATATGCATACTATCTCACTACATACTACATAGCATGTACTGTATACTTTTTAATGACTGGATGGTGAAACACCTGAAGTTGGCTGATATTGCTTCTGGTTCATTTGCCAACCTGGAAACTGGTTGGCCAAGTTGGTTGCATTGCGGGATGCCGTATCATACAGACTGTGCTCTAGTCATTAGTCACAATCCACATTTTCGCAAATGTGGAACAATAGATGTATTTAGTGTGCATATTCTACTGCACATTGTATTCTACTTTATTAAAAAATAGTAGGTAGTAGGCTTTTCAGAACATATGCATTGTATACTTATATACTATACTAATTATATACTAATTATATACTATATACTAGCTGTATGTACAGATACACTGAAGACTGTTGTGTCTTACCTGAGAAAAGTGCAGAGGTGAGTATAATGTTCCAGACCCAGCGCTGGCCCTGAATCTGGGTGTAGAAGCTGCAGGAACAGTAGCCTGACACACAGCTAGTCAGAGCATACAGTACAATTGCTGCAGAGTTGATGGCACCATGACGATGGACATTAAACATCCCCAGAAGAGCCATAATAATGATTCCTAAAGCAACCAGGAAAGGAAACCATCAAAGGGTTAGGATTTATCTGAAGGTCAAAATCTGCAACTCTTTTCTGTAAGCACACTGTTTCAAATTCATTGTCACCCCTATTCTCCAAACAAGGCATTGCACACCTGTGGCCAGGGTCAGAAACTGAGCCCCAACCCCTAATACAGCACACAGCAGGCTCTTGTAGGGTGGGAATCGAAAGACATCAGTGTGGATGATTTTCCACCCGTTATCACCCTGATCCAGGTCATCACAACCTCCATCTTCCTCTACATTATACCTGTGGAAACAGACAGCAACAGCACTTAAATCAGCCCTCTCTTCATTAATGATCCCTGAATAACAGTGACTGCCTTTAGCATTATATTGCCTTTCGCTTCTCCCATTAAGATCATAATGTAGGCAAACATACTGGCTGTTTAAAGAATTTATGGAGTCGTTGCAGTGCAATCCTTAAGACTCCATTACCTTGTTCAAGGAAAACTGTTTGCAAATTAAATTAAGACCATGGAGTCTAATGTAACAATTAAACAGCAGGTTCATTCAGCTAGAGTTCTTTGTGTACAGTTGTTACTCAACAGAAACAACAGAAATGTAATTGCTAACAAACACAAACATGCTCCCATGTGCACTACTTAGGCTGCTAAATGTGCAATAAACACGTACCATTTATTTGACCAATTCTTTGAATTAATCTAAATAATGCAGAGTGTTTGTTTACCATGTACCCAACAGAACCAACAGATGTGATTTTGGTTCTATGAAAAGGAAATACCACATCAGAGCTACTTGACATCATGACAATCAGCACGTCTAGTCTAAACATCACGTTTGAACATTTGTGAAACCAGGCACACCCTTGCACAACCTATGACTCAACTGGTTAGACCAGACAGTCACATTAACACTAACCTGGCAAAGTCGTTCTTCAGCACCCTCATAAGGATGATGATGACGAAGCCCAGCAGTAGCACCACCAGCACGAGTGAGTTGATGATGGACAGCCAGTGGATCTCCAGAGTCTTAGGAAAGAAGGAATAGTCTCTAAGGCGCTCCGCCCTGCGTGAGTGGGGCAATGTGCTCTCGAACCAGCGTACGCTGTAGGTGTGGGTGAGCGTTAGACTGCCACTGACACCGTGGCCGGCCCCTCCCCCTCCTTCCTCTAATGGCACGGGCTTCACATCCTTCACGGACACGTTGGCAAAGATCACAGAGTCACCATTGTACTCTATGTTGAAGTCCAAGTGGGTCCACAATCCCACCTGATATAAAAACATGTTAAGAACTGTAATTCAAGCACATACATATATACACATACATTTATATTTAAGGCAAAAAATGAAACATTTAAGTGTAACAGTAACATATAAAGACCTTGTGACTGTGAGGCAGGAATCCACTCTCTTCCATGTATCCCACAAAACCCCAAATGGGAATGTCATCTAGGACAAACTCAAAGTAATACAGCTCTTCCACCGCCTCCCGCAGCTGCTCCACCTGTAGTTTGAAAAGTGTATAAATATAGGACATATGGAATAATTTAATTTCCCTGCATTACTGTTTCCTCACCCATGCCATTCCACCAATCCTGTTCCAGACATCCTGCAGTTTAGCTCTTCAAACCTGCTTTAACACACCCCTCACTGTCATTTTTAAATCAACCTGAAAACCTGGACTAGCTGGTTTAGGCATATTTGATTAGCACTGGAACCATCTCTGCAGGAACAGGATGGAGAACCCAAGTCATACGGAATAACTAATAATGTTGTGGCCCAAAGCAACTAAACTGAGTTTCCCAAATTAGGTGTATCAAAACTGCATGTGGGAAGATGCATTTACCTACACAAACATATGCAAAAAACGACTTTATACAGCTTTTCACACTGTGCTTTTTAGGTTTCCCATTATTAAACCTTTTATAAATATGGCTGCACTTGAAAGCAGTACCTCTTTCTCAGAAAGGGTGAGTTGGCACAGAGGCTGTCTCTCAGAGTTTTCTTTGAAGTGGATGTTGTAAAGAGACTCTGCCATACGGTCTCCATCTAACACCTCTCCCAAACTCAAAGACTTATGACGGACCTGCAATCATATCAATTACCATAAATGTAATACATGTTAATACATGAACAATGTTAATACATTTGCATTACAGTGATATAACTGTGAACCCTAATAACAATTGTAAAACACACCACAATTATATAATGCATGACAAGGTCATAAATTTAACAGACTGTCAGTCAGGTTCACTTTAATAAATCTAAATCAGTGGAGAACCACTGGTAAACATTTTTGCATTTATGCATTTGGCAGATAGTTTTATCCAAAGCAACTTACAGTGCATTCAAAGGTTACAATTTATCAGTACATGTGTTCCCTGGGAATCGAACCCACAACCTTTGCGCTGCTAATGCCATGCTCTATGAATTGAGCTACAGGAATGCTACATATATAAAAGTAACCCTTTAAAACATCAAATCTTTCACAGGGTTATAATCTTTTAATACACACTCACCTCTTTAGGTCTACAGACCGGAAGAGTGTAATAGTGATAGGTTTCCTGTGGATTGTGATATGGACCAACTTTGTTAACATACAGGATCACCGGATCTCCTTGCTTGTAACTAACTGCCAAGCCAAAATGAGGCAACAGGCACAGAAGCAGCACACAGAGTCTCAAGGATCGACCAGCGATGAGCGGGCCGAAACATTCTAGTCTTGCTGTCATGACAAGACCTGCCAGTGAGCAAAACAAGAATGTTAAAGAAGGGCTTTAGTCAACCTCTATGCAAATGACAACTTAATACAACACCAAATGTTTAAATATTTATTAATAACGGCTCATCGTCCATGGGTAGTTGATTTTTTTTACATGTTCTGCAGTGTGAAACGCTACACTCCATCTAAAACTGTTTTAAACAGCATTTTGCATTTGTTTGTTTTTATGCATTTTATTACTGTTTTTACTGAGACACTTTATTAAATATTTGTACATTTGAAGTTTCATTTGTCACACCACAGGACGACCTAAAGTGAGTAAAGGCAACCAGGGGGTTAAAAAGCGTGATAAACTTAAAAGAGGTGGTGACAGCAACTAAACTATACACTTTTCCAAATATACATATTTTGTATTATTTCATATTATATATATATATCTTTTAGGCATATAAATTTTAACCAAATGTTGATGTTGTCAACTACATTTCATATTTATAATGACAGACTACAGAAGAAAAAATAACCTACATAATTATTGTAAATGGATTATAATTAGTATACACAAGACTATAATGCAAAGTTCTACTTTAAAATCAAAATTACTAAAGCTAAATCAGATCTTCTGTAGTCTTTCCAACGCCCCCCGTCGATTAATTCATATCAGTTTGACAGGTTAAATAAACTGATGCAGCTACCCAGTTGACATGCCTCAAGCATAAACACGCATGAATCAAAGCAGCAGTCTCCGCACTTCGGAAATTAAAAGCATTAGCAATCATTTTCGCCTTTGATAAGATGCTCTGCATACTTCCGCATCAGAAAAATCACCAAACCTGTTTGAGATGCCTTCCAGGATTCCTTAGAATCGCTCTTTTGTTTTCAAAATCCAGTTATCAACACAAGCGGATGTGTAAGGACATATCTGGACATTGCTGTGAAGGATGCGCTGGGTGATAAACGATATCGGATCGTCGATTTTACGCAATGAAACAACAGCAGCACCACGAGCGAATCCACGTCACCTTAAAAATAAAAATACTCTCATTCGGACTTTTCCGGTGTGGGCGGGGCAACAACATGACACCTGCCTTTGATTTAACATCCTCTTCTTCTCTATCTTTAATTTACATCTTTAAGTTAGGGATACAACAAAGAAAGCATTTAATATCCGTTTAAAGTTGTGATAACGTTAACGGCAACGTCGGTACCGTTGTCTCGTTCTCAACGATGTACCTCGCCAGTCCTAACTAATCGCATCGAATCGATAGAGTCGCGTTTTCCATTTTCTACTCTTTAAGACTAAACCAAACAACTTTGAGAAATCGATTCGATCGATGCTTGACTGTCTCTGTTTGGATTTCGATTCTTAATGCCTGTCTGTGGATTTCGCGCGAAGTAGCGCTTTCCCTCACGCTTGCGATTGTTGTGAAACAAAAACCCACATTTTAATAGGTAAGTCATTTTAATACAATGTTTCACAGTTTTTATTGTGGGAGGACGTGTGTGTAAGCCGCTTTACGAGACGTAAGTTTAAAGATAAGCTTTGTTTAGAAGTCCTGTTAACGTTCCTCCATTCTTTATCATTCAGACCGAAGTGTGGCTCTCAGTCTAGAACTACGACTTCCATCAAACAATTTTTCTGTTATGTTTATTTGGTAAATATATACAAGTACTTTTCATCCTTTTAAGATTTCTAACAGCCATACAGTTCATCACTATGGGAATTCATGGGCTCGCTAAGCTGATTGCAGATCATGCGCCCTCAGCGATTAAGGAGCAAGACATCAAGAGCTACTTTGGTGAGCCGTTCTCGGTTAGGTGTGTTGTTTAGGGAAAAATGCCCGTTGAGTAATGTTATTGTTTGGTTGATATGCCCAAGCATGTTCTGTTAAAGGTCAGATCCCATTCTATAGGAATCTTTGCACTTGGCAGTTCAACATGTTTATATATATTTTCTTAACACTACTTTTTTCTATGCATATAGGACGGAAGATTGCCATTGATGCATCCATGTGCATCTACCAGTTTTTGATAGCAGTCAGACAGGACGGTAATGTTTTGCAGAACGAAGATGGAGAGACCACTAGGTATGTACAGTTGTCTCTTTACCACTTTTATCTGAAAACACAAGCTGATTGACCTAAATGTTGTTTAGATTGATGGTTGCCTTTTAATATTGTAAATTTATCTGTTTCCTCCCCAGCCATCTCATGGGCATGTTCTACAGAACCATCCGAATGCTAGAAAGTGGCATCAAACCTGTTTATGTATTTGATGGGAAACCACCTCAGCTAAAGTCAGGAGAGGTGTTCAGAGACTCTTAATAACTGTAAAACATTGGCGAGAGATTAATATTATATTTAACTGTGTGCAGGAGAGTCTTCCAAAGTTTTACATTTTTTCTTCTTTAATCTTGCAGCTGGAGAAGAGAGGAGAGAGAAGAGCAGAGGCTGAGAAACTTCTAGCTCAAGCACAAGAAGCAGGTACAGACTGACTGGTAGATGTTTTCTTTCTGCCTTTAGAGATCATCACCTGATAACTGCATGCTGGGCTGATGAACAGAAACGTGCTTCACATCATAGTCTACCAACAGCCTTGTCAATAAGTAATGCACAATTTGCGTATAAGTACATTGTCATATAGTGTATAACCATACATGTTTATAATTAAAATACATGTATCTTCTATTGGCTGCCCTAATTATTAGTATCTGCCATTGAAAACTTGTATCGGTTGACAATATTAATATTTTTCCTGATGCGAATCTATGATGTTTCTCACAGGTGAACAGGAGAACATCGACAAGTTTAGCAAGCGACTAGTGAAGGTCACCAAACAACACAATGAGGAATGCAAGAGGCTGCTTACTTTAATGGGTGTGCCATACATTGAGGTACTATTTAATTCACACTGACAACAACAGAAAATGTTTCAAGCCTGTTTGATAAACAGCAAATCTTTGCATTCATTTGTACTGTCAATACTTCTTGCTGGTATTTGTTTAGGAGTTGTGTTATGAAATGAGAGTATGAAATTGGGCAAAATGAGATGTTTTATTTGAAGGCTCCATGTGAAGCTGAGGCTAGTTGTGCTGCACTGGTGAAGATGGGGAAGGTGTACGCCACAGCGACAGAAGATATGGATGGCCTGACATTTGGAACTTCAGTCCTGTTAAGGCACCTAACAGCCAGTGAGGCAAAGTATGGATGGATGAGTGGTAAATCTTACATTATACAGACATTCAGGTATAACATGTCTGCCTTGACTTAAAGATGTTTGAAAAATGTTACAAATGTTTTAAATATTTTCCCCTCCTAGAAAGCTTCCTATCCAAGAGTTTCATTTCAGTCGTATTCTGCAGGATATGGGTCTGACACACAAACAGGTAAGTTCTTAGCTTTAATGTTATTGTAATGTATGTAATAGTTTCTGGTCTATTACAGGTCCCCTACCTTCTGTGTGAGAATATATCCAAATGTGTCACCAGTCTTTCTAATTGGTAGTACATCTGAATGTCTTTCTCAGTTCATTGACCTATGTATCCTGCTGGGCTGTGACTACTGTGGCACTATAAAAGGAATCGGACCCAAGAGAGCCATCGACCTCATTAAACAGCATGGCTGTATTGAAGAGATTCTTGACAACATTGACCCAAATGTAAGCTTATTTATACCATTAATAGCTGAATGTTCCAAATTAATTTTACATTTTTTATATAATGTTTTTTTCATATTACAGTCACTACTAGTCTACTTTTGACCACATGTACAAAATCATGTAGTTCCTGAATATTGACCTCTAGTGGCTGCTGGTGGATTAACTGTTTAACTTTGTTTTTTCTGCAGAAGCACCCAGCACCAGAGGACTGGCTGTATAAAGAGGCTCGAGGCCTTTTTTTGGAACCTGAGGTGGTGGACTGCTGTTCTGTTGACCTCAAGTGGAATGAACCTGATGAGGAGGGACTGATTCAGTTTATGTGTGCTGAGAAGCAGTTCAGGTACAACCTGATTTGATTCATGTGTCTGGGAAGCAGTTCGGGTACAACCTGATTGGTTCATGTGTGCTGGGAAGCAGTTCGGGTACAACCTGATTCGGTTCATGTGTGCTGAGAAGCAGTTCAGGTACAACCTGATTTGGTTCATGTGTGCTGAGAAGCAGTTCAGGTACAACCTGATTTGGTTCATGTGTCCTGGGAAGCAGTTCGGGTACAACCTGATTCGGTTCATGTGTGCTGAAAAGCAGTTCAGGTACAACCTGATTCGGTTCATGTGTGCTGAGAAGCAGTTCAGGTACAACCTGATTTGGTTCATGTGTCCTGGGAAGCAGTTCGGTACAACCTGATTCGGTTCATGTGTGCTGAAAAGCAGTTCAGCTCCAAACAAAGAAGGTTATTGATGTGTGTTAAGACTCTTGCTACACAGAAATCAGAAATCTTTATCTGATGTTTAAACTATAACACTCCTGTCTCTTCAGTGAAGACCGTGTCCGGAATGGTTGCAAGAAGATCATGAAGAGTAGACAAGGAAGCACCCAGGGCAGACTCGACACATTCTTTACAATTACTGGATCAATCTCCTCCAAACGCAAGGTATGATGACTAATCACATAGTTTTATATGTAGTTTAGATTATTACAAACAAAACTCCTTCATTTTATGCTGATTATGTAGATTTCTTTTGTAATTTTGTATTACTTGTTACTTGTTTGTTACACAGGAGCCAGAAATGAAGGGCTCTGCCAAAAAGAAGCAGAAGACAAGTGCTACACCAGGCAAATTCAAGAAGGGTAAATGAAAGATTTTAGCCATGACGAGTTCATCATCAACTGATTATGCCACATTTACACAAGTTGTTTAATATTAAGAAAAAAGTGAGCAACATTCCCTATGGAAATTTTAATGAACTGCCTTGAAAGTTTTAATGGACATGTTTTCTGTGTGCCGTACTATCTTGAATAAAGATAAATATTTAATGATAAAATATTGAGTATGTTTTTGTTTCTTGTTGGCTTTGCACCGCTTGTTAAACAGGGCATTGTAATGAATTCAAGTGATGTGAAATAACAGCAGATGTGAATGTATAGAAGCCACTTTGTGGGTGTAAACCACCTTTTCTGGTAACCCAAATTTCAACAGCAAAGTGTATTAGCAGCTGGGCTAAAGAACAGATTAACAAATAAGGAAGTACAACAGTATCAGGAACGGTATCTATTTGAGATAAACATGTTCTAGTATTAGGTATATTCATTGGTAAATTATTGGTATTATTTAGATGTATGCTTACATGTTGTGCTCTTTTGACTCTTTTGGTGATTGTTCTATGTGATTTTATTGTAAAACGAACACTGAAGCTTTTAAACTCACCAAGGGAGACTCCTGTAAAGAGATACTCACTCAAATAATTACACTGTCTGAAACGCAACAGTTGCATACAAATGGTCAAGTTACAAGCTACCCACTGTTCTAGCAGGAAATAATTTTAGACTTCTGCTTTGAGTGTCTGACTGTACGGCTGAAGGTAAAGTTTCTCTGCCTTTGTAATTTTGTATTGTCTTTTTGCGTGTTTCAAATGTCATCTCATTAAAAATTTTTAGATAGATTATGATGTAAATGCTTTATGCTTAATTAAGCATAAATATAAAAGACCTTTTTAAATGTATCAAAATTGTGTGGTAATCATGTGGAGTAGAATGCAGTTATGAATAGAGAACTGATGTGTTCTGATGTTTGTGTATTTAGAACACTTAAGATGTCTGTTTTTCTGCTTGTGGCAAATATGCTGTTAGCTGCATCCTCAGGTGAGTCAGTTTCTTGTGCTGTCTAACAGACTAAAACCATCAAAGGGCTTTTGTTAAAGCGATTTTTGAAAGTGTCTTATAGATATGTATTATTATTATTTTTTTTTTCAGTGGACACATACAATGCAATTTTGCCAAGAAGCATGAAAGCTTTGAGGGGTTCTTGTGTGCAGATACCCTGTACATTAAACGTGTCTGATTCTGAAGCCAAAATAAACACTACACAGAATATATTTGGTTGCTGGCTAAAGAATACACATGTAGTCACACCAGACAGTGTGTTTTTCAACAGCAGTAAAACCATCATCAAAGGCTTTAGTCATATAGAGATGCTTGGAAATCTAAGGCAGCATGAATGCACCACTGTTTTCTATGATGTCATGAACAATCATTCAGATGTCTACTACTTCAGGATGGAAATGGAACAAAATGTTTTTAGAGTGACATTTATCAACAGTCCAGTCAACATTGCTGTTATGGGTAAGGCTGCACTGCAATTACTTTGCAATTAAAACATTTTTAATAAATTTCTGATAATGACTGTAGAACATACTGTATGGGCACACTGAAGGAATATTTAATGGATGTCATCACAAATAAGGAAAATTATTATCAGTTTTTTAGTGTTGGTGACTTGCTTACACCTGTAAAAATAACAGTGAGAATATTAAAACAATGTAAGCAAAGCAAGTAAAACAGTCTTCATTTAAAATAAAAATAAATTTGTGTGGAGTTTTGTAAATACTTGTATGACTCATGCACCACATTCTACATGGTTTTGCTTTGTTTAGTTTCAAAAAATTAGTTCTTTATGGTTTTTAGTTTCTGAGTTGTTCTTTATCTTGTTTCAGCATCGTGTTCTTAAATTATTTTTTCTTTGTTCTGTAGATGTTCCAAACCCACCTGAACTCAATGGTCTACAGGAAGTGATGGAGGGAACTGCTGTCAATTTGACCTGCTCTGCTGAAGCTCCCTGCCCCAAACACCCTCCAACAATATCCTGGTCCTACATCCCCAAATCTGCCAACATTACAACACATTTACAGGAGAAACCTGATAAAACTCAGTCAGTGTTTTCCAGAATGACCTTCATTTCTTCATACACTGATCACAGACAGAACATCTCCTGCACTGTAACATATCCAAGAAACATCTCTAATGACACAACTGCGGAAAGCTCCATCATGCTACAAGTTCTGTGTAAGACATTTGGAGCTAGTTTTCTCTATTTCATATACTTGATTATGTTCAGATGTATAAAATGTGTAAATGTATAAAGTATTCTTTTTCCCTAAAGTTCCTCCAAAAGAAACTCACATTCTCATTGAACCATCTGCTTCGGTCTCTGTTGACACTAATGTGATTTTGACCTGCAAAAGCAAAGCCAGTCCATCAAAAGGAATGAACTTTACCTGGTACAAACGAGGAGAACAGAAACATCTGGCTTCTGGAGAGCGAATGACCTTCAATGTCAGTAGGATCAATGGAGGCTGGTACTTCTGCAGGGCAGAGAACAAACATGGTACACAGACATCAGAGGAGATCCAGCTGATCGTGGAAGGTGAATTTAATACAGACATTTGACATGCTTATTATATATCACAAAGTTTCATGTGTAGATAAATGTTGCTGATTTCTTTCTTGTTTTCGAAAGTCACAGTATACTGTAAACTTTAATGTATTGTAATGTGAACAGATATTGAATGCATGATCATGAAAAAGCTACTGAACTACTGTGCCTTAGTTTGCCTAATGATTTCAGTTTGGTTCATTGTAGGGTCATCAGAATCTTTAGTGCCTTTGATCGCAGGTTGTGCTGGAGGAGTTGTAGCTTTTCTCTTGTTGTTATTTATTCTAGTAGTGATTACAACAAGGTGAGTACAATTAAAGACTATTGTTAATTGTAATGTCATTGTTATTGTAGCCATTCTGTTTTGTTTACTTTGTGTAAAGAAACCCTTTAGACCATTTGTGCTGATCAAGAGAATAAACTGAGCTTCTGATAATTAAAATAAAAGAGCCATCAAGTTTTCAACAGAACATCCTACAGAGCATCCTACTTGACAATCAACAATTGTCAAATTGACAGACAATTTAAAACACATCTGTTTCACAGACACCTGACTAACCCCTAAAGCTTCAGTGTTCAACCTAATATCATATATGTGTTATATATAAAAAACTTTTACTGTTCATCCTGTCCTGGGCATCAGAACTATTCCCACATGACTAGGCTTGTTGGTTCTTAGGGAAAAATGTTAAATGCTCTCCCACTCTTTGTAAATCGCTTTGAATAAAAGCGCCTGTTAAATGAATAAATTCAAAATGGAAATGGGAAAATATGGCATCCACATGATTTCTTAAATTCCCTTTCGATGCAGAAAACAAAGGACACAATCATCTAATAAATCCTTTGTAGGAGAAGCTGACATTTCAGATCAGGTATGTTCTATACTCCTAGCAGGATCACATTACTGTCATTTCTAACAGGAAAAATTAAAAGAGAAACCGGTACCTTACCATACAATTGTTACTGTAGAAGGCAAATGGGTTGTTTTTAACATATACTGAAAAGTGAGAACAGTGGATTTACAGTAATGCTTATGTACCTTTGCCTTTTTAGGACCAGAAAACACATGTACCAATCAACTTCATTTATGCTAATAGTGCTTTTATTGCAAACGAACAGCCAGAGATGCCAAACAATGAGAGTAATATAATCCACTATGGAGAGATCAACTTTAACACCCTTCAACCCAGACACACCACAGACAAAAGCTCTGGTCAAGAGACGGTATATGCAGAGGTTTGCAACCCAGGGAAAAAGACGAACCAGGATTAGTTAAAAATAATCAGAATAATCATAGTTTATGAATGAACTTTTTTTTGTTTGTCTGTTGTTTTCTGCAAGTGTATCAATTTCAGTTTTACCTAGAAAAAAAAATCAAATGTACATAACATTTATATAACCCTGTATTTTTCTTTGTCTATAACATTGTTCAGGTATAAAGCCAACAGCCATAGTCTTCAAAGAGCTGATTTATTAAGCTACTTTATAGCCACCCAGATTTGACCTTTTGTCATAACATACATATTGACATGAATTGGGACTATTTTACAGTGCATCGAGGTGAACAGGTGTTTAGAAAAGTGCAATTGTAATTGTACATATATATATCTGTAATTGTGTTCCTTATAAATTAAAGCTATATACCAGCTTATGCCTCTCTTATCAACTCAATATGTACAGCATCAGCTTCATGCTTTTTCTCAGCCTTGTATCAAAGTCACTTTTAAGTAAAGTCACTTTAACTGGCAGCCATATTTTGCAATGCTTGTGCGCAGCTATTTCATTCATACAAAACCTCTAGTCTTGTCTACTAGAATGGGAAAAAAAACGTCTTTTTTCTAAATTGCTTGGTAAGATTACAAGATTACAAAACATTTCTATCCAACATTTAAATTTAACATTAACTGTGCCAAATAAGTTTTTTCACTTCCCCATAAATTTAGTTTCTTAAGCTCAAATTGTACTAAAATAAACACTTTACTTAAGCTATGTGCAAATGTTGGCAAGTACTTCACAACAATCTGCACAGAGTACTTCCTCCAGAAAATTGTTACTCTTTAATGATTGACGATTTGCTATTTTACTGTTGGCACCCCATCAGTTTGAGAAATGCAAATGCCATGGTAACGGAGAAGAGACTATAATTATGATTTCAATCATTTAACGATAAAGGCTTTAATCTAAAGGCTTATGCTTAAATATTTAAAATTTTGTTTTTGTAAACAAATATATCTGTTGTCTGGTTATTTTTCTTAAATGAGCTGAACAAATGACAGAAGTCATTCAAGTCTATTGGAGAAGCTTTCCATGATACCATACATTTCATTCAACAGTTCAATATTGAAGAAAACAGAAAATATATTTGGTTGATGGTTAAAGACAGACAAGATATGTTATCAAGACAATGTGTTGTTGATACAGAGCACAGAGCAATGGCATCTAATGAACCAATTGTCGGACAACGTGATGTCTCAGATCAGGTATGTTCTTAACTATTTTAGTACATCATATAACTGTCATGTCTAATGCCCTATAGCTACATGAGTTTACATAGTGGCTCTGCAGTAACAGTCATGTAATATTGGTGCTTCTCAGGATCTGGAGAAACGAGTACAGATTGACTGAATTTATGCCAACAGTGATTTCATTAAAAGTGTGACATGCAAAGGATAAGTACATAAATCTACTATGACGATAATATGGTTCATCATCCAGTGAAGGAGATAAGCAAGCATTAACAGCATTAATAATTTTTTTAGAAACTATGAATGTTCAAAAACTTAACTTTAAAAAAAAATAATTTTCTGAATTTTAAATGTGTCCGCTTTTATCCTGTATTTCTTTTGTGTTATTATATTTATATTATATATCAACATAGGAGGTGGATGTGTTTCTGTAGGCTCACCTTCAACAGTGGAGTTGTTGGACATTTCAGATCAGACATTCCTAAAAGTGTTTTTTCTTCCAAAGGTAGAATAAGAAAAACCCATGTGTCTGACATTGGCATTAGCTGGAGGCTAATAAAGGCCGTGATGACATTGTTCTGATGCATTTATTATTTGGGAATTTTTAATTTTTTCACTGTAAAAATTTAGTTGGAGCTTTTCTAAATGCATAATATTGTCTACTGACGTCCACTAATGTCATATTTTTCATTTTTTAAATATCTATTCTTAAGGTTGGTAAACCTATTTTGCTTAAACATTCTGGATGTCACATAATGACAGCTATTTTAGATTGCTGGAATTTTTCAAGTTAACCTTTAGTTCTTTGTTCCAGACCTCAGTAAATCAGAAAATATCCCAGAACTATGGTCAGTTTTGCAGCTGCCCAAATTAGTCTAACAAGTTAGTTACATTAACTTATTTCTCCAAGACTGGTCATAAATTTAAGTTACATAAAAAAAAACACTGGTCTAATTTGAATCTGAGAAGTAAGCCATAACTAACTGCTAGTTGGTCAGAGTGATTTAAGACAGTCTTAAATTAGTAGCTGTGTGTGGAACTGGCCCCTGATGTGTTGATTAATTCATTTATATAAAGTGACTCATAAGAAACCTTTTAGTAACAGTAATGTTGACGTGTCATCAATATATGCAATCATTGGTTTCTCTGAAATAAAAATAATATAAAATAAGCCCACAGGTTTACTATTGTTGGTCATTGACCAAAATATATCTTTATTTGTGCATCACATTGTTTATTGACGTTTGTGAAACGTTATAATGTTGTATGTTCATACTTACATGTCACAGAATCAGGAAACGCTTATTAAAAAAAAATGTCTAATGTAACAAATTTAAACATACATTAACATGTTAAAGCTAAACATCCTGGGATTTTATAAGAGAAATAGTGAATGTAGTGAATTAATTTATAATACACAATTCATGATAAATTAATCGGGAATAATAACAATTGCAGTGAAGGTATAATTTTTTTGAAGGTATTAATATTGCCACATACAAAAACATGTATGTTACCCACACAGTGCCATCTCTGTTTTTAGGATGTGTGGTTTAAATGTGCATTGCGTTACATTTCTATATATATATATATATATATATATATATATATATATATATATATATATATATATATATATATATTATATATATATATATTATATACTAAACCACTAAACCTCCCTGTGCCCCTCGTTGTCTTCCTGTGTCATGTTTGTTTAGTTTGTTACTAAAAACCTTGAGGCACTTCTGCTTCTGAGTTAAACTCTACTGTTATAAGGTAAGAACTCTTTCTTAAAGATTTCTTTTGAGCTTGTTTCTTTCTCCCGGTTACATCAATAAAAACAATTTACTTCAGTTTAATTGTTCCTGTAAACAAGAGAACTGAGGTTAAGTTGATTGCTGGAAACGGGTGAGAGTTTGTGGTAGCAATTCAAATACGTGGAGGTTTTATAGATTAATCTCACATTTGTCTCAAAAAATCCCTTTAGTTTCTACAGCAGCAGTTTTTAACAATGGCAGCGGGTTCATGCATTGCGGTGAAGGAAAATGTTTGTTGTTAATACTAGTTAATACTAGTCATGTTTTGATGGTATGAATGCAAGCTTGTCCTGTAAATGAGAATCATTTTAATATTTGTAACGCATATCTATAATTTAGACAATTACCTCTACTGACGTGTGTATGTTAGTACTCTGTGCTCAAATCATCAGTCAAATCATTTTACTGCAAATCGCATTTTCCGGCATAGGCATAGGAAACTGCCCGAGTTATTTTTATTTTCCCGGCATAGCTTTAATAAATGTATTTAACAAATATGCCTTGTTTTTAAACATTAATCGTTTTATTATGCTTATAAAACCTATTTTAATACTTTTCTAATTTGAACATTATCACTCAATGTGAAATAAGAGTATCAGAGGACGTTATGTCAGGACAGTCAAACTCAAATAAGAGGACTTAAATAAAATAGATGATTAGACAACATGGAAGATGAATTAAAGTTTTTAGCGGTTGCCGATAAGATAATTAGTATCAATACTGGCCAAAAAGTGCTGTTTTGCATATTGCCGAAATAAAAAAATCCGATCCGATCCGATGCACTATAATGTAAATACAATGAGGAACTTGCTTTAAAGAGAGATCGGTTTTAAGAGTGTAATGGAGGAGCTGTAATGTTACGGAAATATCTGGTATGTATTAAATGACTTTATCACAGTATTACGTGTGTGTGTGTCCTGGTATTCACTACGTTATAAGGACTTAATGTTCTCACAAGTATAGTAATACCAGTGAATTCTGATCTTGTGGGGACAATTTCCTCAAGTCCCCATGAGGAAACAAGCATATACATCATACAGAATGCTCTTTTAAATATAAAATAGCAGAAAGTTTTCTGTGATATGTAGGTTTACTTTGGGGATATTATATACTTTGCAAGAATAACATCCATTACGTCTATGGAATGTCCCCATAAAACTTGAAAACTGAACGTACGTGTGTGTGCGCGTGCGTGAGACAGACTGAGCAGCGCGCAACGACTTCTGTATAAAACACGTTATTATGGGGAAAACCTCTTCAATAAGCTTATTTTATTATCGATTATATATTTTTTATTTGTTTTCTCCACATTGTTTTTGCTGTCTGTCCATGTAGTACGAGTTATAGACAACAGATGCAGAGACGCAGACTTCAGATTCACCAGCGCAGGAGAAAATAGACATTTTAATATATATACACGTTTTTATAAATATATCAATTTTTATGATAAATGTATTCTGCAAATGTATTACAAAACAATGCATAGATTATCTAACGCTTAAATGTAAAGTATGTGAAATTTACTAATAATTTATTTCCATAGGATTTGTTGGATGAGGAATAAAACCAAAACCTTAATCCCTTTTTTTGTTTATTTAATATAAATGTTAATAAAATGATAATGTTTAATGCAAAGAGGCTTGCTGGTCCCCCATGCATAGATAAATCAATGTGCAATGTGCAATGGCAACATCTGCACAGACATCCAGTCAGTGCATTGTGGTGATAGGTAAAGCTACAGAATAAATGAGCTGTTTTAACATGCATAGGCTTTCTCTTGCACTCAGACTCCTTTACACAGCCATTTATTGTCTGTGAAGGACTGCAATGTACAATGATTTTCGAGCCATATCTATTTTTATTGTTTTGTTCGCCGTCTTTGCATTGTTATTATTTAAAATCTTCTCATTTTCCGAGACTTGAAATTCTTTTCAGATTTCAGATTTCATACATTTCAGATTCTCTATTTCTATTATCTGTATGTATTATCTATGATGATATAACAAGCGTATAAAATAGTGCAAAAATGTGTATGATTCACGAGTGAATGTGTTTGTGAATATGTTTCTATTATTTTCAGAATTCGGTATTATCCATGTATTTCCAAATAAAGAAATTTGGCTTCGGGCACATCAGCAATAAGCTTGTGAACTCTTTTTTTAATATGAATTTGGGTAAAAGGAAGTGGTGTCTAAACATTTTCTTTGTAAAAATTCTTTGGTTTTGATTTTATAGAGAAGTCCTTGTTATGGAGCAGCAATGTGTAGGTGGGGCACTGTTAACATACTCTGGGCATCATTTGATGTTTCTCAGCTGCCACACTGACAAGAACATCTACAGAACATCTTGGCGTCTTTAAAAGTATCTCAGATATCCTCAAAGATCTTTAAGTCCTGTAAAGACTGTAAGTGGTTTATTCAATAACCCAAAGAAACCCTAAATGGAGCCTGAAGTATGTTTTCATTATTACACTGAGGTTTAATGCCCATGATAGACATGCCTTCTGTTTTGTATTGTGATGTAGTGTGATGGTGTTATTTGTTGGCATTGTTAAGCCCTTTTCAGTGCCCTTAATAGGACTCCTGATGGCAAGAATCCAGGTCATTTTCTTCATTATAATCAGCAGCTTTGTGTCGCTACACACTTACTCAGGTTGGTCAGTGTTTCTGTTTATTATAGCAAATGCAGTATTATATGGTTATAAATATGATTACAATGTGCATTATTATCAATACAAAACAGAATGACAGAATCTCTCCTATACAGTTATTAATGTGTGTTGTTGTAACATCACGCCAGCAGAGGGAGCCCTCACCGGAATACTGACTGCTCATGCTCCCTCTGCTGAACTCTGAACTTTGAACTATGAACTTACTTCCTGTTTGGCAGCTATATAAACCTTGCTGCCACATGGCCACGTTGCGAAGTATTGCCAGCTTAACACCTGACTACTAAGCATTCTCTTTTACTGCCTGCTTTCCTGTGTTACCTATTGTTTGGTTCTCGTTTTCTGATTTTTGCCTAGCCCCTTTGTTTGACACCTGGATCGGACTGTTTGTTTAGATATTGATTCTCTGCCTGGATTTACGACCTCTGATTTACGTCTCTCCCTTTTGTTGTGTTGCATGGTTGGACTGTCTATGTGTATTACGACCCTTTGCCTGTACTTTCGACTTTGATTATGGATAACCCCAATAAACATCCGCAACTGGATCCTGCTTCAGCTTCTGCCTCAGCCCCCTTACAGAATACTTCGCCTACCCTCAATCCAGCGGATGTTTCACAGCTGCAAGCTGCATTTGTCTACCAGGGAGAACTATTACGCAGCTACCACGAACAGCTAGCTAACGTACAGGCATCGAATGAACTACTGCTCCAGCGACTTTGCTCTCCTCCTTCCACCACGTCGAGCACGGTAAGACTTGCTCTTCCCGATAAGTTTGATGGTTCTGCAGAACGGTGTAAAGGGTTCATTCGACAAGTACGCACTTATTTGGAATCGTTGGGGGATCAGTCTCATGCTAGTTCTGATCAATGCTCTTTTATCATGTCACTATTATCTGGCAAGGCTATTGATTGGGCTGCTGCGGTTTGGGAGACGGACGAACAGTTTAGATCTTCACCTGAGTATTTTTTGCAACAACTCCGAGAAGTATTTGAATATCCTGCAGGGGGTCGGGATGTTTCGTCTCGTCTTTTACACCTTTCTCAAGGCTCACATAGTGCAGCAGAGCACGCAGTTGAATTCAGGACTCTTGCAGCTCAGAGTGGATGGAATGATGCTGCACTTAAAGGGGTGTTTCGGGAAAGCCTATGTCCCCAGTTGCAGTTGGAGATGGCATGTCGAGGTGAGGAATCTTCTTTCAATGACTTTGTTAACATGACTGTTAAGATTGATAATTTGCTCAGGAACTCACCTAAACCCAAGCAAGCGCATGCATCCCACCTTATGTCACGACCTGCACTTGGAATCCTGAGGCACCATGTGTTACCAAGCCCATGCAAGTAGGATCTACCAGGCTGTCTGAGGACGAGCGTAGACAAAGGTTCATCAACAACCTCTGCTTTTATTGTGGTGAACCAGGTCATCATAAGTCACAGTGTCCTCAAAAGACCCGGAGGTCCCTCACAGCACAAGACCGGGTGAATGTGGACACCTTTTCACAAAATCCAGTTAAAGTCTTCACATTACCTGTACAGATTTCTACCGAAAGTGGTTCTTTTATGTTGACAGCATTAGTAGATTCCGCCGCGCTCTCAACCTCATCAACTCGGACATCGCCCGGAAACATCAACTACCCACCATTCCATGCTTTCCACCTATCAGTATTACGGCTGTCAATAACCAACCCATCAAAGGAGGAGTTCTGGAACAGACCCGATCACTGAAAATGCAAATTGGGGTTTTTCATGAAGAGAACATCTCTCTATATCTGATCGACTCACCCAAATATGAAATAATTTTAGGAATGCCATGGCTAAGTTGCCACGATCCCCACATCTCCTGGCGCACGGGTGAGCTGACCCACTGGTCTCCATTCTGTTTTAGTCACTGTCTAACCCTTAAGC
The DNA here is from genome assembly GCA_036877525.1 of Chromobotia macracanthus. Lineage (NCBI taxonomy): Eukaryota > Metazoa > Chordata > Actinopteri > Cypriniformes > Botiidae > Chromobotia > Chromobotia macracanthus. Next base: position 11,439 of record JAZGTH010000034.1, on the reverse strand, counting down.
AGTCCAGTCCATGTCTGTCCACAAGCATGGGGAGCCCTCCGAGCCTGACCCAACCAAAGATCCCCAAGGTTTATAACGAGCTTTTGGAGGTCTTCAGCAAGGTTAAAGCCACACAGTTACCACCACATCGGCACTGGGACTGTGCTATAGACCTTCTTCCCAACATGTGTCCTCCCAAAAGCAAAGTCTACCCGCTGTCACGCCAAGAAGCACAGGCTATGGAGGACTACATCAAGGAGGCTCTGGAAGCTGGCTTTATCCGTCCTTCTACTTCTCCCGCTGCAGCCGGCTTCTTCTTCGTGGAGAAGAAGGATGGGGGTCTGCGTCCGTGCATCGACTACAGAGGCCTCAATAATGTCACTGTTAAATTCAGGTATCCACTGCCTCTAGTCCCTTCTGCCCTAGAACAACTCAGGAAGGCCAAAATTTTTACTAAACTCGACTTGAGAAACGCTTATAACCTGATACGCATCAGGGACGGAGATGAGTGGAAGACAGCTTTTCTCACCACCAGGGGGCACTACGAATACCTGGTTATGCCCTTTGGCCTTGCCAATGCCCCAGCCGTCTTCCAATCCTTCATAAATGAAGTCTTCAAAGATGTCCTCCACAAGTATGTCATCGCATATCTTGACGACATCCTAATCTATTCCCTGAATGAAGAGGATCATGTCACTCACGTCAAGAGTGTTCTTTCCAAGCTTCTCAATCACCAACTCTATGTCAAGACTGAAAAATGTGAGTTTCATGTGAAGCAGACAACATTCCTGGGGTACAACATCAGCCACCAGGGCGTTGAAATGGATGCTTCTAAGGTAACCGCCGTCACTGAGTGGCCGCAGCCCTCCACGTTGAAAGAATTGCAGAGGTTCCTGGGCTTTGCTAACTTCTATCGACGCTTCATTAGAAACTACAGTTCTATTGCTGCACCTCTCACCTCATTACTCAAGGGAAAACCCAGGAAGTTGTCATGGAACGCTTCCGCCAATGCAGCCTTCCAAAAGCTCAAGACCAGCTTCACGACGGCCCCCATCCTTAAACATCCAGATCCAGAACTCCCCTTCATTGTGGAGGTCGATGCTTCTGACTGCGGGATTGGAGCCGTGCTCTCTCAACGTCACGGACAGCCTCCCAAGCTTTTCCCGTGTGCCTTCTTCTCTCGGAAGCTAACCCCGCTGAGTTTAATTATGATGTGGGAAACAAAGAGCTTCTGTCAATGAAGGCTGCCATGGAAGAGTGGAGACATTGGCTCGAGGGGGCAGCTCATCCTTTTCAAGTTATCACGGACCATAAGAACCTTGAGTATGTCAAGTCTGCTCGACGTCTGAATTCACGCCAGGCAAGATGGTCTCTGTTCTTTTCACGATTCCATTTTACAGTTACTTATCGTCCAGGCTCCAAGAATAGCAAGGCAGATGCACTATCCAGGCGCCATGATCCCCCACGACAGAACTACAATCCTGAACCTATCCTAAGTCCAGCCTTGTTTGTTGCTCCGGTCAACTGGGACATAATGGAGGAAATTCACCAGGCCGTCCTCACAGAACCATCACCACCGAACTGCCCCCCTCCAAACAATATGTTCCCCAGACACTACGTCACCGGGTCATCCAGTGGGTCCACACATCACTCAGCACGGGACATCCCGGCATTTCACGAACCCTTAAACTTGTGCAGAATTCCTTCTGGTGGCCTTCAATGACCAAAGATGTGGCCAATTATGTCAAGTCTTGCTCCATCTGTGCCCAGTCCAAGACTCCCAGGGACCTGCCGACGGGACTTCTACAGCCTCTCCCGATTCCCCAACGACCTTGGTCTCACCTCTCCATCGACTTCATCACTGACTTACCCCTGTCTGATGGTTACACCACAATTCTGGTCATCGTCGACCGCTTCTCCAAAGCCTGTCGTCTGGTTCCATTAAAAGGATTACCTACTGCCATGGAGACTGCTCAAGCCATGTTCCACCATGTCTTTCGAAACTATGGTCTACTTGAAGACATTGTATCAGATCGAGGAACTCAGTTCACCTCTCAGGTTTGGAAATCCTTTTGTAACCTTTTAGATATCAATGTGAGTTTAACCTCTGGCTATCATCCGCAGTCAAACGGTCAGGTGGAGAGGCTGAACCAAGAGATCGGCAGGTACCTGCGGACTTACTGCAGCCGCGAACAACATCGCTGGGCTGAATTTCTCCCTTGGACCGAGTATGCCCAGAACTCACTCACGCACTCCTCTACAGGACTCACACCATTTCAATGTGTGCTGGGTTACCAGCCTCCCCTGTTCCCGTGGTCAGGAGAACCATCGTCTGTGCCTGCTGTTAACGACTGGATTCGTAACAGTGAGAGGGTGTGGGACAGTGCCCATGTACGGCTTCAACGCGCTGTGAGGAGGCAGGAGATTAACGCTAACCGTCACCGTCGCCCACACCCTCCATACCAACCTGGACAAAGGGTCTGGCTCTCCACGAGGGATCTCAAGCTACGTCTGCCGAGCAGGAAGCTCTCTCCCAGGTATGTTGGCCCATTTAAAATCATAAGACAGATTAATGAGGTCACTTACCAATTAGAGCTTCCTGCTGACTACCGCATCTCTCCTTCTTTCCATGTGTCACTCCTCAAACCTTTCCACCGGGACGCTGACCCCGAGGCCATATTGCAGGAGCCACCGCCACCACTGGACATTGGCGGAACGCCGGCCTACAAGGTGAACGTCCTGCTTGACTCACGGCGAAGAGGGGGTCAGTTACAATACCTGGTGGATTGGGAGGGATACGGCCCAGAGGAGAGATCGTGGGTAGCGGCAGGGGACATTCTGGATCCCTCGCTCACGGAGGAGTTTCATCGAGCCAGACCTGACCGTCCAGCACCACGTCCACGGGGACGCCCACGTAGAGCACCTGGAGGTGCTCCTAGAGGGGGGGGTTCTGTAACATCACGCCAGCAGAGGGAGCCCTCACCGGAATACTGACTGCTCATGCTCCCTCTGCTGAACTCTGAACTTTGAACTATGAACTTACTTCCTGTTTGGCAGCTATATAAACCTTGCTGCCACATGGCCACGTTGCGAAGTATTGCCAGCTTAACACCTGACTACTAAGCATTCTCTTTTACTGCCTGCTTTCCTGTGTTACCTATTGTTTGGTTCTCGTTTTCTGATTTTTGCCTAGCCCCTTTGTTTGACACCTGGATCGGACTGTTTGTTTAGATATTGATTCTCTGCCTGGATTTACGACCTCTGATTTACGTCTCTCCCTTTTGTTGTGTTGCATGGTTGGACTGTCTATGTGTATTACGACCCTTTGCCTGTACTTTCGACTTTGATTATGGATGACCCCAATAAACATCCGCAACTGGATCCTGCTTCAGCTTCTGCCTCAGCCCCCTTACAGTTGTATATTTCAACTGATGACATTTACTCAGCTGTGTTACCAAACACAGTTACAGCTCTAAAAGGCTACTGTGTGCAGATACCCTGTACATTCAATATCTCTGATTTTAGTATGAAACTGAAGAAAAACACACAAATCTATGGAATGTGGCTGAAACAGACACCATTCTTTGACAAAAGCAATAGTTTGGTCGTGTTTAATAGCAGTAAAAACACCATTAAAGGATTCATTTACATAGAGATAATTGGAAACCTCACTAAGCGCAACAGCACCACAGTCTTCTATGACATCATGAGAAATCATACAGACCCTTATTACTTCAGACTGCAAATGGAACCAAATGTGTTTAATGCAACATTTAACACCAATTCAGACAATTCAAGTGATTCAAGCAAAACTGTGAGGATCACTGTCATAGGTAAATGCCAACTACACTAAACAGGCTGTGAATGCCGCTTTGAAGTTGTACAATGGCATTGGTAAACCTTTGTTTTGCATGATGCTGCATTCATGCCAGTAGGTACTGCCATTATTACTGAATGCATTTAAAATAATGAAATGTCTACATGCATTTACCCTGTAGACTCACCACAGCCTCCTGAACTGAAAAGCCATCCAAAAAATGTGATGGAGGGAACTGCATTTAATCTGACCTGCTCTGCTGAAGCTCCCTGCCCCAAACATCCTCCTACAATATCCTGGTCCTACATCCCCAAATCTGCCAACATTACAACACAGTTACAGGAGAAACCTGATAAAACTCCATCAGTGTTTTCCAGAATGATCTTCATTTCTTCATACACTGATCACAGACAGAACATCTCCTGCACTGTAACATATCCAAGAAACATCTCTAATGACACAACTGCAGAAAGCTCCATCATGCTACAAGTTCAGTGTAAGTGATTTGGAGAAATTTTGCGTATTTTTCTCTAATAATCTTTGGTTGATGTCACATATGGTAATATTTATTATCAGGCACAAATGTTTATGTTAAAGTATCTTAAGCCTCAGCATTTTATGGTTGTTGTATGTTTTTTCCCCCAAGTTCCTCCAAAAGAAACTCGTGTTACCATTGACCCATCTGCTTCAGTCTCTGTTGGCAAAAATGTGAATTTGACCTGCAAAAGCAAAGGAAGTCCATCAAATGGAATGAACTTCACCTGGTACAAACGTGGACAGGAGACACCTGTAGCCCTGACAAAGATGATGACATTCAGTGTAACTCAAAATAATACAGGATGGTACTTCTGCATAGCACAAAATAAACATGGCAACCAGTCGTCAAGAGAGATCCAGCTCACAGTTACAGGTAAGTGTGCAGATTTATTGTTCAGATGCTTGGCTACACGCATCATCTGTTCAGCAGCAAGAATTATCAGGTGCAGTTGCTCTTTTAAGGGCATCTGCTTGATCCTGAGTGCAGACAGGCCTAAAGAAAACATACTAAAAGTTACATGTTTATAGCTCTTGAGATTTAAAGGTGTTTTCTAAGTGATTTAAAGCATCATCCTTCTATTAGAGAACATTATTCCTAAAAAAGTTTGACATTGTTTTATTTCAGAACACAGTGGATTCTCAAAATCTGTGATTTATGGCTGCACAGGAGGCCTTTTGTCTTTTCTTTTGCTTTCTGCAGATTTTATACTGCATATACATTGAAAACACAATGTATATAACTGTAGATTGTATTCTCTATCAGGACAAGAGCATTACGACAGGCCAGTATCAGACGATGAGATCAGGTGTGTTTTATTTTTAAAGTCATTAAAACAAATACATTATTATTGCTTTATGTATTAACATGTCATTAAAATATTTATTTTTGTGAAAAGTAAATTGTTTTGTCTTAATCTTCTAAAGATTTAAAAATCACTCCAGTCACTAGAGGAATATCATATTCTATATAGGAATATCATATTCTAACAGCAGATTTGTAAAAAATCATACATTCAAATGATTTTCGTCCTCCACAGACTGATAGCAAAGAAATGCTATATAGCAAAGAAACTGATAGCAAAAGAATCTATTCTAATGTTGCATTTGTGATCAAGATGAGTGAGATTTCTGAGCAGGAAGATGAGAACCTCCACTATGGAGAGATTGACTTCTCCACACACGGCACCACCCGCGTGATCATGAAAGATTCTGTAGAGGCAGAGTATGCTGAGATTCAGAAATGTTCAGCAACAAGAGAAGAAGATTCTGTAGAGACAGAGTATGCTGAGATTCAGAAATCAAAGAGGAAGAGACAGATCAATGCTCAGCAACAGGAGGAGCTTTATGTTCAGATCATGAACAAGTGATGTTTGTTAATGAATGAAGGAGAACTTTTATGAATCTTCAGAAATTACCAAAATGACTGATCACCTTCAATAACTGTTTGGAGAAATGTGGTATGGACATAAACTAATACTAAACTGCAGTCACAATGGCTCCTCATACACACCTTACATAAAAACCTTTGTCAAACCGTGACCAGAGTTTAACACAGTTAGAAGCACCTGACAGAGGATGAAAAATGTTTTAAATACATTGATACATTGAGTCTTTGCTAAAAAAAAAATAAGTTTTTTAAAGATTGACAAAGTATAACAGAAAAAACTAATACCATTTATTGCCAACTTCAGGAGTGAGCAAAGTCCAGAACAACAACAACAGATTCAGAGAAAACAGACCATGACTTTTGGTAATCTTCTTTAGAAAAAGAACTTTACTATATTCAAAGAATGACCCATATATCCTTGTATCGTTCTAATGTTCATTAAGATCATATATACCCTTGTACAGTATATACTGTTTCTGAATGTCTAAATGCATTTCACTTCATTTTAAACTGCTGGTCTGCTGGTTTTAAGTTCTGCAGGGTTTTCCAGTAAATAGCATTTTTTATTTTTTGAGGGGTGGGGGTGGGGGGGTTGGTAGTGTAATGATATATTACAACTTATCTTGAAATGTTTTTGCAAAAATAATGAAATATTTTGACCTTTTGCTTTGAAGTTAAATCTGATACTGTTCTGAGTTAACTTTCATTGAACATCACATTTTGTTTTGATTCTCACTCTGTTTCTATTTCCTGTGAGTAATTTAAATAAAACTGTAACCATGTAGTTTTTCAAAAGGTTTGTCAAATAACCCTAAAAATGGACTTTATCCAAATGATCTGTTTTTATTTTGATCCATTTCTGTTTAGTCAAATATATTAGAACAGAATCTAAATGAATATGTTGGGTTACACCAGTCAACAAAAAATCAAAAGCCAGATCAGGTAGAACTACAGTAGATCCTTTAGGTGACAACTGCCCATATCCACTTTTAACGTTTTATTAATGTAAATATATGTTCTTTCTGGCACTAAGAATCATCTACACACACAAGAACATCCCGCTTATATAACTTATGAAATTCTGTCACTAATTCTGATCTGATGTAAATGTCTTTTAGAACTCACATGTTTGAAATGATGTCTGGACTGCCGATCATTTACAGCATAATTATCAGCTTTGTGTTAATACACACTGATTCAGGTTGCTCAATTTCTCTATTTGTTGTCTTTATAAATAAGTGTATCAAAGGCAAGACTATATGACTGAAAGAAAGATTATAATTTGTTGTTGATCTATCTTGTACTGTCATTATTGTGTGTTTTATATTTAAGCTGAAGACATCTACTCGGCTGTGTTACCAAGCACAGTTACAGCTCTAACAGGCTCCTGTGTGCAGATACTCTGTACATTCATTATTTCTGGTTTTAAGATAAAACTGAACAAAAAAACAAATCTATGGAATGTGGTTGAAACAGAGACAATTCTTTGACAGAAGTAATAGTTTTCTCGTGTTTAATAGCAGTCGAAACAACATTAAAGGATTCAGTCATAAAGAGATGATTGAAAATTATCTTGGTTTCCATAATAAATTTTTTGACACATCAATTTTTTGATGTGGTTTCCATAATAATAGTAATAATATGACAACTATCGTGGTCCAACAGCAAGTAACTTTATTAAAATGATTGAAGTCAGATGATCAGGGCTTTTCAGGGCAAATCATGAACATTTAACTTCAGCCACTGAAGATGCAGACACGGGTGCAATCAGCACATTTTCCTTATGTCTGGAGTTTGAGTTTCTGTGTATTATTTACACAGTACATCCAATTCTTTCAGTACATCAAAAAATGTATTAGTTCATAATGTGACCCTTTTCCCCTCGACACTTGAGAAACTTGCAGTTATCTATAGTTTATACAACAAAGAGAAATATATTAGGCTAATAAAGGAATTTGTGTATTTCTTTTTAATACAGAGAGCAAAAGCATCTAATAAACCCACTGCTGGACAACATGATGTCTTAGATCAGGTTTGTTCTAAACTATTTTAGCAAATCATATTACTGTCATGTCTAATGCCCCGTAAGTCTATGAGTTTACATAGTGGATCTGCAGTAATAGTCATGCAATATTGGTGCTTTTCAGGGTCGGGAAAAACATGTACAGACTGACTTAATTTATGCCAACAGCAATTCCATTAAAAGCGTGACATCCCAAAGGATGAGAATGATATATGAAACCAACAAGATGGTCTCCAGGAGATCATGTTGGTATTTCTTTATGTTCTTTAATTCATTGAAATTTAAATCACACACAAAACCACTGTTCTCCTAATCAAAGTGTTTTTTCCTCCAAAGGTAAAATTAGAAAAACCCATGTGTCTGACATTGGCATTAGCTGAAGCCTAATAAAGGCTGTGATGACATTGTTCTAACACATTTATCATTTAGGAACTTTTAATATTACATTTTTTCACTGTAACATTTTAGTTGGAGCTGTTCTAAATACATGATATTGTCTACTGATGTCCACTAATGTCATGTTAATGTCATGATTAACCAGAAAAAAAGCTGAAGTAAACATTTTGCTTATACATTCTTGATGTTACATAATGGCAGCTATTTAAAATAGCTGGAATCTTTTAAGTTCACCATCTTCTTTGTTCCAACAACTATGGTCAGTTTTGCAACTGCCTAAATTAGTCTAACAAGTTAGTTACATCTAACTTATTTCTTCAAGACTGGTCATAACTTTAAGTTACATAAAAAAACATTGATCTAATTTGAATCTGAACTCACTGAAAAAGTGACTCATAAGAAGCCTTTTAGTAACAGTAATGTTGACGTGTCATCAATATATGCAATCATTCGTTTTTGTGAAATAAAAATAATATAAAATAAGCCCACAGGTTTACTATTGTTGGTCATTGACCAAAATATATCTTTATTTGTGCATCACATTGTTTATTGACGTTTGTGAAAATTTGTAATGTTGTATGTTCATACTTACATGTCACAGAATCAGGAAACGCTTTTTTAAAACAAAATGTCTAATGTAACAAATTTAAACATACATTAACATGTTAAAGCTAAACATCCTGGGATTTTATAAGAGAAATAGTGAATGTAGTGAATTAATTTATAATACACAATTCATGATAAATTAATCGGGAATAATAATAATTGTAGTGAAGGTATAAATATTGCCACATACAAAAACATGTATGTGTTACCCACGCAGTGGCACCTCTGTTTTTAGGATGTGTGGTTTAAATGATGTACATTCAAATGAAAGTAGGAATCATCTGTCACAGATCGACTGAAAAATATTTTAGTTTAGTACGGGCTGTGCATTGCATTTCTATATATACAGCAACCACTAAACCTCCCTGTGCCCCTCGTTGTCTTCCTGTGTCATGTTTGTTTAGTTTGTTACTAAAAACCTTGAGGCACTTCTGCTTCTGAGTTAAACTCTACTGTTATAAGGTAAGAACTCTTTCTTAAAGATTTCTTTTGAGTTTGTTTCTTTCCCCCGGTTACATCAATAAAAACAATTTACTTCAGTTTAATTGTTCCTGTAAACAAGAGAACTGAGGTTAAGTTGAATGAGAATCATTTTATGTATGTGAAGCGCAAATCTGCATGAAATCCGATATTTAATAGAACAGAACAGAATAGAAAGAGTTTTATTGCCAAGTATGTTTACACTTAGTATCGATACTGGGCAAAAATGCTGTATTGGATATTCAATATAAATCAAAAATCTCATGTGTCGCGGAGCTGTACAGTTACGAAAAAATCTGTTGCGTATTAAATGACTTTATCACAGTATTACGTGTGTGTGTGTCCTGGTATTCACTACGTTATAAGGACTTAATGTTCTCACAAGTATAGTAATACCAGTGAATTCTGATCTTGTGGGGACAATTTCCTCAAGTCCCCATGAGGAAACAAGCATATACATCATACAGAATGCTCTTTTAAATATAAAATAGCAGAAAGTTTTCTGTGATATGTAGGTTTACTTTGGGGATATTATATACTTTGCAAGAATAACATCCATTACGTCTATGGAATGTCCCCATAAAACTTGAAAACTGAACGTACGTGTGTGTGCGCGTGCGTGAGACAGACTGAGCAGCGCGCAACGACTTCTGTATAAAACACGTTATTATGGGGAAAACCTCTTCAATAAGCTTATTTTATTATCGATTATATATTTTTTATTTGTTTTCTCCACATTGTTGTTGCTGTCTGTCCATGTAGTACGAGTTATAGACAACAGATGCAGAGACGCAGACTTCAGATTCACCAGCGCAGGAGAAAATAGACATTTTAATATATATACACGTTTTTATAAATATATCAATTTTTATGATAAATGTATTCTGCAAATGTATTACAAAACAATGCATAGATTCTTTATCTAACGCTTAAATGTAAAGTATGTGAAATTTACTAATAATTTATTTCCATAGGATTTATTGGATGAGGAATAAAACCAAAACCTTAATCCCTTTTTTTGTTTATTTAATATAAATGTTAATAAAATAATATTGTTTAATGCAAAGAGGCTTGCTGGTCCCCCATGCATAGATAAATCAATGTGCAATGTGCAATGGCAACATCTGCACAGACATCCAGTCAGTGCATTGTGGTGATAGGTAAAGCTACAGAATAAATGAGCTGTTTTAACATGCATAGGCTTTCTCTTGCACTCAGACTCCTTTACACAGCCATTTATTGTCTGTGAAGGACTGCAATGTACAATGATTTTCGAGCCATATCTATTTTTATTGTTTTGTTCGCCGTCTTTGCATTGTTATTATTTAAAATCTTCTCATTTTCCGAGACTTGAAATGCTTTTCAGATTTCAGATTTCATACATTTCAGATTCTCTATTTCTATTATCTGTATGTATTATCTATGATGATATAACAGGCGTATAAAATAGTGCAAAAATGTGTATGATTCATGAGTGAATGTGTTTGTGAATATGTTTGTGAATATTATTTTCAGAATTCGTTATTATCCATGTATTTCCAAATAAAGAAATTCGGCTTCGGGCACATCAGCAATAAGCTTGTGAACTCTTTTTTTAATATGAATTTGGGTGAAAGGAAGTGGTGTCTAAACATTTTCTTTGTAAAAATTCTTTGGTTTTGATTTTATAGAGAAGTCCTTGTTATGGAGCAGCAATGTGTAGGTGGGGCACTGTTAACATACTCTGGGCATCATTTGATGTTTCTCAGCTGCCACACTCACAAGAACATCTACAGAACATCTTGGCGTCTTTAAAAGTATCTCAGATATCCTCAAAGATCTTTAAGTCCTGTAAAGACTGTAAGTGGTTTATTCAATAACCCAAAGAAACCCTAAATGGAGCCTGAAGTATGTTTTCATTATTACACTGAGGTTTAATGCCCATGATAGACATGCCTTCTGTTTTGTATTGTGATGTAGTGTGATGGTGTTATTTGTTGGCATTGTTAAGCCCTTTTCAGTGCCCTTAATAGGACTCCTGATGGCAAGAATCCAGGTCATTTTCTTCATTATAATCAGAAGCTTTGTGTCGCTACACACTTACTCAGGTTGGTCAGTGTTTCTGTTTATTATAGCAAATGCAGTATTATATGGTTATAAATATGATTACAATGTGCATTATTATGAATACAAAACAGAATGACAGAATCTCTCCTATACAATTATTAATGTGTG